>CM046470.1:20478956-21822706 GCA_025506415.1 Flaveria robusta
CCTTCATTTCACCACTGTAATTTGATTATTCATTCTTATAAGTGGATACGAGTAGTTTCATGGTCCTTTACAACTAGTTTCCTTGTCTTAATGGTCAATAATGGTTTCTGTAGATCAACAGTTGTTATTAAGATGGATTTAGAGGATTTCTGAGGCAGGAGTGTTCGAAGATGGTTATGGAGTCTTCTGATCAGTTTCGGGCAGGAAGATTGATTTTAGGAGTTATTCGTGTCGGTTATATGTTCGGTTTTGGTTTCGAATCACACTAATAATACTATGTTCCATTTGTGATTCATTGTTGCGATTCTAATGATAATTATATAAATTTGATTAGATTGGTTTAGAAGTGCGTTGAAATAATAGAACTATAGTTGTTTAATGTTTTAGTATAAATAGTTCCTTTCCCATGTATTAGTAATGCTTTCTAAAATTCTCTTATACACAATATGTAGTTGCATAAATTTGATTAACGTACAAGAAAATCTTATTTACTTTATCATGTTACATTGATTTAACTTTCTTTGATCAATCAAACATTACGTTTCTTCTTGTTCGTCTAAATACCTTCATTCACCACTGTAATTTGATTATTCATTCTTATAAGTGGATACGAGTAGTTTCATGTCCTTACAACTGGTTTCCTTGTCTTAATGGTCAATAATGGTCTGTAGATCAACAGTTGTTATTAAGATGGATTTAGTGGATTTCTGAGGCAGGAGTGTTTGAGAATGGTTATGGAGTCTTCTGATTAGTTCGGGTAGGAATGATTGATTTTAGGAGTTATTCGTGCGGTTATATGTTCGGTTTTGGTTTCGAATCACACTAATAATACTATGTTCCGTTTGTGATTCATTGTTGCGATTCTGATGATAATTATATAAATATTTGATTAGATTGGTTTAGAAGTGCGTTGAAACATAGAACTATAGTGTTTAATGTTTAGTATAAATAGTTCCTTTCCCATGTATTTAGTAATGCTTTCTAAATTCTCTTATACACCAATATGTAGTTGCATAAATTTGATTAACGTACAAAAAATCTTATTTACTTTATCATGTTACATTGATTTAACTTGTTTTGATCAATCAAACATTACGTTTCTTCTTGTTCGTCTAAATACCTTCATTTCACCACTGTAATTTGATAATCATTCTTATAAGTGGATACGAGTAGTTTCATGGTCCTTTACAACTAGTTTCCTTGTCTTAATGGTCAATAATGGTTTCTGTAGATCAACAGTTGTTATTAAGATGGATTTAGAGGATTTCTGAGGCAGGAGTGTTCGAAGATGGTTATGGAGTCTTGTGATCAGTTTCGGGCAGGAATGGATTGATTTTAGGAGTTATTCGTGCGGTTATATGTTCGGTTTTGGTTTCGAATCACACTAATAATACTATGTTCCATTTGTGATTCATTGTTGCGATTCTAATGATAATTATAATCATATTGATTAGATTGGTTTAGAAGTGCGTTGAAATAATAGAACTATAGTTGTTTAATGTTTTAGTATAAATAGTTCCTTTCCCATGTATTTAGTAATGCTTTCTAAAATTCTCTTACACCATCTGTAGTTGCATAAATTTGATTAACGTACAAGAAAATCTTATTTACTTTATCATGTTACATTGATTTAACTTCCTTTTGATTCTTCAAACATTACCATTCTTGTTGTTCGTCTAATCACCTTTATTCCACCACTGTAATTTGATTATTGATTCTTATAAGTGGATACGAGTAGTTTCATGTTCCTTTACAACTGGTTTCCTTGCCTAATGGTCAATAATGGTTTGTGTAGATCAACAGTTGTTATTAAGATGGATTTAGTGGATTTCTGAGGCAGGAGTGTTTGAAATGTTATGGAGTCTTCTGATTAATTCGGGTAAGAATGATTGATTTTAGGAGTTATTCGTGCGGTTATATGTTCGGTTTTGGTTTCGAATCACACTAATAATACTATGTTCCGTTTGTGATTCATTGTTGCGATTCTAATGATAATTATATAAATATTGATTAGATTGGTTTAGAAGTGCGTTGAAACAATAGAACTATAGTTGTTTAATGTTTTAGTATAAATAGTTCCTTTCCCATGTATTTAGTAATGCTTTCTAAAATTCTCTTATACACCAATATGTAGTTGCATAAATTTGATTAACGTACAAGAAAATCTTATTTACTTTATCATGTTACATTGATTTAACTTGTTTTGATCAATCAAACATTACGTCTTCTTGTTCGTCTAAATACCTTCATTTCACCACTGTAATTTGATTATTCATTCTTATAAGTGGATACGAGTAGTTTCATGGTCCTTTACAACGTTTCCTTGCCTTAATGGTCAATAATGGTTTGTGTAGATCAACAGTTGTTATTAAGATGGATTTAGTGGATTTCTGAGGCAGGAGTGTTTGAAGATGGTTATGGAGTCTTCTGATCAGTTTCGGGTAGGAATGGATTGATTTTAGGAGTTATTCGTGCGGTTATATGTTCGGTTTTGGTTTCGAATCACACTAATAATACTATGTTCCGTTTGTGATTCATTGTTGCGATTTGATGATAATTAATAAATATTTGATAGATTTGTTTAGAGTTGCGTTGAAACAATAGAACTATAGTTGTTTAATGTTTTAGTATAAATAGTTCCTTTCCCATGTATTTAGTAATGCTTTCTAAAATTCTCTTATACACCAATAGTAGTTGCATAAATTTGATTAACGTACAAGAAAATCTTATTTACTTTATCATGTTACATTGATTTAACTTTGTTTTGATCATCAAACATTACATTTCTTCTTGTTCGTCTAAATACCTTCATTTCACCACTGTAATTGATTATTCATTCTTATAAGTGGATACGAGTAGTTTCATGGTCCTTTACAACTAGTTTCCTTGTCTTAATGGTCAATAATGGTTTCTGTAGATCAACAGTTGTTATTAAGATGGATTTAGAGGATTTCTGAGGCAGGAGTGTTCGAAGATGGTTTATGGAGTCTTCTGATCAGTTTCGGCAGGAATGGATTGATTTTAGGAGTTATTCGTGCGGTTATATGTTCGGTTTTGGTTTCGAATCACACTAATAATACTATGTTCCATTTGTGATTCATTGTTGCGATTCTAATGATAATTATAATCATATTTGATTAGATTGGTTTAGAAGTGCGTTGAAAATAGAACTATAGTTGTTTAATGTTTTAGTAAAATAGTTCCTTTCCCATGTATTTAGTAATGCTTTCTAAAATTCTCTTATACACCAATCTGTAGTTGCATAATTTGATTAACGTACAAGAAAATCTTATTTACTTTATCATGTTACATTGATTTAACCTTTGATTCATCAAACATTACCATTCTTGTTGTTCGTCTAATCACCTTTATTCCACCACTGTAATTTGATTATTGATTCTTGTTAAGTGGATACGAGTAGTTTCATGGTCCTTTACAACTGGTTTCCTTGCCTTAATGGTCAATAATGGTTTGTGTAGATCAACAGTGTTATTAAGATGGATTTAGTGATTTCTGAGGCAGGAGTGTTTGAAAATGTTTATGGAGTCTTCTGATTAGTTTCGGGTAGGATGCATTGATTTTAGGAGTTATTCGTGCGGTTATATGTTCGGTTTTGGTTTCGAATCACACTAATATACTATGTTCCGTTTGTGATTCATTGTTGCGATTCTGATGATAATTATAATCAAATTTGATTAGATTGGTTTAGAAGTGCGTTGAAACAATAGAACTATAGTTGTTTAATGTTTTAGTATAAATAGTTTCTTTCCCATGTATTTAGTAATGCTTTCTAAAATACTCTTATACCAATCTGTAGTTGCATAAATTTGATTAACGTACAAGAAAATCTTATTTACTTTATCATGTTACATTGATTTAACTTTGTTTTGATCAATCAAACATTACGTTTCTTCTTGTTCGTCTAATACCTTCATTTCACCACTGTAATTTGATTATTCATTCTTATAAGTGGATACGAGTAGTTTCATGGTCCTTTACAACTGGTTTCCTTGTCTTAATGGTCAATAATGGTTTCTGTAGATCAACAGTTGTTATTAAGATGGATTTAGTGGATTTCTGAGGCAGGAGTGTTCGAAGATGGTTATGGAGTCTTCTGATCAGTTTCGGGTAGGAATGATTGATTTTAGGAGTTATTCTGCGGTTATATGTTCGGTTTTGGTTTCGAATCACACTAATAATACTATGTTCCGTTTGTGATTCATTGTTGCGATTCTAATGATAATTATATAAATATTTGATTAGATTGGTTTAGAAGTGCGTTGAAACAATAGAACTATAGTTGTTTAATGTTTTAGTATAATAGTTCCTTTCTCATGTATTTAGTAATGCTTTCTAAAATTCTCTTATACACCAATATGTAGTTGCATAATTTGATTAACGTACAAAAAATCTTATTTACTTTATCATGTTACATTGATTTAACTTTTGTTTGATCAATCAAACATTACGTTTCTTGTTGTTCGTCTAAATACCTTCATTTCACCACTGTAATTTGATTAAGCATTCTTATAAGTGGATACGAGTAGTTTCATTGTCCTTTACAACTAGTTTCCTTGTCTTAATGGTCAATAATGGTTTCTGTAGATCAACAATTGTTATTAAGATGGATTTAGAGGATTTCTGAGGCAAGAGTGTTCGAAGATGGTTATGGAGTCTTGTGATCAGTTTCGGGCAGGAATGGATTGATTTTAGGAGTTATTCGTGCGGTTATATGTTCGGTTTTGGTTTCGAATCACACTAATAATACTATGTTCCATTTGTGATTCATTTCGATTCTAATGATAATTATAATCATATTTGATTAGATTGGTTTAGAAGTGTGTTGAAATAATAGAACTATAGTTGTTTAATGTATTAGTATAAAATAGTTCCTTTCCCATGTATTTAGTAATGCTTTCTAAAATTCTCTTATACACCAATCTGTAGTTGCATAAATTTGATTAACGTACAAGAAAATCTTATTTACTTTATCATGTTACATTGATTTAACTTCCTTTTGATTCATCAAACATTACCATTCTTGTTGTTCGTCTAATCACCTTTTTCCACCACTGTAATTTGATTATTGATTCTTGTTAAGTGGATACGAGTAGTTTCATGGTCCTTTACAACTGGTTTCCTTGCCTTAATGGTCAATAATGGTTTGTGTAGATCAACAGTTGTTATTAAGATGGATTTAGTGGATTTCTGAGGCAGGAGTGTTTGAAAATGTTTATGGAGTCTTCTGATTAGTTTCGGGTAGATGCATTGATTTTAGGAGTTATTCGTGCGGTTATATGTTCGTTTTTGGTTTCGAATCACACTAATAATACTATGTTCCGTTTGTGATTCATTGTTGCGATTCTGATGATAATTATATAAATATTTGATTAGATTGGTTTAGAAGTGCGTTGAAACAATAGAACTATAGTTTTAATGTTTTAGTATAAATAGTTCCTTTCCCATGTATTTAGTATGCTTTCTAAAATTCTCTTATACACCAATATGTAGTTGCATAAATTTGATTAACGTACAAAAAAATCTTATTTACTTTATCATGTTACATTGATTTAACTTTGTTTTGATCAATCAAACATTACGTTTCTTCTTGTTCGTCTAAATACCTTCATTTCACCACTGTAATTTGATTATTGATTCTTATAAGTGGATACGAGTAGTTTCATGGTCCTTTACAACTGGTTTCCTTGTCTTAATGGTCAATATGGTTTCTGTAGATCAACAGTTGTTATTAAGATGGATTTAGAGGATTTCTGAGGCAGGAGTGTTCGAAGATGGTTTATGGAGTCTTCTGATCAGTTTCGGGTAGGAATGATTGATTTTAGGAGTTATTCGTGCGTGGTTATATGTTGGTTTTGGTTTCGAATCACACTAATAATACTATGTTCCATTTTGATTCATTGTTGCGATTCTGATGATAATTATATAAATATTTGATTAGATTGGTTTAGAAGTGCGTTGAAACAATAGAACTATAGTTGTTTAATGTTTTAGTATAAATAGTTCCTTTCCCATGTATTTAGTAATGCTTTCTAAAATTCTCTTATACACCAATATGTAGTTGCATAAATTTGATTAACGTACAAAAAAATCTTATTTACTTTATCATGTTACATTGATTTAACTTCCTTTTGATCATCAAACATTACTTTTCTTCTTGTTCGTCTAATACCTTCATTTCACCACTGTAATTTGATTATCATTCTTATAAGTGGATACGAGTAGTTTCATGGTCCTTTACAACTGGTTTCCTTGTCTTAATGGTCAATAATGGTTTGTGTAGATCAACAGTTGTTATTAAGATGGATTTAGGGATTTCTGAGGCAGGAGTGTTTGAAAATGGTTATGGAGTCTTCTGATCAGTTTCGGGTAGGAATGGATTGATTTTAGGAGTTATTCGTGCGGTTATATGTTCGGTTTTGGTTTCGAATCACACTAATAATACTATGTTCCTTTGTGATTCATTGTTGCGATTCTGATGATAATTATAATCATATTTGATTAGATTGGTTTAGAAGTGCGTTGAAACAATAGAACTATAGTTGTTTAATGTTTTAGTATAAATAGTTCCTTTCCCATGTATTTAGTAATGCTTTCTAAAATTCTCTTATACACCAATATGTAGTTGCATAAATTTGATTAACGTACAAAAAATCTTATTTACTTTATCATGTTACATTGATTTAACTTCCTTTTGATTCATCAAACATTACCATTCTGTTGTTCGTCTAATCACCTTCATTCCACCACTGTAATTTGATTATTGATTCTTATTAAGTGGATACGAGTAGTTTCATGGTCCTTTACAACTGGTTTCCTTCCTTAATGGTCAATAATGGTTTGTGTAGATCAACAGTTGTTATTAAGATGGATTTAGTGGATTTCTGAGGCAGGAGTGTTGAAAATGTTTATGGAGTCTTCTGATTAGTTTCGGGTAGGAATGCATTGATTTTAGGAGTTATTCGTGCGGTTATATGTTCGGTTTTGGTTTCGAATCACACTAATATACTATGTTCCATTTGTGATTCATTGTTGCGATTCTGATGATAATTATATCAATATTTGATTAGATTGGTTTAGAAGTGCGTTGAAACAATAGAACTATAGTTGTTTAATGTTTTAGTATAAATAGTTCCTTTCCCATGTATTTAGTAATGCTTTCTAAAATTCTCTTATACACCAATATGTAGTTGCATAAATTTGATTAACGTACAAAAAATCTTATTTACTTTATCATGTTACATTGATTTAACTTCTTTTGATCATCAAACATTACTTTCTTGTTGTTCGTCTAATACCTTTATTTCACCACTGTAATTTGATTATCATTCTTATAAGTGGATACGAGTAGTTTCATGTCCTTTACAACTGGTTTCCTTGCCTTAATGGTCAATAATGGTTTGTGTAGATCAACAGTTGTTATTAAGATGGATTTAGTGGATTTCTGAGGCAGGAGTGTTTCGAAAATGTTTATGGAGTCTTCTGATTAGTTTCGGGTAGGAATGCATTGATTTTAGGAGTTATTCGTGCGGTTATATGTTCGGTTTTGGTTTCGAATCACACTAATAATACTATGTTCCGTTTGTGATTCATTGTTGCGATTCTGATGATAATTATATAAATATTGATTAGATTGGTTTAGAAGTGCGTTGAAACAATAGAACTATAGTTGTTTAATGTTTTAGTATAAATAGTTCCTTTCCCATGTATTTAGTAATGCTTTCTAAAATTCTCTTATACACCAAATGTAGTTGCATAAATTTGATTAACGTACAAAAAAATCTTATTTACTTTATCATGTTACATTGATTTACTTTGTTTTGATCATCAAACATTACATTTCTTCTTGTTCGTCTAAATACCTTCATTCACCACTGTAATTTGATTATTCATTCTTATAAGTGATACGAGTAGTTTCATGGTCCTTTACAACTAGTTTCCTTGTCTTAATGGTCAATAATGGTTTCTGTAGATCAACAGTTGTTATTAAGATGGATTTAGTGGATTTCTGAGGCAGGAGTGTTCGAAGATGGTTATGGAGTCTTCTGATCAGTTTCGGGCAGGAATGGATTGATTTTAGGAGTTATTCGTGCGGTTATATGTTCGGTTTTGGTTTCGAATCACACTAATAATACTATGTTCCATTTGTGATTCATTGTTGCGATTCTAATGATAATTATAATCAAATTTGATTAGATTGGTTTAGAAGTGCGTTGAAACATAGAACTATAGTTGTTTAATGTTTTAGTATAAATAGTTCCTTTCCCATGTATTTAGTAATGCTTTCTAAATTCTCTTATACACCAATCTGTAGTTGCATAAATTGATTAACGTACAAGAAAATCTTATTTACTTTATCATGTTACATTGATTTAACTTCCTTTTGATTCATCAAACATTACCATTCTTGTTGTTCGTCTAATCACCTTCATTCCACCACTGTAATTTGATTATTGATTCTTATTAAGTGGATACGAGTAGTTTCATGGTCCTTTACAACTGTTTTCTTGTCTTAATGGTCAATAATGGTTGTGTAGATCAACAGTTGTTATTAAGATGGATTTAGTGGATTTCTGAGGCAGGAGTGTTTGAAAATGTTTATGGAGTCTTCTGATCAGTTTCGGTAGGAATGGATTGATTTTAGGAGTTATTCGTGCGGTTATATGTTCGGTTTTGTTTCGAATCACACTAATAATACTATGTTCCATTTGTGATTCATTGTTGCGATTCTAATGATAATTATAATCAAATTTGATTAGATTGGTTTAGAAGTGCGTTGAAACAATAAAACTAGGTTGTTTAATGTTTAGTATAAATAGTTCCTTTCCCATGTATTTAGTAATGCTTTCTAAAACTCTTATACACCAATCGTAGTTGCATAATTTGATTAACGTACAAGAAAATCTTATTTACTTTATCATGTTACATTGATTTAACTTTGTTTTGATCATCAAACATTACGTTTCTTCTTGTTCGTCTAAACCTTCATTCACCACTGTAATTTGATTATAATCATTTTATAAGTGGATACGAGTAGTTTCATGGTCCTTTACAACTAGTTTCCTTGTCTTAATGGTCAATAATGGTTTCTGTAGATCAACAGTTGTTATTAAGATGGATTTAGAGGATTTCTGAGGCAGGAGTGTTCGAAGATGGTTATGGAGTCTTGTGATCAGTTTCGGGCAGGAATGGATTGATTTTAGGAGTTATTCGTGCGGTTATATGTTTGGTTTTGGTTTCGAATCACACTAATAATACTATGCTCCGTTTGTGATTCATTGTTGCCATTCTGATGATAATTATATAAATATTTGATTAGATTGGTTTAGAAGTGCGTTGAAACAATAGAACTATAGTTGTTTAATGTTTTAGTATAAATAGTTCCTTTCTCATGTATTTAGTAATGCTTTCTAAATTCTCTTATACACCAATATGTAGTTGCATAAATTTGATTAACGTACAAAAAATCTTATTTACTTTATCATGTTACATTGATTAACTTTGTTTTGATCATCAAACATTACGTTTCTTCTTGTTCGTCTAATACCTTCATTCACCACTGTAATTTGATTATTCATTCTTATAAGTGGATACGAGTAGTTTCATGGTCCTTTACAACTGGTTTCCTTGTCTTAATGGTCAATAATGGTTTCTGTAGATCACAGTTGTTATTAAGATGGATTTAGAGGATTTCTGAGGCAGGAGTGTTCGAAGATGGTTATGGAGTCTTGTGATCAGTTTCGGGCAGGAATGGATTGATTTTAGGAGTTATTCGTGCGGTTATATGTTCGGTTTTGGTTTCGAATCACACTATAATACTATGTTCCATTTGTGATTCATTGTTGCGATTCTAATGATAATTATAATCATATTTGATTAGATTGGTTTAGAAGTGCGTTGAAATAATAGAACTATAGTTGTTTAATGTTTTAGTATAAATAGTTCCTTTCCCATGTATTTAGTAATGCTTTCTAAAATTCTCTTATACACCAATCTGTAGTTGCATAAATTTGATTAACGTACAAGAAATCTTATTTACTTTATCATGTTACATTGATTTAACTTCCTTTTGATTCATCAAACATTACCATTCTTGTTGTTCGTCTAATCACCTTTTTCCACCACTGTAATTTGATTATTGATTCTTGTTAAGTGGATACGAGTAGTTTCATGGTCCTTTACAACTGGTTTCCTTGCCTTAATGGTCAATAATGGTTTGTGTAGATCAACAGTTGTTATTAAGATGGATTTAGTGGATTTCTGAGGCAGGAGTGTTTGAAAATGTTTATGGAGTCTTCTGATTATTTCGGGTAGGAATGCATTGATTTAGGAGTTATTCGTGCGGTTATATGTTCGGTTTTGGTTTCGAATCACACTAATAATACTATGTTCCGTTTGTGATTCATTGTTGCGATTCTGATGATAATTATATAAAATTTGATTAGATTGGTTTAGAAGTGCGTTGAAACAATAGAACTATAGTTGTTTAATGTTTTAGTATAAATAGTTCCTTTCCCATGTATTTAGTAATGCTTTCTAAAATTCTCTTATACACAATATGTAGTTGCATAAATTTGATTAACGTACAAAAAATCTTATTTACTTTATCATGTTACATTGATTTAACTTTGTTTTGATCAATCAAACATTACGTTTCTTCTTGTTCGTCTAAATACCTTCATTTCACCACTGTAATTGATTATTCATTCTTATAAGTGGATACGAGTAGTTTCATGGTCCTTTACAACTAGTTTCCTTGTCTTAATGGTCAATAATGGTTTCTGTAGATCAACAGTTGTTATTAAGATGGATTTAGAGGATTTCTGAGGCAGGAGTGTTCGAAGATGGTTATGGAGTCTTGTGATCAGTTTCGGGCAGGAATGGATTGATTTTAGGAGTTATTCGTGCGGTTATATGTTCGTTTTGGTTTCGAATCACACTAATAATACTATGTTCCATTGTGATTCATTGTTGCGATTCTGATGATAATTATATATATTTGATTAGATTGGTTTAGAAGTGCGTTGAACAATAGAACTATAGTTGTTTAATGTTTAGTATAAATAGTTCCTTCTCATGTATTTAGTAATGCTTTCTAAAATTCTCTTATACACCAATATGTAGTTGCATAAATTTGATTAACGTACAAAAAATCTTATTTACTTTATCATGTTACATTGATTTAACTTTGTTTTGATCATCAAACATTACATTTCTTCTTGTTCGTCTAAATACCTTCATTTCACCACTGTAATTTGATTAATCATTCTTATAAGTGGATACGAGTAGTTTCATGGTCCTTTACAACTAGTTTCCTTGTCTTAATGGTCAATAATGGTTTGTGTAGATCAACAGTTGTTATTAAGATGGATTTAGAGGATTTCTGAGGCAGGAGTGTTCGAAGATGGTTATGGAGTCTTGTGATCATTTTCGGGCAGGAATGGATTGATTTTAGGAGTTATTCGTGCGGTTATATGTTCGGTTTTGGTTTCGAATCACACTAATAATACTATGTTCCATTTGTGATTCATTGTTGCGATTCTAATGATAATTATAATCATATTTGATTAGATTGGTTTAGAAGTGCGTTGAAATAATAGAACTATAGTTGTTTAATGTTTTAGTATAAATAGTTCCTTTCCCATGTATTTAGTAATGCTTTCTAAAATTCTCTTATACACCAATCTGTAGTTGCATAATTTGATTAACGTACAAGAAAATCTTATTTACTTTATCATGTTACATTGATTTAACTTCCTTTGATTCATCAAACATTACCATTCTTGTTGTTCGTCTAATCACCTTTTTCCCCACTGTAATTTGATTATTGATTCTTGTTAAGTGATACGAGTAGTTTCATGGTCCTTTACAACTGGTTTCCTTGCCTAATGGTCAATAATGGTTTGTGTAGATCAACAGTTGTTATTAAGATGGATTTAGTGGATTTCTGAGGCAGGAGTGTTTGAAAATTTTTATGGAGTCTTCTGATTAGTTTCGGGTAAGAATGCATTGATTTTAGGAGTTATTCGTGCGGTTATATGTTCGGTTTTTGGTTTCGAATCACACTAATATACTATGTTCCATTTGTGATTCATTGTTGCGATTCTAATGATAATTATAATAAATTTGATTAGATTGGTTTAGAAGTGCGTTGAAACAATAGAACTATAGTTGTTTAAGTTTTAGTATAAATAGTTTCTTTCCCATGTATTTAGTAATGCTTTCTAAAATTCTCTTATACACCAATTGTATTTGCATAATTTTGATTAACGTACAAGAAAATCTTATTTACTTTATCATGTTACATTGATTTAACTTTGTTTTGATCAATCAAACATTACGTTTCTTCTTGTTCGTCTAAATACCTTCATTTCACCACTGTAATTTGATTAATCATTCTTATAAGTGGATACGAGTAGTTTCATGGTCCTTTACAACTAGTTTCCTTGTCTTAATGGTCAATAATGGTTTCTGTAGATCAACAGTTGTTATTAAGATGGATTTAGAGGATTTCTGAGGCAGGAGTGTTCGAAGATGGTTATGGAGTCTTGTGATCAGTTTCGGGCAGGAATGGATTGATTTTAGGAGTTATTCGTGCGGTTATATGTTTGGTTTTGGTTTCGAATCACACTAATAATACTATGCTCCGTTTGTGATTCATTGTTGCCATTCTGATGATAATTATATAAATATTTGATTAGATTGGTTTAGAAGTGCGTTGAAACAATAGAACTATAGTTGTTTAATGTTTTAGTATAAATAGTTCCTTTCTCATGTATTTAGTAATGCTTTCTAAAATTCTCTTATACACCAATATGTAGTTGCATAAATTTGATTAACGTACAAAAAAATCTTATTTACTTTATCATGTTACATTGATTTAACTTTGTTTTGATCAATCAAACATTACATTTCTTCTTGTTCGTCTAAATACCTTCATTTCACCACTGTAATTTGATTAATCATTCTTATAAGTGGATACGAGTAGTTTCATGGTCCTTTACAACTAGTTTCCTTGTCTTAATGGTCAATAATGGTTTCTGTAAATCAACAGTTGTAATTAAGATGGATTTAGAGGATTTCTGAGGCAGGAGTGTTCGAAGATGGTTATGGAGTCTTGTGATCAGTTTCGGGCAGGAATGGATTGATTTTAGGAGTTATTCGTGCGGTTATATGTTCGGTTTTGGTTTCGAATCACACTAATAATACTATGTTCCATTTGTGATTCATTGTTGCGATTCCAATGATAATTATAATCATATTTGATTAGATTGGTTTAGAAGTGCGTTAAAATAATAGAACTATATTTGTTTAACGTTTTAGTATAAATAGTTCCTTTCCCATGTATTTAGTAATGCTTTCTAAAATTCTCTTATACACCAATATGTAGTTGCATAAATTTGATTAACGTACAAGAAAATCTTATTTACTTTATCATGTTACATTGATTTAACTTCCTTTTGATTCTTCAAACATTACCATTCTTGTTGTTCGTCTAATCCTCTTTATTCCACCACTGTAATTTGATTATTGATTCTTGTTAAGTGGATATGAGTAGTTTCATGTTCCTTTACAACTGGTTTCCTTGCCTTAATGGTCAATAATGGTTTGTGTAGATCAACAGTTGTTATTAAGATTGATTTAGTGGATTTCTGAGGCAGGAGTGTTTGAAAATGTTTATGGAGTCTTCTGATTAATTTCGGGTAAGAATGCATTGATTTTAGGAGTTATTCGTGCGGTTATATGTTCGGTTTTTGTTTCGAATCACACTAATAATACTATGTTCCGTTTATAATTCATTGTTGCGATTCTGATGATAATTATATAAATATTTGATTAAATTGGTTTAGAAGTGCGTTGAAACAATAGAACTATAGTTGTTTAATGTTTTAGTATAAATAGTTCCTTTCCCATGTATTTAGTAATGCTTTCTAAAATTCTTTTATACACAAATATGTAGTTTCATAAATTTGATTAACGTACAAGAAAATCTTATTTACTTTATCATGTTACATTGATTTAACTTTGTTTTGATCAATCAAACATTACGTTTCTTCTAGTTCGTCTAAATACCTTCATTTCATCACTGTAATTTGATTATTCATTCATTTTATAAGTGGATACGAGTAGTTTCATGGTCCTTTACAACTGGTTTCCTTGCCTTAATGGTCAATAATGGTTTGTGTAGATCAACAGTTGTTATTAAGATGGATTTAGTGGATTTCTGAGGCAGGAGTGTTTGAAATGTTTATGGAGTCTTCTGATTATTTCGGGTAAGAATGCATTGATTTTAGGAGTTATTCGTGCGGTTATATGTTCGGTTTTGTTTCGAATCACACTAATAATACTATGTTCCGTTTATAATTCATTGTTGCGATTCTGATGATAATTATATAAATATTTGATTAAATTGGTTTAGAAGTGCGTTGAAACAATAGAACTATAGTTGTTTAATGTTTTAGTATAAATAGTTCCTTTCCCATGTATTTAGTAATGCTTTCTAAAATTCTTTATACAAATATGTAGTTGCATAAATTTGATTAACGTACAAGAAAATCTTATTTACTTTATCATGTTACATTGATTTAACTTTGTTTTGATCAATCAAACATTACGTTTCTTCTAGTTCGTCTAAATACCTTCATTCCACCACTGTTATTTGATTATTCATTATTATTAAGTGGATACGAGTAGTTTCATGGTCCTTTACAACTGGTTTCCTTGCCTTAATGGTCAATAATGGTTTGTGTAGATCAATAGTTGTTATTAAGATTGATTTAGGGGATTTCTAAGGCAGGAGTGTTTGAAATTGTTTATGGAGTCTTCTGATTAGTTTCGGGTAGAAATGCATTGATTTTTGGAGTTATTCGAGCGGTTATATGTTCGGTTTTGGTTTCGAATCACACTAATAATACTATGCTCCGTTCGCGATTCATTGTTGCCATTCTGATGATAATTATATAAATATTTGATTAAATTGGTTTAGAAGTGCATTGAAACAATAAAACTATAGTTGTTTAATGTTTTAGTATAAATAGTTCCTTTCCCATGTATTTAGAAATGCTTTCTAAAATTCTATTATACACAAATATGTAGTTGCATAAATTTGATTAACGTATAAGAAAATCTTATTTACTTTATCATGTTACATTGATTTAACTTTGTTTTGACCAATCAAACATTATGTTTCTTCTAGTTCATCTAAATACCTTCATTTCACCACTGTAATTTGATTATTCATTCTTATAAGTGGATTCGAGTAGTTTCATGGTCCTTTACAAATAGTTTCCTTGTCTTAATGGTCAATAATGGTTTCTGTATATCAACAGTTGTTATTAAGATGGATTTAGAGGATTTCTGAGGCACGAGTGTTCGAAGATGGTTATGGAGTCTTGTGATCAGTTTCGGGCAGGAATGGATTGATTTTAGGAGTTATTCGTGCGGTTATATGTTCGGTTTTGGTTTCGAATCACACTAATAATACTATGTTCCATTTGTGATTCATTGTTGCGATTCTAATGATAATTATAATCATATTTGATTAGATTGGTTTAGAAGTGCGTTGAAACAATAGAACTATAGTTGTTTAATGTTTTAGTATAAATAGTTCCTTTCCCATGTATTTAGTAATGCTTTCTAAAATTCTCTTATACACCAATATGTAGTTGCATAAATTTGATTAACGTACAAAAAAATCTTATTTACTTTATCATGTTACATTGATTTAACTTTGTTTTGATCAATCAAACATTACGTTTCTTCTTGTTCGTCTAAATACCTTCATTTCACCACTGTAATTTGATTAATCATTATAAGTGGATACGAGTAGTTTCATGGTCCTTTACAACTAGTTTCCTTGTCTTAATGGTCAATAATGGTTTCTGTAGATCAACAGTTGTTATTAAGATGGATTTAGAGGATTTCTGAGGCAGGAGTGTTCGAAGATGGTTATGGAGTCTTGTGATCAGTTTCGGGCAGGAATGGATTGATTTTAGGAGTTATTCGTGCGGTTATATGTTCGGTTTTGGTTTCGAATCACACTAATAATACTATGTTCCATTTGTGATTCATTGTTGCGATTCTAATGATAATTATAATCATATTTGATTAGATTGGTTTAGAAGTGCGTTGAAATAATAGAACTATAGTTGTTTAATGTTTTAGTATAAATAGTTCCTTTCCCATGTATTTAGTAATGCTTTCTAAAATTCTCTTATACACCAATCTGTAGTTGCATAAATTTGATTAACGTACAAGAAAATCTTATTTACTTTATCATGTTACATTGATTTAACTTCCTTTTGATTCTTCAAACATTACATTCTTGTTGTTCGTCTAATCACCTTTATTCCACCACTGTAATTTGATTATTGATTCTTGTTAAGTGGATACGAGTAGTTTCATGGTTCCTTTACAACTGGTTTCCTTGCCTTAATGGTCAATAATGGTTTGTGTAGATCAACAGTTGTTATTAAGATGGATTTAGTGGATTTCTGAGGCAGGAGTGTTTGAAAATGTTTATGGAGTCTTCTGATTAGTTTCGGGTAAGAATGCATTGATTTTAGGAGTTATTCGTGCGGTTATATCGGTTTTTTTGGTTTCGAATCACACTAATAATACTATGTTCCGTTTGTGATTCATTGTTGCGATTCTGATGATAATTATATAAATATTTGATTAGATTGGTTTAGAAGTGCGTTGAAACAATAGAACTATAGTTGTTTAATGTTTTAGTATAAATAGTTCCTTTCCCATGTATTTAGTAATGCTTTCTAAAATTCTTTATACACAATATGTAGTTGCATAAATTTGATTAACGTACAAGAAAATCTTATTTACTTTATCATGTTACATTGATTTAACTTTGTTTTTATCAATCAAACATTACGTTTCTTCTAGTTCGTCTAAATACCTTCATTTCACCACTGTAATTTGATTATTCATTCTTATAAGTGGATACGAGTAGTTTCATGGTCATTTACAACTGGTTTCCTTGTCTTAATGGTCAATAATGGTTTGTGTAGATCAACAGTTGTTATTAAGATGGATTTAGTGGATTTCTAAGGCAGGAGTGTTTGAAAATGTTTATGGAGTCTTCTGATTAATTTCGGGTAGGAATGCATTGATTTTTGGAGTTATTCGAGCGGTTATATGATCGGTTTTGGTTTCGAATCACACTAATAATACTATGCTCCGTTTGCGATTCATTGTTGCCATTCTGATGATAATTATATAAATATTTGATTAGATTGGTTTAGAAGTACGTTGAAACAATAGAACTATAGTTGTTTAATGTTTTAGTATAAATAGTTCCTTTCCCATGTATTTAGTAATGCTTTCTAAAATTCTCTTATACACCAATATGTAGTTGCATAAATTTGATTAACGTACAAAAAAATCTTATTTACTTTATAATGTTACATTGATTTAACTTTGTTTTGATCAATCAAACATTACGTTTCTTCTTGTTCGTCTAAATACCTTCATTTCACCACTGTAATTTGATTAATCATTCTTATAAGTGGATACGAGTAGTTTCATGGTCCTTTACAACTAGTTTCCTTGTCTTAATGGTCAATAATGGTTTCTGTAGATCAACAGTTGTTATTAAGATGGATTTAGAGGATTTCTGAGGCAGGAGTGTTCGAAGATGGTTATGGAGTCTTGTGATCAGTTTCGGGCAGGAATGGTTGATTTTAGGAGTTATTCGTGCGGTTATATGTTCGGTTTTGGTTTCGAATCACACTAACAATACTATGTTCCATTTGTGATTCATTGTTGCGATTCTAATGATAATTATAATCATATTTGATTAGATTGGTTTAGAAGTGCGTTGAAATAATAGAACTATAGTTGTTTAATGTTTTAGTATAAATAGTTCCTCTCCCATGTATTTAGTAATGCTTTCTAAAATTCTCTTATACACCAATCTGTAGTTGCATAAATTTGATTAACGTACAAGAAAATCTTATTTACTTTATCATGTTATATTGATTTAACTTCCTTTTGATTCTTCAAACATTACCATTCTTGTTGTTCGTCTAATCATCTTTATTCCACCACTGTAATTTGATTATTGATTCTTGTTAAGTGGATAGGAGTAGTTTCATGTTTCTTTACAACTGGTTTCCTTGCCTTAATGGTCAATAATGGTTTGTGTAGATCAACAGTTGTTATTAAGATGGATTTAGTGGATTTCTGAGGCAGGAGTGTTTGAAAATGTTTATGGAGTCTTCTGATTAATTTCGGGTAAGAATGCATTGATTTTAGGAGTTATTCGTGCGGTTATATTTCGGTTTTGGTTTCGACTCACACTAATAATACTATGTTCCGTTTGTGATTCATTGTTGCGATTCTGATGATAATTATATAAATATTTGATTAGATTGGTTTAGAAGTGCGTTGAAACAATAGAACTATAGTTGTTTAATGTTTTAGTATAAATAGTTCCTTTCCCATGTATTTAGTAATGCTTTCTAAAATTCTTTTATACACAAATATGTAGTTTCATAAATTTGATTAACGTACAAGAAAATCTTATTTACTTTATCATGTTACATTGATTTAACTTTGTTTTTATCAATCAAACATTACGTTTCTTCTAGTTCGTCTAAATACCTTCATTTCACCACTGTAATTTGATTATTCATTCTTATAAGTGGATACGAGTAGTTTCATGGTCATTTACAACTGGTTTCCTTGTCTTAATGGTCAATAATGGTTTGTGTAGATCAACAGTTGTTATTAAGATGGATTTAGTGGATTTCTGAGGCAGGAGTGTTGAAATGTTTATGGAGTCTTCTGATTAATTTCGGGTAAGAATGCATTGATTTTAGGAGTTATTCGTGCGGTTATATGTTCGGTTTTGGTTTCGAATCACACTAATAATACTATGTTCCGTTTGTGATTCATTGTTGCGATTCTGATGATAATTATATAAATATTTGATTAGATTGGTTTAGAAGTACGTTGAAACAATAGAACTATAGTTGTTTAATGTTTTAGTATAAATAGTTCCTTTCCCATGTATTTAGTAATGCTTTCTAAAATTCTCTTATACACCAATATGTAGTTGCATAAATTTGATTAACGTACAAAAAAATCTTATTTACTTTATAATGTTACATTGATTTAACTTTGTTTTGATCAATCAAACATTACGTTTCTTCTTGTTCGTCTAAATACCTTTATTTCACCACTGTAATTTGATTAATCATTCTTATAACTGGATACGAGTAGTTTCATGGTCCTTTACAACTAGTTTCCTTGTCTTAATGGTCAATAATGGTTTCTGTAGATCAACAGTTGTTATTAAGATGGATTTAGAGGATTTCTGAGGCAGGAGTGTTCGAAGATGGTTATGGAGTCTTGTGATCAGTTTCGGGCAGGAATGGGTCGATTTTAGGAGTTATTCGTGTGGTTATATGTTCGGTTTTGGTTTCGAATCACACTAACAATACTATGTTCCATTTGTGATTCATTGTTGCGATTCTAATGATAATTATAATCATATTTGATTAGATTGGTTTAGAAGTGCGTTGAAATAATAGAACTATAGTTGTTTAATGTTTTAGTATAAATAGTTCCTCTCCCATGTATTTAGTAATGCTTTCTAAAATTCTCTTATACACCAATCTGTAGTTGCATAAATTTGATTAACGTACAAGAAAATCTTATTTACTTTATCATGTTATATTGATTTAACTTCCTTTTGATTCTTCAAACATTACCATTCTTGTTGTTCGTCTAATCACCTTTATTCCACCACTGTAATTTGATTATTGATTCTTGTTAAGTGGATAGGAGTAGTTTCATGTTCCTTTACAACTGGTTTCCTTGCCTTAATGGTCAATAATGGTTTGTGTAGATCAACAGTTGTTATTAAGATGGATTTAGTGGATTTCTGAGGCAGGAGTGTTTGAAAATGTTTATGGAGTCTTCTGATTATTTCGGGTAGAATGCATTGATTTTAGGAGTTATTCGTGCGGTTATATTTCGGTTTTGGTTTCGACTCACACTAATAATACTATGTTCCGTTTGTGATTCATTGTTGCGATTCTGATGATAATTATATAAATATTTGATTAGATTGGTTTAGAAGTGCGTTGAAACAATAGAACTATAGTTGTTAATGTTTTAGTATAAATAGTTCCTTTCCCATGTATTTAGTAATGCTTTCTAAAATTCTTTATACACAATATGTAGTTTCATAAATTTGATTAACGTACAAGAAAATCTTATTTACTTTATCATGTTACATTGATTTAACTTTGTTTTATCAATCAAACATTACGTTTCTTGTTCGTCTAAATACCTTCATTTCATCACTGTAATTTGATTATTCATTCTTATAAGTGGATACGAGTAGTTTCATGGTCATTTACAACTGGTTTCCTTGCCTTAATGGTCAATAATGGTTTGTGTAGATCAACAGTTGTTATTAAGATGGATTTAGTGGATTTCTGAGGCAGGAGTGTTTGAAAATGTTTATGGAGTCTTCTGATTAGTTTCGGGTAGGAATGAATTGATTTTTGGAGTTATTCGTGCGGTTATATGTTTGGTTTTGGTTTCGAATCACACTAATAATACTATGCCCCGTTTGTGATTCATTGTTGCCATTCTGATGATAATTATATAAATATTTGATTAGATTGGTTTAGAAGTGCGTTGAAACAATAGAACTATAGTTGTTTAATGTTTTAGTATAAATAGTTCCTTTCCCATGTATTTAGTAATGCTTTCTAAAATTCTCTTATACACCAATATGTAGTTGCATAAATTTGATTAACGTACAAAAAAATCTTATTTACTTTATCATGTTACATTGATTTAACTTTGTTTTGATCAATCAAACATTACGTTTCTTCTTGTTCGTCTAAATACCTTCATTTCACCACTGTAATTTGATTAATCATTCTTATAAGTGGATACGAGTAGTTTCATGGTCCTTTACAACTAGTTTCCTTGTCTTAATGGTCAATAATGGTTTCTGTAGATCAGCAGTTGTTATTAAGATGGATTTAGAGGATTTCTAAGGCAGGAGTGTTCGAAGATGGTTATTGAGTCTTGTGATCAGTTTCGGGCAGGAATGGATTGATTTTAGGAGTTATTCGTACGGTTATATATTCGGTTTTGGTTTCGAATCACACTAATAATACTATGTTCCATTTGTGATTCATTGTTGCGATTCTAATGATAATTATAATCATATTTGATTAGATTGGTTTAGAAGTGCATTGAAATAAAAGAACTATAGTTGTTTAATGTTTTAGTATAAATAGTTCCTCTCCCATGTATTTAGTAATGCTTTCTAAAATTCTTTTATACACAAATATGTAGTTGCATAAATTTGATTAACGTACAAGAAAATCTTATTTGCTTTGTCATGTTACATTGAATTAACTTTGTTTTGATCAATCAAACATTACATTCTTTTGTTCGTCTAAATACCTTCATTCACCACTGTAATTTGATTATTCATTCTTATAAGTGGATACGAGTAGTTTCATGGTCCTTTACAACTGGTTTCCTTGCCTTAATGGTCAATAATGGTTTGTGTAGATCAACAGTTGTTATTAAGATGGATTTAGTGGATTTCTGAGGCAGGAGTGTTTGAAATGTTTATGGAGTCTTCTGATTAGTTTCGGGTAGGAATGCATTGATTTTGGAGTTATTCGTGCGGTTATATGTTCGGTTTTGGTTTCGAATCATACTAATAATACTATGTTCTGTTTGTGATTCATTGTTGCGATTCTGATGATAATTATATAAATATTTGATTAGATTGGTTTAGAAGTGCGTTGAAACAATAGAACTATAGTTGTTTAATGTTTTAGTATAAATAGTTCATTTCCCATGTATTTAGTAATGCTTTCTAAAATTCTCTTATACACCAATATGTAGTTGCAAAATTTGATTAACGTACAAAAAAATCTTATTTACTTTATCATGTTACATTGATTTAACTTTGTTTTGATCAATCAAACATTACGTTTCTTCTTGTTCGTCTAAATACCTTATTTCACCACTGTAATTTGATTATCATTCTTATAAGTGGATACGAGTAGTTTCATGGTCCTTTACAACTAGTTTCCTTGTCTTAATGGTCAATAATGGTTTCTGTAGATCAACAGTTGTTATTAAGATGGATTTAGAGGATTTCTGAGGCAGGAGTGTTCGAAGATGGTTATGGAGTCTTGTGATCATTTCGGGCAGGAATGGATTGATTTTAGGAGTTATTCGTGCGGTTATATGTTCGGTTTTGGTTTCGAATCACACTAATAATACTATGTTCCATTTGTGATTCATTGTTGCGATTCTAATGATAATTATAATCATATTTGATTAGATTGGTTTAGAAGTGCGTTGAAATAATAGAACTATAGTTGTTTAATGTTTTAGTATAAATAGTTCCTTTCCCATGTATTTAGTAATGCTTTCTAAAATTCTCTTATACACCAATCTGTAGTTGCATAAATTTGATTAACGTACAAGAAAATCTTATTTACTTTATCATGTTACATTGATTTAACTTCCTTTTGATTCTTCAAACATTACCATTCTTGTTGTTCGTCTAATCACCTTTATTCCACCACTGTAATTTGATTATGATTCTTGTTAAGTGGATACGAGTAGTTTCATGTTCCTTTACAACTGGTTTCCTTGCCTTAATGGTCAATAATGGTTTGTGTAGATCAACAGTTGTTATTAAGATGGATTTAGTGGATTTCTGAGGCAGGAGTGTTTGAAGATGTTTATGGAGTCTTCTGATTAATTTCGGGTAAGAATGCATTGATTTTTGGAGTTATTCGTGCGGTTATATGTTCGGTTTTGGTTTCGAATCACACTAATAATACTATGTCCGTTTGTGATTCATTGTTGCGATTCTGATGATAATTATAAAATATTTGATTAGATTGGTTTAGAAGTGCGTTGAAACAATAGAACTATAGTTGTTTAATGTTTTAGTATAAATAGTTCCTTTCCCATGTATTTAGTAATGCTTTCTAAAATTCTCTTATACACCAATATGTAGTTGCATAAATTTGATTAACGTACAAAAAATCTTATTTACTTTATCATGTTACATTGATTTAACTTTGTTTTGATCAATCAAACATTACGTTTCTTCTTGTTCGTCTAAATACCTTTATTTCACCACTGTAATTTGATTAATCATTCTTATAACTGGATACGAGTAGTTTCATGGTCCTTTACAACTAGTTTCCTTGTCTTAATGGTCAATAATGGTTTCTGTAGATCAACAGTTGTTATTAAGATGGATTTAGAGGATTTCTGAGGCAGGAGTGTTCGAAGATGGTTATGGAGTCTTGTGATCAGTTTCGGGCAGGAATGGATTGATTTTAGGAGTTATTCGTGCGGTTATATGTTCGGTTTTGGTTTCGAATCACACTAATAATACTATGTTCCATTTGTGATTCATTGTTGCGATTCTAATGATAATTATAATCATATTTGATTAGATTGGTTTAGAAGTGCGTTGAAATAATAGAACTATAGTTGTTTAATGTTTTAGTATAAATAGTTCCTTTCCCATGTATTTAGTAATGCTTTCTAAAATTCTCTTATACACCAATCTGTAGTTGCATAAATTTGATTAACGTACAAGAAAATCTTATTTACTTTATCATGTTACATTGATTTAACTTCCTTTTGATCTTCAAACATTACCATTCTTGTTGTTCGTCTAATCACCTTTATTCCACCACTGTAATTTGATTATTGATTCTTGTTAAGTGGATACGAGTAGTTTCATGGTCCTTTACAACTGGTTTCCTTGCCTTAATGGTCAATAATGGTTTGTGTAGATCAACAGTTGTTATTAAGATGGATTTAGTGGATTTCTGAGGCAGGAGTGTTTGAAGATGTTTATGGAGTCTTCTGATTAATTTCGGGTAAGAATGCATTGATTTTGGAGTTATTCGTGCGGTTATATGTTCGGTTTTGGTTTCGAATCACACTAATAATACTATGCTCCGTTTGTGATTCATTGTTGCGATTCTGATGATAATTATATAATATTTGATTAGATTGGTTTAGAAGTGCGTTGAAACAATAGAACTATAGTTGTTTAATGTTTTAGTATAAATAGTTCCTTTCCCATGTATTTAGTAATGCTTTCTAAAATTCTCTTATACACCAATATGTAGTTGCATAAATTTGATTAACGTACAAAAAATCTTATTTACTTTATCATGTTACATTGATTTAACTTTGTTTTGATCAATCAAACATTACGTTTCTCTTGTTCGTCTAAATACCTTTATTTCACCACTGTAATTTGATTAATCATTCTTATAAGTGGATACGAGTAGTTTCATGGTCCTTTACAACTAGTTTCCTTGTCTTAATGGTCAATAATGGTTTCTGTAGATCAACAGTTGTTATTAAGATGGATTTAGAGGATTTCTGAGGCAGGAGTGTTCGAAGATGGTTATGGAGTCTTGTGATCAGTTTCGGGCAGGAATGGATTGATTTTAGGAGTTATTCGTGCGGTTATATGTTCGGTTTTGGTTTCGAATCACACTAATAATACTATGTTCCATTTGTGATTCATTGTTGCGATTCTAATGATAATTATAATCATATTTGATTAGATTGGTTTAGAAGTGCGTTGAAATAATAGAACTATAGTTGTTTAATGTTTTAGTATAAATAGTTCCTTTCCCATGTATTTAGTAATGCTTTCTAAAATTCTCTTATACACCAATCTGTAGTTGCATAAATTTGACTAACGTACAAGAAAATCTTATTTACTTTATCATGTTACATTGATTTAACTTCCTTTTGATTCTTCAAACATTACCATTCTTGTTGTTCGTCTAATCACCTTTATTCCACCACTGTAATTTGATTATTGATTCTTGTTAAGTGGATACGAGTAGTTTCATGTTCCTTTACAACTGGTTTCCTTGCCTTAATGGTCAATAATGGTTTGTGTAGATCAACAGTTGTTATTAAGATGGATTTAGTGGATTTCTGAGGCAGGAGTGTTTGAAGATGTTTATGGAGTCTTCTGATTAATTTCGGGTAAGAATGCATTGATTTTAGGAGTTATTCGTGTGGTTATATGTTCGGTTTTGGTTTCGAATCACACTAATAATACTATGTTCCGTTTGTGATTCATTGTTGCGATTCTGATGATAATTATATAAATATTTGATTAGATTGGTTTAGAAGTGCGTTGAAACAATAGAACTATAGTTGTTTAATGTTTTAGTATAAATAGTTCCTTCCCATGTATTTAGTAATGCTTTCTAAAATTCTCTTATACACAATATGTAGTTGCATAAATTTGATTAACGTACAAGAAAATCTTATTTACTTTATCATGTTACATTGATTTAACTTTGTTTTGATCAATCAAACATTACGTTTCTTCTTGTTCGTCTAAATACCTTCATTTCACCACTGTAATTTGATTATTCATTCTTATAAGTGGATACGAGTAGTTTCATGGTCCTTTACAACTGGTTTCCTTCCTTAATGGTCAATAATGGTTTGTGTAGATCAACAGTTGTTATTAAGATGGATTTAGTGGATTTCTGAGGCAGGAGTGTTTGAAAATGTTATGGAGTCTTCTGATAGTTTCGGGTAGGAATGCATTGATTTTGGAGTTATTCGTGCGGTTATATGTTCGGTTTTGGTTTCGAATCACACTAATAATACTATGTTCGTTTGTGATTCATTGTTGCATTCTGATGATAATTATAAATATTTGATTAGATTGGTTTAGAAGTGCGTTGAAACAATAGAACTATAGTTGTTTAATGTTTTAGTATAAATAGTTCCTTTCCCATGTATTTAGTAATGCTTTCTAAATTCTCTTATACACCAAATATGTAGTTGCATAAATTTGATTAACGTACAAGAAAATCTTATTTACTTTATCATGTTACATTGATTTAACTTTGTTTTGATCAATCAAACATTACGTTTCTTCTTGTTCGTCTAAATACCTTCATTTCACCACTGTAATTTGATTATTCATTCTTATAAGTGGATACGAGTAGTTTCATGGTCCTTTACAACTGGTTTCCTTGCCTTAATGGTCAATAATGGTTTGTGTAGATCAACAGTTGTTATTAAGATGGATTTAGTGGATTTCTGAGGCAGGAGTGTTTGAAATGTTTATGGAGTCTTCTGATTATTTCGGGTAGGAATGCATTGATTTTGGAGTTATTCGTGCGGTTATATGTTCGGTTTTGGTTTCGAATCACACTAATAATACTATGTTCGTTTGTGATTCATTGTTGCGATTCTGATGATAATTATATAAATATTGATTAGATTGGTTTAGAAGTGCGTTGAAACAATAGAACTATAGTTGTTTAATGTTTTAGTATAAATAGTTCCTTTCCCATGTATTTAGTAATGCTTTCTAAAATTCTCTTATACACCAATATGTAGTTGCATAAATTTGATTAACGTACAAAAAATCTTATTTACTTTATCATGTTACATTGATTTAACTTTGTTTTGATCAATCAAACATTACGTTTCTTCTTGTTCGTCTAATACCTTATTTCACCACTGTAATTTGATTAATCATTCTTATAAGTGGATACGAGTAGTTTCATGGTCCTTTACAACTAGTTTCCTGTCTTAATGGTCAATAATGGTTTCTGTAGATCAACAGTTGTTATTAAGATGGATTTAGAGGATTTCTGAGGCAGGAGTGTTCGAAGATGGTTATGGAGTCTTGTGATCAGTTTCGGGCAGGAATGGATTGATTTTAGGAGTTATTCGTGCGGTTATATGTTCGGTTTTGGTTTCGAATCACACTAATAATACTATGTTCCATTTGTGATTCATTGTTGCGATTCTAATGATAATTATAATCATATTTGATTAGATTGGTTTAGAAGTGCGTTAAAATAATAGAACTATAGTTGTTTAATGTTTTAGTATAAATAGTTCCTTTCCCATGTATTTAGTAATGCTTTCTAAAATTCTCTTATACACAATCTGTAGTTTCATATATTTGATTAACGTACAAGAAAATGTTATTTACTTTATCATGTTACATTGATTTAACTTCTTTTGATCAATCAAACATTACGTTTCTTCTGTTCGTCAAATACCTTCATTTCACCACTGTAATTTGATTATTCATTCTTATAAGTGGATACGAGTAGTTTCATGGTCCTTTACAACTGGTTTCCTTGCCTTAATGGTCAATAATGGTTTGTGTAGATCAACAGTTGTTATTAAGATGGATTTAGTGGATTTCTGAGGCAGGAGTGTTTGAAAATGTTTATGGAGTCTTCTGATTAGTTTCGGGTAGGAATGCATTGATTTTGGAGTTATTCGTGCGGTTATATGTTCGGTTTTGGTTTCGAATCACACTAATAATACTATGCTTCGTTTGTGATTCATTGTTGCCATTCTGATGATAATTATATAAATATTTGATTAGATTGGTTTAGAAGTGCGTTGAAACAATAGAACTATAGTTGTTTAATGTTTTAGTATAAATAGTTCCTTTCCATGTATTTAGTAATGCTTTCTAAAATTCTCTTATACACCAATTCGTAGTTGCATAATTTTGATTAACGTACAAGAAAATCTTATTTACTTTATCATGTTACATTGATTTAACTTTGTTTTGATCAATCAAACATTACGTTTCTTCTTGTTCGTCTAAATACCTTCATTTCACCACTGTAATTTGATTAATCATTCTTATAAGTGGATACGAGTAGTTTCATGGTCCTTTACAACTAGTTTCCTTGTCTTAATGGTCAATAATGGTTTCTGTAGATCAACAGTTGTTATTAAGATGGATTTAGAGGATTTCTAAGGCAGGAGTGTTCGAAGATGGTTATGGAGTCTTGTGATCAGTTTCGGGCAGGAATGGATTGATTTTAGGAGTTATTCGTGCGGTTATATGTTCGGTTTTGGTTTCGAATCACACTAATAATACTATGTTCCATTTGTGATTCATTGTTGCGATTCTAATGATAATTATAATCATATTTGATTAGATTGGTTTAGAAGTGCATTGAAATAAAAGAACTATAGTTGTTTAATGTTTTAGTATAAATAGTTCCTCTCCCATGTATTTAGTAATGCTTTCTAAAATTCTTTTATACACAAATATGTAGTTGCATAAATTTGATTAACGTACAAGAAAATCTTATTTGCTTTGTCATGTTACATTGAATTAACTTTGTTTTGATCAATCAAACATTACATTTCTTTTAGTTCGTCTAAATACCTTCATTTCACCACTGTAATTTGATTATTCATTCTTATAAGTGGATACGAGTAGTTTTATGGTCATTTACAACTGGTTTCCTTGCCTTAGTGGTTAATAATGGTTTGTGTAGATCAACGGTTGTTATTAAGATGGATTTAGTGGATTTCTGAGGCAGGAGTGTTTGAAAATGTTTATGGAGTCTTCTGATTAGTTTCGGGTAGGAATGCAATGATTTTTGGAGTTATTCGTGCGGTTATATGTTAGGTTTTAGTTTCGAATCACACTAATAATACTGTGCTCTGTTTGCGATTCATTGTTGCCATTCTGTTGAAAATTATATAAATATTTGATTAGATTGGTTTAGAAGTGCGTTGAAACAATAGAACTATAGTTGTTTAATGTTTTAGTATAAATAGTTCCTTTCCCATGTATTTAGTAATGCTTTCTAAAATTCTCTTATACACCAATATGTAGTTGCAAAAATTTGATTAACGTACAAAAAAATCTTATTTACTTTATCATGTTACATTGATTTAACTTTGTTTTGATCAATCAAACATTACGTTTCTTCTTGTTCATCTAAATACCTTTATTTCACCACTGTAATTTGATTAATCATTCTTATAAGTGGATACGAGTAGTTTCATGGTCCTTTACAACTAGTTTCCTTGTCTTAATGGTCAATAATGGTTTCTGTAGATCAACAGTTGTTATTAAGATGGATTTAGAGGATTTCTGAGGCAGGAGTGTTCGAAGATGGTTATGGAGTCTTGTGATCATTTTCGGGCAGGAATGGATTGATTTTAGGAGTTATTCGTGCGGTTATATGTTCGGTTTTGGTTTCGAATCACACTAATAATACTATGTTCCATTTGTGATTCATTGTTGCGATTCTAATGATAATTATAATCATATTTGATTAGATTGGTTTAGAAGTGCGTTGAAATAATAGAACTATAGTTGTTTAATGTTTTAGTATAAATAGTTCCTTTCCCATGTATTTAGTAATGCTTTCTAAAATTCTCTTATACACCAATCTGTAGTTGCATAAATTTGATTAACGTACAAGAAAATCTTATTTACTTTATCATGTTACATTGATTTAACTTCCTTTTGATTTATCAAACATTACCATTCTTGTTGTTCGTCTAATCACCTTTATTCCACCACTGTAATTTGATTATTGATTCTTGTTAAGTGGATACGAGTAGTTTCATGTTCCTTTAAAACTGGTATCCTTGCCTTAATGGTCAATAATGGTTTGTGTAGATCAACAGTTGTTATTAAGATGGATTTAGTGGATTTCTGAGGCAGGAGTGTTTGAAAATGTTTATGGAGTCTTCTGATTAATTTCGGGTAAGAATGCATTGATTTTAGGAGTTATTCGTGCGGTTATATGTTCGGTTTTGGTTTCGAATCACACGAATAATACTATGTTCCGTTTGTGATTCATTGTTGCGATTCTGATGATAATTATATGAATATTTGATTAGATTGGTTTAGAAGTGCGTTGAAACAATAGAACTATAGTTGTTTAATGTTTTAGTATAAATAGTTCCTTTCCCATGTATTTAGTAATGCTTTCTAAAATTCTCTTATACACCAATATGTAGTTGCATAAATTTGATTAACGTACAAAAAAATCTTATTTACTTTATCATGTTACATTGATTTAACTTTGTTTTGATCAATCAAACATTACGTTTCTTCTTGTTCATCTAAATACCTTATTTCACCACTGTAATTTGATTAATCATTCTTATAAGTGGATACGAGTAGTTTCATGGTCCTTTACAACTAGTTTCCTTGTCTTAATGGTCAATAATGGTTTCTGTAGATCAACAGTTGTTATTAAGATGGATTTAGAGGATTTCTGAGGCAGGAGTGTTCGAAGATGGTTATGGAGTCTTGTGATCATTTTCGGGCAGGAATGGATTGATTTTAGGAGTTATTCGTGCGGTTATATGTTCGGTTTTGGTTTCGAATCACACTAATAATACTATGTTCCATTTGTGATTCATTGTTGCGATTCTAATGATAATTATAATCATATTTGATTAGATTGGTTTAGAAGTGCGTTGAAATAATAGAACTATAGTTGTTTAATGTTTTAGTATAAATAGTTCCTTTCCCATGTATTTAGTAATGCTTTCTAAAATTCTCTTATACACCAATCTGTAGTTGCATAAATTTGATTAACGTACAAGAAAATCTTATTTACTTTATCATGTTACATTGATTTAACTTCCTTTTGATTCTTCAAACATTACCATTCTTGTTGTTCGTCTAATCACCTTTATTCCACCACTGTAATTTGATTATTGATTCTTGTTAAGTGGATACGAGTAGTTTCATGTTCCTTTACAACTGGTTTCCTTGCCTTAATGGTCAATAATGGTTTGTGTAGATCAACAGTTGTTATTAAGATGGATTTAGTGGATTTCTGAGGCAGGAGTGTTTGAAGATGTTTATGGAGTCTTCTGATTAATTTCGGGTAAGAATGCATTGATTTTTGGAGTTATTCGTGCGGTTATATGTTAGGTTTTAGTTTCGAATCACACTAATAATACTGTGCTCCGTTTGCGATTCATTGTTGCCATTCTGATGATAATTATATAAATATTTGATTAGATTGGTTTAGAAGTGCGTTGAAACAATAGAACTATAGTTGTTTAATGTTTTAGTATAAATAGTTCCTTTCCCATGTATTTAGTAATGCTTTCTAAAATTCTCTTATACACCAATATGTAGTTGCATAAATTTGATTAACGTACAAAAAAATCTTATTTACTTTATCATGTTACATTGATTTAACTTTGTTTTGATCAATCAAACATTACGTTTCTTCTTGTTCATCTAAATACCTTTATTTCACCACTGTAATTTGATTAATCATTCTTATAAGTGGATACGAGTAGTTTCATGGTCCTTTACAACTAGTTTCCTTGTCTTAATGGTCAATAATGGTTTCTGTAGATCAAGAGTTGTTATTAAGATGGATTTAGAGGATTTCTGAGGCAGGAGTGTTCGAAGATGGTTATGGAGTCTTGTGATCATTTTCGGGCAGGAATGGATTGATTTTAGGAGTTATTCGTGCGGTTATATGTTCGGTTTTGGTTTCGAATCACACTAATAATACTATGTTCCATTTGTGATTCATTGTTGCGATTCTAATGATAATTATAATCATATTTGATTAGATTGGTTTAGAAGTGCGTTGAAATAATAGAACTATAGTTGTTTAATGTTTTAGTATAAATAGTTCCTTTCCCATGTATTTAGTAATGCTTTCTAAAATTCTCTTATACACCAATCTGTAGTTGCATAAATTTGATTAACGTACAAGAAAATCTTATTTACTTTATCATGTTACATTGATTTAACTTCCTTTTGATTCTTCAAACATTACCATTCTTGTTGTTCGTCTAATCACCTTTATTCCACCACTGTAATTTGATTATTGATTCTTGTTAAGTGGATACGAGTAGTTTCATGTTCCTTTACAACTGGTTTCCTTGCCTTAATGGTCAATAATGGTTTGTGTAGATCAACAGTTGTTATTAAGATGGATTTAGTGGATTTCTGAGGCAGGAGTGTTTGAAGATGTTTATGGAGTCTTCTGATTAATTTCGGGTAAGAATGCATTGATTTTAGGAGTTATTCGTGTGGTTATATGTTCGGTTTTGGTTTCGAATCACACTAATAATACTATGTTCCGTTTGTGATTCATTGTTGCGATTCTGATGATAATTATATAAATATTTGATTAGATTGGTTTAGAAGTGCGTTGAAACAATAGAACTATAGTTGTTTAATGTTTTAGTATAAATAGTTCCTTTCCCATGTATTTAGTAATGCTTTCTAAAATTCTCTTATACACAAATATGTAGTTGCATAAATTTAATTAACGTACAAGAAAATCTTATTTACTTTATCATGTTACATTGATTTAACTTTGTTTTGATCAATTAAACATTACGTTTCTTCTAGTTCGTCTAAATACCTTCATTTCACCACTATAATTTGATTATTCATTCTTATAAGTGGATACGAGTAGTTTCATGGTCATTTACAACTGGTTTCCTTACCTTAATTGTCAATAATGGTTTGTGTAGATCAACAGTTGTTATTAAGATGGATTTAGTGGATTTCTGAGGCAGGAATGTTTGAAAATGTTAATGGAGTCTTCTGATTAGTTTCGGGTAGGAATGCATTGATTTTTGGAGTTGTTCATGCGGTTATATGTTCGGTTTTGGTTTCGAATCACACTAATAATACTATGCTTCGTTTGTGATTCATTGTTGCCATTCTGATGATAATTATATAAATATTTGATTAGATTGGTTTAGAAGTGCGTTGAAACAATAGAACTATAGTTGTTTAATGTTTTAGTATAAATAGTTCCTTTCCCATGTATTTAGTAATGCTTTCTAAAATTCTCTTATACACAAATATGTAGTTGCATAAATTTAATTAACGTACAAGAAAATCTTATTTACTTTATCATGTTACATTCATTTAACTTTGTTTTGATCAATCAAACATTACGTTTCTTCTAGTTCGTCTAAATACCTTCATTTCACCACTGTAATTTGATTATTCATTCTTATAAGTGGATACGAGTAGTTTCATGGTCATTTACAACTGGTTTCCTTGCCTTAATGGTCAATAATGGTTTGTGTAGATCAACAGCTGTTATTAAGATGGATTTAGTGGATTTCTGAGGTAGGAATGTTTGAAAATGTTTATGGAGTCTTTTGATTAATTTCGGGTAGGAATGCATTGATTTTTGGAGTTGTTCATGCGGTTATATGTTCGGTTTTGGTTTCGAATCACACTAATAATACTATGCTTCGTTTGTGATTCATTGTTGCCATTCTGATGATAATTATATAAATATTTGATTAGATTGGTTTAGAAGTACGTTGAAACAATAGAACTATAGTTGTTTAATGTTTTAGTATAAATAGTTCCTTTCCCATGTATTTAGTAATGCTTTCTAAAATTCTCTTATACACCAATATGTAGTTGCATAAATTTGATTAACGTACAAAAATATCTTATTTACTTTATCATGTTACATTGATTTAACTTTGTTTTGATCAATCAAACATTACGTTTCTTCTTGTTCGTCTACATACCTTTATTTCACCACTGTAATTTGATTAATCATTCTTATAAGTGGATACGAGTAGTTTCATGGCCCTTTACAACTAGTTTCCCTGTCTTAATGGTCAATAATGGTTTCTGTAGATCAACAGTTGTTATTAAGATGGATTTAGAGGATTTCTGAGGCAGGAGTGTTCGAAGATGGTTATGGAGTCTTGTGATCAGTTTTGGGCAGGAATGGATTGATTTTAGGAGTTATTCGTGCGGTTATATGTTCGGTTTTGGTTTCGAATCACACTAATAATACTATGTTCCATTTGTGATTCATTGTTGCGATTCTAATGATAATTATAATCATATTTGATTAGATTGGTTTAGAAGTACGTTGAAATAATAGAACTATAGTTGTTTAATGTTTTAGTATAAATAGTTCCTTTCCCATGTATTTAGTAATGCTTTCTAAAATTCTCTTATACACAAATATGTAGTTGCATAAATTTAATTAACGTACAAGAAAATCTTATTTACTTTATCATGTTACATTGATTTAACTTTGTTTTGATCAATCAAACATTACGTTTCTTCTAGTTCGTCAAAATACCTTCATTTCACCACTGTAATTTGATTATTCATTCTTATAAGTGGATACGAGTAGTTTCATGGTCATTTACAACTGGTTTCCTTGCCTTAATGGTCAATAATGGTTTGTGTAGATCAACAGTTGTTATTAAGATGGATTTAGTGGATTTCCGAGGCAGGAATGTTTGAAAATGTTTATGGAGTGTTCTGATTAGTTTCGGGTAGGAATGCATTGATTTTTGGAGTTGTTCATGCGGTTATATGTTCGGTTTTGGTTTCGAATCACACTAATAATACTATGCTTCGTTTGTGATTCATTGTTGCCATTCTGATGATAATTATATAAATATTTGATTAGATTGGTTTAGAAGTGCGTTGAAACAATAGAACTATAGTTGTTTAATGTTTTAGTATAAATAGTTCCTTTCTCATGTATTTAGTAATGCTTTCTAAAATTCTCTTATACACCAATATGTAGTTGCATAAATTTGATTAACGTACAAAAAAATCTTATTTACTTTATCATGTTAAATTGATTTAACTTTGTTTTGATCAATCAAACATTACGTTTCTTCTTGTTCGTCTAAATACCTTCATTTCACCACTGTAATTTGATTAATCATTCTTATAAGTGGATACGAGTAGTTTCATGGTCCTTTACAACTAGTTTCCTTGTCTTAATGGTCAATAATGGTTTCTGTATATCAACAGTTGTTATTAAGATGGATTTAGAGGATTTCTGAGGCAAGAGTGTTCGAAGATGGTTATGGAGTCTTGTGATCAGTATCGGGCAGGAATGGATTGATTTTAGGAGTTATTCGTGCGGTTATATGTTCGGTTTTGGTTTCGAATGACACTAATAATAATATGTTCTATTTGTGATTCATTGTTGCGATTCTAATGATAATTATAATCATATTTGATTAGATTGGTTTAGAAGTGCGTTGAAATAATAGAACTATAGTTGTTTAATGTTTTAGTATAAATAGTTCCTTTCCCATGTATTTAGTAATGCTTTCTAAAATTCTCTTATACACCAATCTGTAGTTGCATAAATTTGATTAACGTACAAGAAAATCTTATTTACTTTATCATGTTACATTGATTTAACTTCCTTTTGATTCTTCAAACATTACCATTCTTGTTGTTCGTCTAATCACCTTTATTCCACCACTGTAATTTGATTATTGATTCTTGTTAAGTGGATACGAGTAGTTTCATGTTCCTTTACAACTGGTTTCCTTGCCTTAATGGTCAATAATGGTTTGTGTAGATCAACAGTTGTTATTAAGATGGATTTAGAGGATTTCTGAGGCAGGAGTGTTCGAAGATGGTTATGGAGTCTTGTGATCAGTTTCGGGCAGGAATGGATTGATTTTAGGAGTTATTCGTGCGGTTATATGTTCGGTTTTGGTTTCGAATCACACTAATAATACTATGTTCCGTTTGTGATTCATTGTTGCGATTCTGATGATAATTATATAAATATTTGATTAGATTGGTTTAGAAGTGCGTTGAAACAATAGAACTATAGTTGTTTAATGTTTTAGTATAAATAGTTCCTTTCCCATGTATTTAGTAATGCTTTCTAAAATTCTCTTATACACCAATATGTAGTTGCAAAAATTTGATTAACGTACAAAAAAATCTTATTTACTTTATCATGTTACATTGATTTAACTTTGTTTTGATCAATCAAACATTACGTTTCTTCTTGTTCATCTAAATACCTTTATTTCACCACTGTAATTTGATTAATAATTCTTATAAGTGGATACGAGTAGTTTCATGGTCCTTTACAACTAGTTTTCTTGTCTTAATGGTCAATAATGGTTTCTGTAGATCAAGAGTTGTTATTAAGATGGATTTAGAGGATTTCTGAGGCAGGAGTGTTCGAAGATGGTTATGGAGTCTTGTGATCATTTTCGGGCAGGAATGGATTGATTTTAGGAGTTATTCGTGCGGTTATATGTTCGGTTTTGGTTTCGAATCACACTAATAATACTATGTTCCATTTGTGATTCATTGTTGCGATTCTAATGATAATTATAATCATATTTGATTAGATTGGTTTAGAAGTGCGTTGAAACAATAGAACTATAGTTGTTTAATGTTTTAGTATAAATAGTTCCTTTCCCATGTATTTAGTAATGCTTTCTAAAATTCTCTTATACACAAATATGTAGTTGCATAAATTTAATTAACGTACAAGAAAATCTTATTTACTTTATCATGTTACATTGATTTAACTTTCTTTTGATCAATCAAACATTACGTTTCTTCTAGTTCGTCTAAATACCTTCATTTCACCACTGTAATTTGATTATTCATTCTTATAAGTGGATACGAGTAGTTTCATGGTCATTTACAACTGGTTTCCTTGCCTTAATGGTCAATAATGGTTTGTGTAGATCAACAGCTGTTATTAAGATGGATTTAGTGGATTTCTGAGGCAGGAATGTTTGAAAATGTTTATGGAGTCTTCTGATTAGTTTCGGGTAGGAATGCATTGATTTTTGGAGTTGTTCATGCGGTTATATGTTCGGTTTTGGTTTCGAATCACACTAATAATACTATGCTTCGTTTGTGATTCATTGTTGCCATTCTGATGATAATTATATAAATATTTGATTAGATTGGTTTAGAAGTACGTTGAAACAATAGAACTATAGTTGTTTAATGTTTTAGTATAAATAGTTCCTTTCCCATGTATTTAGTAATGCTTTCTTAAGTACTCTTATGCACCAATTCGTTGTTGCATAATTTTGATTAACGTATAAGAAATTCTTATTTACTTTATCATGTTACATTGATTTAACTTTGTTTTGATCAATCAAACATTACGTTTCTTTTTTTTCGTCTAAATACCTTTATTTCACCACTGTAATTTGATTAATCATTCTTATAAGTGGATACGAGTAGTTTCATGGTCCTTTACAACTAGTTTCCTTGTCTTAATGGTCAATAATGGTTTCTGTATATCAACAGTTGTTATTAAGATGGATTTAGAGGATTTCTGAGGCAACAGTGTTCGAAGATGGTTATGGAGTCTTGTGATCAGTATCGGGCAGGAATGGATTGATTTTAGGAGTTATTTGTGCGGTTATATGATCGGTTTTGGTTTCGAATCGCACTAATAATAATATGTTCTATTTGTGATTCATTGTTGCGATTCTAATGATAATTATAATCATATTTGATTAGATTGGTTTAGAAGTGCGTTGAAATAATAGAACTATAGTTGTTTAATGTTTTAGTATAAATAGTTCCTTTCCCATGTATTTAGTAATGCTTTCTAAAATTCTCTTATACACCAATCTGTAGTTGCATAAATTTGATTAACGTACAAGAAAATCTTATTTACTTTATCATGTTACATTGATTTAACTTCCTTTTGATTCTTCAAACATTACCATTCTTGTTGTTCGTCTAATCACCTTTATTCCACCATTGTAATATGATTATTGATTCTTGTTAAGTGGATACGAGTAGTTTCATGTTCCTTTACAACTGGTTTCCTTGCCTTAATGGTCAATAATGGTTTGTGTAGATCAACAGTTGTTATTAAGATGGATTTAGAGGATTTCTGAGGCAGGAGTGTTCGAAGATGGTTATGGAGTCTTGTGATCAGTTTCGGGCATGAATGGATTGATTTTAGTAGTTATTCGTGCGGTTATATGTTCGGTTTTGGTTTCGAATCACACTAATAATACTATGTTCCATTTGTGATTCATTGTTGCGATTCTAATGATAATTATAATCAATCTGTAGTTGCATAAATTTGATTAACGTACAAGAAAATCTTATTTACTTTATCATGTTACATTGATTTAACTTTGTTTTGATCAATCAAACATTACGTTTCTTCTAGTTCTTCTAAATACCTTCATTTCACCACTGTAATTTGATTATTCATTCTTATAAGTGGATACGAGTAGTTTCATGGTCATTTACAACTAGTTTCCTTGTCTTAATGGTCAATAATGGTTTCTGTAGATCAACAGTTGTTATTAAGATGGATTTAGAGGATTTCTGAGGCAGAAGTGTTCGAAGATGGTTATGGAGTCTTGTGATCAGTTTCGGGCAGGAATGGATTGATTTTAGGAGTTATTCGTGCGGTTATATGTTTGGTTTTGGTTTCGAATCACACTAATAATACTATGTTCCATTTGTGATTCTTTGTTGCGATTCTAATGATAATTATAATCATATTTGATTAGATTGGTTTAGAAGTGCGCTGAAATAATAGAACTATAGTTGTTTAATGTTTTAGTATAAATAGTTCCTTTCCCATGTATTTAGTAATGCTTTTTAAAATTCTCTTACACACCAATCTGTAGTTGCATAAATTTGATTAACGTACAAGAAAATCTTATTTACTTTATCATGTTACATTGATTTAACTTCCTTTTGATTCATCAAACATTACCATTCTTGTTGTTCGTCTAATCACCTTTATTCCACCACTGTAATTTGATTATTGATTCTTGTTAAGTGGATACGAGTAGTTTCATGTTCCTTTACAACTGGTTTCCTTGCCTTAATGGTCAATAATGGTTTGTGTAGATCAACAGTTGTTATTAAGATGGATTTAGTGGATTTCTGAGGCAGGAGTGTTTGAAAATGTTTATGGAGTCTTCTGATTAGTTTCGGGTAGGAATGCATTGATTTTAGAAGTTATTCTTGCGGTTATATGTTTGGTTTTGGTTTCGAATCACACTAATAATACTATGTTCCGTTTGTGATTCATTGTTGCGATTCTAATGATAATTATAATCATATTTGATTAGATTGGTTTAGAAGTGCGTTGAAATAATAGAACTATAGTTGTTTAATGATTTAGTATAAATAGTTCCTTTCCCATGTATTTAGTAATGCTTTCTAAAATTCTCTTATACACCAATCTGTAGTTGCATAAATTTGATTAACGTACAAGAAAATCTTATTTACTTTATCATGTTACATTGATTTAACTTCCTTTTGATTCTTCAAACATTACCATTCTTGTTGTTCGTCTAATCACCTTTATTCCACCATTGTAATTTGATCATTGATTCTTGTTAAGTGGATACGAGTAGTTTCATGTTCCTTTACAACTGGTTTCCTTGCCTTAATGGTCAATAATGGTTTGTGTAGATCAACAGTTGTTATTAAGATGGATTTAGAGGATTTCTGAGGCAGGAGTGTTCGAAGATGGTTATGGAGTCTTGTGATCAGTTTCGGGCAGGAATGGATTGATTTTAGGAGTTATTCGTGCGGTTATATGTTCGGTTTTGGTTTCGAATCACACTAATAATACTATGTTCCATTTGTGATTCATTGTTGCGATTCTAATGATAATTATAATCAATCTGTAGTTGCATAAATTTGATTAACGTACAAGAAAATCTTATTTACTTTATCATGTTACATTGATTTAACTTTGTTTTGATCAATCAAACATTACGTTTCTTCTAGTTCTTCTAAATACCTTCATTTCACCATTGTAATTTGATTATTCATTCTTATAAGTGGATACGAGTAGTTTCATGGTCATTTACAACTAGTTTCCTTGTCTTAATGGTCAATAATGGTTTCTGTAGATCAACAGTTGTTATTAAGATGGATTTAGAGGATTTCTGAGGCAGAAGTGTTCGAAGATGGTTATGGAGTCTTGTGATCAGTTTCGGGCAGGAATGGATTGATTTTAGGAGTTATTCGTGCGGTTATATGTTCGGTTTTGGTTTCGAATCACACTAATAATACTATGTTCCATTTGTGATTCTTTGTTGCGATTCTAATGATAATTATAATCATATTTGATTAGATTGGTTTAGAAGTGCGCTGAAATAATAGAACTATAGTTGTTTAATGTTTTAGTATAAATAGTTCCTTTCCCATGTATTTAGTAATGCTTTTTAAAATTCTCTTATACACCAATCTGTAGTTGCATAAATTTGATTAACGTACAAGAAAATCTTATTTACTTTATCATGTTACATTGATTTAACTTCCTTTTGATTCATCAAACATTACCATTCTTGTTGTTCGTCTAATCACCTTTATTCCACCACTGTAATTTGATTATTGATTCTTGTTAAGTGGATACGAGTAGTTTCATGTTCCTTTACAACTGGTTTCCTTGCCTTAATGGTCAATAATGGTTTGTGTAGATCAACAGTTGTTATTAAGATGGATTTAGTGGATTTCTGAGGCAGGAGTGTTTGAAAATGTTTATGGAGTCTTCTGATTAGTTTCGGGTAGGAATGCATTGATTTTAGAAGTTATTCTTGCGGTTATATGTTCGGTTTTGGTTTCGAATCACACTAATAATACTATGTTCCGTTTGTGATTCATTGTTGAGATTCTAATGATAATTATAATCATATTTATTAGATTGGTTTAGAAGTGCGTTGAAATAATAGAACTATAGTTGTTTAATGTTTTAGTATAAATAGTTCCTTTCCCATGTATTTAGTAATGCTTTCTAAAATTCTCTTATACACCAATCTGTAGTTGCATAAATTTGATTAACGTACAAGAAAATCTTATTTACTTTATCATGTTACATTGATTTAACTTCCTTTTGATTCTTCAAACATTACCATTCTTGTTGTTCGTCTAATCACCTTTATTCCACCACTGTAATTTGATTATTGATTCTTGTTAAGTGGATACGAGTAGTTTCATGTTCCTTTACAACTGGTTTCCTTGCCTTAATGGTCAATAATGGTTTGTGTAGATCAACAGTTGTTATTAAGATGGATTTAGAGGATTTCTGAGGCAGGAGTGTTCGAAGATGGTTATGGAGTCTTGTGATCAGTTTCGGGCAGGAATGGATTGATTTTAGGAGTTATTCGTGCGGTTATATGTTCGGTTTTGGTTTCGAATCACACTAATAATACTATGTTCCATTTGTGATTCATTGTTGCGATTCTAATGATAATTATAATCAATCTGTAGCTGCATAAATTTGATTAACGTACAAGAAAATCTTATTTACTTTATCATGTTACATTGATTTAACTTTGGTTTGATCAATCAAACATTACGTTTCTTCTAGTTCTTCTAAATACCTTCATTTCACCACTGTAATTTGATTATTCATTCTTATAAGTGGATACGAGTAGTTTCATGGTCATTTACAACTAGTTTCCTTGTCTTAATGGTCAATAATGGTTTCTGTAGATCAACAGTTGTTATTAAGATGGATTTAGAGGATTTCTGAGGCAGAAGTGTTCGAAGATGGTTATGGAGTCTTGTGATCAGTTTCGGGCAGGAATGGATTGATTTTAGGAGTTATTCGTGCGGTTATATGTTCGGTTTTGGTTTCGAATCACACTAATAATACTATGTTCCATTTGTGATTCTTTGTTGCGATTCTAATGATAATTATAATCATATTTGATTAGATTGGTTTAGAAGTGCGCTGAAATAATAGAACTATAGTTGTTTAATGTTTTAGTATAAATAGTTCCTTTCCCATGTATTTAGTAATGCTTTTTAAAATTCTCTTATACACCAATCTGTAGTTGCATAAATTTGATTAACGTACAAGAAAATCTTATTTACTTTATCATGTTACATTGATTTAACTTCCTTTTGATTCATCAAACATTACCATTCTTGTTGTTCGTCTAATCACCTTTATTCCACCACTGTAATTTGATTATTGATTCTTGTTAAGTGGATACGAGTAGTTTCATGTTCCTTTACAACTGGTTTTCTTGCCTTAATGGTCAATAATGGTTTGTGTAGATCAACAGTTGTTATTAAGATGGATTTAGTGGATTTCTGAGGCAGGAGTGTTTGAAAATGTTTATGGAGTCTTCTGATTAGTTTCGGGTAGGAATGCATTGATTTTAGAGGTTATTCTTGCGGTTATATGTTCGGTTTTGGTTTCGAATCACACTAATAATACTATGTTCCGTTTGTGATTCATTGTTGAGATTCTAATGATAATTATAATCATATTTTATTAGATTGGTTTAGAAGTGCGTTGAAATAATAGAACTATAGTTGTTTAATGTTTTAGTATAAATAGTTCCTTTCCCATGTATTTAGTAATGCTTTCTAAAATTCTCTTATACACCAATCTTTAGTTGCATAAATTTGATTAACGTACAAGAAAATCTTATTTACTTTATCATGTTACATTGATTTAACTTCCTTTTGATTCTTCAAACATTACCATTCTTGTTGTTCGTCTAATCACCTTTATTCCACCATTGTAATTTGATCATTGATTCTTGTTAAGTGGATACGAGTAGTTTCATGTTCCTTTACAACTGGTTTCCTTGCCTTAATGGTCAATAATGGTTTGTGTAGATCAACAGTTGTTATTAAGATGGATTTAGAGGATTTCTGAGGCAGGAGTGTTCGAAGATGGTTATGGAGTCTTGTGATCAGTTTCGGGCAGGAATGGATTGATTTTAGGAGTTATTCGTGCGGTTATATGTTCGGTTTTGGTTTCGAATCACACTAATAATACTATGTTCCATTTGTGATTCATTGTTGCGATTCTAATGATAATTATAATCAATCTGTAGTTGCATAAATTTGATTAACGTACAAGAAAATCTTATTTACTTTATCATGTTACATTGATTTAACTTTGTTTTGATCAATCAAACATTACGTTTCTTCTAGTTCTTCTAAATACCTTCATTTCACCATTGTAATTTGATTATTCATTCTTATAAGTGGATACGAGTAGTTTCATGGTCATTTACAACTAGTTTCCTTGTCTTAATGGTCAATAATGGTTTCTGTAGATCAACAGTTGTTATTAAGATGGATTTAGAGGATTTCTGAGGCAGAAGTGTTCGAAGATGGTTATGGAGTCTTGTGATCAGTTTCGGGCAGGAATGGATTGATTTTAGGAGTTATTCGTGCGGTTATATGTTCGGTTTTGGTTTCGAATCACACTAATAATACTATGTTCCATTTGTGATTCTTTGTTGCGATTCTAATGATAATTATAATCATATTTGATTAGATTGGTTTAGAAGTGCGCTGAAATAATAGAACTATAGTTGTTTAATGTTTTAGTATAAATAGTTCCTTTCCCATGTATTTAGTAATGCTTTTTAAAATTCTCTTATACACCAATCTGTAGTTGCATAAATTTGATTAACGTACAAGAAAATCTTATTTACTTTATCATGTTACATTGATTTAACTTCCTTTTGATTCATCAAACATTACCATTCTTGTTGTTCGTCTAATCACCTTTATTCCACCACTGTAATTTGATTATTGATTCTTGTTAAGTGGATACGAGTAGTTTCATGTTCCTTTACAACTGGTTTCCTTGCCTTAATGGTCAATAATGGTTTGTGTAGATCAACAGTTGTTATTAAGATGGATTTAGTGGATTTCTGAGGCAGGAGTGTTTGAAAATGTTTATGGAGTCTTCTGATTAGTTTCGGGTAGGAATGCATTGATTTTAGAAGTTATTCTTGCGGTTATATGTTCGGTTTTGGTTTCGAATCACACTAATAATACTATGTTCCGTTTGTGATTCATTGTTGAGATTCTAATGATAATTATAATCATATTTTATTAGATTGGTTTAGAAGTGCGTTGAAATAATAGAACTATAGTTGTTTAATGTTTTAGTATAAATAGTTCCTTTCCCATGTATTTAGTAATGCTTTCTAAAATTCTCTTATACACCAATCTGTAGTTGCATAAATTTGATTAACGTACAAGAAAATCTTATTTACTTTATCATGTTACATTGATTTAACTTCCTTTTGATTCTTCAAACATTACCATTCTTGTTGTTCGTCTAATCACCTTTATTCCACCACTGTAATTTGATTATTGATTCTTGTTAAGTGGATACGAGTAGTTTCATGTTCCTTTACAACTGGTTTCCTTGCCTTAATGGTCAATAATGGTTTGTGTAGATCAACAGTTGTTATTAAGATGGATTTAGAGGATTTCTGAGGCAGGAGTGTTCGAAGATGGTTATGGAGTCTTGTGATCAGTTTCGGGCAGGAATGGATTGATTTTAGGAGTTATTCGTGCGGTTATATGTTCGGTTTTGGTTTCGAATCACACTAATAATACTATGTTCCATTTGTGATTCATTGTTGCGATTCTAATGATAATTATAATCAATCTGTAGCTGCATAAATTTGATTAACGTACAAGAAAATCTTATTTACTTTATCATGTTACATTGATTTAACTTTGGTTTGATCAATCAAACATTACGTTTCTTCTAGTTCTTCTAAATACCTTCATTTCACCACTGTAATTTGATTATTCATTCTTATAAGTGGATACGAGTAGTTTCATGGTCATTTACAACTAGTTTCCTTGTCTTAATGGTCAATAATGGTTTCTGTAGATCAACAGTTGTTATTAAGATGGATTTAGAGGATTTCTGAGGCAGAAGTGTTCGAAGATGGTTATGGAGTCTTGTGATCAGTTTCGGGCAGGAATGGATTGATTTTAGGAGTTATTCGTGCGGTTATATGTTCGGTTTTGGTTTCGAATCACACTAATAATACTATGTTCCATTTGTGATTCTTTGTTGCGATTCTAATGATAATTATAATCATATTTGATTAGATTGGTTTAGAAGTGCGCTGAAATAATAGAACTATAGTTGTTTAATGTTTTAGTATAAATAGTTCCTTTCCCATGTATTTAGTAATGCTTTTTAAAATTCTCTTATACACCAATCTGTAGTTGCATAAATTTGATTAACGTACAAGAAAATCTTATTTACTTTATCATGTTACATTGATTTAACTTCCTTTTGATTCATCAAACATTACCATTCTTGTTGTTCGTCTAATCACCTTTATTCCACCACTGTAATTTGATTATTGATTCTTGTTAAGTGGATACGAGTAGTTTCATGTTCCTTTACAACTGGTTTTCTTGCCTTAATGGTCAATAATGGTTTGTGTAGATCAACAGTTGTTATTAAGATGGATTTAGTGGATTTCTGAGGCAGGAGTGTTTGAAAATGTTTATGGAGTCTTCTGATTAGTTTCGGGTAGGAATGCATTGATTTTAGAAGTTATTCTTGCGGTTATATGTTCGGTTTTGGTTTCGAATCACACAAATAATACTATGTTCCGTTTGTGATTCATTGTTGAGATTCTAATGATAATTATAATCATATTTTATTAGATTGGTTTAGAAGTGCGTTGAAATAATAGAACTATAGTTGTTTAATGTTTTAGTATAAATAGTTCCTTTCCCATGTATTTAGTAATGCTTTCTAAAATTCTCTTATACACCAATCTTTAGTTGCATAAATTTGATTAACGTACAAGAAAATCTTATTTACTTTATCATGTTACATTGATTTAACTTCCTTTTGATTCTTCAAACATTACCATTCTTGTTGTTCGTCTAATCACCTTTATTCCACCACTGTAATTTGATTATTGATTCTTGTTAAGTGGATACGAGTAGTTTCATGTTCCTTTACAACTGGTTTCCTTGCCTTAATGGTCAATAATGGTTTGTGTAGATCAACAGTTGTTATTAAGATGGATTTAGAGGATTTCTGAGGCAGGAGTGTTCGAAGATGGTTATGGAGTCTTGTGATCAGTTTCGGGTAGGAATGGATTGATTTTAGGAGTTATTCGTGCGGTTATATGTTCGGTTTTGGTTTCGAATCACACTAATAATACTATGTTCCATTTGTGATTCATTGTTGCGATTCTAATGATAATTATAATCAATCTGTAGTTGCATAAATTTGATTAACGTACAAGAAAATCTTATTTACTTTATCATGTTACATTGATTTAACTTTGTTTTGATCAATCAAACATTACGTTTCTTCTAGTTCGTCTAAATACCTTCATTTCACCACTGTAATTTGATTATTCATTCTTATAAGTGGATACGAGTAGTTTCATGGTCATTTACAACTAGTTTCCTTGTCTTAATGGTCAATAATGGTGTCTGTAGATCAACAGTTGTTATTAAGATGGATTTAGAGGATTTCTGAGGCAGAAGTGTTCGAAGATGGTTATGGAGTCTTGTGATCAGTTTCGGGCAGGAATGGATTGATTTTAGGAGTTATTCGTGCGGTTATATGTTCGGTTTTGGTTTCGAATCACACTAATAATACTATGTTCCATTTGTGATTCTTTGTTGCGATTCTAATGATAATTATAATCATATTTGATTAGATTGGTTTAGAAGTGCGCTGAAATAATAGAACTATAGTTGTTTAATGTTTTAGTATAAATAGTTCCTTTCCCATGTATTTAGTAATGCCTTTTAAAATTCTCTTATACACAAATCTGTAGTTGCATAAATTTGATTAACGTACAAGAAAATCTTATTTACTTTATCATGTTACATTGATTTAACATTGTTTTGATCAATCAAACGTTACGTTTCTTTTTGTTCGTCTAAATACCTTCATTTCACCACTGTAATTTGATTAATCATTCTTATAAGTGGATACGAGTAGTTTCATGGTCTTTTACAACTGGTTTCCTTGTCTTAATGGTCAATAATGGTTTCTGTATATCAACAGTTGTTATTAAGATGGATTTAGAGGATTTCTGAGGCAAGAGTGTTCGAAGATGGTTATGGAGTCTTCTGATTAGTTTCGGGTAGGAATGCATTGATTTTAGAAGTTATTCTTGCGGTTATATGTTCGGTTTTGGTTTCGAATCACACTAATAATACTATGTTCCGTTTGTGATTCATTGTTGAGATTCTAATGATAATTATAATCATATTTTATTAGATTGGTTTAGAAGTGCGTTGAAATAATAGAACTATAGTTGTTTAATGTTTTAGTATAAATAGTTTCTTTCCCATGTATTTAGTAATGCTTTCTAAAGTTCTCTTATTCACCAATCTGTAGTTGCATAAATTTGATTAACGTACAAGAAAATCTTATTTACTTTATCATGTTACATTGATTTAACTTCCTTTTGATTCATCAAACATTACCATTCTTGTTGTTCGTCTAATCACCTTTATTCCACCACTGTAATTTGATTATTGATTCTTGTTAAGTGGATACGAGTAGTTTCATGTTCCTTTACAACTGGTTTCCTTGCCTTAATGGTCAATAATAGTTTCTGTATATCAACAGTTGTTATTAAGATGGATTTAGAGGATTTCTGAGGCAAGAGTGTTCGAAGATGGTTATGGAGTCTTGTGATCAGTATCGGGCAGGAATGGATTGATTTTAAGAGTTATTCGTGCGGTTATATGTTCGATTTTGGTTTCGAATCACACTAATAATACTATGTTCTATTTGTGATTCATTGTTGCGATTCTAATGATAATTATAATCATATTTGATTAGGTTGGTTTAGAAGTGCGTTGAAATAATAGAACTATAGTTGTTTAATGTTTTAGTATAAATAGTTCCTTTCCCATGTATTTAGTAATGCTTTCTAAAATTCTCTTATACACAAATCTGTAGTTGCATAAATTTGATTAACGTACAAGAAAATCTTATTTACTTTATCATGTTACATTGATTTAACTTTGTTTTGATCAATCAAACATTACGTTTCTTTTTGTTCGTCTAAATACCTTCATTTCACCACTGTAATTTGATTAATCATTCTTATAAGTGGATACAAGTAGTTTCATGGTCTTTTACAACTGGTTTCCTTATCTTAATGGTCAATAATGGTTTCTGTATATCAACAGTTGTTATTAAGATGGATTTAGAGGATTTCTGAGGCAAGAGTGTTCGAAGATGGTTATGGTGTCTTGTGATCAGTATCGGGCAGGAATGGATTGATTTTAGGAGTTATTCGTGCGGTTATATGTTCGGTTTTGGTTTCGAATCACACCAATAATACTATGTTCTATTTGTGATTCATTATTGCGATTCTAATGAAAATTATAATCATATTTGATTAGATTGGTTTAGAAGTGCGTTGAAATAATAGAACTATAGTTGTTTAATGTTTTAGTATATATAGTTCCTTTCCCATGTATTTAGTAATGCTTTCTAAAATTCTCTTATACACCAATCTGTAGTTGCATAAATTTGATTAACGTACAAGAAAATCTTATTTACTTTATCATGTTACATTGATTTAACTTCCTTTTGATTCATCAAACATTACCATTCTTGTTGTTCGTCTAATCACCTTTATTCCACCACTGTAATTTGATTATTGATTCTTGTTAAGTGGATACGAGTAGTTTCATGTTCCTTTACAACTGGTTTCCTTGCCTTAATGGTCAATAATGGTTTGTGTAGATCAACAGTTGTTATTAAGATGGATTTAGTGGATTTCTGAGGCAGGAGTGTTTGAAAATGTTTATGGAGTCTTCTGATTAGTTTCGGGTAGGAATGCATTGATTTTAGGAGTTATTCTTGCGGTTATATGTTCGGTTTTGGTTTCGAATCACACTAATAATACTATGTTCCGTTTGTGATTCATTGTTGCGATTCTAATGATAATTATAATCATATTTTATTAGATTGGTTTAGAAGTGCGTTGAAATAATAGAACTATAGTTGTTTAATGTTTTAGTATAAATAGTTTCTTTCCCATGTATTTAGTAATGCTTTCTAAAGTTCTCTTATTCACCAATCTGTAGTTGCATAAATTTGATTAACGTACAAGAAAATCTTATTTACTTTATCATGTTACATTGATTTAACTTCCTTTTGATTCATCAAACATTACCATTCTTGTTGTTAATCTAATCACCTTTATTCCACCAATGTAATTTGATTATTGATTCTTGTTAAGTGATACGAGTAGTTTCCTGGTCCTTTACAACTGGTTTCCTTGCCTTAATGGTCAATAGTGGTTTCTGTATATCAACAGTTGTTATTAAGATGGATTTAGAGGATTTCTGAGGCAAGAGTGTTCGAAGATGGTTATGGAGTCTTGTGATCAGTATCGGGCAGGAATGGATTGATTTTAGGAGTTATTCGTGCGGTTATATGTTCAGTTTTGGTTTCGAATCACACTAATAATACTATGTTCTATTTGTGATTCATTGTTGTGATTCTAATGATAATTATAATCATATTTGATTAGATTGGTTTAGAAGTGTGTTGAAATAATAGAACTATAGTTGTTTAATGTTTTAGTATAAATAGTTCCTTTCCCATGTATTTAGTAATGCTTTCTAAAATTCTCTTATACACCAATCCGTAGTTGCATAAATTTGATTAACATACAAGAAAATCTTATTTACTTTATCATGTTACATTGATTTAACTTTGTTTTGATCAATCAAACATTACGTTTCTTTTTGTTCGTCTAAATACCTTGATTTCACCATTGTAATTTGATTAATCATTCTTATAAGTGGATACGAGTAGTTTCATGGTCCTTTACAACTGGTTTCCTTGTCTTAATGGTCAATAATGGTTTCTGTATATCAACAGTTGTTATTAAGATGGATTTAGAGGATTTCTGAGGCAAGAGTGTTCGAAGATGGTTATGGAGTCTTGTGATCAGTATCGGGCAGGAATGGATTGATTTTAAGAGTTATTCGTGCGGTTATATATTCGTGCGGTTATACAAGAAAATCTTATTTACTTTATCATGTTACATTGATTTAACTTTGTTTTGATCAATCAAACATTACGTTTCTTTTTGTTCGTCTAAATACCTTGATTTCACCACTGTAATTTGATTAATCATTCTTATAAGTGGATACGAGTAGTTTCATGGTCCTTTACAACTGGTTTCCTTGTCTTAATGGTCAATAATGGTTTCTGTATATCAACAGTTGTTATTAAGATGGATTTAGAGGATTTCTGAGGCAAGAGTGTTCGAAGATGGTTATGGAGTCTTGTGATCAGTATCGGGCAGGAATGGATTGATTTTAGGAGTTATTCGTGCGGTTATATGTTCGGTTTTGGTTTTGAATCACACTAATAATACTATGTTCTATTTGTGATTCATTGTTGCGATTCTAATGAAAATTATAATCGTATTTGATTAAATTGGTTTAGAAGTGCGTTGAAATAATAGAACTATAGTTGTTTAAGGTTTTAGTATAAATAGTTCCTTTCCCATGTATTTAGTAATGTTTTCTAAAATTCTCTTATACACCAATCTGTAGTTGCATAAATTTGATTAACGTACAAGAAAATCTTATTTACTTTATCAAGTTACATTGATTTAACTTTGTTTTGATCAATCAAACATTACGTTTCTTTTTGTTCGTCTAAATACCTTCATTTTACCACTGTAATTTGATTAATCATTCTTATAAGTGGATACGAGTAGTTTTCTGGTCCTTTACAACTGGTTTCCTTGCCTTAATGGTCAATAATGGTTTCTGTATATCAACAGTTGTTATTAAGATGGATTTAGAGGATTTCTGAGGCAAGAGTGTTCGAAGATGGTTATGGAGTCTTGTGATCAGTATCGGGCAGGAATGGATTGATTTTAGGAGTTATTCGTGCGGTTATATGTTCGGTTTTGGTTTCGAATCACACTAATAATACTATATTCTATTTGTGATTCATTGTTACGATTCTAATGATAATTATAATCATATTTGATTAGATTGGTTTAGAAGTGCGTTGAAATAATAGAACTATAGTTGTTTAATGTTTTAGTATAAATAGTTCCTTTCCCATGTATTTAGTAATGCTTTCTAAAATTCTCTTATAAACCAATCTGTAGTTGCATAAATTTGATTAACGTACAAGAAAATCTTATTTACTTTATCATGTTACATTGATTTAACTTTGTTTTGATCAATCAAACATTACTTTTCTTTTTGTTCGTCTAAATACCTTCATTTCACCACTGTAATTTGATTAATCATTCTTATAAGTGGATACGAGTAGTTTCCTGGTCCTTTACAACTGGTTTCCTTGCCTTAATGGTCAATAATGGTTTCTGTATATCAACAGTTGTTATTAAGATGGATTTAGAGGATTTCTGAGGCAAGAGTGTTCGAAGATGGTTATGGAGTCTTGTGATCAGTATCGGGCAGGAATGGATTGATTTTAGGAGTTATTCGTGCGGTTATATGTTCGGTTTTGGTTTCGAATCACACTAATAATACTATGTTCTATTTGTGATTCATTGTTGCGATTCTAATGATAATTATAATCATATTTGATTAGATTGGTTTAGAAGTGTGTTGAAATAATAGAACTATAGTTGTTTAATGTTTTAGTATAAATAGTTCCTTTCCCATGTATTTAGTAATGCTTTCTAAAATTCTCTTATACACCAATCTGTAGTTGCATAAATTTGATTAACGTACAAGAAAATCTTATTTACTTTATCATGTTACATTGATTTAACTTTGTTTTGATCAATCAAACATTACGTTTCTTTTTGTTCGTCTAAATACCTTCATTTCACCACTGTAATTTGATTAATCATTCTTATAAGTGGATACGAGTAGTTTCATGGTCCTTTACAACTGGTTTCCTTGTCTTAATGGTCAATAATGGTTTCTGTATATCAACAGTTGTTATTAAGATGGATTTAGAGGATTTCTGAGGCAAGAGTGTTAGAAGATGGTTATGGAGTCTTGTGATCAGTATCGGGCAGGAATGGATTGATTTTAGGAGTTATTCGTGCGGTTATATGTTCGGTTTTGGTTTCGAATCACACTAATAATACTATGTTCTATTTGTGATTCATTGTTGCGATTCTAATGAAAATTATAATCATATTTGATTAGATTGGTTTAGAAGTGCGTTGAAATAATAGAACTATAGTTGTTTAATGTTTTAGTATAAATAGTTCCTTTCCCATGTATTTAGTAATGTTTTCTAAAATTCTTTTATACACCAATCTGTAGTTGCATAAATTTGATAAACGTACAAGAAAATCTTATTTACTTTATCATGTTACATTGATTTAACTTTGTTTTGATCAATCAAACATTACGTTTCTTTTTGTTCGTCTAAATACCTTCATTTTACCACTGTAATTTGATTAATCATTCTTATAAGTGGATACGAGTAGTTTCCTGGTCCTTTACAACTGGTTTCCTTGCCTTAATGGTCAATAATGGTTTCTGTATATCAACAGTTGTTATTAAGATGGATTTAGAGGATTTCTGAGGCAAGAGTGTTCGAAGATGGTTGTGGAGTCTTGTGATCAGTATCGGGCAGGAATGGATTGATTTTAGGAGTTATTCGTGCGGTTATATGTTCGGTTTTGGTTTCGAATCACACTAATAATACTATGTTCTATTTGTGATTCATTGTTGCGATTCTAATGATAATTATAATCATATTTGATTAGATTGGTTTAGAAGTGCGTTGAAATAATAGAACTATAGTTGTTTAATGTTTTAGTATAAATAGTTCCTTTCCCATGTATTTAGTAATGCTTTCTAAAATTCTCTTATACACCAATCTGTAGTTGCATAAATTTGATTAACGTACAAGAAAATCTTATTTACTTTATCATGTTACATTGATTTAACTTTGTTTTGATCAATCAAACATTACGTTTCTTTTTGTTCGTCTAAATACCTTCATTTTACCACTGTAATTTGATTAATCATTCTTATAAGTGGATACGAGTAGTTTCCTGGTCCTTTACAACTGGTTTCCTTGCCTTAATGGTCAATAATGGTTTCTGTATATCAACAGTTGTTATTAAGATGGATTTAGAGGATTTCTGAGGCAAGAGTGTTCGAAGATGGTTGTGGAGTCTTGTGATCAGTATCGGGCAGGAATGGATTGATTTTAGGAGTTATTCGTGCGGTTATATGTTCGGTTTTGGTTTCGAATCACACTAATAATACTATGTTCTATTTGTGATTCATTGTTGCGATTCTAATGATAATTATAATCATATTTGATTAGATTGGTTTAGAAGTGCGTTGAAATAATAGAACTATAGTTGTTTAATGTTTTAGTATAAATAGTTCCTTTCCCATGTATTTAGTAATGCTTTCTAAAATTCTCTTATAAACCAATCTGTAGTTGCATAAATTTGATTAACGTACAAGAAAATCTTATTTACTTTATCATGTTACATTGATTTAACTTTGTTTTGATCAATCAAACATTACTTTTCTTTTTGTTCGTCTAAATACCTTCATTTCACCACTGTAATTTGATTAATCATTCTTATAAGTGGATACGAGTAGTTTCCTGGTCCTTTACAACTGGTTTCCTTGCCTTAATGGTCAATAATGGTTTCTGTATATCAACAGTTGTTATTAAGATGGATTTAGAGGATTTCTGAGGCAAGAGTGTTCGAAGATGGTTATGGAGTCTTGTGATCAGTATCGGGCAGGAATGGATTGATTTTAGGAGTTATTCGTGCGGTTATATGTTCGGTTTTGGTTTCGAATCACACTAATAATACTATATTCTATTTGTGATTCATTGTTGCGATTCTAATGATAATTATAATCATATTTGATTAGATTGGTTTAGAAGTGCGTTGAAATAATAGAACTATAGTTGTTTAATGTTTTAGTATAAATAGTTCCTTTCCCATGTATTTAGTAATGCTTTCTAAAATTCTCTTATAAACCAATCTGTAGTTGCATAAATTTGATTAACGTACAAGAAAATCCTATTTACTTTATCATGTTACATTGATTTAACTTTGTTTTGATCAATCAAACATTACTTTTCTTTTTGTTCGTCTAAATACCTTCATTTCACCACTGTAATTTGATTAATCATTCTTATAAGTGGATACGAGTAGTTTCCTGGTCCTTTACAACTGGTTTCCTTGCCTTAATGGTCAATAATGGTTTCTGTATATCAACAGTTGTTATTAAGATGGATTTAGAGGATTTCTGAGGCAAGAGTGTTCGAAGATGGTTATATAGTCTTGTGATCAGTATCGGGCAGGAATGGATTGATTTTAGGAGTTATTCGTGCGGTTATATGTTCGGTTTTGGTTTCGAATCACACTAATAATACTATGTTCTATTTGTGATTCATTGTTGCGATTCTAATGATAATTATAATCATATTTGATTAGATTGGTTTAGAAGTGTGTTGAAATAATAGAACTATAGTTGTTTAATGTTTTAGTATAAATAGTTCCTTTCCCATGTATTTAGTAATGCTTTCTAAAATTCTCTTATACACCAATCTGTAGTTGCATAAATTTGATTAACGTACAAGAAAATCTTATTTACTTTATCATGTTACATTGATTTAACTTTGTTTTGATCAATCAAACATTACGTTTCTTTTTGTTCGTCTAAATACCTTCATTTCACCACTGTAATTTGATTAATCATTCTTATAAGTGGATACGAGTAGTTTCATGGTCCTTTACAACTGGTTTCCTTGTCTTAATGGTCAATAATGGTTTCTGTATATCAACAGTTGTTATTAAGATGGATTTAGAGGATTTCTGAGGCAAGAGTGTTCGAAGATGGTTATGGAGTCTTGTGATCAGTATCGGGCAGGAATGGATTGATTTTAGGAGTTATTCGTGCGGTTATATGTTCGGTTTTGGTTTCGAATCACACTAATAATACTATGTTCTATTTGTGATTCATTGTTGCGATTCTAATGATAATTATAATCATATTTGATTAGATTGGTTTAGAAGTGCGTTGAAATAATAGAACTATAGTTGTTTAATGTTTTAGTATAAATAGTTCCTTTCCCATGTATTTAGTAATGCTTTCTAAAATTCTCTTATACACCAATCTGTAGTTGCATAAATTTGATTAACGTACAAGAAAATCTTATTTACTTTATCATGTTACATTGATTTAACTTTGTTTTGATCAATCAAACATTACGTTTCTTTTTGTTCGTCTAAATACCTTCATTTTACCACTGTAATTTGATTAATCATTCTTATAAGTGGATACGAGTAGTTTCCTGGTCCTTTACAACTGGTTTCCTTGCCTTAATGGTCAATAATGGTTTCTGTATATCAACAGTTGTTATTAAGATGAATTTAGAGGATTTCTGAGGCAAGAGTGTTCGAAGATGGTTGTGGAGTCTTGTGATCAGTATCGGGCAGGAATGGATTGATTTTAGGAGTTATTCGTGCGGTTATATGTTCGGTTTTGGTTTCGAATCACACTAATAATACTATGTTCTATTTGTGATTCATTGTTGCGATTCTAATGATAATTATAATCATATTTGATTAGATTGGTTTAGAAGTGCGTTGAAATAATAGAACTATAGTTGTTTAATGTTTTAGTATAAATAGTTCCTTTCCCATGTATTTAGTAATGCTTTCTAAAATTCTCTTATACACCAATCTGTAGTTGCATAAATTTGATTAACGTACAAGAAAATCTTATTTACTTTATCATGTTACATTGATTTAACTTTGTTTTGATCAATCAAACATTACGTTTCTTTTTGTTCGTCTAAATACCTTCATTTTACCACTGTAATTTGATTAATCATTCTTATAAGTGGATACGAGTAGTTTCCTGGTCCTTTACAACTGGTTTCCTTGCCTTAATGGTCAATAATGGTTTCTGTATATCAACAGTTGTTATTAAGATGGATTTAGAGGATTTCTGAGGCAAGAGTGTTCGAAGATGGTTATGGAGTCTTGTGATCAGTATCGGGCAGGAATGGATTGATTTTAGGAGTTATTCGTGCGGTTATATGTTCGGTTTTGGTTTCGAATCACACTAATAATACTATGTTCTATTTGTGATTCATTGTTGCGATTCTAATGATAATTATAATCATATTTGATTAGATTGGTTTAGAAGTGCGTTGAAATAATAGAACTATAGTTGTTTAATGTTTTAGTATAAATAGTTCCTTTCCCATGTATTTAGTAATGCTTTCTAAAATTCTCTTATACACCAATCTGTAGTTGCATAAATTTGATTAACGTACAAGAAAATCGTATTTACTTTATCATGTTACATTGATTTAACTTCCCTTTGATTCTTCAAACATTACCATTCTTGTTGTTCGTCTAATCACCTTTATTCCACCACTGTAATTTGATTATTGATTCTTGTTAAGTGAATACGAGTAGTTTCATGTTCCTTTACAACTGGTTTCCTTGCCTTAATGGTCAATAATGGTTCGTGTAGATCAACAGTTGTTATTAAGATGGATTTAGTGGATTTCTGAGGCAGGAGTGTTTGAAAATGTTTATGGAGTCTTCTGATTAGTTTCGGGTAGGAATGCATTGATTTTAGGAGTTATTCTTGCGGTTATATGTTCGGTTTTGGTTTCGAATCACACTAATAATACTATGTTCCGTTTGTGATTCATTGTTGCGATTCTAATGATAATTATAATCATATTTTATTAGATTGGTTTAGAAGTGCGTTGAAATAATAGAACTATAGTTGTTTAATGTTTTAGTATAAATAGTTTCTTTCCCATGTATTTAGTAATGCTTTCTAGAGTTCTCTTATTCACCAATCTGTAGTTGCATAAATTTGATTAACGTACAAGAAAATCTTATTTACTTTATTATGTTACATTGATTTAACTTTCTTTTGATTCATCAAACATTACCATTCTTGTTGTTCATCTAATCACCTTTATTCCACCACTGTAATTTGATTATTGATTCTTGTTAAGTGGATACGAGTAGTTTCCGGGTCCTTTACAACTGGTTTCCTTGCCTTAATGGTCAATAATGGTTTCTGTATATCAACAGTTGTTATTAAGATGGATTTAGAGGATTTCTGAGGCAAGAGTGTTTGAAGATGGTTATGGAGTCTTGTGATCGGTATCGGGCAGGAATGGATTGATTTTAGGAGTTATTCGTGCGGTTATATGTTCGGTTTTGGTTTCGAATCACACTAATAATACTATGTTCTATTTGTGATTCATTGTTGCGATTCTAATGATAATTATAATCATATTTGATTAGATTGGTTTAGACGTGCGTTGAAATAATAGAACTATAGTTGTTTAATGTTTTAGTATAAATAGTTCCTTTCCCATGTATTTAGTAATGCTTTCTAAAATTCTCTTATACACCAATCTGTAGTTGCATAAATTTGATTAACGTACAAGAAAATCTTATTTACTTTATCATGTTACATTGATTTAACTTTGTTTTGATCAATCAAACATTACGTTTCTTTTTGTTCGTGTAAATACCTTCATTTCACCACTGTAATTTGATTAATCATTCTTATAAGTGGATACGAGTAGTTTCATGGTCATTTACAACTAGTTTCTTTGTCTTAATGGTCAATAATGGTTTCTGTAGATCAACAGTTGTTATTAAGATGGATTTAGAGGATTTCTGAGGTAGAAGTGTTCGAAGATGGTTATGGAGTCTTGTGATCAGTTTCGGGCAGGAATGGATTGATTTTAGGAGTTATTCGTGCGGTTATATGTTCGGTTTTGGTTTCGAATCACACTAATAATACTATGTTCAATTTGTGATTCTTTGTTGCGATTCTGATGATAATTATAATCATATTTGATTAGATTGGTTTAGAAGTGCGTTTAAATAGTAGAACTATAGTTGTTTAATGTTTTAGTATAAATAGTTCCTTTCCCATGTATTTAGTAATGCTTTCTAAAATTCTCTTATACACCAATCTGTAGTTGCATAAATTTGATTAACGTACAAGAAAATCGTATTTACTTTCTCATGTTACATTGATTTAACTTCCTTTTGATTCTTGAAACATTACCATTCTTGTTGTTCGTCTAATCACCTTTATTCCACCACTGTAATTTGATCATTGATTTTTGTTAAGTGGATACGAGTAGTTTCATGTTTCTTTACAACTGGTTTCCTTGCCTTAATGGTCAATAATGGTTTGTGTAGATCAACAGTTGTTATTAAGATGGATTTAGTGGATTTCTGAGGCAGGAGTGTTTGAAAATGTTTATGGAGTCTTCTGATTAATTTCGGGTAAGAATGCATTGATTTTAGGAGTTATTCGTGCGGTTATATGTTCGGTTTTGGTTTCGAATCACACTAATAATACTGTGTTCCGTTTGTGATTCATTGTTGCGATTCTGATGATAATTATATAAATATTTGATTAGATTGGTTTAGAAGTGCGTTGAAACAATAGAACTATAGTTGTTTAATGTTTTAGTATAAATAGTTCCTTTCCCATGTATTTAGTAATGCTTTCTAAAATTCTCTTATACACAAATATGTAGTTGCATAAATTTGATTAACGTACAAGAAAATCTTATTTACTTTATCATGTTACATTGATTTAACTTTGTTTTGATCAATCAAATATTACGTTTCTTCTAGTTCGTCTAAATACCTTCATTTCACCATTGTAATTTGATTATTCATTCTTATAAGTGGATACGAGTAGTTTCATGGTCATTTACAACTAGTTTCCTTGTCTTAATGGTCAATAATGGTTTCTGTAGATCAACAGTTGTTATTAAGATGGATTTAGAGGATTTATGAGGCAGAAGTGTTCGAAGATGGTTATGGAGTCTTGTGATCAGTTTCGGGCAGGAATGGATTGATTTTAGGAGTTATTCGTGCGGTTATATGTTCGGTTTTGGTTTCGAATCACACTAATAATACTATGTTCCATTTGTGATTCTTTGTTGCGATTCTAATGATAATTATAATCATATTTGATTAGATTGGTTTAGAAGTGCGCTGAAATAATAGAACTATAGTTGTTTAATGTTTTAGTATAAATAGTTCCTTTCCCATGTATTTAGTAATGCTTTTTAAAATTCTCTTATACACCAATCTGTAGTTGCATAAATTTGATTAACGTACAAGAAAATCTTATTTACTTTATCATGTTACATTGATTTAACTTCCTTTTGATTCATCAAACATTACCATTCTTGTTGTTCGTCTAATCACCTTTATTCCACCACTGTAATTTGATTATTGATTCTTGTTAAGTGGATACAAGTAGTTTCATGTTCCTTTACAACTAGTTTCCTTGCCTTAATGGTCAATAATGGTTTGTGTAGATCAACAGTGGTTATTAAGATGGATTTAGTGGATTTCTGAGGTAGGAGTGTTTGAAAATGTTTATGAAGTCTTCTGATTAGTTTCGGGTAGGAATGTAATGATTTTAGGAGTTATTCTTGCGGTTATATGTTCGGTTTTGGTTTCGAATCACACTAATAATACTATGTTCCGTTTGTGATTCATTGTTGCGATTCTAATGATAATTATAATCATATTTGATTAGATTGGTTTAGAAGTGCATTGAAATAATAGAACTATAGTTGTTTAATGTTTTAGTATAAATAGTTTCTTTCCCATGTATTTAGTAATGCTTTCTAAAGTTCTCTTATTCACCAATCTGTAGTTGCATAAATTTGATTAACGTACAAGAAAATCTTATTTACTTTATCATGTTACATTGATTTAACTTCCTTTTGATTCATCAAACATTACCATTCTTGTTGTTCATCTAATCACCTTTATTCCACCACTGTAATTTTATTATTGATTCTTGTTAAGTGGATACGAGTAGTTTCCTGGTCCTTTACAACTGGTTTCCTTGCCTTAATGGTCATTAATGGTTTCTATATATCAACAGTTGTTATTGTAACAACCAACTCCTAGGTCCAACCCTAACTCTAAAATTTATTTAACATTATTTCATTCATAGTATTATTATTATTATCATCTTTACATGATTATTTGATTACATGCTTGATTGCCTTAGATGATACCTTTATGCCTTGCCTTAGTCTAGAAATTAATAGATAATCCTTGACAAGTATTAATTAGGTGATGAAATTTAATTTCTAGGTAAAATAAATCATTTGTGATAATAATAAATAAAATTTCAATCTTGAATCATATATATGAATTGTTACACGTAAAAATTTATAAACAAGAAACTACTACCAAATAACACTACCTAATAAAACTTATACTACACTTAACCTACTCTAATTAATAAAACAATTAAAATTCAAATTAAAACCACCCAACCATCCCCATAATCGGCCGCCCACCCTTCACCCACTCACACTCTACCTTGGTCTTCCCCAACACTCCTCCCCACCTCTCTCTTTTCAATGCATGCAACCATTCAAACCCACTTTCATTCCTCCCTATCTCTCTCTCGGATCTTCACCACTGAAAACACTCTCAACCTGAATTTCATCACCATTTCAGCAAGGTTTCACGAGATAGCAACACTCCTCCATCGGCCAAGCTCAAAGCAAGCAAGGGAGTACCATTTTGTGAACCTTGGTGCACGGTTCTTGCAAGAACAAACTACAACAGCCCATGTTCGAGAGTCTCCAGTTCATCTTGTCCCGCTAACCTCTCAAAGTCGCGAACCATTCAAAGTGTAAGCACCATTTTACCCGAATGAAGCTAAACCTTGAGTTTTTCACCTTTATTCTACCAAAAGTCTCACTTTTCTTGTTGCAACAGAAACTTGCTGCCATTAACATGTTCTTGTGAGACTCATAGCTACACTCAAGGTATATCTCTCGATAGATTAGTGACTCTATGGATGGTGCACAAGTTTTCACCTTGAAAACCCTCTTTTTCATGGGTTTAGCACCAAAAACCCACCTATTTTTAAAAGCCTCTCAACCTATGCTAAACTTCTGCTCTAAAACAGTTTATGAACTCCTTATGAAGCTGGTTTAAAAGTTAAATAATGGTTTGGTGATGATTATGCTTGAAACATATCGATTACACATGTGCAAAAAGTGATTAACACCCTCTAAATGAATCAATGGTGACTTGTATGTAAAAATCCGTGAGTTGAAGTTTTGTTCTAGTAGTTTGATGATATTAAACCTGTAAAATTCGTGACTTGGAGTAAACATTATGAAAAGTATGGTAAAATGGTTTAAATGAGGTAAATCTAGGACCCGAAAAGTGGTAAAATTGGAAGTTATGGGTTAAACTTAACAAATATCAAATTTTATAATTTTCAGGCCCTAAAATATATATTTTAGTGTTAAAAACCGAATTTGGTGATTTATTGGGTTAAATTGTAATTTTTATGAATTTAATTAGCAAAATAGACCTAAACCGGGAGATTTTGGAGAAAATTTCTAAAAATTGTGTAACAAGTATAAAATCATGGAATTAATGAAATTTAAGTAACTTAGTGACCTCAAGGTGGTAATTTGGTAAAAGTTTGAAGAAAAATTAACTTAGAATGTTCGGTTTCGGTTAAAAACGAGTTTACAAACGATTTCTTACAAACCAAAGCCTTTGGCTATAATGACTCAAAAATCCCATTTAAAACAGATTAAAAAGTTTATTAGAAGTGTTTAAAAACTAATACATAAGTCTTATGGGTTAAAAACTACAATATTCAAAACTAGACGATAAATTGTCGGTTTAACCGTAACCGGTAGCTAGTTATAGGTATTTTAAATTCTCCAAATTAAAATACTGAAAATTTGGGTTAAAATAGGTCATTTTAAATATGTAAAACTTCTGGAAATTATTAAGAACCATAATGGGTCATGAAATAATAGAAATCAAACTTTAGGGTAAAAACTGTAAATTATGAAACTTGAGGGACTAAAGTGTAATTCTGTAATTTCACCCTAAAATGATCAGTATATGACTAAAAATTGCTTGTTAAACTTATCATCACCTTATCAAACTGATTTAAATCATAAAAACATGTTAGTTACATAAAGAAATACAACTTACCTAAAAAGGAAACTTTTTAAACGCAATTGTTAAAGAACCAAAGTTAGTTGAACTTCTAACCATAAATTAACCTAGTTACTCTTATAATGACCATAGATCATTTAGCTTATTACTTGAATCATGATGATAGGGTGCTAGGAATTGAATCTATCTTTGCTCAAGGAATCATTGACTTAACCCTAAGGTGAGTTCTAGTATTCCCTTTTTACTACCGTTTTGGGATGAAACATGCTATGCTTACTTTGAAATCATTTATGTGCTATGATAGTTGTATGTTGTGGTTAATATTGAACCTGCTCTTAATTGTATCACAATCATTAATTCTTGTGTGAACCGCTTGTTCTATATGGGTAGATCTACTTGGGGAATCCCCCACACACAGTGCCTTCCCTCATGAATGGGAAGGGTACCACACTGAGATCCTGCGGGGTTGTTTGTGTCATGTGACAGGTATTATAAGATACTAAGGTGAACCATCCAGCAGGTATGGTTCACTATTTAAGGCTCAGTTATCCCTATGGGTTAACCGGTATTAACACAAATTTAGAAGAGGCTAGCCGGGACTGAGTGCAGGGTTGATTGTGACCCCACAACAGAGATACTTATGATTTCAAAATTTACTTATGGATTCTAAGGAGTCCTTTTTGTTTTTAAACTTTAAGCACTTGAATTCACCAACTTTTTAGTTGACACAAAAATCTTTTGAGCATGTTTCAGGTAATCCTTGATGAGAGCTTGGAATAGTTGGAGAACCTCTTTGGATGACCTAGTTCCGTGACCACCACATGGCATTAATTAGTTTGAATCTATCATTAGACAATTTGTTGGATGTTTGTTGAACTTATGAATTTACTTTAATTTGGATTAAGTCTGTTATGACCCGGATTTTGACCGTTGTATTTGGGTTGTTAAAACTTTTATTGTAATGCCATGTGATTTCTTTCCTTGTGTGCTCTTTTGATGGTTAGTTTCCGCTGCCATATATGTTGCCAGTCTGTGACGTCCCACCCTACTTGGGCCCGGGGTGTGACAGATTGGTATCAGATCCAGGTTGTAGAGAAATTGGGAATACCCTAGTAGACCCTAGGCTACAACCTTGATTCCTTAGGACTGTCCTTGTTTGGAACGTGTCGGAGTAAGCGGGTTGGGTGAATTGATGATTACACTTGATCAACGTAATCATGAATTTACCGAACGCGTGAGTTCTGGCATGGACCCCTAGGTGATGTTAAACTCTGTATTTGGGTTAATGATTCAAGAAATTTCTTTTGTGTGGCCAAAAATTTTAAAAGTGACTATCATGCCTGTTATATCGAGATACTACTGATTTCTGATGCTACTAATTACTGATACTACTGATTATTGATGCTACTGCCATCACTGCTATAGATACTGTTATTATTACTATTATTATTATCATGAGCTATGAGAAACCAATTTACTCATGAAAATCTTATAGGATTTGTAGGCTATGGCTGATAAAGGAAAAGCGCCCGCATACCCTGTTGATGAGACTGCCCATGTGGGAAGTGTTAAGAAGTCAACGCCTCAGACTGAATACGAAGAGTACCTGCGAAGGTGTGGACACCCTGGATGGATTTCCGTGACCTCGGAAGACTCTGAGCCCTCGGAAGACTCTGTATCATCATCTCCGGTCAGAAGCAGAACGCGATCCCACTCTCCTCATGTCACCGCGCCTACCCTCTCTCCCATCCCGCCTATTAGGAGTAGTGGTGCTCGTGTTGTCACCCGTCCCCGAAAGAGTACCAGGCCAGGGACATCCGTTTCTTTCAGGATGTCGCCCCCTCCGCCCCCTCCTGCAGTTGCTCCAGCTCCAGCACCTCCAGTGATTGACCCGCCTAGACGCCACACACACGACGAGTATTGGATGCCGCCAAGGCGAAGCATGTTTGACGGCCCGAGTGTCCTTGCCAGAGATCCCTACACCCAGTCTAGCCGTCGGGCTAGTGACTTTGGTCTTTCCGACCCTACTCTTGGAGAGATACTCCGGACTATTCAGCGTCACGAGGTGACCCTGCAGCATGCTACTCGAACCTCCCAGTCCGCACAGTTCCAAGCCATGATGGCGTCTCATAGTGTTCAGCGCATGGAACAGGAGCAGAAGAAGAAAACTTCAGGTTGGTTTGGATGGCTAAAGAAGAAATGGCAATGATGACGTGAGAAGCATTGGAGTGTGTGCAAGAAACTATTGATCTATTTGAGAAACTATTTATCTATTTCAGACACTATTATTATTATGGGGGTGAAGGCACCTTCCAATTTGTGAAACTATGATGTTTTAACTATTATGTTTGATTGTGGTTTCATTTATCTATTTATGGACTTTTGCTTATGATGCTAACTTTTGCAGAATGATTTTGAATGAAATTATGCGATGTTATGTGACATGAGTTAAATTATGTTGTCTTGTGATATAATCTATCCCATTAATTGATTGAAGCATCTTTGAATGTCATGAAATGTGGTACAAAACCTTTATGTCCTGGGTTTAGTGGCTAGTAGGAGTATAATCGGTTGTTATGAGATACTTGAAACCAATTTATGAGATGCTAAACAGATTTGTCTATGATGACACCAGAATGCCACCGAGACGAGGAGTTCGTTTGGGAAGAAGAGGAGCAACTAGTGGAAGAAATGAAGAAGCTAGGAACCAGAATGAAAACCAAGCACCTACCCAACCAGAAGCTCCACGTGGAGAGAATGTTAACTTGGAAAACGAGGAAAGGATTGCCAACTTGGTGGCGCAACAAATTGCAAATGCCATTCCAACCATCATTGCCCAGATCAACGCTGATCGTGGTAATGCAACCGGGAACGGTGAACCCGGGAATGACGAAGCCAACAATGATGACACCGAGGAGATAAGGAATGGGTGTTCTTACAAAACCTTTATGGCGTGCAAACCAAAGGACTTCTATGGCACTGAGGGTGCGATTGAGACCTACCGATGGCTGGATGAGATGGAAGCCGTGCTGGACATCAGTGAGTGCAAACTCGAGCACATGGTAAGGTTTGCTTCTCAATCACTTAAGGGATCAGCACTAGAGTGGTGGAGAACTATTGTTCAACCTCGTGGAAGGAATGCTGTTGGAAGGATGAACTGGTCCGAATTCAGGGAGCTAATGACCAACAAATACTGTCCAATCAATCAGCTTGAGAAGCTAGAATCTGAATTTCTGAGCTTGGAAATGAAAGGCCCGAACTACACGGAGTACATCAACCGTTTTCTGGCTTTGTCCCGACTGGTGCCACATCTAGTGACACCGGAAACCAAAGGTGTAGCCCGTTTCATCTGGGGATTACATCCCAGGGTTAGAGGCATGGTTCGATCTTCCAGGCCCACGACCCTACAAGCTGCAGTTGATTTCACAAGTAGCTTGACTGATGACTTGATTAGAGCTGGATGGACAGAGCATGTGAAGGTAGAAGACAAAAAGAAGGTAATGGGTGAGAAAAGGAAGTGGTTTGATGTTAAAAAGACAATGGGTAGCAGTGGTAGTTCAAGCAAGAGAACCGGTGAAGGAGCAAGGCGTGATGATCATGGTGGAAGGGCTCGAAAACTATACTTAGGCACAAGCCCCTTTTGCAACAAGTGCAAACTACACCACCAAGGAGATTGCAACCCAATGCCTTGTTTCAGGTGTAAAAGAACTGGTCATTTGATTAAAGATTGTACGTATGAACCAGGTAAGCAATGCTATGAATGTGGAGATCCAGGACATATGAGGAACAAGTGCCCTAAATTAGCAAGGGACAAGGATGCCAAACCCAACAAACCCAAGGGAAGAGCGTTCGTGATGGATCCAAACGGTGCTCGTAAGGAACCCGATGTGGTCAATGGTACGTTTCTCATTAACCACCAACCTGCTACTGTTCTATTTGATACTGGAGCGACAGGTAGCTTTGTTTCTACTACCTTTAGGCCCTTGATTGATTTAAAAGCTTGCACCTTAACCGATGCCTATACCATAGAGTTAGCTGAAGGTAATATAATAGAAACCAATGAAATCATCAGGGGTTGCTCAATGGAACTAGGGGGTAATTTATTTAAGATAGACCTGATGCCTATAACGCTAGGAGGATTTGATGTAGTTGTTGGGATGGATTGGTTAGCCAAAAATAGGGCTGAAATCGTGTGTGATGAACGTTTACTTAAAATACCTTTAAGCGATGGGAAAACGTTAGTTGTTCATGGTGAAAGAAGTAACACGCTATATCCTATGATATCCCACCTAAAGGCTACCAAGAGTCTCATGAAAGGATGCTCAGCTTTCATAGTCTATGTGATGAGGGCAAAACAGGAAAAGAAGATCGAGGACATACCGGTGGTTTCTGAATATCCGGAAGTATTTCCCGAAGATCTACCGGGACTCCCTCCAACCCGACAAGTTGAGTTCCAAATAGATCTATTGCCTGGAGCTGCACCAGTAGCTAAGGCACCATACCGACTCGCCCCGCCCGAGATGAAAGAGCTAATGATACAAATCCAAGAGCTACTTGACAAGGGATTACTCGACCAAGTGTTTCTCCATGGGGTGCCCCGGTGCTATTCGTGAAGAAGAAGGATGGAACCCTACGTATGTGTATTGATTACCGGGAATTAAACAAGCTGACAATAAAGAATCGTTATCCTCTCCCAAGAATTGATGATCTATTTGATCAACTACAAGGAGCTAGCTATTTTTCCAAAATAGATTTAAGATCGGGATACCATCAACTGAAGATAAGAGAAGAAGACATACCCAAAACAGCCTTTAGAACTAGATATGGACACTGAGTACTTGGTCATGCCCTTTGGACTGACTAATGCACCAGCGGCATTTATGGATCTCATGAACCGAGTATGTCGCCCATATCTAGACAAGTTTGTGATTGTGTTCATTGATGATATCTTAATCTACTCCTGTAGTAAAGAAGAGCATGAGAAGCATCTTAGACTGATTCTTGAGTTGCTCAAGAATGAGCAACTATATGCCAAATTCTCCAAATGCGAATTTTGGATGCGTGAAATCCAGTTTCTAGGGCATGTAGTGAATAAAGATGGGATTCAAGTGGACCCCTCAAAAATAGAGGCTATCAAGAATTGGAAGATTCCTGAAACTCCTACCGAGATAAGACAATTTCTTGGTTTAGCTAGATACTACAGGAGGTTCATCAAAGACTTCTCGCGATTAGTGCAGCCGTTAACTGCTTTGACTAAGAAGAATACAGCCTTTGTATGGGAACAAGAGCAGAACAAAGCATTTGTAACACTCAAGGAGAAACTGTGTAGTGCACCTATCCTCGCCCTACCGGAAGGAGTTGAGGATTTCGTAGTCTATTGTGACGCCTCGCGTCAGGGACTAGGATGCGTGCTGATGCAACGAGATAAGGTGATTGCTTATGCATCCAGACTGTTGAATGAGCATGAAAAGAACTACACGACTCATGATCTGGAATTGGGTGCCGTGGTGTTTGCACTCAAAATGTGGAGGCACTACCTTTATGGCACCAAGTGCATTATCTATACTGATCATAGAAGCTTGCAGCACATTCTTGATCAGAAGATGTTAAACATGCGTCAGAGAAGATGGGTTGAGCTATTGAATGATTACGAATGTGAAATCCGCTACCACCCTGGCAAGGCAAATGTAGTGGCAGATGCCTTGAGTAGAAAGGAAAGGGAAAAACCCCTTCGCGTCCGTGCCTTAAGGATGAGTGTGTATACCAGCCTTATTGCTAGGCTAAAGGAAACTCAAGGTGAAGCACTGAAGGAGGATAACCTAGCTGAGGAGATGCTAACAGGAATGGAAAAGCGTTTAGAGTTGAGCAACGATGGTTTATACAAGTGTGAAGGAAGAACGTGGGTACCAAAGTATGGAGGGATTAGAGAGGCAATCCTAGATGAAGCTCACAAGTCTAGATACTCGATTCACCCAGGAAGTGATAAAATGTACCAAGACTTAAAGGCACTGTTCTGGTGGCATGGAATCAAGAAATCAATCGCCACCTATGTTGGGAAGTGTCTGACGTGCGCAATGGTAAAAGCTGAAAATCAAAAGCCGTCAGGAACTTTGCAACAACCCGAAATTCCAGAGTGGAAATGGGATAACATCACAATGGATTTCGTTACGAAGTTACCAAGAACCTTCAGAGGACATGATGCCATTTGGGTAATAGTGGATAGGCTTACCAAATCAGCCCATTTCTTGCCAATTCGAGAGGACTATGACTTGCCAAAGCTAGCCCAACTTTACATCGACGAAATAGTGACCAAACATGGAGTGCCACTATCGATTATCTCAGACCGTGATAGTCGCTTCACTTCTCGTTTTTGGAGAACACTCCAACAGGCTTTAGGGACCCGTCTGGATTTAAGCACTGCATACCACCCTCAAACCGACGGACAAAGTGAAAGAACCATTCAAACTTTGGAAGATATGTTAAGAGCTTGCGTGATTGACTTCGGTGGGAACTGGGACAACCATCTTCCTCTAGTAGAGTTTTCCTACAATAATAGTTACCACGCAAGTATAAAAGCAGCCCCGTATGAAGCCCTATATGGTAGGAAATGTCGATCGCCGTTAAGTTGGAATGAGGTTGGTGACAGCCAAGTGATGGGACCTGACATCATGATGGAGACCACAGACAAAATATTTAAAATCAAAGAGCGTCTAAGAGCAGCCCGAGATCGTCAGAAGAAATACGCTGACAGAAGGCGAAAACCATTGGAATTCCAGGTCGGTGATAGAGTGATGCTAAAAGTCGCACCCTGGAAGGGAGCCGTAAGATTTGGTAAGAAAGGCAAGCTAAGCCCAAGATACATTGGACCATTTGAAATACTTACTAGAATCGGCCCAGTGGCTTATCAATTAAAACTACCTCAAGAGCTAAGCTACATACATGACACATTCCATGTGTCTAACTTGAAGAAGTGTTTGGTAGACAAAGCCCTGGAATTGCCTTTGAAGGAAGCTAGAATTAATAACAAGCTGAATTTTGTGGAAGAACCTATTGAGATCACTGACCGATTGGTCAAGAAACTCAGACGAAGTCGTATACCCAAGGTCAAAGTAAGATGGAATTCTAGGCGAGGGCCTGAATTCACTTGGGAACGAGAAGATGAAATGAGAAAAGATTTTCCACACCTCTTCGGACCCACCCGTTCTGGATCTAATCGAGGCTAAAATTTCGGGACGAAATTTCCTAAACGGTGGGAGAATGTAACAACCAACTCCTAGGTCCAACCCTAACCCTAAAATTTATTTAACATTATTTCATTCATAGTATTATTATTATTATCATCTTTACATGATTATTTGATTACATGCTTGATTGCCTTAGATGATACCTTTATGCCTTGCCTTAGTCTAGAAATTAATAGATAATCCTTGACAAGTATTAATTAGGTGATGAAATTTAATTTCTAGGTAAAATAAATCATTTGTGATAATAATAAATCAAATTTCAATCTTGAATCATATATATGAATTGTTACACGTAAAAACTTATAAACAAGAAACTACTACCAAATAACACCACCTAATAAAACTTATACTACACTTAACCTACTCTAATTAATAAAACAATTAAAATTCAAATTAAAACCACCCAACCATCCCCATAATCGGCCGCCCACCCTTCACCCACTCACACTCTACCTTGGTCTTCCCCAACACTCCTCCCCACCTCTCTCTTTTCAATGCATGCAACCATTCAAACCCACTTTCACTCCTCCCTATCTCTCTCTCGGATCTTCACCACCGAAAACACTCTCAACCTGAATTTCATCACCATTTCAGCAAGGTTTCACGAGATAGCAACACTCCTCCATCGGCCAAGCTCAAAGCAAGCAAGGGAGTACCATTTTGTGAACCTTGGTGCACGGTTCTTGCAAGAACAAACTACAACAGCCCATGTTCGAGAGTCTCCAGTTCATCTTGTCCCGCTAACCTCTCAAAGTCGCGAACCATTCAAAGTGTAAGCACCATTTTACCCGAATGAAGCTAAACCTTGAGTTTTTCACCTTTATTCTACCAAAAGTCTCACTTTTCTTGTTGCAACAGAAACTTGCTGCCATTAACCTGTTCTTGTGAGACTCATAGCTACACTCAAGGTATATCTCTCGATAGATTAGTGACTCTATGGATGGTGCACAAGTTTTCACCTTGAAAACCCTCTTTTTCATGGGTTTAGCACCAAAAACCCACCTATTTTTAAAAGCCTCTCAACCTATGCTAAACTTCTACTCTAAAACAGTTTATGAACTCCTTATGAAGCTGGTTTAAAAGTTAAATAATGGTTTGGTGATGATTATGCTTGAAACATATCGATTACACATGTGCAAAAAGTGATTAACACCCTCTAAATGAATCAATGGTGACTTGTATGTAAAAATCCGTGAGTTGAAGTTTTGTTCTAGTAGTTTGATGATATTAAACCTGTAAAATTCGTGACTTGGAGTAAACATTATGAAAAGTATGGTAAAATGGTTTAAATGAGGTAAATCTAGGACCCGAAAAGTGGTAAAATTGGAAGTTATGGGTTAAACTTAACAAATATCAAATTTTATAATTTTCAGGCCCTAAAATATATATTTTAGTGTTAAAAACCGAATTTGGTGATTTATTGGGTTAAATTGTAATTTTTATGAATTTAATTAGCAAAATAGACCTAAACCGGGAGATTTTGGAGAAAATTTCTAAAAATTGTGTAACAAGTATAAAATCATGGAATTAATGAAATTTAAGTAACTTAGTGACCTCAAGGTGGTAATTTGGTAAAAGTTTGAAGAAAAATTAACTTAGAATGTTCGGTTTCGGTTAAAAACGAGTTTACAAACGATTTCTTACAAACCAAAGCCTTTGGCTATAATGACTCAAAAATCCCATTTAAAACAGATTAAAAAGTTTATTAGAAGTGTTTAAAAACTAATACATAAGTCTTATGGGTTAAAAACTACAATATTCAAAACTAGACGATAAATTGTCGGTTTAACCGTAACCGGTAGCTAGTTATAGGTATTTTAAATTCTCCAAATTAAAATACTGAAAATTTGGGTTAAAATAGGTCATTTTAAATATGTAAAACTTCTGGAAATTATTAAGAACCATAATGGGTCATGAAATAATAGAAATCAAACTTTAGGGTAAAAACTGTAAATTATGAAACTTGAGGGACTAAAGTGTAATTCTGTAATTTCACCCTAAAATGATCAGTATATGACTAAAAATTGCTTGTTAAACTTATCATCACCTTATCAAACTGATTTAAATCATAAAAACATGTTAGTTACATAAAGAAATACAACTTACCTAAAAAGGAAACTTTTTAAACGCAATTGTTAAAGAACCAAAGTTAGTTGAACTTCTAACCATAAATTAACCTAGTTACTCTTATAATGACCATAGATCATTTAGCTTATTACTCGAATCATGATGATAGGGTGCTAGGAATTGAATCTATCTTTGCTCAAGGAATCATTGACTTAACCCTAAGGTGAGTTCTAGTATTCCCTTTTTACTACCGTTTTGGGATGAAACATGCTATGCTTACTTTGAAATCATTTATGTGCTATGATAGTTGTATGTTGTGGTTAATATTGAACCTGCTCTTAATTGTATCACAATCATTAATTCTTGTGTGAACCGCTTGTTCTATATGGGTAGATCTACTTGGGGAATCCCCCACACACAGTGCCTTCCCTCATGAATGGGAAGGGTACCACACTGAGATCCTGCGGGGTTGTTTGTGTCATGTGACAGGTATTATAAGATACTAAGGTGAACCATCCAGCAGGTATGGTTCACTATTTAAGGCTCAGTTATCCCTATGGGTTAACCGGTATTAACACAAATTTAGAAGAGGCTAGCCGGGACTGAGTGCAGGGTTGATTGTGACCCCACAACAGAGATACTTATGATTTCAAAATTTACTTATGGATTTTAAGGAGTCCTTTTTGTTTTTAAACTTTAAGCACTTGAATTCACCAACTTTTTAGTTGAAACAAAAATCTTTTGAGCATGTTTCAGGTAATCCTTGATGAGAGCTTGGAATAGTTGGAGAACCTCTTTGGATGACCTAGTTCCGTGACCACCACATGGCATTAATTAGTTTGAATCTATCATTAGACAATTTGTTGGATGTTTGTTGAACTTATGAATTTACTTTAATTTGGATTAAGTCTGTTATGACCCGGCTTTTGACCGTTGTATTTGGGTTGTTAAAACTTTTATTGTAATGCCATGTGATTTCTTTCCTTGTGTGCTCTTTTGATGGTTAGTTTCCGCTGCCATATATGTTGCCAGTCTGTGACGTCCCACCCTACTTGGGCCCGGGGTGTGACAGTTATTAAGATGGATTTAGAGGATTTCTGAGGCAAGAGTGTTCGAAGATGGTTATGGAGTCTTGTGATCAGTATCGGGCAGGAATGGATTGATTTTAGGAGTTATTCGTGCGGTTATATGTTGGGTTTTGGTTTCGAATCACACTAATAATACTATGTTCTATTTGTGATTCATTGTTGCGATTCTAATGATAATTATAATCATATTTGATTAGATTGGTTTAGAAGTGCGTTGAAATAATAGAACTATAGTTGTTTAATGTTTTAGTATAAATAGTTCCTTTCCCATGTATTTAGTAATGCTTTCTAAAATTCTCTTATACACCAATCTGTAGTTGCATAAATTTGATTAACGTACAAGAAAATCTTATTTACTTTATCATGTTACATTGATTTAACTTTGTTTTGATCAATCAAACATTACGCTTCTTCTTGTTCCTCTAAATACTTTCATTTCACCACTGTAATTTGATTATTCATTCTTATAAGTGTATACGAGTAGTTTCATGGTCATTTACAACTAGTTTCCTTGTCTTAATGGTCAATAACGGTTTTTGTAGATCAACAAATGTTATTAAGATGGATTTAGAGGATTTCTGAGGCAGGAGTGTTTGAAGATGGTTATGGAGTCTTCTAATCAGTTTCGGGCAGGAATGGAGTGATTTTAGGAGTTATTCGTATGGTTATATGTTTAGTTTGGTTTCGAATCACACTAATGATACTATGTTCCATTTGAGATTCATTGTTGCGATTCTAATGATAATTATAATCAAATTCGTTTAGATTGGTATAAATGTGCGTTGAAACAATAAAACTATAGTTGTTTAAGGTTTTAGTATAACTAGTTTCTTTCTCATGTATTTAGAAATGCTTTCTTAAGTACTCTTATGCACCAATTCGTAGTTGCATAATTTTGATTAACGTACAAGAAAATCTTATTTACTTTATCATGTTACATTGATTAAACTTCCTTTTGATTCAACAAACACTACCATTCTTGTTGTTCGTCTAATTACCTTCATTCCACCACTGTAATTTGATTATTCATTCTTTTAAGTGGATACGAGTAGTTTCATGGTCCTTTACAACTAGGTTCCTTGTCTTAATGGTCAATTATTGTTTCTTTAGATCAACAGTTGTTATTAAGATGGATTTAGAGGATTTCTAAGGCAGGAGTGTTCGAAGATGGTTATGGAGTCTTGTGATCAGTTTCGTGTAGGAATGGATTGATTTTAGGAGTTATTAGTGCGGTTATATGTTTGGTTTTGGTTTCGAATCAAACTAATAATACTATGTTCTATTTGTGATTCTTTGTTGCGATTCTAATGATAATTATAATCATATTTTATTAGATTGGTTTAGAAGTACGTTGAAATAATAGAACTATAGTTGTTTAATGTTTTAGTATAAATAGTTCCTTTCCCATGTATTTAGTAATGCTTTCTAAAGTTCTCTTATACACCAATCTGTAGTTGCATAAATTTGACTAACGTACAATAAAATCTTATTTACTTTATCATGTTACATTGATTTAACTTCCTTTTAATTCATCAAACATTACCATTCTTGTTGTTCATCTAATCACCTTTATTCCACCACTTTAATTTGATTATTGATTCTTGTTAAGTGGATACGAGTAGTTTCCTGGTCCTTTACAACTGGTTTCCTTGCCTTAATGGTCAATAATGGTTTGTGTAGATCAACAGTTGTTATTAAGATGGATTTAGTGGATTTCTGAGGTAGGAGTGTTTGAAAATGTTTATGGAGTCTTCTGATTAGTTTCAGGTAGGAATGCATTGATTGTTGGAGTTATTCGTGCGGTTATATGTTCGGTTTTGGTTTCGAATCACACTAATAATACTATGCTCTGTTTGTGATTCATTGTTGCGATTCTGATAATAATTATATAAATATTTGATTAGAATGGTTTAGAAGTGCGTTGAAATAATAGAACTATAGTTGTTTACTGTTTTAGTATAAATAGTTCCTTTCCTATGTATTTAGTAATGCTTTCTAAAATTCTCTTATACACCAATCTGTAGTTGCATAAATTTGATTAACGTACAAGAAAATCTTATTTATTTTATCCTGTTACATTGATTTAACTTCCTTTTGATTCATCAAACATTACCATTCTTGTTGTTCATCTAATAACCTTTATTCCACCACTGTAATTTGATTATTGATTCTTGTTAAGTGGATACGAGTAGTTTCATGGTCCTTTAAAACTGGTTTTCTTGCCTTAATGGTCAATAATGGTTTGTGTAGATCAATAGTTGTTATTAAGATGGATTTAGTGGATTTCTGAGGCCGGAGTGTTTGAAAATGTTTATGGAGTCTTCTGATTAGTTTTGGGTAGGAATGCATTGATTTTAGGAGTTATTCGTGCGTTTATATGTTCGGTTTTGGTTTCGAACCACACTAATAATACTATGTTCCGTTTGTCATTCATTGTTGCGATTCTGATGATAATTATAATAATATTTGATTAGATTGGTTTAGAAGTGCGTTGAAACAATAGAACTATAGTTGTTTAATGTTTTAGTATAAATAGCTCCTTTCCCTTGTATTTAGAAATGCTTTCTTAAATACTCTTATACACTAATTTGTAGTTGCATAAATTTGATTAACCTACAAGAAAATCTTATTTACTTTATCATGTAACATTGATTTAACTTCCTTTTGATTCTTCAAATATTACCATTCTTGTTGTTCGTCTAATCACCTTTATTCCACCACTGTAATTTGATTATTGATTCTTGTTAAGTGGATACGAGTAGTTTCATGTTCCTTTACAACTGGTTTCCTTGCCTTAATGGTCAATAATGGTTTGTGTAGATCAACAGTTGTTATTAAGATGGATTTAGTGGATTTCTGAGGCAGGAGTGTTTGAAAATGTTTATGGAGTCTTCTGATTAATTTCGGGTAAGAATGCATTGATTTTAGGAGTTATTCGTGCGGTTATATGTTCGGTTTTGGTTTCGAATCACACTAATAATACTGTGTTCCGTTTGTGATTCATTGTTGCGATTCTGATGATAATTATATAAATATTTGATTAGATTGGTTTAGAAGTGCGTTGAAACAATAGAACTATAGTTGTTTAATGTTTTAGTATAAATAGTTTCTTTCCCATGTATTTAGTAATGCTTTCTAAAATTCTCTTATACACAAATATGTAGTTGCATAAATTTGATTAACGTACAAGAAAATCTTATTTACTTTATCATGTTACATTGATTTAACTTTGTTTTGATCAATCAAACATTACATTTCTTCTAGTTCGTCTAAATACCTTCATTTCACCACTGTAATTTGATTATTCATTCTTATAAGTGGATACGAGTAGTTTCATGGTCATTTACAACTGGTTTCCTTGCCTTAATGATCAATAATGGTTTGTGTAGATCAACAGTTGTTATTAAGATGGATTTAGTGGATTTCTAAGGCAGGAGTGTTTGAAAATGTTTATGGAGTCTTCTGATTAGTTTCGGGTAGGAATGCATTGATTTTTGGAGTTATTCGTGCAGTTATATGTTCGGTTTTGGTTTCGAATCACACTAATAATACTATGCTCCGTTTGTGATTCATTGTTGCCATTCTGATGATAATTATATAAATATTTGATTAGATTGGTTTAGAAGTGCGTTGAAACAATAGAACTATAGTTGTTTAATGTTTTAGTATAAATATTTCCTTTCCCATGTATTTAGTAATGCTTTTTAAAATTCTCTTATACACCAATATGTAGTTGCATAAATTTGATTAACGTATAAAAAAATCTTATTTACTTTATCATGTTACATTGATTTAACTTTGTTTTGATCAATCAAACATTACGTTTCTTCTTGTTCGTCTAAATACCTTCATTTCACCACTGTAATTTGATTAATCATTCTTATAAGTGGATACGAGTAGTTTCATGGTCCTTTACAACTAGTTTCCTTGTCTTAATGGTCAATAATGGTTTGTGTAGATCAACAGTTGTTATTAAGATGGATTTAGAAGATTTCTGAGGCAGGAGTGTTCGAAGATGGTTATGGAGTCTTGTGATCAGTTTCGGGCAGGAATTGATTGATTTTAGGAGTTATTCGTGCGGTTATATGTTCGGTTTTGATTTCGAATCACACTAAGAATACTATGTTCAATTTGTGATTCATTGTTGCGATTCTAATGATAATTATAATCATATTTGATTAGATTGGTTTAGAAGTGCGTTGAAATAATAGAACTCTAGTTGTTTAATGTTTTAGTATAAATAGTTCCTTTCCCATGTATTAGTAATGCTTTCTAAAATTTTCTTATACACCAATATGTAGTTGCATAAATTTGATTAACGTACAAAAAAATCTTATTTACTTTATCATGTTACATTGATTTAACTTTGTTTTGATCAATCAAACATTATGTTTCTTGTTGTTCGTCTAAATACCTTCATTTCACCACTGTAATTTGATTATTCATTCTTATAAATGGATACGAGTAGTTTCATGGTCCTTTACAACTAGTTTCCTTGTCTTAATGGTCAATAATGGTTTCTGTAGATCAACAGTTGTTATTAAGATGGATTTAGAGGATTTCTGAGGCAGGAGTGTTTGAAGTTGGTTACGGAGTCTTCTAATCAGTTTCGGGCAGGAATGGATTGATTTTAGGAGTTATTCGTGTGGTTATATGTTTAGTTTTGGTTTCGAATAACACTAATGATACTATGTTCCATTTGAGATTCATTGTTGCGATTCTAATGATAATTATAATCAAATTTGTTTAGATTGGTTTAGATGTGCGTTGAAACAATAAAACTATGGTTGTTTAAGGTTTTAGTATAACTAGTTTCTTTCTCATGTATTTAGTAATGCTTTCTTAAGTACTCTTATGCACCAATTCGTAGTTGCATAATTTTGATTAACGTACAAGAAAATCTTATTTACTTTATCATGTTACATTGATTTAACTTTGTTTTGATTAATCAAACATTACGTTTCTTTTTGTTCGTCTAAATACCTTCATTTCACCACTGTAATTTGATTAATCATTCTTATAAGTGGATACGAGTAGTTTCATGGTCCTTTACAACTAGTTTCCTTGTCTTAATGGTCAATAATGGTTTCTGTAGATCAACAGTTGTTATTAAGATGGATTTAGAGGATTTCTGAGGCAGGAGTGTTTGAAAATGTTTATAGAGTCTTCTGATCAATTTCGGGTAAGAATGCATTGATTTTAGGAGTTATTCGTGCGGTTATATGTTAGGTTTTGGTTTCGAATCACACTAATAATACTATGTTCCGTTTGTGATTCATTGTTGCGATTCTGATGATAATTATATAAATATTTGATTAGATTGGTTTAGAAGTGCGTTGAAAGAATAGAACTATAGTTGTTTAATGTTTTTGTATAAATAGTTCCTTTCCCATGTATTTAGTAATGCTTTCTAAAATTCTCTTATACACAAATATGTACTTGCATAAATTTGATTAACGTACAAGAAAATCTTATTTACTTTATCATGTTACATTGATTTAACTTTGTTTTGATCAATCAAACATTACGTTTCTTCTAGTTCGTCTAAATACCTTCATTTCACCACTGTAATTTGATTATTCATTCTTATAAGTGGATACGAGTAGTTTCATGGTCATTTACAACTAGTTTCCTTGTCTTAATGGTCAATAATGGTTTCTATAGATCAACAGTTGTTATTAAGATGGATTTAGAGGATTTCTTAGGCAGGAGTGTTCGAAGATGGTTATGGAGTCTTCTAATCAGTTTCGGGCAGGAATGGATTGATTTTAGGAGTTATTCGTGTGGTTATATGTTTAGTTTGGTTTCGAATCACACTAATGATACTATGTTCCATTTGAGATTAATTGTTGCGATTCTAATGATAATTATAATAAAATTTGTTTAGATTGGTTTAAATGAGTGTTGAAACAATAAAACTATGGTTGTTTAAGGTTTTAGTATAACTAGTTTCTTTCTCATGTATTTAGTAATGCTTTCTTAAGTACTCGTATGCACCAATTCATAGTTGCATAATTTTGATTAACATACAAGAAAATCTTATTTACTTTATCATGTTACATTGATTAAACTTCCTCTTGATTCATCAAACATTACCATTCTTGTTGTTCGTCTAATTACCTTCATTCCACCACTGTAATTTGATTATTCATTCTTATAAGTGCATACGAGTAGTTTCATGGTCCTTTACAACTAGTTTCCTTGTCTTAATGGTCAATAATGGTTTCTGTAGATCAACAGTTTTTATTAAGATGGATTTAGAGGATTTCCGAGGCAGGAGTGTTTGAAAATGTTTATGGAGTCTTCTGATTAGTTTCGGGTAGGAATGCATTGATTTTTGGAGTTATTCGTGCGGTTATATGTTCGGTTTTAGTTTCGAATCACACTAATAATACTATGCTCCGTTTGTGATTCATTGTTGAGATTCTGATGATAATTATATAAATATTTGATTCGATTGGTTTAGAAGTGCATTGAAATAATAGAACTATAGTTGTTTATTGTTTTAGTATAAATAGTTCCTTTCCCATGCATTTAGTAATGCTTTCTAAAATTCTCTTATGCACCAATCTGTAGTTGCATAAATTTGATTAACGTACAAGAAAATCTTTTTTACTTTATCATGTTACATTGATTTAAGTTCCTTTTGATTCATCAAACATTACCATTCTTATTGTTCATCTAATCACCTTTATTCCACCACTGTAATTTGATTATTGATTCTTGTTAAGTGGATACGAGTAGTTTCATGGTCCTTTACAACTGGTTTCCTTGCCTTAATGGTCAATAATGGTTTGTGTAGATCAACAGTTGTTATTAAGATGGATTTAGTGGATTTCTGAGGCAGGAGTGTTTGAAAATGTTTATGGAGTCTTCTGATTAGTTTCGGGTAGGAATGCATTGATTTTTGGAGTTATTCGTGCGGTTATATGTTCGGTTTTGGTTTCGAATCACACTAATAATACTATGCTCCGTTTGTGATTCATTGTTGCGATTCTGATGATAATTATATAAATATTTGATTAGATTGGTTTCGAAGTGCGTTGAACAATAGAACTATAGTTGTTTAATGTTTTAGTATAAATAGTTCTTTTCCCATGTATTTAGTAATGCTTTTTAAAATTCTCTTATACACAAATATGTAGTTGCATAAATTTGATTAACGTACAAGAAAATCTTATTTACTTTATCATGTTACATTGATTTAACTTCCTTTTGATTCATCAAACATTACCATTCTTGTTGTTCGTCTAATCACCTTTATTCCACCACTGTAATTTGATTATTGATTCTTGTTAAGTGGATACGAGTAGTTTCATGGTCCTTTACAACTGGTTTCCTTGCCTTAATGGTCAATAATGGTTTGTGTAGATCAACAGTTGTTATTAAGATGGATTTAGTGGATTTCTGAGGCAGGAGTGTTTGAAAATGTTTATGGAGTATTCTGATTAGTTTCGGGTAGGAATGCATTGATTTTTGGAGTTATTCGTGTGGTTATATGTTCGGTTTTGGTTTCGAATCACACTAATAATACTATGCTCCGTTTGTGATTCATTGTTGCCATTCTGATGATAATTATATAAATATTTTATTAGATTGGTTTAGAAGTGCGTTGAAACAATAGAACTATAGTTGTTTAATGTTTTAGTATAAATAGTTCCTTTCCCATGTATTTAGTAATGCTTTCTAAAATTCTCTTATACACTAATATGTAGTTGCATAAATTTGATTAACGTACAAAAAAATCTTATTTACTTTATCATGTTACATTGATTTAACTTTGTTTTGATCAATCAAACATTACGTTTCTTCTTGTTCGTCTAAATACCTTCATTTCACCACTGTAATTTGATTAATCATTCTTATAAGTGGATACGAGTAGTTTCATGGTCCTGTACAACTAGTTTCCTTGTCTTAATGGTCAATAATGGTTTCTGTAGATCAACAGTTGTTATTAAGATGGATTTAGAAGATTTCTGAGGCAGGAGTGTTCGAAGATGGTTATGGAGTCTTGTGATCAGTTTCGGGCAGGAATTGATTGATTTTAGGAGTTATTCGTGCGGTTATATGTTCGGTTTTGGTTTCGAATCACACTAATAATACTATGTTCCATTTGTGATTCATTGTTGCGATTCTAATGATAATTATAATCATATTTGATTAGATTGGTTTAGAAGTGCGTTGAAATAATAGAACTATAGTTGTTTAATGTTTTAGTATAAATAGTTCCTTTCCCATGTATTAGTAATGCTTTCTAAAATTTTCTTATACACCAATATGTAGTTGCATAAATTTGATTAACGTACAAAAAAATCTTATTTACTTTATCATGTTACATTGATTTAACTTTGTTTTGATCAATAAAACATTACGTTTCTTCTTGTTCGTCTAAATACTTCATTTCACCACTGTAATTTGATTATTCATTCTTATAAATGGATACGAGTAGTTTCATGGTCCTTTACAACTAGTTTCCTTGTCTTAATGGTCAATAATGGTTTCTGTAGATCAACAGTTGTTATTAAGATGGATTTAGAGGATTTCTGAGGCAGGAGTGTTCGAAGTTGGTTACGGAGTCTTCTAATCAGTTTCGGGCAGGAATGGATTGATTTTAGGAGTTATTCGTGTGGTTATATGTTTAGTTTTGGTTTCGAATAACACTAATGATACTATGTTCCAATTGATATTCATTGTTGCGATTCTAATGATAATTATAATCAAATTTGTTTAGATTGGTTTAAATGAGCGTTGAAACAATAAAACTATGGTTGTTTAAGGTTTTAGTATAACTAGTTTCTTTCTCATGTATTTAGTAATGCTTTCTTAAGTACTCTTATGCACCAATTCGTAGTTGCATAATTTTGATTAACATACAAGAAAATCTTATTTACTAAAACATGTTACATTGATTAAACTTCCTCTTGATTCATCAAACATTACCATTCTTGTTGTTCGTCTAATTACCTTCATTCCACCACTGTAATTTGATAATTCATTCTTATAAGTGCATACGAGTAGTTTCATGGTCCTTTACAACTAGTTTCCTTGTCTTAATGGTCAATAATGGTTTCTGTAGATCAACAGTTTTTATTAAGATGGATTTAGAGGATTTCCGAGGCAGGAGTGTTTGAAAATGTTTATGGAGTCTTCTGATTAGTTTCGGGTAGGAATGCATTGATTTTTGGAGTTATTCGTGCGGTTATATGTTCGGTTTTGGTTTCGAATCACACTAATAATACTACGCTCCGTTTGTGATTCATTGTTGAGATTCTGATGATAATTATATAAATATTTGATTAGATTGGTTTAGAAGTGCGTTGAAATAATAGAACTATAGTTGTTTATTGTTTTAGTATAAATAGTTCCTTTCCCATGTATTTAGTAATGCTTTCTAAAATTCTCTTATGCACCAATCTGTAGTTGCATAAATTTGATTAACGTACAAGAAAATCATTTTTACTTTATCATGTTACATTGATTTAAGTTCCTTTTGATTCATCAAACATTACCATTCTTCTTGTTCGTCTAATCACATTTATTCCACCACTGTAATTTGATTATTGATTCTTGTTAAGTGGATACGAGTAGTTTCATGGTCCTTTACAACTGGTTTCCTTGCCTTAATGGTCAATAATGGTTTGTGTAGATCAACAGTTGTTATTAAGATGGATTTAGTGGATTTCTGAGGCAGGAGTGTTTGAAAATGTTTATGGAGTCTTCTGATTAGTTTCGGGTAGGAATGCATTGATTTTTGGAGTTATTCGTGCGGTTATATGTTCGGTTTTGGTTTCGAATCACACTAATAATACTATGCTCCGTTTGTGATTCATTGTTGCGATTCTGATGATAATTATATAAATATTTGATTAGATTGGTTTAGAAGTGCGTTGAAACAATAGAACTATAGTTGTTTAATGTTTTAGTATAAATAGTTCTTTTCCCATGTATTTAGTAATGCTTTTTAAAATTCTCTTATACACAAATATGTAGTTGCATAAATTTGATTAACGTACAAGAAAATCTTATTTACTTTATCATGTTACATTGATTTAACTTCCTTTTGATTCATCAAACATTACCATTCTTGTTGTTCGTCTAATCACCTTTATTCCACCACTGTAATTTGATTATTGATTCTTGTTAAGTGGATACGAGTAGTTTCATGGTCCTTTACAACTGGTTTCCTTGCCTTAATGGTCAATAATGGTTTGTGTAGATCAACAGTTGTTATTAAGATGGATTTAGTGGATTTCTGAGGCAGGAGTGTTTGAAAATGTTTATGGAGTCTTCTGATTAGTTTCGGGTAGGAATGCATTGATTTTTGGAGTTATTCGTGCGGTTATATGTTCGGTTTTGGTTTCGAATCACACTAATAATACTATGCTCCGTTTGTGATTCATTGTTGCCATTCTGATGATAATTATATAAATATTTGATTAGATTGGTTTAGAAGTGCGTTGAAACAATAGAACTATAGTTGTTTAATGTTTTAGTATAAATAGTTCCTTTCCCATCTATTTAGTAATGTTTTCTAAAATTCTCTTATACACAAATATGTAGTTGCATAAATTTGATTAACGTACAAGAAAATCTTATTTACTTTATCATGTTACATTGATTTAACTTTGTTTTGATCAATCAAACATTACGTTTCTTCTTGTTCGTCTAAATACCTTCATTTCACCACTGTAATTTGATTATTCATTCTTATAAGTGGATACGAGTAGTTTCATGGTCATTTACAACTAGTTTCCTTGTCATAATGGTCAATAATGGTTTGTGTAGATCAAAAGTTGTTATTAAGATGGATTTAGAGGATTTCTGAGGCAGGAGTGTTCGAAGATGATTATGGAGTCTTCTAATCAGTTTCGGGCAGGAATGGATTGATTTTTGGAGTTATTCGTGCGGTTATATGTTCGGTTTTGGTTTCGAATCACACTAATAATACTATGTTCCATTTGTGATTCATTGTTGCGATTCTAATTATAATTATAATCATATTTGATTAGATTGGTTTAGAAGTGCGTTGAAATAATAGAACTATAGTTGTTTACTGTTTTAGTATAAATAGTTCCTTTCCTATGTATTTAGTAATGCTTTCTAAAATTCTCTTATACACCAATCTGTAGTTGCATAAATTTGATTAACGTACAAGAAAATATTAATTATTTTATCATGTTACATTGATTTAACTTTGTTTTGATCAATCAAACATTACGTTTCTTCTTGTTCGTCTAAATACCTTCATTTCACCACTGTAATTTGATTATTCATTCTTATAAGTGGATACGAGTAGTTTCATGGTCATTTACAACTAGTTTCCTTGTCTTAATGGTCAATAATGGTTTGTGTAGATCAACAGTTGTTATTAAGATGGATTTAGAAGATTTCTGAGGCAGGAGTGTTCGAAGATGGTTATGGAGTCTTCTAATCAGTTTCGGGCAGGAATGAATTGATTTTAGGAGTTATTCGTGTGGTTATATGTTTAGTTTTGGTTTCGAATAACACTAATGATACTATGTTCCATTTGATATTCATTGTTGCGATTCTAATGATAATTATAATCAAATTTGTTTAGATTGGTTTAGATGTGCGTTGAAGTAATAGAACTATAGTTGTTTAATGTTTTAGTATAAATAGTTCCTTTCCCATGTATTTAGTAATGCTTTCTAAAATTCTCTTATACACAAATATGTAGTTGCAAAAATTTGATTAACGTACAAGAAAATCTTATTTACTTTATCATGTTACATTGATTTAACTTCCTTTTGATTCATCAAACATTACCATTCTTGTTGTTCGTCTAATCACCTTTATTCCACCACTGTAATTTGATTATTGATTCTTGTTAAGTGGATACGAGTAGTTTCATGGTCCTTTACAACTGGTTTCCTTGCCTTAATGGTCAATAATGGTTTGTGTAATCAACAGTTGTTATTAAGATGGATTTAGTGGATTTCTGAGGCAGGAGTGTTTGAAATGTTTATGGAGTCTTCTGATTAGTTTCGGGTAGGAATGCATTGATTTTGGAGTTATTCGTGCGGTTATATGTTCGGTTTTGGTTTCGAATCACACTAATAATACTATGCTCCGTTTGTGATTCATTGTTGCGATTCTGATGATAATTATATAAATATTTGATTAGATTGGTTTAGAAGTGCGTTGAAATAATAGAACTGTAGTTGTTTAATGTTTTAGTATAAATAGTTCTTTTCCCATGTATTTAGTAATGCTTTTTAAAATTCTCTTATACACAAATATGTAGTTGCATAAATTTGATTAACGTACAAGAAAATCTTATTTACTTTATCATGTTACATTGATTTAACTTCCTTTTGATTCATCAAACATTACCATTCTTGTTGTTCGTCTAATCACCTTTATTCCACCACTGTAATTTGATTATTGATTCTTGTTAAGTGGATACGAGTAGTTTCATGGTCCTTTACAACTGGTTTCCTTGCCTTAATGGTCAATAATGGTTTGTGTAGATCAACAGTTGTTATTAAGATGGATTTAGTGGATTTCTGAGGCAGGAGTGTTTGAAAATGTTTATGGAGTCTTCTGATTAGTTTCGGGTAGGAATGCATTGATTTTTGGAGTTATTCGTGCGGTTATATGTTCGGTTTTGGTTTCCAATCACACTAATAATACTATGCTCCGTTTGTGATTCATTGTTGCGATTCTGATGATAATTATATAAATATTTGATTAGATTGGTTTAGAAGTGTGTTGAAACAATAGAACTGTAGTTGTTTAATGTTTTAGTATAAATAGTTCCTTTCCCATCTATTTAGTAATGCTTTCTAAAATTCTCTTATACACAAATATGTAGTTGCATAAATTTGATTAACGTACAAGAAAATCTTATTTACTTTATCATGTTACATTGATTTAACTTTGTTTTGATCAATCAAACATTACGTTTCTTTGTGTTCGTCTAAATACCTTCATTTCACCACTGTAATTTGATTATTCATTCTTATAAGTGGATACGAGTAGTTTCATGGTCATTTACAACTAGTTTCCTTGTCTTAATGGTCAATAATGGTTTGTGTAGATCAACAGTTGTTATTAAGATGGATTTAGAAGATTTCTGAGGCAGGAGTGTTCGAAGATGGTTATGGAGTCTTCAAATCAGTTTCGGGCAGGAATGGATTGATTTTAGGAGTTATTCGTGTGGTTATATGTTCGGTTTTGGTTTCGAATCACACTAATAATACTATGTTCCGTTTGTGATTCATTATTGCGATTCTAATGATAATTATAATCAAATTTGTTTAGATTGGTTTAGATGTGCGTTGAAATAATAGAACTATAGTTGTTTAATGTTTTAGTATAAATAGTTCCTTTCCCATGTATTAGTAATGCTTTCTAAAATTTTCTTATACACCAATATGTAGTTGCATAAATTTGATTAACGTACAAAAAAATCTTATTTACTTTATCATGTTACATTGATTTAACTTTGTTTTGATCAATCAAACATTACGTTTCTTCTTGTTCGTCTAAATACCTTCATTTCACCACTGTAATTTGATTATTCATTCTTATAAGTGGATACGAGTAGTTTCATGGTCATTTACAACTAGTTTTCTTGTCTTAATGGTCAATAATGGTTTGTGTAGATCAACAGTTGTTATTAAGATGGATTTAGGATTTCTGAGGCAGGAGTGTTCGAAGATGGTTATGGAGTCTTCTGATCAGTTTCGGGCAGGAATGGATTGATTTTAGGAGTTATTCGTGTGGTTATATGTTTAGTTTTGGTTTCGAATCACACTAATGATACTATGTTCCATTTGTATTCATTGTTGCGATTCTAATGATAATTATAATCAATTTGATTAGATTGGTTTAGAAGTGCGTTGAAATAATAGAACTATAGTTGTTTAATGTTTTAGTATAAATAGTTCCTTTCCCATGTATTTAGTAATGCTTTCTAAAATTCTCTTATACACAAATATGTAGTTGCATAAATTTGATTAACGTACAAGAAAATCTTATTTACTTTATCATGTTACATTGATTTAACTTCCTTTTGATTCATCAAACATTACCATTCTTGTTGTTCGTCTAATCACCTTTATTCCACCACTGTAATTTGATTATTGATTCTTGTTAAGTGGATACGAGTAGTTTCATGGTCCTTTACAACTGGTTTCCTTGCCTTAATGGTCAATAATGGTTTGTGTAGATCAACAGTTGTTATTAAGATGGATTTAGTGGATTTCTGAGGCAGGAGTGTTTGAAAATGTTTATGGAGTCTTCTGATTAGTTTCGGGTAGGAATGCATTGATTTTTGGAGTTATTCGTGCGGTTATATGTTCGGTTTTGGTTTCGAATCACACTAATAATACTATGCTCCGTTTGTGATTCATTGTTGCGATTCTGATGATAATTATATAAATATTTGATTAGATTGGTTTAGAAGTGCGTTGAAACAATAGAACTGTAGTTGTTTAATGTTTTAGTATAAATAGTTCCTTTCCCATCTATTTAGTAATGCTTTCTAAAATTCTCTTATACACAAATATGTAGTTGCATAAATTTGATTAACGTACAAGAAAATCTTATTTACTTTATCATGTTACATTGATTTAACTTTGTTTTGATCAATCAAACATTACGTTTCTTCTTGTTCATCTAAATACCTTCATTTCACCACTGTAATTTGATTATTCATTCTTATAAGTGGATACGAGTAGTTTCATGGTCATTTACAACTAGTTTCCTTGTCTTAATGGTCAATAATGGTTTGTGTAGATCAACAGTTGTTATTAAGATGGATTTAGAAGATTTCTGAGGCAGGAGTGTTCGAAGATGGTTATGGAGTCTTCTAATCAGTTTCGGGCAGGAATGGATTGATTTTAGGAGTTATTCGTGTGGTTATATTTTTAGTTTTGGTTTCGAATAACACTAATGATACTATGTTCCATTTGATATTCATTGTTGCGATTCTAATGATAATTATAATCAAATTTGTTTAGATTGGTTTAGATGTGCGTTGAAATAATAGAACTATAGTTGTTTAATGTTTTAGTATAAATAGTTCCTTTCCCATGTATTAGTAATGCTTTCTAAAATTTTCTTATACACCAATATGTAGTTGCATAAATTTGATTAACGTACAAAAAAATCTTATTTACTTTATCATGTTACATTGATTTAACTTTGTTTTGATCAATCAAACATTACGTTTCTTCTTGTTCGTCTAAATACCTTCATTTCACCACTGTAATTTGATTATTCATTCTTATAAGTGGATACGAGTAGTTTCATGGTCATTTACAACTAGTTTCCTTGTCTTAATGGTCAATAATGGTTTGTGTAGATCAACAGTTGTTATTAAGATGGATTTAGAGGATTTCTGAGGCAGGAGTGTTCGAAGATGGTTATGGAGTCTTCTAATCAGTTTCGGGCAGGAATGGATTGATTTTAGGAGTTATTCGTGTGGTTATATGTTTAGTTTTGGTTTCGAATAACACTAATGATACTATGTTCCATTTGAGATTCATTGTTGCGATTCTAATGATAATTATAATCAAATTTGTTTAGATTGGTTTAGATGTGCGTTGAAATAATAGAACTATAGTTGTTTAATGTTTTAGTATAAATAGTTCCTTTCCCATGTATTTAGTAATGCTTTATAAAAATTCTCTTATACACAAATATGTAGTTGCATAAATTTGATTAACGTACAAGAAAATCTTATTTACTTTATCATGTTACATTGATTTAACTTCCTTTTGATTCATCAAACATTACCATTCTTGTTGTTCGTCTAATCACCTTTATTCCACCACTGTAATTTGATTATTGATTCTTGTTAAGTGGATACGAGTAGTTTCATGGTCCTTTACAACTGGTTTCCTTGCCTTAATGGTCAATAATGGTTTGTGTAGATCAACAGTTGTTATTAAGATGGATTTAGTGGATTTCTGAGGCAGGAGTGTTTGAAAATGTTTATGGAGTCTTCTGATTAGTTTCGGGTAGGAATGCATTGATTTTTGGAGTTATTCGTGCGGTTATATGTTCGGTTTTGGTTTCGAATCACACTGATAATACTATGCTCCGTTTGTGATTTATTGTTGCCATTCTGATGATAATTATATAAATATTTTATTAGATTGGTTTAGAAGTGCGTTGAAACAATAGAACTATAGTTGTTTAATGTTTTAGTATAAATAGTTCATTTCCCATCTATTTAGTAATGCTTTCTAAAATTCTCTTATACACAAATATGTAGTTGCATAAATTTGATTAACGTACAAGAAAATCTTATTTACTTTATCATGTTACTTCTTGTTCGTCTAAATACCTTCATTTCACCACTGTAATTTCATTATTCATTCTTATAAGTGGATACGAGTAGTTTCATGGTCATTTACAACTAGTTTCCTTGTCATAATGGTCAATAATGGTTTGTGTAGATCAATAGTTGTTATTAAGATGGATTTAGAGGATTTCTGAGGCAGGAGTGTTCGAAGATGATTATGGAGTCTTCTAATCAGTTTCGGGCAGGAATGGATTATTTTTGGAGTTATTCGTGCGGTTATATGTTCGGTTTTGATTTCGAATCACACTAATAATACTATGTTCATTTGTGATTCATTGTTGCGATTCTAATTATAATTATAATCATATTTGATTAGATTGGTTTAGAAGTGCGTTGAAATAATAGAACTATAGTTGTTTATTGTTTTAGTATAAATAGTTCTTTTCCCATGTATTTAGTAATGCTTTCCTAAATTCTCTTATGCACCAATCTGTAGTTGCATAAATTTGATTAACGTACAAGAAAATCTTATTTACTTTATCATGTTACATTGATTTAACTTCCTTTTGATTTATCAAACATTACCATTCTTGTTGTTCGTCTAATCACCTTTATTCCACCACTGTAATTTGATTATTGATTCTTGTTAAGTGGATACGAGTAGTTTCATGGTCCTTTACAACTGGTTTCCTTGCCTTAATGGTCAATAATGGTTTGTGTAGATCAACAGTTGTTATTAAGATGGATTTAGTGGATTTCTGAGGCAGGAGTGTTTGAAAATGTTTATGGAGTCTTCTGATTAGATTCGGGTAGGAATGCATTGATTTTTGGAGTTATTCGTGCGGTTATATGTTCGGTTTTCGTTTCGAATCACACTAATAATACTATGCTCCGTTTGTGATTCATTGTTGCGATTCTGATGATAATTATATAAATATTTGATTAGATTGGTTTAGAAGTGCGTTGAAACAATAGAACTATAGTTGTTTAATGTTTTAGTATAAATAGTTCTTTTCCCATGTATTTAGTAATGCTATTTAAAATTCTCTTATACACAAATATGTAGTTGCATAAATTTGATTAACGTACAAGAAAATCTTATTTACTTTATAATGTTACATTGATTTAACTTTGTTTTGATCAATCAAACATTACGTTTCTTCTTGTTCGTCTAAATACCTTCATTTCACCACTGTAATTTGATTATTCATTCTTATAAGTGGATACGAGTAGTTTCATGGTCATTTACAACTAGTTTCCTTGTCTTAATGGTCAATAATGGTTTGTGTAGATCAATAGTTGTTATTAAGATGGATTTAGAGGATTTCCGAGGCAGGAGTGTTCGAAGATGATTATGGAGTCTTCTAATCAGTTTCGGGCAGGAATGGATTGATTTTAGGAGTTATTCGTGCGGTTATATGTTCGGTTTTGGTTTCGAATCACACTAATAATACTATGTTCCATTTGTGATTCATTGTTGCGATTCTAATGATAATTATAATCATATTTGATTAGATTGGTTTAGAAGTGCGTTGAAATAATAGAACTATAGTTGTTTATTGTTTTAGTATAAATAGTTCCTTTCCCATGTATTTAGTAATGCTTTCTAAAATTCTCTTATGCACCAATCTGTAGTTGCATAAATTTGATTAACGTACAAGAAAATCTTATTTACTTTATCATGTTACATTGATTTAACTTCCTTTTGATTCATCAAACATTACCATTCTTGTTGTTCGTCTAATCACCTTTATTCCACCACTGTAATTTGATTATTGATTCTTGTTAAGTGGATACGAGTAGTTTCATGGTCCTTTACAACTGGTTTCCTTGCCTTAATGGTCAATAATGGTTTGTGTAGATCAACAGTTGTTATTAAGATGGATTTAGTGGATTTCTGAGGCAGGAGTGTTTGAAAATGTTTATGGAGTCTTCTGATTAGTTTCGGGTAGAAATGCATTGATTTTGGAGTTATTCGTGCGGTTATATGTTCGGTTTTGGTTTCGAATCACACTAATAATACTATGTTCCGTTTGTGATTCATTGTTGCGATTCTGATGATAATTATATAAATATTTGATTAGATTGGTTTAGAAGTGCTTTGAAACAATAGAACTATAGTTGTTTAATGTTTTAGTATAAATAGTTCTTTCCCATGTATTTAGTAATGCTTTTTAAAATTCTCTTATACACAAATATGTAGTTGCATAAATTTGATTAACGAACAAGAAAATCTTATTTACTTTATCATGTTACACAGATTTAACTTTGTTTTGATCAATCAAACATTACGTTTCTTCTTGTTCGTCTAAATACCTTCATTGTACTACTGTAATTTGATTAATAATTCTTATAAGTGGATACGAGTAGTTTCATTGTCCTTTACAACTAGTTTCCTTGTCTTAACGGTCAATAATGGTTTCTGTAGATCAACAGTTGTTATTAAGATGGATTTAGAGGATTTCTGAGGCAGGAGTGTTCGAAGATGGTTATGGAGTCTTCTAATCAGTTTCGGGCAGGAATGGATTGATTTTAGGAGTTATTCGTGCGGTTATATGTTCGGTTTTGGTTTCGAATCGCACTAATAATACTATGTTCCATTTGTGATTCATTGTTGCGATTCTAATGATAATTATAATCATATTTGATTAGATTGGTTTAGAAGTGCGTTGAAATAATAGAACTATAGTTGTTTAATGTTTTAGTATAAATAGTTCCTTTCCCTTGTATTTAGTAATGCTTTCTAAAATTTTCTTATGCACCAATCTGTAGTTGCATAAATTTGATTAACGTACAAAAAAATCTTATTTACTTTATCATGTTACATTGATTTAACTTCCTTTTGATTCATCAAACATTACCATTCTTGTTGTTCGTCTAATCACCTTTATTCCACCACTGTAATTTGATTATTGATTCTTGTTAAGTGGATACGAGTAGTTTCATGGTCCTTTACAACTGGTTTCCTTGCCTTAATGGTCAATAATGGTTTGTGTAGATCAACAGTTGTTATTAAGATGGATTTAGTGGATTTCTGAGGCAGGAGTGTTTGAAAATGTTTATGGAGTCTTCTGATTAGTTTCGGGTAGGAATGCATTGATTTTTGGAGTTATTCGTGCGGTTATATGTTCGGTTTTGGTTTTGAATCACACTAATAATACTATGCTCCGTTTGTGATTCATTGTTGCGATTCTGATGATAATTATATAAATATTTGATTAGATTGGTTTAGAAGTGCGTTGAAACAATAGAACTATAGTTGTTTAATGTTTTAGTATAAATAGTTCCTTTCCCATGTATTTAGTAATGCTTTCTAAAATTCTCTTATACACAAATATGTAGTTGCATAAATTTGATTAACGTACAAGAAAATCTTATTTACTTTATCATGTTACATTGATTTAACTTTGTTTTGATCAATCAAACATTACGTTTCTTCTTGTTCGTCTAAATACCTTCATTTCACCACTGTAATTTGATTATTCATTCTTATAAGTGGATACGAGTAGTTTCATGGTCCTTTACAACTAGTTACCTTGTCTTAATGGTCAATAATGGTTTCTGTAGATCAACAGTTGTTATTAAGATGGATTTAGAGGATTTCTGAGGCAGGAGTGTTCGAAGATGGTTATGGAGTCTTCTAATCAGTTTCGGGCAGGAATGGATTGATTTTAGGAGTTATTCGTGCGGTTATATGTTCGGTTTTGGTTTCGAATCACACTAATAATACTATGTTCCATTTGTGATTCATTGTTGCGATTCTAATGATAATTATAATCATATTTGATTAGATTGGTTTAGAAGTGCGTTGAAATAATAGAACTATAGTTGTTTAATGTTTTAGTATAAATAGTTCCTTTCCCATGTATTTAGTAATGCTTTCTAAAATTCTCTTATCACCAATCTGTAGTTGCATAAATTTGATTAACGTACAAGAAAATCTTATTTACTTTATCATGTTACATTGATTTAACTTCTTTTGATTCATCAAACATTACCATTCTTGTTGTTCGTCTAATCACCTTTATTCCACCACTGTAATTTGATTATTGATTCTTGTTAAGTGGATACGAGTAGTTTCATGGTCCTTTACAACTGGTTTCCTTGCCTTAATGGTCAATAATGGTTTGTGTAGATCAACAGTTGTTATTAAGATGGATTTAGTGGATTTCTGAGGCAGGAGTGTTTGAAAATGTTTATGGAGTCTTCTGATTAGTTTCGGGTAGAAATGCATTGATTTTTGGAGTTATTTGTGCGGTTATATGTTCGGTTTTGGTTTCAAATCACACTAATAATACTATGTTCCGTTTGTGATTCATTGTTGCGATTCTGATGATAATTATATAAATATTTGATTAGATTGGTTTAGAAGTGCGTTGAAACAATAGAACTATAGTTGTTTAATGTTTTAGTATAAATAGTTCTTTCCCATGTATTTAGTAATGCTTTTAAAATTCTTTTATACACAAATATGTAGGTGCATAAATTTGATTAACGTACAAGAAAATCTTATTTACTTTATCATGTTACATTGATTTAACTTGTTTTGATCAATCAAACATTACGTTTCTTTGTTCGTCTAAATACCTTCATTTCACCACTGTAATTTGATTATTCATTCTTATAAGTGGATACGAGTAGTTTCATGGTCCTTTACAACTAGTTACCTTGTCTTAATGGTCAATAATGGTTTCTGTAGATCAACAGTTGTTATTAAGATGGATTTAGAGGATTTCTGAGGCAGGAGTGTTCGAAGATGGTTATGGAGTCTTCTAATCAGTTTCGGGCAGGAATGGATTGATTTTAGGAGTTATTCGTGCGGTTATATGTTCGGTTTTGGTTTCGAATCACACTAATAATACTATGTTCCATTTGTGATTCTTTGTTGCGATTCTAATGATAATTATAATCATATTTGATTAGATTGGTTTAGAAGTGCGTTGAAATAATAGAACTATAGTTGTTTAATGTTTTAGTATAAATAGTTCCTTTCCCATGTATTTAGTAATGCTTTCTAAAATTCTCTTATGCACCAATCTGTAGTTGCATAAATTTGTTTAACGTACAAGAAAATCTTATTTACTTTATCATGTTACTTTGATTTAACTTCCTTTTGATTCATCAAACATTACCATTCTTGTTGTTCGTCTAATCACCTTTATTCCACCACTGTAATTTGATTATTGATTCTTGTTAAGTGGATACGAGTAGTTTCATGGTCCTTTACAACTGGTTTCCTTGCCTTAATGGTCAATAATGGTTTCTGTAGATCAACAGTTGTTATTAAGATGGATTTAGTGGATTTCTGAGGCAGGAGTGTTTGAAAATGTTTATGGAGTCTTCTGATTAGTTTCGGGTAGGAATGCATTGATTTTTGGAGTTATTCGTGCGGTTATATGTTCGGTTTTGGTTTGAATCACACTAATAATACTATGTCCGTTTGTGATTCATTGTTGCGATTCTGATGATAATTATATAAATATTTGATTAGATTGGTTTAGAAGTGCGTTGAAACAATAGAACTATAGTTGTTTAATGTTTTAGTATAAATAGTTCCTTTCCCATGTATTTAGTAATGCTTTCTAAAATTCTCTTATACACAAATATGTAGTTGCATAAATTTGATTAACGTACAAGAAAATCTTATCTACTTTATCATGTTACATTGATTTAACTTTGTTTTGATCAATCAAACATTACGTTTCTTCTTGTTCGTCTAAATACCTTCATTTCACCACTGTAATTTGATTATTCATTCTTATAAGTGGATACGAGTAGTTTCATGGTCCTTTACAACTAGTTACCTTGTCTTAATGGTCAATAATGGTTTCTGTAGATCAACTGTTGTTATTAAGATGGATTTAGAGGATTTCTAAGGCAGGAGTGTTCGAAGATGGTTATGGAGTCTTCTAATCAGTTTCGGGCAGGAATGGATTGATTTTAGGAGTTATTCGTGCGGTTATATGTTCGGTTTTGGTTTCGAATCACACTAATAATACTATGTTCCATTTGTTATTCATTGTTGCGATTCTAATGATAATTATAATCATATTTGATTAGATTGGTTTAGAAGTGCGTTGAAATAATAGAACTATAGTTGTTTATTGTTTTAGTATAAATAGTTCCTTTCCCATGTATTTAGTAATGCTTTCTAAAATTCTCTTATTCACCAATCTGTAGTTGCATAAATTTGATTAACGTACAAGAAAATCTTATTTACTTTGTCATGTTACATTGATTTAACTTCTTTTTGATTCATCAAACATTACCATTCTTGTTTCGTCTAATCACCTTTATTCCACCACTGTAATTTGATTATTGATTCTTGTTAAGTGGATACGAGTAGTTTCATGGTCCTTTACAACTGGTTTCCTTGCCTTAATGGTCAATAATGGTTCTGTAGATCAACAGTTGTTATTAAGATGGATTTAGTGGATTTCTGAGGCAGGAGTGTTTGAAAATGTTATGGAGTCTTCTGATTAGTTTCGGGTAGGAATGCATTGATTTTGGAGTTATTCGTGCGGTTATATGTTCGGTTTGGTTTCGAATCACACTAATAATACTATGTCCGTTTGTGATTCATTGTTGCGATTCTGATGATAATATATAAATATTTGATTAGATTGGTTTAGAAGTGCGTTGAAACAATAGAACTATAGTTGTTTAATGTTTTAGTATAAATAGTTCCTTTCCCATGTATTTAGTAATGCTTTCTAAAATTCTCTTATACACCAATATGTAGTTGCATAAATTTGATTAACGTACAAAAAAATCTTATTTACTTTATCATGTTACATTGATTTAACTTTGTTTTGATCAATCAAACATTACGTTTCTTCTTGTTCGTCTAAATACCTTCATTTCACCACTGTAATTTGATTATTCATTCTTATAAGTGGATACGAGTAGTTTCATGGTCCTTTACAACTAGTTTCCTTGTCTTAATGGTCAATAATGGTTTCTGTAGATCAACAGTTGTTATTAAGATGGATTTAGAGGATTTCTGAGGCAGGAGTGTTCGAAGATGGTTATGGAGTCTTCTAATCAGTTTCGGGCAGGAATGGATTGATTTTAGGAGTTATTCGTGCGGTTATATGTTCGGTTTGGTTTCGAATCACACTAATAATACTATGTTCCATTTGTGATTCATTGTTGCGATTCTAATGATAATTATAATCATATTTGATTAGATTGGTTTAGAAGTGCGTTGAAATAATAGAACTATAGTTGTTTAATGTTTTAGTATAATAGTTCCTTTCCCTGTATTTAGTAATGCTTTCTAAAATTTCTTATACACCAATCTGTAGTTGCATAAATTTGATTAACGTACAAAAAAATCTTATTTACTTTATCATGTTACATTGATTTAACTTCCTTTTGATTCATCAAACATTACCATTCTTGTTGTTCGTCTAATCACCTTTATTCCACCACTGTAATTTGATTATTGATTCTTGTTAAGTGGATACGAGTAGTTTCATGGTCCTTTACAACTGGTTTCCTTGCCTTAATGGTCAATAATGGTTTGTGTAGATCAACAGTTGTTATTAAGATGGATTTAGTGGATTTCTGAGGCAGGAGTGTTTGAAAATGTTTATGGAGTCTTCTGATTAGTTTCGGGTAGGAATGATTGATTTTTGGAGTTATTCGTGCGGTTATATGTTCGGTTTTGGTTTCGAATCACACTAATAATACTATGCTCCGTTTGTGATTCATTGTTGCGATTCTGATGATAATTATATAAATATTTGATTAGATTGGTTTAGAAGTGCGTTGAAACAATAGAACTATAGTTGTTTAATGTTTTAGTATAAATAGTTCCTTTCCCATGTATTTAGTAATGCTTTCTAAAATTCTCTTATACACAATATGTAGTTGCATAAATTTGATTAACGTACAAGAAAATCTTATTTACTTTATCATGTTACATTGATTTAACTTTGTTTTGATCAATCAAACATTACGTTTCTTCTTGTTCGTCTAAATACCTTCATTTCACCACTGTAATTTGATTATTCATTCTTATAAGTGGATACGAGTAGTTTCATGGTCCTTTACAACTAGTTCCTTGTCTTAATGGTCAATAATGGTTTCTGTAGATCAACAGTTGTTATTAAGATGGATTTAGAGGATTTCTGAGGCAGGAGTGTTCGAAGATGGTTATGGAGTCTTCTAATCAGTTTCGGGCAGGAATGGATTGATTTTAGGAGTTATTCGTGCGGTTATATGTTCGGTTTTGGTTTCGAATCACACTAATAATACTATGTTCCATTTGTTATTCATTGTTGCGATTCTAATGATAATTATAATCATATTTGATTAGATTGGTTTAGAAGTGCGTTGAAATAATAGAACTATAGTTGTTTATGTTTTAGTATAAATAGTTCCTTTCCATGTATTTAGTAATGCTTTCTAAAATTCTCTTATTCACCAATCTGTAGTTGCATAAATTTGATTAACGTACAAGAAAATCTTATTTACTTTGTCATGTTACATTGATTTAACTTCTTTTTGATTCATCAAACATTACCATTCTTGTTGTTCGTCTAATCACCTTTATTCCACCACTGTAATTTGATTATTGATTCTTGTTAAGTGGATACGAGTAGTTCATGGTCCTTTACAACTGGTTTCCTTGCCTTAATGGTCAATAATGGTTTGTGTAGATCAACAGTTGTTATTAAGATGGATTTAGTGGATTTCTGAGGCAGGAGTGTTGAAAATGTTTATGGAGTCTTCTGATAGTTTCGGGTAGGAATGCATTGATTTTGGAGTTATTCGTGCGGTTATATGTTCGGTTTTGGTTTCGAATCACACTAATAATACTATGCTCCGTTTGTGATTCATTGTTGCGATTCTGATGATAATTATATAAATATTTGATTAGATTGGTTTAGAAGTGCGTTGAAACAATAGAACTATAGTTGTTTAATGTTTTAGTATAAATAGTTCTTTTCCCATGTATTTAGTAATGCTTTTAAAATTCTTTATACACAAATATGTAGTTGCATAAATTTGATTAACGTACAAGAAAATCTTATTTACTTTATCATGTTACATTGATTTAACTTTGTTTTGATCAATCAAACATTACGTTTCTTCTGTTCGTCTAAATACCTTCATTTCACCACTGTAATTTGATTATTCATTCTTATAAGTGGATACGAGTAGTTTCATGGTCCTTTACAACTAGTTCCTTGTCTTAATGGTCAATAATGGTTTCTGTAGATCAACAGTTGTTATTAAGATGGATTTAGAGGATTTCTGAGGCAGGAGTGTTCGAAGATGGTTATGGAGTCTTCTAATCAGTTTCGGGCAGGAATGGATTGATTTTAGGAGTTATTCGTGCGGTTATATGTTCGGTTTTGGTTTCGAATCACACTAATAATACTATGTTCCATTTGTGATTCATTGTTGCGATTCTAATGATAATTATAATCATATTTGATTAGATTGGTTTAGAAGTGCGTTGAAATAATAGAACTATAGTTGTTTAATGTTTTAGTATAAATAGTTCCTTTCCCATGTATTTAGTAATGCTTTCTAAAATTCTCTTATACACCAATCTGTAGTTGCATAAATTTGATTAACGTACAAGAAAATCTTATTTACTTTATCATGTTACATTGATTTAACTTCCTTTTGATTCATCAAACATTACCATTCTTGTTGTTCGTCTAATCACCTTTATTCCACCACTGTAATTTGATTATGATTCTTGTTAAGTGGATACGAGTAGTTTCATGGTCCTTTACAACTGGTTTCCTTGCCTTAATGGTCAATAATGGTTTCTGTAGATCAACAGTTGTTATTAAGATGGATTTAGTGGATTTCTGAGGCAGGAGTGTTTGAAAATGTTTATGGAGTCTTCTGATAGTTTCGGGTAGGAATGCATTGATTTTTGGAGTTATTCGTGCGGTTATATGTTCGGTTTTGGTTTCGAATCACACTAATAATACTATGTTCCGTTTGTGATTCATTGTTGCGATTCTGATGATAATTATAAATATTTGATTAGATTGGTTTAGAAGTGCGTTGAAACAATAGAACTATAGTTGTTTAATGTTTTAGTATAAATAGTTCCTTTCCCATGTATTTAGTAATGCTTTCTAAAATTCTCTTATACACAATATGTAGTTGCATAAATTGATTAACGTACAAGAAAATCTTATTTACTTTATCATGTTACATTGATTTAACTTTGTTTTGATCAATCAAACATTACGTTTCTTCTTGTTCGTCTAAATACCTTCATTTCACCACTGTAATTTGATATTCATTCTTATAAGTGGATACGAGTAGTTTCATGGTCCTTTACAACTAGTTTCCTTGTCTTAATGGTCAATAATGGTTTCTGTAGATCAACAGTGTATTAAGATGGATTTAGAGGATTTCTGAGGCAGGAGTGTTCGAAGATGGTTATGGAGTCTTCTAATCAGTTTCGGGCAGGAATGGATTGATTTTAGGAGTTATTCGTGCGGTTATATGTTCGGTTTTGGTTTCGAATCACACTAATAATACTATGTTCCATTTGTTATTCATTGTTGCGATTCTAATGATAATTATAATCATATTTGATTAGATTGGTTTAGAAGTGCGTTGAAATAATAGAACTATAGTTGTTTATTGTTTTAGTATAAATAGTTCATTTCCCATGTATTTAGTAATGCTTTCTAAAATTCTCTTATTCACCAATCTGTAGTTGCATAAATTTGATTAACGTACAAGAAAATCTTATTTACTTTGTCATGTTACATTGATTTAACTTCTTTTTGATTCATCAAACATTACCATTCTTGTTGTTCGTCTAATCACCTTTATTCCACCACTGTAATTTGATTATTGATTCTTGTTAAGTGGATACGAGTAGTTTCATGGTCCTTTACAACTGGTTTCCTTGCCTTAATGGTCAATAATGGTTTGTGTAGATCAACAGTTGTTATTAAGATGGATTTAGTGGATTTCTGAGACAGGAGTGTTTGAAAATGTTTATGGAGTCTTCTGATTAGTTTCGGGTAGGAATGCATTGATTTTTGGAGTTATTCGTGCGGTTATATGTTCGGTTTTGGTTTCGAATCACACTAATAATACTATGTCCGTTTGTGATTCATTGTTGCGATTCTGATGATAATTATATAAATATTTGATTAGATTGGTTTAGAAGTGCGTTGAAACAATAGAACTATAGTGTTTAATGTTTTAGTATAAATAGTTCCTTTCCCATGTATTTAGTAATGCTTTCTAAAATTCTCTTATACACCAATATGTAGTTGCATAAATTTGATTAACGTACAAGAAAATCTTATTTACTTTATCATGTTACATTGATTTAACTTTGTTTTGATCAATCAAACATTACGTTTCTTCTTGTTCGTCTAAATACCTTCATTCACCACTGTAATTTGATTATTCATTCTTATAAGTGGATACGAGTAGTTTCATGGTCCTTTACAACTAGTTTCCTTGTCTTAATGGTCAATAATGGTTTCTGTAGATCAACAGTTGTTATTAAGATGGATTTAGAGGATTTCTAGGCAGGAGTGTTCGAAGATGGTTATGGAGTCTTCTAATCAGTTTCGGGCAGGAATGGATTGATTTTAGGAGTTATTCGTGCGGTTATATGTTCGGTTTTGGTTTCGAATCACACTAATAATACTATGTTCCATTTGTGATTCATTGTTGCGATTCTAATGATAATTATAATCATATTTGATTAGATTGGTTTAGAAGTGCGTTGAAATAATAGAACTATAGTTGTTTATTGTTTTAGTATAAATAGTTCCTTTCCCATGTATTTAGTAATGCTTTCTAAAATTCTCTTATTCACCAATCTGTAGTTGCATAAATTTGATTAACGTACAAGAAAATCTTATTTACTTTGTCATGTTACATTGATTTAACTTCTTTTGATTCATCAAACATTACCATTCTTGTTGTTCGTCTAATCACCTTTATTCCACCACTGTAATTTGATTATTGATTCTTGTTAAGTGGATACGAGTAGTTTCATGGTCCTTTACAACTGGTTTCCTTGCCTTAATGGTCAATAATGGTTTGTGTAGATCAACAGTTGTTATTAAGATGGATTTAGTGGATTTCTGAGGCAGGAGTGTTTGAAATGTTATGGAGTCTTCTGATTAGTTTCGGGTAGGAATGCATTGATTTTGGAGTTATTCGTGCGGTTATATGTTCGGTTTTGGTTTCGAATCACACTAATAATACTATGTTCCGTTTGTGATTCATTGTTGCGATTCTGATGATAATTATATAAATATTTGATTAGATTGGTTTAGAAGTGCGTTGAAACAATAGAACTATAGTTGTTTAATGTTTTAGTATAAATAGTTCTTTCCCATGTATTTAGTAATGCTTTTAAAATTCTCTTATACACCAATATGTAGTTGCATAAATTTGATTAACGTACAAGAAAATCTTATTTACTTTATCATGTTACATTGATTTAACTTGTTTTGATCAATCAAACATTACGTTTCTTCTTGTTCGTCTAAATACCTTCATTTCACCACTGTAATTTGATTATTCATCTTATAAGTGGATACGAGTAGTTTCATGGTCCTTTACAACTAGTTTCCTTGTCTTAATGGTCAATAATGGTTTCTGTAGATCAACAGTTGTTATTAAGATGGATTTAGAGGATTTCTGAGGCAGGAGTGTTCGAAGATGTTATGGAGTCTTCTGATCAGTTTCGGGCAGGAATGGATTGATTTTAGGAGTTATTCGTGCGGTTATATGTTCGGTTTTGGTTTCGAATCACACTAATAATACTATGTTCCATTGTGATTCATTGTTGCGATTCTAATGATAATTATAATCATATTTGATTAGATTGGTTTAGAAGTGCGTTGAAATAATAGAACTATAGTTGTTTAATGTTTTAGTATAAATAGTTCCTTTCCCATGTATTTAGTAATGCTTTCTAAAATTCTCTTATGCACCAATCTGTAGTTGCATAAATTTGATTAACGTACAAGAAAATCTTATTTACTTTATCATGTTACATTGATTTAACTTCCTTTGATTCATCAAACATTACCATCTTGTTGTTCGTCTAATACCTTTATTCCACCACTGTAATTTGATTATTGATTCTTGTTAAGTGGATACGAGTAGTTTCATGGTCCTTTACAACTGGTTTCCTTGCCTTAATGGTCAATAATGGTTTCTGTAGATCAACAGTTGTTATTAAGATGGATTTAGTGGATTTCTGAGGCAGGAGTGTTTGAAAATGTTTATGGAGTCTTCTGATTAGTTTCGGGTAGGAATGCATTGATTTTTGGAGTTATTCGTGCGGTTATATGTTCGGTTTTGGTTTCGAATCACACTAATAATACTATGCTTCCGTTGTGATTCATTGTTGCGATTCTGATGATAATTATATAAAATTTGATTAGATTGGTTTAGAAGTGCGTTGAAACAATAGAACTATAGGTGTTTAATGTTTTAGTATAAATAGTTCCTTTCCATGTATTTAGTAATGCTTTCTAAAATTCTCTTATACACCAATATGTAGTTGCATAAATTTGATTAACGTACAAGAAAATCTTATTTACTTTATCATGTTACATTGATTTAACTTTGTTTTGATCAATCAAACATTACGTTTCTTCTTGTTCGTCTAAATACCTTCATTTCACCACTGTAATTTGAATATTCATTCTTATAAGTGGATACGAGTAGTTTCATGGTCCTTTACAACTAGTTACCTTGTCTTAATGGTCAATAATGGTTTCTGTAGATCAACTGTTGTTATTAAGATGGATTTAGAGGATTTCTAAGGCAGGAGTGTTCGAAGATGGTTATGGAGTCTTCTAATCAGTTTCGGGCAGGAATGGATTGATTTTAGGAGTTATTCGTGCGGTTATATGTTCGGTTTTGGTTTCGAATCACACTAATAATACTATGTTCCATTTGTTATTCATTGTTGCGATTCTAATGATAATTATAATCATATTTGATTAGATTGGTTTAGAAGTGCGTTGAAACAATAGAACTATAGTTGTTTATGTTTTAGTATAAATAGTTCCTTTCCCATGTATTTAGTAATGCTTTCTAAAATCTCTTATCACCAATCTGTAGTTGCATAAATTTGATTAACGTACAAGAAAATCTTATTACTTTATCATGTTACATTGATTTAACTTCTTTTGATTCATCAAACATTACCATTCTTGTTGTTCGTCTAATCACCTTATTCCACCACTGTAATTTGATTATTGATTCTTGTTAAGTGGATACGAGTAGTTTCATGGTCCTTTACAACTGGTTTCCTTGCCTTAATGGTCAATAATGGTTTGTGTAGATCAACAGTTGTTATTAAGATGGATTTAGTGGATTTCTGAGGCAGGAGTGTTTGAAAATGTTTATGGAGTCTTCTGATTAGTTTCGGGTAGGAATGGATTGATTTTAGGAGTTATTCGTGCGGTTATATGTTCGGTTTTGGTTTCGAATCACACTAATAATACTATGTTCCATTTGTGATTCATTGTTGCGATTCTGATGATAATTATATAAATATTTGATTAGATTGGTTTAGAAGTGCGTTGAAACAATAGAACTATAGTTGTTTAATGTTTTAGTATAAATAGTTCTTTTCCCATGTATTTAGTAATGCTTTTAAAATTCTTATACACAATATGTAGTTGCATAAATTTGATTAACGTACAAGAAAATCTTATTTACTTTATCATGTTACATTGATTTAACTTTTTGATCAATCAAACATTACGTTTCTTCTTGTTCGTCTAAATACCTTCATTTCACCACTGTAATTTGATTATTCATTCTTATAAGTGGATACGAGTAGTTTCATGGTCATTTACAACTGGTTTCCTTGTCTTAATGGTCAATAATGGTTTCTGTAGATCAACAGTTGTTATTAAGATGGATTTAGAGGATTTCTGAGGCAGGAGTGTTCGAAGATGGTTATGGAGTCTTCTGATCAGTTTCGGGCAGGAATGGATTGATTTTAGGAGTTATTCGTGCGGTTATATGTTCGGTTTGGTTTCGAATCACACTAATAATACTATGTTCCATTTGTGATTCATTGTTGCGATTCTAATGATAATTATAATCATATTTGATTAGATTGGTTTAGAAGTGCGTTGAAATAATAGAACTATAGTTGTTTATTGTTTTAGTATAAATAGTTCCTTTCCCATGTATTTAGTAATGCTTTCTAAAATTCTCTTATGCACCAATCTGTAGTTGCATAAATTTGATTAACGTACAAGAAAATCTTATTTACTTTGTCATGTTACATTGATTTAACTTCCTTTTGATTCATCAAACATTACCATTCTTGTTGTTCATCTAATCACCTTTATTCCACCGCTGTAATTTGATTATTGATTCTTGTTAAGTGGATACGAGTAATTTCATGGTCCTTTACAACTGGTTTCCTTGCCTTAATGGTCAATAATGGTTTGTGTAGATCAACAGTTGTTATTAAGATGGATTTAACGGATTTCTGAGGCAGGAGTGTTTGAAAATGTTTATGGAGTCTTCTGATTAGATTCGGGTAGGAATGCATTGATTTTGGAGTTATTCGTGCGGTTATATGTTCGGTTTTGGTTTCGAATCACACTAATAATACTATGTTCCGTTTGTGATTCATTGTTGCGATTCTGATGATAATTATATAAATATTTGATTAGATTGGTTTAGAAGTGCGTTGAAACAATAGAACTATAGTTGTTTAATGTTTTAGTATAAATAGTTCCTTTCCCATGTATTTAGTAATGCTTTCTAAAATTCTCTTATACACAAATATGTAGTTGCATAAATTTGATTAACGTACAAGAAAATCTTATTTACTTTATAATGTTACATTGATTTAACTTCCTTTTGATTCATCAAACATTACCATTCTTGTTGTTCATCTAATTACCTTCATTCCACCAATGTAATTTGATTATTTATTCTTATTAAGTGGATACGAGTAGTTTCATGGGCCTTTACAACTGGTTTCCTTGTCTTAATGGTCAATAATGGCTTCTGTAGATCCACAGTTGTTATTAAGATGGATTTAGTTGATTTTTTCTGGCAGGAATGTTCAAAGAAGTTTATGGAGTCTTCTGATCAGTTTCGGGTAGGAATGGATTGATTTTAGGAGTTATTCGTGCTGTTATATGTTCGGTTTGGTTTCGAATCAAATAATAATACATAATTTGATTAGATTGGTTTAGAAGTGCGTTGAAACAATAGTACTATAGTTGTTTAATGTTTTAGTATAAATAGTTCCTTTCCATGTATTTAGTAATGCTTTCTTAAATTCTCTTATACACCAATCTGTAGTTGCATAAATTTGATTAACGTACAAGAAAATCTTATTTACTTTATCATGTTACATTGATTTAACTTCGTTTTGATCCATCAAACATTACGTTCTCTTGTTGTCTAAATACCTTCATTCCACCACTGTAATTTGATTATCATTCTTATAAGTGGATACGAGTAGTTTCATGGTCCTTTACAACTGGTTTCTTGTCTTAATGGTCAATAATGGTTTGTGTAGATCAACAGTTGTTATTAAGATGGATTTAGTGGATTTCTGAGGCAGGAGTGTTCGAAGATGGTTATGGAGTCTTCTGATCAGTTTCGGGTAGGAATGGATTGATTTTAGGAGTTATTCGTGGGTTATATGTTCGGTTTTGGTTTCGAATCACACTAATAATACTAATTCCATTGTGATTCATTGTTGCGATTCTAATGATAATTATAATCATATTTGATTAGATTGGTTAGAAGTGCGTTGAAACATAGAACTAGTTGTTTAATGTTTTAGTATAAATAGTTTCTTCCCATGTATTTAGTAATGCTTTCTTAAATTCTCTTATACACCAATCTGTAGTTGCATAAATTTGATTAACGTACAAGAAAATCTTATTTACTTTATCATGTTACATTGATTTAACTTCGTTTTGATCCATCAAACATTACGTTTCTTTTGTTCTCTAAAACCTTCATTCCACCACTGTAATTTGATTATTTATTCTTATTAAGTGGATACGAGTAGTTTCATGGTCCTTTACAACTGGTTTCCTTGTCTTAATGGTCAATAATGGTTTGGTAGATCAACAGTTGTTATTAAGATGGATTTAGTGGATTTCTGAGGCAGGAGAGTGTTCGAAGATGGTTATGGAGTCTTCTGATCAGTTTCGGGTAGGAATGGATTGATTTTAGGGTTATTCGTGCGGTTATATGTTCGGTTTTGGTTTCGAATCACATAATAATACTATGCCATTTGTGATTCATTGTTGCGATTCTAATGATAATTATAATCATATTTGATTAGATTGGTTTAGAAGTGCGTTGAAACAATAGAACTATAGTTGTTAATGTTTTAGTATAAATAGTTCCTTTCCATGTATTTAGTAATGCTTCTTAAATTCTCTTATACACCAATCTGTAGTTGCATAATTTGATTAACGTACAAGAAAATCTTATTTACTTTATCATGTTACATTGATTTAACTTCGTTTTGATCCATCAAACATTATTTTCTTCTGTTCGTCTAAATACCTTCATTCCACCACTGTAATTTGATTATTCATTTTATTAAGTGGATACGAGTAGTTCATGGTCCTTTACAACTGGTTTCCTTGTCTTAATGGTCAATAATGGTTTGTGTAGATCAACAGTTGTTATTAAGATGGATTTAGTGGATTTTGAGGCAGGAGTGTTCGAAGATGGTTATGGAGTCTTCTGATCAGTTTCGGGTAGGAATGATTGATTTTAGGAGTTATTCGTGCGGTTATATGTTCGGTTTGGTTTCGAATCACACTAATGATACTATGTTCCATTTGTGATTCATTGTTGCGATTCTAATGATAATTATAACATATTGATTAGATTGGTTTAGAAGTGCGTTGAAACAATAGAACTATAGTTGTTAATGTTTTAGTATAAATAGTTCCTTTCCCATGTATTTAGTAATGCTTTCTTAAATTTTCTTATACACCAATCTGTAGTTGCATAAATTTGATTAACGTACAAGAAAATCTTATTTACTTTATCAAGTTACATTGATTTAACTTCGTTTTGATCCATCAAACATTACGTTTCTTCTTGTTCGTCTAAATACCTTCATTCCACCACTGTAATTTGATTATTCATTCTTATTTAGTGGATAGGAGTAGTTTCATGGTCCTTTACAACTGGTTTCCTTGTCTTAATGGTCAATAATGGCTTCTGTAGATCCACAGTTGTTATTAAGATGGATTTAGTGGAAATCTCTGGCAGGAGTGTTTGAAGAAGGTTATGGAGTCTTCTGATCAGTTTCAGGTAGGAATGGATTGATTGTAGGAGTTATTCGTGCTTTTATATGTTCGGTTGGTTTCGAATCACACTAATAATACTATGTTCAATTTGTGATTCATTGTTGCGATTCTGATGATAATTATAATCATATTTGATTAGATTGGTTTAAAAGTGCGTTGAAACAATAGAAAATCTTATTAACTTTATCAAGTTACATTGATTTAACTTCGTTTTGATCCATCAAACATTACGTTTCTTTTGGTTCATCTAAATACCTTCATTCCACCACTGTAATTTGATTATTTATTCTTATTAAGGGGATACGTGTACTTTCTTGGTCCTTTACAACTGGTTTTCTTTTCTTAATTGTCAATAATAGTTTGCATAGATCAACAGTTGTTATTAAGATGGATTTAGTGGATTTCTGAGGCAGGAGTGTTCGAAGATGGTTATGGAGTCTTCTGATCAGTTTCGGGTAGGAATGGATTGATTTAGGAGTTATTCGTGGGTTATATGTTCGGTTTTGGTTTCGAATCACATATAATACTATGTTCCATTTGTGATTCATTGTTGCGATTCTAATGATAATATAATCATATTTGATTAGATTGGTTTAGAAGTGCGTTGAAACAATAGAACTATAGTTGTTTAATGTTTTAGTATAATAGTTCCTTTTCCATGTATTTAGTAATGCTTTCTAAATCTCTTATACACAATCTGTAGTTGCATAAATTTGATTAACGTACAAGAAAATCTTATTTACTTTATCATGTTACATTGATTTAACTTCGTTTTGATCCATCAAACATTACGTTTCTTTGTTCGTCTAATACCTTCATTCACCACTGTAATTTGATTATTCATTCTTATTAAGTGGATACGAGTAGTTTCATGGTCCTTTACAACTGGTTTCTTGTCTTAATGGTCAATAATGGTTTGTGTAGATCAACAGTTGTATTAAGATGGATTTAGTGGATTTCTGAGGCAGGAGTGTTCGAAGATGGTTATGGAGTCTTCTGATCAGTTTCGGGTAGGAATGGATTGATTTTAGGAGTTATTCGTGGGTTATATGTTCGGTTTTGGTTTCGAATCACACTAATAATACTATGTTCCTTGTGATTCATTGTTGCGATTCTAATGATAATTATAATCATATTTGATTAGATTGGTTTAGAAGTGCGTTGAAACAATAGAACTATAGTTGTTTAATGTTTTAGTATAAATAGTTCCTTTCCATGTATTTAGTAATGCTTTCTTAAATTCTCTTATACACCAATCTGTAGTTGCATAAATTTGATTAACGTACAAGAAAATCTTATTTACTTTATCATGTTACATTGATTTAACTTCGTTTTGATCCATCAAACATTACATTTCTTCTGTTCGTCTAAATACCTTCATTCCACCACTGTAATTTGATTATTCATTCTTATTAAGTGGATACGAGTAGTTTCATGGTCCTTTACAACTGGTTCCTTGTCTTAATGGTCAATAATGGTTTCTGTAGATCAACAGTTGTTATTAAGATGGATTTAGTGGAATCTTGGCAGGAGTGTTCGAAGAAGGTTATGGAGTCTTCTGATCAGTTCGGTAGGAATGGATTGATTTTAGGAGTTATTCGTGCTGTTATATGTTCGGTTGGTTTCGAATCACACTAATAATACTATGTTCAATTTGTGATTCATTGTTGCGATTCTGATGATAATTATAATCATATTTGATTAGATTGGTTTAGAAGTGCGTTGAAACAATAGAACTATAGTTGTTATGTTTTAGTATAAATAGTTCCTTTCCCATGTATTTAGTAATGCTTTTAAATACTCTTATGCACCAATCTGTAGTTGCATAATTTTGATTAACGTACAAGAAAATCTTATTTACTTTATCATGTTACATTGATTTAACTTCATTTTGATTCATCAAACATTACCTTTCTTGTTGTTCGTCTAATACCTTCATTCCACCATGTAATTTGATTATTGATTCTTATAAGTGGATACGAGTAGTTTCATGGTCCTTTACAACTGGTTTCCTTGTCTTAATGGTCAATAATGGTTTGTGTAGATCAACAGTTGTTATTAAGATGGATTTAGGATTTCTGAGGCAGGAGTGTTCGAAGATGTTTATGGAGTCTTCTGATCAGTTTCGGGTAGGAATGGATTGATTTTAGGAGTATTCGTGCGGTTATATGTTCGGTTTGGTTTCGAATCACACTAATAATACTATGTTCCATTTGTGATTCATTGTTGCGATTCTAATGATAATTATAATCATATTTGATTAGATTGGTTTAGAAGTGCGTTGAAACAATAGTACTATAGTTGTTTAATGTTTTAGTATAAATAGTTCCTTTTCCATGTATTTAGTAATGCTTTCTTAAATTCTCTTATACACCAATGTAGTTGCATAAATTTGATTAACGTACAAGAAAATCTATTTACTTTATCATGTTACATTGATTTAACTTCCTTTTGATTCATCAAACATTACGTTCTTGTTCGTCTCTAAATACCTTCATTCCACCACTGTAATTTGATTATTCATTCTTATTAAGTGGATACGAGTAGTTTCATGGTCCTTTACAATGGTTTCCTTTCTTAATGGTCAATAATGGTTTGTGTAGATCAAGTTGTTATTAAGATGGATTTAGTGGATTTCTGAGGCAGGAGTGTTCGAAGATGGTTATGGAGTCTTCTGATCAGTTTCGGGTAGGAATGGATTGATTTTAGGAGTTATTCGTGCGGTTATATGTTCGGTTTTGGTTCGAATCACACTAATAATACTATGTCCATTTGTGATTCATTGTTGCGATTCTAATGATAATTATAATCATATTTGATTAGATTGGTTTAGAAGTGCGTTGAAACAATAGAACTATAGTTGTTTAATGTTTTAGTATAAATAGTTCCTTTCCCATGTATTTAGTAATGCTTTCTAAAATTCTCTTATACACCAATCTGTAGTTGCATAAATTTGATTAACGTACAAGAAAATCTTATTACTTTATCATGTTACATTGATTTAACTCGTTTTGATCCATCAAACATTACGTTTCTTCTTGTTCGTCTAAATACTTCATTCCACCACTGTAATTTGATTATTCATTCTTATAAGTGGATACGAGTAGTTTCATGGTCCTTTACAACTGGTTTCTTGTCTTAATGGTCAATAATGGTTTCTGTAGATCAACAGTTGTTATTAAGATGGATTTAGTGGATTTCTGAGGCAGGAGTGTTCGAAGATGGTTATGGAGTCTTCTGATCAGTTTCGGGTAGGAATGGATTGATTTTAGGAGTTATTCGTGCGGTTATATGTTCGGTTTGGTTTCGAATCACACTAATAATACTATGTTCCATTTGTGATTCATTGTTGCGATTCTAATGATAATTATAATCATATTTGATTAGATGGTTTAGAAGTGCGTTGAAACAATAGAACTATAGTTGTTTATGTTTTAGTATAAATAGTTCCTTTCCATGTATTTAGTAATGCTTTCTTAAATTCTCTTATACACCAATCTGTAGTTGCATAATTTTGATTAACGTACAAGAAAATCTTATTTACTTTATCATGTTACATTGATTTAACTTCTTTTGATTCATCAAACATTACCTTTCTTGTTGTTCGTCTAATTACCTTATTCCACCACTGTAATTTGATTATTGATTCTTATTAAGTGGATACGAGTAGTTTCATGGTCCTTTACAACTGGTTTCCTTGTCTTAATGGTCAATAAGTTTGTGTAGATCAACAGTTGTTATTAAGATGGATTTAGTGGATTTCTCTGGCAGGAGTGTTCGAAGAAGTTTATGGAGTCTTCTGATCAGTTTCGGGTAGGAATGGATTGATTTTAGGAGTTATTCGTGCGGTTATATGTTCGGTTGGTTCGAATCACACTAATAATACTATGTTCCATTTGTGATTCATTGTTGCGATTCTGATGATAATTATAATCATATTGATTAGATTGGTTTAGAGTGCGTTGAAACAATAGAACTATAGTTGTTTAATGTTTTAGTTAAATAGTTCCTTTTCCATGTATTTAGTAATGCTTTCTTAATTCTCTTATACACCAATTGTAGTTGCATAATTTGATTAACGTACAAGAAAATCTTATTACTTTATCATGTTACATTGATTTAACTTTATCATGTTACATTGATTTAACTTTGTTTTGATCATCAAACATTACGTTCTTCTTGTTCGTCTAAATACCTTCATTCACCACTGTAATTTGATTATTCATTCTTATTAAGTGGATACGAGTAGTTTCATGGTCCTTTACAACTGTTTTCCTTGTCTTAATGGTCAATAATGGTTCTGTAGATCAACAGTTGTTATTAAGATGGATTTAGTGGATTTCTTGGCAGGAGTGTTCGAAATGGTTATGGAGTCTTCTGATCAGTTTCGGGTAGGAATGGATTGATTTTAGGAGTTATTCGTGCGGTTATATGTTCGGTTTTGGTTTCGAATCACACTAATGATACTATGTTCCATTTGTGATTCATTGTTGCGATTCTAATGATAATTATAATCATATTTGATTAGATTGGTTTAGAAGTGCGTTGAAACAATAGAACTATATTTGTTTAATGTTTTAGTATAACTAGTTCCTTTCCCATGTATTTAGTAATGCTTTCTTAAATACTCTTATACACCAATCTTTAGTTGCATAATTTTGATTAACGTACAAGAAAATCTTATTTACTTTATCATGTTACATTGATTTAACTTCATTTTGATCCATCAAACATTACGTTTCTTCTTGTTCGTCTAAATACCTTCATTCCACCACTATAATTTGATTATTTATTCTTATTAAGTGGATACGAGTAGTTTCATGGTCCTTTACAACTGGTTCCTTGTCTTAATGGTCAATAATGGTTCTGTAGATCAACAGTTGTTATTAAGATGGATTTAGTGGATTTCTGAGGCAGGAGTGTTCGAAGATGGTTATGGAGTCTTCTGATCAGTTTCGGGTAGGAATGGATTGATTTTAGGGGTTATTCCTGTGGTTATATGTTCAGTTTTGGTTTCGAATCACAGTAATGATACTATGCTCCATTTGTGATTCATTGTTGCGATTTTAATGATAATTATAATCATATTTGATTAGATTGGTTTAGAAGTGCGTTGAAACAATAGAACTATGGTTGTTTAATGTTTTAGTATAACTAGTTCCTTTTCCCATGTATTTAGTAATGCTTTCTTAAATTCTCTTATACACCAATCTGTAGTTGCATAAATTTGATTACGTACAAGAAAATCTTATTTACTTTATCATGTTACATTGATTTAACTTCGTTTTGATCCATCAAACATTACGTTTCTTCTTGTTCGTCTAATACCTTCATTCACCACCACTGTAATTGATTATTCATTCTTATTAAGTGGATACGAGTAGTTTCATGGTCCTTTACAACTGGTTTCCTTGTCTTAATGGTCAATAATGGTTCTGTAGATCAACAGTTTATTAAGATGGATTTAGTGGATTTCTGAGGCAGGAGTGTTCGAAGATGGTTATGGAGTCTTCTGATCAGTTTCGGGTAGGAATGGATTGATTTTAGGAGTTATTCGTGCGGTTATATGTTCGGTTTGGTTTCGAATCACACTAATAATACTATGTTCCATTTGTGATTCATTGTTGCGATTCTAATGATAATTATAATCATATTTGATTAGATTGGTTTAGAAGTGCGTTGAAACAATAGAACTATGTTGTTTAATGTTTTAGTATAAATAGTTCCTTCCCATGTATTTAGTAATGCTTTCTTAAATTCTCTTACACCAATCTGTAGTTGCATAATTTTGATTAACGTACAAGAAATCTTATTTACTTTATCATGTTACATTCATTTAACTTCATTTTGATTCATCAAACATTACCTTTCTTGTTGTTCATCTAATTACCTTCATTCCACCAATGTAATTTGATTATTGATTCTTATTAAGTGGATACGAGTAGTTTAATGGTCCTTTACAACTGGTTTCCTTGTCTTAATGGTCAATAATGGCTTCTGTTGATCAACAGTTGTTATTAAGATGGATTTAGTTGATTTTTCTGGCAGGAGTGTTCGAAGAAGTTTATGGAGTCTTCTGATCAGTTTTGGGTAGGAATGGATTGATTTTAGGAGTTATTCGTGCGGTTAGATGTTCGGTTTTGGTTTCGAATCACACTAATAATACTATGTTCTATTTGTGATTCATTGTTGCGATTCTAATGATAATTATAATCATATTTGATTAGATTGGTTTAGAAGTGCGTTGAAACAATAGAACTATAGTTGTTTAATGTTTTGTAAATAGTTCCTTTCCCATGTATTTAGTAATGCTTTCTTAAATTCTCTTATACACCAATCTGTAGTTGCATAATTTGATTAACGTACAAGAAAATCTTATTTACTTTATCATGTTACATTGATTTAACTTCGTTTTGATCCATCAAACTTACGTTTCTTCTTGTTCGTCTAATACCTTCATTCCACCACTGTAATTTGATTATTCATTCTTATTAGTGGATACGAGTAGTTTCATGGTCCTTTACAACTGGTTTCCTTGTCTTAATGGTCAATAATGGTTTATGTAGATCAACAGTTGTTATTAAGATGGATTTAGTGGATTTCTTAGGCAGGAGCGTTAGAAGATGGATATGGAGTCTTCTAATCAGTTTCGGGTAGGAATGGATTGATTTTAGGAGTTATTAGTGTGGTTATATGTTCAGTTTTGGTTTCGAATCACACTAATGATACTATGTTCCATTTGAGATTCATTGTTGCGATTTTAATGATAATTATAATCATATTTGATTAGATTGGAATAGAAGTGCCTTGAAACAATAGAACTATGGTTGTTTAATGTTTTAGTATAACTAGTTCTTTTCCCATGTATTTAGTAGTGATTTCTTAAATACTCTTATACACGAATCTGTAGTTGCATAAATTTGATTAACGTACAAGAAAATCTTATTTACTTTATCATGTTACATTGATTTAACTTTGTTTTGATCCATCAAACATTACGTTTCTTCTTGTTCGTCTAAATACCTTCATTCCACCACTGTAATTTGATTATTCATTCTTATTAAATGGATACGAGTAGTTTCATGTCCTTTACAACTGGTTTCCTTGTCTTAATGGTCAATAATGGTTTGTGTAGATCACAGTTGTTATTAAGATGGATTTAGTGGATTTCCTGGCAGGAGTGTTTCGAAGAAGGTTATGGAGTCTTCTGATCAGTTTCGGGTAGGAATGGATTGATTTTAGGAGTTATTCGTGCGGTTATATGTTCAGTTTTGGTTTCGAATCACACTAATATACTATGTTCCATTTGTGATTCATTGTTGCGATTCTGATGATAATTATAATCATATTTGATTAGATTGGTTTAGAAGTGCGTTGAAACAATAGAACTATAGTTGTTTAATGTTTTAGTATAATAGTTCCTTTTCCATGTATTTAGTAATGCTTTCTTAAATTCTCTTATACACCTGTAGTTGCATAAATTTGATTAACGTACAAGAAAATCTTATTTACTTTATCATGTTACATTGATTTAACTTCGTTTTGATCCATCAAACATTACTTTCTTCTTGTTCGTCTAAATACCTTCATTCCACCACTGTAATTTGATTATTCATCTTATTAAGTGGATACGAGTAGTTTCATGGTCCTTTACAACTGGTTTCCTTGTCTTAATGGTCAATAATGGTTGTGTAGATCAACAGTTGTTATTAAGATGGATTTAGTGGATTTCTGAGGCAGGAGTGTTCGAAGATGGTTATGGAGTCTTCTGATCAGTTTCGAGTAGGAATGGATTGATTTTAGGAGTTATACATATGGTTATATGTTCTGTTTTGGTTTCGAATCACACTAATGATACAATGTTTACATTTGTGATTCATTGTTGCGATTCTGATGATAATTATAATCATATTTGATTAGATTGGTTTAGAAGTGTGGTGAAACAATAGAACTATGGTTGTTTAATGTTTTAGTATAAATAGTTCCTTTCCCATGTATTTAGTAATGCTTTCTTAAATTTTCTAATACACCAATCTATAGTTGCATACATTTGATTAACGTACAAGAAAATCTTATTTACTTTATCATGTTACATTGATTTAACTTCATTTTGATCCATCAAACATTACGTTTCTTCTTGTTCATCTAAATACCTTCATTCGACCACTGTAATTTTATTATTCATTCTTATTAAGTGGATACGAGTAGTTTCATGGTCCTTTACAACTGGTTTCCTTGTCTTAATGGTCAATAATGGTTTGTGTAGATCAACAGTTGTTATTAAGATGGATTTAGTGGATTTCTGAGGCAGGAGTGTTCGAAGATGGTTATGGAGTCTTCTGATCAGTTTCGGGTAGGAATGGATTGATTTTAGGAGTTATTCGTGCGGTTATATGTTCATTTTGGTTTCGAATCACACTAATGATACTATGTTCCATTTGTGATTCATTGTTGCGATTCTAATGATAATTATAATCATATTTGATTAGATTGTTTAGAAGTGCCTTCAAACAATAGAACTATGGTTGTTTAATGTTTTAGTATAACTAGTTCTTTTCCCATGTATTTAGTAATGCTTTCTTAAATACTCTTATACACGAATCTGTAGTTGCATAATTTTGATTACTTACAAGAAAATCTTATTTACTTTATCTTGTTACATTGATTTAACTTCATTTTGATTCATCAAACATTACCTTTCTTGTTGTTCATCTAATTACCTTCATTCCACCACTGTAATTTGATTATTCATTCTTATTAAGTGGATACGAGTAGTTTCATGGTCCTTTACAACTGGTTTCCTTGTCTTAATGGTCAAAAATGGCTTCTGTAGATCAACATTGTTTTATTAGATGGATTTAGTGGATTTCTGGCAGGAGTGTTCGAAGAGGTTATGGAGTCCTCTGATCAGTTTCGGGTAGGAATGGATTGATTTTAAGAGTTATTCGTGCGGTTATATGTTCGGTTTTGGTTTCGAATCACACTAATAATACTATGTTCCATTTGTCATTCATTGTTGCGATTCTGATGATAATTATAATCATTTGATTAGATTGGTTTAGAAGTGCGTTGAAACAATAGAACTATGTTGTTTAATGTTTTAGTATAATAGTTCTTTTCCCATGTATTTAGTAATGCTTTCTAAATACTCTTATACACCAATCTGTAGTTGCATAATTTTTATTAACGTACAAAAATCTTATTTACTTTATCATGTTACATTGATTTAACTTCGTTTTGATCATCAAACATTACGTTTTTTTTGTTCGTCTAATTACCTTCATTCCACCACTGTAATTTGATTATTGATTCTTATTAAGTGGATACGAGTAGTTTCATGGTCCTTTACAACTGGTTTCCTTGTCTTAATGGTCAATAATGGCTTCTGTAGATCAACAGTTGTTATTAAGATGGATTTAGTGGATTTCTGAGGCAGGAGTGTTCGAAGATGGTTATGGAGTCTTCTGATCAGTTTCGGGTAGGAATGGATTGATTTTAGGAGTTATTCGTGGGTTATATGTTCAGTTTTGGTTTCGAATCACACTAATGATACTATGTTCCATTTGTGATTCATTGTTGCGATTCTAATGATAATTATAATCATATTTGATTAGATTGGTTTAGAAGTGCGTTGAAACAATAGAACTATGGTTGTTTAATGTTTTAGTATAACTAGTTCTTTTCCATGTATTTAGTAATGCTTTCTAAAATTCTCTTATACACCAATCTGTAGTTGCATAAATTTTATTAACGTACAAGAAAATCTTATTTACTTTATCATTTTACATTGATTTAACTTCGTTTTGATCCATCAAACATTACGTTTCTTCTTGTTCATCTAAATACCTTCATTCCACCACTGTAATTTGATTATTCATTATTATTAAGTGGATACGAGTAGTTTCATGGTCCTTTACAACTGTTTTCCTTGTCTTAATGGTAAATAATGGCTTTTGTAGATCCACAGTTGTTATTAAGTTGGATTTAGTGGATTTCTCTAGCAGGAGTGTTCGAAGAAGGTTATGGAGTCCTCTGATCAGTTTCGGGTAGGAATGGATTGATTTTAGGAGTTATTCGTGTGGTTATATGTTCAGTTTTGGTTTCGAATCACACTAATAATACTATGTTCCATTTGTGATTCATTGTTGCGATTCTGATGATAATAATAATCATATTTGATTAGATTGGTTTAGAAGTGCGTTGAAACAATAGAACTATAGTTGTTTAATGTTTTAGTATAAATAGTTCCTTTCCCATGTATTTAGTAATGCTTTCTTAAATTCTCTCATACACCAATCTGTAGTTGCATAAATTTGATTAACGTACAAGAAAATCTTATTTACTTTATCATGTTACATTGATTTAACTTCGTTTTGATCCATCAAACATTACGTTTCTTCTTGTTCGTCTAAATACCTTCATTCCACCACTGGAATTTGATTATTGATTCTTGTTAAGTGGATACGAGTAGTTTCATGGTCCTTTAAAACTGGTTTCTTTGTCTTAATGGTCAATAATGGTTTGTGTGATCACAGTTGTTATTAAGATGGATTTAGTGGATTTCTGAGGCAGGAGTGTTCGAAGATGGTTATGGAGTCTTCTGATCAGTTTCGGGTAGGAATGGATTGATTTTAGGAGTTATTCGTGTGGTTATATGTTCAGTTTTGGTTTCGAATCACACTAATGATACTATGTTCCATTTGTGATTCATTGTTGCGATTCTAATGATAATTATAATCATATTTGATTAGATTGGTTTAGAAGTGCGTTGAAACAATAGAACTATGTTGTTTAATGTTTTAGTATAAAGTTCCTTTCCCATGTATTTAGTAATGCTTTCTAAATTCTCTTATACACCAATCTGTAGTTGCATAAATTTGATTAACGTACAAGAAAATCTTATTTACTTTATCATGTTACATTGATTTAACTTCGTTTTGATCCATCAAACATTACGTTTCTTCTTGTTCGTCTAAATACCTTCATTCCACCACTGTAATTTGATTATTCATTCTTATAAGTGGATACGAGTAGTTTCATGGTCCTTTACAACTGGTTTCCTTGTCTTAATGGTCAATAATGGTTTGTGTAGATCACAGTTGTTATTAAGATGGATTTAGTGGATTTCTGAGGCAGGAGTGTTCGAAGATGGTTATGGAGTCTTCTGATCAGTTTCGGGTAGGAATGGATTGATTTTAGGAGTTATTCGTGCGGTTATATGTTCGTTTTGGTTTCGAATCACACTAATGATACTATGTTCCATTTGTGATTCATTGTTGCGATTCTAATGATAATTATAATCATATTTGATTAGATTGGTTTAGAAGTGCGTTGAAACAATAGAACTATGGTTGTTTAATGTTTTAGTATAACTAGTTCTTTCCCATGTATTTAGTATGCTTTCTTAAATACTCTTATACACGAATCTGTAGTTGCATAATTTTGATTACGTACAAAAAATCTTATTTACTTTATCATGTTACATTGATTTAACTTCATTTTGATTCATCAAACATTACCTTTCTTCTTGTTCGTCTAATTACCTTCATTCCACCACTGTAATTTGATTATTGATTCTTATTAAGTGGATACGAGTAGTTTCATGGTCCTTTACAACTGGTTTCCTTGTCTTAATGGTCAATAATGGCTTCTGTAGATCAACAGTTGTTATTAAGATGGATTTAGTGGATTTCTGAGCAGGAGTGTTCGAAGATGGTTATGGAGTCTTCTGATCAGTTTCGGGTAGGAATGGATTGATTTTAGGAGTTATTCGTGCGGTTATATGTTCTTTTGGTTTCGAATCACACTAATAATACTATGTTCCATTTGTGATTCATTGTTGCGATTCTGATGATAATTATAATCATATTTGATTAGATTGGTTTAGAAGTGCGTTGAAACAATAGAACTATGGTTGTTTAATGTTTTAGTATAACTAGTTCCTTTCCCATGTATTTAGTAATGCTTTCTTAAATACTCTTATACACCAATCTGTAGTTGCATAATTTTGATTAACGTACAAGAAAATCTTATTTACTTTATCATGTTACATTGATTTAACTTCATTTGATTCATCAAACATTACTTTCTTGTTGTTCGTCTAATTACCTTCATTCCACCACTGTAATTTGATTATTGATTCTTATTAAGTGGATACGAGTAGTTTCATGGTCCTTTACAACTGGTTTCCTTGTCTTAATGGTCAATAATGGTTTGTGTAGATCAACAGTTGTTATTAAGATGGATTTAGTGGATTTCTGAGGCAGGAGTGTTCGAAGAAGGTTATGGAGTCTTCTGATCAGTTTCGGTAGGAATGGATTGATTTTAGGAGTTATTCGTGCGGTTATATGTTCGGTTTTGGTTTCGAATCACACTAATATACTATGTTCCATTTGTGATTCATTGTTGCGATTCTATGATAATTATAATCATATTTGATTAGATTGGTTTAGAAGTGCGTTGAAACAATAGAACTATAGTTGTTTAATGTTTTAGTAAATAGTTCCTTTCCCATGTATTTAGTAATGCTTTCTTAAATTCTCTTATACACAATCTGTAGTTGCATAAATTTGATTAACGTACAAGAAAATCTTATTTACTTTATCATGTTACATTGATTTAACTTCGTTTTGATCATCAAACATTACGTTTCTTCTTGTTCGTCTAAATACCTTCATTCCACCACTGTAATTTGATTATTGATTCTTATTAAGTGGATACGAGTAGTTTCGTGGTCCTTTACAACTGGTTTCCTTGTCTTAATGGTCAATAATGGTTTGTGTAGATCAACAGTTGTTATTAAGATGGATTTAGTGGATTTCTGAGGCAGGAGTGTTCGAAGATGGTTATGGAGTCTTCTGATCAGTTTCGGGGTAGGGGATTGATTTTAGGAGTTATTCGTGCGGTTATATGTTCGTTTTGGTTTCGAATCACACTAATGATACTATGTTCCATTTGATTCATTGTTGCGATTCTAATGATAATTATAATCATATTTGATTAGATTGGTTTAGAAGTGCGTTGAAACAATAGAACTATGTGTTTAATGTTTTAGTATAACTATATTTCTTTCCCATGTATTTAGTAATGCTTTCTTAAATTCTCTTATACACCAATCTGTAGTTGCATAATTTTGATTAACGTACAAAAAATCTTATTTACTTTATCATGTTACATTGATTTAACTTCGTTTTGATTCATCAAACATTACGTTCTTCTTGTTCGTCTAATACCTTCATTCCACCACTGTAATTTGATTATGATTCTTATTAAGTGGATACGAGTAGTTTCATGGTCCTTTACAACTGGTTTCCTTGTCTTAATGGTCAATAATGGTTTGTGTAGATCAACAGTTGTTATTAAGATGGATTTAGTGGATTTCTCTGGCAGGAGTGTTCGAAGATGGTTATGGAGTCTTCTGATCAGTTTCGGGTAGGAATGGATTGATTTTAGGAGTTATTCGTGGTTTATATGTTCGGTTTTGGTTTCGAATCACACTAATATACTATGTCCATTTGTGATTCATTGTTGCGATTCTAATGATAATTATAATCATATTTGATTAGATTGGTTTAGAAGTGCGTTGAAACAATAGAACTAGGTTGTTTAATGTTTTAGTATAACTAGTTCTTTTCCCATGTATTTAGTAATGCTTTCTTAAATACTCTTATACACCAATCTGTAGTTGCATAATTTTGATTAACGTACAAAAAATCTTATTTACTTTATCATGTTACATTGATTTAACTTCATTTTGATTCATCAACATTACATTTCTTGTTGTTCGTCTAATTACCTTCATTCCACCACTGTAATTTGATTATTGATTCTTATTAAGTGGATACGAGTAGTTTCATGGTCCTTACAACTGGTTTCCTTGTCTTAATGGTCAATAATGGTTTGTGTAGATCAACAGTTGTTATTAAGATGGATTTAGTGGATTCTGAGGCAGGAGTGTTCGAAGATGGTTATGGAGTCTTCTGATCAGTTTCGGGTAGGAATGGATTGATTTAGGAGTTATCTGGGGTTATATGTTCAGTTTGGTTTGAATCACACTAATGATACTATGTTCCATTTGTGATTCATTGTTGCGATTCTAATAATAATTATAATCATATTTGATTAAATTGGTTTAGAGGTGCGTTGAAACAAAAGACTATGGTTGTTTAACGTTTTAGTATAAATAGTTCCTTTCCCATGTATTTAGTAATGCTTTCTTAAATTCTCTTATACACCAATCTGTAGTTGCATAAATTTGATTAACGTACAAGAAAATCTTATTTACTTTATCATGTTACATTGATTTAACTTCGTTTTGATCCATCAAACATTACGTTTCTTCTTGTTCGTCTAAATACCTTCATTCCAGCACTGTAATTTGATTATTCATTCTTATTAAGTGGATACGAGTAGTTTCATGGTCCTTTACAACTGGTTTCCTTGTCTTAATGGTCAATAATGGCTTCTGTAGATCCACAGTTGTTATTAAGATGGATTTAGTTGATTTTTCTGGCAGGAGTGTTCGAAGAAGTTTATGGAGTCTTCTGATCAGTTTCGGGTTGGAATGGATTCATTTTAGGTGTTATTCGTGCGGTTATATGTTCGGTTTTGATTTCGAATCACACTAATAATACTATGTTCCATTTGTGATTCATTGTTGCGATTCTAACGATAATTATAATCATATTTGATTAGATTGGTTTAAAAGTGCGTTGAAACAATAGAACTATAGTTGTTTAATGTTTTAGTATAAATAGTTCCTTTTCCATGTATTTAGTAATGCTTTCTTAAATTCTCTTATACACCATCTGTAGTTGCATAATTTGATTAACGTACAAGAAAATCTTATTTACTTTATCATGTTACATTGATTTAACTTCGTTTTGATCCATCAAACATTACGTTTCTTCTTGTTCGTCTAAATACCTTCATTCCACCACTGTAATTTGTATTCATTATATTAAGTGGATACGAGTAGTTTCATGGTCTTTACAACTGGTTTCCTTTCTTAATGGTCAATAATGGTTGTGTAGATCAATAGTTGTTATTAAGATGGATTTAGTGGATTTCTGAGGCAGGAGTGTTCGAAGATGGTTATGGAGTCTTCTGATAAGTTCGGGTAGGAATGGATTAATTTAGGAGTTATTCGTGGGGTTATATGTTCAGTTTTGGTTTCGAATCACACTAATGATACTATGTTCCATTTGAGATTCATTGTTGCGATTCTAATGATAATTATAATCATATTTGATTAGATTGGTTTAGAAGTGCGTTGAAACAATAGAGCTATAGTTGTTTAATGTTTTAGTATAAATAGTTCCTTTCCCATGTATTTAGTAATGCTTTCTTAAATTCTCTTATACACCAATGTAGTTGCATAAATTTGATTAACGTACAGAAAATCTTATTTACTTTATCATGTTACATTGATTTAACTTCGTTTTGATCCATCAAACATTACGTTTCTTCTGTTCGTCTAAATACCTTCATTCCACCACTGTAATTTGATTATTCATTCTTATTAGTGGATACGAGTAGTTTCATGGTCCTTTACAACTGGTTTCCTTGTCTTAATGGTCAATAATGGCTTCTGTAGATCACAGTTGTTATTAAGATGGATTTAGTGGATTTCTGAGGCAGGAGTGTTCGAAGATGGTTATGGAGTCTTCTGATCAGTTTCGGGTAGGAATGGATTGATTTTAGGAGTTATTCGTGCGGTTATTGGTTTTGGTTTCGAATCACAAAAATACTATGTTCATTTGTGATTCATTGTTGCGATTCTGATGATAATTATAATCATATTTGATTAGATTGGTTTAAAAGTGCGTTGAAACAATAGAACTATGGTTGTTTAATGTTTTAGTATAAATAGTTCCTTCCAAGTATTTAGTAATGCTTTCTTAAGTACTCTTATGCCACCAATTGTAGTTGCATAATTTTGATTAACGTACAAGAAAATCTTATTACTTTATCATGTTACATTGATTTAACTTCATTTTGATCCATCAAACATTACGTTTCTTGTTGTTCGTCTAATACCTTCATTCCACCACTGTAATTTGATTATTGATTCTTATTAAGTGGATACGAGTAGTTTCATGGTCCTTTACAACTGGTTTCCTTGTCTTAATGGTCAATAATGGCTTGTAGATCCACAGTTGTTATTAAGATGGATTTAGTGGATTTCTCTGGCAGGAGGTTCGAAGAGGTTATGGAGTCTTCTGATCAGTTCGGGTAGGAATGGATTGATTTTAGGAGTTATTCGTGCGGTTATATGTTCAGTTTTGGTTTCGAATCACACTAATAATACTATGTTCCATTTGTGATTCATTGTTGCGATTCTGATGATAATTATATCATATTTGATTAGATTGGTTTAAAAGTGCGTTGAAACAATAGAACTATGGTTGTTAATGTTTTAGTATAAACTAGTTCTTTCCATGTATTTAGTAATGCTTCTTTCTTAAGTACTCTTATACACCAATTGTAGTTGCATAATTTGATTAACGTACAAGAAAATCTTATTTACTTTATCATGTTACATTGATTTAACTTCATTTTGATCCATCAAACATTACGTTTCTTCTTGTTCGCTAAATACCTTCATTCCACCACTGTAATTTGATTATTTATTCTTATTAAGTGGATACGAGTAGTTTCATGGTCCTTTACAACTGGTTTCCTTGTCTTAATGGTCAATAATGGTTTGTGTAGATCAACAGTTGTTATTAAGATGGATTTAGTGGAATTCTGAGGCAGGAGTGTTCGAAGATGGTTATAGAGTCTTCTGATCAGTTTCGGGTAGGAATGGATTGATTTTAGGGGTTATTCTGTGGTTATATGTTCAGTTTTGGTTTCGAATCACAGTAATGATACTGTGCTCCATTTGTGATTCATTGTTGCGATTCTAATGATAATTATAATCATATTTGATTAGATTGGTTTAGAAGTGCGTTGAAACAATAGAGCTATAGTTGTTTAATGTTTTAGTATAAATAGTTCCTTTCCCATGTATTTAGTAATGCTTTCTTAAATTCTCTTATACACCAATCTGTAGTTGCATAAATTTGATTAACGTACAAGAAAATCTTATTTACTTTATCATGTTACATTGATTTAACTTCATTTTGATCCATCAAACATTACGTTTCTTCTTGTTCGTCTAAATACCTTCATTCCAGCACTGTAATTTGATTATTCATTCTTATTAAGTGGATACGAGTAGTTTCATGGTCCTTTACAACTGGTTTCCTTGTCTTAATGGTCAATAATGGTTTGTAGATCAACAGTGTTATTAAGATGGATTTAGTGGATTTCTCTGGCAGGAGTGTTCGAAGAAGGTTATGGAGTCTTCTGATCAGTTTCGGGTTGGAATGGATTGATTTTAGGAGTTATTCGTGCGGTTATATGTTCGGTTTCGAATCACACTAATAATACTATGTTCCATTTGTGATTCATTGTTGCGATTCTAATGATAATAATAATCATATTTGATTAGATTGGTTTAGAAGTGCGTTGAAACAATAGAACTATAGTTGTTTAATGTTTTAGTATAAATAGTTCCTTTCCCATGTATTTAGTAATGCTTTCTTAAATTTCTTATACACCAATCTGTAGTTGCATAATTTGATTAACGTACAAGAAAATCTTATTTACTTTATCATGTTACATTGATTTAACTTCGTTTGATCCTCATCAAACATTACGTTTCTTCTTGTTCGTCTAAATACCTTCATTCCACCACTGTAATTTGATTATTCATTTTATTAAGTGGATACGAGTAGTTCATGGTCCTTTACAACTGGTTCCTTTTCTTAATGGTCAATAATGGTTTGTGTAGATCAACAGTTGTTATTAAGATGGATTTAGTGGATTTCTGAGGCAGGAGTGTTCGAAGAGGTTATGGAGTCTTCTGATCAGTTTCGGTAGGAATGGATTGATTTTAGGAGTTATTCGTGGGGTTATATGTTCAGTTTTGGTTTCGAATCACACTAATGATACTATGTTCCATTTGATTCATTGTTGCGATTCTAATGATAATTATAATCATATTTGATTAGATTGGTTTAGAAGTGCGTTGAAACAATAGAGCTATAGTTGTTAATGTTTTAGTAACTAGTTCCTTTCCAGTATTTAGTAATGCTTTCTTAATTCTCTTATACACCAATCTGTAGTTGCATAAATTTGATTAACGTACAAGAAAATCTTATTTACTTTATCATGTTACATTGATTTAACTTCGTTTTGATCATCAAACATTACGTTTCTTCTTGTTCGTCTAAATACCTTCATTCCAGCACTGTAATTTGATTATTCATTCTTATTAAGTGGATACGAGTAGTTTCATGGTCCTTTACAACTGGTTTCCTTGTCTTAATGGTCAATAATGGTTCTTTAGATCCACAGTTGTTATTAAGATGGATTTAGTGGATTTCTTGGCAGGAGTGTTCGAAGAAGGTTATGGAGTCTTCTGATCAGTTTCGGGTTGGAATGGATTGATTTAGGAGTTTTGTGCGGTTATATGTTCGGTTTTGGTTTCGAATCACACTAATAATACTATGTTCCATTTGTGATTCATTGTTGCGATTCTGATGATAATTATAATCATATTTGATTAGATTGGTTTAAAGTGCGTTGAAACAATAGAACTATGGTTGTTTAAGGTTTAGTATAAATAGTTCCTTTCCATGTATTTAGTAATGCTTTCTTAAATTCTCTTATACACCAATTTGTAGTTGCATAATTTGATTAACGTACAAGAAAATCTTATTTGTTTATCATGTTACATTGATTTAACTTCATTTGATCCATCAAACATTACGTTTCTTGTTGTTCGTCTAATTACCTTCATTCCACCACTGTAATTTGATTATTCATTCTTATTAAGTGGATACGAGTAGTTTCATGGTCCTTTACAACTGGTTTCCTGTCTTAATGGTCAATAATGGTTCTGTAGATCCACAGTTGTTATTAAGATGGATTTAGTGGATTCTCGGCAGGAGTGTTCGAAGAAGGTTATGGAGTCTTCTGATCAGTTTCGGGTAGGAATGGATTGATTTTAGGAGTTATTCGTGCGGTTATATGTTCTGTTTGGTTTCGAATCACACTAATAATACTATGTTCCATTGTGATTCATTGTTGCGATTCTGATGATAATTATAATCATATTGATTAGATTGGTTTAAAAGTGCGTTGAAACAATAGAACTATAGTTGTTTAATGTTTTAGTATAAATAGTTCCTTTCCAAGTATTTAGTAATGCTTTCTTAAGACTCTTATACACCAATTTGTAGTTGCATATTTTGATTAACGTACAAGAAAATCTTATTTACTTTATCATGTTACATTGATTTAACTTCATTTGATCATCAAACATTACGTTTCTTCTTGTTCGTCTAAATACCTTCATTCCACCACTATAATTTGATTATTATTCTTATTAAGTGGATACGAGTAGTTTCATGGTCCTTTACAACTGGTTCCTTGTCTTAATGGTCAATAATGGTTTGTAGATCAACAGTTGTTATTAAGATGGATTTAGTGGAATTCTGAGGCAGGAGTGTTCGAAGATGGTTATGGAGTCTTCTGATCAGTTTCGGGTAGGTTAGGAATGGATTGATTTTAGGAGTTATTCGTGTGGTTATATGTTCAGTTTTGGTTTCGAATCACACTAATGATACTGTGTTCCATTGTGATTCATTGTTGCGATTCTAATGATAATTATAATCATATTTGATTAGATTGGTTTAGAAGTGCGTTGAAACAATAGAACTATAGTTGTTTAATGTTTTAGTATAATAGTTCCTTTCCCATGTATTTAGTAATGCTTTCTTAAATCTCTTATACACCAATTGTAGTTGCATAAATTTTATAACGTACAAGAAAATCTTATTTACTTTATCATGTTACATTGATTTAACTTCATTTTGATCCATTAAACATTACGTTTCTTCTTGTTCGTCTAAATACCTTCATTCCAGCACTGTAATTTGATTATTCATTCTTATTAAGTGGATACGAGTAGTTTCATGGTCCTTTACAACTGGTTTCCTTGTCTTAATGGTCAATAATGGCTTCTGTAGATCCACAGTTGTTATTAAGATGGATTTAGTGGATTTCTCTGGCAGGAGTGTTCAAAGAAGGTTATGGAGTCTTCTGATCAGTTTCGGGTTGGAATGGATTGATTTTAGGAGTTATTCGTGCGGTTATATGTTCGGTTTTGGTTTCGAATCACACTAATAATACTATGTTCCATTTGTGATTCATTGTTGCGATTCTAATGATAATTATAATCATATTTGATTAGATTGGTTTAGAAGTGCGTTGAAACAATAGAACTATGTTGTTTAATGTTTTAGTATAATAGTTCCTTTCCATGTATTTAGTAATGCTTTCTAAATTCTCTTATACACCAATTGTAGTTGCATAATTTGATTAACGTACAAGAAAATCTTATTTACTTTATCATGTTACATTGATTTAACTTTGTTTTGATCCATCAAACATTACGTTTCTTCTTGTTCGTCTAAATACCTTCATTCCAGCACTGTAATTTGATTATTTATTCTTATTAAGTGGATACGAGTAGTTTCATGGTCTTTACAACTGGTTTCCTTGTCTTAATGGTCAATAATGGCTTCTGTAGATCACGTTGTTATTAAGATGGATGGATTAGTGGATTTCTTGGCAGGAGTGTTCGAAGAAGGTTATGGAGTCTTCTGATCAGTTTCGGGTCGGAATGGATTGATTTTAGGAGTTATTCGTGCGGTTATATGTTCGGTTTTGGTTTCGAATCACACTAATAATACTATGTTCCATTTGTGATTCATTGTTGCGATTCTGATGATAATTATAATCATATTTGATTAGATTGGTTTAAAAGTGCGTTGAAACAATAGAACTATGGTTGTTTAAGGTTTTAGTATAACTAGTTCCTTTCCCAAGTATTTAGTAATGCTTTCTTAAGTACTCTTATGCACCAATTTGTAGTTGCATAATTTTGATTAACGTACAAGAAAATCTTATTTACTTTATCATGTTACATTCATTTAACTTCATTTTGATTCATCAAACATTACCTTTCTTGTTGTTCATCTAATTACCTTCATTCCACCAATGTAATTTGATTATTGATTCTTATTAAGTGGATACGAGTAGTTTCATGGTCCTTTACAACTGGTTTCCTTGTCTTAATGGTCGAAAATGGCTTCTGTAGATCAATAGTTGTTATTAAGATGGATTTAGTTGATTTTCTGGCAGGAGTGTTCAAAGAAGTTTATGGAGTCTTCTGATCAGTTTCGGGTTAGAATGGATTTATTTTAGGAGTTATTCGTGCGGTTATATGTTCTGTTTGGTTTCGAATCACACTAATAATACTATGTTCATGTGATTCATTGTTGCGATTCTGATGATAATTATAATCATATTTGATTAGATTGGTTTAAAAGTGCGTTGAAACAATAGAACTATGGTTGTTTAAGGTTTTAGTATAACTAGTTCCTTTCCCAAGTATTTAGTAATGCTTTCTTAAGTACTCTTATGCACCAATTTGTAGTTGCATAATTTTGATTAACGTACAAGAAAATCTTATTTACTTTATCATGTTACATTGATTTAACTTCATTTTGATCCATCAAACATTACGTTTCTTCTTGTTCGTCTAAATACCTTCATTCCACCACTATAATTTGATTATTTATTCTTATTAAGGGGATACGTGTACTTTCATGGTCCTTTACAACTGGTTTCCTTGTCTTAATGGTCAATAATGGTTTGTGTAGATCAACAGTTGTTATTAAGATGGATTTAGTGGAATTCTGAGGCAGGAGTGTTCGAAGATGGTTATAGAGTCTTCTGATCAGTTTCGGGTAGGAATGGATTGATTTTAGGGGTTATTCTGTGGTTATATGTTCAGTTTTGGTTTCGAATCACAGTAATGATACTATGCTCCATTTGTGATTCATTGTTGCGATTCTAATGATAATTATAGTCATATTTGATTAGATTGGTTTAGAAGTGCGTTGAAACAATAGAGCTATAGTTGTTTAATGTTTTAGTATAAATAGTCCTTTCCCATGTATTTAGTAATGCTTTCTTAAATTCTCTTATGCACCAATCTGTAGTTGCATAAATTTGATTAACGTACAAGAAAATCTTATTTACTTTATCATGTTACATTGATTTAACTTCATTTTGATTCATCAAACATTACCTTTCTTGTTGTTCGTCTAATTACCTTCATTCCCAATGTAATTTGATTATGATTCTTATTAAGTGGATACGAGTAGTTCATGGTCCTTTACAACTGGTTTCCTTGTCTTAATGGTCAATAATGGCTTCTGTAGATCCACAGTTGTTATTAAGATGGATTTAGTGGATTTCTCTGGCAGGAGTGTTCAAAGAAGGTTATGGAGTCTTCTGATCAGTTTCGGGTTGGAATGGATTGATTTTAGGAGTTATTCGTGCGGTTATATGTTCGGTTTTGGTTTCGAATCACACTAATAATACTATGTTCCATTTGTGATTCATTGTTGCGATTCTAATGATAATTATAATCATATTTGATTAGATTGGTTTAGAAGTGCGTTGAAACAATAGTACTATAGTTGTTTAATGTTTTAGTATAAATAGTTCCTTTTCCATGTATTTAGTAATGCTTTCTTAAATTCTCTTATACACCAATCTGTAGTTGCATAAATTTGATTAACGTACAAGAAAATCTTATTTACTTTATCATGTTACATTGATTTAACTTCGTTTTGATCCATCAAACATTACGTTTCTTCTTGTTCGTCTAAATACCTTCATTCCACCACTGTAATTTTATTATTCATTATTATTAAGTGGATACGAGTAGTTTCATGGTCCTTTACAACTGGTTTCCTTTTCTTAATGGTCAATAATGGTTTGTGTAGATCAATAGTTGTTATTAAGATGGATTTAGTGGATTTCTGAGGCAGGAGTGTTCGAAGATGGTTATGGAGTCTTCTGATAAGTTTCGGGTAGGAATGGATTAATTTTAGGAGTTATTCGTGGGGTTATATGTTCAGTTTTGGTTTCAAATCACACTAATGATACTATGTTCCATTTGAGATTCATTGTTGCGATTCTAATGATAATTATAATCATATTTGATTAGATTGGTTTAGAAGTGCGTTGAAACAATAGAGCTATAGTTGTTTAATGTTTAAGTATAAATAGTTCACTTCCCATGTATTTAGTAATGCTTTCTTAACTTCTCTTATACACCAATCTGTAGTTGCATAAATTTGATTAACGTACAAGAAAATCTTATTTACTATATCATGTTACATTGATTTAACTTCGTTTTGATCCATAAAACATTACGTTTCTTTTTGTACGTCTAAATACCTTCATTCCAGCACTGTAATTTGATTATTTATTCTTATTAAGTGGATACGAGTAGTTTCATGGTCTTTACAACTGGTTTCCTTGTCTTAATGGTCAATAATGGCTTCTGTAGATCAACGGTTGTTATTAAGATGGATTTAGTGGATTTCTCAGGCAGGAGTGTTCAAAGAAGGTTATGGAGTCTTCTGATCAGTTTCGGGTAGGAATGGATTGATTTTAGGAGTTATTCGTGCGGTTATATGTTCGGTTTTGATTTCGAATCACACTAATAATACTATGTTCCATTTGTGATTCATTGTTGCGATTCTGATGATAATTATAATCATATTTGATTAGATTGGTTTAAAAGTGCGTTGAAACAATAGAACTATGGTTGTTTAAGGTTTTAGTATAACTAGTTCCTTTCCCAAGTATATAGTAATGCTTTCTTAAGTACTCTTATGCACCAATTTATAGTTGCATAATTTTGATTAACGTACAAGAAAATCTTATTTACTTTATCATGTTACATTGATTTAACTTCATTTTGATTCATCAAACATTACCTTTCTTGTTGTTCGTCTAATTAGCTTCATTCCACCAATCTAATTTGATTATTGATTCTTATTAAGTGGATACGAGTAGTTTCATGGTACTTTACAACTGGTTTCCTTGTCTTAATGGTCAATAATGGCTTCTGTAGATCCACAGTTGTTATTAAGATGGATTTAGTGGATTTCTCTGGCAGGAGTATTCGAAGAAGGTTATGGAGTCTTCTGATCAGTTTCGGGTTGGAATTGATTGATTTTATGAGTTATTCGTGCGGTTATAAGTTCTGTTTTGGTTTCGAATCACACTAATAATACTATGTTCCATTGGTGATTCATTGTTGCGATTCTGATGATAATTATAATCATATTTGATTAGATTGGTTTAAAAGTGCGTTGAAACAATAGAACTATGGTTGTTTAAGGTTTTAGTATAACTAGTTCCTTTCCCAAGTATTTAGTAATGCTTTCTTAAGTACTCTTATGCACCAATTTGTAGTTGCATAATTTTGATTAACGTACAAGAAAATCTTATTTACTTTATCATGTTACATTGATTTAACTTCATTTTGATTCATCAAACATTACCTTTCTTGTTGTTCGTCTAATTAGCTTCATTCCACCAATCTAATTTGATTATTGATTCTTATTAAGTGGATACGAGTAGTTTCATGGTACTTTACAACTGGTTTCCTTGTCTTAATGGTCAATAATGGCTTCTGTAGATCCACAGTTGTTACTAAGATGGATTTAGTGGATTTCTCTGGCAGGAGTATTCGAAGAAGGTTATGGAGTCTTCTGATCAGTTTCGCGGGTTGGAATTGATTGATTTTATGAGTTATTCGTGCGGTTATAAGTTCGGTTTTGGCTTCGAATCACACTAATAATACTATGTTCCATTGGTGATTCATTGTTGCGATTCTGATGACAATTATAATCATATTTGATTAGATTGGTTTAAAAGTGCGTTGAAACAATAGAACTATGGTTGTTTAAGGTTTTAGTATAACTAGTTCCTTTCCCAAGTATATAGTAATGCTTTCTTAAGTACTCTTATGCACCAATTTGTAGTTGCATAATTTTGATTAACGTACAAGAAAATCTTATTTACTTTATCATGTTACATTGATTTAACTTTGTTTTGATCCATCAAACATTACGTTTCTTCTTGTTCGTCTAAATACCTTCATTCCAGCACTGTAATTTGATTATTTATTCTTATTAAGTGGATACGAGTAGTTTCATGGTCTTTACAACTGGTTTCCTTGTCTTAATGGTCAATAATGGCTTCTGTAGATCCACAGTTGTTATTAAGATGGATTTAGTGGATTTCTCTGGCAGGAGTGTTCAAAGAAGGTTATGGAGTCTTCTGATCAGTTTCGGGTAGGAATGGATTGATTTTAGGAGTTATTCGTGCGGTTATATGTTCGGTTTGGTTTCGAATCACACTAATAATACTATGTTCCATTTGTGATTCATTGTTGCGATTCTGATGATAATTATAATCATATTTGATTAGATTGGTTTAAAAGTGCGTTGAAACAATAGAACTATGGTTGTTTAAGGTTTTAGTATAACTAGTTCCTTTCCCAAGTATATAGTAATGCTTTCTTAAGTACTCTTATGCACCAATTTATAGTTGCATAATTTTGATTAACGTACAAGAAAATCTTATTTACTTTATCATGTTACATTGATTTAACATCATTTTGATTCATCAAACATTACCTTTCTTGTTGTTCGTCTAATTAGCTTCATTCCACCAATCGAATTTGATTATTGATTCTTATTAAGTGGATACGAGTGGTTTCATGGTACTTTACAACTGGTTTCCTTGTCTTAATGGTCAATAATGGCTTCTGTAGATCCACAGTTGTTATTAAGATGGATTTAGTGGATTTCTATGGCAGGAGTATTCGAAGAAGGTTATGGAGTCTTCTGATCAGTTTCGGGTTGGAATTGATTGATTTTATGAGTTATTCGTGCGGTTATAAGTTCTGTTTTGGTTTCGAATCACACTAATAATACTATGTTCCATTGGTGATTCATTGTTGCGATTCTGATGATACTTATAATCATATTTGATTAGATTGGTTTAAAAGTGCGTTGAAACAATAGAACTATGGTTGTTTAAGGTTTTAGTATAACTAGTTCCTTTCCCAAGTATATAGTAATGCTTTCTTAAGTACTCTTATGCACTAATTTGTAGTTGCATAATTTTGATTAACGTACAAGAAAATCTTATTTATTTTATCATGTTACATTGATTTAACTTCATTTTGATCCATCAAACATTACGTTTCTTCTTGTTCGTCTAAATACCTTCATTCCAGCACTGTAATTTGATTATTTATTCTTATTAAGTGGATACGAGTAGTTTCATGGTCTTTACAACTGGTTTCCTTGTCTTAATGGTCAATAATGGCTTCTGTAGATCCATAGTTGTTATTAAGATGGATTTAGTGGATTTCTCTAGCAGGAGTGTTCAAAGAAGGTTATGGAGTCTTCTGATCAGTTTCGGGTAGGAATGGATTGATTTTAGGAGTTATTCGTGCGGTTATATGTTCGGTTTTGATTTTGAATCACACTAATAATACTATGTTCCATTTGTGATTCATTGTTGCGATTCTAATGATAATTATAATCATATTTTATTAGATTGGTTTAAAAGTGCGTTGAAACAATAGAACTATGGTTGTTTAAGGTTTTAGTATGACTAGTTTCTTTCCCAAGTATATAGTAATGCTTTCTTAAGTACTCTTATGCACCAATTTATAGTTGCATAATTTTGATTAACGAACAAGAAAATCTTATTTACTTTATCATGTTACATTGATTTAACTTCATTTTGATTCATCAAACATTACCTTTCTTGTTGTTCGTCTAATTAGCTTCATTCCACCAATCTAATTTGATTATTGATTCTTATTAAGTGGATACGAGTAGTTTCATGGTACTTTACAACTGGTTTCCTTGTCTTAATGGTCAATAATGGCTTCTGTAGATTCACAGTTGTTATTAAGATGGATTTAGTGGATTTCTCTGGCAGGAGTGTTCAAAGAAGGTTATGGAGTCTTCTGATCAGTTTCGGGTTGGAATGGATTGATTTTAGGAGTTATTCGAGCGGTTATATGTTCGGTTTTGGTTTCGAATCACACTAATAATACTATGTTCCATTTGTGATTCATTGTTGCGATTCTGATGATAATTATAATCATATTGATTAGATTGGTTAAAAGTGCGTTGAAACAATAGAACTATGGTTGTTTAAGGTTTTAGTATAACTAGTTCCTTCCCAAGTATATAGTAATGCTTTCTTAAGTACTCTTATGCACCATTTGTAGTTGCAAATTTGATTAACGTACAAGAAAATCTTATTTATTTATCATGTTACATTGATTTAACTTCATTTGATCATCAAACATTACCTTTCTTGTGTTCGTCTAATTAGCTTCATTCCACCATGTAATTTGATTATTGATTCTTATTAAGTGGATACGAGTAGTTTCATGGTACTTTACAACTGGTTCCTTGTCTTAATGGTCAATAATGGCTTCTGTAGATCACAGTTGTTATTAAGATGGATTTAGTGGATTTCTCTGGCAGGAGTGTTCGAAGAAGGTTATGGAGTCTTCTGATCAGTTCGGGTGGAATTGATTGATTTTAGGAGTATTCGTGCGGTATAAGTTCGGTTTTGGTTTCGAATCACACTAATAATACTATGTTCCATTGGTGATTCATTGTTGCGATTCTGATGACAATTATAATCATATTTGATTAGATTGGTTTAAAAGTGCGTTGAAACAATAGAACTATGGTTGTTTAAGGTTTTAGTATAACTAGTTCCTTTCCTAAGTATTTAGTAATGCTTCTTAAGTACTCTTATGCACCAATTTATAGTTGCATAATTTTGATTAACGTACAAGAAAATCTTATTTACTTTATCATGTTACATTGATTTAACTTTGTTTTGATCCATCAAACATTACGTTTCTTCTTGTTCGTCTAAATACCTTCATTCCAGCACTGTAATTTGATTATTTATTCTTATTAAGTGGATACGAGTAGTTTCATGGTCTTTACAACTGGTTTCCTTGTCTTAATGGTCAATAATAGCTTCTGTAGATCCACAGTTGTTATTAAGATGGATTTAGTGGATTTCTCTGGCAGGAGTGTTCGAAGAAGTTATGGAGTCTTCTGATCAGTTTCGGGTTGGAATGGATTGATTTTAGGAGTTATTCGTGCGGTATATGTTCGGTTTGGTTTCGAATCACACTAATAATACTATGTTCATTTGTGATTCATTGTTGCGATTCTGATGATAATTATAATCATATTTGATTAGATTGGTTTAAAAGTGCGTTTGAAACAATAGAACTATGGTTGTTTAAGGTTTAGTATAATAGTTTCTTTCCCAGTATTTAGTAATGCTTTCTTAAGTACTCTTATGCACCAATTGTAGTTGCATAATTTTGATTAACGTACAAGAAAATCTTATTTACTTTTTCATGTTACATTGATTTAACTTCATTTTGATTCATCAAACATTACCTTTCTTGTTGTTCGTCTAATTAGCTTCATTCCACCAATTTAATTTGATTATTGATTCTTATTAAGTGGATACGAGTAGTTTTATGGTACTTTACAATTGGTTTCCTTGTCTTAATGGTCAATAATGGCTTCTGTAGATTCACAGTTGTTATTAAGATGGATTTAGTGGATTTCTCTGGCTGGAGTGTTCAAAGAAGGTTATGGAGTCTTCTGATCAGTTTCGGGTTGGAATGGATTGATTTTAGGAGTTATTCGAGCGGTTATATGTTTGGTTTTGGTTTCGAATCACACTAATAATACTATGTTCCATTTGTGATTCATTGTTGCGATTCTAATGATAATTATAATCATATTTGATTAGATTGGTTTAAAAGTGCGTTGAAACAATAGAACTATGGTTGTTTAAGGTTTTAGTATAACTAGTTCCTTTCTCAAGTATATAGTAATGCTTTCTTAAGTACTCTTATGCACCAATTTGTAGTTGCATAATTTTGATTAACGTACAAGAAAATCTTATTTATTTTATCATGTTACATTGATTTAACTTCATTTTAATTCATCAAACATTACCTTTCTTGTTGTTCGTCTAATTAGCTTCATTCCACCAATCTAATTTGATTATTGATTCTTATTAAGTGGATACGAGTAGTTTCATGGTACTTTACAACTGGTTTCCTTGTCTTAATGGTCAATAATGGCTTTAAGTACTCTTATGCACCAATTTATAGTTGCATAATTTGATTAACGTACAAGAAAATCTTATTTACTTTATCATGTTACATTGATTTAACTTCGTTTGATCCATCAAACATTACGTTTCTTTGTTCGTCTAAATACCTTCATTCCACCACTGTAATTTGATTATTTATTCTTATTCCATTGGTGATTCATTGTTGCGATTCTAATGACAATTATAATCATATTTGATTAGATTGGTTTAAAAGTGCGTTGAAACAATAGAACTATGGTTGTTTAAGGTTTTAGTATAACTAGTTCCTTTCCAAGTATTTAGTAATGCTTTCTTAATACTCTTATACACCAATTGTAGTTGCATAATTTTGATTAACGTACAAGAAAATCTTATTTACTTTATCATGTTACATTGATTTAACTTTGTTTTGATCCATCAAACATTACGTTTCTTCTTGTTCGTCTAAATACCTTCATTCCAGCACTGTAATTTGATTATTTATTCTTATTAAGTGGATACGAGTAGTTTCATGGTCTTTACAACTGGTTTCCTTGTCTTAATGGTCAATAATGGCTTCTGTAGATCCACAGTTGTTATTAAGATGGATTTAGTGGATTTCTCTGGCAGGAGTGTTCAAAGAAGGTTATGGAGTCTTCTGATCAGTTTCGGGTAGGAATGGATTGATTTTAGGAGTTATTCGTGCGGTTATATGTTCGGTTTTGGTTTCGAATCACACTAATAATACTATGTTCCATTTGTGATTCATTGTTGCGATTCTGATGATAATTATAATCATATTGATTAGATTGGTTTAAAGTGCGTTGAAACAATAGAACTATGGTGTTTAAGTTTTTAGTATAACTAGTTCCTTTCCCATGTATTTAGTAATGCTTTCTTAAATACTCTTATGCACCAATCTGTAGTTGCATAATTTGATTAACGTACAAGAAAATCTTATTTACTTTATCATGTTACATTGATTTAACTTCATTTTGATTCATCAAACATTACCTTTCTTGTTGTTCGTCTAATACCTTCATTCCACCACTGTAATTTGATTATTGATTCTTATTAAGTGGATACGAGTAGTTTCATGGTCCTTTACAACTGGTTTCCTTGTCTTAATGGTCAATAATGGTTTGTGTAGATCAACAGTTGTTATTAAGATGGATTTAGTGGATTTCTCTGCAGGAGTGTTCGAAGATGGTTATGGAGTCTTCTGATCAGTTTCGGGTAGGAATGGATTGATTTTAGGAGTTATTCGTGCGGTTATATGTTCGGTTTTGGTTTCGAATCACACTAATAATACTATGTTCCATTTGTGATTCATTGTTGCGATTCTGATGATAATTATAATCATATTTGATTAGATTGGTTTAAAGTGCGTTGAAACAATAGAACTATGGTTGTTTAAGTTTTAGTATAACTAGTTCCTTTCCCATGTATTTAGTAGCTTTCTTAATACTCTTATACACCAATTGTAGTTGCATAATTTTGATTAACGTACAAGAAAATCTTATTTACTTTATCATGTTACATTGATTTAACTTCGTTTTGATCCATCAAACATTACGTTTCTTCTTGTTCGTCTAAAACCTTCATTCCACCACTGTAATTTGATTATTATTCTTATTAAGTGGATACGAGTAGTTTCATTCTTTACAACTGGTTTCCTTGTCTTAATGGTCAATAATGGCTTCTGTAGATCACAGTTGTTATTAAGATGGATTTAGTGGATTTCTCTGGCAGGAGTGTTCGAAGATGTTATGGAGTCTTCTGATCAGTTTCGGGTAGGAATGGATTGATTTTAGGAGTTATTCGTGCGGTTATATGTAGGTTTGGTTTCGAATCACACTAATATACTATGTTCCATTTGTGATTCATTGTTGCGATTCTGATGATAATTATAATCATATTTGATTAGATTGGTTTAGAAGTGCGTTGAAACAATAGAACTATGGTTGTTTAATGTTTTAGTATAACTAGTTTCTTTCCCATGTATTTAGTAATGCTTTCTTAATACTCTTATACACCAATCTGTAGTTGCATAATTTTGATTAACGTACAAGAAAATCTTATTTACTTTATCATGTTACATTGATTTAACTTCATTTTGATCATCAAACATTACGTTTCTTGTTGTTCGTCTAATACCTTCATTCCACCACCACTGTAATTTGATTATTCTTCTTATTAAGTGGATACGAGTAGTTTCATGGTCCTTTACAACTGGTTTCCTTGTCTTAATGGTCAATAATGGTTTGTGTAGATCAACAGTTGTTATTAAGATGGATTTAGTGGATTTCTGAGGAAGGTGTGTTCGAAGATGGTTATGGAGTCTTCTGATCAGTTTCGGGTAGGAATGGATTGATTTTAGGAGTTATTCGTGCGGTTATATGTTGGTTTTGGTTTCGAATCACACTAATAATACTATGTTCCATTTGTGATTCATTGTTGCGATTCTAATGATAATATAATCATATTTGATTAGATTGGTTTAGAAGTGCGTTGAAACAATAGAACGATGGTTGATTAATGTTTTAGTATAACTAGTTCTTTTACCATGTATTTAGTAGTGCTTTCTTAAATACTCTTATACACGAATCTGTAGTTGCATAATTTTGATTAACGTAAAAGAAAATCTTATTTACTTGATCATGTTACATTGATTTAACTTCATTTTGATTCATCAAACATTACCTTTCTTGTTGTTCATCTAATTACCTTCATTCCACCACTGTAATTTGATTATTGATTCTTATTAAGTGGATACGAGTAGTTTCATGGTCCTTTACAACTGTTTTCCTTGTCTTAATGGTAAATAATGGCTTTTGTAGATCCACAGTTGTTATTAAGTTGGATTTAGTGGATTTCTCTAGCAGGAGTGTTCGAAGAAGGTTATGGAGTCCTCTGATCAGTTTCGGGTAGGAATGGATTGATTTTAGGAGTTATTCGTGCGGTTATATGTTCTGTTTTGGTTTCGAATCACACTAATAATACTATGTTCCATTTGATTCATTGTTGCGATTCTTGATATATAAATCATATTTGATTAGATTGGTTTAGAAGTGCGTTGAAACAATAGAACTATGGTTGTTTAATGTTTAGTATAACTAGTTCCTTTCCCATGTATTTAGTAATGCTTTCTTAAATACTCTTATACACCAATCTTAGTTGCATAATTTTGATTAACGTACAAGAAAATCTTATTTACTTTATCATGTTACATTGATTTAACTTTGTTTTGATCCATCAAACATTACTTTCTTCTTGTTCGTCTAATACCTTCATTCCACCACTGTAATTTGATTATTCATTCTTATTAAGTGGATACGAGTAGTTTCATGGTCCTTTACAACTGGTTTCCTTGTCTTAATGGTCAATAATGGCTTGTGTAGATCCACAGTTGTTATTAAGATGGATTTAGTGGATTTCTCTGGCAGGAGTGTTCGAAGATGTTATGGAGTCTTCTGATAGTTTCGGGTAGGAATGGATTGATTTAGGAGTTATTCGTGCGTTTATATGTTCGGTTTTGGTTTCGAATCACACTAATATACTATGTTCCATTTGTGATTCATTGTTGCGATTCTGATGATAATTATAATCATATTGATTAGATTGGTTTAAAGTGCGTTGAAACAATAGAACTATGGTTTTTAAGTTTTAGTATAACTAGTTCCTTTCCCATGTATTTAGTAGCTTTCTTAATACTCTTATACACCATTGTAGTTGCATAATTTTGATTAACGTACAAGAAAATCTTATTTACTTTATCATGTTACATTGATTTAACTTCATTTTGATTCATCAAACATTACCTTTCTTGTTGTTCGTCTAATTACCTTCATTCCACCAATGTAATTTGATTATTGATTCTTATTAAGTGGATACGAGTAGTTTCATGGTCCTTTACAACTGGTTTCCTTGTCTTAATGGTCAATAATGGCTTCTGTAGATCCACAGTTGTTATAAGATGGATTTAGTGGATTTCTCTGGCAGGAGTGTTCGAAGAAGGTTATGGAGTCTTCTGATCAGTTTCGGGTAGGAATGGATTGATTTTAGGAGTTATTCGTGCGGTTATATTTCGTTTTGGTTTCGAATCACACTAATAATACTATGTTCCATTTGTGATTCATTGTTGCGATTCTAATGATAATTATAATCATATTTGATTAGATTGGTTTAAAGTGCGTTGAAACAATAGAACTATGGTTGTTTAATGTTTTAGTATAACTAGTTCCTTTCCCATGTATTTAGTAATGCTTTCTTAAATACTCTTATACACAATCTGTAGTTGCATAATTTTGATTAACGTACAAGAAAATCTTATTTACTTTATCATGTTACATTGATTTAACTTCGTTTTGATCATCAAACATTACGTTCTTCTTGTTCGTCTAAATACCTTCATTCCACCACTGTAATTGATTATTTTCTTATTAAGTGGATACGAGTAGTTTCATGGTCCTTTACAACTGGTTTCCTTGTCTTAATGGTCAATAATGGTTTGTGTAGATCCACAGTTGTTATTAAGATGGATTTAGTGGATTTCTGAGGCAGGAGTGTTCGAAGATGGTTATGGAGTCTTCTGATCAGTTTCGGGTAGGAATGGATTGATTTTAGGAGTTATTCGTGCGGTTATATGTTCGGTTTTGGTTTCGAATCACACTAATATACTATTTCCATTTGTGATTCATTGTTGCGATTCTAATGATAATTATAATCATATTTGATTAGATTGGTTTAGAAGTGCGTTGAAACAATAGAACTATGGTTGTTTAATGTTTTAGTATAACTAGTTCCTTTCCCATGTATTTAGTAATGCTTTCTTAAATACTCTTATACACCAATCTAGTTGCATAATTTGATTAACGTACAAGAAATCTTATTTACTTTCATGTTACATTGATTTAACTTCTTTTGATTCATCAAACATTACCTTTCTTGTTGTTCGTCTAAATACCTTCATTCCACCACTGTAATTTGATTATTCATTCTTATTAAGTGGATACGAGTAGTTTCATGGTCCTTTACAACTGGTTTCCTTGTCTTAATGGTCAATAATGGTTCTGTAGATCCACAGTTGTTATTAAGATGGATTTAGTGGATTTCTCTGGCAGGAGTGTTCGAAGAAGGTTATGGAGTCTTCTGATCAGTTTCGGGTAGGAATGGATTGATTTTAGGAGTTATTCGTGCGGTTATAGTTCGGTTTTGGTTTCGAATCACACTAATAATACTATGTTCCATTGTGATTCATTGTTGCGATTCTGATGATAATTATAATCATATTTGATTAGATTGGTTTAGAAGTGCGTTGAAACAATAGAACTATAGTTGTTTAATGTTTTAGTATAACTAGTTCCTTTCCCATGTATTTAGTAATGCTTTCTTAAATACTCTTATACACCAATCTGTAGTTGCATAATTTGATTAACGTACAAGAAAATCTTATTTACTTTATCATGTTACATTGATTTAACTTCGTTTTGATCCATCAAACATTACGTTTCTTCTTGTTCGTCTAAATACCTTCATTCCACCACTGTAATTTGATTATTCATTCTTATTAAGTGGATACGAGTAGTTTCATGGTCCTTTACAACTGGTTTCCTTGTCTTAATGGTCAATAATGGTTTGTAGATCACAGTTGTTATTAAGATGGATTTAGTGGATTTCTCTGGCAGGAGTGTTCGAAGAAGGTTATGGAGTCTTCTGATCAGTTTCGGGTAGGAATGGATTGATTTTAGGAGTTATTCGTGCGGTTATATGTTCGGTTTGGTTTCGAATCACACTAATAATACTATGTTCCATTTGTGATTCATTGTTGCGATTCTAATGATAATAATAATCATATTTGATTAGATTGGTTTAGAAGTGCGTTGAAACAATAGAACTATAGTTGTTTAAGGTTTTAGTATAATTAGTTCCTTTCCCATGTATTTAGTAATGCTTTCTTAAATACTCTTATACACCAATCTGTAGTTGCATAATTTTGATTAACGTACAAGAAAATCTTATTTACTTTATCATGTTACATTGATTTAACTTCATTTTGATCCATCAACATTACCTTTCTTCTTGTTCGTCTAATTACCTTCATTCCACCACTGTAATTTGATTATGATTCTTATTAAGTGGATACGAGTAGTTTCATGGTCCTTTACAACTGTTTTCCTTGTCTTAATGGTCAATAATGGTTTGTGTAGATCAACAGTTGTTATTAAGATGGATTTAGTGGATTTCTGAGGCAGGAGTGTTCGAAGATGGTTATGGAGTCTTCTGATCAGTTTCGGGTAGGAATGGATTGATTTTAGGAGTTATTCGTGCGTTTATATGTTCGGTTTTGTTTCGAATCACACTAATGATACTATGTTCCATTTGTGATTCATTGTTGCGATTCTAATGATAATTATAATCATATTGATTAGATTGGTTTAAAGTGCGTTGAAACAATAGAACTATGGTTGTTTAATGTTTTAGTATAACTAGTTTCTTTCCCATTATTTAGTATGCTTTCTTAAATACTCTTATACCCAATCTGTAGTTGCATAATTTTGATTAACGTACAAGAAAATCTTATTTACTTTATCATGTTACATTGATTTAACTTCATTTTGATTCATCAACATTACGTTCTTGTTGTTCGTCTAATTACCTTCATTCCACCACTGTAATTTGATTATTGATTCTTATTAAGTGGATACGAGTAGTTTCATGGTCCTTTACAACTGGTTTCCTTCCTTGTCTTAATGGTCAATAATGGTTCTGTAGATCCACAGTTGTTATTAAGATGGATTTAGTGGATTTCTCTAGCAGGAGTGTTCGAAGATGGTTATGGAGTCTTCTGATCAGTTTCGGGTAGGAATGGATTGATTTTAGGAGTTATTCGTGTGTTATATGTTCGGTTTTGGTTTCGAATCACACTAATATACTATGTTCCATTTGAGATTCATTGTTGCGATTCTAATGATAATAATAATCATATTTGATTAGATTGGTTTAGAAGTGCGTTGAAACAATAGAACTATAGTTGTTTAATGTTTTAGTATAAATAGTTCCTTTCCCATGTATTTAGTAATGCTTTCTTAAATTCTCTCATACACCAATCTGTAGTTGCATACATTTGATTAACGTACAAGAAAATCTTATCTACTTTATCATGTTACATTGATTTAACTTTGCTTTGATCCATCAAACATTACGTTTCTTCTTGTTCGTCTAAATACCTTCATTCCACCACTGTAATTTGATTATTCATTCTTATTAAGTGGATACGAGTAGTTTCATGGTCCTTTACAACTGGTTTCCTTGTCTTAATGGTCAATAATGGCTTATGTAGATCCAAAGTTGTTATTAAGATGGATTTAGTGGATTTCTCGGGCAGGAGTGTTCGAAGAAGGTTATGGAGTCCTCTGATCAGTTTCGGGTAGGAATGGATTGATTTTAAGAGTTATTCGTGCGGTTATATGTTCGGTTTTTGTTTCGAATCACACTAATAATACTATGTTCCATTTGTGATTCATTGTTGCGATTCTAATGATAATAATAATCATATTTGATTAGATTGGTTTAGAAGTACGTTGAAACAATAGAACTATAGTTGTTTAATGTTTTAGTATAAATAGTTCCTTTCCCATGTATTTAGTAATGCTTTCTTAAATTCTCTCATACACCAATCTGTAGTTGCATACATTTGATTAACGTACAAGAAAATCTTATTTACTTTATCATGTTACATTGATTTAACTTCATTTTGATTCATCAAACATTACCTTTCTTGTTGTTCGTCTAATTACCTTCATTCCACCACTGTAATTTGATTATTGATTCTTATTAAGTGGATACGAGTAGTTTCATGGTCCTTTACAACTGGTTTCCTTGTCTTAATGGTCAATAATGGCTTCTGTAGATCAACAGTTGTTATTAAGATGGATTTAGTGGATTTCTCTGCAGGAGTGTTCGAAGAAGGTTATGGAGTCTTCTGATCAGTTTCGGGTAGGAATGATTGATTTTTGAGTTATTCGTGCGGTTATATGTTCGTTTTGGTTTCGAATCACACTAATAATACTATGTTCCATTTGTGATTCATTGTTGCGATTCTATGATAATTATAATCATATTTGATTAGATTGGTTTAGAAGTGCGTTGAAACATAGAACTATGGTTGTTTAATGTTTTAGTATAACTAGTTCCTTTCCCATGTATTTAGTAGTGCTTTCTTAAATACTCTTATACACGAATCTGTAGTTGTCTAATTTTGATTAACATACAAGAAAATCTTATTTACTTTATCATGTTACATTGATTTAACTTCTTTTTTTTCCATCAAACATTACGTTTCTTCTTGTTCGTCTAAATACCTTCATTCCACCACTGTAATTTGATTATTGATTCTTATTAAGTGGATACGAGTAGTTTCGTGGTCCTTAACAACTGGTTTTCTTGACTTAATGGTCAATAATGGTTTGTGTAGTTCAACAGTTGTTATTCAGATGGATTTAGTGGATTTCTGAGGCAGGAGTGTTCGAAGATGGTTATGCAGTCTTCTGATCAGTTCGGGTAGGAATGGATTGATTTTAGGAGTTATTCGTGCGTTTATATGTTCAGTTTTGGTTTCGAATCACACTAATATACTATGTTCCATTTGTGATTCATTGTTGCGATTCTAATGATAATTATAATCATATTTGATTAGATTGGTTTAGAAGTGCGTTGAAACAATAGAACTATGTTGTTTAATGTTTTAGTATAATAGTTCCTTTCCCATGTATTTAGTAATGCTTTCTTAAATATTCTTATACACCAATCTGTAGTTGCATAATTTTGATTAACGTACAAGAAAATCTTATTTACTTTATCATGTTACATTGATTTAACTTCATTTTGATTCATCAAACATTACGTTTCTTGTTGTTCGTCTAATTACCTTCATTCCACCACTGTAATTTGATTATGTTCTTATTAAGTGGATACGAGTAGTTTCATGGTCCTTTACAACTGGTTTCCTTGTCTTAATGGTCAATAATGGCTTCTGTAGATCCACAGTTGTTATTAAGATGGATTTAGTGGATTTTCTGAGGCAGGAGTGTTCGAAGAGGTTATGGAGTCTTCTGATCAGTTTCGGGTAGGAATGGATTGATTTTAGGAGTTATTCGTGCGTTTATGTTCGTTTTGGTTTCGAATCACACTAATAATACTATGTTCCATTTGTGATTCATTGTTGCGATTCTAATGATAATTTAATCATATTTGATTAGATTGGTTTAGAAGTGCGTTGAAACAATAGACTATGGTTGTTTAATGTTTTAGTATAACTAGTTTCTTTCCATGTATTTAGTAATGCTTTCTTAAATACTCTTATACACCAATCTGTAGTTGCATAATTTTGATTAACGTACAAGAAAATCTTATTTACTTTATCATGTTACATTGATTTAACTTCATTTTGATTCATCAAACATTACGTTTCTTGTTGTTCGTCTAATTACCTTCATTCCACCATGTAATTTGATTATTGATTCTTATTAAGTGGATACGAGTTTCATCATGGTCTTTACAACTGGTTTCCTTGTCTTAATGGTCAATAATGGTTTGTGTAGATCAACAGTTGTTATTAAGATGGATTTAGTGGATTTCTGAGGCAGGAGTGTTCGAAGATGGTTATGGAGTCTTCTGATCAGTTTCGGGTAGGAATGGATTGATTTTAGGAGTATTCGTGCGGTTATATGTTCGGTTTGGTCGAATCACACTAATAATACTATGTTCCATTTGTGATTCATTGTTGCGATTCTGATGATAATTATAATCATATTTGATTAGATTGGTTTAGAAGTGCGTTGAAACAATAGAACTAGGTTGTTTAATGTTTTAGTATAACTAGTTCCTTTCCCATGTATTTAGTAATGCTTTCTTAAATACTCTTATACACCAATCTGTAGTTGCATAATTTTGATTAACGTACAAGAAAATCTTATTTACTTTATCATGTTACATTGATTTAACTTGTTTTGATCCATCAAACATTACGTTTCTTCTTGTTCGTCTAAATACCTTCATTCCACCACTGTAATTGATTATTTTTCTTATTAAGTGGATACGAGTAGTTTCATGGTCCTTTACAACTGGTTTCCTTGTCTTAATGGTCAATAATGGTTTCTGTAGATCCACAGTTGTTATTAAGATGGATTTAGTGGATTTCTCTGGCAGGAGTGTTCGAAGATGGTTATGGAGTCTTTGATCAGTTTCGGGTAGGAATGGATTGATTTTAGGAGTTATTCGTGCGGTTATATGTTCGTTTTGGTTTCGAATCACACTAAAATACTATGTTCCATTTGTGATTCATTGTTGCGATTCTAATGATAATTATAATCATATTTGATTAGATTGGTTTAGAAGTGCGTTGAAACAATAGAACTATGTTGTTTAATGTTTTAGTATAACTAGTTCCTTCCCATGTATTTAGTAATGCTTTCTTAAATACTCTTATACACAATCTGTAGTTGCATAATTTTGATTAACGTACAAGAAAATCTTATTTACTTTATCATGTTACATTGATTTAACTTCATTTTGATTCACAAACATTACCTTCTTGTTGTTCGTCTAATTACCTTCATTCCACCACTGTATTTGATTATGATTCTTATTAAGTGGATACGAGTAGTTTCATGGTCCTTTACAACTGGTTTCCTTGTCTTAATGGTCAATAATGGTTCTGTAGATCAACAGTTGTTATTAAGATGGATTTAGTGGATTTCTGAGGCAGGAGTGTTCGAAGAAGGTTATGGAGTCTTCTGATCAGTTTCGGGTAGGAATGGATTGATTTTAGGAGTTATTCGTCGGTTATATGTTCGGTTTTGGTTTCGAATCACACTAATAATACTATGTTCCATTTGTGATTCATTTTGCGATTCTATGATAATTATAATCATATTTGATTAGATTGGTTTAGAAGTGCGTTGAAACAATAACTATGGTTGTTTAATGTTTTAGTATACTAGTTTCCTTTCCCATGTATTTAGTATGCTTTCTTAAATACTCTTATACCAATCTGTAGTTGCATAATTTTGATTAACGTACAAGAAAATCTTATTTATTTTATCATGTTACATTGATTTAACTTCATTTTGATTCATCAAACATTACCTTTCTTGTTGTTCATCTAATTACCTTCATTCCACCACTGTAATTTGATTATTGATTCTTATTAAGTGGATACGAGTAGTTTCATGGTCCTTTACAACTGGTTTCCTTGTCTTAATGGTCAATAATGGCTTCTGTAGATCCACAGTTGTTATTAAGTTGGATTTAGTGGATTTCTCTAGCAGGAGTGTTCGAAGAAGGTTATGGAGTCCTCTGATCAGTTTCGGGTAGGAATGGATTGATTTTAGGAGTTATTCGTGCGGTTATATGTTCGGTTTTGGTTTCGAATCACACTAATAATACTATGTTCCATTTGTGATTCATTGTTGCGATTCTGATGATAATAATAATCATATTTGATTAGATTGGTTTAGAAGTGCGTTGAAACAATAGAACTATAGTTGTTTAATGTTTTAGTATAAATAGTTCCTTTCCCATGTATTAGTAATGCTTTCTTAAATACTCTTATACACCAATCTGTAGTTGCATAATTTTGATTAACGTACAAGAAAATCTTATTTACTTTATCATGTTACATTGATTTAACTTGTTTTGATCCATCAAACATTACGTTTCTTCTTGTTCGTCTAATACCTTCATTCCACCACTGTAATTTGATTATTTATTCTTATTAAGTGGATACGAGTAGTTTCATGGTCCTTTACAACTGGTTTCCTTGTCTTAATGGTCAATAATGGCTTCTGTAGATCAACAGTTGTTATTAAGATGGATTTAGTGGATTTCTGGCAGGAGTGTTCGAAGATGGTTATGGAGTCTTCTGATCAGTTTCGGGTAGGAATGGATTGATTTTAGGAGTTATTCGTGCGGTTATATGTTCGTTTTGTTTCGAATCACACTAATATACTATGTTCCATTTGTGATTCATTGTTGCGATTCTAATGATAATTATAATCATATTTGATTAGATTGGTTTAGAAGTGCGTTGAAACAATAGAACTATGGTTGTTTAATGTTTTAGTATAACTAGTTCCTTTCCCAGTATTTAGTAATGCTTTCTTAATACTCTTATACACCAATCTGTAGTTGCATAATTTTGATTAACGTACAAGAAAATCTTATTTACTTTATCATGTTACATTGATTTAACTTCATTTTGATTCATCAAACATTACCTTTCTTGTTGTTCATCTAATTACCTTCATTCCACCACTGTAATTTGATTATTGATTCTTATTAAGTGGATACGAGTAGTTTCATGGTCCTTTACAACTGGTTTCCTTGTCTTAATGGTCAATAATGGCTTCTGTAGATCCACAGTTGTTATTAAGATGGATTTAGTGGATTTCTCTGGCAGGAGTGTTCGAAGAAGGTTATGGAGTCCTCTGATCAGTTTCGGGTAGGAATGGATTGATTTTAGGAGTTATTCGTGCGGTTATATGTTCGGTTTTGGTTTCGAATCACACTAATAATACTATGTTCCATTTGTGATTCATTGTTGCGATTCTGATGATAATTATAATCATATTTGATTAGATTGGTTTAAAAGTGCGTTGAAACAATAGAACTATGGTTGTTTAAGGTTTTAGTATAACTAGTTCCTTTCCCATGTATTTAGTAGTGCTTTCTTAAATACTCTTATACACCAATCTGTAGTTGCATAATTTTGATTAACGTACAAGAAAATCTTATTTACTTTATCATGTTACATTGATTTAACTTCATTTTGATTCATCAAACATTACCTTTCTTGTTGTTCGTCTAATTACCTTCATTCCACCAATCTAATTTGATTATTGATTCTTATTAAGTGGATACGAGTAGTTTCATGGTCCTTTACAACTGGTTTCCTTGTCTTAATGGTCAATAATGGCTTCTGTAGATCCACAGTTGTTATTAAGATGGATTTAGTGGATTTTTCTGGCAGGAGTGTTCGAAGATGGTTATGGAGTCTTCTGATCAGTTTCGGGTTGGAATGATTGATTTTAGGAGTTATTCGTGCGGTTATATGTTCAGTTTTGGTTTCGAATCACACTAATAATACTATGTTCCATTTGTGATTCATTGTTGCGATTCTATGATAATTATATCATATTTGATTAGATTGGTTTAAAGTGCGTTGAAACAATAGAACTATGGTTGTTTAATGTTTTAGTATAACTAGTTCCTTTCCCAGTATTTAGTAATGCTTTCTTAAGTACTCTTATGCACCAATTTGTAGTTGCATAATTTTGATTAACGTACAAAAAATCTTATTTACTTTATCATGTTACAATGATTTAACTTTGTTTTGATCCATCAAACATTACGTTTCTTCTTGTTCGTCTAAATACCTTCATTCCAGCACTGTAATTTGATTATTTATTCTTATTAAGTGGATACGAGTAGTTTCATGGTCTTTACAACTGGTTTCCTTATCTTAATGATCAATAATGGCTTCTGTAGATCCACAGTTGTTATTAGGATGGATTTAGTGGATTTCTCTGGCAGGAGTGTTCAAAGAAGGTTATGGAGTCTTCTGATCAGTTTCGGGTTAGAATGGATTGATTTTAGGAGTTATTCGTGCGGTTATATGTTCAGTTTTGGTTTCGAATCACACTAATAATACTATGTTCCATTTGTGATTCATTGTTGCGATTCTGATGATAATTATAATCATATTTGATTAGATTGGTTTAAAAGTGCGTTGAAACAATAGAACTATGGTTGTTTAAGGTTTTAGTATAACTAGTTCTTTTCCCATGTATTTAGTAGTGCTTTCTTAAATACTCTTATACACGAATCTGTAGTTGCATAATTTTGATTAACGTACAAGAAAATCTTATTTACTTTATTATGTTACATTGATTTAACTTCATTTTGATTCATCAAACATTACCTTTCTTGTTGTTCATCTAATTACCCTCATTCAACCACTGTAATTTGATTAATGATTCTTATTAAGTGGATACGAGTAGTTTCATTGTCCTTTACAACTGGTTTCCTTGTCTTAATGGTCTATAATGGCTTCTGTAGATCCACAGTTGTTATTAAGTTGGATTTAGTGGATTTATCTGGCAGGAGTGTTCGAAGAAGGTTATGGAGTCCTCTGATTAGTTTTGGGTAGGAATGGATTGATTTTAAGAGTTATTCGTGTGGTTATATGTTCGGTTTTGGTTTCGAATCACACTAATAATACTATGTTCCATTTGTGATTCATTGTTGCGATTCTGATGACAATTATAATCATATTTGATTAGATTGGTTTAGAAGTGCGTTGAAACAATAGAACTATAGTTGTTTAATGTTTTAGTATAAATAGTTCCTTTCCCATGTATTTAGTAATGCTTTCTTAAATTCTCTCATACACCAATCTGTAGTTGCATACATTTGATTAACGTACAAGAAAATCTTATTTACTTTATCATGTTACATTGATTTAACTTTGTTTTGATCCATCAAACATTACGTTTCTTCTTGTTCGTCTAAATACCTTCATTCCACCACTGTAATTTGATTATTCATTTTTATTAAGTGGATACGAGTAGTTTCATGGTCCTTTACAACTGGTTTCCTTGTTTTAATGGTCAATAATGTTTTGTGTAGATCAACAGTTGTTATTAAGATGGATTTAGTGGATATCTGAGGCAGGAGTGTTCGAAGATGGTTATGGAGTCTTCTGATAAGTTTTGGGTAGGAATGGATTAATTTTAGGAGTTATTCGTGGGGTTATATGTTCAGTTTTGGTTTCAAATCACACTAATGATACTATGTTCCATTTGAGATTCATTGTTGCGATTCTAATGATAATTATAATCATATTTGATTAGATTGGTTTAGAAGTGCGTTGAAACAATAGAACTATAGTTGTTTAATGTTTTAGTATAACTAGTTCTTTTCCCATGTATTTAGTAGTGCTTTCTTAAATACTCTTATACACGAATCTGTAGTTGCATAATTTTGATTACTTACAAGAAAATCTTATTTACTTTATCTTGTTACATTGATTTAACTTCATTTTGATTCATCAAACATTACCTTTCTTGTTGTTCATCTAATTACCTTCATTCCACCACTGTAATTTGATTATTCATTCTTATTAAGTGGATACGAGTAGTTTCATGGTCCTTTACAACTGGTTTCCTTGTCTTAATGGTCAATAATGGCTTCTGTAGATCCACAGTTGTTATTAAGTTGGATTTAGTGGATTTCTCTGGCAGGAGTGTTCGAAGAAGGTTATGGAGTCCTCTGATCAGTTTCGGGTAGGAATGGATTGATTTTAAGAGTTATCCGTGCGGTTATATGTTCGGTTTTGGTTTCGAATCACACTAATAATACTATGTTCCATTTGAGATTCATTATTGCGATTCTAATGATAATTATAATCATATTTGATTAGATTGGTTTAGAAGGGCATTGAAACAATAGAACTATAGTTGTTTAATGTTTTAGTATAAATAGTTCCTTTCCCATGTATTTAGTAATGCTTTCTTAAATTCTCTCATACACCAATCTGTAGTTGCATAAATTTGATTAACGTACAAGAAAATCTTATTTACTTTATCATGTTACATTGATTTAACTTCGTTTTGATCCATCAAACATTACGTTTCTTCTTGTTCGTCTAAATACCTTCATTCCACCACTGTAATTTGATTATTCATTATTATTAAGTGGATACGAGTAGTTTCATGGTCCTTTACATCTGGGTTCCTTGTCTTAATGGTCAATAATGGTTTGTGTAGATCAACAGTTGTTATTAAGATGGATTTAGTGGATTTCTGAGGCAGGAGTGTTCGAAGATGGTTATGGAGTCTTCTGATAAGTTTCGGGTAGGAATGGTTTACTTTTAGGAGTTATTCGTGGGGTTATATGTTCATTTTTGGTTTCGAATCACACTAATGATACTATGTTCCACTTGAGATTCATTGTTGCGATTCTAATGATAATTATAATCATATTTGATTAGATTGGTTTAGAAGTGCGTTGAAACAATAGAGCTATAGTTGTTTATTGTTTTAGTATAAATAGTTACTTTTCCATGTATTTAGTAATGCTTTCTTAAATTCTCTTATACACCAATCTATAGTTGCATACATTTGATTAACGTACAAGAAAATCTTATTACTTTATCATGTTACATTGATTTAACTTCGTTTTGATCCATCAAACATTACATTTCTTCTTGTTCGTCTAAATACCTTCATTCTACCACTGTAATTTTATTATTCATTATTATTAAGTGGATACGAGTAGTTTCATGGTCCTTTAGAACTGGTTTCTTTGTCTTAATGGTCAATAATGGTTTGTGTAGATCAATAGTTGTTATTAAGATGGATTTAGTGGATTTCTGAGGCAGGAGTGTTCGAAGATGGTTATGGAGTCTTCTGATCAGTTTCGGGTAGGAATGGATTGATTTTAGGAGTTATTCGTGGGTTATATGTTCAGTTTTGGTTCGAATCACACTAATGATACTATGTTCCATTTGAGATTCATTGTTGCGATTCTAATGATAATTATAATCATATTTGATTAGATTGGTTTAGAAGTGCGTTGAAACAATAGAGCTATAGTTGTTTAATGTTTTAGTATAAATAGTTCCTTTCCCATGTATTTAGTAGTGCTTTCTTAAATACTCTTATGCACGAATCTGTAGTTGCATAATTTTGATTAACGTACAAGAAAATCTTATTTACTTTATCATGTTACATTGATTTAACTTTATTTTGATTCATTAAACATTACCTTTCTTGTTGTTCATCTAATTACCTTCATTCCACCACTGTAATTTGATTATTGATTCTTATTAAGTGGATACGAGTAGTTTCATGGTCCTTTACAACTGGTTTCCTTGTCTTAATGGTCAATAATGGCTTTTCTAGATCCACAGTTGTTATTAAGTTGGATTTAGTTGATTTCTCTGGCAGGAGTGTTCGAAGAAGGTTATGGAGTCCTCTGATCAGTTTCGGGTAGGAATGGATTGATTTTAGGAGTTATTCGTGTGGTTATATGTTCGGTTTTGGTTTCGAATCACACTAATAATACTATGTTCCATTTGTGATTCATTGTTGCGATTCTGATGATAATAATAATCATATTTGATTAGATTGGTTTAGAAGTGCGTTGAAACAATAGAACTATAGTTGTTTAATGTTTTAGTATAACTAGTTCCTTTCCCAAGTATTTAGTAATACTTTCTTAAGTACTCTTATGCACCAATTTGTAGTTGCATAATTTTGATTAACGTACAAGAAAATCTTATTTACTTTATCATGTTACATTGATTTAACTTCCTTTTGATCCATCAAACATTACGTTTCTTCTTGTTCGTCTAAATACCTTCATTCTAAAACTGTAATTTGATTATTATTCTTATTAAGTGGATACGAGTAGTTTCATGGTCCTTTACAACTGGTTTCCTTGTCTTAATGGTCAATAATGGTTTGTGTAGATCAACAGTTGTTATTAAGATGGATTTAGTGGATTTCTGAGGCAGGAGTGTTCGAAGATGGTTATGGAGTCTTCTGATCAGTTTCGGGTAGGAATGGATTGATTTTAGGGGTTATTCGTGTGGTTATATGTTCAGTTTTGGTTTCGAATCACACGAATGATACTATGCTCCATTTATGATTCATTATTGCGATTCTAATGATAATTATAATCATATTTGATTAGATTGGTTTAGAAGTGCGTTGAAACAATAGAACTATGGTTGTTTAATGTTTTAGTATAACTAGTTCTTTTCCCATGTATTTAGTAGTGCTTTCTTAAATACTCTTATACACGAATCTGTAGTTGCATAATTTTGATTAACGTACAAAAAATCTTATTTAATTTATCATGTTACATTTATTTAACTTCGTTTTGATTCATCAAACATTACCTTTCTTGTTGTTCGTCAAATTACCTTCATTCCACCAATGTCATTTGATTATTGATTCTTATTAAGTGGATATGAGGAGTTTCATGGTCCTTTACAACTAGTTTCCTTGTCTTAATGGTCAATAATGGCTTCTATAGATCCACAGTTGTTATTAAGATGGATTTAGTGGATTTCTTTGGCAGGAGTGTTCGAAGAAGGTTATGGAGTCTTCTGATCAGTTTCGGGTAGGAATGGATTGATTTTAGGAGTTATTCGTGCGGTTATATGTTCGGTTTTCATTTTGAATCACACTAATAATACTATGTTCCATTTGTGATTCATTGTTGCGATTCTGATGATAATTATAATCATATTTGATTAGATTGGTTTAGAAGTGTGTTGAAACAATAGAACTATAGTTGTTTAATGTTTTAGTATAAATAGTTCCTTTCCCATGTATTTAGTAATGCTTTCTTAAATTTTCTAATACACCAATCTATAGTTGCATACATTTGATTAACGTACAAGAAAATCTTATTTACTTTATCATGTTACATTGATTTAACTTCGTTTTGATCCATCAAACATTACGTTTCTTCTTGTTCGTCTAAATACCTTCATTCTACCACTGTAATTTGATTATTCATTATTATTAAGTGGATACAAGTACTTTCATGGTCCTTTACAACTGGTTTCCTTGTCTTAATGGTCAATAATGGTTTGTGTAGATTAACAGTTGTTATTAAGATGGATTTAGTGGATTTCTGAGGCAGGAGTGTTCGAAGATGGTTATGGAGTCTTCTGATCACTTTCGGGTAGGAATGGATTGATTTTAGGGTTATTCGTGTGGTTATATGTTCAGTTTTGGTTTCGAATCACACTAATGATACTATGTTCTATTTCAGATTCATTGTTGTGATTCTAATGATAATTATAATCATATTTGATTAGATTGGTATAGAAGTGCCTTGAAACAATAGAACTATGATTGTTTAATGTTTTAGTATAACTAGTTCTTTTCCCATGTATTTAGTAGTGCTTTCTTAAATACTCTTATACACGAATCTGTTGTTGCGTAATTTTGATTAACGTACAAGAAAATCTTATTTAATTTATCATGTTACATTCATTTAGCTTCATTTTGATTCATCAAACATTACATTTCTTGTTGTTCCTCTTATTACCTTCATTCCACCACTGTAATTTGATTAATGATTCTTATTAAGTGGATACGAGTAGTTTCATGGTCCTTTACAATTGGTTTCCTTGTCTTAATGGTCAATAATGGCTTCTGTAGATCCACAGTTGTTATTAAGATGGATTTAGTGGATTTCTCTGGCAGGAGTGTTCGAAGAAGGTTATGGAGTCTTCTGATCAGTTTCGGGTAGGAATGGATTGATTTTAGGAGTTATTCGTGCGGTTATATGTTCGGTTTTGGTTTCGAATCACACTAATGATACTATGTTCCATTTGAGATTCATTGTTGCGATTCTAATGATAATTATAATCATATTTGATTAGATTGGTTTAGAAGTGCGTTGAAACAATAGAGCTATAGTTGTTTAATGTTTTAGTATAAATAGTTCCTTTCCCATGTATTTAGTAATGCTTTCTTAAATTCTCTTATACACCAATCTGTAGTTGCATACATTTGATTAACGTACAAGAAAATCTTATTTACTTTATCATGTTACATTGATTTAACTTCGTTTTGATCCATCAAACATTACGTTTCTTCTTGTTCGTCTAAATACCTTCATTCCACCACTGTAATTTGATTATTCATTATTATTAAGTGGATACGAGTAGTTTCATGGTCCTTTACAACTGGTTTCCTTGTCTTAATGGTCAATAATGGTTTGTGTAGATCAACAGTTGTTATTAAGATGGATTTAGTGGATTTCTGAGGCAGGAGTGTTCGAAGATGGTTATGGAGTCTTCTGATAAGTTTCGGGTAGGAATGGATTAATTTTAGGAGTTATTCGTGGGGTTATATGTTCAGTTTTGGTTTCGAATCACACTAATGATACTATGTTCCATTTGAGATTCATTGTTGCGATTCTAATGATAATTATAATCATATTTGATTAGATTGGTTTAGAAGTGCGTTGAAACAATAGAGCTATAGTTGTTTAATGTTTTAGTATAAATAGTTCCTTTCCCATGTATTTAGTAATGCTTTCTTAAATTCTCTTATACACCAATCTGTAGTTGCATAATTTTGATTAACGTACAAAAAAATCTTATTTAATTTATCATGTTACATTGATTTAACTTCGTTTTGATTCATCAAACATTACCTTTCTTGTTGTTCGTCAAATTACCTTCATTCCACCAATGTCATTTGATTATTGATTCTTATTAAGTGTATATGAGTAGTTTCATGGTCCTTTACAACTGGTTTCCTTGTCTTAATGGTTAATAATGGCTTCTGTAGATCCACAGTTGTTATTAAGATGGATTTTGTGGATTTCTCTGGCAGGAGTGTTTGAAAAAGGTTATGGAGTCTTCTGATCAGTTTCGGGTAGGAATGGATTGATTTTAGGAGTTATTCGTGCAGTTATGTATTCGGTTTTCATTTTAAATCACACTAATAATACTATGTTCCATTTGTGATTCATTGTTGCGATTCTGATGATAATTATAATCATATTTGATTAGATTGGTTTAGAAGTGCGTTGAAACAATAGAGCTATAGTTGTTTAATGTTTTAGTATAACTAGTTCCTTTCCCAAGTATTTAGTAATGCTTTCTTAATACTCTTATACACCAATTGTAGTTGCATAATTTTGATTAACGTACAAGAAAATCTTATTTACTTTATCATGTTACATTGATTTAACTTCCTTTTGATCCATCAAACATTACGTTTCTTCTTGTTCGTCTAAATACCTTCATTCTAAAACTATAATTTGATTATTTATTCTTATTAAGGGGATACGTGTACTTTCATGGTTCTTTACAACTGGTTTCCTTGTGTTAATGGTCAATAATGGTTTGTGTAGATCAACAGTTGTTATTAAGATGGATTTAGTGGATTTCTGAGGCAGGAGTGTTCGAAGATGGTTATGGAGTCTTCTGATCAGTTTCGGGGTAGTAATGGATTGATATTAGGGTTATTCCTATGGTTATATGTTCAGTTTTGGTTACAAATCACACTAATGATACTATGCTCCATTTGTGATTGATTGTTGTGATTCTAATGATAATTATAATCATATTTGATTAGATTGGTTTAGAAGTGCGTTGAAACAATAGAACTATGGTTGTTTAATGTTTTAGTATAACTAGTTTTTTTCCCATGTATTTAGTAGTGCTTTCTTAAATACTCTTATACACGAATCTGTAGTTGCATAATTTTGATTAACGTACAAAAAATCTTATTTAATTTATCATGTTACATTTATTTAACTTCGTTTTGATTCATCAAACATTACCTTTCTTGTTGTTCGTCAAATTACCTTCATTCCACCAATGTCATTTGATTATTGATTCTTATTAAGTGGATATGAGGAGTTTCATGGTCCTTTACAACTGGTTTCCTTGTCTTAATGGTCAATAATGGTTTGTGTAGATCCACAGTTGTTATTAAGATGGATTTAGTGGATTTCTCTGGCAGGAGTGTTCGAAGATGGTTATGGAGTCTTCTGATCAGTTTCGGGTAGGAATGGATTGATTTTAAGAGTTATTCGTGCGGTTATATGTTCGTTTTGGTTTCGAATCACACTAATAATACTATGTTCCATTTTAGATTCATTGTTGCGATTCTACTGATAATTATAATCATATTTGATTAGATTGGTTTAGAAGTGCGTTGAAACAATAAAACTATAGTTGTTTAATGTTTTAGTATAAATAGTTCCTTTCCCATGTATTTAGTAATGCTTTCTTAAATTCTCTCATACACCAATCTGTAGTTGCATACATTTGATTAACGTACAAGAAAATCTTATTTACTTTATCATGTTACATTGATTTAACTTCGTTTTGATCCATCAAACATTACGTTTCTTCTTGTTCGTCTAAATACCTTCATTCCACCACTGTAATTTGATTATTCATTCTTATTAAGTGGATACGAGTAGTTTCATGGTCCTTTACAACTGGTTTCCTTGTCTTAATGGTCAATAATGGTTTGTGTAGATCAACAGTTGTTATTAGGATGGATTTAGTGGATTTCTGAGGCAGGAGTGTTCGAAGATGGTTATGGAGTCTTCTGATCAGTTTCGGGTAGGAATGGATTGATTTTAGGAGTTATTCGTGTGGTTATATGTTCAGTTTTGGTTTCGAATCACACTAATGATACTATGTTCCATTTGAGATTCATTGTTGCGATTCTAATGATAATTATAATCATATTTGATTAGATTGGTATAGAAGTGCCTTGAAACAATAGAACTATGGTTTTTTAATGTTTTAGTATAACTAGTTCTTTTCCCATGTATTTAGTAGTGCTTTCTTAAATACTCTTATACACGAATCTGTAGTTGCATAATTTTGATTAACGTACAAGAAAATCTTATTTAATTTATCATGTTACATTGATTTAACTTCATTTTGATTCATCAAACATTACCTTTCTTGTTGTTCGTCTAATTACCTTCATTCCACCAATGTAATTTGATTATTGATTCTTATTAAGTGGATACGAGTAGTTTCATGGTCCTTTACAACTGGTTTCCTTGTCTTAATGGTCAATAATGGCTTCTGTAGATCCACAGTTGTTATTAAGATTTAGTGGATTTTTCTGGCAGGAGTGTTCGAAGAAGGTTATGGAATCTTCTGATCAGTTTCGGGTAGGAATGGATTGATTTTAGGAGTTATTCGTGAGGTTATATGTTCGGTTTTCGTTTCGAATCACACTAATGATACTATGTTCCATTTGAGATTCATTGTTGCGATTCTGATTATAATTATAATCATATTTGATTAGATTGGTTTAGAAGTGCGTTGAAACAATAGAACTATAGTTGTTTAATGTTTTAGTATAACTAGTTCCTTTCCCATGTATTTAGTAATGCTTTCTTAAATTCTCTCATACACCAATCTGTAGTTGCATAATTTGATTAACGTACAAGAAAATCTTATTTACTTTATCATGTTACATTGATTTAACTTCGTTTTGATTCATCAAACATTACGTTTCTTCTTGTTCGTCTAAATACCTTCATTCCACCACTGTAATTTGATTATTCATTATTAAGTGGATACGAGTAGTTTCATGGTCCTTTACAATTGGTTTCCTTGTCTTAATGGTCAATAATGGTTTGTGTAGATCAACAGTTGCTATTAAGATGGATTTAGTGGATTTCTGAGGCAGGAGTGTTCGAAGATGGTTATGGAGTCTTCTAAAACATAGTTTTAGGAGTTATTCGTGGGGTTATATGTTCAGTTTTGGTTTCGAATCACACTAATGATACTATGTTCCATTTGAGATTCATTGTTGCGATTCTAATGATAATTATAATCATATTTGATTAGATTGGTTTAGAAGTGCGTTGAAACAATAGAACTATAGTTGTTTAATGTTTTAGTATAAATTGTTCCTTTCCCATGTATTTAGTAATGCTTTCTTAAATTCTCTTATACACCAATCTGTAGTTGCATAAATTTGATTAACGTACAAGAAAATCTTATTTACTTTATCATGTTACATTGATTTAACTTCATTTTGATCCATAAAACATTACCTTTCTTGTTGTTCGTCTAATCACCTTCATTCCACCACTATAATTTGATTATTGATTCTTATTAAGTGGATACGAGTAGTTTCATGGTCCTTTACAACTGGTTTCCTTGTCTTAATGGTCAATAATGGTTTGTGTAGATCAATAGTTGTTATTAGATGGATGTAGTGGATTTCTGAGGCAGGAGTGTTCGAAGAAGGTTATGGAGTCTTTTGATTAGTTTCGGGTAGGAAAGGATTGATTTTAGGGGTTATTCCTGTGGTTATATGTTCAATTTGGTTTCGAATCACACTAATGATACTATGCTCCATTTGTGATTCATTGTTGTGATTCTAATGATAATTATAATCATATTTGATTAGATTTGTTTAAAAGTGCGTTGAAACAATAGAACTATGGTTGTTTAATGTTTTAGTATAACTAGTTCTTTTCCCATGTATTTAGTAGTGCTTTCTTAAATACTCTTATACACGAATCTGTAGTTGCATAATTTTGATTAACGTACAAGAAAATCTTATTTAATTTATCATGTTACATTGATTTAACTTCATTTTGATACATCAAACATTACCTTTCTTGTTGTTCGTCTAATACCTTCATTCCACCACTGTAATTTGATTATTATTCTTATTAAGTGATACGAGTAGTTTCATGGTCCTTTACAACTGGTTTCCTTGTCTTAATGGTCAATAATGGTTTGTGTAGATCAACAGTTGTTATTAGATGGATTTAGTGGATTTCTGAGGCAGGAGTGTTCGAAGATGGTTATGGAGTCTTCTGATCAGTTTCGGGTAGGAATGGATTGATTTTAGGAGTTATTCGTTGGTTATATGTTCAGTTTTGGTTTCGAATCACACTAATGATACTATTTCCATTTGTGATTCATTGTTGCGATTCTAATGATAATTATAATCATATTTGATTAGATTGGTTTAGAAGTGCGTTGAAACAATAGAACTATGGTTGTTTAATGTTTTAGTATAACTAGTTCTTTTCCCATGTATTTAGTAGTGCTTTCTTAAATACTCTTATACACGAATCTGTAGTTGCATAATTTTGATTAACGTACAAGAAAATCTTATTTAATTTATCATGTTACATTGATTTAACTTCATTTTGATTCATCAAACATTACCTTTCTTGTTGTTCGTCTAATTACCTTCATTCCACCAATGTAATTTGATTATTGATTCTTATTAAGTGGATACGAGTAGTTTCATGGTCCTTTACAACTGGTTTCCTTGTCTTAATGGTCAATAATGATTTGTGTAGATCAACAGTTGTTATTAAGATGGATTTAGTGGATTTTTGAGGCAGGAGTGTTCGAAGATGGTTATGGAGTCTTCTGATAAGTTTCGGGTAGGAATGGATTGTTTTAGGAGTTATTCGTGGGTTATATGTTCAGTTTTGGTTTCGAATCACACTAATGATACTATGTTCCATTTGAGATTCATTGTTGCGATTCTAATGATAATTATAATCATATTTGATTAGATTGGTTTAGAAGTGCGTTGAAACAATAGAACTATAGTTGTTTAATGTTTTAGTATAAATAGTTCCTTTCCCATGTATTTAGTAATGCTTTCTTAAATTCTCTTATTCATCAATCTGTAGTTGCATACATTAGATTAACGTACAAGAAAACCTTATTTACTTTATCATGTTACATTGATTTAACTTCGTTTTGATCCATCAAACATTACGTTTCTTCTTCTCCGTCTAAATACCTTCATTCCAGCACTGTAATTTGATTATTCATTATTATTAAGTGGATACGAGTAGTTTAATGGTTCTTTACAACTGGTTTCCTTGTCTTAATGGTCAATAATGGTTTGTGTAGATTAACAGTTTTTATTAAGATGGATTTAGCGGATTTCTGAGGCAGGAGTGTTCGAAGATGGTTATGGAGTCTTCTGATCAGTTTCGGGTAGGAATGGATTGATTTTAGGGGTTATTCCTGTGGTTATATGTTCAGTTTTGGTTTCGAATCACACTAATGATACTATGTTCCATTTGAGATTCATTGTTGCGATTCTAATGATAATTATAATCATATTTGATTAGATTGGTTTAGAAGTGCGTTGAAACAATAGAACTATGGTTTTTTAATGTTTTAGTATAACTAGTTCTTTTCCCATGTATTTAGTAGTGCTTTCATAAATACTCTTATACACGAATCTGTAGTTGCATAATTTTGATTAACGTACAAGAAAATCTTATTTAATTTATCATGTTACATTGATTTAACTTCATTTTGATTCATCAAACATTACCTTTCTTGTTGTTCGTCTAATTACCTTCATTCCACCAATGTAATTTGATTATTTATTCTTACTAAGTGGATACGAGTAGTTTCATGGTCCTTTACAACTGGTTTCCTTGTCTTAATGGTTAATAATGGCTTCTGTAAATCCACAGTTGTTATTAAGAAGGATTTAGTGGATTTCTCTGGCAGGAGTGTTCGAAGAAGGTTATGGAGTCTTCTGATCAGTTTCGGGTAGGAATGGATTGATTTTAGGAGTTATTCGTGTGGTTATATGTTCAGTTTTGGTTTCGAATCACACTAATGATACTATGTTCCATTTGAGATTCATTGTTGCGATTCTAATGATAATTATAATCATATTTGATTAGATTGGTTTAGAAGTGCGTTGAAACAATAGAACTATGGTTGTTTAATGTTTTAGTATAACTAGTTCTTTTCCCATGTATTTAGTATGCTTTCTTAAATACTCTTATACACAATCTGTAGTTGCATAATTTTGATTAACGTACAAGAAAATCTTATTTACTTTATCATGTTACATTGATTTAACTTCATTTTGATTCATCAAACATTACCTTTCTTGTTGTTCGTCTAATTACCTTCATTCCACCACTGTAATTTGATTATTGATTCTTATTAAGTGGATACGAGTAGTTTCATGGTCCTTTACAACTGGTTTCCTTGTCTTAATGGTCAATAATGGTTTGTGTAGATCAACAGTTGTTATTAAGATGGATTTAGTGGATTTTGAGGCAGGAGTGTTCGAAGATGGTTATGGAGTCTTCTGATAAGTTTCGGGTAGGAATGGATTAATTTTAGGAGTTATTCGTGGTGTTATATGTTCAGTTTTGGTTTCGAATCACACTAATGATACTATGTTCCATTTGAGATTCATTGTTGCGATTCTAATGATAATTATAATCATATTTGATTAGATTGGTTTAGAAGTGCGTTGAAACAATAGAACTATAGTTGTTTAATGTTTTAGTATAAATAGTTCCTTTCCCATGTATTTAGTAATGCTTTCTTAAATTCTCTTATACACCAATCTGTAGTTGCATAAATTTGATTAACGTACAAGAAAATCTTATTTACTTTATCATGTTACATTGATTTAACTTCGTTTTGATCCATCAAACATTACGTTTCTTCTTGTTCGTCTAAATACCTTCATTCCACCACTGTAATTTGATTATTCATTCTTATTAAGTGGATACGAGTAGTTTCATGGTCCTTTACAACTGGTTTCCTTGTCTTAATGGTCAATAATGGTTTGTGTAGATCAACAGTTGTTATTAAGATGGATTTAGTGGATTTCTGAGGCAGGAGTGTTCGAAGATGGTTATGGAGTCTTCTGATCAGTTTCGGGTAGGAATGGATTGATTTTAGGAGTTATTCGTATGGTTATATGTTCAGTTTTGGTTTCGAATCACACTAATGATACTATGTTCCATTTGAGATTCATTGTTGCGATTCTAATGATAATTATAATCATATTTGATTAGATTGGTTTAGAAGTGCATTGAAACAATAGAACTATAGTTGTTTAATGTTTTTGTATAACTAGTTCTTTTCCCATGTATTTAGTAGTGCTTTCTTAAATACTCTTATGCACGAATCTGTAGTTGCATAATTTTGATTAACGTACAAGAAAATCTTATTTACTTTATCATGTTACATTGATTTAACTTCATTTTGATCCATCAAACATTACTTTCTTGTTGTTCGTCTAATACCTTCATTCCACCACTAATTTGATTATTGATTCTTATTAAGTGGATACGAGTAGTTTCATGGTCCTTTACAACTGGTTTCCTTGTCTTAATGGTCAATAATGGTTCTGTAGATCACAGTTGTTATTAAGATGGATTTAGTGGATTTCTGAGGCAGGAGTGTTCGAAGATGGTTATGAGTCTTCTGATAAGTTTCGGGTAGGAATGGATTGATTTTAGGAGTTATTCGTGTGGTTATATGTTCAGTTTTGGTTTCGAATCACACTAATGATACTATGTTCCATTTGAGATTCATTGTTGCGATTCTAATGATAATTATAATCATATTTGATTAGATTGGTTTAGAAGTGCGTTGAAACAATAGAACTATGGTTGTTTAATGTTTTAGTATAACTAGTTCTTTTCCCATGTATTTAGTAGTGCTTTCTTAAATACTCTTATACACGAATCTGTAGTTGCATAATTTTGATTAACTTACAAGAAAATCTTATTTACTTTATCATGTTACATTGATTTAACTTCATTTTGATTCATCAAACATTACCTTTCTTGTTGTTCGTCTAAATACCTTCATTCCACCACTGTAATTTGATTATTCATTCTTATTAAGTGGATACGAGTAGTTTCATGGTCCTTTACAACTGGTTTCCTTGTCTTAATGGTCAATAATGGCTTCTGTAGATCTACAGTTGTTATTAAGTTGGATTTAGTGGATTTCTCTGGCAGGAGTGTTCGAAGAAGGTTATGGAGTCCTCTGATCAGTTTCGGGTAGGAATGGATTGATTTTAAGAGTTATTCGTGCGGTTATATGTTCGGTTTTGGTTTCGAATCACACTAATAATACTATGTTCCATTTGTGATTCATTGTTGCGATTCTGATGATAATAATAATCATATTTGATTAGATTGGTTTAGAAGTGCGTTGAAACAATAGAACTATAGTTGTTTAATGTTTTAGTATAAATAGTTCCTTTCCCATGTATTTAGTAGTGCTTTCTTAAATACTCTTATACACAATCTGTAGTTGCATACATTTGATTAACGTACAAGAAAATCTTATTTACTTTATCATGTTACATTGATTTAACTTCGTTTTGATCCATCAAACATTACGTTTCTTCTTGTTCGTCTAAATACCTTCATTCCACCACTGTAATTTGATTATTCATTCTTATTAAGTGGATACGAGTAGTTTCATGGTCCTTTACAACTGGTTTCCTTGTCTTAATGGTCAATAATGGTTTGTGTAGATCAACAGTTGTTATTAAGATGGATTTAGTGGATTTTTGAGGCAGGAGTGTTCGAAGATGGTTATGGAGTCTTCTGATAAGTTTCGGGTAGGAATGGATTAATTTTAGGAGTTATTCGTGGGGTTATATGTTCAGTTTTGGTTTCGAATCACACTAATGATACTATGTTCCATTTGAGATTCATTGTTGCGATTCTAATGATAATTATAATCATATTTGATTAGATTGGTTTAGAAGTGCGTTGAAACAATAGAACTATAGTTGTTTAATGTTTTAGTATAAATAGTTCCTTTCCCATGTATTTAGTAATGCTTTCTTAAATTCTCTTATACACCAATCTGTAGTTGCATAATTTGATTAACGTACAAGAAATCTTATTTACTTTATCATGTTACATTGATTTAACTTCGTTTTGATCCATCAAACATTACGTTTCTTCTTGTTCGTCTAAATACCTTCATTCCACCACTGTAATTTGATTATTCATTCTTATTAAGTGGATACGAGTAGTTTCATGGTCCTTTACAACTGGTTTCCTTGTCTTAATGGTCAATAATGGTTTGTGTAGATCAACAGTTGTTATTAAGATGGATTTAGTGGATTTCTGAGGCAGGAGTGTTCGAAGATGGTTATGGAGTCTTCTGATCAGTTTCGGGTAGGAATGGATTGATTTTAGGAGTTATTCGTGTGGTTATATGTTCAGTTTTGGTTTCGAATCACACTAATGATACTATGTTCCATTTGAGATTCATTGTTGCGATTCTAATGATAATTATAATCATATTTGATTAGATTGGTTTAGAAGTGCGTTGAAACAATAGAACTATGGTTGTTTAATGTTTTAGTATAACTAGTTCTTTTCCCATGTATTTAGTAGTGCTTTCTTAAATACTCTTATACACGAATCTGTAGTTGCATAATTTTGATTAACGTACAAGAAAATCTTATTTACTTTATCATGTTACATTGATTTAACTTCATTTTGATTCATCAAACATTACCTTTCTTGTTGTTCGTCTAATACCTTCATTCCACCACTGTAATTTGTTATTATTATTCTTATTAAGTGGATATGAGTAGTTTCATGGTTCTTTACAACTGGTTTCCTTGTCTTAATGGTCAATAATGGTTTGTGTAGATCAACAGTTGTTATTAGATGGATTTAGTGGATTTCTGAGGCAGGAGTGTTCGAAGATGGTTATGGAGTCTTCTGATCAGTTTCGAGTAGGAATGGATTGATTTTAGGGGTTATTCCTGTGGTTATATGTTCAGTTTTGGTTTCGAATCACACAAATGATACTATGCTCCATTTGTGATTCATTATTGCGATTCTAATGATAATTATAATCATATTTGATTAGATTGGTTTAGAAGTGCGTTGAAACAATAGAACTATGGTTGTTTAATTTTTAGTATAACTAGTTCTTTTCCCATGTATTTAGTAGTGCTTTCTTAAATACTCTTATACACGAATCTATAGTTGCATAATTTTGATTAACGTACAAGAAAATCTTATTTAATTTATCATGTTACATTGATTTAACTTCATTTTGATACATCAAACATTACCTTTCTTGTTGTTCGTCTAATACCTTCATTCCACCACTGTAATTTGATTATTATTCTTATTAAGTGGATACGAGTAGTTTCATGGTCCTTTACAACTGCTCTCCTTGTCTTAATGGTCAATAATGATTTGTGTAGATCAACAGTTGTTATTAGATGGATTTAGTGGATTTCTGAGGCAGGAGTGTTCGAACATGGTTATGGAGTCTTCTGATCAGTTTCGGATAGGAATGGATTGATTTTAGGGGTTATTCCTGTGGTTATATGTTCAGTTTTGGTTTCGAATCACACTAATGATACTATGTTCCATTTGAGATTCATTGTTGTGATTCTAATGATAATTATAATCATATTTGATTAGATTGGTATAGAAGTGCCTTGAAACAATAGAACTATGGTTGTTTAATGTTTTAGTATAACTAGTTCTTTTCCCATGTATTTAGTAGTGCTTTCTTAAATACTCTTATACACGAATCTGTAGTTGCATAATTTTGATTAACGTACAAGAAAATCTTATTTAATTTATCATGTTACATTGATTTAACTTCATTTTGATTCATCAAACATTACCTTTCTTGTTGTTCGTCTAATCACCTTCATTCCGCCACTATAATTTGATTATTTATTCTTATTAAGGGGATATGAGTAGTTTCATGGTCCTTTACAACTGGTTTCCTTGTCTTAATGGTCAATAATGGTTTGTGTAGATCAACAGTTGTTATTAGATGGATTTAGTGGATTTCTGAGGCAGGAGTGTTCGAAGATGGTTATGGAGTCTTCTGATCAGTTTCGGGTAGGAATGGATTGATTTTAGGGGTTATTCCTGTGGTTATATGTTCAGTTTTGGTTTCGAATCACACTAATGATACTATGCTCCGTTTGTGATTCATTATTGCGATTCTAATGATAATTATAATCATATTTGATTAGATTGGTTTAGAAGTGCGTTGAAACAATAGAACTATGGTTGTTTAATGTTTTAGTATAACTGGTTCTTTTCCCATGTATTTAGTAGTGCCTTCTTAAATACTCTTATACGCGAATCTGTAGTTGCATAATTTTGAATAACGTACAAGAAAATCTTATTTAATTTATCATGTTACATTGATTTAACTTCATTTTGATTCATCAAACATTACCTTTCTTGTTGTTCGTTTAATTACCATCATTCCACCAATGTAATTTGATTATTGATTCTTATTAAGTGGATACGAGTAGTTTCATGGTCCTTTACAACTGGTTTTCTTGTCTTAATGGTTAATAATGGTTTGTGTAGATCAATAGTTGTTATTAGATGGATTTAGTGGATTTCTGAGGCAGGAGTGTTCGAAGATGGTTATGGAGTCTTCTGATAAGTTTTGGGTGGGAATGGATTAGTTTTAGGAGTTATTCGTGGGGTTATATGTTCAGTTTTGGTTTCGAATCACACTAATGATACTATGCTCCATTTGTGATTCATTATTGCTATTCTAATGATAATTATAATCATATTTGATTAGATTGGTTTAGAAGTGCGTTGAAACAATAGAACTATAGTTGTTTAATGTTTTAGTATAACTAGTTCTTTCCTATGTATTTAGTAGTGCTTTCATAAATACTCTTATACACGAATCTGTAGTTGCATAATTTTGATTAACTTACAAGAAAATCTTATTTACTTTATCATGTTACATTGATTTAACTTCATTTTGATTCATCAAACATTACCTTTCTTGTTGTTCGTCTAATTACCTTCATTCCACCAATGTAATTTGATTATTGATTCTTATTAAGTGGATACGAGTAGTTTCATGGTCCTTTACAACTGGTTTCCTTGTCTTAATGGTCAATAATGGCTTCTGTAGATCCACAGTTGTTATTAAGATGGATTTAGTGGATTTCTCTGGCAGGAGTGTTCGAAGAAGGTTATGGAGTCTTCTGATCAGTTTCGGGTAGGAATGGATTGATTTTAGGAGTTATTCGTGCGGTTATATGTTCGGTTTTCGTTTCGAATCACACTAATAATACTATGTTCCATTTGTGATTCATTGTTGCGATTCTGATGATAATTATAATCATATTTGATTAGATTGGTTTAGAAGTGCGTTGAAACAATAAAACTATAGTTGTTTAATGTTTTAGTATAAATAGTTCCTTTCCCATGTATTTAGTAATGCTTTCTTAAATTCTCTTATACATCAATCTGTAGTTGCATACATTTGATTAACGTACAAGAAAATCTTATTTACTTTATCATGTTACATTGATTTAACTTTGTTTTGATCCATCAAACATTACGTTTCTTCTTGTTCGTCTAAATACCTTCATTCCACCACTGTAATTTGATTATTCATTCTTATTAAGTGGATACGAGTAGTTTCATGGTCCTTTGCAACTGCTTTCCTTGTCTTAATAGTCACTAATGGTTTGTGTAGATCAACAGTTGTTATTAAGATGGATTTAGTGGATTTTGAGGCAGGAGTGTTCGAAGATGGTTATGGAGTCTTCTGATCAGTTTCGGGTAGGAATGGATTGTTTTAGGAGTTATTCGTGGGTTATATGTTCAGTTTTGGTTTCGAATCACACTAATGATACTATGTTCCATTTGAGATTCATTGTTGCGATTCTAATGATAATTATAATCATATTTGATTAGATTGGTTTAGAAGAGCGTTGAAACAATAGAACTATTGTTGTTTAATGTTTTAGTATAAATAGTTCCTTTCCCATGTATTTAGTAATGCTTTCTTAAATTCTCTTATACACCAATCTGTAGTTGCATAATTTGATTAACGTACAAGAAAATCTTATTTACTTTATCATGTTACATTGATTTAACTTCGTTTTGATCCATCAAACATTACATTTCTTCTTGTTCGTCTAAATACCTTCATTCCACCACTGTAATTTGATTATTCATTCTTATTAAGTGGATACGAGTAGTTTCATGGTCCTTTACAACTGGTTTCCTTGTCTTAATGGTCAATAATGGTTTGTGTAGATCAACAGTTGTTATTAAGATGGATTTATTATATTTCTGAGGCAGGAGCGTTCGAAGATGGTTATGAAGTCTTCTGATCAGTTTCGGGTAGGAATGGATTGATTTTAGGAGATATTCGTGTGGTTATATGTTCACTTTTGGTTTCGAATCACACTAATGGTACTATGTTCCATTTGAGATTCATTGTTGCGATTATAATGATAATTATAATCATTTTTTATTAGATGGGTATAGAAGTGCCTTGAAACAATAGAACTATGGTTTTTTAATGTTTTAGTATAACTAGTTTTTTTCCCATGTATTTAGTAGTGCTTTCTTAAATACTCTTATACACGAATCTGTAGTTGCATAATTTTGATTAACGAAAAGAAAATCTTATTTACTTTATCATGTTACATTGGATTAACTTCGTTTTGATCCATCAAACATTACATTTCTTCTTGTTCGTCTAAATACCTTCATTCCAACACTGTAATTTGATTATTCATTCTTATTAAGTGGATACGAGTAGTTTCATGGTCCTTTACAACTGGTTTCCTTGTCTTAATGGTCAATAATGGTTTGTGTAGATCAACAGTTGTTATTAAGATGGATTTAGTGGATTTCTGAGGCAGGAGCGTTCGAAGATGGTTATGAAGTCTTCTGATCAGTTTCGGGTAGGAATGGATTGATTTTAGGAGTTATTCGTGTGGTTATATGTTCAGTTTTGGTTTCGAATCACACTAATGATACTATGTTCCATTTGAGATTCATTGTTGCGATTCTAATGATAATTATAATCATATTTGATTAGATTGGTATAGAAGTGCCTTGAAACAATAGAACTATGGTTGTTTAATGTTTTAGTATAACTAGTTCTTTTCCCATGTATTTAGTAGTGCTTTCTTAAATACTCTTATACACGAATCTGTAGTTGCATAATTTTGATTAACGTACAAGAAAATCTTATTTAATTTATCATGTTACATTGATTTAACTTCATTTTGATACATCAAACATTACCTTTCTTGTTGTTCGTCTAATCACCTTCATTCCACCACTATAATTTGATTATTTATTCTTATTAAGGGGATATGTGTACTTTCATGGTCCTTTACAACTGGTTTCCTTGTCTTAATGGTCAATAATGGTTTGTGTAGATCAACAGTTGTTATTAGATGGATTTAGTGGATTTCTGAGGCAGGAGTGTTCGAAGATGGTTATGGAGTCTTCTGATCAGTTTCGGGTAGGAATGGATTGTTTAGGAGTTATTCGTGGGGTTATATGTTCAGTTTTGGTTTCGAATCACACTAATGATACTATGCTCCATTTGTGATTCATTATTGCGATTCTAATGATAATTATAATCATATTTGATTAGATTGGTTTAGAAGTGCGTTGAAACAATAGAACTATGGTTGTTTAATGTTTTAGTATAACTAGTTCTTTTCCCATGTATTTAGTAGTGCTTTCTTAAATACTCTTATACACGAATCTGTAGTTGCATAATTTTGATTAACGTACAAGAAAATCTTATTTAATTTATCATGTTACATTGATTTAACTTCATTTTGATTCATCAAACATTACCTTTCTTGTTGTTCGTCTAATTACCTTCATTCCACCACTGTAATTTGATTATTGATTCTTATTAAGTGGATACGAGTAGTTTCATGGTCCTTTACAACTGGTTTCCTTGTCTTAATGGTCAATAATGGCTTCTGTAGATCCACAGTTGTTATTAAGATGGATTTAGTGGATTTCTCTGGCAGGAGTGTTCGAAGAAGGTTATGGAGTCTTCTGATCAGTTTCGGGTAGGAATGGATTGATTTTAGGAGTTATTCGTGCGGTTATATGTTCGGTTTTCGTTTCGAATCACACTAATAATACTATGTTCCATTTGTGATTCATTGTTGCGATTCTGATGATAATTATAATCATATTTGATTAGATTGGTTTAGAAGTGCGTTGAAACAATAAAACTATAGTTGTTTAATGTTTTAGTATAAATAGTTCCTTTCCCATGTATTTAGTAATGCTTTCTTAATTCTCTTATACACAATCTGTAGTTGCATAATTTGATTAACGTACAAGAAAATCTTATTTACTTAATCATGTTACATTGATTTAACTTCGTTTTGATCCATCAAACATTACGTTTCTTCTTGTTCGTCTAAATACCTTCATTCCACCACTGTAATTTGATTATTCATTCTTATTAAGTGGATACGAGTAGTTTCATGGTCCTTTACAACTGGTTTCCTTGTCTTAATGGTCAATAATGGTTTGTGTAGATCAACAGTTGTTATTAAGATGGATTTAGTGGATTTTTGAGGCAGGAGTGTTCGAAGATGGTTATGGAGTCTTCTGATAAGTTTCGGGTAGGAATGGATTAATTTTAGGAGTTATTCGTGGGGTTATATGTTCAGTTTTGGTTTCGAATCACACTAATGATACTATGTTCCATTTGAGATTCATTGTTGCGATTCTAATGATAATTATAATCATATTTGATTAGATTGTTTAGAAGTGCGTTGAAACAATATAGCTATAGTTGTTTAATGTTTTAGTATAAATAGTTCCTTTCCCATGTATTTAGTAATGCTTTCTTAAATTCTCTTATACACCAATCTGTAGTTGCATAAATTTGATTAACGTACAAGAAAATCTTATTTACTTTATCATGTTACATTGATTTAACTTCGTTTTGATCCATCAAACATTACGTTTCTTCTTGTTCGTCTAAATACCTTCATTCCACCACTGTAATTTGATTATTCATTCTTATTAAGTGGATACGAGTAGTTTCATGGTCCTTTACAACTGGTTTCCTTGTCTTAATGGTCAATAATGGTTTGTGTAGATCAACAGTTGTTATTAAGATGGATTTATTGTATTTCTGAGGCAGGAGCGTTCAAAGATGGTTATGGAGTCTTCTGATCAGTTTCGGGTAGAATAGATTGATTTTAGGAGTTATTCGTATGTTTATATGTTTAGTTTTGGTTTAGAATCACACTAATGATACTATGTTTCATTTGAGATTCATTGTTGCGATTCTAATGATAATTATAATCATATTTGATTAGATTGGTTTACAAGTGCGTTGAAACAATAAAACTATAGTTGTTTAATGTTTTAGTATAAATAGTTCCTTTCCCATGTATTTAGTAATGCTTTCTTAAATTCTCTTATACATCAATCTGTAGTTGCATACATTTGATTAACGTACAAGAAAATCTTATTTACTTTATCATGTTACATTGATTTAACTTTGTTTTGATCCATCAAACATTACGTTTCTTCTTGTTCGTCTAAATACCTTCATTCCACCACTGTAATTTGATTATTCATTAATATTAAGTGGATACGAGTAGTTTCATGGTCCTTTACAACTGGTTTCCTTGTCTTAATGGTCAATAATGATTTGTGTAGATCAACAGTTGTTATTAAGATGGATTTAGTGGATTTTTGAGGCAGGAGTGTTCGAAGATGGTTATGGAGTCTTCTGATAAGTTTCGGGTAGGAATGGATTAATTTTAGGAGTTATTCGTGGGGTTATATGTTTAGTTTTGGTTTCGAATCACACTAATGATACTATGTTCCATTTGAGATTCATTGTTGCGATTCTACTGATAATTATAATCATATTTGATTAGATTGGTTTAGAAGTGCGTTGAAACAATAAAACTATAGTTGTTTAATGTTTTAGTATAAATAGTTCCTTTCCCATGTATTTAGTAATGCTTTCTTAAATACTCTTATACACCAATCTGTAGTTGCATAATTTGATTAACGTACAAGAAAATCTTATTTACTTTATCATGTTACATTGATTTAACTTCGTTTTGATCCATCAAACATTACGTTTCTTCTTGTTCGTCTAATACCTTCATTCCACCACTGTAATTTGATTATTTATTCTTATTAAGTGGATACGAGTAGTTTCATGGTCCTTTACAACTGGTTTCCTTGTCTTAATGGTCAATAATGGTTTGTGTAGATCACAGTTGTTATTAAGATGGATTTAGTGGATTTCTGAGGCAGGAGCGTTCGAAGATGGTTATGGAGTCTTCTGATCAGTTTCGGGTAGGAATGGATTGATTTTAGGAGTTATTCGTATGGTTATATGTTCAGTTTTGGTTTCGAATCACACTAATGATACTATGTTCCATTTGAGATTCATTGTTGTGATTCTAATGATAATTATAATCATATTTGATTAGATTGGTAGAATTGCCTTGAAACAATAGAACTATGGTTTTTTAATGTTTTAGTATACTGTCTTTTCTCAGTATTTAGTATTATAAATGATCATTGATTTCTGAGCGGACGTCGAGATGGTTATGAGTTTCTGATCAGTTTCGGGTAGGAATGGATTGATTTTTAGAGTTATTCGTGTGGTTATATGTTCAGTTTTGTTTCGAATCACACTAATGGTACTATGTTCCATTGAGATTCATTGTTGCGATTCTAATGATATTATAATCATATTGATTAGATTGGTTTAGAAGTGCGTTGAAACAATAGAACTATGGTTGTTTAATGTTTTAGTATAACTAGTTCTTTTCCCATGTATTTAGTAATGCTTTCTTAAATACTCTTATACACCAATCTGTAGTTGCATAATTTTGATTAACGTACAAGAAAATCTTATTTACTTTATCATGTTACATTGATTTAACTTCATTTTGATCCATCAAACATTACCTTTCTTGTTGTTCGTCTATACCTTCATTCCACCACTGTAATTTGATTATTCATTCTTATTAAGTGGATACGAGTAGTTTCATGGTCCTTTACAACTGGTTTCCTTGTCTTAATGGTCAATAATGGTTTGTGTAGATCACAGTTGTTATTAGATGGATTTAGTGGATTTCTGAGGCAGGAGTGTTCGAAGATGGTTATGGAGTCTTCTGATAGTTTCGGGTAGGAATGGATTGATTTTAGGAGTTATTCGTGGGGTTATATGTTCAGTTTTGGTTTCGAATCACACTAATGATACTATGTTCCATTTGTGATTCATTGTTGCGATTCTAATGATAATTATAATCATATTTGATTAGATTGGTTTAGAAGTGCTTGAAACAATAGAACTATGGTTGTTTAATGTTTTAGTATAACTAGTTCTTTTCCATGTATTTAGTAGTGCTTTCTTAAATACTCTTATACACGAATCTGTAGTTGCATAATTTTGATTAACGTACAAGAAAATCTTATTTACTTTATCATGTTACATTGATTTAACTTCATTTTGATTCATCAAACATTACCTTTCTTGTTATTTATCTAATTACCTTCATTACACCACTGTAATCTGATTACTGATTCTTATTAAGTGGATACGAGTAGTTTCATAGTCATTTACAACTGGTTTCCTTGTCTTAATGGTTAATAATGGCTTCTGTAGATCCACAGTTGTTATTAAGATGGATTTAGTGGATTTCTCTGGCAGGAGTGTTCGAAGAAGGTTATGGAGTCTTCTGATCAGTTTCGGGTAGGAATGGATTGATTTTAGGAGTTATTCGTGCGGTGATATGTTTGGTTTTGGTTTCGAATCACACTAATAATGCTATGTTCCATTTGTGATTCATTGTTGCGATTCTGATGATAATTATAATCATATTTGATTAGATTGGTTTAGAAGTGCGTTGAAACAATAGAACTATAGTTGTTTAATGTTTTAGTATAAATAGTTCCTTTCCCATGTATTTAGTAATGCTTTCTTAATTCTCTTATACACCAATCTGTAGTTGCATAATTTGATTAACGTACAAGAAAATCTTATTTACTTTATCATGTTACATTGATTTAACTTGTTTTGATCCATCAAACATTACGTTTCTTCTTGTTCGTCTAAATACCTTCATTCCACCACTGTAATTTGATTATTCATTCTTATTAAGTGGATACGAGTAGTTTCATGGTCCTTTACAACTGGTTTCCTTGTCTTAATGGTCAATAATGGTTTGTGTAGATCAACAGTTGTTATTAAGATGGATTTAGTATTTTTCTGAGGCAGGAGTGTTCGAAGATGGTTATGGAGTCTTCTGATAAGTTTCGGGTAGGAATGGATTAATTTTAGGAGTTATTCGTGGGGTTATATGTTCAGTTTTGGTTTCAAATCACACTAATGATACTATGTTCCATTTGAGATTCATTGTTGCGATTCTAATGATAATTATAATCATATTTGATTAGATTGGTTTAGAAGAGCGTTGAAACAATAGAACTATTGTTGTTTAATGTTTTAGTATAAATAGTTCCTTTCCCATGTATTTAGTAATGCTTTCTTAAATTCTCTTATACACCAATCTGTAGTTGCATAAATTTGATTAACGTACAAGAAAATCTTATTTACTTTATCATGTTACATTGATTTAACTTCGTTTTGATCCATCAAACATTACGTTTCTTCTTGTTCGTCTAATACCTTCATTCCACCACTATAATATTATTATTGATTCTTATTAAGTGGATACGAGTAGTTTCATGGTCCTTTACAACTGGTTTCCTTGTCTTAATGGTCAATAATGGTTTGTGTAGATCAACAGTTGTTATTAAGATGGATTTAGTGGATTTCTGAGGCAGGAGTGTTCGAAGATGGTTATGGAGTCTTCTGATCAGTTTCGGGTAGGAATGGATTGATTTTAGGAGTTATTCGTGTGGTTATATGTTCAGTTTTGGTTTCGAATCACACTAATGATACTATGTTCCATTTGAGATTCATTGTTGCGATTCTAATGATAATTATAATCATATTTGATTAGATTGGTTTAGAAGTGCGTTGAAACAATAGAACTATGGTTGTTTAATGTTTTAGTATAACTAGTTCCTTTTCCCATGTATTTAGTAGTGCTTTCTTAAATCTCTTATACACGAATCTGTAGTTGCATAATTTTGATTAACGTACAAGAAAATCTTATTTACTTTATCATGTTACATTGATTTAACTTCGTTTTGATCCATCAAACATTACGTTTCTTCTTGTTCGTCTAAATACCTTCATTCCACCACTGTAATTTGATTATTCATTATTATTAAGTGGATACGAGTAGTTTCATGGTCCTTTACAATTGGTTTCCTTGTCTTAATGGTCAATAATGGTTTGTGTAGATCAACAGTTGCTATTAAGATGGATTTAGTGGATTTCTGAGGCAGGAGTGTTCGAAGATGGTTATGGAGTCTTCTAAAACATAGTTTTAGGAGTTATTCGTGGGGTTATATGTTCAGTTTTGGTTTCGAATCACACTAATGATACTATGTTCCATTTGAGATTCATTGTTGCGATTCTAATGATAATTATAATCATATTTGATTAGATTGGTTTAGAAGTGCGTTGAAACAATAGAACTATAGTTGTTTAATGTTTTAGTATAAATAGTTCCTTTCCCATGTATTTAGTAATGCTTTCTTAAATTCTCTTATACACCAATCTGTAGTTGCATAATTTGATTAACGTACAAGAAAATCTTATTTACTTTATCATGTTACATTGATTTAACTTCGTTTTGATCCATCAAACATTACGTTTCTTCTTGTTCGTCTTAATACCTTCATTCCACCACTGTAATTTGATTATTCATTCTTATTAAGTGGATACGAGTAGTTTCATGGTCCTTTACAACTGGTTTCCATGTCTTAATGGTTAATAATGGCTTCTGTAGATCCACAGTTGTTATTAAGATGGATTTAGTGGATTTCTGAGGCAGGAGTGTTCGAAGATGGTTACGGAGTCTTCTGATCAGTTTCGGGTAGGAATGGATTGATTTTAGGAGTTATTCGTGGTTATATGTTCAGTTTTGGTTTCGAATCACACTAATGATACTATGTTCCATTTGAGATTCATTGTTGCGATTCTAATGATAATTATAATCATATTTGATTAGATTGGTTTAGAAGTGCGTTGAAACAATAGAACTATGGTTGTTTAATGTTTTAGTATAACTAGTTCTTTTCCCATGTATTTAGTAGTGCTTTCTTAAATACTCTTATGCACGAATCTGTAGTTGCATAATTTTGATTAACGTAAAAAATCTTATTTACTTTATCATGTTACATTGATTTAACTTCGTTTTGATCCATCAAACATTACGTTTCTTCTTGTTCGTCTAATTACCTTCATTCCACCACTGTAATTTGATTATTCATTCTTATTAAGTGGATACGAGTAGTTTCATGGTCCTTTACAACTGGTTTCCTTGTCTTAATGGTCAATAATGGTTGTGTAGATCCACAGTTGTTATTAAGATGGATTTAGTGGATTTTCTGAGGCAGGAGTGTTCGAAGATGGTTATGGAGTCTTCTGATCGTTTCGGGTAGGAATGGATTGATTTTAGGAGTTATTCGTGGGGTTATATGTTCAGTTTTGGTTTCGAATCACACTAATGATACTATGTTCCATTTGTGATTCATTGTTGCGATTCTAATGATAATTATAATCATATTTGATTAGATTGGTTTAGAAGTGCGTTGAAACAATAGAACTATAGTTGTTTAATGTTTTAGTAAATAGTTCCTTTCCCATGTATTTAGTAATGCTTTCTTAAATTCTCTTATACACCAATCTGTAGTTGCATAAATTTGATTAACGTACAAGAAAATCTTATTTACTTTATCATGTTACATTGATTTAACTTCGTTTTGATCCATCAAACATTACGTTTCTTCTTGTTCGTCTAAATACCTTCATTCCACCACTGTAATTTGATTATTCATTCTTATTAAGTGGATACGAGTAGTTTCATGGTCCTTTACAACTGGTTTCCTTGTCTTAATGGTCAATAATGGTTTGTGTAGATCAACAGTTGTTATTAATGGATTTAGTGGATTTCTGAGGCAGGAGTGTTCGAAGATGGTTATGGAGTCTTCTGATCAGTTTCGGGTAGGAATGGATTGATTTTAGGAGTTATTCGTGGTTATATGTTCAGTTTTGGTTTCGAATCACACTAATGATACTATGTTCCATTTGTGATTCATTGTTGCGATTCTAATGATAATTATAATCATATTTGATTAGATTGGTAGAAGTGCGTTGAAACAATAGAACTATGGTTGTTTAATGTTTTAGTATAACTAGTTCTTTTCCCATGTATTTAGTAATGCTTTCTTAAATACTCTTATACACAATCTGTAGTTGCATATTTGATTAACGTACAAGAAAATCTTATTTACTTTATCATGTTACATTGATTTAACTTCTTTTGATCCATCAAACATTACGTTTCTTCTTCTTGTTCGTCTAAATACCTTCATTCCACCACTGTAATTTGATTATTCATTCTTATTAAGTGGATACGAGTAGTTTCATGGTCCTTTACAACTGGTTTCCTTGTCTTAATGGTCAATAATGGTTTGTGTAGATCAACAGTTGTTATTAAGATGGATTTAGTGGATTTCTGAGGCAGGCAGGAGTGTTCGAAGATGGTTATGGATTCTTGATCAGTTTCGGGTAGGAATGGATTAATTTTAGGAGTTATTCGTGGGGTTATATGTTCAGTTTTGGTTTCGAATCACACTAATGATACTATGTTCCATTTGAGATTCATTGTTGCGATTCTAATGATAATTATAATCATATTTGATTAGATTGGTTTAGAAGTGCGTTGAAACAAGATAGCTATAGTTGTTTAATGTTTTAGTATAAATTGTTCCTTTCCCATGTATTTAGTAATGCTTTCTTAATTCTCTTATACACCAATCTGTAGTTGCATAATTTGATTAACGTACAAGAAAATCTTATTTACTTTATCATGTTACATTGATTTAACTTCGTTTTGATCCATCAAACATTACGTTTCTTCTTGTTCGTCTAAATACCTTCATTCCACCACTGTAATTTGATTATTCATTCTTATTAAGTGGATACGAGTAGTTTCATGGTCCTTTACAACTGGTTTCCTTGTCTTAATGGTCAATAATGGTTTGTGTAGATCAACAGTTGTTATTAAGATGGATTTAGTGGATTTCTGAGGCAGGAGTGTTCGAAGATGGTTATGGTATCTTCTGATCAGTTTTGGGTAGGAATGAATTGATTTTAGGAGTTATTCGTGTAGTTATATGTTCAGTTTTGGTTTCGAATCACACTAATGATACTATGTTCCATTTGAGATTCATTGTTGCGATTCTAATGATAATTATAATCATATTTGATTAGATTGGTATAGAAGTGCCTTGAAACAATAGAACTATGGTTGTTTAAAATTTTAGTATTACTAGTTTTTTTTCCATGTACTTAGTAGTGCTTTCTTAAATACTATACACGAATCTGTAGTTGCATAAATTTGATTAACGTACAAGAAAATCTTATCAACTTTATCATGTTACATTGATTTAACTTCGTTTTGATCAATCAAACATTACGTTTCTTCTTGTTCGTCTAAATACCTTCATTCCACCACTGTAATTTTATTATTGATTCTTATTAAGGGGATACTCGTACTTTCATGGTCCTTTACAACTGGTTTCATTGTCTTAATGGTCAATAATGGTTTGTGTAGATCAACAGTTGTTATTAAGATGGATTTAGTGGATTTCTGAGGCAGGAGTGTTCGAAGATGGTTATGGAGTCTTCTGATCAGTTTCGAGTAGGAATGGATTGATTTTAGGAGTTATACATATGGTTATATGTTCTGTTTTGGTTTCGAATCACACTAATGATACAATGTTTACATTTGTGATTCATTGTTGCGATTCTGATGATAATTATAATCATATTTGATTAGATTGGTTTAGAAGTGCGTTGAAACAATAGAACTATGTTTTTTAATGTTTTAGTATAATAGTTCCTTTCCCATGTATTTAGTATGCTTTCTTAAATACTCTTATACACAATCTGTAGTTGCATAATTTTGATTAACGTACAAGAAAATCTTATTTACTTTATCATGTTACATTGATTTAACTTCGTTTGATCCATCAAACATTACTTTCTTGTTGTTCGTCTAATACCTTCATTCCACCACTGTAATTTGATTATTTATTCTTATTAAGGGGATATGTGTACTTTCATGGTCCTTTACAACTGGTTTCCTTGTCTTAATGGTCAATAATGGTTTGTGTAGATCAACAGTTGTTATTAGATGGATTTAGTGGATTTTTGAGGCAGGAGTGTTCGAAGATGGTTATGGAGTCTTCTGATCAGTTTCGGGTAGGAATGGATTGATTTTAGGGGTTATTCCTGTGGTTATATGTTCAGTTTTGGTTTCGAATCACACTAATGATACTATGTTCCATTTGAGATTCATTGTTGCGATTCTAATGATATTTCTAATCATATTTGATTAGATTGGTATAGAAGTGCCTTGAAACAATAGAACTATGGTTTTTTAATGTTTTAGTATAACTAGTTCTTTTCCCATGTATTTAGTAGTGCTTTCTTAAATACTCTTATACACGAATCTGTAGTTGCATAATTTTGATTAACGTCCAAGAAAATCTTATTTAATTTATCATGTTACATTGATTTAACTTCATTTTGATTCACATCAAACATTACGTTCTTGTTGTTCGTCTAATTACCTTCATTCCACCACTGTAATTTGATTATTGATTCTTATTAAGTGGATACGAGTAGTTTCATGGTCCTTTACAACTGGTTTCCTTGTCTTAATGGTCAATAATGGTTTCTGTAGATCAACAGTTGTTATTAAGATGGATTTAGTGGATTTCTCTGGCAGGAGTGTTCGAAGATGGTTATGGAGTCTTCTGATCAGTTTCGGTAGGAATGGATTGATTTTAGGAGTTATTCGTGGGTTATATGTTTGGTTTTGGTTTCGAATCACACTAATATACTATGTTCCATTTGTGATTCATTGTTGCGATTCTAATGATAATTATAATCATATTTGATTAGATTGGTTTAGAAGTGCGTTGAAACAATAGAACTATAGTTGTTTTATGTTTTAGTATAAATAGTTCCTTTCCCATGTATTTAGTAATGCTTTCTTAAATTCTCTTATACACAATCTGTAGTTGCATAATTTGATTAACGTACAAGAAAATCTTATTTACTTATCATGTTACATTGATTTAACTTCGTTTTGATCCATCAAACATTACGTTCTTCTTGTTCGTCTAAACCTTCATTCCACCACTGTAATTTGATTATTCATTCTTATTAAGTGGATACGAGTAGTTTCATGGTCCTTTACAACTGGTTTCCTTGTCTTAATGGTCAATAATGGTTTGTGTAGATCAACAGTTTTATTAAGATGGATTTAGTGGATTTCTGAGGCAGGAGTGTTCGAAGATGGTTATGGAGTCTTCTGATCATTTTCGGGTAGGAATGGATTGTTTTAGGAGTTATTCGTGGGGTTATATGTTCAGTTTTGGTTTCGAATCACACTAATGATACTATGTTCCATTTGAGATTCATTGTTGCGATTCTAATGATAATTATAATCATATTTGATTAGATTGGTTTAGAAGTGCGTTGAAACAATAACTATAGTTGTTTAATGTTTTAGTATAAATAGTTCCTTTCCATGTATTTAGTAATGCTTTCTTAAATCTCTTATACACCAATCTGTAGTTGCATAATTTGATTAACGTACAAGAAAATCTTATTTACTTTATCATGTTACATTGATTTAACTTCGTTTTGATCCATCAAACATTACTTTCTTCTTGTTCGTCTAAATACCTTCATTCCACCACTGTAATTTGATTATTCATTCTTATTAAGTGGATACGAGTAGTTTCATGGTCCTTTACAACTGGTTTCCTTGTCTTAATGGTCAATAATGGTTTGTGTAGATCAACAGTTGTTATTAAGATGGATTTAGTGGTTTTTGAGGCAGGAGTGTTCGAAGATGGTTATGAGTCTTCTGATAGTTTCGGGTAGGAATGGATTGTTTTAGGAGTTATTCGTGGGTTATATGTTCGTTTTGGTTTCGAATCACACTAATGATACTATGTTCCATTTGAGATTCATTGTTGCGATTCTAATGATAATTATAATCATATTTGATTAGATTGGTTTAGAAGTGCGTTGAAACAATATAGCTATAGTTGTTTAATGTTTTAGTATAAATTGTTCCTTTCTCATGTATTTAGTAATGCTTTCTTAAATTCTCTTATACACCAATCTGTAGTTGCATAAATTTGATTAACGTACAAGAAAATCTTATTTACTTTATCATGTTACATTGATTTAACTTCGTTTTGATCCATCAAACATTACGTTTCTTCTTGTTCGTCTAAATACCTTCATTCCCACCTGTAATTTGATTATTCATTCTTATTAAGTGGATACGAGTAGTTTCATGGTCCTTTACAAATGTTTCCTTGTCTTAATGGTCAATAATGGTTTGTGTAGATCAACAGTTGTTATTAAGATGGATTTAGTGGATTTCTGAGGCAGGAGTGTTCGAAGATGGTTATGGAGTCTTCTGATCAGTTTCGGGTAGGAATGGATTGATTTTAGGAGTTATTCGTGTGGTTATATGTTCAGTTTTGGTTTCGAATCACACTAATGATACTATGTTCCATTTGAGATTTATTGTTGCGATTCTAATGATAATTATAATCATATTTGATTAGATTGGTTTAGAAGTGCGTTGAAACAATAGAACTATGGTTTTTAATGTTTTAGTATAACTAGTTCTTTTCCCATGTATTTAGTAGTGCTTTCTTAAATACTCTTATACACAATCTGTAGTTGCATAATTTGATTAACGTACAAGAAAATCTTATTTACTTTATCATGTTAGATTGATTTAACTTCGTTTTGATCCATCAAACATTACGTTTCTTCTTGTTCGTCTAAATACCTTCATTCCACCACTGTAATTTGATTATTCATTCTTATTAAGTGGACACGAGTAGTTTCATGGTCCTTTACAACTGGTTTCCTTGTCTTAATGGTCAATAACGGTTTGTGTAGATCAACAGTTGTTATTAAGATGGATTTAGTGGATTTCTAAGGCAGGAGAGTTCGAAGATGGTTATGGAGTCTTCTGATCAGTTTCGGGTAGGAATGGGTTGATTTTAGGAGTTATTCGTGTGGTTATATGTTCAGTTTTGGTTTCGAATCACACTAATGATACTATGTTCCATTTGAGATTTATTGTTGCGATTCTAATGATAATTATAATCATGTTTGATTAGATTGGTATAGAAGTGCCTTGAAACAATAGAACGATGGTTGTTTAATGTTTTAGTATAACTAGTTCTTTTCCCATGTATTTAGTAGTGCTTTCTTAAATACTCTTATACACGAATCTGTACTTGCATAATTTTGATTAACTTACAAGAAAATCGTATTTACTTTATCATGTTACATTGATTTAACTTCATTTTGATTCATCAAACATTACGTTTCTTGTTGTTCGTCTAATACCCTTCATTCCCCACTAAATTTGATTATTTATTCTTATTAAGGGGATACGTGTACTTTCATGGTCCTTTACAACTGGTTTCCTTGTCGTAATGGTCAATAATGGTTTGTGTAGATCAACAGTTGTTATTAAGATGGATTTAGTGGAATTCTGAGGCAGGAGTGTTCGAAGATGGTTATAGAGTCTTCTGATCAGTTTCGGGTAGGAATGGATTGATTTTAGGGGTTATTCTGTGGTTATATGTTCAGTTTTGGTTTCGAATCACAGTAATGATACTGTGCTCCATTTGTGATTCATTGTTGCGATTCTAATGATAATTATAATCATATTTGATTAGATTGGTTTAGAAGTGCGTTGAAACAATAGAACTATGGTTTTTTAATGTTTTAGTATAACTAGTTCTTTTCCCATGTATTTAGTAGTGCTTTCTTAAATACTCTTATACACGAATCTGTAGTTGCATAATTTTGATTAACGTACAAGAAAATCTTATTTAATTTATCATGTTACATTGATTTAACTTCATTTTGATTCATCAAACATTACCTTTCTTGTTGTTCGTCTAATTACCTTCATTCCACCAATGTAATTTGATTATTGATTCTTATTAAGTGGATACGAGTAGTTTCATGGTCCTTTACAACTGGTTTCCTTGTCTTAATGGTCAATAATGGCTTCTGTAGATCCACAGTTGTTATTAAGATGGATTTAGTGGATTTTTGAGGCAGGAGTGTTCGAAGATGGTTATGGAGTCTTCTGATAAGTTTCGGGTAGGAATGGATTTATTTTAGGAGTTATTCGTGGGGTTATATGTTTAGTTTTGGTTTCGAATCACACTAATAATACTATGTTCCATTTGTGATTCATTGTTGCGATTCTAATGATAATAATAATCATATTTGATTAGATTGGTTTAGAAGTACGTTGAAACAATAGAACTATAGTTGTTTAATGTTTTAGTATAAATAGTTCCTTTCCCATGTATTTAGTAATGCTTTCTTAAATTCTCTCATACACCAATCTGTAGTTGCATACATTTGATTAACGTACAAGAAAATCTTATTTACTTTATCATGTTACATTGATTTAACTTTGTTTTGATCCATCAAACATTACGTTTCTTCTTGTTCATCTAAATACCTTCATTCCACCACTGTAATTTGATTATTCATTCTTATTAAGTGGATACGAGTAGTTTCATGGTCCTTTACAACTGTTTTCCTTGTCTTAATGGTCAATAATGGTTTGTGTAGATCAACAGTTGTTATTAAGATGGATTTAGTGGATATCTGAGGCAGGAGTGTTCGAAGATGGTTATGGAGTCTTCTGATCTGTTTCGGGTAAGAATGGATTGATTTTAGGAGTTATTCGTGGGGTTATATGTTCAGTTTTGGTTTCGATTCACACTAATGATACTATGTTCCATTTGAGATTCATTGTTGCGATTCTAATGATAATTATAATCATATTTGATTAGATTGGTTTAGAAGTGCGTTGAAACAATAGAACTATAGTTGTTTAATGTTTTAGTATAAATAGTTCCTTTCCCATGTATTTAGTAATACTTTCTTAAATTCTCTTATACACCAATCTGTAGTTGCATAAATTTGATTAACGTACAAGAAAATCTTATTTACTTTATCATGTTACATTGATTTAACTTCGTTTTGATCCATCAAACATTACGTTTCTTCTTGTTCGTCTAAATACCTTCATTCCACCACTGTAATTTGATTATTCATTCTTATTAAGTGGATACGAGTAGTTTCATGGTCCTTTACAACTGGTTTCCTTGTCTTAATGGTCAATAATGGTTTGTGTAGATCAACAGTTGTTATTAAGATGGATTTAGTGGATTTCTGAGGCAGGAGTGTTCGAAGATGGTTATGGAGTCTTCTGATCAGTTTCGGGTAGGAATGGATTGATTTTAGAGTTATTCGTGTGGTTATATGTTCAGTTTTGGTTTCGAATCACACTAATGATACTATGTTCCATTTGATTCATTGTTGCGATTCTAATGATAATTATACATATTTGATTAGATTGGTATAGAAGTGCGTTGAAACAATAGAACTATGGTTGTTTAATGTTTTAGTATAACTAGTTCTTTTCCCATGTATTTAGTATGCTTTCTTAAATTCTCTTATACACCAATCTGTAGTTGCATAATTTGATTAACGTACAAGAAATCTTATTTATTTATCATGTTACATTGATTTAACTTCGTTTTGATCCATCAAACATTACGTTTCTTCTTGTTCGTCTAAATACCTTCATTCCACCACTGTAATTTGATTATTCATTCTTATTAAGTGGATACGAGTAGTTTCATGGTCCTTTACAACTGGTTTCCTTGTCTTAATGGTCAATAATGGTTTGTGTAGATCACAGTTGTTATTAAGATGGATTTAGTGGATTTCTGAGGCAGGAGTGTTCGAAGATGGTTATGGAGTCTTCTGATCAGTTTCGGGTAGGATGGATTGATTTTAGGAGTTATTCGTGTGGTTATATGTTCAGTTTTGGTTTCGAATCACACTAATGATACTATGTTCCATTTGAGATTCATTGTTGCGATTCTAATGATAATTATAATCATATTTGATTAGATTGGTTTAGAAGTGCCTTGAAACAATAGAACTATGGTGTTTAATGTTTTAGTATAACTAGTTCTTTCCATGTATTTAGTAGTGCTTTCTTAAATCTCTTATACACCAATCTGTAGTTGCATAATTTTGATTAACGTACAAGAAAATCTTATTTACTTTATCATGTTACATTGATTTAACTTCATTTTGATTCATCAAACATTACCTTTCTTGTTGTTCGTCTAATTACCTTCATTCCACCACTGTAATTTGATTATTGATTCTTATTAAGTGGATACGAGTATTTCATGGTCCTTTACAACTGGTTTCCTTGTCTTAATGGTCAATAATGGTTTGTGTAGATCAACAGTTGTTATTAAGATGGATTTAGTGGATTTCTGAGGCAGGAGTGTTCGAAGATGGTTATGGAGTCTTCTGATCAGTTTCGGGTAGGAATGGATTGATTTTAGGAGTTATTCGTGCGGTTATATGTTCAGTTTTGGTTTCGAATCACACTAATAATACTATGTTCCATTTGTGATTCATTGTTGCGATTCTAATGATAATTATAATCATATTTGATTAGATTGGTTTAGAAGTGCGTTGAAACAATAGAACTATGTTTTTTAATGTTTTAGTATAAATAGTTCCTTTCCCATGTATTAGTAATGCTTTCTTAATTCTCTTTTATACCAATCTGTAGTTGCATAATTTGATTAACGTACAAGAAAATCTTATTTACTTTATCATGTTACATTGATTTAACTTGTTTTGATCCATCAAACATTACGTTTCTTCTTGTTCGTCTAAATACCTTCATTCCACCACTGTAATTTGATTATTCATTTTATATAAGTGGATACGAGTAGTTTCATGGTCCTTTACAACTGGTTTCCTTGTCTTAATGGTCAATAATGGTTTGTGTAGATCAACAGTTGTTATTAAGATGGATTTAGTGGATTTCTGAGGCAGGAGTGTTCGAAGATGGTTATGGAGTCTTCTGATCAGTTTCGGGTAGGAATGGATTGATTTTAGGAGTTATTCGTGGGGTTATATGTTCAGTTTTGGTTTCGAATCACACTAATGATACTATGTTCCATTTGTGATTCATTGTTGCGATTCTAATGATAATTATAATCATATTTGATTAGATTGGTAGAAGTGCGTTGAAACAATAGCTATAGTTGTTTAATGTTTTAGTATAAATAGTTCCTTTCCATGTATTTAGTATGCTTTCTTAATTCTCTTATACACCAATCTGTAGTTGCATAATTTGATAACGTACAAGAAAATCTTATTTACTTTATCATGTTACATTGATTTAACTTCGTTTTGATCCATCAAACATTACGTTTCTTCTTGTTCGTCTAAATACCTTCATTCCACCACTGTAATTTGATTATTCATTCTTATTAAGTGGATACGAGTAGTTTCATGGTCCTTTACAACTGGTTTCCTTGTCTTAATGTCAATAATGGTTTGTGTAGATCACAGTTGTTATTAAGATGGATTTAGTGGATTTCTGAGGCAGGAGTGTTCGAAGATGGTTATGGAGTCTTCTGATCAGTTTCGGGTAGGAATGGATTGATTTTAGGAGTTATTCGTGGGGTTATATGTTCAGTTTTGGTTTCGAATCACACTAATGATACTATGTTCCATTTGAGATTCATTGTTGCGATTCTAATGATAATTAATCATATTTGATTAGATTGGTATAGAAGTGCCTTGAAACAATAGAACTATGGTTGTTTAATGTTTAGTATAACTAGTTCCTTTTCCCATGTATTAGTAGTGCTTTCTTAAATACTCTTATACACCAATCTGTAGTTGCATAATTTTGATTAACGTACAAGAAAATCTTATTTACTTTATCATGTTACATTGATTTAACTTCGTTTTGATCCATCAACATTACGTTTCTTCTTGTTCGTCTAAATACCTTCATTCCACCACTGTAATTTGATTATTCATTCTTATTAAGTGGATACGAGTAGTTTCATGGTCCTTTACAACTGGTTTCCTTGTCTTAATGGTCAATAATGGTTTGTGTAGATCAACATTTGTTATTAAGATGGATTTAGTGGATTTCTGAGGCAGGAGTGTTCGAAGATGGTTATGGAGTCTTCTGATCAGTTTCGGGTAGGAATGGATTGATTTAGGAGTTATTCGTGGGTTATATGTTCGTTTTGGTTTCGAATCACACTAATGATACTATGTTCCATTTGAGATTCATTGTTGCGATTCTAATGATAATATAATCATATTTGATTAGATTGGTTTAGAAGTGCGTTGAAACAATAGAACTATGGTTGTTTATGTTTTAGTATAAATAGTTCCTTTCCCATGTATTTAGTAATGCTTTAAATTCTCTTATACACCAATCTGTAGTTGCATAAATTTGATTAACGTACAAGAAAATCTTATTTACTTTATCATGTTACATTGATTTAACTTCGTTTTGATCCATCAAACATTACGTTTCTTCTTGTTCGTCTAAATACCTTCATTCCACCACTGTAATTTGATTATTCATTCTTATTAAGTGGATACGAGTAGTTTCATGGTCCTTTACAACTGGTTTCCTTGTCTTAATGGTCAATATGGTTGTGTAGATCAACAGTTGTTATTAAGATGGATTTAGTGGATTTCTTCTTAAATACTCTTATACACGAATCTGTAGTTGCTAATTTTGATTAACATACAAGAAAATCTTATTTACTTTACCATGTTGCATTGATTTAACTTCATTTTGATTCATCGAACATTACATTTCTTGTTGTTCGTCTAATTACCTTCATTCCACCACTGTAATTTGATTATTGATTCTTATTAAGTGGATACGAGTAGTTTCATGGTCCTTTACAACTGGTTTCTTGTCTTAATGGTCAATAATGGCTTCTGTAGATCCACAGTTGTTATTAAGATGGATTTAGTGGATTTCTCTGGCAGGAGTGTTCGAAAGAGGTTATGGAGTCTTCTGATCAGTTTCGGGTAGGAATGGATTGATTTTAGGAGTTATTCATATGGTTATACGTTCAGTTTTGGTTTCAAATCACACTAATGATACTATGTTCCATTTGAGATTCATTGTTGCGATTCTAATGATAATTATAATCATATTTGATTAGATTGGTTTAGAAGTGCCTTGAAACAATAGAACTATGGTGTTTAATGTTTTAGTATAACTAGTTCTTTTCCATGTATTTAGTAGTGCTTCTTAAATACTCTTATACACGAATCTGTAGTTGTCTAATTTGATTAACGTACAAGAAAATCTTATTTACTTTACCATGTTACATTGATTTAACTTTATTTTGATCATCAAACATTACTTCTTTTGTTCGTCTAATTACCTTCATTCCACCACTGTAATTTGATTATTGATTCTTATTAAGTGGATACGAGTAGTTTCATGGTCCTTTACAACTGGTTCCTTGTCTTAACGGTCAATAATGGCTTCTGTAGATCCACAGTTGTTATTAAGATGGATTTAGTGGATTTCTCTGGCAGGAGTGTTCGAAGAGGTGGAGTCTTCTGATCAGTTTCGGGTAGGAATGGATTGATTTTAGGAGTTATTCGTGGTTATATGTTCGGTTTTGGTTCGAATCACACTAATATGCTATGTTCCATTTGTGATTCATTGTTGCGATTCTAATGATAATTATAATCATTTTATTAGATTGGTTTAGAAGTGCGTTGAAACAATAGAACTATAGTTGTTAATGTTTTAGTATAATAGTTCTTTCCTATGTATTTAGTATGCTTTCTTAAATTCTCTTATACACAATCTGTAGTTGCATAAATTTGATTAACGTACAAGAAAATCTTATTTACTTTATCATGTTACATTGATTTAACTTCGTTTTGATCCATAAAACATTACGTTTCTTCTTGTTCTTCTAATACCTTCATTCCACCACTGTAATTTGATTTGTTCTTATTAAGTGGATACGAGTAGTTTTATGGTCCTTTACAACTGGTTTCCTTGTCTTAATGGTCAATAATGGTTTGTGTAGATCAACAGTTGTTATTAAGATGGATTTAGTGGATTTCTAAGGCAGGAGTGTTCGAAGATGGTATGGAGTCTTCTGATCAGTTTTGGGTAGGAATGGATTGATTTTAGGAGTTATTCATAGGTTATATGTTCAGTTGGTTTCGAATCACACTAATGATACTATGTTCCATTTGTGATTATTGTTGCGATTCTAATGATAATTATAATCATATTTGATTAGATTGGTTTAGAAGTGCGTTGAAACAATAGAACTATGGTTGTTTAATGTTTTAGTATAACTAGTTCCTTCCCATGTATTTAGTAATTTTCTTAAATACTCTTATACACCAATCTGTAGTTGCATAATTTAAATTAACATACAAGAAAATCTTATTTACTTTATCATGTTACATTGATTTAACTTCATTTGATCATCAAACATTACGTTTCTTCTTGTTCGTCTAAATACCTTCATTCCACCACTGTAATTTGATTATTGATTCTTATTAAGGGATACGAGTAGTTTCATGGTCCTTTACAACTGGTTTCCTTGTCTTAATGGTCAATAATGGTTTGTGTAGATCAACAGTTGTTATTAAGATGGATTTAGTGGATTTCTGAGGCAGGACTGTTCGAAGATGGTTATGGAGTCTTCTGATCAGTTCGGGTAGGAATGGTTTGATTTTAGGAGTTATTCATATGGTTATACGTTCAGTTTTGGTTTCGAATCACACTAATGATACTATGTTCCATTTGTGATTCATTGTTGCGATTCTAATGAGAATTATCATTAATTTGATTAGATTGGTTAGATTTAGTGCTGTGTTGAAACAATAGAACTATGGTTGTTTAAGGTTTTAGTATAAACTAGTTCCTTTCCCAGTATTTAGTAATGCTTTCTTAAATACTCTTATACACCAATTTGTAGTTGCTAATTTTGATTAACGTACAGAAAATCTTATTTACTTTTCATGTTACATTGATTTAACTTCATTTTGATCAATCAAACATTACGTTTCTTCTTGTTCGTCTAATACCTTCATTCCACCACTGTAATTTGATTATTGATTCTTATTAAAGGGATACGAGTACTTTCATGGTCCTTTACAACTGGTTTCCTTGTCTTAATGGTCAATAATGGTTTGTGTAGTCAACAGTTGTTATTAAGATGGATTTAGTGGATTTCTGAGGCAGGAGTGTTCGAAGATGGTTATGGAGTCTTCTGATCAGTTTCGGGTAGGAATGGATTGATTTTAGGAGTTATTCATTTGGTTTATGTTCAGTTTGGTTCGAATCACACTAATGATACTATGTTCCATTTGTGATTCATTGTTGCGATTCGATGATAATTATAATCATATTTGATTAGATTGGTTTAGAAGTGCGTTGAAACAATAGAACTATGGTTGTTTAATGTTTTAGTATAATAGTTCCTTTCCATGTATTTAGTAATGCTTCTTAAATTCTCTTATACACCAATCTGTAGTTGCATAATTTGATTAACGTACAAGAAATCTTATTTACTTTATCATGTTACATTGATTTAACTTCGTTTTGATCCATCAAACATTACGTTTCTTCTTGTTCGTCTAAATACCTTCATTCCACCACTGTAATTTGATTATTCATTCTTATTAAGTGGATACGAGTAGTTTCATGGTCCTTTACAACTGGTTTCTCTTGTCTAATGGTCAATAATGGTTTGTGTAGATCAACAGTTGTTATTAAGATGGATTTAGTGGATTTCTGAGGCAGGAGTGTTCGAAGATGGTTATGGAGTTTCTGATCAGTTTCGGGTAGGAATGGATTGATTTTAGGAGTTATTCATTTGGTTATATGTTCAGTTTTGTTTCGAATCACACTAATGATACTATGTTCCATTTGAGATTCATTGTTGCGATTCTAATGATAATAATCATATTTGATTAGATTGGTTTAGAAGTGCCTTGAAACAATAGAACTATGGTTGTTTAATGTTTTAGTATAACTAGTTCTTTTCCATGTATTAGTAGTGCTTTCTTAAATACTCTTATACACCAATCTGTAGTTGCATAAATTTGATTAACGTACAAGAAAATCTTATTTACTTTATCATGTTACATTGATTTAACTTCGTTTTGATTCCATCAAACATTACTTTCTTGTTGTTGTCTAATTACCTTCATTCCACCACTGTAATTTGATTATTGATTCTTATTAAGTGGATACGAGTAGTTTCATGGTCCAACAACTGGTTTCTTGTTAATGGTCAATAATGGTTTGTGTAGTTCAACAGTTGTTATTAAGATGGATTTAGTGGATTTCTGAGGCAGGAGTGTTCGAAGATGGTTATGAAGTCTTCTGATCAGTTCGGGTAGGAATGGTTTGATTTTAGGAGTTATTCATTTGGTTATACGTTAGTTTTTTTCGAATCACACTAATGATACTATGTTCCATTTGTGATTCATTGTTGCGATTCTAATGATAATTATAATCATATTTGATTAGATTGGTTTAGAAGTGCGTTGAAACAATAGAACTATGGTTGTTTAATGTTTTAGTATAAATAGTTCCTTCCCATGTATTTAGTAATGCTTTCTTAAATTCTCTTATACACCATCTGTAGTTGCATAAATTTGATTAACGTACACCACTGTAATTTGATTATTGATTCTTATTAGTGGATACGAGTAGTTTCATGGTCCTTTACAACTGGTTTCCTTGTCTTAATGGTCAATAATGGTTTGTGTAGTCAACAGTTGTTATTAAGATGGATTTAGTGGATTTCTGAGGCAGGAGTGTTCGAAGATGGTTATGGAGTCTTCTGATCAGTTTCGGGGGAGGAATGGATTGATTTAGAGTTATTCATATGGTTATATTCAGTTTTGTTTCGAATCACACTAATGATACTATGTTCCATTTGAGATTCATTGTTGCGATTCTAATGATAATTATATCATATTTGATTAGATTGGTTTAGAAGTGCGTTGAAACAATAGAACTATGGTTGTTTAATGTTTTAGTATAACTAGTTCTTTTCCCATGTATTTAGTAGTGCTTTCTTAAATACTCTTATACACCGAATCTGTAGTTGCTAATTTTGATTAACGTACAAGAAATCTTATTTACTTTACCATGTTGCATTGATTTAACTTCATTTTGATTCATCAAACATTACATTTCTTGTTGTTCGTCTATTACCTTCATTCCACCACTGTAATTTGATTATTGATTCTTATTAAGTGGATACGAGTAGTTTCATGGTCCTTTACAACTGGTTTCCTTGTCTTAACTTCAATAATGGCTTCTGTAGATCCACAGTTGTTATTAAGATGGATTTAGTGGATTTCTCTGGCAGAGTGTTCGAAGAGGTTATGGAGTCTTCTGATCAGTTTCGGGCAGGAATGGATTGATTTTAGGAGTTATTCGTGCGGTTATTGTTCGGTTTTGGTTTCGAATCACACTAATAATACTATGTTCCATTTGTGATTCATTGTTGCGATTCTGATGATAATTATATCATATTTTATTAGATTGGTTTAGAAGTGCGTTGAAACAATAGAACTATAGTTGTTTAATGTTTTAGTGTAAATAGTTCCTTTCCATGTATTTAGTAATGCTTTCTTAAATTCTCTTATACACAATCTGTAGTTGCATAAATTTGATTAACGTACAAGAAATCTTATTTACTTTACATGTTACATTGATTTAACTTCGTTTTGATCCATCAACATTACTTTTCTTCTTGTTCGTCTAAATACCTTCATTCCACCACTGTATTTGATTATTGATTCTTATTAAGTGGATACGAGTAGTTTTATGGTCCTTTACAACTGGTTTCCTTGTCTTAATGGTCAATAATGGTTTGTTTAGATCAACAGTTGTTATTAAGATAGATTTAGTGGATTTCTAAGGCAGGAGTGTTCGAAGATGGTTATGGAGTCTTCTGATCAGTTTCGGGTAGGAATGGATTGATTTTAGGAGTTATTCATATGGTTATATGTTCAGTTTTGGTTTCGAATCACACTAATGATACTATGTTCCATTTGTGATTAATTGTTGCGATTCTAATGATAATTATAATCATATTTGATTAGATTGGTTTAGAAGTGCGTTGAAACAATAGAACTATGGTTGTTTAAGGTTTTAGTATAACTAGTTCCTTTCCCTATTTAGTAATGCTTTCTTAAATACTCTTATACACCAATTGTAGTTGCATAATTTTAATAACGTACAAGAAAATCTTATTTACTTTATCATGTTACATTGATTTAACTTCATTTTGATCATCAAACATTACGTTTCTTCTTGTTCGTCTAAATACCTTCATTCCACCACTGTAATTTGATTATTGATTCTTATTAAGTGGATACGAGTACTTTCATGGTCCTTTACAACTGGTTTCCTTGTCTTAATGGTCAATAATGGTTTGTGTAGTTCAACAGTTGTTATTAAGATGGATTAGTGGATTTCTGAGGCAGGAGTGTTCGAAGATGGTTATGGAGTCTTCTGATCAGTTTCGGGTAGGAATGGATTGATTTTAGGAGTTATTCATTGGTTATATGTTCAGTTTTGTTTCGAATCACACTAATGATACTATGTTCCATTTGTGATTCATTGTTGCGATTCTAATGATAATTATAATCATATTTGATTAGATTGGTTTAGAATTGCGTTGAAACAATAGAACTGGTTGTTTAATGTTTTAGTATAACTAGTTCCTTTCCCCATGTATTTAGTAATGCTTTCTTAAATACTCTTATACACCAATCTGTAGTTGCATAATTTTGATTAACGTACAAGAAAATCTTATTTACTTTATCATGTTACATTGATTTAACTTCATTTTGATCAATCAAACATTACGTTTCTTCTTGTTCGTCTAAATACCTTCATTCCACCACTGTAATTTGATTATTGATTCTTATTAATGGATACGAGTAGTTTCATGGTCCTTTACAACTGGTTTCCTTGTCTTAATGGTCAATAATGGTTTTGTGTAGATCAACAGTTGTTATTAAGATGGATTTAGTGGATTTCTGAGGCAGGAGTGTTCGAAGATGGTTATGGAGTCTTCTGATCAGTTTCGGGTAGGAATGGATTGATTTTAGGAGTTATTCATTATGGTTATACGTTCAGTTTTGGTTTCGAATCACACTAATGATACTATGTTCCATTTGTGATTCATTGTTGCGATTCTAATGATTTATAATCATATTTGATTAGATTGGTTTAGAAGTGCGTTGAAACAATAGAACTATGGTTGTTTATGTTTTAGTATAATAGTTTCTTTCCCATGTATTTAGTAATGCTTTCTTAAATTCTCTTATACACCAATCTGTAGTTGCATAATTTGATTAACGTACAAGAAAATCTTATTTACTTTATCATGTTACATTGATTTAACTTCGTTTTGATCCATCAAACATTACGTTTCTTCTGTTCGTCTAATACCTTCATTCCACCACTGTAATTTGATTATTGATTCTTATTAAGGGATACGAGTATTTCATGGTCCTTTACAACTGGTTTCCTTGTCTTAATGGTCAATAATGGTTTGTGTAGATCAACAGTTGTTATTAAGATGGATTTAGTGGATTTCTGAGGCAGGAGTGTTCGAAGATGGTTATGGAGTTTCTGATCAGTTTCGGGTAGGAATGGATTGATTTTAGGAGTTATTCATTTATTTTATATGTTCAGTTTTGGTTTCGAATCACACTAATGATACTATGTTCCATTTGTGATTCATTGTTGCGATTCTAATGATAATTATAATCATATTTGATTAGATTGGTTTAGAAGCCTTGAAACAATAGAACTATGGTTGTTTAATGTTTTAGTATAACTAGTTCTTTTTCCATGTATTTAGTAGTGCTTTCTTAAATACTCTTATACACGAATCTGTAGTTGCATAATTTGATTAACTACAAGAAAATCTTATTTACTTTATCATGTTACATTGATTTAACTTCATTTGATTCATCAAACATTACCTTTCTTCTTGTTGTCTAATTACCTTCATTCCACCACTGTAATTTGATTATTGATTCTTATTAAGTGGATACGATAGTTTCATGGTCCTTAAACAACTGTTTTTCTTGTCTCTATGGTCAATAATGGTTGTGTATTCAACAGTTGTTATTAAGATGGATTTAGTGGATTTCTGAGGCAGGAGTGTTCGAAGATGGTTATGGAGTCTTCTGATCAGTTTCGGGTAGGAATGGATTGATTTTAGGAGTTATTCATTGGTTATACGTTAGTTTTTTTTTTCGAATCACACTAATGATACTATGTTCCATTTGTGATTCATTGTTGCGATTCTAATGATAATTATAATCATATTTGATTAGATTGGTTTAGAAGTGCGTTGAAACAATAGAACTATGTTTTTAATGTTTTAGTATAAATAGTTCCTTTCCCATGTATTTAGTAATGCTTTCTTAAATTCTCTTATACACCAATCTGTAGTTGCATAAATTTGATTAACGTACAAGAAAATCTTATTTACTTTATCATGTTCATTGATTTAACTTCGTTTTGATCCATCAACATTACGTTTCTTCTTGTTCGTCTAAATACCTTCATTCCACCACTGTAATTTGATTATTGATTCTTATTAAGTGGATACGAGTAGTTTCATGGTCCTTTACAACTGGTTCCTTGTCTTAATGGTCAATAATGGTTTGTGTAGATCAACAGTTGTTATTAAGATGGATTTAGTGGATTTCTGAGGCAGGACTGTTCGAAGATGGTTATGGAGTCTTCTGATCAGTTTCGGGTAGGAATGGATTGATTTTAGGAGTTATTCATATGGTTATACGTTCAGTTTTGGTTTCAAATCACACTAATGATACTATGTTCCATTTGTGATTCATTGTTGTGATTCTGATGATAATTATAATCATATTTGATTAGATTGGTTTAGAAGTGCGTTGAAACAATAGAACTATGGTTGTTTAATGTTTTAGTATAACTAGTTCCTTTCCATGTATTAGTAATGCTTTCTTAAATTCTCTTATACACCAATCTGTAGTTGCATAATTTGATTAACGTACAAGAAAATCTTATTTACTTTATCATTTTACATTGATTTAACTTCTTTTTTTCAATCAACATTACGTTTCTTCTTGTTCGTCTAAATACCTTCATTCCACCACTGTAATTTGATTATTGATTCTTATTAAGTGGATACGAGTAGTTTCATGGTCCTTTACAACTGGTTTCCTTGTCTTAATGGTCAATAATGGTTTGTTAGTTCAACATTGTTATTAAGATGGATTTAGTGGATTTCTGAGGCAGGAGTGTTCGAAGATGGTTATGGAGTCTTCTGATCAGTTTCGGGTAGGAATGGATTGATTTTAGGAGTTATTCATTTGGTATACGTTCAGTTTTGGTTTCGAATCACACTAATGATACTATGTTCCATTTGTGATTCATTGTTGCGATTCTATGATAATTATAATCATATTTGATTAGATTGGTTTAGAAGTGCGTTGAAACATAGAACTATGGTTGTTTAATGTTTTAGTATAAATAGTTCCTTTCCCATGTATTTTTAGTATGCTTTCTTAATCTCTTATACACCAATCTGTAGTTGCATAAATTTGATTAACGTACAAGAAAATCTTATTTACTTTATCATGTTACATTGATTTAACTTCGTTTTGATCCATCAAACATTACGTTTCTTCTTGTTCGTCTAATACCTTCATTCCACCACTGTAATTTGATTATTGATTCTTATTAAGTGGATACGAGTAGTTTCATGGTCCTTTACAACTGGTTTCCTTGTCTTAATGGTCAATAATGGTTTGTGTAGATCAACAGTTGTTATTAAGATGGATTTAGTGGATTTCTGAGGCAGGAGTGTTCGAAGATGGTTATGGAGTCTTCTGATCAGTTTCGGGTAGGAATGGATTGATTTTAGGAGTTATTCGTGTAGTTATATTTCAGTTTTGGTTTCGAATCACACTAATGATACTATGTTCCATTTGAGATTCATTGTTGCGATTCTAATGATAATAATCAATATTTGATTAGATTGGTAAAGAAGTGCCTTGAAACAATAGAACTATGGTTGTTTAATGTTTTAGTATAAACGTTCTTTTTCCATGTATTTAGTAGTGCTTTCTTAAATACTCTTATACACGATCTGTAGTTGCTAATTTTGATTAACGTACAAGAAAATCTTATTTACTTTCCATGTTACATTGATTTAACTTCATTTGATTCATCAAACATTACGTTTCTTGTTGTTCGTCTAATTACCTTCATTCCACCACTGTAATTTGATTATTGATTCTTATTAAGTGGATACGAGTAGTTTCATGGTCCTTTACAACTGGTTTCCTTGTCTTAATGGTCAATAATGGTTCTGTAGATCCACAGTTGTTATTAAGATGGATTTAGTGGATTTCTCTGGCAGGAGTGTTCGAAGAGGTTATGGAGTCTTCTGATCATTTTCGGGTAGGAATGGATTGATTTTAGGAGTTATTCATAGGTTATATCGTTCTTTTGTTTTCGAATCACACTAATGATACTATGTTCCATTTGTGATTCATTGTTGCGATTCTAATGATATTATAATCATATTTGATTAGATTGGTTTAGAAGTGCGTTGAAAATAGAACTATGGTTGTTTAATGTTTTAGTATAACTAGTTCTTTTTCCATGTATTTAGTAGTGCTTTCTTAAATACTCTTATACACCAATCTGTAGTTGCATAATTTTGATTAACGTACAAAAATCTTATTTACTTTACCATGTTGCATTGATTTAACTTCGTTTTGATCATCAAACATTACGTTTCTTGTTGTTCGTCTAAATACCTTCATTCCACCACTGTAATTTGATTATTGATTCTTATTAAGTGGATACGAGTAGTTTCATGGTCCTTTACAACTGGTTTCCTTGTCTTAACGGTCAATAAGGCTTCTTGTAGATCCACAGTTGTTATTAAGATGGATTTAGTGGATTTCTCTAGCAGGAGTGTTCGAAGAGGTTATGGAGTCTTCTGATCAGTTTCGGGTAGGAATGGATTGATTTTAGGAGTTATTCGTGCGGTTATATGTTCGGTTTTGGTTTCGAATCACACTAATAATGCTATGTTCCATTTGTGATTCATTGTTGCGATTCTGATGATAATTATAATCATTTTGATTAGATTGTTTAGAAGTGCGTTGAAACAATAGAACTATAGGTTGTTTAATGTTTTAGTATAAATAGTTCCTTTCCTATGTATTTAGTAATGCTTTCTTAAATTCTCTTATACACCAATCTGTAGTTGCATAATTTGATTAACGTACAAGAAATCTTATTTACTTTATCATGTTACATTGATTTAACTTCGTTTTGATCCATCAAACATTACGTTTCTTCTTGTTCGTCTAAATACCTTCATTCCACCACTGTAATTTGATTATTGATTCTTATTAAGTGGATACGAGTAGTTTCATGGTCCTTTAAACTGGTTTCCTTGTCTTAATGGTCAATAATGGTTTTGTGTAGATCAACAGTTGTTATTAAGATGGATTTAGTGGATTTCTAGGCAGGAGTGTTCGAAGATGGTTATGGAGTCTTCTGATCAGTTTCGGGTAGGAATGGATTGATTTTAGGAGTTATTCATATGGTTATATGTTCGTTTTGGTTTCGAATCACACTAATGATACTATGTCCATTTGTGATTCATTGTTGCGATTCTAATGATAATATAATCATTTTGATTAGATTGGTTTAGAAGTGCGTTGAAACAATAGAACTATGGTTGTTTAATGTTTTAGTATAACTAGTTCCTTTCCCATGTATTTAGTATGCTTTCTTAAATACTCTTATACACCAATCTGTAGTTGCATAATTTTGATTAACGTACAAGAAAATCTTATTTACTTTATCATGTTACATTGATTTAACTTCATTTTGATTCATCAAACATTACGTTTCTTCTTGTTCGTCTAATACCTTCATTCCACCACTGTAATTTGATTATTGATTCTTATTAAGGATACGAGTAGTTTCATGGTCCTTTACAACTGTTTTTCCTTGTCTTAATGGTCAATAATGGTTTGTGTAGATCAACAGTTGTTATTAAGATGGATTTAGTGGATTTCTGAGGCAGGAGTGTTCGAAGATGGTTATGGAGTCTTCTGATCAGTTTCGGGTAGGAATGGATTGATTTTAGGAGTTATTCGTGTGGTTATATGTTCATTTTGGTTTCGAATCACACTAATGATACTATGTTCCATTTGTGATTCATTGTTGCGATTCTAATGATAATTATAATCATATTTGATTAGATTGGTTTAGAAGTGCGTTGAAACAATAGAACTATGGTTGTTTAATGTTTTAGTATAACTAGTTCCTTTCCCATGTATTTAGTAATGCTTTCTTAATACTCTTACACCAATCTGTAGTTGCATAATTTTGATTAACGTACAAGAAAATCTTATTTACTTTATCATGTTACATTGATTTAACTTCATTTTGATCCATCAACATTACGTTTCTTCTTGTTCGTCTAAATACCTTCATTCCACCACTGTAATTTGATTATTGATTCTTATTAAGGGATACGAGTAGTTTCATGGTCCTTTACAACTGGTTTCCTTGTCTTAATGGTCAATAATGGTTTGTGTAGATCAACAGTTGTTATTAAGATGGATTTAGTGGATTTCTGAGGCAGGAGTGTTCGAAGATGGTTATGGAGTCTTCTGATCAGTTTCGGGTAGGAATGGATTGATTTTAGGAGTTATTCATGCGGTTATACGTTAGTTTTTGTTTCGAATCACACTAATAGATACTATGTTCCATTTGTGATTCATTGTTGCGATTCTATGATAATTATAATCATATTTGATTAGATTGGTTTAGAAGTGCGTTGAAACAATAGAACTATGGTTGTTTAATGTTTTAGTATAATAGTTCCTTTCCCATGTATTTAGTAATGCTTTGCTTTCTTAAATCTCTTATACACCAATCTGTAGTTGCATAAATTTGATTAACGTACAAAAAAATCTTATTTACTTTATCATGTTACATTGATTTAACTTCGTTTTGATCCATCAAACATTACGTTCTTCTTTGTTCGTCTAAATACCTTCATTCCACCACTGTAATTTGATTATTCATTCTTATTAAGTGATACGTGTAGTTTCATGGTCCTTTACAACTAGTTTTCTTGTCTTAATGGTCAATAATGGTTTGTGTAGATCAACAGTTGTTATTAAGATGGATTTAGTGGATTTCTGAGGCAGGAGCATTCGAAGATGGTTATGGAGTCTTCTGATCTGCTTCGGGTACGAATGGATTGATTTTAGTAGTTATTCGAGGGGTTATATGTTCAGTTTTGGTTTCGATTCACACTAATGATACTATGTTCCATTTGAGATTCATTGTTGCTATTCTAATGATAATTATAATCATATTTGATTAGATTGGTTTAGAAGTGCGTTGAAACAATAGAACTATGGTTATTTAATGTTTTAGTATAACTAGTTCTTTTCTCATGTATTTAGTAGTGCTTTCTTAAATACTCTTATGCACGAATCTGTAGTTGCATAATCTTGATTAACGTACAAGAAAATCTTATTTACTTTATCATGTTTCATTGATTTAACTTTATTTTGATTCATTAAACATTACCTTTCTTGTTGTTCATCTAATTACCTTCATTCTACCACTGTAATTTGATTATTGATTCTTATTAAGTGGATACGAGTAGTTTCATGGTCCTTTACAACTGGTTTCCTTGTCTTAATGGTCAATAATGGTTTCTTTAGATAACAGTTGTTATTAAGATGGATTTAGTGGATTTCTGAGGCAGGAGTGTTCGAAGATGGTTATGGAGTCTTCTGATCATTTCGGGTAGGAATGGATTGATTTTAGGAGTTATTCGTTGGTTATACGTTCAGTTTTGGTTTCGAATCACACTAATGATACTATGTTCCATTTGTTTTCATTGTTGCGATTCTAATGATAATTATAATCATATTTGATTAGATTGTTTAGAAGTGCGTTGAAACATAGAACTATGGTTGTTTAATGTTTTAGTATAACTAGTTCTTTCCCATGTATTTAGTAATGCTTTCTTAAATTCTTTATACACCAATCTGTAGTTGCATAAATTTGATTAACGTACAAGAAAATCTTATTTACTTTATCATGTTACATTGATTTAACTTGTTTTGATCCATCAAACATTACTTTCTTCTTGTTCGTCTAAATACCTTCATTCCACCACTGTAATTTGATTATTCATTCTTATTAAGTGGATACGAGTAGTTTCATGGTCCTTTACAACTGGTTTCCTTGTCTTAATGGTCAATAATGGTTTGTGTAGATCAACAGTTGTTATTAAGATGGATTTAGTGGATTTCTGAGGCAGGAGTGTTCGAAGATGGTTATGGAGTGTCTTCTGATTAGTTTCGGGTAGGAATGGATTGATTTTAGGAGTTATTCATGTGGTTATATGTTCAGTTTTTGGTTTCGAATCACACTAATGATACTATGTTCCATTTGTGATTCATGTTGTGATTCTAATGATAATTATAATCATATTTGATTAGATTGGTTTAGAAGTGCGTTGAAACAATAGAACTATGGTTGTTAATGTTTTAGTATAAATAGTTCTTTTCCCATGTATTTAGTAATGCTTTCTTAAAACTCTTATACACCAATCTGTAGTTTGGTCCTTTACAACTGGTTTCCTTGTCTTAATGGTCAATAATGGTTTGTGTAGTTCAACAGTTGTTATTAAGATGGATTTAGTGGATTTCTGAGGCAGGAGTGTTCGAAGATGGTTATGAAGTCTTCTGATCAGTTTCGGGTAGGAATGGTTTGATTTTAGGAGTTATTCATTTGGTTATACGCTTAGTTTTTATTTCGAATCACACTAATGATACTATGTTCCATTTGTGATTCATTGTTGCGATTCTAATGATAATTAATCATATTTGATTAGATTGGTTTAGAAGTGCGTTGAACAATAGAACTATGGTTGTTTAATGTTTTAGTATAACTAGTTCCTTTCCCTATGTATTTAGTATGCTTTCTTAAATTCTCTTATACACCAATCTGTAGTTGCATAATTTGATTAACGTACAAAAAAATCTTATTTACTTTATCATGTTTGATTGATTTAACTTCATTTTGATCCATCAAACATTACGTTTCTTCTTGTTCGTCTAAATACCTTCATTCCACCACTGTAATTTGATTATTCATTCTTATTAAGTGGATACGAGTAGTTTCATGGTCCTTTACAAGTGGTTTCCTCGTCTTAATGGTCAATAATGGTTTGTGTAGATCAACAGTTGTTATTAAGATGGATTTAGTGGATTTCTGAGGCAGGAGTGTTCGAAGATGGTTATGGTGTCTTCTGATCAGTTTCGGGTAGGAATGGATTAATTTAAGGTGTTAGTCGTTTTAGTTATACGTTCAGTTTTGTTTCGAATCACACTAATGATACTATGTTCCATTTGAGATTCATTGTTGCGATTCTAATGATAATTATATCATATTTGATTAGATTGGTTTAGAAGTGCGTTGAAACAATAGAACTATGGTTGTTTAATGTTTTAGTATAACTAGTTCTTTTTTCCATGTATTTAGTAGTGCTTTCTTAAAACTCTTATACACCAATCTGTAGTTGTCTAATTTTGATTAACATACAAAAATCTTATTTACTTTACCATGTGCATTGATTTAACTTCATTTTGATCATCGAACATTACTTTCTTGTTGTCGTCTATTACCTTCATTCCACCACTGTAATTTGATTATTGATTCTTATTAAGTAGATACGAGTAGTTTCATGGTCCTTTATAACTGGTTTCCTTGTCTTGACGGTCAATAATGGCTTCTGTAGATCCACAGTTGTTATTAAGATGGATTTAGTGGATTTCTCTAGCAGGAGTGTTCGAAAGAGGTTATGGAGTCTTCTGATCAGTTTCGGGTAGGAATGGATTGATTTTAGGAGTTATTCATATGGTTATACGTTCAGTTTTGGTTTCAAATCACACTAATGATACTATGTTCCATTTGAGATTCATTGTTGCGATTCTAATGATAATTATAATCATATTTGATTAGATTGGTATAGAAGTGCCTTGAAACAATAGAACTATGGTTGTTTAATGTTTTAGTATAACTAGTTCTTTTTCCATGTATTTAGTAGTGCTTTCTTAAATACTCTTATACACGAATCTGTAGTTGTCTAATTTTGATTAACATACAAGAAAATCTTATTTACTTTACCATGTTGCATTGATTTAACTTCATTTTGATTCATTGAACATTACATTTCTTGTTGTTCGTCTAATTACCTTCATTCCACCACTGTAATTTGATTATTGATTCTTATTAAGTAGATACGAGTAGTTTCATGGTCCTTTACAACTGGTTTCCTTGTCTTGACGTTCAATAATGGCTTCTGTAGATCCACAGTTGTTATTAAGATGGATTTAGTGGATTTCTCTGGCAGGAGTGTTCGAAAGAGGTTATGGAGTCTTCTGATCAGTTTCGGGCAGGAATGGATGATTTTAGGAGGTATTCGTGCGGTTATATGTTCGGTTTGGTTTCGAATCACACTAATAATGCTATGCTCCATTTGTGATTCATTGTTGCGATTCTGATGATAATTATAATCATATTTGATTAGATTGGTTTAGGAGTGCGTTTGAAACAATAGAACTATAGTTGTTTAATGTTTTAGTATGCAAATAGTTCTTTCCTATATTTAGTAATGCTTTCTTAAATTCTCTTATACACCAATCTGTAGTTGCATAATTTGATTAACGTACAAAAAAATTATGTACTTTATCATGTTAGATTGATTTAACTTCGTTTGATCCATCAAACGTACGTTTCTTCTTGTCCGTCTAAATACCTTCATTCCACCACTGTAATTTGATTATTGATTCTTATTAAGTGGATACGAGTAGTTTCATGGTCCTTTACAACTGGTTTCCTCGTCTTAATGGTCAATAATGGTTTGTGTAGATCAACAGTTGTTATTAAGATGGATTTAGTGGATTTCTGAGGAGGAGTGTTCGAAGATGGTTATGGTGTCTTGTGATTAGTTTGGTAGGAATGGATTGATTTTAGGAGTAGTCGTGCAGTTATATGTTCAGTTTTGGTTTCGAATCACACTAAGGATACTATGTCCATTTGAGATTCATTGTTGCGATTCTAATGATAATTATAATCATATTGATTAGATTGGTTTAGAAGTGCCTTGAAACAATTAAACTATGGTTGTTTAATGTTTAGTATAACTAGTTCTTTTTCCATATATTTAGTAGTGCTTTCTTAAATACTCTTATACACAAATCTGTAGTTGCTAATTTTGATTAACGTACAAGAAAATCTTATTTACTTTATCATGTTACATTGATTTACTTCATTTAATTCATCAAACATTACCTTTCTTGTTGTTCATCTAATTACCTTCATTCCACACTTTAATTGATTATTGATTCTTATTAAGTGGATACGAGTAGTTTCATGGTCCTTAACAACTGGTTCCTTGTCTTAATGGTCAATAATGGTTTGTGTAGTTTAACAGTTGTTATTAAGATGGATTTAGTGGATTCTGAGGCAGGAGTGTTCGAAGATGGTTATGAAGTCTTCTGATCAGTTTCGGGTAGGAATGGTTTGATTTTAGGAGTTATTCATTTGGTTATACGTTCAGTTTTGGTTTCGAATCACTAATGATACTATGTTCCATTTGTGATTCATTGTTGCGATTCTAATGATAATTATAATCATATTTGATTAGATTGGTTTAGAAGTGCGTTGAAACAATAGAACTATGGTGTTAATGTTTTAGTATAAATAGTTCCTTTCCCATGTATTTAGCAATGCTTTCTTAAAATCTCTTTACACCAATCTGTAGTTGCATAAATTTGATTACGTACAAGGAAATCTTATTACTTTATCATGTTACATTGATTTAACTTTGTTTGATCCATCAAACATTACGTTTCTTTTGTTCGTCTAAATACCTTCATTCCACCACTGTAATTTGATTATTCATTCTTATTAAGTGGATACGAGTAGTTTCATCGTCCTTTACAAATGGTTTCCTCATCTAATGGTCAATAATGGTTTGTGTAGTTCAACAGTTGTTATTAAGAGGATTAGTGGATTTCTGAGGCAGGAGTGTTTGAAGAGGTTATGGTGTCTTCTGATAGTTTCGGGTAGGAATGGATTGATTTTAGGAGTTAGTCGTGTAGTTATATGTTCAGTTTTGGTTTCGAATCACACTAATGGTACTATGTTCCATTTGAGATTCATTGTTGTGATTCTAATGATAATTATAACATATTTGATTAGATTGGTATAGAAGTACCCTGAAATAATAGAACTATGGTTCTTAATGTTTTAGTATAACTAGTTCTTTTTCCATGTATTTAGTAGTGCTTTCTTAAATACTCTTATACACGAATCTGTAGTTGCCTAATTTGATTAACGTACAAGAAAAATCTTATTTACTTTATGTTACATTGATTTAACTTCATTTTGATTCATCAAACATTACCTTTCTTGTTGTTCATCTAATTAACTACATTCTACCACTGTAATTTGATTATTGACTTTTATTAAGTGGATACGAGTAGTTTCATGGTCCTTTACAACTGGTTTCCTTGTCTTAATGGTCAATAATGGTTTGGGTTCAACAGTTGTTTTAAGATGGATTTAGTGGATTTCTGAGGCAGGAGTGTTCGAAGATGGTTATGAAGTCTTCTGATTAGTTTCGGGTAGGAATGGTTTGATTTTAGGAGTTATTCATTTGGTTATACGCTTAGTTTTTATTTCGAATCACACTAATGATACTATGTTCCATTTGTGATTCATTGTTGCGATTCTAATGATAATTATAATCATATTTGATTAGATTGGTTTAGAAGTGCGTTGAAACAATAGAACTATGGTTGTTTAATGTTTTAGTATAAATAGTTCCTTTCCTATGTATTTAGTAATGCTTTCTTAAATTCTTTATACACCAATCTGTAGTTGCATAATTTGATTAACGTACAAAAAAATATTATGTACTTTATCATTTAGATTGATTTAACTTCGTTTTGATCCATCAAACATTACGTTTCTTCTTGTCCGTCTAAATACTTCATTCCACCACTGTAATTTGATTATTCATTCTTATTAAGGATACGAGTAGTTTCATGGTCCTTTACAACTGGTTTCCTCGTCTTAATGGTCAATAATGGTTTGTGTAGATCAACAGTTGTTATTAAGATGGATTTAGTGGATTTCTGAGGCAGGAGTGTTCGAAGATGGTTATGGTGTCTTGTGATTAGTTTCGGGTAGGAATGGATTGATTTTAGGAGTTAGTCGTGCAGTTATATGTTCAGTTTTGGTTTCGAATCACACTAAGGATACTATGTTCCATTTGAGATTCTTTATTGCGATTCTAATGATAATTATAATCATATTTGATTAGATTGGTATAGAAGTGCCTTGAAACAATAAAACTATGGTTGTTTAATGTTTTAGTATAACTAGTTCTTTTTCCATATATTTAGTAGTGCTTTCTTAAACACTCTTATACACGAATCTGTAGTTGTCTAATTTTGATTAACATACAAGAAAATCTTATTTACTTTACCATGTTGCATTGATTTAACTTCATTTTGATTCATCGAACATTACATTTCTTGTTGTTCGTCTAATTACCTTCATTCCACCACTGTAATTTGATTATTGATTCTTATTAAGTAGATACGAGTAGTTTCATGGTCCTTTACAACTGGTTTCCTTGTCTTGACGGTCAATAATGGCTTGTAGATCCACAGTTGTTATTAAGATGGATTTAGTGGATTTTCTGGCAGGAGTGTTCGAAAGAGGTTATGGAGTCTTCTGATCAGTTTCGGGTAGGAATGGATTGATTTTAGGAGTTATTCATTGGTTATACGTTCAGTTTTGGTTTCAAATCACACTAATGATACTATGTTCCATTTGAGATTCATTGTTGCGATTCTAATGATAATTATAATCATATTGAAGATTGGTTTAGAAGTGCTTGAAACAATAGAACTATGGTTGTTTAATGTTTTAGTATAACTAGTTCTTTTCCATGTATTTAGTAGTGCTTTCTTTAATACTCTTATACACGAATCTGTAGTTGTCTAATTTTGATTAACGTACAAGAAAATCTTATTTACTTTACCATGTTACATTGATTTAACTTCATTTGATTCATTGAACATTAATTTGTTGTTCGTCTAATTACCTTCATTCCACCACTGTAATTGATTATTGATTCTTATTAAGTGGATACGAGTAGTTTCATGGTCCTTTACAACTGGTTTCCTTGTCTTAATGTTCAATAAGTTCTTTAGATCCACAGTTGTTATTAAGATGGATTTAGTGGATTTCTGCAGGAGTGTTCGAAGAGGTTATGGAGTCTTCTGATCAGTTTCGGGCAGGAATGGATTGATTTTAGGAGTTATTCGTGCGGTATATGTTCGGTTTGGTTCGAATCACACTAATAATGCTATGTTCCATTTGTGATTCATTGTTGCGATTCTGATGATAATTATAATCATATTTGATTAGATTGGTTTAGGAGTGCGTTGAAACAATAGAACTATAGTTGTTAATGTTTTAGTGCAAATAGTCCTTTCCTATGTTTAGTAATGCTTTCTAAATCTCTTATACACCAATCTGTAGTTGCATAAATTTGATTAACGTACAAGAAAATCTTATTTACTTATATGTACATTGATTTAACTTCGTTTTGATCCATCAAACATTACGTTTCTTCTTGTTCTCTAAATACCTTCATTCCACCACTGTAATTTGTATTCATTCTTATTAAGTGGATACGAGTAGTTTATGGTCCTTTACAATGGTTTCCTTGTCTTAATGGTCAATAATGGTTTGTTTAGATCAACAGTTGTTATTAAGATAGATTTAGTGGATTTCTAAGGCAGGAGTGTTCGAAGATGGTTATGGAGTCTTCTGATCAGTTTTGGGTAGGAATGGATTGATTTTAGGAGTTATTCATATGGTTATATGTTCAGTTTTGGTTTCGAATCACACTAATGATACTATGTTCCATTTGTGATTAATTGTTGCGATTCTAATGAGAATTATAATCATATTTGATTAGATTGGTTTAGAAGTGCGTTGAAACAATAGAACTATGGTTGTTTAAGGTTTTAGTATAACTAGTTCCTTTCCAAGTATTTAGTAATGCTTTCTTAAGTACTCTATACACCAATTTGTAGTTGCATAATTTGAATAACGTACAAGAAAATTATTTACTTTATCATGTTACATTGATTTAACCATTTGATCAATCAAACATTACGTTTCTTCTTGTTCGTCTAAATACCTTCATTCCACCACTGTAATTGATTATGATTCTTATTAAGGGATACGAGTACTTTCAGGTCCTTTACAACTGGTTTCCTTGTCTTAATGGTCAATATGGTTTGTGTAGATCAACAGTTGTTATTAAGATGGATTTAGTGGATTTCTGAGGCAGGAGTGTTGAAGATGGTAATGGAGTTTCTGATCAGTTCGGGTAGGAATGGATGATTTTAGGAGTTATTCATATGGTTATATGTTCAGTTTGGTTTCGAATCACACTAATGATACTATGTTCCATTTGTGATTCATTGTTGCGATTCTAATGATAATTATAATCATATTTGATTAGATTGGTTAGAAGTGCGTTGAAACAATATAACTATGGTTGTTTAATGTTTTAGTATAACTAGTTCCTTTCCCAAGTATTTAGTAATGCTTTCTTAATAAACTCTTATACAAATTGTAGTTGCATAATTTGATTAACGTACAAGAAAATCTTATTTACTTTATCATGTTACATTGATTTAACTTCATTTTGATCAATCAAACATTACGTTTCTTCTTGTTCGTCTAAAGACCTTCATTCCACACTGTAATTTGATTATTGATTCTTATTAAAGGGATACGAGTACTTTCATGGTCCTTTAGAACTGGTTTCCTTGTCTTAATGGTCAATAATGGTTTGTGTAGTTCAACAGTTGATATTAAGATGGATTTAGTGGATTTCTGAGGCAGGAGTGTTCGAAGATGGTTATGAAGTCTTCTGATCAGTTTCGGGTAGGAATGGTTTGATTTTAGGAGTTATTCATTTGGTTATACGCTTAGTTTTTATTTCGAATCATACTAATGATACTATGTTCCATTTGTGATTCATTGTTGCGATTCTAATGATAATTATAATCATATTTGATTAGATTGGTTTAGAAGTGCGTTGAAACAATAGAACTATGGTTGTTTAATGTTTTAGTATAAATAGTTCCTTTCCCATGTATTTAGCAATGCTTTCTTAAAATCTCTTATACACCAATCTGTAGTTGCATAAATTTGATTAACGTACAAGGAAATCTTATTTACTTTATCATGTTACATTGATTTAACTTTGTTTTGATCCATCAAACATTACGTTTCTTCTTGTTCGTCTAAATACCTTCATTCCACCACTGTAATTTGATTATTCATTCTTATTAAGTGGATACGAGTAGTTTCATCGTCCTTTACAACTGGTTTCCTCATCTTAATGGTCAATAATGGTTTGTGTAGTTCAACAGTTGTTATTAAGATGGATTTAGTGGATTTCTGAGGCAGGAGTGTTTGAAGATGGTTATGGTGTCTTCTGATTAGTTTCGGGTAGGAATGGATTGATTTTAGGAGTTAGTCGTGTAGTTATATGTTCAGTTTTGGTTTCGAATCACACTAATGGTACTATGTTCCATTTGAGATTCATTGTTGTGATTCTAATGATAATTATAATCATATTTGATTAGATTGGTATAGAAGTACCCTGAAATAATAGAACTATGGTTCTTTAATGTTTTAGTATAACTAGTTCTTTTCCATGTATTTAGTAGTGCTTTCTTAAATATCTTATACACGAATCTGTAGTTGCCTAATTTTGATTAACGTACAAGAAAATCTTATTTACTTTATCTTGTTACATTGATTTAACTTCATTTTGATTCATCAAACATTACTTTCTTGTTGGTCATCTAATTAACTACATTCTACCACTGTAATTGATTATTGATTTTATTAAGTGGATACGAGTAGTTTCATGGTCCTTTACAACTGGTTTCCTTGTCTTAATGGTCAATAATGGTTTGTTAGTTCAAAGTTGTTATAAGATGATTAGTGGATTTCTGAGGCAGGAGTGTTCGAAGATGTTATGAAGTCTTCTGATCAGTTTCGGGTAGGAATGGTTGATTTTAGGAGTTATTCATTGGGTTATACGTTAGTTTTTATTTCAAATCACACAATGATACTATGTTCCATTTGTGATTCATTGTTGCGATTCTAATGATAATTATAATCATATTTGATTAGATTGGTTAGAAGTGCGTTGAAACAATAGAACTGGTTGTTTAATGTTTTAGTATAAATAGTTCCTTTCCTATGTATTAGTAATGCTTTCTTAAATTCTCTTATACACCAATCTGTAGTTGCATAAATTTGATTAACGTACAAAAAAATATTATGTACTTTACATTTAGATTGATTTAACTTCGTTTTGATCCATCAAACATTACGTTCTTCTTGTCCGTCTAAATACCTTCATTCCACCACTGTAATTTGATTATTCATTCTTATTAAGTGGATACGAGTAGTTTCATGGTCCTTTCAACTGGTTTCCTTGTCTTAATGGTCAATAATGGTTGTGTAGATCAACAGTTGTTATTAAGATGGATTTAGTGGATTTCTGAGGCAGGAGTGTTCGAAGATGGTTATGGTGTCTTGTGATTAGTTTCGGGTAGGAATGGATTGATTTTAGGAGTTAGTCGTGCAGTTATATGTTCAGTTTTGGTTTCGAATCACACTAAGGATACTATGTTCCATTTGAGATTCATTATTGCGATTCTAATGATAATTATAATCATATTTGATTAGATTGGTATAGAAGTGCCTTGAAACAATAAAACTATGGTTGTTTAATGTTTTAGTATAACTAGTTCTTTTTCCATATATTTAGTAGTGCTTTCTTAAATACTCTTATACACGAATCTGTAGTTGCCTAATTTTGATTAACGTACAAGAAAATCTTATTTACTTTATCATGTTACATTGATTTAACTTCATTTTAATTCATCAAACATTACCTTTCTTGTTGTTCATCTAATTACCTTCATTCCACCACTTTAATTTGATTATTGATTCTTATTAAGTGGATACGAGTAGTTTCATGGTCCTTAACAACTAGTTTCCTTGTCTTAATGGTCAATAATGGTTTGTGTAGTTCAACAGTTGTTATTAAGATGGATTTAGTGGATTTCTGAGGCAGGAGTGTTCGAAGATGGTTATGAAGTCTTCTGATCAGTTTCGGGTAGGAATGGTTTGATTTTAGGAGTTATTCATTTGGTTATACGTTCAGTTTTGGTTTCGAATCACACTAATGATACTATGTTCCATTTGTGATTCATTGTTGCGATTCTAATGATAATTATAATCATATTTGATTAGATTGGTTTAGAAGTGCGTTGAAACAATAGAACTATGGTTGTTTAATGTTTTAGTATAAATAGTTCCTTTCCCATGTATTTAGCAATGCTTTCTTAAAATCTCTTATACACCAATCTGTAGTTGCATAAATTTGATTAACGTACAAGGAAATCTTATTTACTTTATCATGTTACATTGATTTAACTTTGTTTTGATCCATCAAACATTATGTTTCTTCTTGTTCGTCTAAATACCTTCATTCCACCACTGTAATTTGATTATTCATTCTTATTAAGTGGATACGAGTAGTTTCATCGTCCTTTACAACTGGTTTCCTCATCTTAATGGTCAATAATGGTTTGTGTAGATCAACAGTTGTTATTAAGATGGATTTAGTGGATTTCTGAGGCAGGAGTGTTTGAAGATGGTTATGGTGTCTTCTGATTAGTTTCGGGTAGGAATGGATTGATTTTAGGAGTTAGTCGTGTAGTTATATGTTCAGTTTTGGTTTCGAATAACACTAATGGTACTATGTTCCATTTGAGATTCATTGTTGTGATTCTAATGTTAATTATAATCATATTTGATTAGATTGGTATAGAAGTACCCTGAAATAATAGAACTATGGTTCTTTAATGTTTTAGTATAACTAGTTCTTTTTCCATGTATTTAGTAGTGCTTTCTTAAATACTCTTATACACGAATCTGTAGTTGCCTAATTTTGATTAACGTACAAGAAAATCTTATTTACTTTATCTTGTTACATTGATTTAACTTCATTTTGATTCATCAAACATTACCTTTCTTGTTGTTCATCTAATTAACTACATTCTACCACTGTAATTTGATTATTGACTTTTATTAAGTGGATACGAGTAGTTTCATGGTCCTTTACAACTGGTTTCCTTGTCTTAATGGTCAATAATGGTTTGTTTAGTTCAACAGTTGTTATTAAGATGGATTTAGTGGATTTCTGAGGCAGGAGTGTTCGAAGATGGTTATGAAGTCTTCTGATCAGTTTCGGGTAGGAATGGTTTGATTTTAGGAGTTATTCATTTGGTTATACGCTTAGTTTTTATTTCGAATCACACTAATGATACTATGTTCCATTTGTGATTCATTGTTGCGATTCTAATGATAATTATAATCATATTTGATTAGATTGGTTTAGAAGTGCGTTGAAACAATAGAACTATGGTTGTTTAATGTTTTAGTATAAATAGTTCCTTTCCTATGTATTTAGTAATGCTTTCTTAAATTCTCTTATACACCAATCTGTAGTTGCATAAATTTGATTAACGTACAAAAAAATATTATGTACTTTATCATTTTAGATTGATTTAACTTCGTTTTGATCCATCAAACATTACGTTTCTTCTTGTCCGTCTAAATACCTTCATTCCACCACTGTAATTTGATTATTCATTCTTATTAAGTGGATACGAGTAGTTTCATGGTCCTTTACAACTGGTTTCCTCGTCTTAATGGTCAATAATGGTTTGTGTAGATCAACAGTTGTTATTAAGATGGATTTAGTGGATTTCTGAGGCAGGAGTGTTCGAAGATGGTTATGGTGTCTTGTGATTAGTTTCGGGTAGGAATGGATTGATTTTAGGAGTTAGTCGTGCAGTTATATGTTCAGTTTTGGTTTCGAATCACACTAAGGATACTATGTTCCATTTGAGATTCTTTATTGCGATTCTAATGATAATTATAATCATATTTGATTAGATTGGTATAGAAGTGCCTTGAAACAATAAAACTATGGTTGTTTAATGTTTTAGTATAACTAGTTCTTTTTCCATATATTTAGTAGTGCTTTCTTAAATACTCTTATACACGAATCTGTAGTTGCCTAATTTTGATTAACGTACAAGAAAATCTTATTTACTTTATCATGTTACATTGATTTAACTTCATTTTAATTCATCAAACATTACCTTTCTTGTTGTTCTTCTAATTACCTTCATTCCACCACTTTAATTTGATTATTGATTCTTATTAAGTGGATACGAGTAGTTTCATGGTCCTTAACAACTAGTTTCCTTGTCTTAATGGTCAATAATGGTTTGTGTAGTTCAACAGTTGTTATTAAGATGGATTTAGTGGATTTCTGAGGCAGGAGTGTTCGAAGATGGTTATGAAGTCTTCTGATCAGTTTCGGGTAGGAATGGTTTGATTTTAGGAGTTATTCATTTGGTTATACGTTCAGTTTTGGTTTCGAATCACACTAATGATACTATGTTCCATTTGTGATTCATTGTTGCGATTCTAATGATAATTATAATCATATTTGATTAGATTGGTTTAGAAGTGCGTTGAAACAATAGAACTATGGTTGTTTAATGTTTTAGTATAAATAGTTCCTTTCCCATGTATTTAGTAATGCTTTCTTAAATACTCTTATACACGAATCTGTAGTTGCATAAATTTGATTAACGTACAAGGAAAATCTTATTTACTTTATCATGTTACATTGATTTAACTTTGTTTTGATCCATCAAACATTACGTTTCTTCTTGTTCGTCTAAATACCTTCATTCCACCACTGTAATTTGATTATTCATTCTTATTAAGTGGATACGAGTAGTTTCATCGTCCTTTACAACTGGTTTCCTCATCTTAATGGTCAATAATGGTTTGTGTAGATCAACAGTTGTTATTAAGATGGATTTAGTGGATTTCTGAGGCAGGAGTGTTTGAAGATGGTTATGGTGTCTTCTGATTAGTTTCGGGTAGGAATGGATTGATTTTAGGAGTTAGTCGTGTAGTTATATGTTCAGTTTTGGTTTCGAATCACACTAATGGTACTATGTTCCATTTGAGATTCATTGTTGTGATTCTAATGATAATTATAATCATATTTGATTAGATTGGTATAGAAGTACCCTGAAATAATAGAACTATGGTTCTTTAATGTTTTAGTATAACTAGTTCTTTTTCCATGTATTTAGTAGTGCTTTCTTAAATACTCTTATACACGAATCTGTAGTTGCCTAATTTTGATTAACGTACAAGAAAATCTTATTTACTTTATCTTGTTACATTGATTTAACTTCATTTTGATTCATCAAACATTACCTTTCTTGTTGTTCATCCAATTAACTACATTCTACCACTGTAATTTGATTATTGACTTTTATTAAGTGGATACGAGTAGTTTCATGGTCCTTTACAACTGGTTTCCTTGTCTTAATGGTCAATAATGGTTTGTTTAGTTCAACAGTTGTTATTAAGATGGATTTAGTGGATTTCTGAGGCAGGAGTGTTCGAAGATGGTTATGAAGTCTTCTGATTAGTTTCGGGTAGGAATGGTTTGATTTAGGAGTTATTCATTGGTTATACGCTTAGTTTTTATTTCGAATCACACTAATGATACTATGTTCCATTTGTGATTCATTGTTGCGATTCTAATGATAATTATAATCATATTTGATTAGATTGGTTTAGAAGTGCGTTGAAACAATAGAACTATGGTTGTTTAATGTTTTAGTATAAATAGTTCCTTTCCTATGTATTTAGTAATGCTTTCTTAAATTCTCTTATACACCAATCTGTAGTTGCATAAATTTGATTAACGTACAAAAAAATATTATGTACTTTATCATTTTAGATTGATTTAACTTCGTTTTGATCCATCAAACATTACGTTTCTTCTTGTCCGTCTAAATACCTTCATTCCACCACTGTAATTTGATTATTCATTCTTATTAAGTGGATACGAGTAGTTTCATGGTCCTTTACAACTGGTTTCCTCGTCTTAATGGTCAATAATGGTTTGTGTAGATCAACAGTTGTTATTAAGATGGATTTAGTGGATTTCTGAGGCAGGAGTGTTCGAAGATGGTTATGGTGTCTTGTGATTAGTTTCGGGTAGGAATGGATTGATTTTAGGAGTTAGTCGTGCAGTTATATGTTCAGTTTTGGTTTCGAATCACACTAAGGATACTATGTTCCATTTGAGATTCATTATTGCGATTCTAATGATAATTATAATCATATTTGATTAGATTGGTATAGAAGTGCCTTGAAACAATAAAACTATGGTTGTTTAATGTTTTAGTATAACTAGTTCTTTTTCCATATATTTAGTAGTGCTTTCTTAAATACTCTTATACACGAATCTGTAGTTGCCTAATTTTGATTAACGTACAAGAAAATCTTATTTACTTTATCATGTTACATTGATTTAACTTCATTTTAATTCATCAAACATTACCTTTCTTGTTGTTCATCTAATTACTTCATTCCACCACTTTAATTTGATTATTGATTCTTATTAAGTGGATACAGTAGTTTCGTGGTCCTTAACAACTGGTTTCCTTGTCTTAATGGTCAATAATGGTTTGTGTAGTTCAACAGTTGTTATTAAGATGGATTTAGTGGATTTCTGAGGCAGGAGTGTTCGAAGATGGTTATGAAGTCTTCTGATCAGTTTCGGGTAGGAATGGTTTGATTTTAGGAGTTATTCATTTGGTTATACGTTCAGTTTTGGTTTCGAATCACACTAATGATACTATGTTCCATTTGTGATTCATTGTTGCGATTCTAATGATAATTATAATCATATTTGATTAGATTGGTTTAGAAGTGTTGAAACAATAGAACTATGGTTGTTTAATGTTTTAGTATAAATAGTTCCTTTCCATGTATTTAGTATGCTTTCTTAAATCTATTATACACACCAATCTGTAGTTGCATAAATTTGATTAACGTACAAGGAAATCTTATTTACTTTATCATGTTACATTGATTTAACTTGTTTTGATCCATCAAACATTACGTTTCTTCTTGTTCGCTAAATACTTCATTCCACCACTGTAATTTGATTATTCATTCTTATTAAGTGGATACGAGTAGTTTCATGGTCCTTTACAACTGGTTTCCTCATCTTAAGGGTCAATAATGGTTTGTGTAGATCAACAGTTGTTATTAAGATGGATTTAGTGGATTTCTGAGGCAGGAGTGTTTGAAGATGGTTATGGTGTCTTCTGATTAGTTTCGGGTAGGAATGGATTGATTTTAGGAGTTAGTCGTGTAGTTATATGTTCAGTTTTGGTTTCGAATCACACTAATGGTACTATGTTGCATTTGAGATTCATTGTTGTGATTCTAATGATAATTATAATCATATTTGATTAGATTGGTATAGAAGTACCCTGAAATAATAGAACTATGGTTCTTTAATGTTTTAGTATAACTAGTTCTTTTTCCATGTATTTAGTAGTGCTTTCTTAAATACTCTTATACACGAATCTGTAGTTGCCTAATTTTGATTAACGTACAAGAAAATCTTATTTACTTTATCTTGTTACATTGATTTAACTTCATTTTGATTCATCAAACATTACCTTTCTTGTTGTTCATCTAATTAACTACATTCTACCACTGTAATTTGATTGTTGATTTTTATTAAGTGGATACGAGTAGTTTCATGGTCCTTTACAACTGGTTTCCTTGTCTTAATGGTCAATAATGGTTTGTTTAGTTCAACAGTTGTTATTAAGATGGATTTAGTGGATTTCTGAGGCAGGAGTGTTCGAAGATGGTTATGAAGTCTTCTGATCAGTTTCGGGTAGGAATGGATTGATTTTAGGAGTTATTCGTGTAGTTATATGTTCAGTTTTGGTTTCGAATCACACTAATGGTACTATGTTCCATTTGAGATTCAGTGTTGCGATTCTAATGATAATTATAATCATATTTGATTAGATTGGTATAGAAGTGCCTTGAAATAATAGAACTATGGTTCTTTAATATTTTAGTATAACTAGTTCTTTTTCCATGTATTTAGTAGTGCTTTCTTAAATACTCTTATACACGAATCTGTAGTTGATTAATTTTGATTAACGTACAAGAAAATCTTATTTACTTTATCATGTTACATTGATTTAACTTCATTTTGATTCAACAAACATTACCTTTCTTGTTGTTCATCTAATTTCCTTCATTCCACCACTGTAATTTGATTATTGATTCTTATTAAGTGGATACGAGTAGTTTCATGGTCCTTTACAACTGGTTTCCTTGTCTTAATGGTCAATAATGGTTTGTGTAGTTCAACAGTTGTTATTAAGATTGATTTAGTAGATTTCTGAAGCAGGAGTGTTCGAAGATGGTTATGGAGTCTTCTGATCAGTTCCGGGTAGGAATGGATTGATTTTAGGAGTTATTCAAGTGGTTATACGTTCAGTTTTGGTTTCAAATCACACTAATGATACTATGTTCCATTTGTGATTCATTGTTGCGATTCTAATGAGAATTATAATCATATTTGATTAGATTGGTTTAGAAGTGCGTTGAAACAATAGAACTATGGTTGTTTAAGGTTTTAGTATAACTAGTTCCATTCCCAAGTATTTAGTAATGCTTTCTTAAGTACACTTATGCACCAATTTATAGTTGCATAATTTTGATTAACGTACAAGAAAATCTTATTTACTTTATCATGTTACATTGATTTAACTTCATTTTGATCAATCAAACATTACGTTTCTTCTTGTTCGTCTAAATACCTTCATTCCACCACTGTAATTTGATTATTGATTCTTATTAAAGGGATACGAGAACTTTCATGGTCCTTTAGAACTGGTTTCCTTGTCTTAAAGGTCAATAATAGTTTGTGTAGTTCAACAGTTGTTATTAAGATGGATTTAGTGGATTTCTGAGGCAGGAGTGTTCGAAGATGGTTATGAAGTCTTCTGATCAGTTTCGGGTAGAAATGGTTTGATTTTAGGAGTTATTCATTTGGTTATACGTTCAGTTTTGGTTTCGAATCACACTAATGATACTATGTTCCATTTTTGATTCATTGTTGCGATTCCATATTTGATTAGATTGGTTTAGAAGTGCGTTGAAACAATAGAACTATGGTTGTTTAATGTTTTAGTATAAATAGTTCCTTTCCTATGTATTTAGTAATGCTTTCTTAAATTCTCTTATACACCAATCTGTAGTTGCATAAATTTGATTAACGTACAAGAATATTTTATGTACTTTATCATGTTACATTAATTTAACTTCGTTTTGATCCATCAAACATTACTTTTCTTCTTGTTCGTCGAAATACCTTCATTCCACCACTATAATTTGATTATTCATTCTTATTAAGTGGATACGAGTAGTTTCATGGTCCTTTACAACCGGTTTCCACGTCTTAATGGTTAATAATGGTTTGTGTAGATCAATAGTTGTTATTAAGATGGATTTAGTGGATTTCTGAGGCAGGAGTGTTCGAAGATGGTTATGGTGACTTCTGATCAGTTTCGGGTAGGAATGGATTGATTTTAGGAGTTAGTCATGTAGTTATATGTTCAGTTTTGGTTTCGAATCACACTAATGATACTATGTTCCATTTGATATTCATTGTTGCGATTCTAATGATAATTATAATCATATTTGATTAGATTGGTATGGAAGTGCCTTGAAACAATAGAACTATGGTTGTTTAATGTTTTAGTATAACTAGTTCTTTTTCCATGTATTTAGTAGTGCTTTCTTAAATACTCTTATTCACGAATCTGCAGTTGCCTAATTTTGATTAACGTACAAGAAAATCATATTTACTTTATCATGTTACATTGATTTAACTTCATTTTGATTCATCGAACATTACCTTTTTTGTTGTTCATCTAATTAACCACATTCTACCACTGTAATTTGATTATTGATTTTGATTAAGTGGATATGAGTAGTTTCATGGTCCTTTACAACTGGTTTCCTTGTCTTAATGGTCAATAATGGTTTGTGTAGTTCAACAGTTGTTATTAAGAAGTATTTAGTGGATTTTTGAGGCAGGAGTGTTTGAAGATGGTTATGGTGTCTTCTGATCAGTTTCGGGTAGGAATGGATTGATTTTAGGAGTTAGTCGTGTAGTTATATGTTCAGTTTTGGTTTCGAATCACACTAATGGTACTATGTTCCATTTGAGATTCATTGTTGCGATTCTAATGATAATTATAATCATATTTGATTAGATTGGTATAGAAGTGCCTTGAAACAATAGAACTATGGTTGTTTAATGTTTTAGTATAACTAGTTCTTTTTCCATGTATTTAGTAGTGCTTTCTTAAATACTCTTATACACGAATCTGCAGTTGCCTAATTTTGATTAACGTACAAGAAAATCTTATTTACTTTATCTTGTTACATTGATTTAACTTCATTTTGATTCATCAAACATTACCTTTTTTGTTGTTCATCTTATTAACTACATTCTACCATTGTAATTTGATTATTGATTTTTATTAAGTGGATACGAGTAGTTTCATGGTCCTTTACAACTGGTTTCCTTGTCTTAATGGTCAATAATGGTTTGTGTAGTTCAACAGTTGTTATTAAGATGGATTTAGTGGATTTCTGAGGCAGGAGTGTTTGAAGATGGTTATGGTGTCTTCTGATCAGTTTCGGGTAGGAATGGATTGATTTTAGGAGTTATTCGTGTAGTTATATGTTCAGTTTTGGTTTCGAATCACACTAATGGTACTATGTTCCATTTGAGATTCAGTGTTGCGATTCTAATGATAATTATAATCATATTTGATTAGATTGGTATAGAAGTGCCTTGAAACAATAGAACTATGGTTGTTTAAAGTTTTAGTATAACTAGTTCTTTTTCCATGTATTTAGTAGTGCTTTCTTAAATACTCTTATACACGAATCTGCAGTTGCCTAATTTTGATTAACGTACAAGAAAATCTTATTTACTTTATCTTGTTACATTGATTTAACTTCATTTTGATTCATCAAACATTACCTTTTTTGTTGTTCATCTATTAACTATTTCTACCACTGTAATTTGATTATTGATTTTATTAAGTGGATAGGAGTAGTTTCATGGTCCTTTACAACTGGTTTCCTTGTCTTAATGGTCAATAATGGTTTGTGTAGTTCAACAGTTGTTATTAAGATGGATTTAGTGGATTTCTGAGGCAGGAGTGTTTGAAGATGGTTATGGTGTCTTCTGATCAGTTTCGGGTAGGAATGGATTGATTTTAGGAGTTATTCGTGTAGTTATATGTTCAGTTTTGGTTTCGAATCACACTAATGGTACTATGTTCCATTTGAGATTCTGTGTTGCGATTCTAATGATAATTATAATAATATTTGATTAGATTGGTATAGAAGTGCCTTGAAATAATAGAACTATGGTTCTTTAATGTTTAGTATAACTAGTTCTTTTCCATGTATTTAGTAGTGCTTTCTTAAATACTCTTATACACGAATCTGTAGTTGATTAATTTGATTAACGTACAAGAAAATTATTTACTTTATCACGTTACATTGATTTAACTTCATTTTGATTCAACAAACATTACCTTTTTGTTGTTCATCTAATTCTTCATTCCACCACTGTAATTTGATTATTGATTCTTATTAAGTGGATACGAGTAGTTTCATGGTCCTTTACAACTGGTTTCCTTGTCTTAATGGTCAATAATGGTTTGTGTAGTTCAACAGTTGTTATTAAGATTGATTTAGTGGATTTCTGAGGCAGGAGTGTTCGAAGATGGTTATGGAGTCTTCTGATCAGTTCCGGGTAGGAATGGATTGATTTTAGGAGTTATTCATGTGGTTATACGTTCAGTTTTGGTTTCAAATCACACTAATGATACTATGTTCCATTTGTGATTCATTGTTGCGATTCTAATGAGAATTATAATCATATTTGATTAGATTGGTTTAGAAGTGCGTTGAAACAATAGAACTATGGTTGTTTAAGGTTTTAGTATAACTAGTTCCATTCCCAAGTATTTAGTAATGCTTTCTTAAGTACACTTATGCACCAATTTGTAGTTGCATAATTTTGATTAACGTACAAGAAAATCTTATTTACTTTATCATGTTACATTGATTTAACTTCATTTTGATCAATCAAACATTACGTTTCTTCTTGTTCGTCTAAATACCTTCATTCCACCACTGTAATTTGATTATTGATTCTTATTAAAGGGATACGAGTAGTTTCATGGTCCTTTAGAACTGGTTCCCTTGTCTTAAAGGTCAATAATGGTTTGTGTAGTTCAACAGTTGTTATTAAGATGGATATAGTGGATTTCTGAGGCAGGAGTGTTCGAAGATGGTTATGAAGTCTTCTGATCAGTTTCGGGTAGAAATGGTTTGATTTTAGGAGTTATTCATTTGGTTATACGTTCAGTTTTGGTTTTGAATCACACTAATGATACTATGTTCCATTTGTGATTCATTGTTGCGATTCCATATTTGATTAGATTGGTTTAGTAGTGCTTTGAAACAATAGAACTATGGTTGTTTAATGTTTTAGTATAAATAGTTCCTTTCCTATGTATTTAGTAATGCTTTCTTAAATTCTCTTATACACCAATCTGTAGTTGCATAAATTTGATTAACGTACAAGAAATTTTATGTACTTTATCATGTTACATTGATTTAACTTCGTTTTGATCTATCAAACATTACGTTTCTTCTTGTTCGTCTAAATACCTTCATTCCACCACTATAATTTGATTATTCATTCTTATTAAGTGGATACGAGTAGTTTCATGGTCCTTTACAACCGGTTTCCACGTCTTAATGGTCAATAATGGTTTGTGTAGATCAATAGTTGTTATTATATATAGTGGATTTCTAAGGCAGGAGTGTTCGAAGATGGTTATGGTGTCTTCTGATCAGTTTCGGGTAGGAATGGATTGATTTTAGGAGTTAGTCATGTAGTTATATGTTTAGTTTTGGTTTCGAATCACACTAATGATACTATGTTTCATTTGAGATTCATTGTTACGATTCTAACGATAATTATAATCATATTTGATTAGATTGGTATAGAAGTGCCTTGAAACAATAGAACTATGGTTGTTTAATGTTTTAGTATAACTAGTTCTTTTTCCATGTATTTAGTAGTGCTTTCTTAAATACTCTTATACACGAATCTGTAGTTGCCTAATTTTGATTAACGTACAAGAAAATCTTATTTACTTTATCATGTTACATTGATTTAACTTCATTTTGATTCATCAAACATTACCTTTTTTGTTGTTCATCTAATTAACTACATTCTACCGCTGTAATTTGATTATTGATTTTTATTAAGTGGATACGAGTAGTTTCATGGTCCTTTACAACTGGTTTCCTTGTCTTAATGGTCAATAATGGTTTGTGTTGTTCAACAGTTGTTATTAAGATTGATTTAGTGGATTTCTAAGGCAGGAGTGTTCGAAGATGGTTATGGAGTCTTCTGATCAGTTCCGGGTAGGAATGGATTGATTTTAGGAGTTATTCATGTGGTTATACGTTCAGTTTTGGTTTCAAATCACACTAATGATACTATGTTCCATTTGTGATTCATTGTTGCGATTCTAATGAGAATTATAATCATATTTGATTAGATTGGTTTAGAAGTGCGTTGAAACAATAGAACTATGGTTGTTTAAGGTTTTAGTATAACTAGTTCCATTCCCAAGTATTTAGTAATGCTTTCTTAATTACACTTATGCACCAATTTGTAGTTGCATAATTTTGATTAACGTACAAGAAAATCTTATTTACTTTATCATGTTACATTGATTTAACTTCATTTTGATCAATCAAACATTACGTTTCTTCTTGTTCGTCTAAATACCTTTATTCCACCACTTTAATTTGATTATTGATTCTTATTAAAGGGATACGAGTAGTTTCATGGTCCTTTAGAACTGGTTTCCTTGTCTTAAAGGTCAATAATGGTTTGTGTAGTTCAACAGTTGTTATTAAGATGGATATAGTGGATTTCTGAGGCAGGAGTGTTCGAAGATGGTTATGAAGTCTTCTGAACAGTTTCGGGTAGAAATGGTTTGATTTTAGGAGTTATTCATTTGGTTATACGTTCAGTTTTGGTTTCGAATCACACTAATGATACTATGTTCCATTGTGATTCATTGTTACGATTCCATATTGATTATATTGGTTTAGAAGTGCGTTGAAACAATAGAACTATGGTTGTTTAATGTTTTAGTATAAATAGTTCCTTTTCTATGTATTTAGTAATGCTTTCTTAAATTCTCTTATACACCAATCTGTAGTTGCATAAATTTGATTAACGTACAAGAAAATTTTATGTACTTATCATGTTACATTGATTTAACTTCGTTTTGATCCATCAAACATTACGTTTCTTCTTGTTTGTCTAAATACCTTCATTCCACCACTATAATTTGATTATTCATTCTTATTAAGTGGATACGAGTAGTTTCATGGTCCTTTACAACTGGTTTCCACGTCTTAATGGTCAATAATGGTTTGTGTAGATCAATAGTTGTTATTAAGATGGATTTAGTGGATTTTGAGGCAGGAGTGTTCGAAGATGGTTATGGTGTCTTCTGATCAGTTTCGGGTAGGAATGGATTGATTTTAGGAGTTAGTCATGTAGTTATATGTTCAGTTTTGGTTTCGAATCACACTAATGATACTGTGTTCCATTTGAGATTCATTGTTGCGATTCTAATGATAATTATAATCATATTTGATTAGATTGGTATAGAAGTGCCTTGAAACAATAGAACTATGGTTGTTTAATGTTTTAGTATAACTAGTTCTTTTTCAATGTATTTAGTAGTGCTTTCTTAAATACTCTTATTCGCGAATCTGTAGTTGCCTAATTTTGATTAACGTACAAGAAAATCTTATTTACTTTATCATGTTACATTGATTTAACTTCATTTTGATTCATCGAACATTACCTTTTTGTTGTTCATCTAATTAACCACATTCTACCACTGTAATTTGATTATTGATTTTGATTAAGTGGATATGAGTAGTTTCATGGTCCTTTACAACTGGTTTCCTTGTCTTAATGGTCAATAATGGTTTGTGTAGTTCAACAGTTGTTATTAAGAAGTATTTAGTGGATTTCTGAAGCAGGAGTGTTTGAAGATGGTTATGGTGTCTTCTGATCAGTTTCGGGTAGAATGGATTGATTTTAGGAGTTAGTCGTGTAGTTATATGTTCAGTTTTGGTTTCGAATCACACTAATGGTACTATGTTCCATTTGAGATTCATTGTTGCGATTCTAATGATAATTATAATCATATTTGATTAGATTGGTATAGAAGTGCCTTGAAACAATAGAACTATGGTTGTTTAATGTTTTAGTATAACTAGTTCTTTTTCCATGTATTTAGTAGTGCTTTCTTAAATACTCTTATACATGAATCTGTAGTTGCCTAATTTAGATTAACGTACAAGAAAATCTTATTTACTTTATCATGTTACATTGATTTAACTTCATTTTGATTCATCAAACATTACCTTTCTTGTTGTTCATCTAATTAACTACATTCTAGCACTGTAATTTGATTATTGATTCTTATTAAGTGGATACGAGTAGTTTCATGGTCCTTTACAACTGGTTTCCTTGTCTTAATGGTCAATAATGGTTTGTGTAGTTCAACAGTTGTTATTAAGATTGATTTAGTGGATTTCTGAGGCAGGAGTGTTCGAAGATGGTTATGGAGTCTTCTGATCGGTTCCGGGTAGGAATGGATTGATTTTAGGAGTTATTCATGTGGTTATACGTTCAGTTTTGGTTTCAAATCACACTAATGATACTATGTTCCATTTGTGATTCATTGTTGCGATTCTAATGAGAATTATAATCATATTTGATTAGATTGGTTTAGAAGTGCGTTGAAACAATAGAACTATGGTTGTTTAAGGTTTTAGTATAACTAGTTCCATTCCCAAGTATTTAGTAATGCTTTCTTAAGTACACTTATGCACCAATTTGTAGTTGCATAATTTTGATTAACGTACAAGAAAATCTTATTTACTTTATCATGTTACATTGATTTAACTTCATTTTGATCAATCAAACATTACGTTTCTTCTTGTTCGTCTAAATACCTTCATTCCACCACTGTAATTTGATTATTGATTCTTATTAAAGGGATACGAGTAGTTTCATGGTCCTTTAGAACTGGTTTCCTTGTCTTAAAGGTCAATAATGGTTTGTGTAGTTCAACAGTTGTTATTAAGATGGATATAGTGGATTTCTGAGGCAGGAGTGTTCGAAGATGGTTATGAAGTCTTCTGATCAGTTTCGGGTAGAAATGGTTTGAATTTAGGAGTTATTCATTTGGTTATACGTTAGTTTTGGTTTCGAATCACACTAATGATACTATATTCCATTTGTGATTCATTGTTGCGATTCCATATTTGATTATATTGGTTTAGAAGTGCGTTGAAACAATAGAACTATGGTTGTTTAATGTTTTAGTATAAATAGTCCTTTCCTATATATTTAGTAATGCTTTCTTAAATTCTCTTATACACCAATCTGTAGTTGCATAAATTTGATTAACGTACAAGAAAATTTTATGTACTTTATCATGTTACATTGATTTAACTTCATTTTGATCCATCAAACATTACGTTTCTTCTTGTTCGTCTAAATACCTTCATTCCACCGCTATAATTTGATTATTCATTCTTATTAAGTGGATACGAGTAGTTTCATGGTCCTTTACAACTGGTTTCCACGTCTTAATGGTCAATAATGGTTTGTGTAGATCAATAGTTGTTATTAAGATGGATTTAGTGGATTTCTGAGGCAGGAGTGTTCGAAGATGGTTATGGTGTCTTCTGATCAGTTCGGGTAGGAATGGATTGATTTTAGGAGTTAGTCATGTAGTTATATGTTCAGTTTTGGTTTCGAATCACACTAATGATACTATGTTCCATTTGAGATTCATTGTTGCGATTCTAATGATAATTATAATCATATTTGATTAGATTGGTATAGAAGTGCCTTGAAACAATAGAACTATGGTTGTTTAATGTTTTAGTATAACTAGTTCTTTTTCCATGTATTTAGTAGTGCTTTCTTAAATACTCTTATACATGAATCTGTAGTTGCCTAATTTTGATTAACGTACAAGAAAATCTTATTTACTTTATCATGTTACATTGATTTAACTTAATTTTGATTCATCAAACATTACCTTTCTTGTTGTTCATCTAATTAACTACATTCTACCACTGTAATTTGATTATTGATTTTTATTAAGTGGATACGAGTAGTTTCATGGTCCTTTACAACTGGTTTCCTTGTCTTAATGGTCAATAATGGTTTGTGTAGTTCAACAGTTGTTATTAAGATGGATTTTGTGTATTTCTGAGGCAGGAGTGTTTGAAGATGGTTATGGTGTCTTCTGATCAGTTTCGGGTAGGAATGGATTGATTTTAGGAGTTAGTCGTGTAGTTATATGTTCAGTTTGGTTTCGAATCACACTAATGGTACTATTTTCCTTTGGTGATTCTTTGTTGTGATTCTAATGATAATTATAATCATATTTGATTAGATTGGTTTAGAAGTGCGTTGAAATAATAGAACTATGGTTGTTTAATGTTTTAGTATAAATAGTTCCTTTCCCATGTATTTAGTAATGCTTTCTTAAATTCTCTTATACACCCATCTGTAGTTGCATAAATTTGATTAACGTACAAGAAAATCTTATTTACTTTATCATGTTACATTGATTTAACTTCGTTTTGATCCATCAAACATTACGCTTCTTCTTGTTCGTCTAAATACCTTCATTCCACCACTGTAATTTGATTATTCATTCTTATTAAGTGGATACGAGTAGTTTCATGGTCCTTTACAACTGGTTTCCTTGTCTTAATGGTCAATAATGGTTTGTGTAGATCAACTGTTGTTATTAAGATGGATTTATTGGATTTCTGAGGCAGGAGTGTTCGAAGATGGTTATGGAGTCTTCTGATCAGTTTCGGGCAGGAATGGATTGATTTTAGGAGTTATTCGTGCGGTTATATGTTCGGTTTTGGTTTCGAATCACACTAATAATGCTATGTTCCATTTGTGATTCATTGTTGCGATCTGATGATAATTATAATCATATTTGATTAGATTGGTTTAGAAGTGCGTTGAAACAATAGAACTATCGTTGTTTAATGTTTTAGTGTAAATAGTTCCTTTCCCAATTATTTAGTAATGCTTTCTAAATTCTCTTATACACCAATCTGTAGTTGCATAAATTTGATTAACTTGTAAGGGCCCGTTCCCGGGACACTCACAGTCGAACAATCATCGGACATACTATTTCAAAATCTCATAAAATCTGTTTAACATTTGCAGCGGAAAAATTTAATGAAACCATTTCATATATTAATAATTAATGTTTACAACATCATTACATTACAAATCATTGTCTGGTTTTATTTCTACCCAAAATGGATGCCAACCAAAAATCTTTGCCAAGTAGTTTCACCCCGTGCCATCCTCAGCAACCTTTACCTGCCAACTAAAAATGCATAAAAGTCAGCGTTGCTGAGTGAGTTTTAGTTTTATGAAAACATTTATATTACCTTCCATTCGTTAAAACATTTTCATACTTTCGCACGTGATTACACATATACATACACATAGATAATAGCATTATTATCTTCCGTCATCGTTCTTTTCGTACTTATCGCAAGTTTCGTACATTTCACAAGTTACATTATCTTTCACTTCTATCTAGGTCCTGTCATATACTAAACCCCCCTCTTGGGCACGAAGCCAACTAATCTAGGGTTTAGTGACAAGGACCTCGTTTCGCACGTATGGAATAGTCACCAAGACTGATCCCCCTGTGTGTGAATCCCTCATGGGGCAGCCAAGATCGCACGCTGTATGACACACAGTTGAGCTGACAACTCTCAAGGAGTTGTGAACCTCCTTACATTTTGCTTGCAAGACTTTCATTCGTTCATTCATTATGTTCCACTTTCATTATCTTAGATCTTTCACTTCGTTAAGATAATACTTTTCATTCCTTAACATAATCACACCACGAATGCCACGGAGAAATACATAATAGTAACATAAAGGAAACAGTCCATAACATTCATAAAATCAGCACATAATCATCTCATACCATCCCCAGGAACACCCCAAGTCATAGCCTAAAAGTCCTTCTTTCCTGAAAATTTCAGAAAATTTTCTAAGTCTTAGGCGCATGAGCACTATGCAGGCGCATGAGCACTATGCAGGCGCTTGGGCACTATGCGGGCGCATGAATAATTAGGCGCATGGGCGACTCAGGCGCATGGGCAATATCTGGGCGCATGAGCCTTACTTAGGCGCATGGGCTACTCAGGCGCATGGGCACCATTTGGGCGCATGAGCCTTACTTAGGCGCATGGACAGGGTTTCTGGGCGCATGGGTACTATGCAGGCGCATGAGCCTGGTTTAGGCGTATGGACCCATAGGCGTTTGGGTGCTGTTTGGGCGCATGATCTCAGGCGCATGAGCACTTAGGCGTATGGCCAACTACTTTCTAACTACCATCAATTTCAGACCCAAAATCATCAATCTAACCTGTTCTAGCCTAGTTCAAACATACTAAGCATCTAACAAGCATAAAATCATTAACATAATCATAAATCATCCCGAACATACACCCTCCTAGCAGGGCACATACACATACATACAGGTACACACCCAAATTTTATAAAAACGTTTAAACATGCATTTCCAGCCCCAAATCAGTTAAAACATGTAAAAACGGGGATCTAGAACTCACCTCTTGCAACTTCCGAGTAAGACTTCCTTCAAACCCGAATGCTTATGAGTTCAAACACCTAAAACACCAAACCAAACACACACACAAGCACATAAGCACATACCTGAAGCTGAAAATCAGCCAAGAACACCCTGAAATCAGGAAACTAACCTGAATTCAGCCTCTTCTTCTTCTTCTCTCTAAAACCAAAGAAAATCTGCTCTTTCGCTCACTAAAATCGACAGGAAGATGATGTGCAATAGGGGTGGGCGGCCATGCCACCTTTTTGAACATATTAATATAAAAGTTTGCCCCTTGCACAACTTTAACCCCTCAACTTGGGTTATTTTACTTTTCTTCCTTTTCTTTACTTTTCTCTTCTTTTAAAATTTCCAGGTGTTACAAGTCCACCCCCCTTATATAGGTTTCGTCCCCGAAACCTGTCACTCCTCGAACAGCTGAGGATAATGTTGCCTCATCTCCTCCTCAGGTTCCCATGTAGACTCGGATCCCTTTCTATGCTTCCACTGCACTCGCACCAAGGGAACCACTTTGTTCCTTAGCCTCTTCTCTTTCCTGTCAATGATAGCCACTTGTTGCTCCACATAATTAAGCCATTCGTCAACCTTAATGTCTTCCAGTGATACCACCACATCTTCATCAGCTAAGCATTTTCTCAGATGAGATACATGGAACGTTGGATGAATTCCACTTAACTCATCGAGCAACTCCAATCTATAGGCCACCTCTCCTACTCGAGCAATGATTCGGAAAGGCCCTATATACCTCGGACTCAACTTGCCCCGCTTTCTAAACCGAATGATACCCTTTCAAGGTGAGACCTTCAACATAACTCTATCACCCACCTTGAATTCAATCGGTCTACGTCTCTTATCGGCATACGACTTTTGCCTATCTTTGGCTGCTTTCTTAAAGGCTTTGATCTTTTCCAGCTTCTCGGTCGTAGCCTCAATCACTTTGATGCCTCCTAACTCCTTCTGACCGATATCACCCCAACATACGGGTGTCCTACACCTTCTACCGTATAGCATCTCATAAGGTGGCATACCAATGCTGGCATGGTAACTGTTGTTGTATGAGAATTCAGCTAACGATAAGTGTTCGTCCCAACTTCCTCCAAAGTCAATGACGCATGCCCAAAGCATATCCTCAAGTGTCTGAATAATCCTTTCTAATTGACCATCCGTCTGAGGATGATAAGCCGTACTAATATGTAACCTCGTCCCTATGGCATCATGAAATTTCTTCCAAAACTTGGATGTAAACCGAGTGTCACGGTCAGACACAATAGACACCGGCACACCATGACGAGTCACAATCTCCTTGATGAATAGATCCGCTAACCTCTCGGATGAATACGTTTCACGGATCGGTAAGAAGTGAGCACTCTTTGTCAGACGGTCGACTATCACCCATATGGCATCATACCCTCTTGCCGTTCGCGGCAGCTTCATGATAAAATCCATGGTGATATGCTCCCACTTCCACTCGGGTATATCCAAAGGTTGGATCTTCCCGTAGGGCTTCTGATGCTCCGCCTTCACTTGCAAACAAGTAAGGCACTTACTCACGTACTCCGCTACGTCGCGCTTCATACCGGGCCACCAATAATCTTTCTTCATATCATGATACATCTTTGTAGCACCAGGATGAATGGAGTATCGAGTCTTATGAGCCTCGTCCATGATCTTCCCACGTAAATCTCCATAACGAGGAATCCACATTCGCCCAAATCAGGTTCTAACACCGAGAGTGTTTTCACCCAATTCCATTAATAGACCTTTCATCCTTTCGGAGTTAAGGTGATCTTCTTTCAACGCCTCGTCTTGAAACTCCTTGACCTGTTTCATCACATCGGAGGTCATAACCATTGATAAGCCTTCACCTGGATCGGTTCAGGCCTCTCCTTTCGGCTAAAGGCATCCGCCACTACGTTGGCTTTGCCCGGATGGTAATGGATCTCGCAATCATAATCTTTAATGAGCTCCAACCATCGCCTTTGCCTCATATTCAAATCTTTCTGCTCTAAGAAATACTTCAAACTCTTGTCGACCGGTGAAGATAGTGCACTTCGTCCCATATAAATAGTGCCTCCAAATCTTCAATGCGAAGACCACCGCCGCTAACTCCAGGTCATGAGTAGGGTAATTAACCTCATGAACCTTCAGCTGTCGGGATGCGTAGGCTATAACCTTCCCTCGCTGCATTAACACACAACCCAACCCCAAATAAGAAGCATCTGAATAAACCACCAAATCTTCACTTCCTTCGGGTAACGACAAGACTGGAGCTTGCGTCAACCTCGTTTTCAATTCCTCAAAAGCTTTTTCTTGCTCTTGACCCCATACAAACTTCACGTCCTTACGGGTCAACTTGGTCAACGGAGAAGCTATCTTGGAGAAGTATTGAATGAATCTTCTATAATAGCCCGCCAATCCAAGGAAACTACGGATCTCGGATGGCGTCTTTGGAGACTTCCATTGCATTACAGCTTCTACCTTTGCTGGGTCGACCATGATTCCTTCTGAATTCACCACGTGACCCAAAAACTGAACTTCGCGCAACCAGAACGCGCACTTGGAGAATTTTGCGTACAACTTCTCCCTTCTAAGCGTCTCCAATACTTCCCGAATGTGACCGGCATGCTCCTCCTCGCTCCTTGAATAAATCATATCATCAATAAACACAATCACCGAGTTATCCAACATCGGCCGGCACACTCGATTCATCAAATCCATAAAAGCAGCTGGCGCGTTGGTTAAACCAAAAGACATAACGAGAAACTCGTAGTGTCCATAACGCGTGCGAAAAGCTGTTTTAGAAATATCTTGCTCCTTCACTAAGCATCTAACAAGCATAAAATCATGAACATAATCATAAATCATCCCGAACATACACCCTCCTAGCAGGGCACATACACATACATACGGGTACACACCCAAATTTTATAAAAAAGTTTAAACATGCATTTCCAGCCCCAAATCAGTTAAAACATGTAAAAACGGGGATCTAGAACTCACCTCTTGCAACTTCCGAGAAAGACTTCCTTCAAACCCGAATGCTTATGAGTTCAAACACCTAAAACACCAAACCAAACACACACACAAGCACATAAGCACATACCCAAAGCTGAAAATCAACCAATAACACCCTGAAATCAGGAAACTAACCTGAATTCAGCCTCTTCTTCTTCTTCTTCTCTCTAAAACCGAAGAAAATTCTGCTCTTTCTCTCACTAAAATCGACAAGAAGATGATGGGCAATAGGGGTGGCCGGCCATGCCACCTTTTTGAACATATTAATATAAAAGTTTGCCCCTTGCACAACTTTAACCCCTCAACTTGGGTTATTTTGCTTTTCTTCCTTTTCTTTACTTTTTCTATTCTTTTAAAATTTCTGGGTGTTACATAACGTACAAGAAAATCTTATTTACTTTATCATGTTACATTGATTTAACTTCGTTTTGATCCATCAAACATTACGTTTCTTCTTGTTCGTCTAAATGCCTTCATTCCACCACTGTAATTTGATTATTCATTCTTATTATGGGGATACGAGTACTTTCATGGTCCTTTACAACTGGTTTCCTTGTGTTAATGGTCAATAATGGTTTGTGTAGATCAACAGATGTTATTAAGATGGATTTAGTAGATTTCTGAGGCAGGAGTGTTTGAAGATGGTTATGGAGTCTTCTGATCAGTTTCGGGTAGGAATGGATTGATTTTAGAAGTTATTCATATGGTTATATGTTCAGCTTTGGTTTCGAATCACACTAATGATACTATGTTCCATTTGTGATTCATTGTTGCGATTCTGATGATAATTATAATCATATTTGATTAAATTGGTTTAGAAGTGCGTTGAAACAATAGAACTATGGTTGTTTAATGTTTTAGTATAAATAATTCCTTTCCCATGAATTTAGTAATGCTTTCTTAAATTCTCCTATACACCAATCTGTAGTTGCATAAATTTGAATAACGTACAAGAAAATCTTATTTACTTTATCATGTTACATTGATTTAACTTCGTTTTGATCCATCAAACATTACGTTTCTTCTTGTTCGTCTAAATACCTTCATTCCACCACCGTAATTTGATTATTCATTCTTATTAAGTGGATACGAGTAGTTTCATGGTCCTTTACAACTGGTTTCCTTGTCTTAATGGTCAATAATGGTTTGTGTAGATCAACAGTTGTTATTAAGATGGATTTAGTAGATTTCTGAGGCAGGAGTGTTCGAAGATGGTTATGGAGTCTTCTAATCAGTTTCGGGTAGGAATGGATTGATTTTAGGAGTTATTCATATGGTTATTTGTTCAGTTTTGGTTTTGAATCACACTAATGATACTATGTTCCATTTGTGATTCATTGTTGTGATTCTAATGATAATTATAATCATATTTAATTAGATTGGTTTAGAAGTGCGTTGAAACAATAGAACTATGGTTTAATGTTTTAGTATAACTAGTTCTTTTCCCTTGTATTTAGTAGTGCTTTCTTAAATACTCTTATACACGAATCTATAGTTGCATAATTTTAATTAACGTACAACAAAATCTTATTTACTTTACCATGTTACATTTATTTAACTTCATTTTGATTCATCGAACATTACATTTCTTGTTGTTCGTCTAATTACCTTCATTCCACCACTGTAATTTGATTATTGATTCTTATTAAGTGGATACGAGTAGTTTCATGGTCCTTTACAACTGGTTTCCTTGTCTTAATGGTCAATAATGGCTACTATAGATCCACAGTTGTTATTAAGATGGATTTACTGGATTTCTATGGCAGGAGTGTTCGAAGAAGGTTATGGAGTCTTCTGATTAGTTTCGGGCAGGAATGGATCGATTTTAGGAGTTATTCGTGCGGTTACATGTTCGGTTTTGGTTTCGAATCACACTAATAATGCTATGTTCCATTTGTGATTCATTGTTGCAATTCTGATGATAATTATAATCATATTTGATTAGATTGGTTTAAAAGTGCGTTGAAACAATAGAACTATAGTTGTTTAATGTTTTAGTATAAATAGTTCCTTTCCCATGTATTTAGTAATGCTTTCTTAAATTCTCTTATACACCAATCTGTAGTTGCATACATTTGATTAACGTACAAGAAAATCTTATTTACTTTATCATGTTACATTGATTTAACTTCATTTTGATCCATCAAACATTACGTTCCTTCTTGTTTGTCTAAATACCTTCATTCCACCACCGTAATTTGATTATTCATTTTATTAATTGGATACGAGTAGTTTCATGGTCCTTTACAACTGGTTTCCTTGTCTTAATGGTTAATAATGGCTTGGGTAGATCAACAGTTGTTATTAAGATGGATTTAGTGGATTTCTGAGGCAGGAGTGTTCGAAGATGGTCATTGAGTCTTCTGATCAGTTTCGGGTAGGAATGGATTGATTTTAGGAGTTATTCATATGGTTATATGTTTCGTTTTGGTTTTGAATCACACTAATGATACTATGTTCCATTTGTGATTCATTGTTGCGATTCTAATGGTAATTATAATCATATTTGATTAGATTGGTTTAGAAGTGCGTTGAAACAATAGAACTATGGTTGTTTAATGTTTTGGTATACCTAGTTCTTTTCCTATGTATTTAGTAGTGCTTTCTTAAATACTCTTATACACGAATCTGTAGTTGCATAATTTTAATTAATGTACAAAAAAATCTTGTTTACTTTATCATGTTACATTGATTTAACTTCATTTTGATTCATCGAACATTACATTTCTTGTTGTTCATCTAATTACCTTCACTCCACCACTGTAATTTGATTATTGATTCTTATTAAGTGGATATGAGTCGTTTCATGGTCCTTTACAGCTGGTTTCCTTGTCTTAATGGTCAATAATGGCTTCTGTAGATCCACAGTTGTTATTAAGATGGATTTACTGGATTTCTACGGCAGGAGTGTTCGAAGAAGGTTATGGAGTCTTCTGATCAGTTTCGGACAGGAATGGATAGATTTTAGGAGTTATTCGTGCGGTTACATGTTCGGTTTTGGTTTCGAATCACACTAATAATGCTATGTTCCATTTGTGATTCATTGTTGTGATTCTGATGATAATTATAATCATATTTGATTAGATTTGTTTAGAAGTGCGTTGAAACAATAGAACTATAGTTGTTTAATGTTTTAGTATAAATAGTTCTTTCCTATGTATTTAGTAATGCTTTCTTAAATTCTCTTATACAACAATCTGTAGTTGCATACATTTGATTAATATACAAGAAAATCTTATTTACTTTATAATGTTACATTGATTTAACCTCATTTTGATTCATCGAACATTACCTTTCTTGTTGTTCATCTAATTATCTTCATTCCACCGCTGTAATTTGATTATTCATTATTATTAAGTGGATACGAGTAGTTTCATGGTCTTTTACAACTGGTTTCCTTGTCTTAATGGTCAATAATGGTTTGTGTAGATCAACAGTTGTTAATAAGATGGATTTAGTGGTTTTCTGAGGCAGGAGTGTTCGAAGATGGTTATGGAGTCTTCTGATCAGTTTCGAGTAGGAATGAATTGATTTTAGGGTTATTCGTGTGGTTATATGTTCAGTTTTGGTTTCGAATCAGACTAATGACACTATGTTCCATTTGTGATTCATTGTTGCGATTCTAATGATAATTATAATCATATTTGATTAGATTGGTTTAGAAGTGCGTTGAACCAATAGAAATATGGTTGTTTAAGGTTTTAGTATAACTAGTTTCTTTCCCAAGTATTTAGTAATGCTTTCTTAAGTACTCTTATGCACCAATTTTTAGTTGCATAATTTTGATTAACGTACAAGAAAATCTTATTTACTTTATCATGTTACATTGATTTAACTTCATTTTGATCCATCAAACATTACGTTTCTTATTGTTCGTCTAAATACCTTCATTCCACCACTGTAATTTGATTATTGATCTTATTAAGGGGATACGAGTACTTTCATGGTCCTTTACAACTGGTTTCCTTGTCTTAATGGTTAATAATGGTTTGTGTAGATCAACTGTTGTTATTAAGATGGATTTAGTGGATTTCTGAGGCAGGAGTGTTCGAAGATGGTTATGGAGTCTTCTGGTCAGTTTCTGTTAGGAATGGATTGATTTTAGGAGTTATTCGTGTGGTTATATGTTCGGTTTTGGTTTCGAATCACACTAATGATACTATGTTCCATTTGTGATTTATTGCTACGATTATAATGATAATTATAATCATATTTGATTTGCTTGGTTTAGAATTGCGTTTAAACAATACAACTATAGTTGTTTAATGTTTTAGTATAACTAGTTCTTTTCCCATGTATTTTGTAGTGTTTTCTTAAATAATCTTATACATGATTCTGTATTTGCATAATTTTAATTAACGTACTAGAGAATCTTATTTACTTTATCATGTTACATTGATTTACCTTCATTTTTATTCATCAAACATTACCTTTCTTGTTGTTCGTCTAATTACCTTCATTCCACCACTGTAATTTGATTATTCATTATTATTTAGTGGATACGAGTAGTTTCATGGTCCTTTACAACTGGTTTCCTTGTCTTAATGGTCAATAATGGTTTGTGTAGATCAACAATTGTTATTAAGATGGATTTACTGGATTTCTATGGCAGGAGTGTTCGAAGAAGGTTATGGAGTCTTCTGGTCAGTTTCGGGTAGGAATGGATTGATTTTAGGAGTTATTCGAGCGCTGACATGTTCGGTATTGGTTTCGAATCACACTAATAATGCTATGTTCCATTTGTGATTCATTGTAGCGATTCTGATGATAATTATAATCATATTTGATTAGATTGGTTTAGAAGTGCGTTGAGACAATAGAACTATAGTTGTTTAATGTTGTAGTATAAATAGTTCCTTTTCCATGTATTTAGTAATGTTTTCTTAAATTCTCTTATACACCAATCTGTAGTTGCATACATTTGATTAATGTACAAGAAAATCTTATTTACTTTATCATGTTACATTGATTTAACTTTATTTTGATTCATCAAACATTACCTTTCTTGTAGTTCATCTAATTACCTTCATTCCACCACTGTAATTTGATTATTCATTATTATTTAGTGGATACGAGTAGTTTCATGGTCCTTTACAACTGGTTTCCTTGTCTTAATGGTCAATAATGGTTTGTGTAGATCAACAGTTGTTATTAAGATGGATTTAATGGATTTCTGAGGCAGGAGTGTTCGAAGATGGTTATGGAGACTTCTGATCAGTTTCGGGTAGGAATGGATTGATTTTAGGAGTTATTCATGTGGATATATGTTCAGTTTTGGTTTCCAATCACACTAATGATACTATGTTCCATTTGTGATTCATTGTTGCGATTCTAATGATAATTATTATCATATTTGATTAGATTGGTTTAGTAGTCCGTTGAAACAATAGAACTATGGTTGTTTAATGTTTTAGTATAACTAGTTCTTTTCCCATGTATTTAGTAGTGCTTTCTTAAATACTCTTATATACGAATCTGTAGTTGCATAATTTTAATTAACGTACAAGAAAATCTTATTTACTTTATCATGTGACATTGATTTAATTTCATTTTGATTCATCAAACATTACCTTTCTTGTTGTTCGTCTAATTACCTTCATTCCACCACTGTAATCTGATTAGTGATTCTTATTAAGTGGATACGAGTAGTTTTATGGTCCTTTACAACTGGTTTCCTTGTCTTAATGGTCAATAATGGCTTCTGTAGATCCACAGTTGTTATTAAGATAGATTTAGTGGATTTCTCTGGCAGGAGTGTTCGAAGAAGGTTATGGAGTCTTCTGATCAGTTTCGGGTAGAAATGGATTGATTTTAGGAGTTATTCGTGCGGTTATATGTTTGGTTTTGGTTTCGAATCACACTAATAATGCTATGTTCCATTTGTGATTCATTGTTGCGATTCGGATGATAATTTTAATCATATTTGATTAGATTGGTTTAGAGTGCGTTGAAACAATAGAACTATGGTTGTTTAATGTTTTAGTATAAATAGTTCCTTTCCCATGTATTTAGTAATGCTTTCTTAAATTCACTTATACACCAATCTGTAGTTGCATATATTTGATTAATATAAAAGAAAATCATATTTACTTTATCATATTACATTGATTTAACTTCGTTTTGATCCATCAAACATTATGTTTCTTCTTGTTTGTCTAAATACCTTCATTCCACCACTGTAATTTGATTATTCATTATTATTAAGTGGATACGAGTAGTTTCATGGTCCTTTACAACTGGTTTCCTTGTCTTAATGGTCAATAATGGTTTGTGAAGATCAACAGTTGTTATTAAGATGGATTTAGTGGATTTCTGAGGCAGGAGTGTTCGAAGATGGTTATGGAGACTTCTGATCAGTTTCGGGTAGGAATGGATTGATTTTAGGAGTTATTCATGTGGATATATGTTCAGTTTTGGTTTCCAATCACACTAATGATACTATGTTCCATTTGTGATTCATTGTTGCGATTCTAATGATAATTATTATCATATTTGATTAGATTGGTTTAGTAGTCCGTTGAAACAATAGAACTATGGTTGTTTAATGTTTTAGTATAACTAGTTCTTTTCCCATGTATTTAGTAGTGCTTTCTTAAATACTCTTATATACGAATCTGTAGTTGCATAATTTTAATTAACGTACAAGAAAATCTTATTTACTTTATCATGTGACATTGATTTAATTTCATTTTGATTCATCAAACATTACCTTTCTTGTTGTTCATCTAATTACCTTCATTCCACCACTGTAGTTTGATTATTGATTCTTATTATGTGGATACGAGTAGTTTCATGGTCCTTTACAACTGGTTTCCTTGTCTTAATGGTCAATCATGGCTTTTGTAGATCCACAGTTGTTATTAAGATGGATTTAGTGGATTTATCTGGCAGGAGTGTTCGAAGAAGGTTATGGAGTCTTCTGATCAGTTTCGAGTAGGAATGGATTGATTTTAGGAGTTATTCGTGCGGTTATATGTTCGGATTTGGTTTCGAATCACACTAATAATGCTATGTTCCATTTGTCATTCATTATTGCGATTCTGATGATAATCACAATCATATTTGATTAGATTGGTTTAGAAGTGCGTTGAAACAATAGAACTATAGTTGTTTAATGTTTTAGTATAAATAGTTTCTTTCCCATGTATTTAGTAATGCTTTCTTAAATTCTATTATACATCAATCTGTAGTTGCATACATTTGATTAACGAACAAGAAAATCTTATTTACTTTATCACGTTACATTGATTTAACTTCGTTTTGATCCATCAAACATTATGTTTCTTCTTGTTTGTCTAAATACCTTCATTCCACCACTATAATTTGATTATTCATTATTATTAAGTGGATACGAGTAGTTTCATGGTCCTTTACAACTGGTTTCCTTGTCTTAATGGTCAATAATGGTTTGTGTAGATCAACAGTTGTTATTAAGATGGATTTAGTGGATTTCTGAGGCAGGAGTGTTTGAAGATGGTTATGGAGTCTTCTGATCAGTTTCGCGTAGGAATGGATTGATTTTAGGGTTATTCGTGTGGTTATATGTTCAGTTTTGTCATCGAATCATACTAATGATACTATATTCCATTTGTGATTAATTGTTGCGATACTAATGATAATTATAATCATATTTGGTTAGATTGGTTTAGAAGTGCGTTGAAACAATAGAACTATGGTTGTTTATGGTTTTAGTATAACTAGTTCCTTTCCCAAGTATTTAGTAATGCTTTCTAAAGTACTCTTATGCACCAATTTATAGTTGCATAATTTTGATTAACGTACAAGAAAATCTTATTTACTTTATCATGTTACGTTGATTTAACTTCATTTGATCCATCAAACATTACGTTTCTTATTGTTCGTCTAAATACCTTCATTCCACCACAATAATTTGATTATTCATTATTATTAAGTGGATACGAGTAGTTTCATGGTCCTTTACAACTGGTTTCCTTGTCTTAATGGTCAATAATGGTTTGTGTAGATCAACAGTTGTTATTAAGATGGATTTACTGGATTTATGAGGCAGGAGTGTTCGAAGATGGTTATGGAGACTTCTGATCAGTTTCGGGTAGGAAGGGATTGATTTTCGGAGTTATTCATATGGTTATATGTTCAGTTTTGGTTTCAAATCACACTAATGATACTGTGTTCCATTTGTGATTCATTGTTGCGATTCTAATGATAATTATAATCATATTTGATTAGATTGGTTTAGTAGTCCGTTGAAACAATAGAACTATGGTTGTTTAATGTTTTAGTATAACTAGTTCTTTTCCCATGTATTTAGTAGTGCTTTCTTAAATACTCTTATACACGAATCTGTAGTTGCATAATTTTAATTAACGTATAAGAAAATCTTATTTACTTTCTCATGTTACATTGATTTAACTTCATTGTGATTCATCAAACATTACCTTTCTTGTTGTTCGTCTAATTACCTTCATTCCACCACTGTAATCTGATTAGTGATTCTTATTAAGTGGATACGAGTAGTTTTATGGTCCTTTACAACTGGTTTCCTTGTCTTAATGGTCAATAATGGCTTCTGTAGATCCACAGTTGTTATTAAGATAGATTTAGTGGATTTCTCTGGCAGGAGTGTTCGAAGAATGTTATGGAGTCTTCTGATCAGTTTCGGGTAGAAATGGATTGATTTTAGGAGTTATTCGTGCGGTTATATGTTTGGTTTTGGTTTCGAATCACACTAATAATGCTATGTTCCATTTGTGATTCATTGTTGCGATTCGGATGATAATTTTAATCATATTTGATTAGATTGGTTTAGAGTGCGTTGAAACAATAGAACTATGGTTGTTTAATGTTTTAGTATAAATAGTTCCTTTCCCATGTATTTAGTAATGCTTTCTTAAATTCACTTATACACCAATCTGTAGTTGCATATATTTGATTAATATAAAAGAAAATCTTATTTACTTTATCATATTACATTGATTTAACTTCGTTTTGATCCATCAAACATTATGTTTCTTCTTGTTTGTCTAAATACCTTCATTCCACCACTGTAATTTGATTATTCATTATTATTAAGTGGATACGAGTAGTTTCATGGTCCTTTACAACTGGTTTCCTTGTCTTAATGGTCAATAATGGTTTGTGAAGATCAACAGTTGTTATTAAGATGGATTTAGTGGATTTCTGAGGCAGGAGTGTTCGAAGATGGTTATGGAGACTTCTGATCAGTTTCGGGTAGGAATGGATTGATTTTAGGAGTTATTCATGTGGATATATGTTCAGTTTTGGTTTCCAATCACACTAATGATACTATGTTCCATTTGTGATTCATTGTTGCGATTCTAATGATAATTATTATCATATTTGATTAGATTGGTTTAGTAGTCCGTTGAAACAATAGAACTATGGTTGTTTAATGTTTTAGTATAACTAGTTCTTTTCCCATGTATTTAGTAGTGCTTTCTTAAATACTCTTATATACGAATCTGTAGTTGCATAATTTTAATTAACGTACAAGAAAATCTTATTTACTTTATCATGTGACATTGATTTAATTTCATTTTGATTCATCAAACATTACCTTTCTTGTTGTTCATCTAATTACCTTCATTCCACCACTGTAGTTTGATTATTGATTCTTATTATGTGGATACGAGTAGTTTCATGGTCCTTTACAACTGGTTTCCTTGTCTTAATGGTCAATCATGGCTTTTGTAGATCCACAGTTGTTATTAAGATGGATTTAGTGGATTTATCTGGCAGGAGTGTTCGAAGAAGGTTATGGAGTCTTCTGATCAGTTTCGAGTAGGAATGGATTGATTTTAGGAGTTATTCGTGCGGTTATATGTTCGGATTTGGTTTCGAATCACACTAATAATGCTATGTTCCATTTGTCATTCATTATTGCGATTCTGATGATAATCACAATCATATTTGATTAGATTGGTTTAGAAGTGCGTTGAAACAATAGAACTATAGTTGTTTAATGTTTTAGTATAAATAGTTTCTTTCCCATGTATTTAGTAATGCTTTCTTAAATTCTATTATACATCAATCTGTAGTTGCATACATTTGATTAACGAACAAGAAAATCTTATTTACTTTATCACGTTACATTGATTTAACTTCGTTTTGATCCATCAAAAATTATGTTTCTTCTTGTTTGTCTAAATACCTTCATTCCACCACTATAATTTGATTATTCATTATTATTAAGTGGATACGAGTAGTTTCATGGTCCTTTACAACTGGTTTCCTTGTCTTAATGGTCAATAATGGTTTGTGTAGATCAACAGTTGTTATTAAGATGGATTTAGTGGATTTCTGAGGCAGGAGTGTTTGAAGATGGTTATGGAGTCTTCTGATCAGTTTCGCGTAGGAATGGATTGATTTTAGGGTTATTCGTGTGGTTATATGTTCAGTTTTGTCATCGAATCATACTAATGATACTATATTCCATTTGTGATTAATTGTTGCGATACTAATGATAATTATAATCATATTTGGTTAGATTGGTTTAGAAGTGCGTTGAAACAATAGAACTATGGTTGTTTATGGTTTTAGTATAACTAGTTCCTTTCCCAAGTATTTAGTAATGCTTTCTAAAGTACTCTTATGCACCAATTTGTAGTTGCATAATTTTGATTAACGTACAAGAAAATCTTATTTACTTTATCATGTTACGTTGATTTAACTTCATTTTGATCCATCAAACATTACGTTTCTTATTGTTCGTCTAAATACCTTCATTCCACCACAATAATTTGATTATTCATTATTATTAAGTGGATACGAGTAGTTTCATGGTCCTTTACAACTGGTTTCCTTGTCTTAATGGTCAATAATGGTTTGTGTAGATCAACAGTTGTTATTAAGATGGATTTACTGGATTTATGAGGCAGGAGTGTTCGAAGATGGTTATGGAGACTTCTGATCAGTTTCGGGTAGGAAGGGATTGATTTTCGGAGTTATTCATATGGTTATATGTTCAGTTTTGGTTTCAAATCACACTAATGATACTGTGTTCCATTTGTGATTCATTGTTGCGATTCTAATGATAATTATAATCATATTTGATTAGATTGGTTTAGTAGTCCGTTGAAACAATAGAACTATGGTTGTTTAATGTTTTAGTATAACTAGTTCTTTTCCCATGTATTTAGTAGTGCTTTCTTAAATACTCTTATACACGAATCTGTAGTTGCATAATTTTAATTAACGTATAAGAAAATCTTATTTACTTTCTCATGTTACATTGATTTAACTTCATTGTGATTCATCAAACATTACCTTTCTTGTTGTTCGTCTAATTACCTTCATTCCACCACTGTAATCTGATTAGTGATTCTTATTAAGTGGATACGAGTAGTTTTATGGTCCTTTACAACTGGTTTCCTTGTCTTAATGGTCAATAATGGCTTCTGTAGATCCACAGTTGTTATTAAGATAGATTTAGTGGATTTCTCTGGCAGGAGTGTTCGAAGAAGGTTATGGAGTCTTCTGATCAGTTTCGGGTAGAAATGGATTGATTTTAGGAGTTATTCGTGCGGTTATATGTTTGGTTTTGGTTTCGAATCACACTAATAATGCTATGTTCCATTTGTGATTCATTGTTGCGATTCGGATGATAATTTTAATCATATTTGATTAGATTGGTTTAGAGTGCGTTGAAACAATAGAACTATGGTTGTTTAATGTTTTAGTATAAATAGTTTCTTTCCCATGTATTTAGTAATGCTTTCTTAAATTCACTTATACACCAATCTGTAGTTGCATATATTTGATTAATATAAAAGAAAATCTTATTTACTTTATCATATTACATTGATTTAACTTCGTTTTGATCCATCAAACATTATGTTTCTTCTTGTTTGTCTAAATACCTTCATTCCACCACTGTAATTTGATTATTCATTATTATTAAGTGGATACGAGTAGTTTCATGGTCCTTTACAACTGGTTTCCTTGTCTTAATAGTCAATAATGGTTTGTGAAGATCAACAGTTGTTATTAAGATGGATTTAGTGGATTTCTGAGGCAGGAGTGTTCGAAGATGGTTATGGAGTCTTCTGATCAGTTTCGCATAGGAATGGATTGATTTTAGGGTTATTCGTGTGGTTATATGTTCAGTTTTGGCTTGGAATCAGACTAATGATACTAGGTTCCATTTGTGATTAATTGTTGCGATTCTGATGATAATTATAATCATATTTGGTTAGATTGGTTTAGAAGTGCGTTGAAACAATAGAACTATGGTTGTTTAAGGTTTTAGTATAACTAGTTCCTTTCCCAAGTATTTAGTAATGTTTTCTTAAGTACTCTTATGCACCAATTTGTAGTTGTATAATTTTGATTCATGTACAAGAAAATCTTATTTACTTTATCATGTTACATTGATTTAACTTCATTTTGATTCATCAAACATTACCTTTCTTGTTGTTCGTCTAAATACCTTCATTCCACCACTGTAATTTGATTATTCATTATTATTAAGTGGATACGAGTAGTTTCATGGTCCTTTACAAATGGTTTCCTTGTCTTAATGGTCAATAATGGTTTGTGTAGATCAACAGTTGTTATTAATATGGATTTAGTGGATTTCTGAGGCAGGAGTGTTCGAAGATGGTTATGGAGTCTTCTGATCAGTTTCGAGTAGGAATGGATTGATTTTAGGGTTATTCGTGTGGTTATATGTTCAGTTTTGGTTTCGGATCAGACTAATGTTGCTATGTTCCATTTGTGATTCATTGTTGCGATTCTAATGATAATTATAATCATATTTGATTAGATTGGTTTAGAAGTGCGTTGAAACAATAGAACTATGGTTGTTTAATGTTTTAGTATAAATAGTTCCTTTCCCATGTATTTAGTAATGCTTTCTTAAGTACTCTTATGCTCTGATTTGTAGTTGCATAATTTTGATTAACGTACAATAAAATCTTATTTACTTTATCATGTTACATTGATTTAACTTCATTTTGATCCATCAAACATTACGTTTCTTCTTGTTCGTCTAAATACCTACATTCCACCACTGTAATTTGATTATTGATGCTTATTAAGGGGTTACTAGTACTTTCATGGTCCTTTACAACTATTTTCCTTGTCTTAATGGTCAATAATGGTTTGTGTAGATCAACAGTTGTTATTAAGATGGATTTAGTGGATTTCTGAGGCAGGAGTGTTCGAAGATGGTTATGGAGTCTTCTGATCAGTTTCGGGTAGGAATGGATTGATTTTAGGAGCTATTCGTGTGGTTATATGTTCAGTTTTGGTTTCGAATGACACTAATGATACTATTTTCCATTTGTGATTCATTGTTACAATTCTAATGATAATTATAATCATATTTGATTAGATTGGTTTAGTAGTCCGTTGAAACAATAGAACTATGGTTGTTTAATGTTTTAGTATAACTAGTTCTTTTCCCATGTATTTAGTAGTGCTTTCTTAAATAAGAATACACGAATCTGTACTTGCATAATTTTAATTAACGTACAAGAAAATCTTATTTACTTAATCATGTTACATTGATTTAACTTCATTTTGATTCATAAAACATTACCTTTCTTTTTGTTCGTCTAATTACCTTCATTCCACCACTGTAATCTGATTACTGATTTTTATTAAGTGGATACGAGTAGTTTCATGGTCCTTTACAACTGGTTTCCTTGTCTTAATGGTCAATAATGGCTTCTGTAGATCCACAGTTGTTATTAAGATTTATTTAGTGGATTTATCTGGCAGGAGTGTTCGAAGAAGGTTATGGAGTCTTCTTATCAGTTTCGGGTAGGAATGGATTGATTTTAGAAGATATTCGTGCGGTTATATGTTTGGTTTTGGTTTCGAATCACACTAATAATGCTATGTTCCATTTGTGATTCATTGTTGCGATTCTGATTATAATTTTAATCATATTTTGATTAGATTGGTTTAGAAGTGCGTTGAAACAATAGAACTATAGTTGTTTAATGTTTTAGTATAAATAGTTCCTTTCTCATGTATTTAGTAAGGCTTTCTTAAATTCTCTTATACACCAATCTGTAGTTGCATACGTTTGATTAACGTACAACAAAATCTTATTTACTTTATCATGTTACATCGATTTAACTTCGTTTTGATCCATCAAACATTATGTTTCTTCTTGTTCATTTAAATACCTTCATTCCAGCACTGTAATTTGATTATTCATTATTATTAAGTGGATACGAGTAGTTTCATGGTCATTTACAACTGGTTTCCTTGTCTTAATGGTTAGTAATGGTTTGTGTAGATCAACAGTTGTTATTTAGATGGATTTAGTGGATTTCTGAGGCAGGAGTGTTCGAAGAAGGTCATGGAGTCTTCTGATCAGTTTCGGGTAGGAATGGATTGATTTTAGGAGTTATTCATGCGGTTATATGTTTGGATTTGGTTTCGAATCATACTAATAATGCTATGTTCCATTTGTGATTCATTGTTGTGATTCTGATGATAATTATAATCATATTTGATTAGATTGGTTTAGAAGTGCGTTGAAACAATAGAACTATAGTTGTTTAATGTTTTAGTATAAATAGTTCCTTTCTCATGTATTTAGTAATGCTTTCTTAAATTCTCTTATACACCAATCTGTAGTTGCATACGTTTGATTAACGTACAACAAAATCTTATTTACTTTATCATGTTACATTGATTTAACTTCGTTTTGATCCATCAAACATTATGTTTCTTCTTGTTCATTTAAATACCTTCATTCCAGCACTGTAATTTGATTATTCATTATTATTAAGTGGATACGAGTAGTTTCATGGTCATTTACAACTGGTTTCCTTGTCTTAATGGTTAGTAATGGTTTGTGTAGATAAACAGTTGTTATTTAGATGGATTTAGTGGATTTCTGAGGCAGGAGTGTTCGAAGAAGGTCATGGAGTCTTCTGATCAGTTTCGGGTAGGAATGGATTGATTTTAGGAGTTATTCGTGCGGTTATATGTTCGGTTTTGGTTTCGAATCACACTAATAATGCTATGTTCCATTTGTGATTCATTGTTGCGATTCTGATGATAATTATAATCATATTTGATTAGATTGGTTTAGAAGTGCGTTGAAACAATAGAACTATAGTTGTTTAATGTTTTAGTATAAATAGTTTCTTTCCAATGTATTTAGTAATGCTTTCTTAAATTCTATTTTACATCAATCTGTAGTTGCATACATTTGATTAACGAACAAGAAAATCTTATTTACTTTATCATGTCACATTAATTTAACTTTGTTTTGATCCATCAAACATTATGTTTCTTCTTGTTCGTCTAAATACCTTCATTCCACCACTGTAATTTGATTATTCATTATTATTAAGTGGATACGAGCAGTTTCATGGTCCTTTACAAATGGTTTCCTTGTCTTAATGGTCAATAATGGTTTGTGTAGATCAACAGTTGTTATTAAGATGGATTTAGTGGATTTCTGAGGCAGGAGTGTTCGAAGATGGTTATGGAGTCTTCTGATCAGTTTCGAATAGGAATGGATTGAATTTAGGGCTATTCGTGTGGTTATATGTTCAGTTTTGGTTTCGAATCAGACTAATGATGCTATGTTCCATTTGTCATTCATTGTTGCGATTCTAATGATAATTATAATCATATTTGATTAGATTCGTTTAGAAGTGCGTTGAAACAATAGAACTATGGTTGTTTAATGTTTTAGTATAAATAGTTCCTTTCCCATGTATTTAGTAATGCTTTCTTAAGTACTCTTATGCTCCGATTTGTAGTTGCATAATTTTGATTAACGTACAAGAAAATCTTATTTACTTTATCACGTTACATTGATTTAACTTCATTTTGATCCATCAAACATTACGTTTCTTATTGTTCGTCTAAATACCTTCATTCCACCACTGTAATTTGATTATTGATGCTTATTAAGGGGATACTAGTACTTTCATGGTCCTTTACAACTATTTTCCTTGTCTTAATGGTGAATAATGATTTTTGCAGATCAACAGTTGTTATTAAGATGTATTTAGTGGATTTATGAGGTAGGAGTGTTCGAAGATGGTTATGGAGTCTTCTGATCAGTTTCGGGTAGGAATGGATTGATTTTAGGAGCTATTCGTGTGGTTATATGTTCAGTTTTGGTTTCGAATGACACTAATGATATTGTGTTCCATTTGGGATTCATTGTTACAATTCTAATGATAATTATAATCATATTTGATTAGATTGGTTTAGTAGTCCGTTGAAACAATAGAACTATGGTTGTTTAATGTTTTAGTATAACTTGTTCTTTTCCCATGTATTTAGTAGTGCTTTCTTAAATACTCTTATACACGAATCTGTACTTGCATAATTTTAATTAACGTACAAGAAAATCTTATTTACTTTATCATGTTACATTGATTTAACTTCACTTTGATTCATAAAACATTACCTTTCTTGTTGTTCGTCTAATTACCTTCATTCCACCACTGTAATCTGATTACTGATTTTTATTAAGTGGATACGAGTAGTTTCATGGTCCTTTACAACTGGTTTCCTTGTCTTAATGGCCAATCATGGCTTTTGCAGATCCACAGCTGTTATTAAGATTGATTTAGTGGATTTCTCTGGCAGGAGTGTTCGAAGAAGGTTATGGAGTCTTCTTATCAGTTTCGGGTAGGAATGGATTGATTTTAGAAGTTATTTGTGCGGTTATATGTTCGGATTTGGTTTCGAATCACACTAATAATGCTATGTTCCATTTGTGATTCATTGTTGCGATTCTGATGATAATTATAATCATATTTGATTATATTGGTTTAGAAGTGCGTTGAAACAATAGAACTATAGTTGTTTATTGTTTTAGTATAAATAGTTCCTTTCTCATGTATTTAGTAATGCTTTCTTAAATTCTATTATACATCAATCTGTAGTTGCATACATTTGATTAACGAACAATAAAATCTTATTTACTTTATCATGTTACATTAATTTAACTTCGTTTTGATCCAACTAACATTATGTTTCTTCTTGTTCGTCTAAATACCTTCATTCCACCATTGTAATTTGATTATTCATTATTATTAAGTGGATACGAGCAGTTTCATGGTCATTTACAACTGGTTTCCTTGTCTTAATGGTCAATAATGGTTTGTGTAGATCAACAGTTGTTATTAAGATGGATTTAGTGGATTTCTGAGGCAGGAGTGTTCGAAGATGGTTATGGAGTCTTCTGATCAGTTTCGGGTAGGAATGGATTTATTTTAGGGTTATTCGTGCGGTTATATGTTCGGATTTGGTTTCGAATCATACTAATGATGCTATGTTCCATTTGTGATTCATTGTTGCGATTCTAATGATAATTATAATCATATTTGATTAGATTCGTTTAGAAGTACGTTGAAACAATAGAACTATGGTTGTTTAATGTTTTAGTATAAATAGTTCCTTTCCCATGTATTTAGTAATGCTTTCTTAAGTACTCTTATGCTCCAATTTGTAGTTGCATAATTTTGATTAACGTACAAGAAAATCTTATTTACTTTATCATGTTACATTGATTTAACTTCATTTTGATCCATCAAACATTACGTTTCTTCTTGTTCGTCTAAATACCTTAATTCCACCACTGTAATTTGATTATTGATGCTTATTAAGGGGATACTAGTACTTTCACGGTCCTTTACAACTATTTTCCTTGTCTTAATGGTCAATAATGGTTTGTGTAGATCAACAGTTGTTATTAAGATGGATTTAGTGGATTTCTGAGGCAGGAGTGTTCGAAGATGGTTATGGAGTCTTCTGATCAGTTTCGGGTAGGAATGGATTGATTTTAGGAGCTATTCGTGTGGTTATATGTTCAGTTTTGGTTTCGAATGACACTAATGATACTGTGTTCCATTTGTGATTCATTGTTACAATTTTAATGATAATTATAATCATATTTGATTAGATTGGTTTAGTAGTCCGTTGAAACAATAGAACTATGGTTGTTTAATGTTTTACTATAACTAGTACTTTTCCCATGTAAATAGTGCTTTCTTAAATACTCTTATACACGAATCTGTACTTGCATAATTTTAATTAACGTACAAGAAAATCTTATTTACTTTATCAATTTACATTGATTTAACTTCATTTTGATTCATACAACATTACCTTTCTTTTTGTTCGTCTAATTATCTTCATTCCACCACTGTAATCTGATTACTGATTTTTATTAAGTGGATACGAGTAGTTTCATGGTCCTTTACAACTGGTTTCCATGTCTTAATGGTCAATAATGGCTTCTGTAGATCCATAGTTGTTATTAAGATTGATTTAGTGGATTTCTCTGGCAGGAGTGTTCGAAGAAGGTTATGGAGTCTTCTTATCAGTTTCGGGTAGGAATGGATTGATTTTAGGAGTTATTCGTGCGGTTATATGTTCGGTTTTGGTTTCGAATCACACTAATAATGCTATGTTCCATTTGTGATTCATTGTTGCGATTCTGATTATAATTATAATCATATTTGATTAGATTGGTTTAGAAATGCGTTGAAACAATAGAACTATAGTTGTTTAATGTTTTAGTATAAATAGTTCCTTTCTCATGTATTTAGTAATGCTTTCTTAAATTCTCTTATACATCAATCTGTAGTTGCATACGTTTGATTAACATACAACAAAATCTTATTTACTTTATCATGTTACATTGATTTAACTTCGTTTTGATCCATCAAACATTATGTTTCTTCTTGTTCATTTAAATACCTTCATTCCAGCACTGTAATTTGATTATTCATTATTATTAAGTGGATACGAATAGTTTCATGGTCATTTACAACTGGTTTCCTTGTCTTAATGGTTAGTAATGGTTTGTGTAGATCAACAGTTGTTATTTAGATGGATTTAGTGGATTTCTGAGGCAGGAGTGTTCGAAGAAGGTTATGGAGTCTTCTGATCAGTTTCGGGTAGGAATGGATTGATTTTAGGAGTTATTCGTGCGGTTATATGTTCGGATTTGGTTTCGAATCATACTAATAATGCTATGTTCCATTTGTGATTCATTGTTGCGATTCTGATGATAATTATAATCATATTTGATTAGATTGGTTTAGAAGTGCGTTGAAACAATAGAACTATAGTTGTTTAATGTTTTAGTATAAATAGTTCCTTTCCCATGTATTTAGTAATACTTTCTTAAATTCTATTTTACATCAATCTGTAGTTGCATACATTTGATTAACGAACAAGAAAATCTTATTTACTTTATCATGTTACATTAATTTAACTTTGTTTTGATCCGTCAAACATTTTGTTTCTTCTTGTTCGTCTAAATACCTTCATTCCACCAGTGTAATTTGATTATACATTATTATTAAGTGGATACGAGCAGTTTCATGGTCGTTTACAACTGGTTTTCTTGTCTTAATGGTCAATAATGGTTTGTGTAGATCAACAGTTGTTATTAAGATGGATTTAGTGGATTTCTGAGGCAGGAGTGTTCGAAGATGGTAATGGAGTCTTCTGATCAGTTTCGAATAGGAATGGATTGATTTTAGGGTTATTCGTGTGGTTATATGTTCAGTTTTGGTTTCGAATCAGACTAATGATGCTATGTTCCATTTGTGATTCATTGTTGCTATTCTAATGATAATTATAATCATATTTGATTAGATTGGTTTAGAAGTGCGTTGATACAATAGAACTATGGTTGTTTAATGTTTTAGTATAAATAGTTTCTTTCCCATGTATTTAGTAATGCTTTCTTAAGTACTCTTATGCTTTAATTTGTAGTTGCATAATTTTGATTAACGTACAAGAAAATCTTATTTACTTTATCATGTTACATTGATTTAACTTCATTTTGATCCATCAAACATTACGTTTCTTATTGTTCGTCTAAATACCTTCATTCCACCACTGTAATTTGATTATTGATTCTTATTAAGGGGATACGAGTACTTTCATGGTCCTTTACAACTGGTTTCCTTGTCTTAATGGTCAATAATGGTTTGTGTAGATCAACAGTTGTTATTAAGATGTATTTAGTGGATTTATGAGGTAGGAGTGTTCGAAGATGGTTATGGAGTCTTCTGATCAGTTTCGGGTAGGATTGGATTGATTTTAGGAGCTACTCGTGTGGTTATATGTTCCGTTTTGGTTTCGAATGACACTAATGATATTGTGTTCCATTTGTGAGTCATTGTTGCAATTCTAATGATAATTATAATCATATTTGATTAGATTGGTTTAGTAGTCCGTTGAAACAATAGAACTATGGTTGTTTAAAGTTTTAGTATAACTAGTTCTTTTCCCATGTATTTAGTAGTGCTTTCTTAAATACTCTTATACACGAATCTGTAGTTGCATAATTTTAATTAACGTACAAGAAAATCTTATTTACTTTATCATGTTACATTGATTTAACTTCATTTTGATTCATCAAACATTACCTTTCTTGTTGTTCGTCTAATTACCTTCATTCCATCACTGTAGTTTGATTATTGATTCTTATTAAGTGGATACGAGTAGTTTCATGGTCCTTTACAACTAGTTTCCTTGTCTTAATGGTCAATCATGGCTTATGCAGATCCACAGTTGTTATTAAGATGGATTTAGTGGATTTCTCTGGCAGGAGTGTTCAAAAAAGGTTATGGAGTCTTTTGATCAGTTTCGAGTAGGATTGGATTGATTTTAGGAGTTATTTGTGCGGTTATATGTTCGGATTTGGTTTCGAATCACACTAATAATGCTATGTTCCATTTGCGATTCATTGTTGCGATTCTGATGATAATTATAATCATATTTGATTATATTGGTTTAGAAGTGCGTTGAAACAATAGAACTATAGTTGTTTATTGTTTTAGTATAAATAGTTCGTTTCTCATGTATTTAGTAATGCTTTCTTAAATTCTATTATACATCAATCTGTAGTTGCATACATTTGATTAACGAACATTAAAATCTTATTTACTTTATCATGTTACATTAATTTAACTTCGTTTTGATCCAACAAACATTATGTTTCTTCTTGTTTGTCTAAATACCTTCATTCCACCATTGTAATTTGATTATTCATTATTATTAAGTGGATACGAGCAGTTTCATGGTCCTTTACAACTGGTTTCCTTGTCTTAATGGTCAATAATGGTTTGTGTAGATCAACAGTTGTTATTAAGATGGATTTAGTGGATTTCTGAGGCAGGAGTGTTCGAAGATGGTTATGGAGTCTTCTGATCAGTTTCGAGTAGGAATGGATTTATTTTAGGGTTATTCGTGTGGTTATATGTTCAGTTTTGGTTTCGAATCAGACTAATGATGCTATGTTCCATTTGTGATTCATTGTTGCGATTCTAATGATAATTATAATCATATTTGATTAGATTCGTTTAGAAGTGCGTTGAAACAGTAGAACTATGGTTGTTTAATGTTTTAGTATAAATAGTTCCTTTCCCATGTATTTAGTAATGCTTTCTTAAGTACTCTTATGCTCCAATTTGTAGTTGCATAATTTTAATTAACGTACAAGAAAATCTTATTTACTTTATCATGTTACATTGATTTAACTTCATTTTGATCCATCAAACATTACGTTTCTTCTTGTTCGTCTAAATACCTTCATTCCACCACTGTAATTTGATTATTGATGCTTATTAAGGGGATACTAGTACTTTCACGGTCCTTTACAACTATTTTCCTTGTCTTAATGGTCAATAATGGTTTGTGTAGATCAACAGTTGTTATTAAGATGGATTTAGTGGATTTCTGAGGCAGGAGTCTTCGAAGATGGTTATGGAGTCTTCTGATCAGTTTCGGGTAGAAATGGATTGATTTTAGGAGCTATTCGTGTGGTTATATGTTCAGTTTTGGTTTCGAATGACACTAATGATACTGTGTTCCATTTGTGATTCATTGTTGCAATTCTAATGATAATTATAATTATATTTGATTAGATTGGTTTAGTAGTCCGTTGAAACAATAGAACTATGGTTGTTTAATGTTTTAGTATAACTAGTTCTTTTCCCATGTATTTAGTAGTGCTTTCTTAAATACTCTTTTACACGAATCTGTAGTTGCATAATTTTAATTAACATACAAGAAAATCTTATTTACTTTATCATGTTACATTGATTTAGCTTAATTTTGATTCATCAAACATTACCTTCCTTGTTGTTCGTCTAATTACCTTCATTCCACCATTGTAGTTTCATTATTGATTCTTATTAAGTGGATACGAGTAGTTTCATGGTCCTTTATAACTGGTTTCCTTGTCTTAATGGTCAATCATGGCTTCTGCAGATCCACAGTTGTTATTAAGATGGATTTAGTGGATTTCTCTGGCAGGAGTGTTCGTAGAAGGTTATGGAGTCTTCTGATCAGTTTCGGGTAGGAATGGATTGATTTTAGGAGTTATTCGTGCGGTTATATGTTCGGATTTGGTTTCGAATCATACTAATAATGCTATGTTCTATTTGTGATTCATTGTTGCGATTTTGATTATAATTATAATCATATTTGATTAGATTGGTTTAGAAGTGCGTTGAAACAATAGAACTATAGTTGTTTAATGTTTTTGTATAAATAGTTCCTTTCCTATGTATTTAGTAATGCTTTCTTAAATTCTCTTATACACCAATCTGTAGTTACATACATTTGATTAACGTACAAGAAAATCTTATTTACTTTATCATGTTACATTGATTTAACTTCGTTTTGATCCATCAAACATTATGTTTCTTCTTGTTCGTCTAAATATCTTCAATACACCACTGTAATTTGATTATTCATTATTATTAAGTGGATACGAGCAGTTTCATGGTCCTTTACAACTGGTTTCCTTGTCTTAATGGTCAATAATGGTTTGTGTAGATCAACAGTTGTTATTAAGATGGATTTAGTGGATTTCTGAGGTAGGAGTGTTTGAAGATGGTTATGGAGTCTTCTGATCAGTTTCGAGTAGGAATGAATTGATTTTAGGGTTATTCGTGTGGTTATATGTTCAGTTTTGGTTTCGAATCAGACTAATGATGCTATGTTCCATTTGTCATTCATTGTTGCGATTCTAATGATAATTATAATCATATTTGATTAGATTCGTTTAGAAGTGCGTTGAAACAATAGAACTATGGTTGTTTAATGTTTTAGTATAAATAGTTCCTTTCCCATGTATTTAGTAATGCTTTCTTAAGTACTCTTATGCTCTAATTTGTAGTTGCATAATTTTGATTAACGTACAAGAAAATCTTATTTACTTTATCATGTTACATTGATTTAACTTCATTTTGATCCATCAAACATTACGTTTCTTCTTGTTCGTCTAAATTCCTTCATTCCACCACTGTAATTTGATTATTGATGCTTATTAAGGGGATACTAGTACTTTCACGGTCCTTTACAACTATTTTCCTTGTCTTAATGGTTAATAATGGTTTGTGTAGATCAACAGTTGTTATTAAGATGGATTTAGTGGATTTCTGAGGCAGGAGTCTTCGAAGATGGTTATGGAGTCTTCTGATCAGTTTCGGGTAGGAATGGATTGATTTTAGGAGCTATTCGTGTGGTTATATGTTCAGTTTTGGTTTCGAATGACACTAATGATATTGTGTTCCATTTGTGAGTCATTGTTGCAATTCTAATGATAATTATAATCATATTTGATTAGATTGGTTTAGTAGTCCGTTGAAACAATAGAACTATGGTTGTTTAAAGTTTTAGTATAACTAGTTCTTTTCCCATGTATTTAGTAGTGCTTTCTTAAATACTCTTATACACGAATCTGTAGTTGCATAATTTTAATTAACGTACAAGAAAATCTTATTTACTTTATCATGTTACATTGATTTAACTTCATTTTGATTCATCAAACATTACCTTTCTTGTTGTTCGTCTAATTACCTTCATTCCACCACTGTAGTTTGATTATTGATTCTTATTAAGTGGATACGAGTAGTTTCATGGTCTTAATGGTCAATCATGGCTTCTGCAGATCCATAGTTGTTATTAAGATGGATTTAGTGGATTTCTCTGGCAGGAGTGTTTAAAGAAGGTTATGGAGTCTTTTGATTAGTTTCGAGTAGGATTGGATTGATTTTAGGAGTTATTTGTGCGGTTATATGTTCAGATTTGGTTTCGAATCACACTAATAATGCTATGTTCCATTTGTGATTCATTGTTGCGATTCTGATGATAATTATAATCATATTTGATTATATTGGTTTAGAAGTGCGTTGCAACAATAGAACTATAGTTGTTTATTGTTTTAGTATAAATAGTTCCTTTCCCATGTATTTAGTAATGCTTTCTTAAATTCTATTATACATCAATCTGTAGTTGCATACATTTGATTAACGAACAATAAAATCTTATTTACTTTATCATGTTACATTAATTTAACTTCGTTTTGATCCAACTAACATTATGTTTCTTCTTGTTCGTCTAAATACCTTCATTCCACCATTGTAATTTGATTATTCATTATTATTAAGTGGATACGAGCAGTTTCATGGTCCTTTACAACTGGTTTCCTTGTCTTAATGGTCAATAATGGTTTGTGTAGATCAACAGTTGTTATTAAGATGGATTTAGTGGATTTCTGAGGCAGGAGTGTTTGAAGATGGTTATGGAGTCTTCTGATCAGTTTCGAGTAGGAATGGATTTATTTTAGGGTTATTCGTGTGGTTACATGTTCAGTTTTGGTTTCGAATCAGACTAATGATGCTATGTTCCATTTGTGATTCATTGTTGCGATTCTAATGATAATTATAACATATTTGATTAGATTCGTTTAGAAGTGCGTTGAAACAATAGAACTATGGTTGTTTAATGTTTTAGTATATATAGTTCCTTTCCCATGTATTTAGTAATGCTTTCTTAAGTACTCTTATGCTCCAATTTGTAGTTGCATAATTTTCATTAACGTACAAGAAAATCTTATTTACTTTATCATGTTACATTGATTTAACTTCATTTTGATCCATCAAACATTACGTTTCTTCTTGTTCGTCTAAATACCTTCATTCCACCACTGTAATTTGATTATTGATGCTTATTAAGGGGATACTAGTACTTTCACGGTCCTTTACAACTATTTTCCTTGTCTTAATGGTCAATAATGGTTTGTGTAGATCAACAGTTGTTATTAAGATGGATTTAGTGGATTTCTGAGGCAGGAGTCTTCGAAGATGGTTATGGAGTCTTCTGATCAGTTTCGGGTAGGAATGGATTGATTTTAGGAGCTATTCGTGTGGTTATATGTTCAGTTTTGGTTTCGAATGACACTAATGATACTGTGTTCCATTTGTGATTCATTGTTGCAATTATAATGATAATTATAATCATATTTGATTAGATTGGTTTAGTAGTCCGTTGAAACAATAGAACTATGGTTATTTAATGTTTTAGTATAACTAGTTCTTTTCCCATGTATTTAGTAGTGCTTTCTTAAATACTCTTATACACGAATCTGTAGTTGCATAATTTTAATTAACGTACAAGAAAATCTTATTTACTTTATCATGTTACATTGATTTAACTTCATTTTGATTCATCAAACATTACCTTTCTTGTTGTTCGTCTAATTACCTTCATTCCACCACTGTAGTTTGATTATTGATTCTTATTAAGTGGATACGAGTAGTTTCATGGTCCTTTACAACTAGTTTCCTTGTCTTAATGGTCAATCATGGCTTCTGCAGATCCACAGTTGTTATTAAGATGGATTTAGTGGATTTCTCTGGCAGGAGTGTTCAAAGAAGGTTATGGAGTCTTTTGATCAGTTTCGAGTAGGATTGGATTGATTTTAGGAGTTATTTGTGCGGTTATATGTTCGGATTTGGTTTCGAATCACACTAATAATGCTATGTTCCATTTGTGATTCATTGTTGCGATTCTGATGATAATTATAATCATATTTGATTATATTGGTTTAGAAGTGCGTTGAAACAATAGAACTATAGTTGTTTATTGTTTTAGTATAAATAGTTCCTTGCCCATGTATTTAGTAATGCTTTCTTAAATTCTATTATACATCAATCTGTAGTTGCATACATTTGATTAACGAACAATAAAATCTTATTTACTTTATCATGTTACATTAATTTAACTTCGTTTTGATCCAACAAACATTATGTTTCTTCTTGTTCATCTAAATACCTTCATTCCACCATTGTAATTTGATTATTCATTATTATTAAGTGGATACGAGCAGTTTCATGGTCCTTTATAACTGGTTTCCTTGTCTTAATGGTCAATCATGGCTTCTACAGATCCACAGTTGTTATTAAGATTGATTTAGTGAATTTCTCTGGCAGGAGTGTTCGTAGAAGGTTATGGAGTCTTCTGATCAGTTTCGGGTAGGAATGGATTGATTTTAGGAGTTATTCGTGCGGTTATATGTTCGGATTTGGTTTCGAATCATACTAATAATGCTATGTTCCATTTGTGATTCATTGTTGCGATTTTGATTATAATTATAATCATATTTGATTAGATTGGCTTAGAAGTGCGTTGAAACAATAGAACTATAGTTGTTTAATGTTTTAGTATAAATAGTTCCTTTCCTATGTATTTAGTAATGCTTTCTTAAATTCTCTTATACACCAATCTGTAGTTACATACATTTGATTAACGTACAAGAAAATCTTATTTACTTTATCATGTTACATTGATTTAACTTCGTTTTGATCCATCAAACATTATTTTTCTTCTTGTTCGTCTAAATATCTTCAATACACCATTGTAATTTGATTATTCATTATTATTAGGTGGATACGAGCAGTTTCATGGTCCTTTACAACTGGTTTCCTTGTCTTAATGGTCAATAATGGTTTGTGTAGATCAACAGTTGTTATTAAGATGGATTTTGTGGATTTCTGAGGCAGGAGTGTTTGAAGATGGTTATGGAGTCTTCTGATCAGTTTCGAGTTGGAATGGATTGATTTTAGGGTTATTCGTGTGGTTATATGTTCAGTTTTGGTTTCGAATCAGACTAATGATGCTATGTTCCATTTGTCATTCATTGTTGCGATTCTAATGATAATTATAATCATATTTGATTAGATTCGTTTAGAAGTGCGTTGAAACAATAGAACTATGGTTGTTTAATGTTTTAGTATAAATAGTTCCTTTCCCATGTATTTAGTAATGCTTTCTTAAGTACTCTTATGCTCCAATTTGTAGTTGCATAATTTTGATTAACGTACAAGAAAATCTTATTTACTTTATCATGTTACATTGATTTAACTTCATTTTGATCCATCAAACATTACGTTTCTTCTTGTTCATCTAAATACCTTCATTCCACCACTGTAATTTGATTATTGATGCTTATTAAGGGGATACTAGTACTTTCACGGTCCTTTACAACTATTTTCCTTGTCTTAATGGTCAATAATGGTTTGTGTAGATCAACAGTTGTTATTAAGATGGATTTAGTGGATTTCTGAGGCAGGAGTCTTCGAAGATGGTTATGGAGTCTTCTGATCAGTTTCGGGTAGGAATGGATTGATTTTAGGAGCTATTCGTGTGGTTATATGTTCAGTTTTGGTTTCGAATGACACTAATGATATTGTGTTCCATTTGTGAGTCATTGTTGCAATTCTAATGATAATTATAATCATATTTGATTAGATTGGTTTAGTAGTCCGTTGAAACAATAGAACTATGGTTGTTTAAAGTTTTAGTATAACTAGTTCTTTTCCTATGTATTTAGTAGTGCTTTCTTAAATACTCTTATACACGAATCTGTAGTTGCATAATTTTAATTAACGTACAAGAAAATCTTATTTACTTTATCATGTTACATTGATTTAACTTCAATTTGATTCATCAAACATTACCTTTCTTGTTGTTCGTCTAATTACCTTCATTCCACCACTGTAGTTTGATTATTGATTCTTATTAAGTGGATACGAGTAGTTTCATGGTTCTTTACAACTAGTTTCCTTGTCTTAATGGTCAATCATGGCTTCTGCAGATCCACAGTTGTTATTAAGATGGATTTAGTGGATTTCTCTGGCAGGAGTGTTCAAAGAAGGTTATGGAGTCTTTTGATCAGTTTCGAGTAGGATTGGATTGATTTTAGGAGTTATTTGTGCGGTTATATGTTCAGATTTGGTTTCGAATCACACTAATAATGCTATGTTCCATTTGTGATTCATTGTTGCGATTCTGATGATAATTATAATCATATTTGATTATATTGGTTTAGAAGTGCGTTGAAACAATAGAACTATAGTTGTTTATTGTTTTAATATAAATAGTTCCTTTCCCATGTATTTAGTAATGCTTTCTTAAATTCTATTATACATCAATCTGTAGTTGCATACATTTGATTAACGAACAATAAAATCTTATTTACTTTATCATGTTACATTAATTTAACTTCGTTTCGATCCAACTAACATTATGTTTCTTCTTGTTCGTCTAAATACCTTCATTCCACCATTGTAATTTGATTATTCATTATTATTAAGTGGATACGAGCAGTTTCATGGTCCTTTACAACTGGTTTCCTTGTCTTAATGGTCAATAATGGTTTGTGTAGATCAACAGTTGTTATTAAGATGGATTTAGTGGATTTCTGAGGAAGGAGTGTTCGAAGATGGTTATGAAGTCTTCTGATCAGTTTCGAGTAGGAATGGATTTATTTTAGGGTTATTCGTGTGGTTATATGTTCAGTTTTGGTTTCGAATCAGACTAATGATGCTATGTTCCATTTGTGATTCATTGTTGCGATTCTAATGATAATTATAATCATATTTGATTAGATTCGTTTAGAAGTGCGTTGAAACAATAGAACTATAGTTGTTAATTGTTTTAGTAAAAATAGTTCCTTTCCCATGTATTTAGTAATGCTTTCTTAAATTCTATTATACATTAATCTGTAGTTGCATACATTTGATTAACGAACAATAAAATCTTATTTACTTTATCATGTTACATTAATTTAACTTCGTTTTGATCCAACAAACATTATGTTTCTTCTTGTTCGTCTAAATACCTTCATTCCACCATTGTAATTTGATTATTCATTATTATTAAGTGGATACGAGCAGTTTCATGGTCCTTTATAACTGGTTTCCTTGTCTTAATGGTCAATCATGGCTTCTGCAGATCCACAGTTGTTATTAAGATGGATTTAGTGGATTTCTCTGGCAGGAGTGTTCGTAGAAGGTTATGGAGTCTTCTGATCAGTTTCGAGTAGGAATGGATTTATTTTAGGGTTATTCGTGTGGTTATATGTTCAGTTTTGGTTTCGAATCAGACTAATGATGCTATGTTCCATTGTCATTCATTGTTGCGATTCTAATGATAATTATAATCATATTTGATTAGATTGGTTTAGAAGTGCGTTGAAACAATAGAACTATGGTTGTTTAATGTTTTAGTATAAATAGTCCTTTCCCATGTATTTAGTAATGCTTTCTTAAGTACTCTTATGCTCCAATTTGTAGTTGCATAATTTTGATTAACGTACAAGAAAATCTTATTTACTTTATCATGTTACATTGATTTAACTTCATTTTGATCCATCAAACATTACGTTTCTTCTTGTTCGTCTAAATACCTTCATTCCACCACTGTAATTTGATTATTCATGCTTATTAAGGGGATACTAGTACTTTCACGATCCTTTACAACTATTTTCCTTGTCTTAATGGTCAATAATAGTTTGTGTAGATCAACAGTTGTTATTAAGATGGATTTAGTGGATTTCTGAGGTAGGAGTGTTCGAAGATGGTTATGGAGTCTTGTGATCAGTTTCGGGTAGGAATGGATTGATTTTAGGAGTTATTCGTGTGGTTATATGTTCAGTTTTGGTTTCGAATCACACTAATGATACTGTGTTCCATTTGTGATTCATTGTTGCAATTCTAATAATAATTATAATCATATTTGATTAGATTGGTTTAGTAGACCGTTGAAACAATAGAACTATGGTTGTTTAATGTTTTAGTATAACTAGTTCTTTTCCCACGTATTTAGTAGTGCTTTCTTAAATACTCTTATGCACCAATCTGTAGTTACATACATTTGATTAACGTACAAGAAAATCTTATTTACTTTATCATGTTACATTGATTTAACTTCGTTTTGATTCATCAAACATTACCTTTCTTGTTGTTCATCTAATTACCTTCATTCCACCACTGTAGTTTGATTATTGATTCTTATTAAGTGGATACGAGTAGTTTCATGGTCCTTTACAACTGGTTTCCTTGTCTTAATGGTCAATCATGGCTTCTGCAGATCCACAGTTGTTATTAAGATGGATTTAGTGGATTTCTCTGGCAGGAGTGTTCGAAGAAGGTTATGGAGTCTACTGATCAGTTTCGGGCAGGAATGGATTGATTTTATGAGTTATTCGTGCTGTTATATGTTCGGATTTGGTTTTGAATCATACTAATAATGCTATGTTCCATATGTGATTCATTGTTGCGATTCTGATGATAATTATAATCATATTTTATTTGATTGGTTTAGAAGTGCGTTGAAACAATAGAACTATAGTTGTTTAATGTTTTAGTATAACTAGTTCCTTTTCCATGTATTTAGTAATGCTTTCTTAAGTACTCTTATGTACCAATTTGTAGTTGCATAATTTTGATTAACGTACAAGAAAATCTTATTTACTTTATAATGTTTCATTGATTTAACTTCATTTTGATCCATCAAACGTTACGTTTCTTATTGTTTGTCTAAATACCTTCATTCGACCACTGTAACTTGATTATGGATTCTTATTAAGAGGATACGAGTACTTTCATGGCCCTTTACAACTGGTTTCCTTGTCTTAATGGTCAATAATGGTTTGTGTAGATCAACAGTTGTTATTAAGATGGATTTAGTGGATTTCTGAGCCAGGAGTGTTCGAAGCTGGTTATGGAGTCTTCTGATCAGTTTCGGGTAGGAATGGATTGATTTTAGGAGTTATTCATATGGTTATATGTTTCGTTTTGGTTTCGAATCACACTAATGATACTGTGTTCCATTTGTGATTCATTGTTCCGATTCTAATGATAATTATAATCAAATTTGAGTAGATTGGTTTAGTAGTCCGTTGAAACAATAGAACTATGGTTGTTTAATGTTTTAGTATAACTAGTTCTTTTTCCCATGTATTTAGTAGTGCTTTCTTAAATACTCTTATACACGAATCTGTACTTGCATAATTTTAATTAACGTATAAGAAAATCTTATTTACTTTATCATGTTACATTGATTTAACTTCATTGTGATTCATAAAACATTACCTTTCTTTTTGTTCGTCTAATTACCTTCAGTCCACCACTATAATCTGATTACTGATTCTTATTAAGTGGATACGAGTAGTTTCATGGTCCTTTACAACTGGTTTCCTTGTCTTAATGGTCAATAATGGCTTCTGTAGATCTACAGTTGTTATTAAGATGGATTTAGTGGATTTCTCTGGCAGGAGTGTTCGAAGAAGGTTATGGAGTCTTTTGATCAGTTTCGAGTAGGATTGGATTGATTTTAGGAGTTATTTGTGCGGTTATATGTTCGAATTTGGTTTCGAATCACACTAATAATGCTACGTTCCATTTGTGATTCATTGTTGCGATTTTGATGATAATTATAATCATATTTGATTATATTGGTTTAGAAGTGCGTTGAAACAATAGAACTATAGTTGTTTATTGTTTTAGTATAAATAGTTCCTTTCCCATGTATTTAGTAATGCTTTCTTAAATTCTATTATACATCAATCTGTAGTTGCATACATTTGATTAACGAACAATAAAATCTTATTTACTTTATCATGTTACATTAATTTAACTTCGTTTTGATCCAACAAACATTATGTTTCTTCTTGTTCTTCTAAATACCTTCATTCCACCATTGTAATTTGATTATTCATTATTATTAAGTGGATACGAGCAGTTTCATGGTCCTTTACAACTGGTTTCCTTGTCTTAATGGTTAATAATGGTTTGTGTAGATCAACAGTTGTTATTAAGATGGATTTAGTGGATTTCTGAGGCAGGAGTGTTCGAAGATGGTTATGGAGTCTTCTGATCAGTTTTGAGTAGGAATGGATTTATTTTAGGGTTATTCGTGTGGTTATATGTTCAGTTTTGGTTTCGAATCAGACTAATGATGCTATGTTCCATTTGTGATTCATTGTTGCGATTCTAATGATAATTATAATCATATTTGATTAGATTCGTTTAGAAGTGCGTTGAAACAATAGAACTATGGTTGTTTAATCTTTTAGTATAAATAGTTCCTTTCCCATGTATTTAGTAATGCTTTCTTAAGTACTCTTATGCTCCAATTTGTAGTTGCATAATTTTGATTAACGTACAAGAAAATCTTATTTACTTTATCATGTTACATTGATTTAACTTCATTTTGATCCATCAAACATTATGTTTCTTCTTGTTCGTCTAAATACCTTCATTCCACCACTGTAATTTGATTATTGATGCTTATTAAGGGGATACTAGTACTTTCACGGTCCTTTACAACTATTTTCCTTGTCTTAATGGTCAATAATGGTTTGTGTAGATCAACAGTTGTTATTAAGATGGATTTAGTGGATTTTCTGAGGCAGGAGTGTTCGAAGATGGTTATGGAGTCTTCTGATCAGTTTCGGGTAGGAAAGGATTGATTTTAGGAGCTATTCGTGTGGTTATATGTTCAGTTTTGGTTTCGAATGACACTAATGATACTGTGTTCCATTTGTGATTCATTGTTGCAATTCTAATGATAATTATAATCATATTTGATTAGATTGGTTTAGTAATCCGTTGAAACAATAGAACTATGGTTGTTTAATGTTTTAGTATAACTAGTTCTTTTCCCATGTATTTAGTAGTGCTTTCTTAAATACTCTTTTACACGAATCTGTAGTTGCATAATTTTAATTAGCATACAAGAAAATCTCATTTACTTTATCTTGTTACATTGATTTAGCTTCATTTTGATTCATCAAACATTATCTTTCTTGTTGCTCGTCTAATTACCTTCATTCCACCATTGTAGTTTGATTATTGATTCTTATTAAGTGGATACGAGTAGTTTCATGGTCCTTTATAACTGGTTTTCTTGTCTTAATGGTCAATCATGGCTTCTGCAGATCCACAGTTGTTATTAAGATGGATTTAGTGGATTTATCTGGCAGGAGTGTTCGTAGAAGGTTATGGAGTCTTCTGATCAGTTTCGGGTAGGAATGGATTGATTTTAGGAGTTATTCGTGCGGTTATATGTTCGGATTTGGTTTCGAATAATACTAATAATGCTATGTTCCATTTGTGATTCATTGTTACGATTTTGATTATAATTATAATCATATTTGATTAGAATGGTTTAGAAGTGCGTTGAAACAATAGAACTATAGTTGTTTAATGTTTTAGTATAAATAGTTCCTTTCCTATGTATTTAGTAATGCTTTCTTAAATTCTCTTATACACCAATCTGTAGTTACATACATTTGATTAACGTACAAGAAAATCTTATTTACTTTATCATGTTACATTGATTTAACTTCGTTTTGATCCATCAAACATTATGTTTCTTCTTGTTCGTCTAAATATCTTCAATCCACTACTGTAATTTGATTGTTGATTCTTATTAAGTGGATACGAGTAGTTTCATGGTCCTTTACAACTGGTTTCCTTGTCTTATTGGTCAATAATCGTTTGTGTAGATCAACAGTTGTTAATAAGATGGATTTAGTGAATTTCTGAAGCAGGAGTGTTCGAAGATGGTTATGGAGTCTTCTGATCAGTTTCGGGTAGGAATGGATTGATTTTAGGAGTTATTCGTGCGGTTATATGTTTAGTTTTGGTTTCGAATCACACTAATGATACTATGTTCCATTTGTGATTCATTGTTGCGATTCTAATGATAATTATAATTATATTTGATAAGATTGGTTTAGAAGTGCGTTGAAACAATAGAACTATGGTTGTTTAAGGTTTTAGTATAACTAGTTCTTTTCCCTTATATTTAGTAGTGCTTTCTTAAATACTCTTATACACTAATCTATAGTTGCATAATTTTGATTAACATACTGTAAAATCTTATTTACTTTTTCATGTTACATTGATTTAACTTTATTTTGATTCATCAAACATTACCTTTCTTGTTGTTCGTCTAAACACCTTCATTCCATCACTGTAATTTGAATATTGATTCTTATTAAGTGGATACGATTAGTTTCATGGTCCTTTAGAACTGGTTTCCTTGTCTTAATGGTCAATAATGGCTTTTGTAGATCAACAGTTGTTATGAAGATGGATTTAGAGGATTTCTGAGGCAGGAGTGTTCGAAGATGGTTATGGAGTCTTCTGATCAGTTTCGGGTAGGAATGGATTGATTTTAGGTGGTATTCGTGCGGTTATATGTTCAGTTTTGGTTTCGAATCACACTAATGATACTATCTTCCATTTGTGATTCATTGTTGCGATTCTAATGATAATTATAATTATATTTGATAACATTGGTTAAGAAGTGCGTTGAAACAATAGAACTATGGTTGTTTAAGGTTTTAGTATAACTAGTTCTTTTCCCTTATATTTAGTAGTGCTTTCTTAAATACTCTTATACACTAATCTGTAGTTGCATAATTTTGATTAACATACTGTAAAATCTTATTTACTTTATCATGTTACATTGATTTAACTTTATTTTGATTCATCAAACATTACCTTTCTTGTTGTTCGTTTAAACACCTTCATTCCATCACTGTAATTTGAATATTGATTCTTATTAAGTGGATACGAGTAGTTTCATGGTCCTTTAGAACTGGTTTCCTTGTCTTAATGGTCAATAATGGCTTTTGTAGATCAACAGTTGTTATGAAGATGAATTTAGAGGATTTCTGAGGCAGGAGTGTTCGAAGATGGTTATGGAGTCTTCTGATCAGTTTCGGGTAGGAATGGATTGATTTTAGGAGGTATTCGTGCGGTTATATGTTCAGATTTGGTTTCGAATCACACTAATGATACTATCTTCCATTTGTGATTCATTGTTTCGATTCTAATGATAATTATAATTATATTTGATTACATTGGTTTAGAAGTGTGTTGAAACAATAGAACTATGGTTGTTTAAGGTTTTAGTGTAACTAGTTCCTTTCCCATCTATTTAGTAATGCTTTCTTAGGTACTCTTATGCACCAATTCATAGTTGCATAATTTTAATTAATGTACAAGAAAATCTTATTTACTTTATCATGTTACATTGATTTAACTTCATTTTGATCCATCAAACATTACGTTTCTTCTTGTTCGTCTATAAAACTTCATTCCACTACTGTAATTTGATTGTTGATTCTTATTAAGTGGATACGAGTAGTTTCATGGTCCTTTACAACTGGTTTCCTTGTCTTATTGGTCAATAATCGTTTGTGTAGATCAACAGTTGTTAATAAGATGGATTTAGTGAATTTCTGAAGCAGGAGTGTTCGAAGATGGTTATGGAGTCTTCTGATCAGTTTCGGGTAGGAATGGATTGATTTTAGGAGTTATTCGTGCGGTTATATGTTTAGTTTTGGTTTCGAATCACACTAATGATACTATGTTCCATTTGTGATTCATTGTTGCGATTCTAATGATAATTATAATTATATTTGATAAGATTGGTTTAGAAGTGCGTTGAAACAATAGAACTATGGTTGTTTAAGGTTTTAGTATAACTAGTTCTTTTCCCTTATATTTATGTAACGCGCTATATCCTATGATATCCCACCTAAAGGCTACCAAGAGTCTCATAAAAGGATGCTTAGCTTTCATAGTCTATGTGATTAAGGCAAAAGAGGAAAAGAAAATCGAGGACATACCGGTGGTTTCTGAATATCCGGAAGTATTTCCCGAAGATCTTCCGGGACTCCCTCCAACCCTACAAGTTGAGTTCCAAATAGATCTATTGCCTGGAGCTGCACCAGTAGCTAAGGCACCATATGGACTCGCCCCGCCCGAGATGAAAGAGCTAATGATACAAATCCAAGAGCTACTTGACAAGGGATTTACACGACCAAGTGTTTCTCCATGGGGTGCCCCGGTGCTATTCGTGAAGAAGAAGGATGGAACCCTACGTATGTGTATTGATTACCGGGAATTAAACAAGCTGACAACAAAGAATCGTTATCCTCTTCCGAGAATTGATGATCTATTCGATCAACTACAAGGAGCTAGCTATTTTTCCAAAATAGATTTAAGATCGGGATACCATCAACTGAAGATAAGAGAAGAAGACATACCCAAAACAGCCTTTAGAACTAGATATGGACACTATGAGTACCTGGTCATGCCCTTTGGACTGACTAATGCACCAGCGGCATTTATGGATCTCATGAACCGAGTATGTCGCCCATATCTAGACAAGTTTGTGATTGTGTTCATTGATGATATCTTAATCTACTCCTGTAGTAAAGAAGAGAATGAGAAGCATCTTAGACTGATTCTTGAGTTGCTCAAGAATGAGCAACTATATGCCAAATTCTCCAAATGCGAATTTTAGATGCGTGAAATCCAATTTCTAGGGCATGTAGTGAATAAAGATGGGATTCAAGTGGACCCCTCAAAAATAGAGGCTATCAAGAATTGGAAGATTCCTGAAACTCCTACCGAGATAAGACAATTTCTTGGTTTAGCTGGATACTACAGGAGGTTCATCAAAGACTTCTCGCGATTAGTGCAGCCGTTAACTGCTTTGACTAAGAAGAATACAGCCTTTGTATGGGAACAAGAGCAGAACAAAGCATTTGAAACACTCAAGGAGAAACTGTGTAGTGCACCTATCCTCGCCCTACCGGAAGGAGTTGAGGATTTCGTAGTCTATTGTGACGCCTCGCGTCAGGGACTAGGATGCGTGCTGATGCAACGAGATAAGGTGATTGCTTATGCATCCAGACTGTTGAATGAGCATGAAAAGAACTACACGACTCATGATCTGGAATTGGGTGTCGTGGTGTTTGCACTCAAAATGTGGAGGCACTATCTTTATGGCACCAAGTGCATTATCTATACTGATCATAGAAGCTTGCAGCACATTCTTGATCAGAAGATGTTAAACATGCGTCAGAGAAGATGGGTTGAGCTATTGAATGATTACGAATGTGAAATCCGCTACCACCCTGGCAAGGCAAATGTAGTGGCAGATGCCTTGAGTAGAAAGGAAAGGGAAAAACCCCTTCGCGTCCGTGCCTTAAGGATGAGTGTGTATACCAGCCTTATTGCTAGGCTAAAGGAAACTCAAGGTGAAGCACCGAAGGAGGATAACCTAGCTGAGGAGATGCTAACAGGAATGGAAAAGCGTTTAGAGTTGAGCAACGATGGTTTATACAAGTGTGAAGGAAGAACGTGGGTACCAAAGTATGGAGGGATTAGAGAGACAATCCTAGATGAAGCTCACAAATCTAGATACTCGATTCACCCAGGAAGTGATAAAATGTACCAAGACTTAAAGTCACTTTTCTGGTGGCCTGGAATCAAGAAATCAATCGCCACCTATGTTGGGAAGTGTCTGACGTGCGCAATGGTAAAAGCTGAAAATCAAAAGCCGTCAGGAACTTTGTAACAACCCGAAATTCCAGAGTGGAAATGGGATAACATTACAATGGATTTCGTTACGAAGTTACCAAGAACCTTCAGAGGACATGATGCCATTTGGGTAATAGTGGATAGGCTTACCAAATCAGCCCATTTCTTGCCAATTCGAGAGGACTACGACTTGCCAAAGCTAGCCCAACTTTACATCGACGAAATAGTGACCAGACATGGAGTGCCACTATCGATTATCTCAGACCGTGATAGTCACTTCACTTCTCGTTTTTGGAGAACACTCCAACAGGCTTTAGGGACCCGTCTGGATTTAAGCACTGCATACCACCCTCAAACCGACGGACAAAGTGAAAGAACCATTCAAACTTTGGAAGATATGTTAAGAGCTTGCGTGATTGACTTCGGTGGGAACTGGGACAACCATCTTCCTCTAGTAGAGTTTTCCTACAATAATAGTTACCACACAAGTATAAAAGCAGCCCCGTATGAAGCCCTATATGGTAGGAAATGTCGATCGCCGTTAAGTTGGAATGAGGTTGGTGACAGCCAAGTGATGGGACCCGACATCATGATGGAGACCACAGACAAAATATTTAAAATCAAAGAGCGTCTAAGAGCAGCCCGAGATCGTCAGAAGAAATACGCTGACAGGAGGCGAAAACCATTGGAATTCCAGGTCGGTGATAGAGTGATGCTAAAAGTCGCACCCTGGAAGGGAGCCGTAAGATTTGGTAAGAAAGGCAAGCTGAGCCCAAGATACATTGGACCATTTGAAATACTTGCTAGAATTGGCCCAGTGGCTTATCAATTAAAACTACCTCAAGAGTTAAGCTACATACATGACACCTTCCATGTGTCTAACTTGAAGAAGTGTTTGGTAGACAAAGCCCTGGAATTGCGTTTGAAGGAAGCTAGAATTAATAACAAGCTGAATTTTGTTGAAGAACCTGTTGAGATCACTGACCGATTGGTCAAGAAACTCAGACGAAGTCGTATACCCAAGGTCAAAGTAAGATGGAATTCCAGGCGAGGGCCTGAATTCACTTGGGAACGAGAAGATGAAATGAGAAAAGATTTTCCGCACCTCTTCAGACCCACCCGTTCCGGATCTAATCGAGGCTAAAATTTCGGGACGAAATTTCCTAAACGGTGGGAGAATGTAACAACCAACTCCTAGGTCCAACCTTAACCCTAAAATTTATTTAACATTATTTTATTCATAGTATTATCATTATTATCATCTCTACATGATTATTTGATTACATGCTTGATTGCCTTAGATGATACCTTTATGCCTTGCCTTAGTCTAGAAACTAATAGATAATCCTTGAAAAGTATTAATTAGGTGATGAAATTTAATTTTAAGGTAAAATAAATCATAGGTAATAACAACAAATCAAATTCCAATCTTGAATTATATATATGAATTTTTACACTTAAAAATCTAAAAACAAGAAACTACTACCAAATAACATTACCTACTAAAATTATACTACACTTAATCTACTTTAACTAACAAAATACCATTAAAATTCAAATAAATCCCCCTCTCACTCTCTCTTTCGGCCGCCCCCCTCTCCTCCAATCCCCATTCTCCCTTGAAACCTCCAAACCCACTTCAATACTCCTCCTCTCCTCTTCCCCATACATGCAAACCCACTCCCAACCTCACTCTCTCTCCCTCATTCACGAATTCAGCTCTTCCTCCTCCATTTCTCTGCATTTTCTTCATCTTCATAGCAGATTTTTCGAAGAACAACTTCAACCAAACACCAACCAAGCTCAAAACAAGCAAGAAAGTGAGTTTTGGTGAGTTTTCAAGCTAGGTACTTGCAAGAATAGAAGGTTACAGCTTGAGCTCGTGATTCAACAGCCTTCAAACTCTCAAAATCACCTCTAAAACGTGGAACATCTGAAGTGTAAGCATCGATGTACCCGAATGAGGCTATTTCTTGAGTTTTACACCTTTATTCTATCAAAAATCTTACTTTCTTTGTTCTAACAGAAACTTGCTGCTATAACCTTGTTTTTGAGGAGCTTTTAACTTCATTAAAGGTATATCTCGTGATAGATTAGTGAATCTTTGGTTGGTTCACAAGTTTTCACCTTGAAAACCCTCTTTTTCATGGGTTTAGCACCAAAAAGCCACCTGTTTTGAAAAGCCTTTCAACCCATGTTAAAAACCTGCTCTAAAACAGTTTATGAACTCCTTATGAAGCTGGTTTAAAAGTTAAATAATGGTTTGGTGATGATTATGCTTGAAACATATCGATTACACATGTGTAAAAAGTGATTAACACCCTTTAAATGAATCAATGGTGACTTGTATGTAAAAATCCGTGAGTTGAAGTTTTGTTTCAGTAGTTTGATGATATTAAACCTGTAAAATTCGTGACTTGGGGTAAACATTATGAAAAGTATGGTAAAATGGTTTAAATGAGGTAAATCTAGGACCTAAAAAGTGGTAAAATTGGAAGTTATGGGTTAAACTTAACAAATATCAAATTTTATAATTTTCAGGCCCTAAAATATATATTTTAGTGTTAAAAACCGAATTTGGTGATTTATTGGGTTAAATTGTAATTTTTATGAATTTAATTAGCAAAGTAGACCTAAACCGAGAGATTTTGGAGAAAAATTCTAAAAATTGTGTAACAAGTATAAAATCATGGAATTAATGAAATTTCAATAACTTAGTGACCTCAAGGTGGTAATTTGGTAAAAATTTGAAGAAAAATTAACTTAGAATGTTCGGTTTCGGTTAAAAACGAGTTTACAAACGATTTCTTACAAACCAAAGCCTTTGGCTATAATGACTCAAAAATCCCATTTAAAACAGATTAAAAGGTTTGTTAGAAGTGTTTAAAAATTAATACATAAGTCTTATGGGTTAAAAACTACAATATTCAAAACTAGACGATAAATTGTCGGTTTAACCGTAACCGGTAGCTAGTTATAGGTATTTTAAATTCTCCGAATTAAAATACTGAAAATTTGGGTTAAAATAGGTCATTTTAAATATGTAAAACTTCTGGAAATTATTAAGAGCCATAATGGGTCATGAAATAATAGAAATCAAACTTTAGGGTAAAAACTGTAAATTATGAAACTTGAGGGACTAAAGTGTAATTCTGTAATTTCACCCTAAAATGATCAATATATGACTAAAAATTACTTTTTAAACTTATCATCACCTTATCAAACTGATTTAAATCATAAAAACATGTTAGTTACATAAAGAAATACAACTTACCTAAAAAGGAAACTTTTTAAACGCAATTGTTAAAGAACCAAAGTTAATTGAACTTTTAACCGTAAATTAACCTAGTTACTCTTATAATGACCATAGATCATTTAGCTTATTATTTGAATCATGATGATAGGGTGCTAGGAATTGAATCTATCTTTGCTCAAGGAATCGTTGACTTAACCCTAAGGTGAGTTCTAGTGTTCCCTTTTTACTATTGCTTTGGGATGAAACATGCTATGCCTACTTTGAAATCATTTATGTGCTATGATACTTGTATGTTGTGGTTAATATTGAACCTGCTCTTAATTGTATCACAATCATTAATTCTTGTGTGAACCGCTTGTTCTATATGGGTAGATCTACTTGGGGAATCCCCCACACACAGTGCCTTCCATCATGAATGGGAAGGGTACCACACTGAGATCCTGCGGGGTCGTTTGTGTCATATGACAGGTATTATAAGATACTAAGGTGAACCATCCAGCAGGTATGGTTCACTATTTAAGGCTCAGTTATCCCTATGGGTTAACCGGTATTAACACAAATTTAGAAGAGGCTAGCCGGGACTGAGTGCAGGGTTGATTGTGACCCCACAACAGTGATATTTATGATTTCAAAATTTACTTATGGATTTGTTTTTAAACTTTAAGCACTTGAATTCACCAACTTTTTAGTTGACACAAAAATCTTTTGAGCATGTTTCAGGTAATCCTTGATGAGAGTTTGGAATAGTTGGAGAACCTCTTTGGATGACCTAGTTCCGTGACCACCACATGGCATTAATTAGTTTGAATCTATCATTAGACAATTTGTTGGATGTTTATTGAACTTATGAATTTACTTTAATTTGGATTAAGTCTGTTATGACCCGGCTTTTGACCGTTGTATTTGGGTTGTTAAAACTTTTATTGTAATGCCATGTGATTTCTTTCCTTGTGTGCTCTTTTGATGGTTAGTTTCAGCTGCCATATATGTTGCCAGTCTGTGACGACCCACCCTACTTGGGCCCAGGGTGTGACAATTTAGTAGTGCTTTCTTAAATACTCTTATACACTAATCTATAGTTGCATAATTTTGATTAACATACTGTAAAATCTTATTTACTTTATCATGTTACATTGATTTAACTTTATTTTGATTCATCAAACATTACCTTTCTTGTTGTTCATCTAAACACCTTCATTCCATCACTGTAATTTGAATATTGATTCTTATTAAGTGGATACGATTAGTTTCACGGTCCTTTAGAACTGGTTTCCTTGTCTTAATGGTCAATAATTGCTTTTGTAGATCAACAGTTGTTATGAAGATGGATTTAAAGGATTTCTGAGGCAGGAGTGTTCGAAGATGGTTATGGAGTCTTCTGATCAGTTTCGGGTAGGAATGGATTGATTTTAGGAGGTATTCGTGCGGTTATATGTTCAGTTTTGGTTTCGAATCACACTAATGATACTATCTTCCATTTGTGATTCATTGTTGCGATTCTAATGATAATTATAATTATATTTGATAAGATTGGTTTATAAGTGCGTTGAAACAATAGAACTATGGTTGTTTAAGGTTTTAGTATAACTAGTTCTTTTCCCTTATATTTAGTAGTGCTTTCTTAAATACTCTTATACACTAATCTGTAGTTGCATAATTTTGATTAACATACTGTAAAATCTTATTGACTTTATCATGTTACATTGATTTAACTTTATTTTGATTCATCAAACATTACCTTTCTTGTTGTTCGTCTAAACACCTTAATTCCATCACTGTAATTTGAATATTGATTCTTATTAAGTGGATACGAGTAGTTTCATGGTCCTTTAGAACTGGTTTCCTTTTCTTAATGGTCAATAATGGCTTTTGTAGATCAACAGTTGTTATGAAGATGGATTTAGAGGATTTCTGAGGCAGGAGTGTTCGAAGATGGTTATGGAGTCTTCTGATCAGTTTCGGGTAGGAATGGATTGATTTTAGGAGGTATTCGTGCGGTTATATGTTCAGTTTTGGTTTCGAATCACACTAATGATACTATCTTCCATTTGTGATTCATTGTTGCGATTCTAATGATAATTATAATTATATTTGATTACATTGGTTTAGAAGTGCGTTGAAACAATAGAACTATGGTTGTTTAAGGTTTTAGTGTAACTAGTTCCTTTCCCATCTATTTAGTAATGCTTTCTTAAGTACTCTTATGCACCAATTTATAGTTGCATAATTTTAATTAATGTACAAGAAAATCTTATTTACTTTATCATGTTACATTGATTTAACTTCATTTTGATCCATCAAACATTACGTTTCTTCTTGTTCGTCTAAAAAACTTCATTCCACTACTGTAATTTGATTGTTGATTCTTATTAAGTGGATACGAGTAGTTTCATGGTCCTTTACAACTGGTTTCCTTGTCTTATTGGTCAATAATCGTTTGTGTAGATCAACAGTTGTTAATAAGATGGATTTAGTGAATTTCTGAAGCAGGAGTGTTCGAAGATGGTTATGGAGTCTTCTGATCAGTTTCGGGTAGGAATGGATTGATTTTAGGAGTTATTCGTGCGGTTATATGTTTAGTTTTGGTTTCGAATCACACTAATGATACTATGTTCCATTTGTGATTCATTGTTGCGATTCTAATGATAATTATAATTATATTTGATTAGATTTGTTTAGAGGTGCGTTGAAACAATAGAACTATGGTTGTTTAAGGTTTTAGTATAACTAGTTATTTTCCCTTGTATTTAGTAGTGCTTTCTTAAATACTCTTATACACTAATCTGTAGTTGCATAATTTTGATTAACGTACTGGAAAATCTTATTTACTTTATCATGTTACATTGATTTAACTTCTTTTTGATTCATCAAACATTACCTTTCTTGTTGTTCATCTAAACACCTTCATTCCATCACTGTAATTAGAATATTGATTCTTATTAAGTGGATACGAGTAGTTTCATGGTCCTTTACAACTGGTTTCCTTGTCTTAATGGTCAATAATGGCTTCTGTAGATCAACAGTTGTTATGAAGATGGATTTAGAGGATTTCTGAGGCAGGAGTGTTCGAAGATGGTTATGGAGTCTTCTGATCAATTTCGGGGAGGAATGGATTGATTTTAGGAGGTATTCGTGCGGTTATATGTTCAGTTTTGGTTTCGAATCACACTAATGATACTATCTTCCATTTGTGATTCATTGTTGCGATTCTAATGATAAGTATAATTATATTTGATAAGATTGGTTTAGAAGTGCGTTGAAACAATAGAACTATGGTTGTTTAAGGTTTTAGTATAACTAGTTCTTTTCCCTTATATTTAGTAGTGCTTTCTTAAATACTCTTATACACTAATCTGTAGTTGTATAATTTTGATTAACATACTGTAAAATCTTATTTACTTTATCATGTTACATTGATTTAACTTTATTTTGATTCATCAAACATTACCTTTCTTGTTGTTCGTCTAAACACCTTAATTCCATCACTGTAATTTGAATATTGATTCTTATTAAGTGGATACGAGTAGTTTCATGGTCCTTTAGAACTGGTTTCCTTTTCTTAATGGTCAATAATGGCTTTTGTAGATCAACAGTTGTTATGAAGATGGATTTAGAGGATTTCTGAGGCAGGAGTGTTCGAAGATGGTTATGGAGTCTTCTGATCAGTTTCGGGTAGGAATGGATTGATTTTAGGAGGTATTCGTGCGGTTATATGTTCAGTTTTGATTTCGAATCACACTAATGATACTATCTTCCATTCGTGATTCATTGTTGCGATTCTAATGATAATTATAATTATATTTGATTACATTGGTTTAGAAGTGCGTTGAAACAATAAAACTATGGTTGTTTAAGGTTTTAGTGTAACTAGTTCCTTTCCCATCTATTTAGTAATGCTTTCTTAAGTACTCTTATGCAACAATTCATAGTTGCATAATTTTAATTAATGTACAAGAAAATCTTATTTACTTTATCATGTTACATTGATTTAACTTCATTTTGATCCATCAAACATTACGTTTCTTCTTGTTCTTCTAAAAAACTTCATTCCACTACTGTAATTTGATTGTTGATTCTTATTAAGTGGATACGAGTAGTTTCATGGTCCTTTACAACTGGTTTCCTTGTCTTATTGGTCAATAATCGTTTGTGTAGATCAACAGTTGTTAATAAGATGGATTTAGTGAATTTCTGAAGCAGGAGTGTTCGAAGATGGTTATGGAGTCTTCTGATCAGTTTCGGGTAGGAATGGATTGATTTTAGGAGTTATTCGTGCGGTTATATGTTTAGTTTTGGTTTCGAATCACACTAATGATACTATGTTCCATTTGTGATTCATTGTTGCGATTCTAATGATAATTATAATTATATTTGATTAGATTGGTTTAGAAGTGCGATGAAACAATAGAACTATGGTTGTTTAAGGTTTTAGTATAACTAGTTCTTTTCCCTTGTATTTAGTAGTGCTTTCTTAAATACTCTTATACACTAATCTGTAGTTGCATAATTTTGATTACCGTACAAGAAAATCTTATTTACTTTATCATGTTACATTGATTTAGCTTCATTTTGATTCATCAAACATTACCTTTCTTGCTGTTCGTCTAAACACCTTCATTCCACCACTGTAATTTGAATATCGATTCTTATTAAGTGGATACGAGCAGTTTCATGGTCTTTTACAACTGGTTTCCTTGTCTTAATGGTCAATAATGGCTTCTGTGATCAACAGTTGTTATGAAGATGGATTTAGAGGATTTCTAAGGCAGGAGTTTTCGAAGATGGTTATGGAGTCTTCTGATCAGTTTTGGGTAGGAATGGATTGATTTTAGGAGTTATTCGTGCGGTTATATGTTCAGTTTTGGTTTCGAATCACACTAATGATACTATGTTACATTTGTGATTCATTGTTGCGATTCTAATGATAATTATAATTATATTTGATTAGATTGGTTTCGAAGTGCGTTGAAACAATAGAACTATGGTTATTTAAGGTTTTAGTATAACTAGTTCCTTTCCCATGTATTTAGTAATGCTTTCTTAAGTACTCTTATGCACCAATTCATAGTTGCATAAGTTTGATTAATGTACAAGAAAATCTTATTTAGTTTATCATATTACATTGATTTAACTTCATTTTGATCCATCAAACATTATGTTTCTTATTGTTCGTCTAAATACGGTCATTGCACCACTATAATTTGATTGTTGCTTCTTATTAAGTGGATACGAGTAGTTTCATGGTCCTTTACAACTGGTTTCCTTGTCTTATTGGTCAATTATCGTTTCTGTAGACCAACTGTTGTTAATAAGATGGATTTAGTGAATTTCTAAGGCAGGTGTGTTCGAAGATGGTTATGGACTTTTCTGATCAGTTTTGGATAGGAATGGATTGATTTTAGGAGTTATTCGTGCGGTTATATGTTTAGTTTTGGTTTCGAATCATACTAATAATACTATGTTCCATTTGTGATTCATTGTTGCGATTCTAATGATAATTATAATTATATTTGATTAGATTGGTTTAGAAGTGCGATGAAACAATAGAACTATGGTTGTTTAAGGTTTTAGTATAACTAGTTCTTTTCCCTTGTATTTAGTAGTGCTTTCTTAAATACTCTTATACACTAATCTGTAGTTGCATAATTTTGATTAACGTACAAGAAAATCTTATTTACTTTATCATGTTACATTGATTTAGCTTCATTTTGATTCATCAAACATTACCTTTCTTGTTGTTCGTCTAAACACCTTCATTCCACCACTGTAATTTGAATATTGATTCTTAGTAAGTGGATACGAGTAGTTTCATGGTCCTTTACAACTGGTTTCCTTGTCTTAATGGTCAATAATGGCTTCTGTAGATCAAAAGTTGTTATAAAGATGGGTTTATAGGATTTCTGAGGCAGGAGTGTTCGAAGATGGTTATGGAGACTTCTAATCAGTTTCGGGTAGGAATGGATTGATTTTAGGAGTTATTCGTGCGGTTATATGTTTAGTTTTGGTTTCGAATCACAGTAATGATACTATGTTCTATTTGTGATTCATTGTTGCGATTCTAATGATAATTTTAATTATATTTGATTAGATTGGTTTAGAAGTGCGTTGAAACAATAGAACTATGGTTGTTTAAGGTTTTAGTATAACTAGTTCCTTTCCCATGTATTTAGTAATGCTTTCTTAAGTACTCTTATGCACCAATTCATAGTTGCATAAGTTTGATTAATGTACAAGAAAATCTTATTTACTTTATCATGTTACATTGATTTAACTTCATTTTAATCCATCAAACATTACGTTTCTTCTTGTTCGTCTAAATACCGTCATTGCACCACTGTAATTTGATTGTTGATTCTTATTAAGTGGATACGAGTAGTTTCATGGTCCTTTACAACTGGTTTCGTTGTCTTATTGGTCAATAATCGTTTTGTAGATCAACAGTTGTTAATAAGATGGATTTAGTGAATTTCTGAGGCAGGAGTGTTCGAAGATGGTTATGGAGTCTTCTGATCAGTTTCGGGTAGAAATGGATTGATTTTAGGAGTTATTCGTGCGGTTATATGTTTAGTTTTGGTTTCGAATCACAGTAATGATACTATGTTTCATTTGTGATTCATTGTTGTGATTCTAATGATAATTATAATTATATTTGATTAGATTGGTTTAGAAGTGCGTTGAAACAATAGAACTATGGTTGTTTAAGGTTTTAGTATAACTAGAACTTTTCCCTTGTATTTAGTAGTGCTTTCTTAAATACTCTTTTACACTAATCTGTAGTTGCATAATTTTGATTAACGTACAAGAAAATCTTATTTACTTTATCATGTTACATTGATTTAGCTTCATTTTGATTCATCAAACATTACCTTTCTTGTTGTTCGTCTAAACACCTTCATTCCACCACTGTAATTTGATTGTTGCTTCTTATTAAGTGGATACGAGTAGTTTCATGGTCCTTTACAACTGGTTTCCTTGTCTTATTGGTCAATAATCGTTTCTGTAGATAAACAGTTGTTCATAAGATGGATTTAGTGAATTTCTGAGGCAGGAGTGTTCTAAGATGGTTATGGACTCTTCTGATCAGTTTTGGGTAGGAATGGATTGATTTTAAGAGTTATTCGTGCGGTTATATGTTTAGTTTTGGTTTCGAATCACACTAATGATACTATGTTCCATTTGTGATTCATTGTTGCGATTCTAATGATAATTATAATTATATTTGATTAGATTGGTTTAGAAGTGTGTTGAAACAATAGAACTATGGTTGTTTAAGGTTTTAGTATAACTAGTTCTTTTCTTTTGTATTTAGTAGTGCTTTCTTAAATACTCTTATACATTGCTCTGTAGTTGCATAATTTTGATTAACGTAGAAGAAAATATTATTTACTTTATCATGTTACATTGATTTAACTTCATTTTGATTCATCAAACATTACCTTTCTTGTTGTTCGTCTAAACACCTTCATTCCACCACTGTAATTTGAATATTGATTCTTATTAAGTGGATACGAGTAGTTTCATGGTCCTTTACAACTGGTTTCCTTGTCTTAATGGTCAATAATGGCTTTTGTAGATCAACTGTTGTTATGAAGATGGATTGAGAGGATTTCTGAGGCAGGAGTGTTCAAAGATGGTTATGGAGTCTTCTTATCAGTTTCGGGTAGGAATGGATTGATTTTAGGAGTTATTCGTGCGGTTATATGTTTAGTTTTGGTTTCGAATCACACTAATGATACTATGTTCCATTTGTGATTCATTGTTGCGATTCTAATGATAATTATTATTATATTTGATTAGATTGGTTTAGAAGTGCGTTGAAACAATAGAACTATGGTTGTTTAATGTTTTAGTATAACTAGTTCATTTCCCATGTATTTAGTAATGCTTTCTTAAGTACTCTTATGCACCAATTCATAGTTGCATAAGTTTGATTAATGTACAAGAAAATCTTATTTACTTTATCATGTTACATTGATTTAACTTCATTTTGATCCATCAAACATTACGTTTCTTCTTGTTCGTCTAAATACCGTCATTGCACCACTGTAATTTGATTGTTGATTCTTATTAAGTGGATACGAGTAGTTTCATGGTCCTTTACAACTGGTTTCCTTGTCTTATTGGTCAATAATCGTTTTTGTAGATCAACAGTTGTTCATAAGATGGATTTAGTGAATTTCTGAGGCAGGAGTGTTCGAAGATGGTTATGGAGTCTTCTGATCAGTTTCGGGTAGGAATGGATTGATTTTAGGAGTTATTCGTGCGGTTATATGTTTAGTTTTGGTTTCGAATCACAGTAATAATACTATGTTCAATTTGTGATTTATTGTTGCGATTCTAATGATAATTATAATTATATTTGATTAGATTGGTTTAGAAGTGCGTTGAAACAATAGAACTATGGTTGTTTAAGGTTTTAGTATAACTAGTTCCTTTCCCATGTATTTAGTAATGCTTTCTTAAGTACTCTTACGCACCAATTCATAGTTGCATAAGTTTGATTAATGTACAAGAAAATCTTATTTACTTTATCATGTTACATTGATTTAACTTCATTTTGATCCATCAAACATTACGTTTCTTCTTGTTCATCTAAATACCATCATTGCACCACTTTAATTTGATTGTTGATTCTTATTAAGTGGATACGAGTAGTGTCATGGTCCTTTACAACTGGTTTCCTTGTCTTATTGGTCAATAATCGTTTCTGTAGATCAATAGTTGTTAATAAGATGGATTTAGTGAATTTATGAGGCAGGAGTGTTCGAAGATGGTTATGGAGTCTTCTGATCAGTTTCAGGTAGGAATGGATTGATTTTAGGAGTTATTCGTGCGGTTATATGTTTAGTTTTGGTTTCGAATCACAGTAATGATACGATGTTCCATTTGTGATTCATTGTTGCGATTCTAATGATAATTATAATTATATTTGATTAGATTGGTTTAGAAGTGCGATGAAACAATAGAACTATGGTTGTTTAGGGTTTTAGTATAACTAGTTCTTTTCCCTTGTATTTAGTAGTGCTTTCTTAAATACTCTTATACACTAATCTGTAGTTGCATAATTTTGATTAACGTACAAGAAAATCTTATTTACTTTATCATGTTACATTGATTTAGCTTCATTTTGATTCATCAAACATTACCTTTCTTGTTGTTCGTCTAAACACCTTCATTCCACCACTGTAATTTGAATATTGATTCTTATTAAGTTGATACGAGTAGTTTATGGTCCTTTACAACTGGTTTCCTTGTCTTAATGGTCAATAATGGCTTTTGTAGATCAACTGTTGTTATGAAGATGGATTGAGAGGATTTCTGAGGCAGGAGTGTTCAAAGATGGTTATGGAGTCTTCTGATCAGTTTCGGGTAGGAATGGATTGATTTTAGGAGTTATTCGTGCGGTTATATGTTTAGTTTTGGTTTCGAATCACACTAATGATACTATGTTCCATTTGTGATTCATTGTTGCGATTCTAATGATAATTATAATTATATTTGATTAGATTGGTTTAGAAGTGTGTTGAAACAATAGAACTATGGTTGTTTAAGGTTTTAGTATAACTAGTTCTTTTCTCATGTATTTAGTAGTGCTTTCTTAAATACTCTTATACACTGATCTGTAGTTGCATAATTTTGATTAACTTACAAGAAAATGTTATTTACTTTATCATGTTACATTGATTTAACTTCATTTTGATTCATCAAACATTACCCTTCTTGCTGTTCATCTAAACACCTTCATTCCACCACTGTAATTTGAATATCGATTCTTATTAAGTGGATACGAGCAGTTTCATGGTCCTTTACAACTGGTTTCCTTGTCTAAATGGTCAATAATGGCTTCTGTGATCAACAGTTGTTATGAAGATGGATTTAGAGGATTTCTAAGGCAGGAGTTTTCGAAGATGGTTATGGAGTCTTCTGATCAGTTTCGGGTAGGAATGGATTGATTTTAGGAGTTATTCATGCGGTTATATGTTCAGTTTTGGTTTCGAATCACACTAATGATACTATGTTACATTTGTGATTCATTGTTGCGATTCTAATGATAATTATAATTATATTTGATTAGATTGGTTTAGAAGTGCGTTGAAACAATAGAACTATGGTTGTTTAAGGTTTTAGTATAACTAGTTCTTTTCCCTTGTATTTAGTAGTGCTCTCTTAAATACTCTTATACACTAATCTGTAGTTGCATAATTTTGATTAACGTACAAGAAAATCTTATTTACTTTATCATGTTACATTGATTTAGCTTCATTTTGATTCATCAAACATTACCTTTCTTGTTGTTCGTCTAAACACCTTCATTCCACCACTGTAATTTGAATATTGATTCTTATTAAGTAGATACGAGTAGTTTCATGGTACTTTACAACTGGTTTCCTTGTCTTAATGGTCAATAATGGCTTTTGTAGATCAACTGTTGTTATGAAGATGGATTGAGAGGATTTCTGAGGCAGGAATGTTCAAAGATGGTTATGGAGTCTTCTGATCAGTTTCGGGTAGGAATGGATTGATTTTAGGAGTTATTCGTGCGGTTATATGTTTAGTTTTGGTTTCGAATCACACTAATGATACTATGTTCCATTTGTGATTCATTGTTGCGATTCTAATGATAATTATAATTATATTTGATTAGATTGGTTTAGAAGTGTGTTGAAACAATAGAACTATGGTTGTTTAAGGTTTTAGTATAACTAGTTCTTTTCTCATGTATTTAGTAGTGCTTTCTTAAATACTCTTATACACTGATCTGTAGTTGCATAATTTTGATTAACTTACAAGAAAATGTTATTTACTTTATCATGTTACATTGATTTAACTTCATTTTGATTCATCAAACATTACCCTTCTTGCTGTTCATCTAAACACCTTCATTCCACCACTGTAATTTGAATATCGATTCTTATTAAGTGGATACGAGCAGTTTCATGGTCCTTTACAACTGGTTTCCTTGTCTAAATGGTCAATAATGGCTTCTGTGATCAACAGTTGTTATGAAGATGGATTTAGAGGATTTCTAAGGCAGGAGTTTTCGAAGATGGTTATGGAGTCTTCTGATCAGTTTCGGGTAGGAATGGATTGATTTTAGGAGTTATTCATGCGGTTATATGTTCAGTTTTGGTTTCGAATCACACTAATGATACTATGTTACATTTGTGATTCATTGTTGCGATTCTAATGATAATTATAATTATATTTGATTAGATTGGTTTAGAAGTGCGTTGAAACAATAGAACTATGGTTGTTTAAGGTTTTAGTATAACTAGTTCTTTTCCCTTGTATTTAGTAGTGCTCTCTTAAATACTCTTATACACTAATCTGTAGTTGCATAATTTTGATTAACGTACAAGAAAATCTTATTTACTTTATCATGTTACATTGATTTAGCTTCATTTTGATTCATCAAACATTACCTTTCTTGTTGTTCGTCTAAACACCTTCATTCCACCACTGTAATTTGAATATTGATTCTTATTAAGTAGATACGAGTAGTTTCATGGTACTTTACAACTGGTTTCCTTGTCTTAATGGTCAATAATGGCTTTTGTAGATCAACTGTTGTTATGAAGATGGATTGAGAGGATTTCTGAGGCAGGAATGTTCAAAGATGGTTATGGAGTCTTCTGATCAGTTTCGGGTAGGAATGGATTGATTTTAGGAGTTATTCATGCGGTTATATGTTTAGTTTTGGTTTCGAATCACACTAATGATACTATGTTCCATTTGTGATTCATTGTTGCGATTCTAATGATAATTATAATTATATTTGATTAGATTGGTTTAGAAGTGTGTTGAAACAATAGAACTATGGTTGTTTAAGGTTTTAGTATAACTAGTTCTTTTCTCTTGTATTTAGTAGTGCTTTCTTAAATACTCTTATACACTGATCTGTAGTTGCATAATTTTGATTAACGTACAAGAAAATCTTATTTACTTTACCATGTTACATTGATTTAACTTCATTTTGATTCATCAAACATTACCTTTCTTGCTGTTCGTCTAAACACCTTCATTCCACCACTGTAATTTGAATATCGATTCTTATTAAGTGGATACGAGCAGTTTCATGGTCCTTTACAACTGGTTTCCTTGTCTTAATGGTCAATAATGGCTTCTGTGATCAACAGTTGTTATGAAGATGGATTTAGAGGATTTTCTGAGGCAGGAGTTTTCGAAGATGGTTATGGAGTCTTCTGATCAGTTTCGGGTAGGAATGGATTGATTTTAGGAGTTATTCGTGCGGTTATATGTTCAGTTTTGGTTTCGAATCACACTAATGATAGTATATTCCATTTGTGATTCATTGTTGCGATTCTAATGATAATTATAATTATATTTGATTAGATTGGTTTAGAAGTACGTTGAAACAATAGAACTATTGTTGTCTAATGTTTTTCTATAACTAGTTCTTTTCCCTTGTATTTAGTAGTGCTTACTTAAATACTCTTATACACTAATCTGTAGTTGCATAATTTTGATTAACGTACAAGAAAATCTTATTTACTTTATCATGTTACATTGATTTAGCTTCATTTTGATTCATCAAACATATCCTTTCTTGTTGTTAGTCTAAACACCTACATTCCACATCTTATTAAGTGGATACGAGTAGTTTCATGGTACTTTACAACTGGTTTCGTTGTCTTAATGGTCAATAATGGCTTTTGTAGATCAACTGTTGTTATGAAGATGGATTTAAAGGATTTCTGAGGCAGGAGTGTTCAAAGATGGTTATGGAAACTTCTGATCAGTTTCGGGTAGGAATGAATTGATTTTAGGTGTTATTCGTGTAATTATATGTTCAGTTTTAGTTTCGAATCACACTAACGATACTATGCCCCATTTGTGATTCATTGTTGCGATTATAATGATAATTATAATCATATTTGATTAGATTGGTTTAGAAGTGCGCTGAAACAATAGAACTATGGTTGTTTAAGGTTTTAGGATAACTAGTTCCTTTCCCATGTATTTTGTAATGCTTTCTTAAGTACTCTTATGCACCAATTCATAGTTGCATAATTTTGATTAATGTACAGAAAATCTTATTTACTTTATCATGCTACATTGATTTAACTTTATTTTGATCCATCAAACATTATGTTTCTTGTTGTTCATCTAAATACCCTCATTCCACCACTGTAATTTGATTGTTGATTCTTATTAAGTGGATACGAGTAGTTTCATGGTCCTTTACAACTGGTTTCCTTGTCTTATTGGTCAATAATCGTTTGTGTAGATCAACAGTTGTTAATAAGATGGATTTAGTGAATTTCTGAGGCAGGAGTGTTCGAAGATGATTATGGAGTCTTCTGATAGTTTCGGGTAGGAATGGATTGATTTTAGGAGTTATTCGTGCAGTTATATGTTTAGTTTTGGTTTCGAATCACAGTAACGATACTATGTTCCATTTGTGATTCATTGTTGTGATTCTAATGATAATTATAATTATATTTGATTAGATTGGTTTAGAAGTGCGTTGAAACAATAGAATTATGGTTCCTTATGGTTTTAGTATAACTAGTTCTTTTCCCTTGTATTTAGTAATGCTTTCTTAAGTACTCTTATACACTAATCTGTAGTTGTACAATTTTGATTAACGTACTAGAAAATCTTATTTACTTTATCATGTTACATTGATTTAACTTCATTTTGATTCATCAAACATTACCTTTCTTGTTGTTCGTCTAAATACCTTCATTGCTCCACTGTAATTTGATTGCTGATTCTTATTAAGTGGATACGAGTAGTTTCATGGTCCTTTACAAATGGTTTCCTTGTCTTATTGGTGAATAATCGTTTGTGTAGATAAAAAGTTGTTAATAAGATGGATTTCGTGAATTTCTGAGGAAGGAGTATTCGAAGATGGTTGTGGAGTCTTCTGATCAGTTTCGGGTGGGAATGGATTGATTATAGGAGTTATTCGTGCGGTTATATGTTTAGTTTTGGTTTCGAATCATAGTAATGATACTATGTTCCATTTGTGATTAATTGTTGTGATTATAATGATAATTATAATTATATTTGATTAGATTGGTTTAGAAGTGCGTTGGAACAATAGAACTATGGTTGTTTAAGGTTTTAGTGTAACTAGTTCTTTTCCCTTGTATTTAGTAGTGCTTACTTAAATACTCTTATACACTAATCTGTAGTTGCATAATTTTGATTAACGTATAAGAAAATCTTATTTACTTTATCATGTTACATTGATTTAACTTCATTTTGATTCATCAAACATTACGTTTCTTCATGTTCGTCTAAATACCTTCATTGTACCACTGTAATTTGATTTTTGATTCTTATTAAGTGGATACGAGTAGTTTCATGGTCCTTTACAACTGGTTTCCTTGTCTTATTGGTCAATAATCGTTTGTGTAGATCAACAGTTGTTAATAAGATAGATTTAGTGAATTTCTGAGGCAGGAGTGTTCGAAGATGGTTATGGAGTCTTCTGATCAGTTTCGGGTAGGAATGGATTGATTTTAGGAGTTATTCGTGCGGTTATATGTTTAGTTTTGGTTTCGAATCACAGTAATGGTATTATGTTCCATTTGTGATTCATTGTTGCGATTCTAATGATAATTATAATTATATTTGATTAGATTGGTTTAGAAGTGCGTTGAAACAGTAGAACTATGGTTGCTTATGGTTTTGGTATAACTAGTTCTTTTCACTTGTATTTAGTAGTGCTTTCTTAAATACTCTTATACACTAATCTGTAGATGCATAATTTTGATTAACGTACAAAAAAAATCCTATTTACTTTATCATGTTACATTGATTTAACTTCATTTTGATTCATCAAACATTACCTTTCTTGTTGTTCGTTTAAAACGTTCATTCCACCACTGTAATTTGAATATTGATTCTTATTAAGTGGATAGGAGTAGTTTTATGGTCCTTTACAACTGGTTTCCTTGTCTTAATGGTCAATAATGGCTTCTGCAGATCAACAGTTGTTATGAAGATGGATTTAGAGGATTTCTGAGGCAGGAGTGTTCGAAGATGGTTATGGAGTCTTCTGATCAGTTTCGGGTAGGAATGGATTGATTTTAGGAGGTGATCGTGCGGTTATATGTTCAGTTTTGGTTTCGAATCACACTAATGATACTATGTTCCAATTGTGATTCATTGTTGCGATTCTAATGATAATTATAATTATATTTGATTAGATTGGTTTAGAAGTGCGTAGAAACAATAGAACTATGGTTGTTTAAGGTTTTAGTATAACTAGTTCCTTTACCATGTATTTAGTAATGCTTTCTTAAGTACTCTTATACACTAATCTGTAGTTGTATAATTTTGATTAACGTACTAGAAAATCTTATTTACTTTATCATGTTACATTGATTTAACTTCATTTTGATTCATCAAACATTACCTTTCTTGTTGTTCGTCTAAATACCTTCATTGCTCCACTGTAATTTGATTGTTGATTCTCATTAAGTGGATACGAGTAGTTTCATGGTCCTTTACAACTGGTTTCCTTGTCTTATTGGTCAATAATCGTTTGTGTAGATCAATAGTTGTTAATAAGATGGATTTAGTGAATTTCTGAGGCAGGAGTGTTCGAAGATGGTTATGGAGTCTTCTGATCAGTTTCAGGTAGGAATGAATTGATTATAGGAGTTATTCGTGCGGTTATAGGTTTAGTTTTGGTTTCGAATCATAGTAATGATACTATGTTCCATTTTTGATTAATTGTTGCGATTATAATGATAATTATAATTATATTTGATTAGATTGGTTTAGAAGTGCGTTGAAACAATAAAACTATGGTTGTTTAAGGTTTTAGTATAACTAGTTCTTTTCCCTTGTATTTAGTAGTGCTTTCTTAAATACTCTTATACACTAATCTGTAGTTGCATAATTTTGATTAACGTATACGAAAATCTTATTTACTTTATCATGTTACATTGATTTAACTTCATTTTGATCCATCAAACATTACGTTTCTTCATGTTCATCTAAATACCTTCATTGCACCACTGTAATTTGATTGTTGATTCTTATTAAGTGGATACGAGTAGTTTCATGGTCCTTTACAACTGGTTTCCTTGTCTTATTGGTCAATAATCGTTTGTGTAGATCAACAGTTGTTAATAAGATGGATTTAGGGAATTTCTGAGGCAGGAGTGTTCGAAGATGGTTATGGAGTCTTCTGATCAGTTTCGGGTAGGAATGGATTGATTTTAGGAGTTATTCGTGCGGTTATATGTTTAGTTTTGGTTTCGAATCACAGTAATGATATTATGTTCCATTTGTGATTCATTGTTGCGATTCTAATGCTAATTATAATTATATTTGATTAGATTGGTTTAGAAGTGCGTTGAAACAGTAGAACTATGGTTGCTTATGGTTTTGGTATAACTAGTTCTTTTCACTTGTATTTAGTAGTGCTTTCTTAAATACTCTTATACACTAATCTGTAGTTGCATAATTTTGATTAACGTACAAAAAAAATCCTATTTACTTTATCATGTTACATTGATTTAACTTCATTTTGATTCATCAAACATTACCTTTCTTGTTGTTCGTTTAAAACGTTCATTCAACCACTGTAATTTGAATATTGATTCTTATTAAGTGGATAGGAGTAGTTTCATGGTCCTTTACAACTGGATTCGTTGTCTTAATGGTCAATAATGGCTTCTGCAGATCAACAGTTGTTATGAAGATGGATTTAGAGGATTTCTGAGGCAGGAGTGTTCGAAGATGGTTATGGAGTCTTCTGATCAGTTTCGGGTAGGAATGGATTGATTTTAGGAGGTGATCGTGCGGTTATATGTTCAGTTTTGGTTTCGAATAACACTAATGATACTATGTTCCATTTGTGATTCATTGTTGCGATTCTAATGATAATTATAATTATATTTGATTAGATTGGTTTAGAAGTGCGTTGAAACAATAGAACTATGGTTGTTTAAGGTTTTAGTATAACTAGTTCCTTTACCTTGTATTTAGTAGTGCTTTCATAAATACTCTTATACACTAATCTGTAGTTGCATAATTTTAATTAACGTATAAGAAAATCTTATATACTTTATCATGTTACATTGATTTAACTTTATTTTGATCCATCAAACATTACGTTTCTTCATGTTCGTCTAAATACCTTCATTGCACCACTGTAATTTGATTGTTGATTCTTATGAAGTGGATACGAGTAGTTTCACGGTCCTTTACAACTGGTTTCCTTGTCTTATTGGTCAATAATCGTTTGTGTAGATCAACAGTTGTTAATAAGATGGATTTAGTGAATTTCTGAGTCAGGAGTGTTCGAAGATGGTTATGGAGTCTTCTGATCAGTTTCGGGTAGGAATGGATTGATTTTAGGAGTTATTCATGCGGTTATATGTTTAGTTTTGGTTTCGAATCACAGTAACGATACTATGTTCCATTTGTGATTCATTGTTGTGATTCTAATGATAATTATAATTATATTTGATTAGATTGGTTTAGAAGTGCGTTGAAACAATAGAACTATGGTTGTTTAATGTTTTAGTATAACTAGTTCTTTTCCCTTGTATTTAGTAGTGCTTACTTAAATACTCTTATACACTAATCTGTAGTTGCATAATTTTGATTAACGTACAAGAAAATCTTATTTACTTTATCATGTTACATTGATTTAGCTTCATTTTGATTCATCAAACATTAACTTTCTTGTTGTTCGTGTAAACACCTTCATTCCACCACTGTAATTTGAATATTGATTCTTATTAAGTGGATACGAGTAGTTTCATGGTATTTTACAACTGGTTTCGTTGTCTAAATGGTCAATAATGGCTTTTGTAGATCAACTATTGTTATGAAGATGGATTTAGAGGATTTCTTAGGCAGGAGTGTTCAAAGATGGTTATGGAGTCTTCTGATCAGTTTCGGGTAGGAATGGATTGATTTTAGGAGTTATTCGTGTGGTTATATGTTCAGTTTTGGTTTCGAATCACACTAACGATACTATGCCCCATTTGTGATTCATTGTTGCGATTCTAATGATAATTATAATCATATTTGATTAGATTGATTTAGAAGTGCGCTGAAACAATAGAACTATGGTTGTTTAAGGTTTTAGGATAACTAGTTCCTTTCCCATGTATTTAGTAATGCTTTCTTCAGTCCTCTTATGCACCAATTCATAGTTACATAATTTTGATTAATGTCCAAGAAAATCTTATTTACTTTATCATGGTACATTGATTTAACTTTATTTTGATCCATCAAACATTACGTTTCTTCTTGTTCGTCTAAATACCCTCATTCCACCACTGTAATTTGATTGTTGATTCTTATTAAGTGGATACGAGTAGTTTCATGGTCCTTTACAACTGGTTTCCTTATCTTATTGGTCAATAATCGTTTGTGTAGATCAACAGTTGTTAATAAGATGGATTTAGTGAATTTCTGAGGCAGGAGTGTTCGAAGATGGTTATGGAGTCTTCTGATCAGTTTCGGGTAGGAATGGATTGATTTTAGGAGTTATTCGTGCAGTTATATGTTTAGTTTTGGTTTCGAATCACAGTAATGATACTATGTTCCATTTGAGAATCATTGTTGTGATTCTAATGATAATTATAATTATATTTGATTAGATTGGTTTAGAAGTTTGTTGAAACAATAGAACTATGGTTGCTTATGGTTTTAGGATAACTAGTTCCTTTCCCATGTATTTAGTAATGCTTTCTTCAGTCCTCTTATGCACCAATTCATAGTTACATAATTTTGATTAATGTCCAAGAAAATCTTATTTACTTTATCATGGTACATTGATTTAACTTTATTTTGATCCATCAAACATTACGTTTCTTCTTGTTCGTCTAAACACGTTCATTCCACCACTGTAATTTGAATATTGATTCTTATTAAGTGGATACGAGTAGTTTCATGGTCCTTTACAACTGGTTTCCTTGTCTTAATGGTCAATAATGGCTTCTGTAGATCAACAGTTGTTATGAAGATGGATTTAGAGGATTTCTTTGGTAGGAGTGTTCGAAGATGGTTATGAAGTCTTCTGATCAGTTTCGGGTACGAATGGATTGATTTTAGGAGTTATTCGTGCGGTTATATGTTTAGTTTTGGTTTCGAATCACAGTAATGATACTATGTTCCATTTGAGAATCATTGTTGTGATTCTAATGATAATTATAATTATATTTGATTATATTGGTTTAGAAGTGCGTTGAAACAATAGAACTATGGTTGCTTATGGTTTTAGTATAACTAGTTCTTTTCCCTTGTATTTAGTAATGCTTTCTTAAGTACTCTTATACACTAATCTGTAGTTGCATGATTTTGATTAACGTTCTAGAAAATCTTATTTATTTTATCATGTTACATTGATTTAACTTCATTTTCATTCATCAAACATTAACTTTCTTGTCGTTCGTCTAAACACCTTCATTCCACCACTGTAATTTGAATATTGATTCTTATTAAGTGGATACGAGTAGTTTCATGGTACTTTACAACTGGTTTCCTTGTCTTATTGGTCAATAATGGCTTATGTAGATCAACAGTTGTTATGAAGATGGATTTTGAGGATTTCTGAGGCAGGAGTGTTCGAAGATGGTTATGGAGTCTTCTGATCAGTTTCGGGTAGGAGTGGATTGATTTTAGGAGGTATTCGTGCGGTTATATGTTCAGTTTTGGTTTCGAATCACAGTAATGATACTATCTTCCATTTGTGATTCATTGTTGTGATTCTAATGATAATTATAATTATATTTGATTAGATTGGTTTAGAAGTGCGTTGAAACAATAGAACTATGGTTGTTTAAGGTTTAAGGATAACTAGTTCCTTTCCTATGTATTTAGTAATGCTTTCTTAAGTACTCTTATGCACTAATTCACAGTTGTATAATTTTGATTAACGTACAAGAAAATCTTATTTACTTTATAATGCTACATTGATTTAACTTCATTTTGATCAATCAAACATTACGTTTCTTCTTGTTCGTCTAAATACCCTCATTCCACCACTGTAATTTGATTGTTGATTCTTATTAAGTGGATACGAGTAGTTTCATGGTCCTTTACAACTGGATTCCTTGTCTTATTGGTCAATAATCATTTGTGTAGATCAATAGTTGTTAATAAGATGGATTTAGTGAATTTCTGAGGCAGGAGTGTTCGAAGATGGTTATGGAGTCTTCTGATCAGTTTCGGGTAGGAATGGATTGATTTTAGGAGTTATTCGAGCGGTTATATGTTTAGTTTTGGTTTCGAATCACAGTAATGATATTATGTTCCATTTGTGATTCATTGTTGCGATTCTAATGATAATTATAATTATATTTGATTAGATTGGTTTAGAAGTGCGTTGAAACAGTAGAACTATGGTTGCTTATGGTTTTAGTATAACTAGTTCTTTTCCCTTGTACTTAGTAGTGCTTTCTTAAATACTCTTATACACTAATATGTAGTTGCATAATTTTGATTAACGTACAAAAAAAATCCTATTTACTTTATCATGTTACATTGATTTAACTTCATTTTGATTCATCAAACATTACCTTTCTTGTTGTTCATTTAAAACGTTCATTCCACCACTGTAATTTGAATATTGATTCTTATTAAGTGGATATGAGTAGTTTCATGGTCCTTTACAACTGGTTTCCTTGTCTTAATGGTCAATAATGGCTTATGTAGATCAACAGTTGTTATGAAGATGGATTTAGAGGATTTCTTTGGCAGGAGTGTTCGAAGATGGTTATGGAGTCTTCTGATCAGTTTCGGGTAGGAATGGATTGATTTTAGGAGGTATTCGTGCGGTTATATGTTCAGTTTTGGTTTCCAATCACAGTAATGATACTATGTTCCATTTGAGATTCATTGTTGTGATTCTAATGATAATTATAATTATATTTGATTAGATTGGTTTAGAAGTGCGTTGAAACAATAGAACTATGGTTACTTATGGTTTTAGTATAACTAGTTCTTTTCCCTTGTATTTAGTAATGCTTTCTTAAGTACTCTTATACACTATCTGTAGTTGCATAATTTTGATTAACGTACTAGAAAATCTTATTTACTTTATCATGTTACATTGATTTAACTTCATTTTGATTCATCAAACATTAACTTTCTTGTTGTTCGTCTAAACACCTTCATTCCACCGCTGTAATTTGAATATTGATTCTTATTAAGTGGATACGAGTAGTTTCATGGTACTTTACAATTGGTTTCCTTGTCTTATTGGTCAATAATGGCTTCTGTAGATCAACAGTTGTTATGAAGATGGATTTAGAGGATTTCTGAGGCAGGAGTGTTCGAAGATGGTTATGGAGTCTTCTGATCAGTTTCGGGTAGGAATGGATTGATTTTAGGAGGTATTCGTGCGGTTATATGTTCAGTTTTGGTTTCGAATCACAGTAATGATACTATCTTCTATTTGTGATTCATTGTTGTGATTCTAATGATAATTATAATTATATTTGATTAGATTGGTTTAGAAGTGCGTTGAAACAATAGAACTATGGTTGTTTAAGGTTTTAGGATAACTAGTTCCTTTCCTATGTATTTAGTAATGCTTTCATAAGTACTCTTATGCACCAATTCACAGTTGTATAATTTTGATTAACGTACAAGAAAATCTTATTTACTTTATAATGCTACATTGATTTAACTTCATTTTGATCCATCAAACATTACGTTTCTTCTTGTTCGTCTAAATACCCTCATTCCACCACTGTAATTTGATTGTTGATTCTTATTAAGTGGATACGAGTAGTTTCATGGTCCTTTACAACTGGTTTCCTTGTCTTATTAGTCAATAATCATTTGTGTAGATCAACAGTTGTTAATAAGATGGATTTAGTGAATTTCTGAGGCAGGAGTGTTCGAAGATGGTTATTGAGTCTTCTGATCAGTTTCAGGTAGGAATGGATTGATTTTAGGAGTTATTCGAGCGGTTATATGTTTAGTTTTGGTTTCGAATCACAGTAATGATATTATGTTCTATTTTTTTTGATTCATTGTTGCGATTCTAATGATAATTATAATTATATTTGATTAGATTGGTTTAGAAGTGCGTTGAAACAGTAGAACTATGGTTGCTTATGGTTTTAGTATAACTAGTTCTTTTCCCTTGTATTTAGTAGTGCTTTCTTAAATACTCTTATACACTAATCTGTAGTTGCATAATTTTGATTAACGTACAAAAAAAATCCTATTTACTTTATCATGTTACATTGATTTAACTTCATTTTGATTCATCAAACATTACCTTTCTTGTTGTTCGTCTAAACACGTTCATTCCACCACTGTAATTTGAATATTGATTCTTATTAAGTGGATATGAATAGTTTCATGGTCCTTTACAACTGGTTTCCTTGTCTTAATGGTCAATAATGGCTTCTGTAGATCAACAGTTGTTATGAAGATGGATATAGAGGATTTCCTTGGCAGGAGTGTTCGAAGATGGTTATGGAGTCTTCTGATCGGTTTCGGGTAGGAATGGATTGATTTTAGAAGGTGTTCGTGCGGTTATATGTTCAGTTTTGGTTTCGAATCACAGTAATGATACTATGTTCCATTTGTGATTCATTGTTATGATTCTAATGATAATTATAATTATATTTGATTAGATTGGTTTAGAAGTGCGTTGAAACAATAGAACTATGGTTGCTTATGGTTTTAGTATAACTAGTTCTTTTCCCTTGTATTTAGTAATGCTTTCTTAAATACTCTTATACACTAATCTGTAGTTGCATAATTTTGATTAACGTACTAGAAAATCTTATTTACTTTATCATGTTACATTGATTTAACTTCATTTTGATTCATCAAACATTAACTTTCTTGTTGTTCGTCTAAACACCTTCATTCCACCACTGTAATTTGAATATTGATTCTTATTAAGTGGATACGAGTAGTTTTATGGTCTTTTGCAACTGGTTTCTTTGTCTTATTGGTCAATAATGGCTTCTGTAGATCAACAGTTGTTATGAAGATGGATTTAGTGGATTTCTGAGGCAGGAGTGTTCGAAGATGGTTATGGAGTCTTCTGATCAGTTTCGGGTAGGAATAGATTGATTTTAGGGGGTATTCGTGCGGTTATATGTTCAGTTTTGGTTTCGAATCACACTAACGATATTTGATTAGATTGGTTTAGAAGTGCGCTGAAACAATAGAACTATGGTTGTTTAATGTTTTAGGATAACAAGTTCCTTTCCCATGTATTTAGTAATGCTTTCTAAAGTACTCTTATGCACCAATTCATAGTTGCATAATTTTGATTAATGTACAAGAAAATCTTATTTACTTTATCATGCTACATTGATTTAACTTTATTTTGATCCATCAAACTATATGTTTCTTCTTGTTCGTCTAAATACCCTCATTCCACCACTGTAATTTGATTGTTGATTCTTATTAAGTGGATACGAGTAGTTTCATGGTCCTTTACAACTGGTTTCCTTGTCTTATTGGTCAATAATCGTTTGTGTAGATCAACAGTTGTTAATAAGATGGATTTAGTGAATTTCTAAGGCAGGAGTGTTCGAAGATGGTTATGGAGTCTTCTGATCAGTTTCGGGTACGAATGGATTGATTTTAGGAGTTATTCGTGCGGTTATATGTTTAGTTTTGGTTTCGAATCACTGTAATGATACTATGTTTCATTTGTGATTCATTGTTGCGATTCTAATGATAATTATAATTATATTTGATTAGATTGGTTTAGAAGTGCGTTGAAACAATAGAACTATGGTTGTTTAAGGTTTTAGTATAACTAGTTCTTTTCCCTTGTATTTAGTAGTGCTTTCTTAAATACTCTTATACACTAATCTGTAGTTGCATAATTTTGATTAACGTACAAGAAAATCTTATTTACTTTATCATGTTAAATTGATTTTACTTCATTTTGATTCATCAAACATTACCTTTCTTGTTGTTCGTCTAAACACCTTCATTCCACCACTGTAATTTGAATATTGATTCTTACTAAGTGGATACGAGTAGTTTCATGGTCCTTTACAACTGGTTTCCTTGTCTTAATGGTCAATAATGGCTTCTGTAGATCAACAGTTGTTATGAAGATGGATTTAGAGGATTTTTGAGGCAGGAGTGTTCGAAGATGGTTATGGAGTCTTCTGATCAGTTTCGGGTAGGAATGCATTGATTTTAGGAGTAATTCCTGCGGTTATATGTTCAGTTTTGGTTTCGAATCACACTAATGATACTACGTTCCATTTGTGACTCATTGTTGCGATTCTAATGATAATTATAATTATATTTGATTAGATTGGTTTAGAAGTGCGTTGAAACAATAGAACATGGTTGTTTAATGTTTTAGTATAACTAGTTCTTTTCCCTTGTATTTAGTAGTGCTTTATTAAATACTCTTATACACTAATCTGTAGTTGCATAATTTTGATTAACGTACAAGAAAATCTTATTTACTTTATCATGTTACATTGATTTACCTTCATTTGGATTCATCAAACATTACCTTTCATGTTGTTCGTCTAAACACCTTCATTCCACCACTGTAATTTGAATATTGATTCTTATTAAGTGGATACGAGTAGTTTCATGGTCTTTTACAATTGGTTTCTTTGTCTTAATGGTCAATAATGGCTTTTGTAGATAGCCCATTGTTATGAAGATGGATTTAGAGGATTTCTGAGGCAGGAGTGTTCGAAGATGGTTATGGAGTCTTCTGATCAGTTTCGGGTAGGAATGGATTGATTTTAGGAGTTATTCGTGTGGTTATATGTTCAGCTTTGGTTTCGAATCACACTAACGATATTTGATTAGATTGGTTTAGAAGTGCGCTGAAATAATAGAACTATGGTTGTTTAAGGTTTTAGGATAACAAGTTCCTTTCCCATGTATTTAGTAATGCTTTCTAAAGTACTCTTATGCACCAATTCATAGTTGCATAATTTTGATTAATGTACAAGAAAATCTTATTTACTTTATCATGCTACATTGATTTAACTTTATTTTGACCCATCAAACTATATGTTTCTTCTTGTTCGTCTAAATACCCTCATTCCACCACTGTAATTTGATTGTTGATTCTTATTAAGTGGATACGAGTAGTTTCATGGTCCTTTACAACTGGTTTCCTTGTCTTAATTGTCTATAATGATTTGTGTAGATCAATAGTTGTTATTAAGATGGATTTAGTGGATTTCTGAGGCAGGAGTGTTCGAAGATGGTTATAAAGTCTTCTGATCAGTTTCGGGTAGGAATGGATTGATTTTCGGAGTTAGTCGTGTGATTAAATGTTCAGTTTTGGTTTCGAGTCACACTAAAGATACTATGTTCCATTTGTGATTCATTGTTGCGATTCTAATGATAATTATAATCATATTTGGTTAGATTGGTTTGGAAGTGCGTTGAAACAATAGAACTATGGTTGTTTAAGGTTTTAGTATAATAGTTCCTTTCCCATGTATTTAGTAATGCTTTCTTAAGTACTCTTATGCACCAATTCGTAGTTGCATAATTTTGATTGACGTACAAGAAAATCTTATTTACTTTATCATGTTACATTGATTTAACTTCATTTTGATCCATCAAACATTACGTTTCTTCTTGTTCGTCTAAATACCTTCATTGCACCACTGTAATTTGATTGTTGATTCTTATTAAGTGGATACGAGTAGTTTCATGGTCCTTTACAACTAGTTTCCTTGTCTTATTGGTCAATAATCGTTTGTGTAGATCAACAGTTGTTAATAAGATGGATTTAGTGAATTTCTGAGGCAGGAGTGTTCGAAGATGGTTATGGAGTCTTCTGATCAGTTTTGGGTAGGAATGCATTAATTTTAGGAGTTATTCGTGCGGTTATATGTTCGGTTTTGGTTTCGAATCACACTAATGATACTATGTTCCATTTGTGATTCATTATTGCGATTCTAATGATAATTTTAGTTATACTTGATTAGATTGGTTTACAAGTGCGTTAAAACAATAGAACTATGGTTGTTTAATGTTTTAGTATAACTAGTTCTTTTCCCTTGTATTTATTAGTGCTTTCTTTAATATTCTTATACATTTATCTGTAGTTGCATAATTTTGATTAACGTACAAGAAAATCTTATTTACTTTATCATGTTACATTGATTTTACTACATTTTGATTCATCAAACATTACCTTTCTTGTTGTTCGTCTAAACACCTTCATTCCACCACTGTAATTTGAATATTGATTCTTACTAAGTGGATACGAGTAGTTTCATGGTCCTTTACAACTGGTTTCCTTGTCTTAATGGTCAATAATGGCTTCTGTAGATCAACAGTTGTTATGAAGATGGATTTAGAGGATTTCTGAGGCAGGAGTGTACGAAGATTGTTATAGAGTCTTCTGATCAGTTTCGGGTAGGAATGGATTGATTTTAGGAGTTAGTCGTGCGGTTATATGTTCAGTTTTGGTTTCGAATCACACTAATGATACTATGTTCCATTTGTGATTCATTGTTGCGATTCTAATGTTAATTATAATTATATTTGATTAGATTGGTTTAGAAGTGCGTTGAAACAATAGAACTATGGTTGTTTAATGTTTTAGTATAACTAGTTCTTTTCCCTTGTATTTAGTAGTGCTTTATGAAATACTCTTATACACTAATCTGTAGTTGCATAATTTTGATTAACGTACAAGAAAATCTTATTTACTTTATCATGTTACATTGATTTACCTTCATTTGGATTCATCAAAGATTACCTTTCATGTTGTTCGTCTAAACACCTTCATTCCACCACTGTAATTTGAATATTGATTCTTATTATGTGGATACGAGTAGTTTCATGGTCCTTTACAACTAATTTCCTTGTCTTAATGATCAATAATGGCTTCTGTAGATCAACAGTTGTTATGAAGATGGATTTAAAGGATTTCTGAGGCAGGAGTGTTCGAAGATGGTTATGGAGTCTTCTGATCAGTTTCGGGTTGGAATGGATTGATTTTAGGAGTTATTCCTGCGGTTATATGTTCAGTTTTGGTTTCGAATCACACTAATGATACTATGTTCCATTTGTGATTCTTTGTTGCGATTCTAATGATATTTATAATTATATTTGATTAGATTGGTTTAGAAGTGCGTTAAAACAATAGAACTATGGTTGTTTAAGGTTTTAGGATAACTAGTTCCTTTTCTATATATTTAGTAATGCGTTCTTAAGTACTCTGATGCACCAATTCATAGTTGCATAATTTTGATTAATGTACAAGAAAATCTTATTTACTTTATCATGCTACATTGATTTGACTTCATTTTGATCCATCAAACATTACGTTTCTTCTTGTTCGTCTAAATACCCTCATTCCACCACTGTAATTTGATTGTTGATTCTTATTAAGTGGATACGAGTAGTTTCATGGTCCTTTACAACTGGTTTCCTTGTCTTAATTGTCAATAATGATTTGTGTAGATCAATAATTGTTATTAAGATGGATTTAGTGGATTTCTGAGGCAGGAGTGTTCGAAGATGGTTATGGAGTCTTCTGATCAGTTTCGGGTAGGAATGGATTGATTTTCGGAGTTAGTCGTGTGGTTATATGTTCAGTTTTGGTTTCGAATCACACTAATGATACTATGTTCCATTTGTGATTCATTGTTGCGATTCTAATGATAATAATAATCATATTTGGTTAGATTGGTTTTGAAGTGCGTTGAAACAATAGAACTATGGTTGTTTAAGGTTTTAGTATAACTAGTTCCTTTCCCATGTATTTAGTAGTGTTTTCTTAAATACTATTATGCACCAATTCGTAGTTGAATAATTTTGATTGACGTACAAGAAAATCTTATTTACTTTATCATGTTACATTGATTTAACTTTATTTTGATCCATCAAACATTATGTTTCTTCTTGTTCGTCTAAATACCTTCATTCCACCACTATAATTTGATTGTTGATTCTTATTAAGTATCCAACGAGTAGTTTCATGGTCCTTTTGTCACACCCCGGGCCCAAGTAGGGTGGGACGTCACAGACTAGCAACATATATGGCAGCGGAAACTAACCATCAAAAGAGCACACAAGGAAAGAAATCACATGGCATTACAATAAAAGTTTTAACAACCCAAATACAATGGTCAAAAGCCGGGTCATAACAGACTTAATCCAAATTAAAGTAAATTCATAAGTTCAACAAACATCCAACAAATTGTCTAATGATAGATTCAAACTAATTAATGCCATGTGGTGGTCACGGAACTAGGTCATCCAAAGAGGTTCTCCAACTATTCCAAGCTCTCATCAAGGATTACCTGAAACATGCTCAAAAGATTTTTTTGTGTCAACTAAAAAGTTGGTGAATTCAAGTGCTTAAAGTTTAAAAACAAATCCATAAGTAAATTTTTGAAATCATAAATATCACTGTTGTGGGGTCACAATCAACCCTGCACTCAGTCCCGGCTAGCCTCTTCTAAAGTTGTGTTAATACCGGTTAACCCATAGGGATAACTGAGCCTCAAACAGTGAACCATACCTGCTGGATGGTCCACCTTAGTATCTTATAATACCTGTCACATGACACAAACGACCCCGCAGGATCTCAGTGTGGTACCCTTCCCATTCATGAGGGAAGGCACTGTGTGTGGGGGATTCCCCAAGTAGATCTACCCATATAGAACAAGCGGTTCACACAAGAATTAATGATTGTGTTACAATTAAGAGCAGGTTCAATATTAACCACAACATACAATTATCATAGCACATAAATGATTTCAAAGTAAGCATAGCATGTTTCATCCCAAAACAGTAGTAAAAAGGGAACACTAGAACTCACCTTAGGGTTAAGTCAACGATTCCTTGAGCAAAGATAGATTCAATTCCTAGCACCCTATCATCATGATTCAAGTAATAAGCTAAATGATCTACGATCATTATAAGAGTAACTAGGGTAATTTATGGTTAAAAGTTCAACTAACTTTGGTTCTTTAACAATTGCGTTTAAAAAGTTTCCTTTTTAGGTAAGTTGTATTTCTTTATGTAACTAACATGTTTTTATGATTTAAATCAGTTTGATAAGGTGATGATAAGTTTAAAAAGTAATTTTTAGTCATATATTGATCATTTTAGGGTGAAATTACAGAATTACACTTTAGTCCCTCAAGTTTCATAATTTACAGTTTTTACCCTAAAGTTTGATTTCTATTATTTCATGACCCATTATGGCTCTTAATAATTTCCAGAAGTTTTACATATTTAAAATGACCTATTTTAACCCAAATTTTCAGTATTTTAATTTGGAGAATTTAAAATACCTATAACTAGCTACCGGTTACGGTTAAGCCGACAATTTATCGTCTAGTTTGAATATTGTAGTTTTTAACCCATAAGACTTATGTATTAATTTTTAAACACTTCTAATAAACTTTTTAATCAGTTTTAAATGGGATTTTTGAGTCATTATAGCAAAGGCTTTGGTTTGTAAGAAATCGTTTGTAAACTCGTTTTTAACCGAAAACCGAACATTCTAAGTTAATTTTTCTTCAAATTTTTACCAAATTACCACCTTGAGGTCACTAAGTTACTGAAATTTCATTAATTCCATGATTTTATACTTGTTACACAATTTTTAGAAATTTTCTCCAAAATCTCCCAGTTTAGGTCTATTTTGCTAATTAAATTCATAAAAATTACAATTTAACCCAATAAATCACCAAATTCGGTTTTTAACACTAAAATATATATTTTAGGGCCTGAAAATTATAAAATTTGATATTTGTTAAGTTTAACCATAACTTTCAATTATACCACTTTTCGGGTCCTAGATTTACCTCATTTAAACCATTTTACCATACTTTTCATAATGTTTACCCCAAGTCACGAATTTTAAGTTTATATCATCAAACTACTGGAACAAAACTTAACTCACGGATTTTTACATACAAGTCCATTGATTCATTTAGAGGGTGTTAATCACTTTTGCACATGTGTAATCGATATGTTTCAAGCATATCATCACCAAACCATTATAACTTTTAAACCAGCTTCATAAGGAGTTCATAAATGTTTTAGAGCAGAAGTTTAGTAGATTGAGAGGCTTTAAAAATAGGTGGTTTTTGGTGCTAAACCCATGAAAAAGAGGGTTTCAAGGTGAAAACTTGTGCACCAACCAAAGATTCACTAATCTATCATGAGATATCCTTTAATGAAGTTAAAAGCTCCTCAAAAACAAGGTTATAGCAGCAAGTTTCTGTTAGAACAAAGAAAGTAGAATTTGATAGAATAAAGGTGTAAACTCAAGAAATAGCCTCATCGGGTACATTGATGCTTACACTTCAGATTTCCACGTTTTAGAGATGATTTTGAGAGTTTGAAGGCTGTTGAATCTCGAGCATAAGCTGAAACCTTCTGTTCTTGCAAGTACCAAGCTTGAAAGCTCACCAAAACTCACTTTCTAGCTTGTTTGTGCTTGGTCGATGCTTGGATGGTGTTTAACTTCCGTTTTTCTTGCTTGGATGAAGAAGATTTGCAGGAATTCTGATGAGAATGGCTGGAAAATTCGAGAGGGAGAGGGAGAGAAGAGAGAAGTTGCATGTATGGGGAAGGGGGGAGAGAGAGTGGAGTGATTGAGTGGTCTTTGAGGGGTTCAAGGGTGGAGGTGGTTGGTGGTAAGGGGGGGCGGGCGAGAATGAGAGAGAGAGGGGGATTTATTTAAATTTAATGGTATTTGTTATTAAAGTAGGTTAATGTAGCATAATTTTAGTAGGTAATGTTATTTGGTAGTAGTTTCTTGTTTTTAGATTTTAAGTGTAAAAATTCATATATATAATTCAAGATTGGATTTTGATTTATTATTATCACCCATGATTTATGTTACCTTGAAATTAAATTTCATCACCTAATATAATTGTCAAGGATTATCTATTAAATTCTAGACTAAGTCAAGGCATAAAGGTATCATCTAGGCAATCAACATGAAATCAAATAATCATGTAAAAATGATAATAATAATAATACTATGGATAAAATAATATTAAATTAAATTTAGGGTTAGGGTTGGACCTAGGAGCTGGTTGTTACACCTTTACAACTGGTTTTCTTGTCTTATTGGTCAATAATAGTTTGTGTAGATCAACAGTTGTTAATAAGATGGATTTAGTGAATTTTTGAGGCAGGAGTGTTCGAAGATGGTTATGGAGTCTTCTGATCAGGTTCGGGTAGGAATGCATTGATTTTAGGAGTTATTCCTGCGGTTATATGTTCAGTTTTGGTTTCGAATCACACTAATGATACTACGTTTCATTTGTGATTCATTGTTGCGATTCTAATGATAATTATAATTATATTTGATTAGATTGGTTTAGAAGTGCGTTGAAATAATAGAACTATGGTTGTTTAATGTTTTAGTATAACTAGTTCTTTTCCCTTGTATTTAGTAGTGTTTTATGAAATACTCTTATACACTAATCTGTAGTTGCATAATTTTGATTAACGTACAAGAAAATCTTATTTACTTTATCATGTTACATTGATTTACCTTCATTTGGATTCATCAAACATTACCTTTCATGTTGTTCGTCTAAACACCTTCATTCCACCACTGTAATTTGAATATTGATTCTTATTATGTGGATACGAGTAGTTTCATGGTCCTTTACAACTAATTTCCTTGTTTTAATGATCAATAATGGCTTCTGTAGATCAACAGTTGTTATGAAGATGGATTTAGAGGATTTCTGAGGCAGGAGTGTTCGAAGATGGTTATGGAGTCTTCTGATCAGTTTCGGGTAGGAATGGATTGATTTTAGGAGTTATTCCTGCGGTTATATGTTCAGTTTTAGTTTCGAATCACACTAATGATACTATGTTCCATTTATGATTCATTGTTGCGATTCTAATGATAATTATAATTATATTTGATTAGATTGGTTTAGAAGTGCGTTGAAACAATAGAACTATGGTTGTTTAATGTTTTAGTATAACTAGTTCTTTTCCCTTGTATTTAGTAGTGCTTTCTTAAATACTCTTATACACTTATCTGTAGTTGTATAATTTTGATTAACGTACAAGAAAATCTTATTTACTTTATCAATTTACATTGATTTAACTTCATTTTGATTCATCAAACGTTACCTTTCTTCCTGTTCATCTAAACACCTTCATTCCACCACTGTAATTTGAATATTGATTCTTACTAAGTGGATACGAGTAGTTTCATGGTCCTTTACAACTGGTTTCCTTATCTTAATGGTCAATAATGGCTTCTGTAGATCAACAGTGGTTATGAAGATGGATTTAGAGGATTTCTGAGGCAGGAGTGTTCGAAGATGGTTATGGAGTCTTCTGATCAGTTCGGGTAGGAATGGATGATTGTAGGAGTTAGTCTCGTGCGTTGTATATTTTCAGTTTGGTTTCGAATCACACTAATGATACTATGTGTCCTTTGTGATTCATTGTTGCGATTCTAATGATAATTATAATATATTTGATTAGATTGGTTTAGAAGTGCATTGAAACAATAGAACATTGGTTTTTTAAGTTTTTAGTATAACTATTCCTTTACCATGTATTTAGTAATGCTTTCTTAAGTACTCTATGCACCAATTCATAGTTGCATAAGTTGATTAATGTACAAGAAAATCTATTTACTTTATCATGTTACATTGATTAAACTTCATTTTGATCCATCAAACATTACGTTTCTTCTTTGGTCTAAATACCTTCATTGCACCACTGTAATTTAATTGTTGATTCTTTATAAGTGGATACGAGTAGTTTCATGGTCCTTTACAACTGGTTTCCTTGTCTTATTGGTCATAATCGTTTGTGTAGATCACACAGTTGTTAATATGGATTTAGTGAATTTCTGAGGCAGAGTGTTCGAAGATGGTATGGAGTCTTCTGATCAGTTTCGGGTAGGAATGGATTGATTTTAGGAGTTATTCGTGCGGTTATATGTTTCGTTTTGGTTTCGAATCACACTAATGATACTACGTTCCATTTGTGATTCATTGTTGCGATTCTAATGATAATTATAATTATATTTGATTAGATTGGTTTAGAAGTGCGTTGAAACAATAGAACTATGGTTGTTTAAGGTTTTAGTATAATTAGTTCCTTTCCCATGTATTTAGTAATGCATTCTTAAGTACTCTTATGCACCAATTCATTATTGCATAAGTTTGATTAATGCACAAGAAAATCTTATTTACTTTATCATGTTACATTGATTTAACTTCATTTTGATCCATCAAACATTACGTTTCTTCTTGTTCGTCTAAATACCTTAATTGCACCACTGTAATTTGATTGTTGATTCTTATTAAGTGGATACGAGTAGTTTCATGGTCCTTTACAACTGCTTTCCTTGTCTTATTGGTCAATAATCGTTTGTGTAGATCAACAGTTGTTAATAAGATGGATTTAGTGAATTTCTGAGGCAGGGGTGTTCGAAGATGGTTATGGAGTCTTCTGATCAGTTTCGGGTAGGAATGGATTGATTTTAGGAGTTATTCGTGCGGTTATATGTTTCGTTTTGGTTTCAAATCACACTAATGATACTACGTTCCATTTGTGATTCATTGTTGCGATTCTAATGATAATTATAATTATATTTGATTAGATTGGTTTAGAAGTGCGTTGAAACAATAGAACTATGGTTGTTTAAGGTTTTAGTATAACAAGTTCTTTTCCCTTGTATTTAGTAGTGCTTTCTTAAATACTCTATACACTAATCTGTAGTTGCATAATTTTGATTAACGTACAAGAAAAACTTATTTACTTTATCATGTTACATTGATTTAACTTCATTTTGATTCATCAAACATTACCTTTCTTGTTGTTCGTCTAAACACCTTCATTCCACCACTGTAATTTGAATATTGATTCTTACTAAGTGGATACGAGTAGTTTCATGGTCCTTTACAACTGGTTTCCTTGTCTTAATGGTCAATAATGGCTTCTGTAGATCAACAGTTGTTATGAAGATGGATTTAGAGGATTTCTAAGGTAGGAGTGTTCGAAGATGGTTATGGAGTCTTCTGATCAGTTTCGGGTAGGAATGGATTGATTTTCGGAGTTATTCGTGCGGTTATATGTTCAGTTTTGGTTTCGAATCACACTAATGATACTATGTTCCATTTGTGATTCATTGTTGCGATTCTAATGTTAATTATAATTATATTTGATTAGATTGGTTTAGAAGTGCGTTGAAACAATAGAACTATGGTTGTTTATGGTTTTAGGATAACTAGTTCCTTTCCCATGTATTTAGTAATGCTTTCGTAAGTACTCTTAGGCACCAATTCATAGTTGCCTAATTTTGATTAATGTACAAGAAAATCTTATTTACTTTATCATGCTACATTGATTTAACTTTATTTTGATCCATCAAACATTACGTTTCTTCTTGTTCGTCTAAATACGCTCATTCCACCACTGTAATTTGATTGTTGATTCTTATTAAGTGGATACGAGTTTTTCGTGTCCTTTACAACTGGTTTCCTTCCTTGTCTTAATTGTCATAATGATTTTGTAGATCAATAGTTGTTTTAGATGGAATTAGTGGATTTCTGAGGCAGGAGTTGTTAGAAGATTGTTATGGAGTCTTCTGATCAGTTTCGGTAGAAATGGATTGATTTTTAGGAGTTGTCGTTGGTTATATGTTCAGTTTTGGTTTCGAGTCACACTAATGATACTATGTTCCATTTGTGATTCATTGTTGCGATTCTAATGATAATTATAATCATATTTGGTTAGATTGGTTTAGAAGTACGTTGAAACAATAGAACTATTGTTGTTTAAGGCTTTGGTATAACTAGTTTCTTTCCCATGTATTTAGTAATGCTTTCTTAAGTACTCTTATGCACCAATTCATAGTTGCATAATTATGATTGATGTACAAGAAAATCTTATTTACTTTATCATGTTACATTGATTTTACTTTATTTTGATCCACTAAACATTACGTTTCTTCTTGTTCGTCTAAATACCTTTATTCCAGCACTGTAATTTGATTCTTGATTCTTATTAAGTAGATACGAGTAGTTTCAGGGTCCTTTACAATTGGTTTCCTTGTCTTATTGGTCAATAATCATTTGTGTCGACCAACAGTTGTTAATAAGATGGATTTAGTGAATTTCTGAGGCAGGAGTGTTCGAAGATGGTTATGGAGTCTTCTGATCAGTTTCGGGTAGGAATGCATTGATTTTAGGAGTTATTCCTGCGGTTATATGTTCAGTTTTGGTTTCGAATCACACTAATGATACTATGTTCCATTTGTGATTCTTTGTTGCGATTCTAATGATAATTATAATTATATGTGATTAGATTGGTTTAGAAGCGCGTTGAAACAATAGAACTATGGTTGTTTAATATTTTAGTATAACTAGTTCTTTTCCCTTATATTTAGTAGTGCTTTCTTAAATACTCTAATACACTAACCTGTAGTTGAATAATTTTGATTAACGTACAAGAAAATCTTATTTACTTTATCATGTTACATTGATTTAACTTTATTTTGATTCATCAAACATTACCTTTCTTGTTGTTCGTCTAAACACCTTCATTCCACCACTGTAATTTGAATATTGATTTTTATTAAGTGGATACGAGTAGTTTCAAGGTCTTTTACAACTGGTTTCCTCTTCTTATTGGTCAATAATCATTTGTGTAGATCAACAGTTGTTAATAAGATGGATTTAGTGAATTTCTGAGGCAGGAGTGTTCGAAGATGGTTATGGAGTCTTCTGATCAGTTTCGGGTAGGAATGGATTGGTTTTAGGAGTTATTCATGCGGTTATATGTTTAATTTTGGTTTCTAATCACACTAATGATACTATGTTCCATTTGTGATTCATTGTTGCGATTCTAATGATAATTATAATTATATTTGATTAGATTGGTTTAGAAGTGCGTTGAAACAATAGAACTATGGTTGTTTAAGGTTTAGGATAACTAGTTCCTTTCCCATGTATTTAGTAATGCTTTCTTAAGTACTCTTAGGCACCAATTCATAGTTGCCTAATTTTGATTAATGTACAAGAAAATCTTATTTACTTTATCATGCTACATTGATTTAACTTTATTTTGATCCATCAAACATTACGTTTCTTCTTGTTCGTCTAAATACGCTCATTCCACCACTGTAATTTGATTGTTGATTCTTATTAAGTGGATACGAGTAGTTTCATGGTCCTTTACAACTGGTTTCGTTGTCTTAATTGTCAATAATGATTTGTGTAGATCAATTGTTGTTATTAAGATGGAATTAGTGGATTTGTGAGGCAGGAGTTTTAGAAGATGGTTATGGAGTCTTCTGATCAGTTTCGGGTAGGAATGGATTGATTTTCGGAGTTAGTCGTGTGGTTATATGTTCAGTTTTGGTTTCGAGTCACACTAATGATACTATGTTCCATTTGTGATTCATTGTTGCGATTCTAATGATGATTATAATCATATTTGGTTAGATTGGTTTAGAAGTACGTTGAAACTATAGAACTATGGTTGTTTAAGGCTTTAGTATAACTAGTTCCTTTCCCATGTATTTAGTAATGCTTTCTTAAGTACTCTTATGCACCAATTCGTAGTTGCATAATTTTGATTGATGTACAAGAAAATCTTATTTACTTTATCATGTTACATGGATTTAACTTCATTTTGATCCATCAAAGATTACCTTTCTTGTTGTTCGTCTAAACACCTTCATTCCACCACTGTAATTTGAATATTGATTTTTATTAAGTGGATACGAGTAGTTTCATGGTCTTTTACAACTGGTTTCCTCTTCTTATTGGTCAATAATCATTTGTGTAGATCAACAGTTGTTAATAAGATGGATTTAGTGAATTTCTGAGGCAGGAGTGTTCGAAGATGGTTATGGAGTCTTCTGATCAGTTTCGGGTAGGAATGGATTGGTTTTAGGAGTTATTCATGCGGTTATATGTTTAGTTTTGGTTTCTAATCACACTAATGATACTATGTTCCATTTGTGATTCATTGTTGCGATTCTAATGATAATTATAATTATATTTGATTAGATTGGTTTAGAAGTGCGTTGAAACAATAGAACTATGGTTGTTTAAGGTTTTAGTATAACTAGTTCTTTTCCCTTGTATTTAGTAGTGCTTTCTTAAATACTCTTATACACTAATCTGTAGTTGCATAATTTTGTTTAACGTACAAGAAAATCTTACTTATTTTATCAATGTACATTGATTTAACTTCATTTTAATTCATCAAACATTACCTTTCTTGTTGTTCATCTAAACACCTTCATTCCACCACTGTAATTTGAATATTGATTTTTATTAAGTGGATACGAGTAGTTTCATGGTCTTTTACAACTGGTTTCCTTGTCTTAATGGTCAATAATGGCTTCTATAGATCAACAGTTGTTAGGAAGATGGATTTAAAGGATTTCTGAGGCAGGAGTGTTCGAAGATGGTTATGGAGTCTTCTGATCAGTTTCGGGTAGGAATGGATTGATTTTAGGAGTTATTCGTATGGTTATATGTTCAGCTTTGGTTTCGAATCACACTAATGATACTATGTTCCATTTGTGATTCATTATTGCGATTCTAATGATAATTATAATTATATTTGATTAGATTGGTTTAGAAGTGCGTTGAAACAATAGAACTATGCTTGTTTAATGTTTTAGTATAACTAGTTTTTTTCCCTTGTATTTAGTAGTGCTTTCTTAAATATTCTTATGCACTAATCTGTAGTTGCATAATTTTAATTAACGTACAAGAAAATCTTATTTACTTTATCATGTTATAGTGATTTTACTTCATTTTGATTCATCAAACATTACCTTTCTTGTTGTTCGTCTAAACACTTTCACTCCACCACTGTAATTTGAATATTGATTCTTATTAAGTGGATACGAGTAGTTTCATGGTCCTTTACAACTGGTTTCCTTGTCTTAATGGTCAATAATTGCTTATGTAGATCAACAGTTGTTATGAAGATGGATTTAGAGGATTTCTGAGGCAGGAGTTTTCGAAGATGGTTATGGAGTCTTCTGATCAGTTTCGGGTAGGAATGGATTGATTTTAGGAGTTATTCGTGCGGTTATATGTTCAGTTTTGTTTTCGAATCACACTAATGATACTATGTTACATTTGTGATTCATTGTTGCGATTCTAATGATAATTATAATTATATTTGACTAGATTGGTGTAGAAGTGCGTTGAAACAATAGAACTATGGTTGTTTAATATTTTAGTATAACTAGTTCTTTTCACTTGTATTTAGTAGTGCTTTCTTAAATACTCTTATACACTAATCTGTGGTTGCATAATTTTGATTAACGTACAAGAAAATCTTATTTACTTTATCATGTTACATTGATTTAGCTTCATTTTGATCCATCAAACATTACGTTTCTTCTTGTTCGTCTAAATACCCTCATTCCACCACTGTAATTTGATTGTTGATTCTTATTAAGTGGATACGAGTAGTTTCATGGTCCTTTACAACTGGTTTCCTTGTCTTAATGGTCAATAATGGCTTATGTAGATCAACAGTTGTTATGAAGATGGATTTAGAGGATTTCTGAGGCAGGAGTTTTCGAAGATGGTTGTGGAGTCTTCTGATCAGTTTTGTGTAGGAATGGATTGATTTTAGAAGTTATTCGTGCAGTTATATGTTCAGTTTTGGTTTCGAATCACACTAATGATACTATGTTCCCTTTGTGATTCATTGTTGCGATTCTAATGATAATTATAATTATATTTGATTAGATTGGTGTAGAAGAGCGTTGAAACAATAGAACTATGGTTGTTTAATGTTTTAGTATAACTAGTTCCTTTCCCATGTATTTAGTAGTGCTTTCTTAAATACTCTTATGCACCAATTCGTAGTTGAATAATTTTGATTGACGTACAAGAAAATCTTATTTACTTTATCATGTTACATTGATTTAACTTCATTTTGATTCATCAAACATTACCTTTCTTGTTGTTCGTCTAAACACCTTCATTCCACCACTGTAATTTGAATATTGATTCTTATTAAGTGGATACGAGTAGTGTCATGGTTCTTTACAACTGGTTTCCTTGTCTTAATGGTCAATAATGGCTTCTGTAGATCAACAGTTGTTATGAAGATGGATTTGTAGGATTTCTGAGGCAGGAGTGTTCGAAGATGGTTATGGAGTCTTCTGTTCAGTTTCGGGTAGGAATGGATTGATTTTAGGAGGTATTCGTGCGGTTATATGTTCAGTTTTGAATTCGAATCACACTAATGATACTATGTTCCATTTGTGATTCATTGTTGCGATTCTAATGATAATTATAATTATATTTGATTAGATTGGTTTAGAAGTGCATTGAAACAATAGAACAATGGTTGTTTAAGGTTTTAGTATAACTAGTTCCTTTCCCATGTATTTAGTAATACTTTCTTAAGTACTCTTATGCACCAATTTATAGTTGCATAAGTTTGATTAATGTACAAGAAAATCTTATTTACTTTATCATGTTACATTGATTTAACTTCATTTTGATCCATCAAACATTACGTTCCTTCTTGTTCGTCTAAATACCCTCATTCCACCACTGTAATTTGATTGTTGATTCTTATTAAGTGGATACGAGTAGTTTCATGGTCCTTTACAACTGGTTTCCTCTTCTTATTGGTCAATAATCATTTGTGTAGATCAACAGTTGTTAATAAGATGGATTTAGTGAATTTCTGAGGCAGGAGTGTTCGAAGATGGTTATGGAGTCTTTGATCAGTTTCGGGTAGGAATGGATTGGTTTTAGGAGTTATTCGTGCGGTTATATGTTTAGTTTTGGTTTCTAATCACACTAATGATACTATGTTCCATTTGTGATTCATTGTTGCGATTCTAATGATAATTATAATTATATTTGATTAGATTGGTTTAGAAGTGCGTTGAAACAATAGAACTATGGTTGTTTAAGGTTTTAGTATAACTAGTCCTTTTCCCTTGTATTTAGTAGTGCTTTCTTAAATACTCTTATACACTAATCTGTAGTTGCATAATTTTGTTTAAGGTACAAGAAAATCTTACTTATTTTATCAAGTTACATTGATTTAACTTCATTTTGATCCATCAAACATTACGTTCCTTCTTGTTCATCTAAATACCCTCATTCCACCACTGTAATTTGATTGTTGATTCTTATTAAGTGGATACGAGTAGTTTCATGGTCCTTTACAACTGGTTTCCTTTCTTATGGTCAATAATCTTGTGTAGATCAACAGTTGTTAATAAGATGGATTTAGTGAATTTCTGAGGCAGGAGTGTTCGAAGATGGTTATGGAGTCTTCTGATCAGTTTCGGGTAGGAATGGATTGGTTTTAGGAGTTATTCGTGCGGTTATATGTTTAGTTTTGGTTTCTAATCACACTAATGATACTATGTTCCATTTGTGATTCATTGTTGCGATTCTAATGATAATTATAATTATATTTGATTAGATTGGTTTAGAAGTGCGTTGAAACAATAGAACTATGGTTGTTTAAGGTTTTAGTATAACTAGTTCTTTTCCCTTGTATTTAGTAGTGCTTTCTTAAATACTCTTATACACTAATCTGTAGTTGCATAATTTTGTTTAACGTACAAGAAAATCTTACTTATTTTATCAATGTACATTGATTTAACTTCATTTTAATTCATCAAACATTACCTTTCTTGTTGTTCGTCTAAACACCTTCATTCCACCACTGTAATTTGAATATTGATTTTTATTAAGTGGATACGAGTAGTTTCATGGTCTTTTACAACTGGTTTCCTTGTCTTAATGGTCAACAATGGCTTCTATAGATCAACAGTTGTTAGGAAGATGGATTTAATGGATTTCTGAGGCAGGAGTGTTCGAAGATGGTTATGGAGTCTTCTGATCAGTTTCGGGTAGGAATGGATTGATTTTAGGAGTTATTCGTATGGTTATATGTTCAGCTTTGGTTTCGAATCACACTAATGATACTATGTTCCATTTGTGATTCATTATTGCGATTCTAATGATAATTATAATTATATTTGATTAGATTGGTGTAGAAGAGCGTTGAAACAATAGAACTATGGTTGTTTAATGTTTTAGTATAACTAGTTCCTTTCCCATGTATTTAGTAGTGCTTTCTTAAATACTCTTATGCACCAATTCGTAGTTGAATAATTTTGATTGACGTACAAGAAAATCTTATTTACTTTATCATGTTACATTGATTTAACTTCATTTTGATTCATCAAACATTACCTTTCTTGTTGTTCGTCTAAACACCTTCATTCCACCACTGTAATTTGAATATTGATTGTTATTAAGTGGATACGAGTAGTTTCATGGTCCTTTACAACTGGTTACCTTGTCTTAATGGTCTATAATGGCTTCTGTAGATCACCAGTTGTTATGAAGATGGATTTATAGGATTTCTGAGGCTGGAGTGTTCGAAGATGGTTATGGAGTCTTCTGATCAGTTTCAGGTAGGAATGGATTGATTTTAGGAGGTGTTCGTGCAGTTATATGTTCAGTTTTGAATTAGAATCACACTAATGATACTCTGTGCCATTTGTGATTCATTGTTGCGATTCTAATGATAATTATAATTATATTTGATTTGATTGGTTTAGAAGTGCGTTGAAACAATAGAACTATGGTTGTTTAAGGTTTTAGTATAACTAGTTCCTCTCCCATGTATTTAGTAATGCTTTCTTAAGTACTCTTATGCACCAATTTATAGTTGCATAAGTTTGATTAATGTACAAGAAAATCTTATTTACTTTATCATGTTACATTGATTTAACTTCATTTTGATCCATCAAACATTACGTTTCTTCTTGTTCGTCTAAATACCTTCATTGCACCACTGTAATTTGATTGTTGATTCTTATTAAGTGGATACGAGTAGTTTCATGGTCCTTTACAACTGGTTTCCTTGTCTTATGGTCAATAATCGTTTGTGTAGATCAACAGTTGTTAATAAGATGGATTTAGTGAATTTCTTAGGCAGGAGTGTTCGAAGATGGTTATGGAGTCTTCTGATCAGTTTCGGGTAGGAATGGATTGGTTTTAGGAGTTATTCGTGCGGTTATATGTTTAGTTTTGGTTTCGAATCACAGTAATGATACTATGTTCCATTTGTGATTCATTGTTGCGATTCTAAGGATAATTATAATTATATTTGATTAGATTGGTTTAGAAGTGCGTTGAAACAATAGAACTATGGTTGTTTAAGGTTTTAGTATAACTAGTTCTTTTCCCTTGTATTTAGTAGTGCTATCTTAAATACTCTTATACACTAATCTGTAGTTGCATAATTTTGATTAACGTACAAGAAAATCTTATTTACTTTATCATGTTACATTGATTTAACTTCATTTTGATTCATCAAACATACCTTTCTTGTTGTTCGTCTAAACACCTTCATTCCACCACTGTAATTTGAATATTGATTCTTATTAAGTGGATACGAGTAGTTTCATGGTCCTTTACAACTGGTTACCTTGTCTTAATGGCCAATAATGAATTCTGTAGATTAACAGTTGTTATGAAGATGGATTTAGAGGATTTCTGAGGCAGGAGTGTTCGAAGATGGTTATGGAGTCTTCTGATCAGTTTCGGGTAGGAATGGATTGATTTTAGGAGTTATTTGTGTGGTTATATGTTTAGTTTTGGTTTCGAATCACACTAATGACACTATGTTCTATTTGAGATTTATTGTTGCGATTCTAATGATAATTATAATCATATTTGATTAGATTGGTTTAGAAGTGCGTTGAAACAATAGAACTATGGTTGTTTAATGTTTTAGTATAACTAATTCTTTTCCCTTGTATTTAGTAGTGCTTTCTTAAATACTCTTATACACTAATCTGTAGTTGCATAATTTTGATTAACGTACAAGAAAATCTTATTTACTTTATCATGTTACATTGATTTAACTTCATTTTGATTCATCAAACATTACGTTTCTTGTTGTTCGTCTAAACACCTTCATTCCACCACTGTAATTTGAATATTGATTCTTATTAAGTGGATACGAGTAGTTTCATGGTCCTTTACAACTGGTTACCTTGTCTTAATGGTCAATAATGGCTTCTGTAGATCAACAGTTGTTATGAAGATGGATTTATAGGATTTCTGAGGCAGAGTGTTCGAAGATGGTTATGGAGTCTTCTGATCAGTTTCAGGTAGGAATGGATTGATTTTAGGAGGTGTTCGTGCAGTTATATGTTCAGTTTTGAATTAGAATCACACTAATGATACTCTGTGCCATTTGTGATTCATTGTTGCGATTCTAATGATAATTATAATTATATTTGATTAGATTGGTTTAGAAGTGCGTTGAAACAATAGAACTATGGTTGTTTAAGGTTTTAGTATAACTAGTTCCTTTCCCATGTATTTAGTAATGCTTTCTTAAGTACTCTTATGCACCAATTTATAGTTGCATAAGTTTGATTAATGTACAAGAAAATCTTATTTACTTTATCATGTTACATTGATTTAACTTCATTTTGATCCATCAAACATTACGTTTCTTCTTGTTCGTCTAAATACCTTCATTGCACCACTGTAATTTGATTGTTGATTCTTATTAAGTGGATACGAGTAGTTTCATGGTCCTTTACAACTGGTTTCCTCGTCTTATTGGTCAATAATCGTTTCTGTAGATCAACAGTTGTTAATAAGATGGATTTAGTGAATTTCTGAGGCAGGAGTGTTCGAAGATGGTTATGGAATCTTCTGATCAGTTTCGGGTAGGAATGGATTGGTTTTAGGAGTTATTCGTGCGGTTATATGTTTAGTTTTGGTTTCGAATCACAGTAATGATACTATGTTCCATTTGTGATTCATTGTTGCGATTCTAAGGATAATTATAATTATATTTGATTAGATTGGTTTAGAAGTGCATTGAAACAATAGAACAATGGTTGTTTAAGGTTTTAGTATAACTAGTTCTTTTCCGTTGTATTTAGTAGTGCTATCTTAAATACTCTTATACACTAATCTGTAGTTGCATAATTTTGATTAACGTACAAGAAAATCTTATTTACTTTATCATGTTACATTGATTTAACTTCATTTTGATTCATCAAACATAACCTTTCATGTTGTTCGTCTAAACACCTTCATTCCACCACGGTAACTTGAATATTGATTCTTATTAAGTGGATACGAGTAGTTTCATGGTCCTTTACAACTGGTTACCTTGTCTTAATGGCCAATAATGAATTCTGTAGATTAACAGTTGTTATGAAGATGGATTTAGAGGATTTCTGAGGCAGGAGTTTTCGAAGATGGTTATGGAGTCTTCTGATCAGTTTCGGGTAGGAATTGATTGATTTTAGGAGTTATTCATGCGGTTATATGTTCAGTTTTGGTTTCAAATCACACTAATGATACTATGCTCCATTTGTGATTCATTGTTGCGATTCTAATGACAATTATAATTATATTTGATTAGATTGGTTTAGAAGTGCGTTGAAACAATAGAACTATGGTTGTTTAATGTTTCAGTATAACTAGTTCTTTTCCCTCGTATTTAGTAGTGCTTTCTTAAATACTCTTATACACTAATCTGTAGTTGCATAATTTTGATTAACGTACAAGAAAACCTTACTTATTTTATCAATGTACATTGATTTAACTTCATTTTAATTCATCAAACATTACCTTTCTTGTTGTTCGTCTAAACACCTTCATTCCACCACTGTAATTTGAATATTGATTCTTATTAAGTGGATACGAGTAGTTTCATGGTCCTTTACAACTGGTTACCTTGTCTTAATGGTCTATAATGGCTTCTGTAGATCACCAGTTGTTATGAAGATGGATTTATAGGATTTCTGAGGCAAGAGTGTTCGAAGATGGTTATGGAGTCTTCTGATCAGTTTCAGGTAGGAATGGATTGATTTTAGGAGGTGTTCGTGCAGTTATATGTTCAGTTTTGAATTAGAATCACACTAATGATACTCTGTGCCATTTGTGATTCATTGTTGCGATTCTAATGATAATTATAATTATATTTGATTAGATTGGTTTAGAAGTGCGTTGAAACAATAGAACTATGGTTGTTTAAGGTTTTAGTATAACTAGTTCCTTTCCCATGTATTTAGTAATGCTTTCTTAAGTACTCTTATGCACCAATTTATAGTTGCATAAGTTTGATTAATGTACAAGAAAATCTTATTTACTTTATCATGTTACATTGATTTAACTTCATTTTGATCCATCAAACATTACGTTTCTTCTTGTTCGTCTAAATACCTTCATTGCACCACTGTAATTTGATTGTTGATTCTTATTAAGTGGATACGAGTAGTTTCATGGTCCTTTACAACTGGTTTCCTCGTCTTATTGGTCAATAATCGTTTGTGTAGATCAACAGTTGTTAATAAGATGGATTTAGTGAATTTCTTAGGCAGGAGTGTTCGAAGATGGTTATGGAGTCTTCTGATCAGTTTCGGGTAGGAATGGATTGGTTTTAGGAGTTATTCGTGCGGTTATATGTTTAGTTTTGGTTTCGAATCACAGTAATGATACTATGTTCCATTTGTGATTCATTGTTGCGATTCTAAGGATAATTATAATTATATTTGATTAGATTGGTTTAGAAGTGCGTTGAAACAATAGAACTATGGTTGTTTAAGGTTTTAGTATAACTAGTTCTTTTCCCTTGTATTTAGTAGTGCTATCTTAAATACTCTTATACACTAATCTGTAGTTGCATAATTTTGATTAACGTACAAGAAAATCTTATTTACTTTATCATGTTACATTGATTTAACTTCATTTTGATTCATCAAACATAACCTTTCATGTTGTTCGTCTAAACACCTTCATTCCACCACGGTAACTTGAATATTGATTCTTATTAAGTGGATACGAGTAGTTTCATGGTCCTTTACAACTGGTTACCTTGTCTTAATGGCCAATAATGAATTCTGTAGATTAACAGTTGTTATGAAGATGGATTTAGAGGATTTCTGAGGCAGGAGTTTCGAAGATGGTTATGGAGTCTTCTGATCAGTTTCGGGTAGGAATTGATTGATTTTAGGAGTTATTCGTGCGGTTATATGTTCAGTTTTGTTTTCGAATCACACTAATGATACTATGTTCCATTTGTGATTCATTGTTGCGATTCTAATGATAATTATAATTATATTTGACTAGATTGGTGTAGAAGTGCGTTGAAACAATAGAACTATGGTTGTTTAATGTTTTAGTATAACTAGTTCTTTTCCCTTGTATTTAGTAGTGCTTTCTTAAATACTCTTATACACTAATCTGTAGTTGCATAATTTTGATTAACGTACAAGAAAACCTTATTTACTTTATCATGTTACATTATTTAGCTTCATTTTGATTCATCAAACATTACCTTTCTTGTTGTTCGTCTAAACACCTTCATTCCACCACTGTAATTTGAATATTGATTCTTATTAAGTGGATACGAGTAGTTTCATGGTCCTTTACAACTGGTTAACTTGTTTTAATGGTCAATAATGCTTATGTAGATCAACAGTTGTTATGAAGATGGATTTATAGGATTTCTGAGGCAGGAGTGTTCGAAGATGGTTATGGAGTCTTCTGATCAGTTTCAGGTAGGAATGGATTGATTTTAGGAGGTGTTCGTGTAGTTATATGTTCAGTTTTGAATTAGAATCACACTAATGATACTCTGTGCCATTTGTGATTCATTGTTGCGATTCTAATGATAATTATAATTATATTTGATTAGATTGGTTTAGAAGTGCGTTGAAACAATAGAACTATGGTTGTTTAAGGTTTTAGTATAACTAGTTCCTTTCCCATGTATTTAGTAATGCTTTCCTAAGTACTCTTATGCACCAATTTATAGTTGCATAAGTTTGATTAATGTACAAGAAAATCTTATTTACTTTATCATGTTACATTGATTTAACTTCATTTTGATCCATCAAACATTACGTTTCTTCTTGTTCGTCTAAATACCTTCATTGCACCACTGTAATTTGATTGTTGATTCTTATTAAGTGGATACGAGTAGTTTCATGGTCCTTTACAACTGGTTTCTTTGTCTTATTGGTCAATAATCGTTTGTGTAGATCAACAGTTGTTAATAAGATGGATTTAGTGAATTTCTGAGGCAGGAGTGTTCGAAGATGGTTATGGAGTCTTCTGATCAGTTTCGGGTAGGAATGGATTGGTTTTAGGAGTTATTCGTGCGGTTATATGTTTAGTTTTGGTTTCGAATCACAGTAATGAAACTATGTTCCATTTGTGATTATTGTTGCGATTCTAAGGATAATTATAATTATATTTGATTAGATTGGTTTAGAAGTGCGTTGAAACAGTAGAACTATGGTTGTTTAAGGTTTTAGTATAACTAGTTCTTTTCCCTTGTATTTAGTAGTGCTATCTTAAATACTCTTATACACTAATCTGTAGTTGCATAATTTTGATTAAAGTACAAGAAAATCTTATTTACTTTATCATGTTACATTGATTTAACTTCATTTTGATTCATCAAACATAACCTTTCATGTGGTTCGTCTAAACACCTTCATTCCACCACGTAACTTGAATATTGATTCTTATTAAGTGGATACGAGTAGTTTCATGGTCCTTTACAACTGGTTACCTTGTCTTAATGGCCAATAATGAATTCTGTAGATTAACAGTTGTTATGAAGATGGATTTAGAGGATTTCTGAGGCAGGAGTTTTCGAAGATGGTTATGGAGTCTTCTGATCAGTTTCGGGTAGGAATTGATTGATTTTAGGAGTTATTCATGCGGTTATATGTTCAGTTTTGGTTTCAAATCACACTAATGATACTACGCTCCATTTGTGATTCATTGTTGCGATTCTAATGACAATTATAATTATATTTGATTAGATTGGTTTAGAAGTGCGTTGAAACAATAGAACTATGGTTGTTTAATGTTTCAGTATAACTAGTTCTTTTCCCTTGTATTTAGTAGTGCTTTCTTAAATACTCTTATACACTAATCTGTAGTTGCATAATTTTGATTAACGTACAAGAAAATCTTATTTACTTTATCATGTTACATTGATTTAGCTTCATTTTGATTCATCAAACATTACCTTTCTTGTTGTTCGTCTAAACACCTTCATTCCACCACTGTAATTTGAATATTGATTATTATTAAGTGGATACGAGTAGTTTCATGGTCCTTTACAACTGGTTACCTTGTCTTAATGGTCTATAATGGCTTCTGTAGATCACCAGTTGTTATGAAGATGGATTTATAGGATTTCTGAGGCAAGAGTGTTCGAAGATGGTTATGGAGTCTTCTGATCAGTTTCAGGTAGGAATGGATTGATTTTAGGAGGTGTTCGTGCAGTTATATGTTCAGTTTTGAATTAGAATCACACTAATGATACTCTGTGCCATTTGTGATTCATTGTTGCGATTCTAATGATAATTATAATTATATTTGATTAGATTGGTTTAGAAGTGCGTTGAAACAATAGAACTATGGTTGTTTAAGGTTTTAGTATAACTAGTTCCTTTCCCATGTATTTAGTAATGCTTTATTAAGTACTCTTATGCACCAATTTATAGTTGCATAAGTTTGATTAATGTACAAGAAAATCTTATTTACTTTATCATGTTACATTGATTTAACTTCATTTTGATCCATCAAACATTACGTTTCTTCTTGTTTGTCTAAATACCTTCATTGCACCACTGTAATTTGATTGTTGATTCTTATTAAGTGGATACGAGTAGTTTCATGGTCCTTTACAACTGGTTTCCTCGTCTTATTGGTCAATAATCGTTTGTGTAGATCAACAGTTGTTAATAAGATGGATTTAGTGAGTTTCTGAGGCAGGAGTGTTCGAAGATGGTTATGGAGTCTTCTGATCAGTTTCGGGTAGGAATGGATTGGTTTTAGGAGTTATTCGTGCGGTTATATGTTTAGTTTTGGTTTCGAATCACAGTAATGATACTATGTTCCATTTGTGATTCATTGTTGCGATTCTAATGATAATTATAATTATATTTGACTAGATTGGTGTAGAAGTGCGTTGAAACAATAGAACTATGGTTGTTTAATGTTTTAGTATAACTAGTTCTTTTCCCTTGTATTTAGTAGTGCTATCTTAAATACTCTTATACACTAATCTGTAGTTGCATAATTTTGATTAACGTACAAGAAAATCTTATTTACTTTATCATGTTACATTGATTTAACTTCATTTTGATTCATCAAACATAACCTTTCATGTTGTTCGTCTAAACACCTTCATTCCACCACGGTAACTTGAATATTGATTCTTATTAAGTGGATACGAGTAGTTTCATGGTCCTTTACAACTGGTTACCTTGTCTTAATGGCCAATAATGAATTCTGTAGATTAACAGTTGTTATGAAGATGGATTTAGAGGATTTCTGAGGCAGGAGTTTTCGAAGATGGTTATGGAGTCTTCTGATCAGTTTCGGGTAGGAATTGATTGATTTTAGGAGTTATTCGTGCGGTTATATGTTCAGTTTTGTTTTCGAATCACACTAATGATACTATGTTCCATTTGTGATTCATTGTTGCGATTCTAATGATAATTATAATTATATTTGACTAGATTGGTGTAGAAGTGCGTTGAAACAATAGAACTATGGTTGTTTAATGTTTTAGTATAACTAGTTCTTTTCCCTTGTATTTAGTAGTGCTTTCTTAAATACTCTTATACACTAATCTGTAGTTGCATAATTTTGATTAACGTACAAGAAAACCTTATTTACTTTATCATGTTACATTTATTTAGCTTCATTTTGATTCATCAAACATTACCTTTCTTGTTGTTCGTCTAAACACCTTCATTCCACCACTGAATTTGAATATTGATTCTTATTAAGTGGATACGAGTAGTTTCATGGTCCTTTACAACTGGTTAACTTGTTTTAATGGTCAATAATTGCTTATGTAGATCAACAGTTGTTATGAAGATGGATTTATAGAATTTCTGAGGCAGGAGTGTTCGAAGATGGTTATGGAGTCTTCTGATCAGTTTCAGGTAGGAATGGATTGATTTTAGGAGGTGTTCGTGTAGTTATATGTTCAGTTTTGAATTAGAATCACACTAATGATACTCTGTGCCATTTGTGATTCATTGTTGCGATTCTAATGATAATTATAATTATATTTGATTAGATTGGTTTAGAAGTGCGTTGAAACAATAGAACTATGGTTGTTTAAGGTTTTAGTATAACTAGTTCCTTTCCCATGTATTTAGTAATGCTTTCCTAGTACTCTTATGCACCAATTTATAGTTGCATAAGTTTGATTAATGTACAAGAAAATCTTATTTACTTTATCATGTTACATTGATTTAACTTCATTTTGATCCATCAAACATTACGTTTCTTCTTGTTCGTCTAAATACCTTCATTGCACCACTGTAATTTGATTGTTGATTCTTATTAAGTGGATACGAGTAGTTTCATGGTCCTTTACAACTGGTTTCTTTGTCTTATTGGTCAATAATCGTTTGTGTAGATCAACAGTTGTTAATAAGATGGATTTAGTGAATTTCTGAGGCAGGAGTGTTCGAAGATGGTTATGGAGTCTTCTGATCAGTTTCGGGTAGGAATGGATTGGTTTTAGGAGTTATTCGTGCGGTTATATGTTTAGTTTTGGTTTCGAATCACAGTAATGAAACTATGTTCCATTTGTGATTATTGTTGCGATTCTAAGGATAATTATAATTATATTTGATTAGATTGGTTTAGAAGTGCGTTGAAACAGTAGAACTATGGTTGTTTAAGGTTTTAGTATAACTAGTTCTTTTCCCTTGTATTTAGTAGTGCTATCTTAAATACTCTTATACACTAATCTGTAGTTGCATAATTTTGATTAAAGTACAAGAAAATCTTATTTACTTTATCATGTTACATTGATTTAACTTCATTTTGATTCATCAAACATAACCTTTCATGTGGTTCGTCTAAACACCTTCATTCCACCACGTAACTTGAATATTGATTCTTATTAAGTGGATACGAGTAGTTTCATGGTCCTTTACAACTGGTTACCTTGTCTTAATGGCCAATAATGAATTCTGTAGATTAACAGTTGTTATGAAGATGGATTTAGAGGATTTCTGAGGCAGGAGTTTTCGAAGATGGTTATGGACTCTTCTGATCAGTTTCGGGTAGGAATTGATTGATTTTAGGAGTTATTCATGCGGTTATATGTTCAGTTTTGGTTTCAAATCACACTAATGATACTATGCTCCATTTGTGATTCATTGTTGCGATTCTAATGACAATTATAATTATATTTGATTAGATTGGTTTAGAAGTGCGTTGAAACAATAGAACTATGGTTGTTTAATGTTTCAGTATAACTAGTTCTTTTCCCTTGTATTTAGTAGTGCTTTCTTAAATACTCTTATACACTAATCTGTAGTTGCATAATTTTGATTAACGTACAAGAAAATCTTATTTACTTTATCACGTTACATTGATTTAGCTTCATTTTGATTCATCAAACATTACCTTTCTTGTTGTTCGTCTAAACACCTTCATTCCACCACTGTAATTTGAATATTGATTCTTATTAAGTGGATACGAGTAGTTTCATGGTCCTTTACAACTGGTTACCTTGTCTTAATGGTCTATAATGGCTTCTGTAGATCACAGTTGTTATGAAGATGGATTTATAGGATTTCTGAGGCAGGGGTGTTCGAAGATGGTTATGGAGTCTTCTGATCAGTTTCAGGTAGGAATGGATTGATTTTAGGAGGTGTTCGTGCAGTTATATGTTCAGTTTTGAATTAGAATCACACTAATGATACTCTGTGCCATTTGTGATTCATTGTTGCGATTCTAATGATAATTATAATTATATTTGATTAGATTGGTTTAGAAGTGCGTTGAAACAATAGAACTATGGTTGTTTAAGGTTTTAGTATAACTAGTTCCTTTCCCATGTATTTAGTAATGCTTTCTTAAGTACTCTTATGCACCAATTTATAGTTGCATAAGTTTGATTAATGTACAAGAAAATCTTATTTACTTTATCATGTTACATTGATTTAACTTCATTTTGATCCATCAAACATTACGTTTCTTCTTGTTCGTCTAAATACCTTCATTGCACCACTGTAATTTGATTGTTGATTCTTATTAAGTGGATACGAGTAGTTTCATGGTCCTTTACAACTGGTTTCCTCGTCTTATTGGTCAATAATCGTTTGTGTAGATCAACAGTTGTTAATAAGATGGATTTAGTGAATTTCTGAGGCAGGAGTGTTCGAAGATGGTTATGGAGTCTTCTGATCAGTTTCGGGTAGGAATGGATTGGTTTTAGGAGTTATTCGTGCGGTTATATGTTTAGTTTTGGTTTCGAATCACAGTAATGATACTATGTTCCATTTGTGATTCATTGTTGCGATTCTAATGATAATTATAATTATATTTGACTAGATTGGTGTAGAAGTGCGTTGAAACAATAGAACTATGGTTGTTTAATGTTTTAGTATAACTAGTTCTTTTCCCTTGTATTTAGTAGTGCTATCTTAAATACTCTTATACACTAATCTGTAGTTGCATAATTTTGATTAACGTACAAGAAAATCTTATTTACTTTATCATGTTACATTGATTTAACTTCATTTTGATTCATCAAACATAACCTTTCATGTTGTTCGTCTAAACACCTTCATTCCACCACGGTAACTTGAATATTGATTCTTATTAAGTGGATACGAGTAGTTTCATGGTCCTTTACAACTGGTTACCTTGTCTTAATGGCCAATAATGAATTCTGTAGATTAACAGTTGTTATGAAGATGGATTTAGAGGATTTCTGAGGCAGGAGTTTTCGAAGATGGTTATGGAGTCTTCTGATCAGTTTCGGGTAGGAATTGATTGATTTTAGGAGTTATTCGTGCGGTTATATGTTCAGTTTTGTTTTCGAATCACACTAATGATACTATGTTCCATTTGTGATTCATTGTTGCGATTCTAATGATAATTATAATTATATTTGACTAGATTGGTGTAGAAGTGCGTTGAAACAATAGAACTATGGTTGTTTAATGTTTTAGTATAACTAGTTCTTTTCCCTTGTATTTAGTAGTGCTTTCTTAAATACTCTTATACACTAATCTGTAGTTGCATAATTTTGATTAACGTACAAGAAAACCTTATTTACTTTATCATGTTACATTATTTAGCTTCATTTTGATTCATCAAACATTACCTTTCTTGTTGTTCGTCTAAACACCTTCATTCCACCACTGTAATTTGAATATTGATTCTTATTAAGTGGATACGAGTAGTTTCATGGTCCTTTACAACTGGTTAACTTGTTTTAATGGTCAATAATTGCTTATGTAGATCAACAGTTGTTATGAAGATGGATTTATAGGATTTCTGAGGCAGGAGTGTTCGAAGATGGTTATGGAGTCTTCTGATCAGTTTCAGGTAGGAATGGATTGATTTTAGGAGGTGTTCGTGTAGTTATATGTTCAGTTTTGAATTAGAATCACACTAATGATACTCTGTGCCATTTGTGATTCATTGTTGCGATTCTAATGATAATTATAATTATATTTGATTAGATTGGTTTAGAAGTGCGTTGAAACAATAGAACTATGGTTGTTTAAGGTTTTAGTATAACTAGTTCCTTTCCCATGTATTTAGTAATGCTTTCCTAAGTACTCTTATGCACCAATTTATAGTTGCATAAGTTTGATTAATGTACAAGAAAATCTTATTTACTTTATCATGTTACATTGATTTAACTTCATTTTGATCCATCAAACATTACGTTTCTTCTTGTTCGTCTAAATACCTTCATTGCACCTCTGTAATTTGATTGTTGATTCTTATTAAGTGGATACGAGTAGTTTCATGGTCCTTTACAACTGGTTTCTTTGTCTTATTGGTCAATAATCGTTTGTGTAGATCAACAGTTGTTAATAAGATGGATTTAGTGAATTTCTGAGGCAGGAGTGTTCGAAGATGGTTATGGAGTCTTCTGATCAGTTTCGGGTAGGAATGGATTGGTTTTAGGAGTTATTCGTGCGGTTATATGTTTAGTTTTGGTTTCGAATCACAGTAATGAAACTATGTTCCATTTGTGATTTATTGTTGCGATTCTAAGGATAATTATAATTATATTTGATTAGATTGGTTTAGAAGTGCGTTGAAACAGTAGAACTATGGTTGTTTAAGGTTTTAGTATAACTAGTTCTTTTCCCTTGTATTTAGTAGTGCTATCTTAAATACTCTTATACACTAATCTGTAGTTGCATAATTTTGATTAAAGTACAAGAAAATCTTATTTACTTTATCATGTTACATTGATTTAACTTCATTTTGATTCATCAAACATAACCTTTCATGTGGTTCGTCTAAACACCTTCATTCCACCACGTAACTTGAATATTGATTCTTATTAAGTGGATACGAGTAGTTTCATGGTCCTTTACAACTGGTTACCTTGTCTTAATGGCCAATAATGAATTCTGTAGATTAACAGTTGTTATGAAGATGGATTTAGAGGATTTCTGAGGCAGGAGTTTTCGAAGATGGTTATGGACTCTTCTGATCAGTTTCGGGTAGGAATTGATTGATTTTAGGAGTTATTCATGCGGTTATATGTTCAGTTTTGGTTTCAAATCACACTAATGATACTATGCTCCATTTGTGATTCATTGTTGCGATTCTAATGACAATTATAATTATATTTGATTAGATTGGTTTAGAAGTGCGTTGAAACAATAGAACTATGGTTGTTTAATGTTTCAGTATAACTAGTTCTTTTCCCTTGTATTTAGTAGTGCTTTCTTAAATACTCTTATACACTAATCTGTAGTTGCATAATTTTGATTAACGTACAAGAAAATCTTATTTACTTTATCACGTTACATTGATTTAGCTTCATTTTGATTCATCAAACATTACCTTTCTTGTTGTTCGTCTAAACACCTTCATTCCACCACTGTAATTTGAATATTGATTCTTATTAAGTGGATACGAGTAGTTTCATGGTCCTTTACAACTGGTTACCTTGTCTTAATGGTCTATAATGGCTTCTGTAGATCACCAGTTGTTATGAAGATGGATTTATAGGATTTCTGAGGCAGGAGTGTTCGAAGATGGTTATGGAGTCTTCTGATCAGTTTCAGGTAGGAATGGATTGATTTTAGGAGGTGTTCGTGCAGTTATATGTTCAGTTTTGAATTAGAATCACACTAATGATACTTTGTGCCATTTGTGATTCATTGTTGCGATTCTAATGATAATTATAATTATATTTGATTAGATTGGTTTAGAAGTGCGTTGAAACAATAGAACTATGGTTGTTTAAGGTTTTAGTATAACTAGTTCCTTTCCCATGTATTTAGTAATGCTTTCTTAAGTACTCTTATGCACCAATTTATAGTTGCATAAGTTTGATTAATGTACAAGAAAATCTTATTTACTTTATCATGTTACATTGATTTAACTTCATTTTGATCCATCAAACATTACGTTTCTTCTTGTTCGTCTAAATACCTTCATTGCACCACTGTAATTTGATTGTTGATTCTTATTAAGTGGATACGAGTAGTTTCATGGTCCTTTACAACTGGTTTCCTCGTCTTATTGGTCAATAATCGTTTGTGTAGATCAACAGTTGTTAATAAGATGGATTTAGTGAATTTCTGAGGCAGGAGTGTTCGAAGATGGTTATGGAGTCTTCTGATCAGTTTCGGGTAGGAATGGATTGGTTTTAGGAGTTATTCGTGCGGTTATATGTTTAGTTTTGGTTTCGAATCACAGTAATGATACTATGTTCCATTTGTGATTCATTGTTGCGATTCTAATGATAATTATAATTATATTTGACTAGATTGGTGTAGAAGTGCGTTGAAACAATAGAACTATGGTTGTTTAATGTTTTAGTATAACTAGTTCTTTTCCCTTGTATTTAGTAGTGCTATCTTAAATACTCTTATACACTAATCTGTAGTTGCATAATTTTGATTAACGTACAAGAAAATCTTATTTACTTTATCATGTTACATTGATTTAACTTCATTTTGATTCATCAAACATAACCTTTCATGTTGTTCGTCTAAACACCTTCATTCCACCACGGTAACTTGAATATTGATTCTTATTAAGTGGATACGAGTAGTTTCATGGTCCTTTACAACTGGTTACCTTGTCTTAATGGCCAATAATGAATTCTGTAGATTAACAGTTGTTATGAAGATGGATTTAGAGGATTTCTGAGGCAGGAGTTTTCGAAGATGGTTATGGAGTCTTCTGATCAGTTTCGGGTAGGAATGATTGATTTTAGGAGTTATTCGTGCGGTTATATGTTCAGTTTTGTTTTCGAATCACACTAATGATACTATGTTCCATTTGTGATTCATTGTTGCGATTCTAATGATAATTATAATTATATTTGACTAGATTGGTGTAGAAGTGCGTTGAAACAATAGAACTATGGTTGTTTAATGTTTTAGTATAACTAGTTCTTTTCCCTTGTATTTAGTAGTGCTTTCTTAAATACTCTTATACACTAATCTGTAGTTGCATAATTTTGATTAACGTACAAGAAAACCTTATTTACTTTATCATGTTACATTTATTTAGCTTCATTTTGATTCATCAAACATTACCTTTCTTGTTGTTCGTCTAAACACCTTCATTCCACCACTGGAATTTGAATATTGATTCTTATTAAGTGGATACGAGTAGTTTCATGGTCCTTTACAACTGGTTAACTTGTTTTAATGGTCAATAATTGCTTATGTAGATCAACAGTTGTTATGAAGATGGATTTATAGGATTTCTGAGGCAGGAGTGTTCGAAGATGGTTATGGAGTCTTCTGATCAGTTTCAGGTAGGAATGGATTGATTTTAGGAGGTGTTCGTGTAGTTATATGTTCAGTTTTGAATTAGAATCACACTAATGATACTCTGTGCCATTTGTGATTCATTGTTGCGATTCTAATGATAATTATAATTATATTTGATTAGATTGGTTTAGAAGTGCGTTGAAACAATAGAACTATGGTTGTTTAAGGTTTTAGTATAACTAGTTCCTTTCCCATGTATTTAGTAATGCTTTCCTAAGTACTCTTATGCACCAATTTATAGTTGCATAAGTTTGATTAATGTACAAGAAAATCTTATTTACTTTATCATGTTACATTGATTTAACTTCATTTTGATCCATCAAACATTACGTTTCTTCTTGTTCGTCTAAATACCTTCATTGCACCTCTGTAATTTGATTGTTGATTCTTATTAAGTGGATACGAGTAGTTTCATGGTCCTTTACAACTGGTTTCTTTGTCTTATTGGTCAATAATCGTTTGTGTAGATCAACAGTTGTTAATAAGATGGATTTAGTGAATTTCTGAGGCAGGAGTGTTCGAAGATGGTTATGGAGTCTTCTGATCAGTTTCGGGTAGGAATGGATTGGTTTTAGGAGTTATTCGTGCGGTTATATGTTTAGTTTTGGTTTCGAATCACAGTAATGAAACTATGTTCCATTTGTGATTTATTGTTGCGATTCTAAGGATAATTATAATTATATTTGATTAGATTGGTTTAGAAGTGCGTTGAAACAGTAGAACTATGGTTGTTTAAGGTTTTAGTATAACTAGTTCTTTTCCCTTGTATTTAGTAGTGCTATCTTAAATACTCTTATACACTAATCTGTAGTTGCATAATTTTGATTAAAGTACAAGAAAATCTTATTTACTTTATCATGTTACATTGATTTAACTTCATTTTGATTCATCAAACATAACCTTTCATGTGGTTCGTCTAAACACCTTCATTCCACCACGTAACTTGAATATTGATTCTTATTAAGTGGATACGAGTAGTTTCATGGTCCTTTACAACTGGTTACCTTGTCTTAATGGCCAATAATGAATTCTGTAGATTAACAGTTGTTATGAAGATGGATTTAGAGGATTTCTGAGGCAGGAGTTTTCGAAGATGGTTATGGACTCTTCTGATCAGTTTCGGGTAGGAATTGATTGATTTTAGGAGTTATTCATGCGGTTATATGTTCAGTTTTGGTTTCAAATCACACTAATGATACTATGCTCCATTTGTGATTCATTGTTGCGATTCTAATGACAATTATAATTATATTTGATTAGATTGGTTTAGAAGTGCGTTGAAACAATAGAACTATGGTTGTTTAATGTTTCAGTATAACTAGTTCTTTTCCCTTGTATTTAGTAGTGCTTTCTTAAATACTCTTATACACTAATCTGTAGTTGCATAATTTTGATTAACGTACAAGAAAATCTTATTTACTTTATCACGTTACATTGATTTAGCTTCATTTTGATTCATCAAACATTACCTTTCTTGTTGTTCGTCTAAACACCTTCATTCCACCACTGTAATTTGAATATTGATTCTTATTAAGTGGATACGAGTAGTTTCATGGTCCTTTACAACTGGTTACCTTGTCTTAATGGTCTATAATGGCTTCTGTAGATCACCAGTTGTTATGAAGATGGATTTATAGGATTTCTGAGGCAGGAGTGTTCGAAGATGGTTATGGAGTCTTCTGATCAGTTTCAGGTAGGAATGGATTGATTTTAGGAGGTGTTCGTGCAGTTATATGTTCAGTTTTGAATTAGAATCACACTAATGATACTCTGTGCCATTTGTGATTCATTGTTGCGATTCTAATGATAATTATAATTATATTTGATTAGATTGGTTTAGAAGTGCGTTGAAACAATAGAACTATGGTTGTTTAAGGTTTTAGTATAACTAGTTCCTTTCCCATGTATTTAGTAATGCTTTCTTAAGTACTCTTATGCACCAATTTATAGTTGCATAAGTTTGATTAATGTACAAGAAAATCTTATTTACTTTATCATGTTACATTGATTTAACTTCATTTTGATCCATCAAACATTACGTTTCTTCTTGTTCGTCTAAATACCTTCATTGCACCACTGTAATTTGATTGTTGATTCTTATTAAGTGGATACGAGTAGTTTCATGGTCCTTTACAACTGGTTTCCTCGTCTTATTGGTCAATAATCGTTTGTGTAGATCAACAGTTGTTAATAAGATGGATTTAGTGAATTTCTGAGGCAGGAGTGTTCGAAGATGGTTATGGAGTCTTCTGATCAGTTTCGGGTAGGAATGGATTGGTTTTAGGAGTTATTCGTGCGGTTATATGTTTAGTTTTGGTTTCGAATCACAGTAATGATACTATGTTCCATTTGTGATTCATTGTTGCGATTCTAATGATAATTATAATTATATTTGACTAGATTGGTGTAGAAGTGCGTTGAAACAATAGAACTATGGTTGTTTAATGTTTTAGTATAACTAGTTCTTTTCCCTTGTATTTAGTAGTGCTATCTTAAATACTCTTATACACTAATCTGTAGTTGCATAATTTTGATTAACGTACAAGAAAATCTTATTTACTTTATCATGTTACATTGATTTAACTTCATTTTGATTCATCAAACATAACCTTTCATGTTGTTCGTCTAAACACCTTCATTCCACCACGGTAACTTGAATATTGATTCTTATTAAGTGGATACGAGTAGTTTCATGGTCCTTTACAACTGGTTACCTTGTCTTAATGGCCAATAATGAATTCTGTAGATTAACAGTTGTTATGAAGATGGATTTAGAGGATTTCTGAGGCAGGAGTTTTCGAAGATGGTTATGGAGTCTTCTGATCAGTTTCGGGTAGGAATTGATTGATTTTAGGAGTTATTCGTGCGGTTATATGTTCAGTTTTGTTTTCGAATCACACTAATGATACTATGTTCCATTTGTGATTCATTGTTGCGATTCTAATGATAATTATAATTATATTTGACTAGATTGGTGTAGAAGTGCGTTGAAACAATAGAACTATGGTTGTTTAATGTTTTAGTATAACTAGTTCTTTTCCCTTGTATTTAGTAGTGCTTTCTTAAATACTCTTATACACTAATCTGTAGTTGCATAATTTTGATTAACGTACAAGAAAACCTTATTTACTTTATCATGTTACATTATTTAGCTTCATTTTGATTCATCAAACATTACCTTTCTTGTTGTTCGTCTAAACACCTTCATTCCACCACTGGAATTTGAATATTGATTCTTATTAAGTGGATACGAGTAGTTTCATGGTCCTTTACAACTGGTTAACTTGTTTAATGGTCAATAATTGCTTATGTAGATCAACAGTTGTTATGAAGATGGATTTATAGGATTTCTGAGGCAGGAGTGTTCGAAGATGGTTATGGAGTCTTCTGATCAGTTTCAGGTAGGAATGGATTGATTTTAGGAGGTGTTCGTGTAGTTATATGTTCAGTTTTGAATTAGAATCACACTAATGATACTCTGTGCCATTTGTGATTCATTGTTGCGATTCTAATGATAATTATAATTATATTTGATTAGATTGGTTTAGAAGTGCGTTGAAACAATAGAACTATGGTTGTTTAAGGTTTTAGTATAACTAGTTCCTTTCCCATGTATTTAGTAATGCTTTCCTAAGTACTCTTATGCACCAATTTATAGTTGCATAAGTTTGATTAATGTACAAGAAAATCTTATTTACTTTATCATGTTACATTGATTTAACTTCATTTTGATCCATCAAACATTACGTTTCTTCTTGTTCGTCTAAATACCTTCATTGCACCTCTGTAATTTGATTGTTGATTCTTATTAAGTGGATACGAGTAGTTTCATGGTCCTTTACAACTGGTTTCTTTGTCTTATTGGTCAATAATCGTTTGTGTAGATCAACAGTTGTTAATAAGATGGATTTAGTGAATTTCTGAGGCAGGAGTGTTCGAAGATGGTTATGGAGTCTTCTGATCAGTTTCGGGTAGGAATGGATTGGTTTTAGGAGTTATTCGTGCGGTTATATGTTTAGTTTTGGTTTCGAATCACAGTAATGAAACTATGTTCCATTTGTGATTTATTGTTGCGATTCTAAGGATAATTATAATTATATTTGATTAGATTGGTTTAGAAGTGCGTTGAAACAGTAGAACTATGGTTGTTTAAGGTTTTAGTATAACTAGTTCTTTTCCCTTGTATTTAGTAGTGCTATCTTAAATACTCTTATACACTAATCTGTAGTTGCATAATTTTGATTAAAGTACAAGAAAATCTTATTTACTTTATCATGTTACATTGATTTAACTTCATTTTGATTCATCAAACATAACCTTTCATGTGGTTCGTCTAAACACCTTCATTCCACCACGTAACTTGAATATTGATTCTTATTAAGTGGATACGAGTAGTTTCATGGTCCTTTACAACTGGTTACCTTGTCTTAATGGCCAATAATGAATTCTGTAGATTAACAGTTGTTATGAAGATGGATTTAGAGGATTTCTGAGGCAGGAGTTTTCGAAGATGGTTATGGACTCTTCTGATCAGTTTCGGGTAGGAATTGATTGATTTTAGGAGTTATTCATGCGGTTATATGTTCAGTTTTGGTTTCAAATCACACTAATGATACTATGCTCCATTTGTGATTCATTGTTGCGATTCTAATGACAATTATAATTATATTTGATTAGATTGGTTTAGAAGTGCGTTGAAACAATAGAACTATGGTTGTTTAATGTTTCAGTATAACTAGTTCTTTTCCCTTGTATTTAGTAGTGCTTTCTTAAATACTCTTATACACTAATCTGTAGTTGCATAATTTTGATTAACGTACAAGAAAATCTTATTTACTTTATCACGTTACATTGATTTAGCTTCATTTTGATTCATCAAACATTACCTTTCTTGTTGTTCGTCTAAACACCTTCATTCCACCACTGTAATTTGAATATTGATTCTTATTAAGTGGATACGAGTAGTTTCATGGTCCTTTACAACTGGTTACCTTGTCTTAATGGTCTATAATGGCTTCTGTAGATCACCAGTTGTTATGAAGATGGATTTATAGGATTTCTGAGGCAGGAGTGTTCGAAGATGGTTATGGAGTCTTCTGATCAGTTTCAGGTAGGAATGGATTGATTTTAGGAGGTGTTCGTGCAGTTATATGTTCAAGTTTGAATTAGAATCACACTAATGATACTCTGTGCCATTTGTGATTCATTGTTGCGATTCTAATGATAATTATAATTATATTTGACTAGATTGGTGTAGAAGTGCGTTGAAACAATAGAACTATGGTTGTTTAATGTTTTAGTATAACTAGTTCTTTTCCCTTGTATTTAGTAGTGCTTTCTTAAATACTCTTATACACTAATCTGTAGTTGCATAATTTTGATTAACGTACAAGAAAACCTTATTTACTTTATCATGTTACATTTATTTAGCTTCATTTTGATTCATCAAACATTACCTTTCTTGTTGTTCGTCTAAACACCTTCATTCCACCACTGTAATTTGAATATTGATTCTTATTAAGTGGATACGAGTAGTTTCATGGTCCTTTACAACTGGTTAACTTGTCTTAATGGTCAATAATTGCTTATGTAGATCAACAGTTGTTATGAAGATGGATTTATAGGATTTCTGAGGCAGGAGTGTTCGAAGATGGTTATGGAGTCTTCTGATCAGTTTCAGGTAGGAATGGATTGATTTTAGGAGGTGTTCGTGTAGTTATATGTTCAGTTTTGAATTAGAATCACACTAATGATACTCTGTGCCATTTGTGATTCATTGTTGCGATTCTAATGATAATTATAATTATATTTGATTAGATTGGTTTAGAAGTGCGTTGAAACAATAGAACTATGGTTGTTTAAGGTTTTAGTATAACTAGTTCCTTTCCCATGTATTTAGTAATGCTTTCCTAAGTACTCTTATGCACCAATTTATAGTTGCATAAGTTTGATTAATGTACAAGAAAATCTTATTTACTTTATCATGTTACATTGATTTAACTTCATTTTGATCCATCAAACATTACGTTTCTTCTTGTTCGTCTAAATACCTTCATTGCACCACTGTAATTTGATTGTTGATTCTTATTAAGTGGATACGAGTAGTTTCATGGTCCTTTACAACTGGTTTCTTTGTCTTATTGGTCAATAATCGTTTGTGTAGATCAACAGTTGTTAATAAGATGGATTTAGTGAATTTCTGAGGCAGGAGTGTTCGAAGATGGTTATGGAGTCTTCTGATCAGTTTCGGGTAGGAATGGATTGGTTTTAGGAGTTATTCGTGCGGTTATATGTTTAGTTTTGGTTTCGAATCACAGTAATGAAACTATGTTCCATTTGTGATTTATTGTTGCGATTCTAAGGATAATTATAATTATATTTGATTAGATTGGTTTAGAAGTGCGTTGAAACAGTAGAACTATGGTTGTTTAAGGTTTTAGTATAACTAGTTCTTTTCACTTGTATTTAGTAGTGCTATCTTAAATACTCTTATACACTAATCTGTAGTTGCATAATTTTGATTAAAGTACAAGAAAATCTTATTTACTTTATCATGTTACATTGATTTAACTTCATTTTGATTCATCAAACATAACCTTTCATGTGGTTCGTCTAAACACCTTCATTCCACCACGTAACTTGAATATTGATTCTTATTAAGTGGATACGAGTAGTTTCATGGTCCTTTACAACTGGTTACCTTGTCTTAATGGCCAATAATGAATTCTGTAGATTAACAGTTGTTATGAAGATGGATTTAGAGGATTTCTGAGGCAGGAGTTTTCGAAGATGGTTATGGACTCTTCTGATCAGTTTCGGGTAGGAATTGATTGATTTTAGGAGTTATTCATGCGGTTATATGTTCAGTTTTGGTTTCAAATCACACTAATGATACTAAGCTCCATTTGTGATTCATTGTTGCGATTCTAATGACAATTATAATTATATTTGATTAGATTGGTTTAGAAGTGCGTTGAAACAATAGAACTATGGTTGTTTAATGTTTCAGTATAACTAGTTCTTTTCCCTTGTATTTAGTAGTGCTTTCTTAAATACTCTTATACACTAATCTGTAGTTGCATAATTTTGATTAACGTACAAGAAAATCTTATATACTTTATCACGTTACATTGATTTAGCTTCATTTTGATTCATCAAACATTACCTTTCTTGTTGTTCGTCTAAACACCTTCATTCCACCACTGTAATTTGAATATTGATTCTTATTAAGTGGATACGAGTAGTTTCATGGTCCTTTACAACTGGTTACCTTGTCTTAATGGTCTATAATGGCTTCTGTAGATCACCAGTTGTTATGAAGATGGATTTATAGGATTTCTGAGGCAGGAGTGTTCGAAGATGGTTATGGAGTCTTCTGATCAGTTTCAGGTAGGAATGGATTGATTTTAGGAGGTGTTCGTGCAGTTATATGTTCAGTTTTGAATTAGAATCACACTAATGATACTCTGTGCCATTTGTGATTCATTGTTGCGATTCTAATGATAATTATAATTATATTTGATTAGATTGGTTTAGAAGTGCGTTGAAACAATAGAACTATGGTTGTTTAAGGTTTTAGTATAACTAGTTCATTTCCCATGTATTTAGTAATGCTTTCTTAAGTACTCTTATGCACCAATTTATAGTTGCATAAGTTTGATTAATGTACAAGAAAATCTTATTTACTTTATCATGTTACATTGATTTAACTTCATTTTGATCCATCAAACATTACGTTTCTTCTTGTTCGTCTAAATACCTTCATTGCACCACTGTAATTTGATTGTTGATTCTTATTAAGTGGATACGAGTAGTTTCATGGTCCTTTACAACTGGTTTCCTCGTCTTATTGGTCAATAATCGTTTGTGTAGATCAACAGTTGTTAATAAGATGGATTTAGTGAATTTCTGAGGCAGGAGTGTTCGAAGATGGTTATGGAGTCTTCTGATCAGTTTCGGGTAGGAATGGATTGGTTTTAGGAGTTATTCGTGCGGTTATATGTTTAGTTTTGGTTTCGAATCACAGTAATGATACTATGTTCCATTTGTGATTCATTGTTGCGATTCTAATGATAATTATAATTATATTTGACTAGATTGGTGTAGAAGTGCGTTGAAACAATAGAACTATGGTTGTTTAATGTTTTAGTATAACTAGTTCTTTTTCCTTGTATTTAGTAGTGCTATCTTAAATACTCTTATACACTAATCTGTAGTTGCATAATTTTGATTAACGTACAAGAAAATCTTATTTACTTTATCATGTTACATTGATTTAACTTCATTTTGATTCATCAAACATAACCTTTCATGTTGTTCGTCTAAACACCTTCATTCCACCACGGTAACTTGAATATTGATTCTTATTAAGTGGATACGAGTAGTTTCATGGTCCTTTACAACTGGTTACCTTGTCTTTATGGCCAATAATGAATTCTGTAGATTAACAGTTGTTATGAAGATGGATTTAGAGGATTTCTGAGGCAGGAGTTTTCAAAGATGGTTATGGAGTCTTCTGATCAGTTTCGGGTAGGAATTGATTGATTTTAGGAGTTATTCGTGCGGTTATATGTTCAGTTTTGTTTTCGAATCACACTAATGATACTATGTTCCATTTGTGATTCATTGTTGCGATTCTAATGACAATTATAATTATATTTGACTAGATTGGTGTAGAAGTGCGTTGAAACAATAGAACTATGGTTGTTTAATGTTTTAGTATAACTAGTTCTTTTCCCTTGTATTTAGTAGTGCTTTCTTAAATACTCTTATACACTAATCTGTAGTTGCATAATTTTGATTAACGTACAAGAAAATCTTATTTACTTTATCATGTTACATTTATTTAGCTTCATTTTGATTCATCAAACATTTCCTTTCTTGTTGTTCGTCTAAACACCTTCATTCCACCACTGTAATTTGAATATTGATTCTTATTAAGTGGATACGAGTAGTTTCATGGTCCTTTACAACTGGTTACCTTGTCTTAATGGTCAATAATTGCTTATGTAGATCAACAGTTGTTATGAAGATGGATTTATAGGATTTCTGAGGCAGGAGTGTTCGAAGATGGTTATGGAGTCTTCTGATCAGTTTCAGGTAGGAATGGATTGATTTTAGGAGGTGTTCGTGCAGTTATATGTTCAGTTTTGAATTAGAATCACACTAATGATACTCTGTGCCATTTGTGATTCATTGTTGCGATTCTAATGATAATTATAATTATATTTGATTAGATTGGTTTAGAAGTGCGTTGAAACAATAGAACTATGGTTGTTTAAGGTTTTAGTATAACTAGTTCCTTTCCCATGTATTTAGTAATGCTTTCTTAAGTACTCTTATGCACCAATTTATAGTTGCATAAGTTTGATTAATGTACAAGAAAATCTTATTTACTTTATCATGTTACATTGATTTAACTTCATTTTGATCCATTAAACATTACGTTTCTTCTTGTTCGTCTAAATACCTTCATTGCACCACTGTAATTTGATTGTTGATTCTTATTAAGTGGATACGAGTAGTTTCATGGTCCTTTACAACTGGTTTCCTTGTCTTATTGGTCAATAATCGTTTGTGTAGATCAACAGTTGTTAATAATATGGATTTAGTGAATTTCTGAGGCAGGAGTGTTCGAAGATGGTTATGGAGTCTTCGGATCAGTTTCGGGTAGGAATGGATTGGTTTTAGGAGTTATTCGTGCGGTTATATGTTTAGTTTTGGTTTCGAATCACAGTAATGATACTATGTTCCATTTGTGATTTATTGTTGCGATTCTAAGGATAATTATAATTATATTTGATTAGATTGGTTTAGAAGTGCGTTGAAACAATAGAACTATGGTTGTTTAAGGTTTTAGTATAACTAGTTCTTTTCCCTTGTATTTAGTAGTGCTATATTAAATACTCTTATACACTAATCTGTAGTTGCATAATTTTGATTAACGTACAAGAAAATCTTATTTACTTTATCATGTTACATTAATTTAACTTCATTTTGATTCATCAAACATAACCTTTCATGTGGTTCGTCTAAACACCTTCATTCCACCACGTAACTTGAATATTGATTCTTATTAAGTGGATACGAGTAGTTTCATGGTCCTTTACAACCGGTTACCTTGTCTTAATGGCCAATAATGAATTCTGTAGATTAACAGTTGTTATGAAGATGGATTTAGAGGATTTCTGAGGCAGGAGTTTTCGAAGATGGTTATGGAGTCTTCGGATCAGTTTCGGGTAGGAATGGATTGGTTTTAGGAGTTATTCGTGCGGTTATATGTTTAGTTTTGGTTTCGAATCACAGTAATGATACAATGTTCCATTTGTGATTCATTGTTGCGATTCTAATGACAATTATAATTATATTTGATTAGATTGGTTTAGAAGTGCGTTGAAACAATAGAACTATGGTTGTTTAATGTTTCAGTATAACTAGTTCTTTTCCCTTGTATTTAGTAGTGCTTTCTTAAATACTCTTATACACTAATCTGTAGTTGCATAATTTTGATTAACGTACAAGAAAATCCTATTTACTTTATCATGTTACATTGATTTAATTTCATTATGATTCATCAAACATTACCTTTCTTGTTGTACGTCTAAACACCTTCATTCCACCACTGTAATTTGAATATTGATTCTTATTAAGTGGATACGAGTAGTTTCATGGTCCTTTACAACTGGTTTCTTTGTCTTAATGGTCAATAATGGCTTATGTAGATCAACAGTTGTTATAAAGATGGATTTAGAGGATTTCTGAGGCAGGAGTTTTCGAAGATGGTTATGGAGTCTTCTGATCTGTTTCGTGTAGGAATGGATTGATTTTAAGAGTTATTCGTGCGGTTATAAGTTTAGTTTTGGTTTCGAATCACAGTAATGATACAATGTTCCATTTGTGATTCATTGTTGCGATTCTAAGGATAATTATAATTATATTTGATTAGATTGGTTTAGAAGTGCATTGAAACAATAGAACTATGGTTGTTTAAGGTTTTAGTATAACTAGTTCTTTTCCCTTGTATTTAGTAGTGCTTTCTTAAATACTCTTATACACTAATCTGTAGTTGCATAATTTTGATTAACGTACAAGAAAATCCTATTTACTTTATCATGTTACATTTATTTAACTTCATTTTGATTTATCAAACATTACCTTTCATGTTGTTCGTCTAAACACCTTCATTCCACCACTGTAACTTGAATATTGATTCTTATTAAGTGGATACGAGTAGTTTCATGGTCCTTTACAACTGGTTACCTTGTCTTAATGGTCAATAATGGCTTCTGTAGATCAACAGTTGTTATGAAGATGGATTTAGAGGATTTCTGAGGCAGGAGTTTTCGTAGATGGTTATGGAGTCCTCTGATCAGTTTCGGGTAGGAATGGATTGATTTTAGGAGTTATTCATGCGGTTATATGTTCAGTTTTGGTTTCAAAAAACACTAATGATACTACGTTCCATTTGTGATTCATTGTTGCGATTCTAATGATAATTACAATTATATTTGATTAGATTGGTTTGGAAGTGCTTTGAAACAATAGAACTATGGTTGTTTAATGTTTTAGGATAACTAGTCTTTTCCGTTGTATTTAGTAGTGCTTTCTTAAATACTCTTATACACTAATCTGTAGTTACATAATTTTGTTTAACGTACAAGAAAATCTTATTTACTTTATCAATGTACATTGATTTAACTTCATTTTAATTCATCAAACATTACCTTTCTTATTGTTCGTCTAAACACCTTTATTTCGCCACTGTAATTAGAATATTGATTCTGATTAAGTGGATACGAGTAGTTTCATTTTCTTTTACAACTGGTTTCCTTGTCTTAATGGTCAATAATGGCTTCTGTAGATCAACAGTTGTTATGAAGATAGATTTAGAGGATTTCTGAAGCAGGAGTGTTCGAAGATGGTTATGGAGTCTTCTGATCTGTTTCGGGTAGGAATGGATTGTTTTTAGGAGTTATTCGTGTGGTTATATGTTCAGCTTTGGTTTCAAATCACACTAATGATACTATGTTCCATTTGTGATTCATTGTTGCGATTCTAATGATAATTATAATTATATTTGATTAGATTGGTTTAGAAGTGCGTTGAAACAATAGAACTATGGTTGTTTAATGTTTTAGTATAACTAGTTCTTTTCCCTTGTATTTAGTAGTGCTTTCTTAAATACTCTTATACACTAATCTGTAGTAGCATAATTTTGATTAACGTATAAGAAAATCTTATTTACTTTATCATGTTGCATTGATTTAACTTCATTTTGATTCATCAAACATTACCTTTCTTGTTGTACATTTAAACACCTTCATTCCACCACTGTAATTTGAATATTGATTCTTATTAAGTGGATACGAGTAGTTTCATGGTCCTTTACAACTGGTTTCCTTGTCTTAATGGTCAATAATGGCTTATGTAGATCAACAGTTGTTATAAAGATGGATTTAGAGGATTTCTGAGGCAGAAGTTTTCGAAGATGGTTATGGAGTCTTCTGATCTGTTTCGGGTAGGAATAGATTGATTTTAGGAGTTATTCGTGCGGTTATATGTTTAGTTTTGAGTTCGAATCACACTAATGATACTATGTTCCATTTGTGATTCATTGTTGCGATTCTAATGATAATTATAATTATATTTGATTAGATTGGTTTAGAAGTGCATTGAAACAATAGAACAATGGTTGTTTAAGGTTTTAGTATAACTAGTTCCTTTCTCATGTATTTAGTAATACTTTCTTAAGTATTCTTATGCACCAATTCATAGTTGCATAAGTTTGATTAATGTACAAGAAAATCTAATTTACTTTATCATGTTACATTGATTTAACTTCATTTTGATCCATGAAAACATTACGTTTCTTCTTGTTCGTCTAAATACCTTCATTGCACCACTGTAATTTGATTGTTGATTCTTATTAAGTGGATACGAGTAGTTTCATGGTCCTTTACAACTGGTTTCCTTGTCTTAATGGTCAATAATGGCTTATGTAGATCAACTGTTGTTATGAAGATGGATTTAGAGGATTTCTGAGGCAGGAGTTTTCGAAGATGGTTATGGAGTCTTTTGATCATTTTCGGGTAGGAATGGATTGGTTTTAGGAGTTATTCGTGCGGTTATATGTTTAGTTTTGGTTTCGAATCACAGTAATGATACTATGTTCCATTTGTGATTCGTTGTTGCGATTCTAAGGATAATTATAATTATATTTGATTAAATTGGTTTACAAGTGCGTTGAAACAATAGAACTATGGTTGTTTAAGGTTTTAGTATAACTAGTTCTTTTTCCTTGTATATAGTAGTGCTATCTTAAATACTCTTATACACTAATCTGTAGTTGCATAATTTTGATTAACGTACAAGAAAATCTTATTTACTTTATCATGTTACATTGATTTAATTTCATTTTGATTCATCAAACATAACCTTTCATGTTGTTCGTCTAAACACCTTCATTCCACCACGGTAACTTGAATATTGATTCTTATTAAGTGGATACGAGTAGTTTCATGGTCCTTTACAACTGGTTACCTTGTCTTAATTGTCAATAATGAATTCTGTAGATTAACAGTTGTTATGAAGATGGATTTAGAGGATTTCTGAGGCAGGAGTTTTCGAAGATGGTTATGGACTTTTCTGATCAGTTTCGGGTAGGAATTGATTGATTTTTGGAGTTATTCATGCGGTTATATGTTCAGTTTTGGTTTCAAATCACACTAATGATACTATGCTCCATTTGTGATTCATTGTTGCGATTCTAATGACAATTATAATTATATTTGATTAGATTGGTTTAGAAGTGCGTTGAAACAATAGAACTATGGTTGTTTAATGTTTCAGTATAACTAGTTCTTTTCCCTTGTATTTAGTAGTGCTTTCTTAAATACTCTTATACACTAATCTGTAGTTGCATAATTTTGATTAACGTACAAGAAAATCCTATTTAATTTATCATGTTACATTGATTTAATTTCATTATGATTCATCAAACATTACCTTTCTTGTTGTACGTCTAAACACCTTCATTCCACCACTGTAATTTGAATATTGATTCTTATTAAGTGGATACGAGTAGTTTCATGGTCCTTTACAACTGGTTTCCTTGTCTTAATGGTCAATAATTGCTTATGTAGATCAACAGTTGTTATGAAGATGGATTTAGAGGATTTCTGAGGCAGGAGTTTTCGAAGATGGTTATGGAGTCTTCTGATCATTTTCGGGTAGGAATGGATTGATTTTAGGAGTTATTCGTGCGGTTATATGTTTAGTTTTGGTTTCGAATCACACTAATGATACTATGTTCCATTTGTGATTCATTGTTGCGATTCTGATGATAATTATAATTATATTTGATTAGACTGGTGTAGAAGTGTGTTGAAACAATAGAACTATGGTTGTTTAATGTTTTAGTACAACTAGTTCTTTTCCCTTGTATTTAGTAGTGATTTCTTAAATACTCTTACACACTAATCTGTAGTTGCATAATTTTGATTAACGTATAAGAAAATCTTATTTACTTTATCATGTTACATTGATTTAGCTTCATTTTGATTCATCAAACATTACCTTTCTTGTTGTTCGTCTAAACACCTTCATTCCACCACTGTAATTTGAATATTGATTCTTATTAAGGGGATACGAGTAATTTCATGGTACTTTACAACTGGTTTCTTTGTCTTAATGGTCTATAATGGCTTTTGTAGATCAACTGTTGTTATGAAGATGGATTTAGAGGATTTCTAAGGCAGGAGTGTTCGAAGATGGTTATGAAGCCTTCTGATCAGTTTCGGGTAGGAATGGATTGATTTTAGGAGGTATTCGTGCGGTTATATGTTCAGTTTTGAATTCGAATCACACTAATGATACTATGTTCCATTTGTGATTCATTGTTATGATTCTAATGATAATTATAATTATATTTGATTAGATTGGTTTTGAAATGCGTTGAAACAATAGAACTATGGTTGTTTAAGGTTTTAGTATAACTAGTTCCTTTCCCATGTATTTAGTAATGCTTTCTTAAGTACTCTTATGCACCAATTCATAGTTGCATAAGTTTAATTAATGTACAAGAAAATCTAATTTACTTTATCATGTTACATTGATTTAACTTCATTTTGATCCATGAAAACATTACGTTTCTTCTTGTTCGTCTAAATACCTTCATTGCACCACTGTAATTTGATTGTTGATTCTTATTAAGTGGATACGAGTAGTTTCATGGTCCTTTACAACTGGTTTCCTTGTCTTATTGGTCAATAATCATTTGTGTAGATCAACAGTTGTTAATAAGATGGATTTAGTGAATTTCTGAGGCAGGAGTGTTCGAAGATGGTTATGGAGTCTTCAGATCAGTTTCGTGTAGGAATGGATTGATTTTAAGAGTTATTCGTGCGGTTATAAGTTTAGTTTTGGTTTCGAATCACAGTAATGATACAATGTTCCATTTGTGATTCATTGTTGCGATTCTAAGGATAATTATAATTATATTTGATTAGATTGGTTTAGAAGTGCGTTGAAACAATAGAACTATGGTTGTTTAAGGTTTTAGTATAACTAGTTCTCTTCCCTTGTATTTAGTAGTGCTTTCTTAAATACTCTTATACACTAATCTGTAGTTGCATAATTTTGATTAACGTACAAGAAAATCTTATTTGCGTTATCATGTTACATTTATTTAACTTCATTTTGATTTATCAAACATTACCTTTCATGTTGTTCGTCTAAACACCTTCATTCCACCACTGTAACTTGAATATTGATTCTTATTAAGTGGATACGAGTAGTTTCATGGTCCTTTACAACTGGTTACCTTGTCTTAATGGTCAATAATGGCTTCTGTAGATCAACAGTTGTTATGAAGATGGATTTAGAGGATTTCTGAGGCAGGAGTTTTCGTAGATGGTTATGGAGTCCTCTGATCTGTTTCGGGTAGGAATGGATTGATTTTAGGAGTTATTCATGCGGTTATATGTTCAGTTTTGGTTTCAAATAACATTAATGATACTATGTTCCATTTGCGATTCATTGTTGCGATTCTAATGATAATTATAATTATACTTGATTAGATTGGTTTAGAAGTGCGTTGAAACAATAGAACTATGGTTGTTTAATGTTTTAGTACAACTAGTTCTTTTCCCTTGTATTTAGTAGTGCTTTCTTAAATACTCTGATACACTAATCTGTAGTTGCATAATTTTGATTAACGTATAAGAAAATTTTATTTACTTTATCATGTTACATTGATTTAGCTTCATTTTGATTCAGCAAATGTTACCTTTCTTATTGTTCGTCTAAACACCTTCATTCAACCACTGTAATTTGAATATTGATTCTTATTAAGTGGATACGAGTAGTTTCATGGTACTTTACAACTGGTTTCCTTGTCTTAATGGTCTATAATGGCTTTTGTAGATCAACTGTTGTTATGAAGATGAATTTAGAGGATTTCTGAGGCAGGAGTGTTCGAAGATGGTTATGGAGCCTTCTGATCAGTTTCGGGTAGGAATGGATTGATTTTAGGAGGTATTCGTGCGGTTATATGTTTAGTTTTGAATTCGAATCACACTAATGATACTATGTTCCATTTGTGATTCATTGTTGCGATTCTAATGATTATTATAATTATATTTGATTAGATTGGTTTAGAAGTGCATTGAAACAATAGATCAATGGTTGTTTAAGGTTTTAGTATAACTAGTTCCTTTCCCATGTATTTAGTGATACTTTCTTAAGTATTCTTATGCACCAATTCATAGTTGCATAAGTTTGATTAATGTACAAGAAAATCTAATTTACTTTATCATGTTACATTGATTTAACTTCATTTTGATCCATGAAAACATTACGTTTCTTCTTGTTCGTCTAATTACCTTCATTGCACCACTGTAATTTGATTGTTGATTCTTATTAAGTGGATACGAGTAGTTTCATGGTCCTTTACAACTGGTTTCCTTGTCTTAATGGTCAATAATGGCTTATGTAGATCAACTGTTGTTATGCAGATGGATTTAGAGGATTTCTGAGGCAGGAGTTTTCGAAGATGGTTATGGAGTCTTTTGATCATTTTCGGGTAGGAATGGATTGGTTTTAGGAGTTATTCATGCGGTTATATGTTTAGTTTTGGTTTCGAATCACAGTAATGATACTATGTTCCATTTGTGATTCGTTGTTGCGATTCTAAGGATAATTATAATTATATTTGATTAAATTGGTTTAGAAGTGCGTTGAAACAATAGAACTATGGTTGTTTAAGGTTTTAGTATAACTAGTTCTTTTCCCTTGTATATAGTAGTGCTATCTTAAATACTCTTATACACTAATCTGTAGTTGCATAATTTTGATTAACGTACAAGAAAATCTTATTTACTTTATCATGTTACATTGATTTAATTTCATTTTGATTCATCAAACATAACCTTTCATGTTGTTCGTCTAAACACCTTCATTCCACCACGGTAACTTGAATATTGATTCTTATTAAGTGGATACGAGTAGTTTCATGGTCCTTTACAACTGGTTACCTTGTCTTAATTGTCAATAATGAATTCTGTAGATTAACAGTTGTTATGAAGATGGATTTAGAGGATTTCTGAGGCAGGAGTTTTCGAAGATGGTTATGGACTCTTCTGATCAGTTTCGGGTAGGAATTGATTGATTTTAGGAGTTATTCATGCGGTTATATATTCAGTTTTGGTTTCAAATCACACTAATGATACTATGCCCCATTTGTGATTCATTGTTGCGATTCTAATGACAATTATAATTATATTTGATTAGATTGGTTTAGAAGTGCGTTGAAATAATAGAACTATGGTTGTTTAATGTTTCAGTATAACTAGTTATTTTCCCTTGTATTTAGTAGTGCTTTCTTAAATACTCTTATACACTAATCTGTAGTTGCATAATTTTGATTAACGTACAAGAAAATCCTATTTAATTTATCATGTTACATTGATTTAATTTCATTATGATTCATCAAACATTACCTTTCTTGTTGTACGTCTAAACACCTTCATTCCACCACTGTAATTTGAATATTGATTCTTATTAAGTGGATACGAGTAGTTTCATGGTCCTTTACAACTGGTTTCCTTGTCTTAATGGTCAATAATTGCTTATGTAGATCAACAGTTGTTATGAAGATGGATTTAGAGGATTTCTGAGGCAGGAGTTTTCGAAGATGGTTATGGAGTCTTCTGATCATTTTCGGGTAGGAATGGATTGATTTTAGGAGTTATTCGTGCGGTTATATGTTTAGTTTTGGTTTCGAATCACACTAATGATACTATGTTCCATTTGTGATTCATTGTTGCGATTCTGATGATAATTATAATTATATTTGATTAGACTGGTGTAGAAGTGTGTTGAAACAATAGAACTATGGTTGTTTAATGTTTTAGTACAACTAGTTCTTTTCCCTTGTATTTAGTAGTGATTTCTTAAATACTCTTACACACTAATCTGTAGTTGCATAATTTTGATTAACGTATAAGAAAATCTTATTTACTTTATCATGTTACATTGATTTAGCTTCATTTTGATTCATCAAACATTACCTTTCTTGTTGTTCGTCTAAACACCTTCATTCCACCACTGTAATTTGAATATTGATTCTTATTAAGTGGATACGAGTAGTTTCATGGTACTTTACAACTGGTTTTCTTGTCTTAATGGTCTATAATGGCTTTTGTAGATCAACTGTTGTTATGAAGATGGATTTAGAGGATTTCTAAGGCAGGAGTGTTCGAAGATGGTTATGAAGCCTTCTGATTAGTTTCGGGTAGGAATGGATTGATTTTAGGAGGTATTCGTGCGGTTATATGTTCAGTTTTGAATTCGAATCACACTAATGATACTATGTTCCATTTGTGATTCATTGTTACGATTCTAATGATAATTATAATTATATTTGATTAGATTGGTTTTGAAGTGCGTTGAAACAATAGAACTATGGTTGTTTAAGGTTTTAGTATAACTAGTTCCTTTCCCATGTATTTAGTAATGCTTTCTTAAGTACTCTTATGCACCAATTCATAGTTGCATAAGTTTGATTAATGTACAAGAAAATCTAATTTACTTTATCATGTTACATTGATTTAACTTCATTTTGATCCATGAAAACATTACGTTTCTTCTTGTTCGTCTAAATACCTTCCTTGCACCACTGTAATTTGATTGTTGATTCTTATTAAGTGGATACGAGTAGTTTCATGGTCCTTTACAACTGGTTTCCTTGTCTTATTGGTCAATAATCGTTTGTGTAGATCAACAGTTGTTAATAAGATGGATTTAGTGAATTTCTGAGGCAGGAGTGTTCGAAGATGGTTATGGAGTCTTCAGATCAGTTTCGTGTAGGAATGGATTGATTTTAAGAGTTATTCGTGCGGTTATAAGTTTAGTTTTGGTTTCGAATCACAGTAATGATACAATGTTCCATTTGTGATTCATTGTTGCGATTCTAAGGATAATTATAATTATATTTGATTAGATTAGTTTAGAAGTGCGTTGAAACAATAGAACTATGGTTGTTTAAGGTTTTAGTATAACTAGTTCTCTTCCCTTGTATTTAGTAGTGCTTTCTTAAATACTCTTATACACTAATCTGTAGTTGCATGATTTTGATTAACGTACAAGAAAATCTTATTTGCTTAATCATGTTACATTTATTTAACTTCATTTTGATTTATCAAACATTACCTTTCATGTTGTTCATCTAAACACCTTCATTCCACCACGGTAACTTGAATATTGATTCTTATTAAGTGGATACGAGTAGTTTCATGGTCCTTTACAACTGGTTACCTTGTCTTAATGGTCAATAATGAATTCTGTAGATTAACAGTTGTTATGAAGATGGATTTAGAGGATATCTGAGGCAGGAGTTTTCGAAGATGGTTATGGAGTCTTCTGATCAGTTTCGGGTAGGAATTGATTGATTTTAGGAGTTATTCATGCGGTTATATGTTCAGTTTTGGTTTCAAATCACACTAATGATACTATGCCCCATTTGTGATTCATTGTTGCGATTCTAATGACAATTATAATTATATTTGATTAGATTGGTTTAGAAGTGCGTTGAAACAATAGAACTATGGTTGTTTAATGTTTCAGTATAACTAGTTCTTTTCCCTTGTATTTAGTAGTGCTTTCTTAAATACTCTTATACACTAATCTGTAGTTGCATAATTTTGATTAACGTACAAGAAAATCCTATTTACTTTATCATGTTACATTGATTTAATTTCATTATGATTCATCAAACATTACCTTTCTTGTTGTACGTCTAAACACCTTCATTCCACCACTGTAATTTGAATATTGATTCTTATTAAGTGGATACGAGTAGTTTCATGGTCCTTTACAACTGGTTTCCTTGTCTTAATGGTCAATAATGGCTTATGTAGATCAACTGTTGTTATGAAGATGGATTTAGAGGATTTCTGAGGCAGGAGTTTTCGAAGATGGTTATGGAGTCTTTTGATCATTTTCGGGTAGGAATGGATTGGTTTTAGGAGTTATTCGTGCGGTTATATGTTTAGTTTTGGTTTCGAATCACAGTAATGATACTATGTTCCATTTGTGATTCATTGTTGCGATTCTAAGGATAATTTTAATTATATTTGATTAAATTGGTTTAGAAGTGCGTTGAAACAATAGAACTATGGTTGTTTAAGGTTTTAGTATAACTAGTTCTTTTCCCTTGTATTTAGTAGTGCTATCTTAAATACTCTTATACACTAATCTGTAGTTGCATAATTTTGACTAACGTACATGAAAATCTTATTTACTTTATCATGTTACATTGATTTAATTTCATTTTGATTCATCAAACATAACCTTTCATGTTGTTCGTCTAAACACCTTCATTCCACCACGGTAACTTGAATATTGATTCTTATTAAGTGGATACGAGTAGTTTCATGGTCCTTTACAACTGGTTACCTTGTCTTAATGGTCAATAATGAATTCTATAGATTAACAGTTGTTATGAAGATGGATTTAGAGGATATCTGAGGCAGGAGTTTTCGAAGATGGTTATGGAGTCTTCTGATCAGTTTCGGGTAGGAATTGATTGATTTTAGGAGTTATTCATGCTGTTATATGTTCAGTTTTGGTTTCAAATCACACTAATGATACTATGCTCCATTTGTGATTCATTGTTGCGATTCTAATGAGAATTATAATTATATTTGATTAGATTGGTTTAGAAGTGCGTTGAAACAATAGAACTATGGTTGTTTAATGTTTCAGTATAACTAGTTCTTTTCCCTTGTATTTAGTAGTGCTTTCTTAAATACTCTTATACACTAATCTGTAGTTGCATAATTTTGATTAACGTACAAAAAAATCCTATTTACTTTATCATGTTACATTGATTTAATTTCATTATGATTCATCAAACATTACCTTTCTTGTTGTATGTCTAAACACCTTCACTCCACCACTGTAATTTGAATATTGATTCTTATTAAGTGGATACGAGTAGTTTCATGGTTCTTTACAACTGGTTTCCTTGTCTTAATGGTCAATAATTGCTTATGTAGATCAACAGTTGTTATGAAGATGGATTTAGAGGATTTCTGAGGCAGGAGTTTTCGAAGATGGTTATGGAGTCTTCTGATCATTTTCGGGTAGGAATGGATTGATTTTAGGAGTTATTCGTGCGGTTATATGTTTAGTTTTGGTTTTGAATCACACTAATGATACTATGTTCCATTTGTGATTCATTGTTGCGATTCTGATGATAATTATAATTATATTTGACTAGACTGGTGTAGAAGTGTGTTGAAACAATAGAACTATGGTTGTTTAATGTTTTAGTACAACTAGTTCTTTTCCCTTGTATTTAGTAGTGATTTCTTAAATACTCTTACACACTAATCTGTAGTTGCATAATTTTGATTAACGTATAAGAAAATCTTATTTACTTTATCATGTTACATTGATTTAGCTTCATTTTGATTCATCAAACATTACCTTTCTTGTTGTTCGTCTAAACACCTTCATTCCACCACTGTAATTTGAATATTGATTCTTATTAAGTGGATACGAGTAGTTTCATGGTACTTTACAACTGGTTTCCTTGTCTTAATGGTCTATAATGGCTTTTGTAGATCAACTTTTGTTATGAAGATGGATTTAGAGGATTTCTAAGGCAGGAGTGTTCAAAGATGGTTATGAAGCCTTCTGATCAGTTTCGGGTAGGAATGGATTGATTTTAGGAGGTATTCGTGCGGTTATATGTTCAGTTTTGAATTCGAATCACACTAATGATACTATGTTCCATTTGTGATTCATTGTTACGATTCTAATGATAATTATAATTATATTTGATTAGATTGGTTTTGAAGTGCGTTGAAACAATAGAACTATGGTTGTTTAAGGTTTTAGTATAACTAGTTCATTTCCCATGTATTTAGTAATGCTTTCTTAAGTACTCTTATGCACCAATTCATAGTTGCATAAGTTTGATTAATGTACAAGAAAATCTAATTTACTTTATCATGTTACATTGATTTAACTTCATTTTGATCCATGAAAACATTACGTTTCTTCTTGTTCGTCTAAATACCTTCCTTGCACCACTGTAATTTGATTGTTGATTCTTATTAAGTGGATACGAGTAGTTTCATGGTCCTTTACAACTGGTTTCCTTGTCTTATTGGTCAATAATCGTTTGTGTAGATCAACAGTTGTTAATAAGATGGATTTAGTGAATTTCTGAGGCAGGAGTGTTCGAAGATGGTTATGGAGTCTTCAGATCAGTTTCGTGTAGGAATGGATTGATTTTAAGAGTTATTCGTGCGGTTATAAGTTTAGTTTTGGTTTCGAATCACAGAAATGATACAATGTTCCATTTGTGATTCATTGTTGCGATTCTAAGGATAATTGTAATTATATTTGATTAGATTGGTTTAGAAGTGCGTTGAAACAATAGAACTATGGTTGTTTAAGGTTTTAGTATAACTAGTTCTCTTCCCTTGTATTTAGTAGTGCTTTCTTAAATACTCTTATACACTAATCTGTAGTTGCATAATTTTGATTAACGTACAAGAAAATCTTATTTGCTTTATCATGTTACATTTATTTAACTTCATTTTGATTTATCAAACATTACCTTTCATGTTGTTCATCTAAAAACCTTCATTCCACCACGGTAACTTGAATATTGATTCTTATTAAGTGGATACGAGTAGTTTCATGGTCCTTTACAACTGGTTACCTTGTCTTAATGGTCAATAATGAATTCTGTCGATTAACAGTTGTTATGAAGATGGATTTAGAGGATATCTGAGGCAGGAGTTTTCGAAGATGGTTATCGAATCTTCTGATCAGTTTTGGGTAGGAATTGATTGATTTTAGGAGTTATTCATGCGGTTATATGTTCAGTTTTGGTTTCAAATCACACTAATGATACTATGCCCCATTTGTGATTCATTGTTGCGATTCTAATGATAATTATAATTATACTTGATTAGATTGGTTTAGAAGTGCGTTGAAACAATAGAACTATGGTTGTTTAATGTTTTAGTACAACTAGTTCTTTTCCCTTGTATTTAGTAGTGCTTTCTTAAATACTCTTATACACTAATCTGTAGTTGCATAATTTTGATTAACGTACAAGAAAATCTTATTTACTTTATCATGTTACATTGATTTAGCTTCATTTTGATTCATCAAACGTTACCTTTCTTGTTGTTCGTCTAAACACCTTCATTCCACCACTGTAATTTGAATATTGATTCTTATTAAGTGGATACGAGTAGTTTCATGGTACTTTACAACTGGTTTCCTTGTCTTAATGGTCTATAATGGCTTTTGTAGATCAAATGTTGTTATGAAGATGGATTTAGAGGATTTCTGAGGCAGGAGTGTTCGAAGATGGTTATGGAGCCTTCTGACCAGTTTCGGGTAGGAATGGATTGATTTTAGGAGGTATTCGTGCGGTTATATGTTTAGTTTTGAATTCGAATCACACTAATGATACTATGTTCCATTTGTGATTCATTGTTGCGATTCTAATGATAATTATAATTATATTTGATTAGATTGGTTTAGAAGTGCATTGAAACAATAGAACAATGGTTGTTTAAGGTTTTAGTATAACTAGTTCCTTTCCCATGTATTTAGTAATGCTTTCTTAAGTACTCTTATGCACCAATTCATAGTTGCATAAGTTTGATTAATGTACAAGAAAATCTAATTTACTTTATCATGTTACATTGATTTAACTTCATTTTGATCCAAGAAAACATTACGTTTCTTCTTGTTCGTCTAAATACCTTCATTGCACCATTGTAATTTGATTGTTGATTCTTATTAAGTGGATACGAGTAGTTTCATGGTCCTTTACAACTGGTTTCCTTGTCTTAATGGTCAATAATGGCTTATGTAGATCAACAGTTGTTATAAAGATGGATTTAGAGGATTTCTGAGGCAGGAGTTTTCGAAGATGGTTATGGAGTCTTTTGATCATTTTCGTGTAGGAATGGATTGATTTTAGGAGTTATTCGTGCGGTTATATGTTCAGTTTTGGTTTCGAATCACACTAATGATACTATGTTCCATTTGTGATTCATTGTTGCGATTCTAATGATAATTATAATTATACTTGATTAGATTGGTTTAGAAGTGCATTGAAACAATAGAACTATGGTTGTTTAATGTTTTAGTACAACTAGTTCTTTTCCCTTGTATTTAGTAGTGCTTTCTTAAATACTCTTATACACTAATCTGTAGTTGCATAATTTTGATTAACGTACAAGAAAATCTTATTTACTTTATCACGTTACATTGATTTAGCTTCATTTTGATTCATCAAACGTTACCTTTCTTGTTGTTCGTCTAAACACCTTCATTCCACCACTGTAATTTGAATATTGATTTTTATTAAGTGGGTACGAGTAGTTTCATGGTACTTTACAACTGGTTTCCTTGTCTTAATGGTCTATAATGGCTTTTGTAGATCAACTGTTGTTATGAAGATGGATTTAGAGGATTTCTGAGGCAGGAGTGTTCGAAGATGGTTATGAAGCCTTCTGATTAGTTTCGGGTAGGAATGGATTGATTTTAGGAGTTATTCCTGCGGTTATATGTTCAGTTTTGGTTTCGAATCACACTAATGATACTATGTTTCATTTGTGATTCTTTGTTGCGATTCTAATGATAATTATAATTATATTTCATTAGATTGGTTTAGAAGTGCGTTGAAACAATAGAACTATGGTTGTTTAAGGTTTTAGTATAACTAGTTCCTTTCCCATGTAATTAGTAATGCTTTCTTAAGTACTCTTATGCACCAATTCATAGTTGCATAAGTTTGATTAATGTACAAGAAAATCTAATTTACTTTATCATGTTACATTGATTTAACTTCATTTTGATCCAAGAAAACATTACGTTTCTTCTTGTTCGTCTAAATACCTTCATTGCACCATTGTAATTTGATTGTTGATTCTTATTAAGTGGATACGAGTAGTTTCATGGTCCTTTACAACTGGTTTCCTTGTCTTAATGGTCAATAATTGCTTATGTAGATCAACAGTTGTTATGAAGATGGATTTAGAGGATTTCCGAGGCAGGAGTTTTCGAAGATGGTTATGGAGTTTTCTGATCATTTTTGGGTAGGAATGGATTGATTTTAGGAGTTATTCGTGCGGTTATATGTTCAGTTTTGGTTTCGAATCACACTAATGATACTATGTTCCATTTGTGATTCATTGTTGCGATTCTTATGATAATTATAATTATATTTGATTAGATTGGTGTAGAAGTGTGTTGAAACAATAGAACTATGGTTGTTTAATGTTTTAGTACAACTAGTTCTTTTCCCTTGTATTTAGTAGTGATTTCTTAAATACTCTTACACACTAATCTGTAGTTGCATAATTTTGATTAACGTATAAGAAAATCTTATTTACTCTATCATGTTACATTGATTTAGCTTCATTTTGATTCATCAAACATTACCTTTCTTGTTGTACATCTAAACACCTTCATTCCACCACTGTAGTTTGAATATTGATTCTTATTAAGTGGATACGAGTAGTTTCATGGTCCTTTACAACTGGTTTCCTTGTCTTAATGGTCAATAATGGCTTATGTAGATCAACAGTTGTTATAAAGATGGATTTAGAGGATTTCTGAGGCAGGAGTTTTCGAAGATGGTTATGGAGTCTTCTGATCATTTTCGTGTAGGAATGGATTGATTTTAGGAGTTATTCGTGCGGTTATATGTTTAGTTTTGGTTTCGAATCACACTAATGATACTATGTTCCATTTGTGATTCATTGTTGCGATTCTAATGATAATTATAATTATACTTGATTAGATTGGTTTAGAAGTGCGTTGAAACAATAGAACTATGGTTGTTTAATGTTTTAGTACAACTAGTTCTTTTCCCTTGTATTTAGTAGTGCTTTCTTAAATACTCTTATACACTAATCTATAGTTGCATAATTTTGATTAACGTACAAGAAAATCTTATTTACTTTATCACGTTACATTGATTTAGCTTCATTTTGATTCATCAAACGTTACCTTTCTTGTTGTTCGTCTAAACACCTTCATTCCACCACTGTAATTTGAATATTGATTTTTATTAAGTGGATACGAGTAGTTTCATGGTACTTTACAACTGGTTTCCTTGTCTTAATGGTCTATAATGGCTTTTGTAGATCAACTGTTGTTATGAAGATGGATTTAGAGGATTTCTGAGGCAGGAGTGTTCGAAGATGGTTATGGACTGCGGTTATATGTTCAGTTTTGGTTTCGAATCACACTAATGATACTATGTTTCATTTGTGATTCTTTGTTGCGATTCTAATGATAATTATAATTATATTTGATTAGATTGGTTTAGAAGTGCGTTGAAACAATAGAACTATGGTTGTTTAATGTTTTAGTATAACTACTTCCTTTCCCATCTATTTAGTAATGCTTTCTTAAGTACTCTTATGCACCAATTCATAGTTTCATAATTTTGATTAATGTACAAGAAAATCTTATTTACTTTATCATGCTACAATGATTTAACTTCATTTTGATCCATCAAACATTACGTTTCTTCTTGTTCGTCTAAATACCCTCATTCCACCACTGTAATTTGATTGTTGATTCTTATTAAGTGGATACGAGTAGTATCATGGTCCTTTACAACTGGTTTTCTTGTCTTAATGGTTAATAATGGCTTTTGTAGATCAACTGTTGTTATGAAGATGGATTTAGAGAATTTCTGAGGCAGGAGTGTTCGAAGATGGTTATGGAGTCTTCTGATCATTTTTGGGTAGGAATGGATTGATTTTAGGAGTTATTCGTGCGGTTATATGTTCAGTTTTGGTTTCGAATCACACTAATGATACTATGTTCCATTTGTGATTCATTGTTGCGATTCTAATGTTAATTATAATTATATTTGATTAGATTGGTTTAGAAGTGCGTTGAAACAATAGAACTATGGTTGTTTAATGTTTTAGTATAACTAGTTCTTTTCCCTTGTATTTAGTATTGATTTCTTAAATACTCTTATACACTAATATGTAGTTGCATAATTTTGATTAACGTACAAGAAAATCTTATTTACTTTATCATGTTACATTGATTTAGCTTCATTTTGATTCATCAAACATTACCTTTCTTCTTGTTCGTCTAAACACCTTCATTCCACCACTATAATTTGAATATTGATTAAGTGGATACGAGTAGTTTTATGGTCCTTTACAACTGGTTTTCTTGTCTTAATGGTCAATAATGGCTTCTGTAGATCAACAGTTGTTATGAAGATGGATTTAGAGGATTTCTGAGGCAGGAGTGTTCGAAGATGGTTATGGAGTTTTCTGATCAGTTTCGGGTAGGAATGGATTGATTTTAGGAGTTATTCGTGTGGTTATATGTTCAGTTTTGGTCTCGAATCACACTAACGATACTATGCTCCATTTGTGATTCATTGTTGCGATTCTAATGATAATTATAATCATATTTGATTAGATTGGTTTAGAAGTGCATTGAAACAATAGAACTATGGTTGTTTAAGGTTTTAGTATAACTAGTTCCTTTCCCATGTATTTAGTAATGCTTTCTTAAGTACTCTTATGCACCAATTCATAGTTGCATAATTTTGATTAATGTACAAGAAAATCTTATTTACTTTATCATGCTACATTGATTTAACTTTATTTTGATCTATCAAACATTACCTTTCATGTTGTTCATCTAAACACCTTCATTCCACCACTGTAACTTGAATATTGATTCTTATTAAGTGGATATGAGTAGTTTCATGGTCCTTTACAACTGGTTTTCTTGTCTTAATGGTCAATAATGGCTTTTGTAGATCAACAGTTGTTATGAAGATGGATTTAGAGGATTTCTGAGGCAGGTGTTTTCGAAGATGGTTATGGAGTCTTCTGATCAGTTTCGGGTAGGAATGGATTGATTTTAGGAGTTATTCATGCGGTTATATGTTCAGTTTTGGTTTCAAATTACACTAATGATACTACGTTCCATTTGTGATTCATTGTTGCGATTCTAATAATAATTATAATTATATTTGATTAGATTGGTTTAGAAGTGCGTTGAAACAACAGAACTATGGTTGTTTAATGTTTTAGGATAACTAGTTCTTTTCCCTTGTATTTAGTAGTGCTTTCTTAAATACTCTTATACACTAATCTGTAGTTGCATATTTTTGTTTAACGTACAAGAAAAGCATATTTATTTTATCAATGTACATTGATTTAACTTCATTTTGATTCATCAAACATTACCTTTCTTGCTTTTCGTCTAAACACATTCATTCCACCACTGTAAATTGAATATTGATTCTTATTAAGTGGATACGAGTAGTTTCGTGGTCCTTTACAACTGGTTTCTTTGTCTTAATGGCTTATGTAGATCAACAGTTGTTATGAAGATGGATTTAGAGGATTTCTGAGGCAGGAGTTTTCAAAGATGGTTATGGAGTCTTCTGATCATTTGCGGGTAGGAATGGATTGATTTTAGGAGTTATTCGTGCGGTTATATGTTCAGTTTTGGTTTCGAATCACACTAATGATACTATGTTCCATTTGTGATTCATTGTTGCGATTCTAATGATAATTGTAATTATATTTGATTAGATTGGTTTAGAAGTGCGTTGAAACAATAGAACTATGGTTGTTTAATGTTTTAGTACAACTAGTTTTTTTCCCTTGTGTTTAGTAGTGATTTCTTAAATACTCTTATACACTAATCTGTTGTTGCATAATTTTGATTAACGTACAAGAAAATCTTATTAACTTTATCATGTTACATTGATTTAGCTTCAATTTGATTCATCAAACATTACCTTTCTTGTTGTTCATCTAAACACCTTCATTCCATCACTGTAATTTGAATATTGATTCTTATTAAGTGGATACGAGTAGTTTCATGGTACTTTACAACTGGTTTCCTTGTCTTAATGGTCTATAATGGCTTTTGTAGATCAACTGTTGTTAGATGGCTTTTAGAGGATTTCTGAGGCAGGAGTGTTCGAAGATGGTTATGGAGCCTTCTGATCAGTTTCGGGTAGGAATGGATTGATTTTAGGATGTATTCGTGCGGTTATATGTTCAGTTTTGAATTCAAATCACACTAATGATACTATGTTCCATTTGTGATTCATTGTTGCGATTCTAATGATAATTATAATTATATTTGATTAGATTGGTTTAGAAGTGCGTTGAACCAATAGAACTATGGTTGTTTAAGGTTCTAGTATAACTAGTTCCTTTCCCATGTATTTAGTAATGCTTTCTTAAGTACTCTTATGCACCAATTCATAGTTGCATAAGTTTGATTAATGTACAAGAAAATCTTATTTGCTTTATCATGTTACAATGATTTAACTTCATTTTGATCCATCAAACATTACGTTTCTTCTTGTTCGTCTAAATACCTTCATTGCACCACTGTAATTTGATTGTTGATTCTTATTAAGTGGATACGAGTAGTTTCATGGTCCTTTACAACTGGTTTCCTTGTCTTATTGGTCAATAATTGTTTGTGTAGAACAACAGTTGTTAATAAGATGGATTTAGTGAATTTCTAAGGCAGGAGTGTTCGAAGATGGTTATGGAGTCTTCTGATCAGTTTCGGGTAGGAATAGATTGATTTTAGGAGTTATTCGTGCGGTTATATGTTTAGTTTTGGTTTAAAATCACAGTAATGATACTATGTTCCATTTGTGATTCATTGTTGCGATTCTAAGGATAATTATAATTATATTTGATTAGATTGGTTTAGAAGTGCGTTGAAACAATACAACTATGGTTGTTTAAGGTTTTAGTATAAATAGTTCTTTTCCCTTGTATTTAGTAGTGCTATCTTAAATACTCTTATACACTAATCTGTAGTTGCATAATTTTGATTAACGTAGAAGAAAATCTTATTTACTTTATCATGTTACATTGATTTAACTTCATTTTGACTCATCAAACATTACCTTTCATGTTGTTCGTCTAAACACCTTCATTCCACCAATGTAACTTGAATATTGATTCTTATTAAGTGGATACGAGTAGTTTCATGGTCCTTTACAACTGGTTACCTTGTCTTAATGGCAATAATGGCTTTTGTAGATCAACAGTTGTTATGAAGATGGATTTAGAGGATTTCTGAGGCAGGAGTGTTCAAAGATGGTTATGGAGTCTTCTGATCAGTTCCGGGTAGGAATGGATTGATTTTCGGAGTTAGTCGTGTGGTTATATGTTCAGTTTCGGTTTCGAATCACACTAATGATACTATGTTACATTTTTGATTCATTGTTGCGATTCTAAGGATAATTATTATCATATTTGGTTAGATTGGTTTAGAAGTACGTTGAAACAATAGAACTATGGTTGTTTAAGGTTTTAGTATAACTATTTCCTTTCCCATGTATTTAGTAATGCTTTCTTAAGTACTCTTATGCACCAATTCGTAGTTGTATAATTTTGATTGACGTGCAAGAAAATCTTATTTACTTTATCATGTTACATTGATTTCACTTTATTTTAATCCATCAAACATTATGTTTCTTCTTGTTCGTCTAAATACATTCATTCCACCACTGTAATTTGATTATTGATTCTTATTAAGTGGGTACGAGTAGTTTCATGGTCCTTTACAACTGGTTTCCTTGTCTTATTGGTCAATAATCGTTTGTGTAGATCAACAGTTGTTAATAAAATGGATTTAGTGAATTTCTGAGGCGGGAGTGTTCGAAGATGGTTATGGAGTCTTCTGATTAGTTTCGGGTAGGAATGCATTGATTTTAGGAGTTATTCCTGCGGTTATATGTTCAGTTTTGGTTTCGAATCACACTAATGATACTATGTTCCATTTGTGATTCTTTGTTGCGATTCTAATGATAATTATAATTTTATTTGATTAGATTAGTTTAGAAGTGCGTTGAAACAATAGAACTATGGTTGTTTAATGTTTTAGTATAACTAGTTCTTTTCCCTTGTATTTAGTAGTGATTTCTTAAATACTCTTATACACTAATCTGTAGTTGCATAATTTTGATTAACGTACTAGAAAATCTTATTTACTTTATCATGTTACATTGATTTACCTTCATTTGGATTCATCAAACATTACCTTTCTTGTTGTTCGTATAAACACCTTCATTCCACCACTATAATTTGAATATTGATTCTTATTATGTGGATACGAGTAGTTTCATGGTCCTTTACAACTGGTTTCCTTGTCTTAATGGTCAATAATGGCTTCTGTAGATCAACAGTTGTTATGAAGATGGATTTATAGGATTTCTGAGGCAGGAGTGTTCGAAGATGGTTATGGAGTCTTCTGATCAGTTTCGGGTAGGAATGGATTGATTTTAAGAGTTATTCGTGTGGTTATATGTTCATTTTTGGTGTCGAATCACACTAATGATACTATGCTTCATTTGTGATTCATTGTTGCGATTCTAATGAAAATTATAGTCATATTTGATTAGATTGGTTTATAAGTGCGTTGAAACAATAGAACTATGGTTGTTTAAGGTATTAGTATAACTAGTTCCTTTCCCATGTATTTAGTAATGCTTTCTTAAGTACTCTTATGCACCAATTCATAGTTGCATAATTTTGATCAATGTACAAGAAAATCTTATTTACTTTATCATGCTACATTGATTTAACTTCATTTTGATCCATCAAACATTACGTTTCTTCTTGTTCGTCTAAATACCCTCATTCCATCACTGTAATTTAATTGTTGATTCTTATTAAGTGGATACGAGTAGTTTCATGGTCCTTTACAACTGGTTTCTTTGTCTTAATTGTCAATAATGATTTGTGTAGATCAATAGTTGTTATTAAGATGGATTTAATGGATTTCTGAGGCAGGAGTGTTCGAAGATGGTTATGGAGTCTTCTGATCAGTTTCGGGTAGGAATGGATTGATTTTTGGAGTTAGTCGTGTGGTTATATGTTATGTTTTTGTTTCGAATCACACTAATGACACTATGTTCCATTTGTGATTCATTGTTGCGATTCTGATGATAATTATTATCATATTTGGTTAGATTGGTTTAGAAATACGTTGAAACAATAGAACTATGGTTGTTTAAGGTTTTAGTATAACTAGTTCCTTTCCCATTTATTTACTAATTCTTTCTTAAGTAATCTTATGCACCAATTCGTAGTTGCGTAATTTTGATTGACGTACAAGAGAATCTTATTTACTTTATCATGTTACATTGATTTAACTTCATTTTGATCCATCAAACATTATGTTTCTTCTTGTTCGTCTAAATACCTTCATTCCACCACTGCAATTTGATTATTGATTCTTATTAAGTGGATACGAGTAGTTTCATGGTCCTTTACAACTGGTTTCCTTGTCTTAATGGTCAATAATGGTTTGTGTAGATCAACAGTTGTTAATAAAATGGATTTAGTGAATTTCTGAGGCAGGAGTGTTCGAAGATGGTTATGGAGTCTTCTGATTAGTTTCGGGTAGGAATGCATTGATTTTAGGAGTTATTCCTGCGGTTATATGTTCAGTTTTGGTTTCGAATCACACTAATGATACTATGTTCCATTTGTGATTCTTTGTTGCGATTCTAATGATAATTATAATTATATTTGATTAGATTGGTTTAGAAGTGCGTTGAAACAATAGAACTAAGGTTGTTTAATGTTTTAGTATAACTAGTTCTTTTCCCTTGTCTTTAGTAGTGATTTCTTAAATACTCTTATACACTAATCTGTAGTTGCATAATTTTGATTAACGTACAGGAAAATCTTATTTACTTTATCATGTTACATTGATTTACCTTCATTTGGATTCATCAAACATTACCTTTCTTGTTGTTCGTCTAAACACCTTCATTCCACCACTGTAATTTGAATATTGATTCTTATTATGTGGATACGAGTAGTTTCATGGTCCTTTACAACTGGTGTCCTTATCTTAATGGTCAATAATGGCTTCTGTAGATCAACAGTTGTTATGAAGACGGATTTAGAGGATTTCTGAGGCAAGATGTTCGAAGATGGTTATGGAGTCTTCTGATCAGTTTCGGGTAGGAATGGATTGATTTTAGGAGTTATTCGTGTGGTTATATGTTCAGTTTTGGTCTCGAATCACACTAACGATACTATGCTCCATTTGTGATTCATTGTTGCGATTCTAATGATAATTATAATCATATTTGATTAGATTGGTTTAGAAGTGCATTGAAACAATAGAACTATGGTTGTTTAAGGTTTTAGTATAACTAGTTCCTTTCCCATGTATTTAGTAATGCTTTCTTAAGTACTCTTATGCACCAATTCATAGTTGCATAATTTTGATTAATGTACAAGAAAATCTTATTTACTTTATCATGCTACATTGATTTAACTTCATTTTGATCCATCAAACATTACGTTTTTTCTTGTTCGTCTAAATACCCTCATTCCATCACTGTAATTTGATTGTTGATTCTTATTAAGTGGATACGAGTAGTTTCATGGTCCTTTACAACTGGTTTCCTTGTCTTAATGGTCAATAATGGCTTCTGTAGATCAACAGTTGTTATGAAGATGGATTTAGAGGATTTCTGATGCAGGAGTGTTCAAAGATGGTTATGGAGTCTTCTGATCAGTTTCGGGTAGGAATGGATTGATTTTTGGAGTTATTCGTGCGGTTATATGTTCAGTTTTGGTTTCGAATCACACTAATGATACTATGTTCCATTTGTGATTCATTGTTGCGATTCTAATGTTAATTATAATTATATTTGATTAGTTTGGTTTAGAAGTGCGTTGAAACAATAGAACTATGGTTGTTTAATGTTTTAGTATAACTAGTTCCTTTCCCATGTATTTAGTAATGCTTTCTTAAGTACTCTTATGCACCAATTCATAGTTGCATAATTTTGATTAATGTACAAGAAAATCTTATTTACTTTATCATGCTACATTGATTTAACTTCATTTTGATCCATCAAACATTACGTTTCTTCTTGTTCGTCTAAATACCCTCATTCCACCACTGTAATTTGATTGTTGATTCTTATTAACTGGATACGAGTAGTTTCATGGTCCTTTACAACTGGTTTTCTTGTCTTAATGGTCAATAATGGCTTCTGTAGATCAACAGTTGTTATGAAGATGGATTTAGAGGATTTCTGAGGCAGGAGTGTTCAAAGATGGTTATGGAGTCTTCTGATCAGTTTCGGGTAGGAATGGATTGATTTTTGGAGTTATTCGTGCGGTTATATGTTCAGTTTTGGTTTCGAATCACACTAATGATACTATGTTCCATTTGTGATTCATTGTTGCGATTCTAATGTTAATTATAATTATATTTGATTAGTTTGGTTTAGAAGTGCGTTGAAACAATAGAACTATGGTTGTTTAATGTTTTAGTATAACTAGTTCCTTTCCCATGTATTTAGTAATGCTTTCTTAAGTACTCTTATGCACCAATTCATAGTTGCATAATTTTGATTAATGTACAAGAAAATCTTATTTACTTTATCATGCTACATTGATTTAACTTCATTTTGATCCATCAAACATTACGTTTCTTCTTGTTCGTCTAAATACCCTCATTCCACCACTGTAATTTGATTGTTGATTCTTATTAACTGGATACGAGTAGTTTCATGGTCCTTTACAACTGGTTTTCTTGTCTTAATGGTCAATAATGGCTTCTGTAGATCAACAGTTGTTATGAAGATGGATTTAGAGGATTTCTGAGGCAGGAGTGTTCGAAGATGGTTATGGAGTCTTCTGATCAGTTTCGGGTAGGAATGGATTGATTTTAGGATTATTCGTGCGGTTATATGTTCAGTTTTGGTTTCGAATCACACTAATGATACTATGTTCCATTTGTGATTCATTGTTGTGATTCTAATGATAATTATAATTATATTTGATTAGATTTGTTTAGAAGTGCGTTGAAACAATAGAACTATGGTTGTTTAATGTTTTAGTATAACTAGTTCTTTTCCCTTGTATTTAGTAGTGCTTTCTTAAATACTCTTATACACTAATCTGTAATTGCATAATTTTGATTAACATACAAGAAAATCTTATTTACTTTATCATGTTACATTGATTTAACTTCATTTTGATTCATCAAACATTACCTTTCTTGTTGTTCGTGTAAACACCTTCATTCTACCACTATAATTTGAATATTGATTCTTATTAAGTGGATACGAGTAGTATCATGGTCCTTTACAACTGGTTTCCTTGTCTTAATGCTCAATAATGATTTGTGTAGATCAACAGTTATTATTAAGATGGATTTAGTGGATTTCTGAGGCAGGAGTGTTCGAAGATAGTTATGGAGTCTTTTGATCTGTTTCGGGTAGGAATGGATTGATTTTAGGAGTTATTCATGTGGTTATATGTTAAGTTTTGGTTTCGAATCACACTAATGATACTATGTTCCATTTGTGATTCATTGTTGTGATTCTAATGATAATTATAATTATATTTGATTAGATTGGTTTAGAAGTGCGTTGAAACAATAAAACTATGGTTGTTTAATGTTTTAGTATAACTTGTTCTTTTCCCTTGTATTTAGTAGTGCTTTCTTAAATACTCTTATACGCTAATCTGTAGTTGCATAATTTTGATTATCGTACAAGAAAATCTTATTTACTTTATCATGTTACATTGATTTAACTTCATTTTGATTTATCAAACATTACCTTTCTTGTTGTTCGTCTAATTACTTTCATTCCACCACTGTAATTTGATTATTGATTCTTATTGTCACACCCTGGGCCCAAGTAGAGTGGAACGTCACAGACTGGCAACACATATGGCAGCGGAAACTTAACCATCAAAAGAGCACACAAGGTGGGAAATCACATGGCATTACATTAAAAGTTTTAACAACCCAAATACAATAGTCAAAAGCCTGGTCATAACAGACTTAATCCAAATTAAAGTAAATTCATAAGTTCAACAATCATCCAAACAAATTGTCCAATGCTAGATTCAAACCAATTAATGCCATGTGGTGGTCACGGAACTAGGTCACCCAAAGAGTTACTCCAACTATTCCACGCTTCCATCAAAGATTACCTGAGACATGCTCAAAAGATTTTTGTGTCAACTAAAAAGTTGGCGAATTCAAGTGCTTAAAGTTTAAACACAAAAGAACTCCTTAGAATCCATAAGTAAATTTTGAAATCATAAGTATCATTGTTGTGGGGTCATAATCAACCCTGCACTCAGTCCCGGCTAGCCTTTTCTAAATTTGTGTTAATACCGGTTAACCCATAGGGATAACTGAGCCTCAAACAGTGAACCATACCTGCTGGATGGTCCACCTTAGTATCTTATAATACCATTCACATGACATAAATGACCCCGCAGGATCTCAGTGTGGTACCCTTCCCATTCATGAGGGAAGGCACTATGTGTGGGGGATTCCCCAAGTAGATCTACCCATATAGAACAAGCGGTTCACACAAGAATTAATGATTGTGATACAATTAAGAGCAGGTTCAATATTAACCACAACATACAAGTATCATAACACATAAATGATTTCAAAGTAGGCATAGCATGTTTCATCCCAAAACTGTAGTAAAAAGGGAACACAAGAACTCACCTTAGGGTTAGGTCAATGGTTTCTTGAGCAAAGAAAGATTCAATTCCTAGCACTCTATCATCATGATTCAAGTAATAAGCTAAATGATCTATGGTCATTATAAGAGTAACTAGGTTAATTTATGGTTAGAAGTTCAACTAACTTTGGTTCTTTAACAATTGCGTTTAAAAAGTTTCCTTTTTAGGTAAGTTGTCTTTCTTTATGTAAATGACATGTTTTTATGATTTAAATTAGTTTGATAAGGTGATGATAAGTTTAACAAGTAATTTTAGTCATATATTGATCAATTTATGGTGAAATTGCAGAATTACACTTTAGTTCCTCAAGTTTCATAATTTATAGTTTTTACCCTAAAGTTTGATTTCTATCATTTCATGACCCATTATGGCTCTTAATAATTTCCAGAAGTTTTACATGTTAAAAATGACCTATTTTAACCCAACTTTTCAGTATTTTAATTTGGAGAATTTAAAATACCTATAACTAGTTACCGGTTACGGTTAAACCGACAATTTAACGTCTAGTTTTGAATATTGTAATTTTTAACCCATAAGACTTATGTATTACTTTTTAAACACTTCCAATAAACTTTTTAATATGTTTTAAGTGGGATTTTTGAGTCATTATAGCCAAAAGCTTTGGTTTGTAAGAAATCGTTTGTAAACTCGTTTTTACCCGAAACCAAACATTCCAAGTTGATTTTTCTTCAAACTTTTTACCAAATTACCACCTTGAGGTCTCTAAGTTACTGAAATTTCATTAATTCCATGATTTTATACTTGTTACACTATTTTTAGAATTTTTCTGTAAAATCTCCCGGTTTAGGCCTATTTTGCTAATTAAATTCAATAAAATTACAATTTAACCCAATAAATCACCAAATTCGGTTTTTAACACTAAAATATATATTTTAGGGCATGGAACTTATAAAATTTAATATTTGTTAAGTTTTACCTATATCTTCCAATTTTACCACTTTTCGGGTCCTAGTTTTACCTCATTTAAACCATTTTACCATACTTTTCATAATGTTTACCCCAGGTCACGAATTTTACAGGTTTAATATCATCAAACTACTGGAACAAAACTTCAACTCATAGATTTATACATACAAGTCACCATTGATGCTTTTAGAGAGTGTTAACACCTTTTACATATGTGTAATCGATATGTTTCAAGCATAATCATCACCAAACCGTTATTTAACTTTTAGACCAGATTCATAAGGATTTCATAAACTATTTTAGACCAGAAGTTTAGCATAGGTTGAGAGGCTTTTAAAAACAGGTGGGTTTTTGGTGCTAAACCCATGAAAAAGAGGGTTTCAAGGTGAAATCGGGTGCACCAACCCTTGATTCGTGATTGTTCTTAGCATATACCTTCTTGTGAGGTTGAGAGTCCTTCAAAAACAGTAAGATAGCAGCAAGTTTCTATTTTGAACAAGAAAGTAAGATTTTTGAGAGAAAAGTGAAGACAAACACAAGATATAGGCTCATTCGGGTATAATGTTGCTTACACTTCAGGTGTTCCACGATTTTGGGATGATTTTGAGAGTTTGAAGGCTATTGAATATCGAGAGTAGGCTGAAACTTCCTGTTCTTGCAAAGACCTTGCTTGAAAACTCACCAAAACTCACTTTCTTGCTTGTTTTGTGCTTGGTCGATGCTTGGTTGGTGCTAGACTTCTGTTTTTCTTGCTTGGATGAAGAAGATTTGTAGAGAATTCTGATGGGAATGGCTGGAAATTTTGAGAGGGAGTGGGAGAGAAGAGAGAAGTTGCATGTATAGGGAAGAGGGAGAGAAAGTGGAGTGTTGGGGTGTATTCAAGAGAATGGGGGATTGGTGGGTGAGGGTGGGCAGCCTATTTGGGTGGTTGGGGGGTTTTAATTTTGAATTTTAATTGTGTTTTATTAATTAAAGTAGATTAAGTGTAGTATAATTTTAGTAGGTAGTGTTATTTGATAGTAGTTTCTTGTTTTTAGGTTTTTAAGTGTAAGAATTCATATATATAATTCAAGATTGGATTTTGATTTATTATTATCACCCATGATTTATTTTACCTTGAAATTAAATTTCATCACCTAATTAATACTTTTCAAGGAATATCTAATAATTTTTAGACTAAGGCAAGGCATAAAGGTATCATCTAAGGCAATCAAGCATGAAATCAAATAATTATGTAAAAATGATAATAATAATAATAATATGAATGAAATAATGTTAAATTAAATTTAGAGTTAGGGTTGGACCTAGGAGTTGGGTTTTACATTCTCCCACCGTTTAGGAAATTTCATCCCGAAATTTTAGCTTCGATTACATTCAGAATGGGTGGGTTTGAAGAGGTGCGGATAATCTTTTCTCATCTCGTCTTCTCATTCCCAAGTGAATTCAGGTCCTCACCTGGAATTCCATCTTACTTTAACCTTAGGTATACGGCTTCGTCTAAGTTTCTTGACCAATCGGTTAGTGATCTCAACAGGTTCTTCCACAAAATTCAGCTTGCTATTAATTCTAGCTTCCTTCTAAGGCAATTCCAGGGCTTTGTCTACCAAACACTTCTTCAAGTTAGACACATGGAATGTGTCATGTATGTAGCTTAACTCTTGAGGTAGTTTTAATTGATAAGCCACTGGGCCAATTCTAGCAAGTATTTCAAATGGTCCAATGTATCTTGGGCTTAGCTTGCCTTTCTTACCAAAACTTATGGCTCCCCTCCATGGTGCGACCTTTAGCATCACTTTATCACCCACCTGGAATTCCAAGGGTTTTCGCCTTCTATCAGCGTATTTCTTCTGACGATCTCTGGCTGCTCTTAGACGCTCTTTGATTTTAAATATTTTGTCTGTGGTCTCCATCATGATGTTGGGTCCATCACTTGGCTGTCACCAACCTCATTCCAACTTAATGGCGATCGACACTTCCTACCATATAGGGCTTCATACGGGGCTGCTTTTATACTTGCGTGGTAACTATTATTGTAGGAAAACTCTACTAGAGGAAGATGGTCGTCCCAGTTCCCACCTAAGTCAATCACGCAAGCTCTTAACATATCTTCCAAAGTTTGAATGGTTCTTTCACTTTGTCCATCGGTTTGAGGGTGGTATGCAGTGCTTAAATCCAGACGGGTCCCTAAAGCCTGTTGGAGTGATCTCCAAAAACAAGAAGTGAAGCGACTATCACGGTCTGAGATAATCGATAGTGGCACTCCATGTCTGGTCACTATTTCGTCGATGTAAAGCTGGGCTAACTTTGACAAGTCATAGCTCTCTCGAATTGGCAAGAGATGGGCTGATTTGGTAAGCCTATCCACTATTACCCAAATGGCATCATGTCCTCTAAAAGTTCTTGGTAACTTCATAACGAAATCCATTGTGATGTTATCCCATTTCCACTCTGGAATTTTGGGCTGTTGCAAAGTTCCTGACGGTTTTTGATTTTCAGCTTTTACCATTGCGCACGTCAGACACTTCCCAATATAGGTGGCGATTGATTTCTTGATTCCAGGCCACCAGAAAAGTGCCTTTAAGTCTTGATACATTTTGTCACTTCCTGGGTGAATCGAGTATCTAGATTTGTGAGCTTCATCTAGAATTATCTCTCTAATCCCTCCATACTTTGGTACCCACGTTCTTCCTTCACACTTGTACAAACCATCGTTGCTCAACTCTAAACGCTTTTCCATTCCTGTTAACATCTCCTCAGCTAGGTTATCCTCCTTCAGTGCTTCACCTTGAGTTTCTTTTAGCCTAGCAATAAGGCTGGTATACACACTCATCCTTAAGGCACGGACAAGAAGGGGTTTTTCCATTTCCTTTCTACTCAAGGCATCTGCCACTACATTTGCCTTGCCGGGGTGGTAGTGGATTTCACATTCGTAATCATTCAATAGCTCAACCCATCTTCTCTGAAGCATGTTTAACATCGTCTGATCAAGAATGTGTTGCAAGCTTCTATGATCAGTATAGATAATGCACTTGGTGCCATAAAGATAGTGCCTCCACATTTTGAGTGCGAACACCACGGCACCCAATTCCAGATCATGAGTCGTGTAGTTCTTTTCATGCTCGTTCAACAGTCTGGAAGCGTAGGCAATCACCTTGTCTCGTTGCATTAGCACGCATCATAGTCCCTGACGCGAGGCGTCACAATAGACTACGAAATCCTCAACTCCTTCTGGTAGGGCGAGGATAGGTGCACTACACAGTTTCTCCTTGAGTCTTTCAAATGCTTTATTCTGTTCTTGTTCCCATACAAAGGCTGTATTCTTCTTAGTCAAAGCAGTTAACGGCTGCACTATTCGTGAGAAGTCTTTGATGAACCTCCTGTAGTATCCAGACAAACCAAGAAATTGTCTTATCTCGGTAGGAGTTTCAGGACTCTTCCAATTCTTGATAGCCTCTATTTTTGAGGGGTCCACTTGAATCCCATCTTTATTCATTACATGCCCTAGAAATTGGATTTCACGCATCCAAAATTTGCTTTTGGAGAATTTGGCATATAGCTGCTCATTCTTGAGCAACTCAAGAATCAGTCTAAGTTGCTTTTCATGCTCTTCTTTACTACGGGAGTAGATTAAGATATCATCAATGAACACCATCACAAACTTGTCTAGATATGGGCGACATACTCGGTTCATGAGATCCATAAACATCGCTGGTGCATTAGTCAGTCCAAAGGGCATGACTAGGTACTCATAGTGTCCATATCTAGTTCTAAAGGCTGTTTTAGGTGTGTCTTCTTCTCTTATTTTCAGTTGATGGTATCCTGATCTTAATTCTATCTTGGAAAAATAACTAGCTCCTTGTAGTTGATCGAATAGATCATCAATTCTCGGAAGAGGATAACGATTCTTTATTGTCAGCTTGTTTAATTCCCGGTAATCAATACACATACATAGGGTTCCATCCTTCTTCTTCATGAATAGCACTGGGGCACCCCATGGAGAGACACTTGGTCATATAAATCCCTTGTCAAGTAGCGCTTGAATTTGTATCATTAACTCTTTCATCTCGGGCAGGGCGAGTCGGTATGGTGCCTTGGCCACTGGTGCAGCTCCAGGCAATAGATCTATTTGGAACTCAACTTGTCGGGTTGGAGGGAGTCCCGGTAGATCTTCGGGAAATACTTCCGGATATTCAGAAACCACCGGTATATCCTCGATCTTCTTTTCCTCTTTTGCCTTCATCACATAGACTATGAAAGCTGAGCATCCTTTCATGAGACTCTTGGTAGCCTTTAGGTGAGATATCATAGGATATAGTGCGTTACTTCTTTCACCATGAACAACTAACGTTTTCCCATCGCTTAAAGGTATTTTAAGTAAATGTTCATCACACACAATTTCAGCCCTATTTTTGGCTAACCAATCCATCCCAACAACTACATCAAAACCTCCTAGTGTTATAGGCATCAGGTCTATCTTAAATAAATTACCTTTTAGCTCCATTGAGCAACCATTGATGATTTCATTAGTTTCTATTATATTACCATTGGCTAACTCTACAGTATAGGCATCGGCTAAGGTGCAAGCTTTCAAATCAATCAAAGGCTTAAAGGTAGTAGAAACAAAACTACCTGTCGCTCCAGTATCAAATAAAACAGTAGCAGGATGGTGATTTATGAGAAACGTACCATTGACCACATCGGGTTCCTTACGAGCACCGTTCGGATCCATCACGAACGCTCTTCCCTTGGGTTTGGCATCCTTGTCCCTTGCTAATTTAGGGCACTTGTTCCTCATATGTCCTGGATCTCCACACTCATAGCATTGCTTACCCGATTCATACGTACAATCCTTAATCAAATGACTAGTTCTTTTACACCTGAAACAAGGCAATGGGTTGCAATCTCCTTGGTGGTGTAGTTTGCACTTGTTGCAAAATGGGCTTATACCTAAGTACAATTTTCGAGCCCTTACACCATGATCTTCACGCCTTGCCCCTTCACTGGTTTTCTTGCTTGAACTACCACGGTTAGCCATCGTCTTCTAACATCAAACCACTTCCTTTTCTCACCCATTACCTTCTTGTCTTCTGCCTTCACATTTTCTGTCCATCCAGCTCTAACCAAGTCATCTGTCAAGCTACTCGTGAAACCAACTGCAGCTTGTAGGGTTGCGGGCCTAGAAGATCGAACCATGCCTCTAACCCTGGGATGTAATCCCCAGATGAAACGGGCTACACCTTTGGCTTCCGGTGTCACTAAATGTGGCACCAATCGAGACAAAGCCAAAAAACGGTTGATGTACTCCGTATAGTTCGGGCCTTTCATTTCTAAGCTCAGAAATTCAGATTCTAGCTTCTCAAATTGATTGATTGGACAGTATTTGTTGGTCATTAGCTCTCTAAATTTGGACCAGTTCATTCTTCCAACAGCATTCCTTCCACGACGTTGAACAACAGTTCTCGACCATCCTAGTGCTGATCCCTTGTGTGATTGAGAAGCAAACCTTACCATGTGCTCGTGTTTGCACTCGCTGATGTCCAGCACGACGTCCATCTCATCCAGCCATCGGTAGGTCTCAATTGCACCCTCAGTGCCATAGAAGTCCTTTGGTTTGCACGCCATAAAGGTTTTGTAAGAACACCCATTCCTTATCTCCTCAGTGTCATCGTTGTTAGCTTCGTCATTCCCGGGTTCATCGTTCCTGGTTGCATTACCCCGATCAGCGTTGATCTGGGCAATGATGGTTGGAATGGCATTTGCAATTTGTTGCGCCACCAAGTTGGCAATCCTTTCCTCGTTTTCCAAGTTGACGTTCTCTCCACGTGGAGCTTCTGGTTGAGTAGGTGCTTGGTTTTCATTCTGGTTCCTAGCTTCTTCATTTCTTCCCCTAGTTGCTCCTCTTCTTCCAATACGAACTCCTCGTCTCGGTGGTATTCTGGTGTCATCATAGACAAATCTATTTAGCATCTCATAAATTGGTTTCAAGTATCTCATAACAACCGATTTTACTCCTACTAGCCATTAAAACCCGGGACATGAAGGTTTTATACCACATTTCATGACATTCAAAGATGCTTTATTTAATTAATAGGATAGATTATATCACAAGACAACATAATTTAACTCATGTCACATAACATCGCATAATTTCATTCAAAATCATTCTGCAAAAGTTAGCATCATAAGCAAAAGTCCATAAATAGATAAATGCAACCACAACCAAACATAATAGTTAAAGCATCATAGTTTCATAAATTGGAAGGTGCCATCACCCCCATAATAATAATAATAGTGTCTGAAATAGATAATAGTTTCTCAAATAGTTCAATAGTCTCTTGCACACAATCCAATGCTTCTCACGTCATCATTGCCATTTCTTCTTCAGCCATCCAAACCAACCTGAACTTTTCTTCTTCTGCTCCTGCTCCATGCGTTGAACACTATGAGACGCTATCATGGCTTGGAACTGTGCAGACTGGGAGGTCCGAGTAGCATGCTGCAGGGTCACCTCGTGACGCTGAATAGTCCGGAGTATCTCTCCAAGAGTAGGGTCGGAAGGACCAAAGTCACTAGCCCGACGGCTAGTCTGGGTGTAGGGATCTCTAGCAAGGACACTCGGGCCGTCAAACATGCTTCGCCTCGGCGGCATCCAATACTCATCGTGTGGGTGGCGTCTAGGCGGGTCAATCACAGGAGGTGCTCGTGCTGGAGCCACTGCAGGAGGAGGCGGAAGGGGCGGCATCCTGAAAGAAACAAATGCTCCTGGCCTGGTACTCTTTCGGGGACGGGTGACGACACGTGCACCACTACTCCTAATAGGCGGGATGGGAGAGAGGGTAGGCGCGGTGACATGAGGAGAGTGGGATCGCGTTTTGCTTCTGACCGGAGATGATGATACAGAGTCTTCCGAGGGCTCAGTGTCCTCCGAGGTCACGAAAATCCATCCAGGGTGTCCACACCTTCGCAGGTACTCTTCGTATTCTGTCTGAGACGTTGACTTCTTAACACTTCCCACAGGGGTAGTCTCATCAACAGGGTATGCAGGCGCCTTTCCTTTATCAGCCATAGCCTACAATTCCTGTAAGATTTTCATGAGTAAATTGGTTTCTCATAGCTCATGATAATAATAGTAATAATAATAGTATCTATAGCAGTGATGGCAGTAGTATCAGTAATCAGTAGCATCAGAAATCAGTAGTATCTTGATATAACAAGCATGAAAGTCACTTTTAAAATTTTAGACCACACAAAAGAAATTTTCTTGAATCATCAACCCAAAATACAGAGTTTGACATCACCTAGGGGTCTATGCCGGAACTCACGCGTTCAGTAAATTCATGATTACGTTGATCAAGTGTACATCACCTAGGGGTCTATGCCGGAACTCACGCGTTCAGTAAATTCATGATTACGTTGATCAAGTGTAATCATCAATTTACCCAACCCGCTTACTCCGACACGTTCCAAACAAAGACAGTCCTAAGGAATCAGGGTTGTAGCCTAGGGTCTACTAAGGTATTCCCAATTTCTCTACAACCTATGGCTCTGATACCAATCTGTCACACCCCGGGCCCAAGTAGGGTGGAACGTCATAGACTGGCAACACATATGGTAGCAGAAACTAACCATCAAAAGAGCACACAAGGAGGGAAATCACATGGCATTACATTAAAAGTTTTAACAACCCAAATACAATAGTCAAAAGCCAGGTCATAACAGACTTAATCCAAATTAAAGTAAATTCATAAGTTCAACAATCATCCAAACAAATTGTCCAATGATAGATTCAAACTAATTAATGCCATGTGGTGGTCACGGAACTAGGTCACCCAAAGAGTTACTCCAACTATTCCAAGCTTCCATCAAAGATTTCCTGAAACATGTTCAAAAGATTTTTGTGTCAACTAAAAAGTTGGTGAATTAAGTGCTTAAAGTTTAAAAATAAAAGGACTTCTTAGAATCCATAAGTAAATTTTGAAATCATAAGTATCATTGTTGTGGGATCACAATCAACCCTGCACTCAGTCCCGGCTAGCCTCTTCTAAATTTGTTTTAATACCGGTTAGCCCATAGGGATAACTGAGCCTCAAACAGTGAACCATACCTGCTGGATGGTCCACCTTAGTATCTTATAATACCCGTCACATGACACAAATGACCCCGCGGGATCTCAGTGTGGTACCCTTCCCATTCATGAGGGAAGGCACTATGTGTGGGGGATTCCCCAAGTAGATCTACCCACATAGAACAAGCGGTTCACACAATAATTAATGATTGTGATGCAATTAAGAGCAGGTTCAATATTAACTACAACATACAAGTATCATAGCACATAAATGATTTCAAAGTAGGCATAGCATGTTTCATCCTAAAACAGTAGTAAAAAGAGAACACTAGAACTCACCTCAGGGTTAGGTCAACGGTTCCTTGAGCAAAGAAAGATTCAATTCCTAGCAACCTATCATCATGATTCAAGTAATAAGCTAAATGATCTATGGTCATTATAAGAGTAACTAGGTTAATTTATGGTTAGAAGTTCAACTAACTTTGGTTCTTTAACAATTGCGTTTAAAAAGTTTCCTTTTTAGGTAAGTTGTCTTTCTTTATGTAAATGACATGTTTTTATGATTTAAATCAGTTTGATAAGATGATGATAAGTTTAACAAGTAATTTTAGTCATATATTTATCAATTTATGGTGAAATTACAGAATTACACTTTAGTCCCTCAAGTTTCATAATTTACAGTTTTTACCCTAAAGTTTGATTTCTATCATTTCATGACCAATTATGGCTCTTAATAATTTCCAGAAGTTTTACATGTTAAAAATGACTTATTTTAACCCAAATTTTTAGTATTTTAATTTGGAGAATTTAAAATACCTATAACTAGTTACCGGTTATGCTTAAACCGACAATTTAACGTCTAGTTTTGAATATTGTAATTTTTAACCCATAAGACTTATGTATTACTTTTTAAACACTTCCAATAAACTTTTTAATCTGTTTTAAATAGGATTTTTGAGTCATTATAGCCAAAAGCTTTGGTTTGTAAGAAATCGTTTGTAAACTCGTTTTTACCCGAAACCGAACATTCCAAGTTGATTTTTCTTCAAACTTTTTACCAAATTACCACCTTGAGGTCTCTAAGTTACTTAAATTTCATTAATTCCATGATTTTAGACTTGTTACACCATTTTTTGAATTTTTCTCCAAAATCTCCCGGTTTAGGCCTATTTTGCTAATTAAATTCATAAAAATTACAATTTAACCCAATAAATCACCAAATTCGGTTTTTAACACTAAAATATATATTTTAGGGCCTGGAACTTATAAAATTTAATATTTGTTAAGTTTTACCTATATCTTCCAATTTTTACCACTTTTCGGGTCCTAGTTTTACCTCATTTAAACCATTTTACCATACTTTTCATAATGTTTACCCCAAGTCACGAATTTTACAGGTTTAATATCATCAAACTACTGGAACAAAACTTCAACTCACGGATTTATACATACAAGTCACCATTGATGCTTTTAGAGGGTGTTAATCACCTTTTACACATGTGTAATCGATATGTTTCAAGCATAATCATCACCAAAACATTATTTAACTTTTAGACCAGCTTCATAAGGAGTTCATAAACTATTTTAGAGCAGAAGTTTAGCATAGGTTGAGAGGCTTTTAAAAACAGGTGAGTTTTTGGTGCTAAACCCATGAAAAAGAGGGTTTTGAAGGTGAAATAGGGTGCACCAACCCTTGATTCGTGATTGTTCTTAGCATATACCTTCTTGTGAGGTTGAGAGTCCTTCAAAAATAGTAAGATAACAGCAAGTTTCTGTTTTGAACAAGAAAGTAAGATTTTTGAGAGAAAAGTGAAGAAAAACACAAGATATAGGCTCATTCGGGTATAATGTTGCTTACACTTCAGGTGTTCCATGATTTTAGGATGATTTTGAGAGTTTGAAGGCTGTTGAATCTCGAGTGTAGGCTGAAACTTCCTGTTCTTGCAAAGACCTTGCTAGAAAACTCACCAAAACTCACTTTCTTGCTTGTTTTGTGCTTGGTCGATGCTTGGTTGGTGCTAGACTTCCTTTTTTCTTGCTTGGATGAAGAAGATTTGCAGAGAATTCTGATGGGAATGGCTGGAAATTTCAAGAGGAAGAGGGAGAGAAGAGAGAAGTTGCATGTATGGGGAAGAGGGAGAGAAAGTGGAGTGTTGGGGTGTATTCAAGAGAATGGGGGATTGGTGGGTGAGGGTGGGCGGCCGATTTGGGTGGTTGGGGGGTTTTAATTTTGAATTTTAATTTTGTTTTATTAATTAAAGTAGATTAAGTGTAGTATAATTTTAGTAGGTAGTGTTATTTGGTAGCAGTTTCTTGTTTTTAGGTTCTTAAGTGTAAGAATTCATATATATAATTCCAGATTGGATTTTGATGTATTATTATCACCCATGATTTATTTTACCTTGAAATTAAATTTCATCACCTAATTAATACCTTTCAAGGATTATATAATAATTTTTAGACTAAGGCAAGGCATAAAGGTATCATCTAAGGCAATCAAGCATGAAATCAAAAAATTATGTAAAAATGATAATAATAATAATAATACTATGAATGAAATAATATTAAATTAAATTTAGGGTTAGGGTTTGACCTAAGAGTTGGTTGTTACACTTATTAAGTGGATACGAGTAGTTTCATAGTCCTTTACAACTAGTTTCCTTGTCTTAATGGTCAATAATGGCTTCTGTAGATCCACAGTTGTTATTAAGATGGATTTATTGATTTCTCCGGCAGGAGTGTTCGAAGATGGTTATGGAGTCTTCTGATCAGTTTCGGGTAGGAATGGATTGATTTTAGGAGTTATTCGTGCGGTTATATGTTCGGTTTTGGTTTCGAATCACACTAATAATACTATGTTCCATTTGTGATTCATTATTGCGATTCTGATGATAATTATAATCGTATTTGATTAGATTTTTTTAGAAGTGCGTTGAAACAATAGAACTATAGTTGTTTAATGTTTTAGTAAAAATAGTTCCTTTCCCATGTATTTAGTAATGCTTTCTTAAATTCTCTTATACACCAATTTGTATTTGCATAAATTTGATTAACGTACAAGAAAATCTTATTTACTTTATCATGTTACATTTATTTAACTTCATTTTGATCCATCAAACATTACGTTTCTTCTTGTTTGTCTAAATACTTTCATTCCACCACTGTAATTTGATTATTGATTCTTATTAAGTGGATACGAGTAGTTTCATGATCCTTTAAAACTGGTTTCCTTGTCTTAATGGTCAATAATGGTTTGTGTAGATCAACAGTTGTTATTAAGATGGATTTAGTGGATTTTTGAGGAAGGAGTGTTCGAAGATGGTTATGGAGTCTTCTGATCAGTTTCGGGTAGGAATGGATTGATTTTAGGAGTTATTTGTACGGTTATATGTTCAGTTTTGGTTTCGAATCACACTAATGATACTATATTCCATTTGTGATTCATTGTTGCGATTCTAATGATAATTATAATTATATTTGATTAGATTGGTTTAGAACGACGTTGAAACAATAAAACTATGGTTGTTTAATGTTTTAGTATAACTAGTTCTTTTCCCTTGTATTTAGTAGTGCTTTCTTAAATACTCTTATACACTAATCTGTAGTTACATAATTTTGATTAACGTACAAGAAAATCTTATTTACTTTATAATGTTACATTGATTTAGCTTCATCTTGATTCATCAAACATTACCTTTCTTGTTGTTCATCTAAACACCTTCATTCCACCACTGTAATTTGATTATTGATTCCTATTAAGTGGATACGAGTAGTTTCATGGTCCTTTACAACTGGTTTCCTTGTCTTAATGGTCAATAATGGTTTCTGTAGATCAACAGTTATTATTAAGATGGATTTAGAGGATTTCTAAGGAAGGAGTGTTCGAAGATGGTTATGGAGTCTTCTGATCAGTTTCGGGTAGGAATGGTTTGATTTTTAGGAGTTATTCGTGTGGTTCTATGTTCAGTTTTGATTTCGAATCACACTAATGATACTATGTTCCATTTGTGATTCATTGTTGCGATTCTAATAATAAATATAATTATATTTGATCAGATTGGTTTTGAAGTGCGTTGAAACCATAGAACTATGGTTATTTAAGGTTTTAGTATAACTAGTTCCTCTCCCATGTATTTAGTAATGCTTTCTTAAGTACTCTTATGCACCAATTTATAGTTGCATAATTTTGATTAACGTACAAGAAAATCTTATTTACTTTATCATGTTACATTGATTTAACTTAATTTTGATCCATCAAACATTAAGTTTCTTCTTGTTCGTCTAGATACCTTCATTCAACCACTGTAATTTGATTATTGATTCCTATTAAGTGGATACGAGTAGTTTCATGGTCCTTTACAACTGGTTTTTTTGTCTTAATGGTCAATAATGGTTTGTGTAGATTAAAAGTTGTTATTAAGATGGATGTAGTGGATTTCGTAGGCAGGAGTGTTCGTAGATGGTTATGGAGTCTTCTGATCAGTTTCGGGTAGGAATGGATTTATTTTAGGAGTTATTCGTGTGCTTATATGTTCAGTTTTGGTTTCGAATCACACTAATGATACTATGTTCCACTTGTGATTCATTGTTGCGATTCTGATGATAATTATAATCATATTTGATTAGATTGGTTTAGAGTGTGTTGAAACAATAGAACTATAGTTGTTTAATGTTTTAATATAAATAGTTCCTTTCCCATGTATTTAGTAATGCTTTCTTAAATTCTCTATAACACCAATCTGTAGTTGCATAAATTTGATTAGCGTACAACAAAATCTTATTTACTTTATCATGTTACATTGATTTAACTTTGTTTTGATCCATCAAAAATTATGTTTCTTCTTTTTCGTCTAAATAACTTCATTCCACCACTGTAATTTGATTATTCATTCTTATTAATAGGATACGAGAAGTTTCATGGTCCTTTACAACTGATTTTCTTGTCTTAATGGTCAATAATGGTTTATGTAGATCCACAGTTATTATTAAGATGGATTTAGGGTTTTTCTGAAGCAGGAGTGTTCGAAGATGGTTATGGAGTCTTCTGATCAATTTTGGGTAGGAATGGATTGATTTTAGGAGTTATTTGTGTGGTTACATGTTCAGTTTTGGCTTCGAATCACACTAATGTTACTATGTTCCATTTGTGATTCATTGTTACGATTCTAATGATAATTATAATCATATTTGATTATATTGGTTTAGAAGTGCGTTGAAACAATAGAACTATGGTTGTTTAATGTTTTTAATATAACTAGTTCTTTTCCCATGTATTTAGTAGTGCTTTCTTAAATACTCTTATACACTAATCTGTAGTTGCATAATTTTGATTAACGTACAAGAAAATCTTATTTACTTTATCATGTTACATTGATTTAACTTCATTTTGATTCATCAAACATTACCTTTCTTGTTGTTCGTCTAATTACCTTCATTCCACCACTGTAATTTAATTATTGATTCTGATTAAATGGATACAAGTAGTTTCGTAGTCCTTTACAACTGTTTTCCGTGTCTTAATGGTCAATAATGGATTCTTTAGATCTACAGTTGTTACTAAGATGGATTTAGTGTACTTCTCTGGCAAGAGTGTTCGAAGATGGTTATGGAGTCTTCTGATCAGTTTCGGGTAGGAATGGATTGGTTTTAGGAGTTATTCGTGCGGTTATATGTTCGGTTTTGGTTTCGAATCACACTAATAATACTATGTTCCATTTGTGATTCATTGTTGCGATTCTGATGATAATTATTATCATATTTGATTAGATTGATTTAGAAATGCGTTGAAATAATAGAACAATAGTTGTTTAATGTTTAGTATAAATAGTTCCTTTCCCATGTATATGGTAATGCTTTCTTAAATTCTCTTATACACCAATCTGTAGTTGCATAAATTTGATTAACGTACAAGAAAATCTTATTTACTTTATCATGTTCCAATGATTTATCTTTGTTTGATCCATCAAACATTACGTTTCTTCTTGTTCATTTAAATACCTTCTTTCCAGCACTGTAATTTGATTATTCATTTTTATTAAGTGGATACGAGTAGTTTCATGGTCCTTTACAACTGGTTTCGTTGTCTTAATGGTTAATAATGGTTTCTGTAAATCAATAGTTGTTATTAAGATGGATTTAGAGGATTTCTGAGGCAGGAGTGTTTGAAGATGGTTATGGAGTTTTTTGATCAGTTTCGGGTAGGAATGGATTGATCTTAAGAGTTATTCATGTGGTTATATGTTCAGTTTTGATTTCGAATCACACTAATGATACTATGTCCCATTTGTGATTCATTGTTGCGATTCTAATGATAAATCTAATTATATTTGATCAGATTGGTTTTGAAGTGCGTTGAAACCATAGAACTATGGTTGTTTAAGGTTTTAGTATGACTAGTTCCTCTCTCATGTATTTAGTAACGCTTTCTTAAGTACTCTTATGCACCAATTTATAGTTGCATAATTTTGATTAACGTACAAGAAAATCTTATTTACTTTATCATGTTACATTGATTTAACTTCATTTTGATCCATCAAACATTACGTTTCTTCTTGTTCGTCTTGATACCTTCATTCAACCACTGTAATTTAATTATTGATTCCTATTAAGTGGATACGAGTAGTTTCATGGTCCTTTACAACTGGTTTTCTTGTCTTAATGGTCAAATAATGGCTTCCGTAGATCCATAGTTCTTCTTAAGATGGATTTTGTGGATTTCTGATGCAGGAGTGTTTGAAGATAGTTATGGAGTCTTTTGATCAGTTTCAGGTAGGAATGGATTGATTTTAGGAGTTATTCGTGCGGTTATATGTTTGGTTTTGGTTTCAAATCACACTAATAATAATGTGTTCCATTTGTGATTCATTGTTGCGATTCTGATGATACATATAATCATATTTGATTAGATTGGTTTAGAGTGCGTTGAAACAATAGAACTATAGTTGTTCAATGTTTTAGTATAAATAGTTCCTTTCCCATGTATTTAAGAATGCTTTCTTAAATTCTCTTATACAACAATCTGTAGTTGCATAAATTTGATTAATGTACAAGAAAATCTTATTTACTTTATCATGTTACATTGATTTAACTTCATTTTGATCCATCAAACATTATGTTTCTTCTTGTTCGTCTAAATACCTCCAACACTGTAATTTGATTATTCATTCTTATTAAGTGGATAAGAGTAGTTTCATGGTCTTTTACAACTGGTTTCCTTGTCTTAATGGTCAATAATAGTTTATGTAGATCCACAGTTGTTATTAAGATGGATTTAGTGGATTTCTGAGGCAGGAGTGTTCGAAGCTGGTTATGGAGTCTTCTGATCAGTTTCGGGTAGGAATGGATTGATTTTAGGAGTTATTCGTGTGGTTATATGTTCAGTTTTGGTTTCGAATCACGCTAATGATACTATGTTACATTTGTGATTCATTGTTGTGATTCTGATAATAATTATAATCATATTTGATTAGATTGGTTTAGAAGCGCGTTCAAACAATAGAACTATAGTTGTTTATTATTTTAGTATAACTAGTTCCTTTCCCATGTATTTAGTAACGCTTTCTTCAATACTCATATACACCAATATATAGTTGCATAATTTTGATTGACATACAAAAAATATTATTTACTTAATCATATTACGTTGATTTAACTTCTTTTTAACCAATCAAACATTACGTTTCTTGTTGTTCGTCTGATTACTTTTATTTTGCCACTGTAATTTGATTATTGATTCTTATTAAGTGGATACGAGTAGTTTCGTGGTCCTTTACAACTGGTTTTCATGTCTTAATGGTCAATAATGGTTTATGTAGATCAACAGTTGTTATTAAGATGGATTTAGTGGATTTTTGAGGCAGGAGTGTTCGAAGATGGTTATGGAGTCTTCTGATCAGTTTCGTATAGGAATGGATTGATTTTAGAAGTTATTTGTGTGGTTATATGTTCGGTTTTGGTTTCGAATCACCCTAATGATACTATGTTCCATTTGTGATTCATTGTTGCGATTCTGATGATAATTATAATCATATTTGATTAGATTGGTATTGAAGCACGTTCAAACAATAAAACTATAGTTGTTTTGTGTTTTAGTATAACTAGTTCCTTTCCCATGTATTTAGTAATGCTTTCTTAAATACTCATATACACCAATATGTAGTTGCATAATTTTGATTGAAATACAAGAAATCTTATTTACTTTATCATGTTACGTTGATTTAACTTCTTTTTAATCCATCAAACATTACGTTTCTCGTTGTTCGTCTGATTACTTTTATTTCACCATGGTAATTTGATTATTGATTCTTATTAAGTGGATACGAGTAGTTTCATGGTCCTTTACAACTGGTTTCCTTGTCTTAATGGTCAAAAATGGTTTATGTAGATCAATAGTTGTTATTAAGATGGATTTAGTGGGTTTCTAAGGCAGGAGTGTTCGAAGATGGTTATAGAGTCTTCTAATGAGTTTCGGGTAGGAATGGATTGATTTTAGGAGTTATTCATGTGGTTATATGTATGGTTTTGGTTTCGAATCACACTTATAATACTATGCTCCATTTTTGATTCATTGTTGCGATTCTAAAGATAATTATAATCATATTTGATTAGATTGGTTTAGAAGAGCGTTGAAACAATAGAGCCATATTTATTTAATGTTTTAGTATAACTAGTTTCTTTCTCATGTATTTAGTAATGCTTTCTTAAATACTGTTGTACACCATTCTGTAGTTTCATAATTTTGATTAACGTACAAGAAAACTTATTTACTTTATCATGTTAAACTTCATTTTGATCCATCAAGCATTAAGTTTCCGATTGTTCGACTAATTACTTTCATTCTCCCACTGTAATTTGATTATTGATTCTTATTAAGTGGGTACGTGTAGTTTCATGGTCCTTTACAACTGGTTCCTTGTCTTAATGGTCAATAATGGTTTCTGTAGATGGACAGATGTTATTAAGTTGGATTTAGTGGATTTCTGAGGCAGGAGTGTTCGAAGATGGTTATGGAGTCTTCTTATCAGTTTCGGGTAGGAATGGATTGATTTTAGGAGTTATTCGTGTGGTTATATGTTCGGTTTTGGTTTCGAATCACGCTAATAATACTATGTTCCATTTGTGATTCATTGTTGCGATTCTGATAATAATTATAATCATATTTGATTAGATTGGTTTAGAAGCACGTTCAAACAATAGAACTATAGTTGTTTTGTGTGTTTTAGTATAACTAGTTCCTTTCCCATGTATTTAGTAACGCTTTCTTAAATACTCATCTACACCAATCTGTAGTTGCATAATTTTGATTGAAATACAAGAAATCTTATTTACTTTATCATGTTACGTTGATTTAACTTCTTTTTATTCCATCAAACATTACGTTTCTTGTTGTTCGTCTGATTACTTTTATTTCACCATGGTAATTTGATTATTGATTCTTATTAAGTGGATACGAGTAGTGTCATGGTCCTTTACAACTGGTTTCCTTGTCTTAATGGTAAAAAATGGTTATGTAGATCAACAGTTGTTATTAAGATGGATTTAGTGGGTTTCTAAGGCAGGAGTGTTCGAAGATGGTTATAGAGTCTTCTAATGAGTTTCGGGTAGGAATGGATTGATTTTAAGAGTTATTCGTGTGGTTATATGTATGGTTTTGGTTTTGAATCACACTCATAATACTATGCTCCATTTGTGATTCACTGTTGCGATTATGAAGATAATTATAATCATATTTGATTAGATTGGTTTAGAAGAGCGTTGAAACAATAAAGCCATATTTGTTTAATGTTTTAGTATAACTAGTTTCTTTCTCATGTATTTAGTAATGCTTTCTTAAATACTTTTGTACACCAATCTGTAGTTGTATAATTTTGATTAACGTACAAGAAAACTTATTTACTTTATCATGTTAAACTTCATTTTGATCCATCAAGCATTAAGTTTCCTGTTGTTGGACTAATTACTTTCATTCTCCCACTGTAATTTGATTATTGATTCTTATTAAGTGGGTAAGTGTAGTTTCATGGTCCTTTACAACTGGTTCCTTGTCTTAATGGTCAATAATGGTTTCTGTAGATGGACAGATGTTATTAAGTTGGATTTAGTGGATTTCTGAGGCAGGAGTGTTCGAAGATGGTTATGGAGTCTTCTTATCAGTTTCGGGTAGGAATGGATTGATTTTAGGAGTTATTCGTGTGGTTATATGTTCGGTTTTGGTTTCGAATCACGCTAATAATACTATGTTTCATTTGTGATTCATTGTTGCGATTCTGATAATAATTATAATCATATTTGATTAGATTGGTTTAGAAGCACGTTCAAACAATAGAACTATAGTTGTTTTGTGTGTTTTAGTATAACTAGTTCCTTTCCCATGTATTTAGTAACGCTTTCTTAAATACTCATCTACACCAATCTGTAGTTGCATAATTTTGATTGAAATACAAGAAATCTTATTTACTTTATCATGTTACGTTGATTTAACTTCTTTTTATTCCATCAAACATTACGTTTCTTGTTGTTCGTCTGATTACTTTTATTTCACCATGGTAATTTGATTATTGATTCTTATTAAGTGGATACGAGTAGTGTCATGGTCCTTTACAACTGGTTTCCTTGTCTTAATGGTAAAAAATGGTTATGTAGATCAACAGTTGTTATTAAGATGGATTTAGTGGGTTTCTAAGGCAGGAGTGTTCGAAGATGGTTATAGAGTCTTCTAATGAGTTTCGGGTAGGAATGGATTGATTTTAAGAGTTATTCGTGTGGTTATATGTATGGTTTTGGTTTCGAATCACACTCATAATACTATGCTCCATTTGTGATTCACTGTTGCGATTCTGAAGATAATTATAATCATATTTGATTAGATTGGTTTAGAAGAGCGTTGAAACAATAGAGCCATATTTGTTTAATGTTTTAGTATAACTAGTTTCTTTCTCATGTATTTAGTAATGCTTTCTTAAATACTTTTGTACACCAATCTGTAGTTGTATAATTTTGATTAACGTACAAGAAAACTTATTTACTTTATCATGTTAAACTTCATTTTGATCCATCAAGCATTAAGTTTCCTGTTGTTCGACTAATTACTTTCATTCTCCCACTGTAATTTGATTATTGATTCTTATTAAGTGGGTAAGTGTAGTTTCATGGTCCTTTACAACTGGTTCCTTATCTTAATGGTCAATAATGGTTTCTGTAGATGGACAGATGTTATTAAGTTGGATTTAGTGGATTTCTGAGGCAGGAGTGTTCGAAGATGGTTATGGAGTCTTCTTATCAGTTTCGGGTAGGAATGGATTGATTTTAGGAGTTATTCGTGAGGTTATATGTTCGGTTTTGGTTTCGAATCACGCTAATAATACTATGTTCCATTTGTGATTCATTGTTGCGATTCTGATAATAATTATAATCATATTTGATTAGATTGGTTTAGAAGCACGTTCAAACAATAGAACTATAGTTGTTTTGTGTGTTTTAGTATAACTAGTTCCTTTCCCATGTATTTAGTAACGCTTTCTTAAATACTCATCTACACCAATCTGTAGTTGCATAATTTTGATTGAAATACAAGAAATCTTATTTACTTTATCATGTTACGTTGATTTAACTTCTTTTTATTCCATCAAACATTACGTTTCTTGTTGTTCGTCTGATTACTTTTATTTCACCATGGTAATTTGATTATTGATTCTTATTAAGTGGATACGAGTAGTGTCATGGTCCTTTACAACTGGTTTCCTTGTCTTAATGGTAAAAAATGGTTATGTAGATCAACAGTTGTTATTAAGATGGATTTAGTGGGTTTCTAAGGCAGGAGTGTTCGAAGATGGTTATAGAGTCTTCTAATGAGTTTCGGGTAGGAATGGATTGATTTTAAGAGTTATTCGTGTGGCTATATGTATGGTTTTGGTTTCGAATCACACTCATAATACTATGCTCCATTTGTGATTCACTGTTGCGATTCTGAAGATAATTATAATCATATTTGATTAGATTGGTTTAGAAGAGCGTTGAAACAATAGAGCCATATTTGTTTAATGTTTTAGTATAACTAGTTTCTTTCTCATGTATTTAGTAATGCTTTCTTAAATAATTTTGTACACCAATCTGTAGTTGTATAATTTTGATTAACGTACAAGAAAACTTATTTACTTTATCATGTTAAACTTCATTTTGATCCATCAAGCATTAAGTTTCCTGTTGTTCGACTAATTACTTTCATTCTCCCACTGTAATTTGATTATTGATTCTTATTAAGTGGGTAAGTGTAGTTTCATGGTCCTTTACAACTGGTTCCTTATCTTAATGGTCAATAATGGTTTCTGTAGATGGACAGATGTTATTAAGTTGGATTTAGTGGATTTCTGAGGCAGGAGTGTTCGAAGATGGTTATGGAGTCTTCTTATCAGTTTCGGGTAGGAATGGATTGATTTTAGGAGTTATTCGTGAGGTTATATGTTCGGTTTTGGTTTCGAATCACGCTAATAATACTATGTTCCATTTGTGATTCATTGTTGCGATTCTGATAATAATTATAATCATATTTGATTAGATTGGTTTAGAAGCACGTTCAAACAATAGAACTATAGTTGTTTTGTGTGTTTTAGTATAACTAGTTCCTTTCCCATGTATTTAGTAACGCTTTCTTAAATACTCATCTACACCAATCTGTAGTTGCATAATTTTGATTGAAATACAAGAAATCTTATTTACTTTATCATGTTACGTTGATTTAACTTCTTTTTATTCCATCAAACATTACGTTTCTTGTTGTTCGTCTGATTACTTTTATTTCACCATGGTAATTTGATTATTGATTCTTATTAAGTGGATACGAGTAGTGTCATGGTCCTTTACAACTGGTTTCCTTGTCTTAATGGTAAAAAATGGTTATGTAGATCAACAGTTGTTATTAAGATGGATTTAGTGGGTTTCTAAGGCAGGAGTGTTCGAAGATGGTTATAGAGTCTTCTAATGAGTTTCGGGTAGGAATGGATTGATTTTAAGAGTTATTCGTGTGGCTATATGTATGGTTTTGGTTTCGAATCACACTCATAATACTATGCTCCATTTGTGATTCACTGTTGCGATTCTGAAGATAATTATAATCATATTTGATTAGATTGGTTTAGAAGAGAGTTGAAACAATAGAGCCATATTTGTTTAATGTTTTATTATAACTAGTTTCTTTCTCATGTATTTAGTAATGCTTTCTTAAATACTTTTGTACACCAATCTGTAGTTGTATAATTTTGATTAACGTACAAGAAAACTTATTTACTTTATAATGTTAAACTTCATTTTGATCCATCAAGCATTAAGTTTCCTGTTGTTCGACTAATTACTTTCATTCTCCCACTGTAATTTGATTATTGATTCTTATTAAGTGGGTAAGTGTAGTTTCATGGTCCTTTACAACTGGTTCCTTATCTTAATGGTCAATAATGGTTTCGGTAGATTAACAGTTGTTATTATGTTGGATTTAGTGGATTTCTGAGGCAGGAGTGTTTGAAGATGGTTATGGAGTCTTCTTATCAGTTTCGGGTAGGAATGGATTGATTTTAGGAGATATTCGTGTGGTTATATGTTCGGTTTTGGTTTCGAATCACGCTAATAATACTATGTTCCATTTGTGATTCATTGTTGCGATTCTGATAATAATTATAATCATATTTGGTTAGATTTTTTTAGAAGCACGTTCAAACAATAGAACTGTAGTTGTTTTGTGTTTTAGTATAACTAGTTCCTTTCCCATGTATTTAGTAACGCTTTCTTAAATACTCATATACACCAATATGTAGTTGCATAATTTTGATTGAAATACAAGAAATCTTATTTACTTTATCATGTTACGTTGATTTAACTTCTTTTTATTCCATCAAACATTACGTTTCTTGTTGTTCATCTGATTACTTTTATTTCACCATGGTAATTTGATTATTGATTCTTATTAAGTGGATACGAGTAGTTTCATGGTCCTTTACAACTGTTTTCCTTGTCTTAATGGTCAAAAATGGTTTATGTAGATCAACAGTTGTTATTAAGATGGATTTAGTGGGTTTCTAAGGCAGGAGTGTTTGAAGATGGTTATAGAGTCTTCTAATGAGTTTCGGGTAGGAATGGATTGATTTTAGGAGTTATTCGTGTGGTTATGTGTATGGTTTTGGTTTCGAATCACACTTATAATACTATGCTCCATTTGTGATTCATTGTTGCGATTCTGAAGATAATTATAATCATATTTGATTAGATTGGTTTAGAAGAGCGTTGAAACAATAGAGCCATATTTGTTTAATGTTTTAGTATAACTAGTTTCTTTCTCATGTATTTAGTAATGCTTTCTTAAATACTTTTGTACACCAATCTGTAGTTGCATAATTTTGATTAACGTACAAGAAAACTTATTTACTTTATCATGTTAAACTTCATTTTGATCTATCAAGCGTTAAGTTTCCTGTTGTTCGACTAATTACTTTCATTCTCCCACTGTAATTTGATTATTGATTCTTATTAAGTGGGTACGTGTAGTTTCATGGTCCTTTACAACTGGTTTCCTTGTCTTAATGGTCAATAATGGTTTCTGTAGATTAACAGTTGTTATTAAGTTGGATTTAGTGGATTTCTGAGGCAGGAGTGTTCGAAGATGGTTATGGAGTCTTCTTATCAGTTTCGGGTAAGAATGGATTGATTTTAGGAGTTATTCGTGTGGTTATATGTTCGGTTTTGGTTTCGAATCACGCTAATAATACTATGTTCCATTTGTGATTCATTGTTGCGATTCTGATAATAATTATAATCATATTTGATTAGATTGGTTTAGAAGCACGTTCAAACAATAGAACTGTAGTTGTTTTGTGTTTTAGTATAACTAGTTCCTTTCCCATGTATTTAGTAACGCTTTCTTAAATACTCATATACACCAATATGTAGTTGCATAATTTTGATTGAAATACAAGAAATCTTATTTACTTTATCATGTTACGTTGATTTAACTTCTTTTTATTCCATCAAACATTACGTTTCTTGTTGTTCGTCTGATTACTTTTATTTCACCAAGGTAATTTGATTATTGATTCTTATTAAGTGGATACGAGTAGTTTCATGGTCCTTTACAACTGTTTTCCTTGTCTTAATGGTCAAAAATGGTTTATGTAGATCAACAGTTGTTATTAAGATGGATTTAGTGGGTTTCTAAGGCAGGAGTGTTCAAAGATGGTTATAGAGTCTTCTAATGAGTTTCGGGTAGGAATAGATTGATTTTAGGAGTTATTCGTGTGGTTATATGTATGGTTTTGGTTTCGAATCACACTTATAATACTATGCTCCATTTGTGATTCACTGTTGCGATTCTGAAGATAATTATAATCATATTTGATTAGATTTGTTTAGAAGAGCGTTGAAACAATAGAGCCATATTTGTTTAATGTTTTAGTATAACTAGTTTCTTTCTCATGTATTTAGTAATGCTTTCTTAAATACTTTTGTACACCAATCTGTAGTTGCATAATTTTGATTAACGTACAAGAAAACTTATTTACTTTATCTTGTTAAACTTCATTTTGATCCATCAAGCATTAAGTTTCCTGTTGTTTGACTAATTACTTTCATTCTCCCACTGTAATTTGATTATTGATTCTTATTAAGTGGGTACGTGTAGTTTCATGGTCCTTTACAACTGGTTTCCTTGTCTTAATGGTCAATAATGGTTTCTGTAGATTAACAGTTGTTATTAAGTTGGATTTAGTGGATTTCTGAGGCAGGAGTGTTCGAAGATGGTTATGGAGTCTTCTTATCAGTTTCGGGTAGGAATGGATTGATTTTAGGAGTTATTCGTGTGGTTATATGTTCGGTTTTGGTTTCGAATCACGCTAATAATACTATGTTCCATTTGTGATTCATTGTTGCGATTCTGATAATAATTATAATCATATTTGATTAGATTGGTTTAGAAGCACGTTCAAACAATAGAACTGTAGTTGTTTTGTGTTTTAGTATAACTAGTTCCTTTCCCATGTATTTAGTAACGCTTTCTTAAATACTCATATACACCAATATGTAGTTGCATAATTTTGATTGAAATACAAGAAATCTTATTTACTTTATTATGTTACGTTGATTTAACTTCTTTTTATTCCATCAAACATTACGTTTCTTGTTGTTCGTCTGATTACTTTTATTTCACCATGGTAATTTGATTATTGATTCTTATTAAGTGGATACGAGTAGTTTCATGGTCCTTTACAACTGTTTTCCTTGTCTTAATGGTCAAAAATGGTTTATGTAGATCAACAGTTGTTATTAAGATGGATTTAGTGGGTTTCTAAGGCAGGAGTGTTTGAAGATGGTTATAGAGTCTTCTAATGAGTTTCGGGTAGGAATGGATTGATTTTAGGAGTTATTTGTGTGGTTATGTGTATGGTTTTGGTTTCGAATCACACTTATAATACTATGCTCCATTTGTGATTCATTGTTGCGATTCTGAAGATAATTATAATCATATTTGATTAGATTGGTTTAGAAGAGCGTTGAAACAATAGAGCCATATTTGTTTAATGTTTTAGTATAACTAGTTTCTTTCTCATGTATTTAGTAATGCTTTCTTAAATACTTTTGTACACCAATCTGTAGTTGCATAATTTTGATTAACGTACAAGAAAACTTATTTACTTTATCATGTTAAACTTCATTTTGATCTATCAAGCATTAAGTTTCCTGTTGTTCGACTAATTACTTTCATTCTCCCACTGTAATTTGATTATTGATTCTTATTAAGTGGGTACGTGTAGTTTCATGGTCCTTTACAACTGGTTTCCTTGTCTTAATGGTCAATAATGGTTTCTGTAGATTAACAGTTGTTATTAAGTTGGATTTAGTGGATTTCTGAGGCAGGAGTTTTTGAAGATGGTTATGGAGTCTTCTTATCAGTTTCGGGTAGGAATGGATTGATTTTAGGAGTTATTCGTGTGGTTATATGTTCGGTTTTGGTTTCGAATCACGCTAATAATACTATGTTCCATTTGTGATTCATTGTTGCGATTCTGATAATAATTATAATCATATTTGATTAGATTGGTTTAGAAGCACGTTCAAACAATAGAACTGTAGTTGTTTTGTGTTTTAGTATAACTAGTTCCTTTCCCATGTATTTAGTAACGCTTTCTTAAATACTCATATACACCAATATGTAGTTGCATAATTTTGATTGAAATACAAGAAATCTTATTTACTTTATTATGTTACGTTGATTTAACTTCTTTTTATTCCATCAAACATTACGTTTCTTGTTGTTCGTCTGATTACTTTTATTTCACCATGGTAATTTGATTATTGATTCTTATTAAGTGGATACGAGTAGTTTCATGGTCCTTTACAACTGTTTTCCTTGTCTTAATGGTCAAAAATGGTTTATGTAGATCAACAGTTGTTATTAAGATGGATTTAGTGGGTTTCTAAGGCAGGAGTGTTTGAAGATGGTTATAGAGTCTTCTAATGAGTTTCGGGTAGGAATGGATTGATTTTAGGAGTTATTCGTGTGGTTATGTGTATGGTTTTGGTTTCGAATCACACTTATAATACTATGCTCCATTTGTGATTCATTGTTGCGATTCTGAAGATAATTATAATCATATTTGATTAGATTGGTTTAGAAGAGCGTTGAAACAATAGAGCCATATTTGTTTAATGTTTTAGTATAACTAGTTTCTTTCTCATGTATTTAGTAATGCTTTCTTAAATACTTTTGTACACCAATCTGTAGTTGCATAATTTTGATTAACGTACAAGAAAACTTATTTACTTTATCATGTTAAACTTCATTTTGATCTATCAAGCATTAAGTTTCCTGTTGTTCGACTAATTACTTTCATTCTCCCACTGTAATTTGATTATTGATTCTTATTAAGTGGGTACGTGTAGTTTCATGGTCCTTTACAACTGGTTTCCTTGTCTTAATGGTCAATAATGGTTTCTGTAGATTAACAGTTGTTATTAAGTTGGATTTAGTGGATTTTTGAGGCAGGAGTGTTCGAAGATGGTTATGGAGTCTTCTTATCAGTTTCGGGTAAGAATGGATTGATTTTAGGAGTTATTCGTGTGGTTATATGTTCGATTTTGGTTTCGAATCACGCTAATAATACTATGTTCCATTTGTGATTCATTGTTGCGATTCTGATAATAATTGTAATCATATTTGATTAGATTGGTTTAGAAGCACGTTCAAACAATAGAACTGTAGTTGTTTTGTGTTTTAGTATAACTAGTTCCTTTCCCATGTATTTAGTAACGCTTTCTTAAATACTCATATACACCAATATGTAGTTGCATAATTTTGATTGAAATACAAGAAATCTTATTTACTTTATCATGTTACGTTGATTTAACTTCTTTTTATTCCATCAAACATTACGTTTCTTGTTGTTCGTCTGATTACTTTTATTTCACCAAGGTAATTTGATTATTGATTCTTATTAAGTGGATACGAGTAGTTTCATGGTCCTTTACAACTGTTTTCCTTGTCTTAATGGTCAAAAATGGTTTATGCAGATCAACAGTTGTTATTAAGATGGATTTAGTGGGTTTCTAAGGCAGGAGTGTTCGAAGATGGTTATAGAGTCTTCTAATGAGTTTCGTGTAGGAATGGATTGATTTTAGGAGTTATTCGTGTGGTTATATGTATGGTTTTGGTTTCGAATCACACTTATAATACTATGCTCCATTTGTGATTCACTGTTGCGATTCTGAAGATAATTATAATCATATTTGATTAGATTTGTTTAGAAGAGCGTTGAAACAATAGAGCCATATTTGTTTAATGTTTTAGTATAACTAGTTTCTTTCTCATGTATTTAGTAATGCTTTCTTAAATACTTTTGTTCACCAATCTGTAGTTGCATAATTTTGATTAACGTACAAGAAAACTTATTTACTTTATCTTGTTAAACTTCATTTTGATCCATCAAGCATTAAGTTTCCTGTTGTTCGACTAATTACTTTCATTCTCCCACTGTAATTTGATTATTGATTCTTATTAAGTGGGTACGTGTAGTTTCATGGTCCTTTACAACTTGTTTCCTTGTCTTAATGGTCAATAATGGTTTCTGTAGATTGACAGTTGTTATTAAGTTTGATTTAGTGGATTTCTGAGGCAGGAGTGTTCGAAGATGGTTATGGAGTCTTCTTATCAGTTTCGGGTAGGAATGGATTGATTTTAGGAGTTATTCGTGTGGTTATATGTTCGGTTTTGGTTTCGAATCACGCTAATAATACTATGTTCCATTTGTGATTCATTGTTGTGATTCTGATAATAAATATAATCATATTTGATTAGATTGGTTTAGAAGCACGTTCAAACAATAGAACTGTAGTTGTTTTGTGTTTTAGTATAACTAGTTCCTTTCCCATGTATTTAGTAACGCTTTCTTAAATACTCATATACACCAATATGTAGTTGCATAATTTTGATTGAAATACAAGAAATCTTATTTACTTTATCATGTTACGTTGATTTAACTTCTTTTTATTCCATCAAACATTACGTTTCTTGTTGTTCGTCTGATTACTTTTATTTCACCATAGTAATTTGATTATTGATTCTTATTAAGTGGATACGAGTAGTTTCATGGTCCTTTACAACTGTTTTCCTTGTCTTAATGGTCAAAAATGGTTTATGTAGATCAACAGTTGTTATTAAGATAGATTTAGTGGGTTTCTAAGGCAGGAGTGTTCGAAGATGGTTATAGAGTCTTCTAATGAGTTTCGGGTAGGAATGGATTGATTTTAGGAGTTATTCGTGTGGTTATATGTATGGTTTTGATTTCGAATCACACCTATAATACTATGCTCCATTTGTGATTCATTGTTGCGATTCTGAAGATAATTATAATCATATTTGATTAGATTGGTTTAGAAGAGAGTTGAAACAATAGAGCCATATTTGTTTAATGTTTTAGTATAACTAGTTTCTTTCTCATGTATTTAGTAATGCTTTCTTAAATACTTTTGTACACCAATCTGTAGTTGCATAATTTTGATTAACGTACAAGAAAACTTATTTACTTTATCATGTTAAACTTCAATTTGATCCATCAAGCATTAAGTTTCCTGTTGTTCGACTAATTACTTTCATTCTCCCACTGTAATTTGATTATTGATTCTTATTAAGTGGGTACGTGTAGTTTCATGGTCCTTTACAACTGGTTTCCTTGTCTTAATGGTCAATAATGGTTTCTATAGATTGACAGTTGTTATTAAGTTGGATTTAGTGGATTTCTGAGGCAGGAGTGTTCGAAGATGGTTATGGAGTCTTCTTATCAGTTTCGGGTAGGAATGGATTGATTTTAGGAGTTATTCGTGTGGTTATATGTTCGGTTTTGGTTTCGAATCACGCTAATAATACTATGTTCCATTTGGGATTTATTGTTGTGATTCTGATAATAAATATAATCATATTTGATTAGATTGGTTTTGAAGCACGTTCAAACAATAGAACTGTAGTTGTTTTGTGTTTTAGTATAACTAGTTCTTCTCCCATGTATTTAGTAACGCTTTCTTAAATACTCATATACACCAATATGTAGTTGCATAATTTTGATTGAAATACAAGAAATCTTATTTACTTTATCATGTTACGTTTATTTAACTTCTTTTTATTCCATCAAACATTACGTTTCTTGTTGTTCGTCTGATTACTTTTATTTCACCATGGTAATTTGATTATTGATTCTTATTAAGTGGATACGAGTAGTTTCATGGTCCTTTACAACTGTTTTCCTTGTCTTAATGGTCAAAAATGGTTTATGTAGATCAACAGTTGTTATTAAGATGGATTTAGTGGGTTTCTAAGGCAGGAGTGTTCGAAGATGGTTATAGAGTCTTCTAATGAGTTTCGGGTAGGAATGGATTGATTTTAGGAGTTATTCGTGTGGTTATATGTATGGTTTTGGTTTCGAATCACACTTATAATACTATGCTCCATTTGTGATTCATTGTTGCGATTCTGAAGATAATTATAATCATATTTGATTAGATTGGTTTAGAAGAGAGTTGAAACAATAGAGCCATATTTGTTTAATGTTTTAGTATAACTAGTTTCTTTCTCATGTATTTAGTAATGCTTTCTTAAATACTTTTGTACACCAATCTGTAGTTGCATAATTTTGATTAACGTACAAGAAAACTTATTTACTTTATCATGTTAAACTTCATTTTGATCCATCAAGCATTAAGTTTCCTGTTGTTCGACTAATTACTTTCATTCTCCCACTGTAATTTGATTATTGATTCTTATTAAGTGGGTACTTGTAGTTTCATGGTCCTTTACAACTGGTTTCCTTGTCTTAATGGTCAATAATGGTTTCTGTAGATTAACAGTTGTTATTAAGTTGGATTTAGTGGATTTCTGAGGGAGGAGTGTTCGAAGATGGTTATGGAGTCTTCTTATCAGTTTCGGGTAGGAATGGATTGATTTTAGGAGTTATTCGTGTGGTTATATGTTCGGTTTTGGTTTCGAATCACGCTAATAATACTATGTTACATTTGGGATTCATTGTTGTGATTCTGATAATAATTATAATCATATTTGATTAGATTGGTTTAGAAGCACGGTCAAACAATAGAACTGTAGTTGTTTTGTGTTTTAGTATAACTAGTTCCTTTCCCATGTATTTAGTAACGCTTTCTTAAATACTCATATACACCAATATGTAGTTGCATAATTTTGATTGAAATACAAGAAATCTTATTTACTTTATCATGTTACGTTGATTTAACTTCTTTTTATTCCATCAAACATTACGTTTCTTGTTGTTCGTCTGATTACTTTTATTTCACCATGGTAATTTGATTATTGATTCTTATTAAGTGGATACGAGTAGTTTCATGGTCCTTTACAACTGTTTTCCTTGTCTTAATGGTCAAAAATGGTTTATGTAGATCAACAGTTGTTATTAAGATGGATTTAGTGGGTTTCTAAGGCAGGAGTGTTCGAAGATGGTTATAGAGTCTTCTAATGAGTTTCGGGTAGGAATGGATTGATTTTAGGAGTTATTCGTGTGGTTATATGTATGGCTTTGGTTTCGAATCACACTTATAATACTATGCTCCATTTGTGATTCATTGTTGCGATTCTGAAGATAATTATAATCATATTTGATTAGATTGGTTTAGAAGAGAGTTGAAACAATAGAGCCATATTTGTTTAATGTTTTAGTATAACTAGTTTCTTTCTCATGTATTTAGTAATGCTTTCTTAAATACTTTTGTACACCAATCTGTAGTTGCATAATTTTGATTAACGTACAAGAAAACTTATTTACTTTATCATGTTAAACTTCATTTTGATCCATCAAGCATTAAGTTTCCTGTTGTTCGACTAATTACTTTCATTCTCCCACTGTAATTTGATTATTGATTCTTATTAAGTGGGTACTTGTAGTTTCATGGTCCTTTACAACTGGTTTCCTTGTCTTAATGGTCAATAATGGTTTCTGTAGATTAACAGTTGTTATTAAGTTGGATTTAGTGGATTTCTGAGGTAGGAGTGTTCGAAGATGGTTATGGAGTCTTCTTATCAGTTTCGGGTAGAAATGGATTGATTTTAGGAGTTATTCGTGTGGTTATATGTTCGGTTTTGGTTTCGAATCACGCTAATAATACTATGTTACATTTGGGATTCATTGTTGTGATTCTGATAATAATTATAATCATATTTGATTAGATTGGTTTAGAAGCACGGTCAAACAATAGAACTGTAGTTGTTTTGTGTTTTAGTATAACTAGTTCCTTTCCCATGTATTTAGTAACGCTTTCTTAAATACTCATATACACCAATATGTAGTTGCATAATTTTGATTGAAATACAAGAAATCTTATTTACTTTATTATGTTACGTTGATTTAACTTCTTTTTATTCCATCAAACATTACGTTTCTTGTTGTTCGTCTGATTACTTTTATTTCACCATGGTAATTTGATTATTGATTCTTATTAAGTGGATACGAGTAGTTTCATGGTCCTTTACAACTGTTTTCCTTGTCTTAATGGTCAAAAATGGTTTATGTAGATCAACAGTTGTTATTAAGATGGATTTAGTGGGTTTCTAAGGCAGGAGTGTTCGAAGATGGTTATAGAGTCTTCTAATGAGTTTCGGGTAGGAATGGATTGATTTTAGGAGTTATTCGTGTGGTTATGTATGGCTTTGGTTTCGAATCACACTTATAATACTATGCTCCATTTGTGATTCATTGTTGCGATTCTGAAGATAATTATAATCATATTTGATTAGATTGGTTTAGAAGAGAGTTGAAACAATAGAGCCATATTTGTTTAATGTTTTAGTATAACTAGTTTCTTTCTCATGTATTTAGTAATGCTTTCTTAAATACTTTTGTACACCAATCTGTAGTTGCATAATTTTGATTAACGTACAAGAAAACTTATTTACTTTATCATGTTAAACTTCATTTTGATCCATCAAGCACTAAGTTTCCTGTTGTTCGACTAATTACTTTCATTCTCCCACTGTAATTTGATTATTGATTCTTATTAAGTGGGTACGTGTAGTTTCATGGTCCTTTACAACTGGTTTCCTTGTCTTAATGGTCAATAATGGTTTCTATAGATTGACAGTTGTTATTAAGTTGGATTTAGTGGATTTCTGAGGCAGGAGTGTTCGAAGATGGTTATGGAGTCTTCTTATCAGTTTCGGGTAGGAATGGATTGATTTTAGGAGTTATTCGTGTGGTTATATGTTCGGTTTTGGTTTCGAATCACGCTAATAATACTATGTTCCATTTGTGATTCATTGTTGTGATTCTGATAATAATTATAATCATATTTGATTAGATTGGTTTAGAAGCACGGTCAAACAATAGAACTGTAGTTGTTTTGTGTTTTAGTATAACTAGTTCCTTTCCCATGTATTTAGTAACGCTTTCTTAAATACTCATATACACCAATATGTAGTTGCATAATTTTGATTGAAATACAAGAAATCTTATTTACTTTATTATGTTACGTTGATTTAACTTCTTTTTATTCCATCAAACATTACGTTTCTTGTTGTTCGTCTGATTACTTTTATTTCACCATGGTAATTTGATTATTGATTCTTATTAAGTGGATACGAGTAGTTTCATGGTCCTTTACAACTGTTTTCCTTGTCTTAATGATCAAAAATGGTTTATGTAGATCAACAGTTGTTATTAAGATGGATTTAGTGGGTTTCTAAGGCAGGAGTGTTCGAAGATGGTTATAGAGTCTTCTAATGAGTTTCGGGTAGGAATGGATTGATTTTAGGAGTTATTCGTGTGGTTATATGTATGGCTTTGGTTTCGAATCACACTTATAATACTATGCTCCATTTGTGATTCATTGTTGCGATTCTGAAGATAATTATAATCATATTTGATTAGATTGGTTTAGAAGAGAGTTGAAACAATAGAGCCATATTTGTTTAATGTTTTAGTATAACTAGTTTCTTTCTCATGTATTTAGTAATGCTTTCTTAAATACTTTTGTACACCAATCTGTAGTTGCATAATTTTGATTAACGTACAAGAAAACTTATTTACTTTATCATGTTAAACTTCATTTTGATCCATCAAGCATTAAGTTTCCTGTTGTTCGACTAATTACTTTCATTCTACCACTGTAATTTGATTATTGATTCTTATTAAGTGGGTACGTGTAGTTTCATGGTCCTTTACAACTGGTTTCCTTGTCTTAATGGTCAATAATGGTTTCTGTAGATTAACAGTTGTTATTAAGTTGGATTTAGTGGATTTCTGAGGCAGGAGTGTTCGAAGATGGTTATGGAGTCTTTTTATCAGTTTCGGGTAGGAATGGATTGATTTTAGGAGTTATTCGTGTGGTTATATGTTCGGTTTTGGTTTCGAATCACGCTAATAATACTATGTTCCATTTGGGATTCATTGTTGTGATTCTGATAATAATTATAATCATATTTAATTAGATTGGTTTAGAAGCACGTTCAAACAATAGAACTGTAGTTGTTTTGTGTTTTAGTATAACTAGTTCCTTTCCCATTTATTTAGTAACGCTTTCTTAAATACTCATATACACCAATATGTAGTTGCATAATTTTGATTGAAATACAAGAAATCTTATTTACTTTATCATGTTACGTTGATTTAACTTCTTTTTATTCCATCAAACATTACGTTTCTTGTTGTTCGTCTGATTACTTTTATTTCACCATGGCAATTTGATTATTGATTCTTATTAAGTGGATACGAGTAGTTTCATGGTCCTTTACAACTGTTTTCCTTGTCTTAATGGTCAAAAATGGTTTATGTAGATCAACAGTTTTTATTAAGATAGATTTAGTGAGTTTCTAAGGCAGGAGTGTTCGAAGATGGTTATAGAGTCTTCTAATGAGTTTCGGGTAGGAATGGATTGATTTTAGGAGTTATTCGTGTGGTTATATGTATGGTTTTGGTTTCGAATCACACTTATAATACTATGCTCCATTTGTGATTCATTGTTGCGATTCTGAAGATAATTATAATCATATTTGATTAGATTGGTTTAGAAGAGAGTTGAAACAATAGAGCCATATTTGTTTAATGTTTTAGTATAACTAGTTTCTTTCTCATGTATTTAGTAATGCTTTCTTAAATACTTTTGTACACCAATCTGTAGTTGCATAATTTTGATTAACGTACAAGAAAACTTATTTACTTTATCATGTTAAACTTCATTTTGATCCATCAAGCATTAAGTTTCCTGTTGTTCGACTAATTACTTTCATTCTCCCACTGTAATTTGATTATTGATTCTTATTAAGTGGGTACGTGTAGTTTCATGGTCCTTTACAACTGGTTTCCTTGTCTTAATGGTCAATAATGGTTTCTATAGATTGACAGTTGTTATTAAGTTGGATTTAGTGGATTTCTGAGGCAGGAGTGTTCGAAGATGGTTATGGAGTCTTCTTATCAGTTTCGGGTAGGAATGGATTGATTTTAGGAGTTATTCGTGTGGTTATATGTTCGGTTTTGGTTTCGAATCACGCTAATAATACTATGTTCCATTTGGGATTCATTGTTGTGATTCTGATAATAATTATAATCGTATTTGATTAGATTGGTTTAGAAGCACGTTCAAACAATAGAACTGTAGTTGTTTTGTGTTTTAGTATAACTAGTTCCTTTCCCATGTATTTAGTAACGCTTTCTTAAATACTCATATACACCAATATGTAGTTGCATAATTTTGATTGAAATACAAGAAATCTTATTTACTTTATCATGTTACGTTGATTTAACTTCTTTTTATTCCATCAAACATTACGTTTCTTGTTGTTCGTCTGATTACTTTTATTTCACCATGGTAATTTGATTATTGATTCTTATTAAGTGGATACGAGTAGTTTCATGGTCCTTTACAACTGTTTTCCTTGTCTTAATGGTCAAAAATGGTTTATGTAGATCAACAGTTGTTATTAAGATGGATTTAGTGGGTTTCTAAGGCAGGAGTGTTCGAAGATGGTTATAGAGTCTTCTAATGAGTTTCGGGTAGGAATGGATTGATTTTAGGAGTTATTCGTGTGGTTATATGTATGGTTTTGGTTTCGAATCACACTTATAATACTATGCTCCATTTGTGATTCATTGTTGCGATTCTGAAGATAATTATAATCATATTTGATTAGATTGGTTTAGAAGAGAGTTGAAACAATAGAGCCATATTTGTTTAATGTTTTAGTATAACTAGTTTCTTTCTCATGTATTTAGTAATGCTTTCTTAAATACTTTTGTACACCAATCTGTAGTTGCATAATTTTGATTAACGTACAAGAAAACTTATTTACTTTATCATGTTAAACTTCATTTTGATCCATCAAGCATTAAGTTTCCTGTTGTTCGACTAATTACTTTCATTCTCCCACTGTAATTTGATTATTGATTCTTATTAAATGGATACGTGTAGTTTCATGGTCCTTTACAACTGGTTTCCTTGTCTTAATGGTCAATAATGGTTTCTGTAGATTAACAGTTGTTATTAAGTTGGATTTAGTGGATTTCTGAGGCAGGAGTGTTCGAAGATGGTTATGGAGTCTTCTTATCAGTTTCGGGTAGGAATGGATTGATTTTAGGAGTTATTCGTGTGGTTATATGTTCGGTTTTGGTTTCGAATCACGCTAATAATACTATGTTCCATTTGTGATTCATTGTTGTGATTCTGATAATAATTATAATCATATTTGATTAGATTGGTTTAGAAGCACGTTCAAACAATAGAACTGTAGTTGTTTTGTGTTTTAGTATAACTAGTTCCTTTCCCATGTATTTAGTAACGCTTTCTTAAATGCTCATATACACCAATATGTAGTTGTATAATTTTGATTAAAATACAAGAAATCTTATTTACTTTATCATGTTACGTTGATTTAACTTCTTTTTATTCCATCAAACATTACGTTTCTTGTTGTTCATCTGATTACTTTTATTTCACCATGGTAATTTGATTATTGATTCTTATTAAGTGGATACGAGTAGTTTCATGGTCCTTTACAACTGTTTTCCTTGTCTTAATGGTCAAAAATGGTTTATGTAGATCAACAGTTGTTATTAAGATAGATTTAGTGAGTTTCTAAGGCAGGAGTGTTCGAAGATGGTTATAGAGTCTTCTAATGAGTTTCGGGTAGGAATGGATTGATTTTAGGAGTTATTCGTGTGGTTATATGTATGGTTTTGGTTTCGAATCACACTTATAATACTATGCTCCATTTGTGATTCATTGTTGCGATTCTGAAGATAATTATAATCATATTTGATTAGATTGGTTTAGAAGAGAGTTGAAACAATAGAGCCATATTTGTTTAATGTTTTAGTATAACTAGTTTCTTTCTCATGTATTTAGTAATGCTTTCTTAAATACTTTTGTACACCAATCTGTAGTTGCATAATTTTGATTAACGTACAAGAAAACTTATTTACTTTATCATGTTAAACTTCATTTTGATCCATCAAGCATTAAGTTTCCTGTTGTTCGACTAATTACTTTCATTCTCCCACTGTAATTTGATTATTGATTCTTATTAAGTGGGTACGTGTAGTTTCATGGTCCTTTACAACTGGTTTCCTTGTCTTAATGGTCAATAATGGTTTCTATAGATTGACAGTTGTTATTAAGTTGGATTTAGTGGATTTCTGAGGCAGGAGTGTTCGAAGATGGTTATGGAGTCTTCTTATCAGTTTCGGGTAGGAATGGATTGATTTTAGGAGTTATTCGTGTGGTTATATGTTCGGTTTTGGTTTCGAATCATGCTAATAATACTATGTTCCATTTGGGATTCATTGTTGTGATTCTGATAATAATTATAATCATATTTGATTAGACTGGTTTAGAAGCATGTTCAAACAATAGAACTGTAGTTGTTTTGTGTTTTAGTATAACTAGTTCCTTTCCCATGTATTTAGTAACGCTTTCTTAAATACTCATATACACCAATATGTAGTTGCGTAATTTTGATTGAAATACAAGAAATCTTATTTACTTTATCATGTTACGTTGATTTAACTTCTTTTTATTCCATCAAACATTACGTTTCTTGTTGTTCGTCTCATTACTTTTATTTCACCATGGTAATTTGATTATTGATTCTTATTAAGTGGATACGAGTAGTTTCATGGTCCTTTACAACTGTTTTCCTTGTCTTAATGGTCAAAAATGGTTTATGTAGATCAACAGTTGTTATTAAGATGGATTTAGTGGGTTTCTAAGGCAGGAGTGTTCGAAGATGGTTATAGAGTCTTCTAATGAGTTTCGGGTAGGAATGGATTGATTTTAGGAGTTATTCGTGTGGTTCTATGTATGGTTTTGGTTTCGAATCACACTTATAATACTATGCTCCATTTGTGATTCATTGTTGCGATTCTGAAGATAATTATAATCATATTTGATTAGATTGGTTTAGAAGAGAGTTGAAACAATAGAGCCATATTTGTTTAATGTTTTAGTATAACTAGTTTCTTTCTCATGTATTTAGTAATGCTTTCTTAAATACTTTTGTACACCAATCTGTAGTTGCATAATTTTGATTAACGTACAAGAAAACTTATTTACTTTATCATGTTAAACTTCATTTTGATCCATCAAGCATTAAGTTTCCTGTTGTTCGACTAATTACTTTCATTCTCCCACTGTAATTTGATTATTGAATCTTATTAAGTGGGTACGTGTAGTTTCATGGTCCTTTACAACTGGTTTCCTTGTCTTAATGGTCAATAATGGTTTCTATAGATTGACAGTTGTTATTAAGTTGGATTTAGTGGATTTCTGAGGCAGGAGTGTTCGAAGATGGTTATGGAGTCTTCTTATCAGTTTCGGGTAGGAATGGATTGATTTTAGGAGTTATTCGTGTGGTTATATGTTCGGTTTTGGTTTCGAATCACGCTAATAATACTATGTTCCATTTGGGATTCATTGTTGTGATTCTGATAATAATTATAATCATATTTGATTAGATTGGTTTAGAAGCACGTTCAAACAATAGAACTGTAGTTGTTTTGTGTTTTAGTATAACTAGTTCCTTTCCCATGTATTTAGTAACGCTTTCTTAAATACTCATATACACCAATATGTAGTTGCATAATTTTGATTGAAATACAAGAAATCTTATTTACTTTATCATGTTACGTTGATTTAACTTCTTTTTATTTCATCAAACATTACGTTTCTTGTTGTTCGTCTGATTACTTTTATTTCACCATGGTAATTTGATTATTGATTCTTATTAAGTGGATACGAGTAGTTTCATGGTCCTTTACAACTGTTTTCCTTGTCTTAATGGTCAAAAATGGTTTATGTAGATCAACAGTTGTTATTAAGATGGATTTAGTGGGTTTCTAAGGCAGGAGTGTTCGAAGATGGTTATAGAGTCTTCTAATGAGTTTCGGGTAGGAATGGATTGATTTTAGGAGTTATTCGTGTGGTTATATGTATGGTTTTGGTTTCGAATCACACTTATAATACTATGCTCCATTTGTGATTCATTGTTGCGATTCTGAAGATAATTATAATCATATTTGATTAGATTGGTTTAGAAGAGAGTTGAAACAATAGAGCCATATTTGTTTAATGTTTTAGTATAACTAGTTTCTTTCTCATGTATTTAGTAATGCTTTCTTAAATACTTTTGTACACCAATCTGTAGTTGCATAATTTTGATTAACGTACAAGAAAACTTATTTACTTTATCATGTTAAACTTCATTTTGATCCATCAAGCATTAAGTTTCCTGTTGTTCGACTAATTACTTTCATTCTCCCACTGTAATTTGATTATTGATTCTTATTAAGTGGGTACGTGTGGTTTCATGGTCCTTTACAACTGGTTTCCTTGTCTTAATGGTCAATAATGGTTTCTGTAGATTAACAGTTGTTATTAAGTTGGATTTAGTGGATTTCTGAGGCAGGAGTGTTCGAAGATGGTTATGGAGTCTTCTTATCAGTTTCGGGTAGGAATGGATTGATTTTAGGAGTTATTCGTGTGGTTATATGTTCGGTTTTGGTTTCGAATCACGCTAATAATACTATCTTCCATTTGTGATTCATTGTTGTGATTCTGATAATAATTATAATCATATTTGATTAGATTGGTTTAGAAGCACGTTCAAACAATAGAACTGTAGTTGTTTTGTGTTTTAGTATAACTAGTTCCTTTCCCATGTATTTAGTAACGCTTTCTTAAATGCTCATATACACCAATATGTAGTTGTATAATTTTGATTAAAATACAAGAAATCTTATTTACTTTATCATGTTACGTTGATTTAACTTCTTTTTATTCCATCAAACATTACGTTTCTTGTTGTTCGTCTCATTACTTTTATTTCACCATGGTAATTTGATTATTGATTCTTATTAAGTGGATACGAGTAGTTTCATGGTCCTTTACAACTGTTTTCCTTGTCTTAATGGTCAAAAATGGTTTATGTAGATCAACAGTTGTTATTAAGATGGATTTAGTGGGTTTCTACGGCAGGAGTGTTCGAAGATGGTTATAGAGTCTTCTAATGAGTTTCGGGTAGGAATGGATTGATTTTAGGAGTTATTCGTGTGGTTCTATGTATGGTTTTGGTTTCGAATCACACTTATAATACTATGCTCCATTTGTGATTCATTGTTGCGATTCTGAAGATAATTATAATCATATTTGATTAGATTGGTTTAGAAGAGAGTTGAAACAATAGAGCCATATTTGTTTAATGTTTTAGTATAACTAGTTTCTTTCTCATGTATTTAGTAATGCTTTCTTAAATACTTTTGTACACCAATCTGTAGTTGCATAATTTTGATTAACGTACAAGAAAACTTATTTACTTTATCATGTTAAACTTCATTTTGATCCATCAAGCATTAAGTTTCCTGTTGTTCGACTAATTACTTTCATTCTCCCACTGTAATTTGATTATTGAATCTTATTAAGTGGGTACGTGTAGTTTCATGGTCCTTTACAACTGGTTTCCTTGTCTTAATGGTCAATAATGGTTTTTATAGATTGACAGTTGTTATTAAGTTGGATTTAGTGGATTTCTGAGGCAGGAGTGTTCGAAGATGGTTATGGAGTCTTCTTATCAGTTTCGGGTAGGAATGGATTGATTTTAGGAGTTATTCGTGTGGTTATATGTTCGGTTTTGGTTTCGAATCACGCTAATAATACTATGTTCCATTTGGGATTCATTGTTGTGATTCTGATAATAATTATAATCATATTTGATTAGATTGGTTTAGAAGCACGTTCAAACAATAGAACTGTAGTTGTTTTGTGTTTTAGTATAACTAGTTCCTTTCCCATGTATTTAGTAACGCTTTCTTAAATACTCATATACACCAATATGTAGTTGCATAATTTTGATTGAAATACAAGAAATCTTATTTACTTTATCATGTTACGTTGATTTAACTTCTTTTTATTCCATCAAACATTACGTTTCTTGTTGTTCGTCTGATTACTTTTATTTAACCATGGTAATTTGATTATTGATTCTTATTAAGTGGATACGAGTAGTTTCATGGTCCTTTACAACTGTTTTCCTTGTCTTAATGGTCAAAAATGGTTTATGTAGATCAACAGTTGTTATTAAGATGGATTTAGTGGGTTTCTAAGGCAAGAGTGTTCGAAGATGGTTATAGAGTCTTCTAATAAGTTTCGGGTAGGAATGAATTGATTTTAGGAGTTATTCGTGTGGTTATATGTATGGTTTTGGTTTCGAATCACACTTATAATACTATGCTCCATTTGTGATTCATTGTTGCGATTCTAAAGATAATTATAATCATATTTGATTAGATTGGTTTAGAAGAGAGTTGAAACAATAGAGCCATATTTGTTTAATGTTTTAGTATAACTAGTTTCTTTCTCATGTATTTAGTAATGCTTTCTTAAATACTTTTGTACACCAATCTGTAGTTGCATAATTTTGATTAACGTACAAGAAAACTTATTTACTTTATCATGTTAAACTTCATTTTGATCCATCAAGCATTAAGTTTCCTGTTGTTCGACTAATTACTTTCATTCTCCCACTGTAATTTGATTATTGATTCTTATTAAGTGGATACGAGTGGTTTCATGGTCCTTTACAACTGTTTTCCTTGTCTTAATGGTCAAAAATGGTTTATGTAGTTCAACAGTTGTTATTAAGATAGATTTAGTGAGTTTCTAAGGCAGGAGTGTTCGAAGATGGTTATAGAGTCTTCTAATGAGTTTCGGGTAGGAATGGATTGATTTTAGGAGTTATTCGTGTGGTTATATGTATGGTTTTGGTTTCGAATCACACTTATAATACTATGCTCCATTTGTGATTCATTGTTGCGATTCTGAAGATAATTATAATCATATTTGATTAGATTGGTTTAGAAGAGAGTTGAAACAATAGAGCCATATTTGTTTAATGTTTTAGTATAACTAGTTTCTTTCTCATGTATTTAGTAATGCTTTCTTAAATACTTTTGTACACCAATCTGTAGTTGCATAATTTTGATTAACGTACAAGAAAACTTATTTACTTTATCATGTTAAACTTCATTTTGATCCATCAAGCATTAAGTTTCCTGTTGTTCGACTAATTACTTTCATTCTCCCACTGTAATTTGATTATTGATTCTTATTAAGTGGTTACGTGTAGTTTCATGGTCCTTTACAACTGGTTTCCTTGTCTTAATGGTCAATAATGGTTTCTATAGATTGACAGTTGTTATTAAGTTGGATTTAGTGGATTTCTAAGGCAGGAGTGTTCGAAGATGGTTATGGAGTCTTCTTATCAGTTTCGGGTAGGAATGGATTGATTTTAGGAGTTATTCGTGTGGTTATATGTTCGGTTTTGGTTTCGAATCACGCTAATAATACTATGTTCCATTTGGGATTCATTGTTGTGATTCTGATAATAATTATAATCATATTTGATTAGACTGGTTTAGAAGCACGTTCAAACAATAGAACTGTAGTTGTTTTGTGTTTTAGTATAACCAGTTCCTTTCCCATGTATTTAGTAACGCTTTCTTAAATACTCATATACACCAATATGTAGTTGCATAATTTTGATTGAAATACAAGAAATCTTATTTACTTTATCATGTTACGTTGATTTAACTTCTTTTTATTCCATCAAACATTACGTTTCTTGTTGTTCGTCTGATTACTTTTATTTCACCATGGTAATTTGATTATTGATTCTTATTAAGTGGATACGAGTAGTTTCATGGTCCTTTACAACTGTTTTCCTTGTCTTAATGGTCAAAAATGGTTTATGTAGATCAACAGTTGTTATTAAGATGGATTTAGTGGGTTTCTAAGGCAGGAGTGTTCGAAGATGGTTATAGAGTCTTCTAATGAGTTTCGGGTAGGAATGGATTGATTTTAGGAGTTATTCGTGTGGTTATATGTATGGTTTTGGTTTCGAATCACACTTATAATACTATGCTCCATTTGTGATTCATTGTTGCGATTCTGAAGATAATTATAATCATATTTGATTAGATTGGTTTAGAAGAGAGTTGAAACAATAGAGCCATATTTGTTTAATGTTTTAGTATAACTAGTTTCTTTCTCATGTATTTAGTAATGCTTTCTTAAATACTTTTGTACACCAATCTGTAGTTGCATAATTTTGATTAACGTACAAGAAAACTTATTTACTTTATCATGTTAAACTTCATTTTGATCCATCAAGCATTAAGTTTCCTGTTGTTCGACTAATTACTTTCATTCTCCCACTGTAATTTGATTATTGATTCTTATTAAGTGGATACGTGTGGTTTCATGGTCCTTTACAACTGGTTTCCTTGTCTTAATGGTCAATAATGGTTTCTGTAGATTAACAGTTGTTATTAAGTTGGATTTAGTGGATTTCTGAGGCAGGAGTGTTCGAAGATGGTTATGGAGTCTTCTTATCAGTTTCGGGTAGGAATGGATTGATTTTAGGAGTTATTCGTGTGGTTATATGTTCGGTTTTGGTTTCGAATCACGCTAATAATACTATGTTCCATTTGGGATTCATTGTTGTGATTCTGATAATAATTATAATCATATTTGATTAGATTGGTTTAGAAGCACGTTCAAACAATAGAACTGTAGTTGTTTTGTGTTTTAGTATAACTAGTTCCTTTCCCATGTATTTAGTAACGCTTTCTTAAATGCTCATATACACCAATATGTAGTTGCATAATTTTGATTGAGATACAAGAAATCTTCTTTACTTTATCATGTTACGTTGATTTAACTTCTTTTTATTCCATCAAACATTACGTTTCTTGTTGTTCGTCTGATTACTTTTATTTCACCATGGTAATTTGATTATTGATTCTTATTAAGTGGATACGAGTAGTTTCATGGTCCTTTACAACTGTTTTCCTAGTCTTAATGGTCAAAAATGGTTTATGTAGATCAACAGTTGTTATTAAGATGGATTTAGTGGGTTTCTAAGGCAGGAGTGTTCGAAGATGGTTATAGAGTCTTCTAATGAGTTTCGGGTAGGAATGGATTGATTTTAGGAGTTATTCGTGTGGTTATATGTATGGTTTTGGTTTCGAATCACACTTATAATACTATGCTCCATTTGTGATTCATTGTTGCGATTCTGAAGATAATTATAATCATATTTGATTAGATTGGTTTAGAAGAGAGTTGAAACAATAGAGCCATATTTGTTTAATGTTTTAGTATAACTAGTTTCTTTCTCATGTATTTAGTAATGCTTTCTTAAATACTTTTGTACACCAATCTGTAGTTGCATAATTTTGATTAACGTACAAGAAAACTTATTTACTTTATCATGTTAAACTTCATTTTGATCCATCAAGCATTAAGTTTCCTGTTGTTCGACTAATTACTTTCATTCTCCCACTGTAATTTGATTATTGATTCTTATTAAGTGGGTACGTGTAGTTTCATGGTCCTTTACAACTGGTTTCCTTGTCTTAATGGTCAATAATGGTTTCTATAGATTAACAGTTGTTATTAAGTTGGATTTAGTGGATTTATGAGGCAGGAGTGTTCGAAGATGGTTATGGAGTCTTCTTATCAGTTTCGGGTAGGAATGGATTGATTTTAGGAGTTATTCGTGTGGTTATATGTTCGGTTTTGGTTTCGAATAACGCTAATAATACTATGTTCCATTTGTGATTCATTGTTGTGATTCTGATAATAATTATAATCATATTTGATTAGATTGGTTTAGAAGCACGTTCAAACAATAGAACTGTAGTTGTTTTGTGTTTTAGTATAACTAGTTCCTTTCCCATGTATTTAGTAACGCTTTCTTAAATGCTCATATACACCAATATGTAGTTGCATAATTTTGATTGAAATACAAGAAATCTTATTTACTTTATCATGTTACGTTGATTTAACTTCTTTTTATTCCATCAAACATTACGTTTCTTGTTGTTCGTCTGATTACTTTTATTTCACCATGGTAATTTGATTATTGATTCTTATTAAGTGGATACGAGTAGTTTCATGGTTCTTTACAACTGTTTTCCTTGTCTTAATGGTCAAAAATGGTTTATGTAGATCAACAGTTGTTATTAAGATAGATTTAGTGAGTTTCTAAGGCAGGAGTGTTCGAAGATGGTTATAGAGTCTTCTAATGAGTTTCGGGTAGGAATGGATTGATTTTAGGAGTTATTCGTGTGGTTATATGTATGGTTTTGGTTTCGAATCACACTTATAATACTATGCTCCATTTGTGATTCATTGTTGCGATTCTGAAGATAATTATAATCCTATTTGATTAGATTGGTTTAGAAGAGAGTTGAAACAATAGAGCCATATTTGTTTAATGTTTTAGTATAACTAGTTTCTTTCTCATGTATTTAGTAATGCTTTCTTAAATACTTTTGTACACCAATCTGTAGTTGCATAATTTTGATTAACGTACAAGAAAACTTATTTACTTTATCATGTTAAACTTCATTTTGATCCATCAAGCATTAAGTTTCCTGTGTTCGACTAATTACTTTCATTCTCCCACTGTAATTTGATAATTGATTCTTATTAAGTGGATACGTGTGGTTTCATGGTCCTTTACAACTGGTTTCCTTGTCTTAATGGTCAATAATGGTTTCTGTAGATTAACAGTTGTTATTAAGTTGGATTTAGTGGATTTCTGAGGCAGGAGTGTTCGAAGATGGTTATGGAGTCTTCTTATCAGTTTCGGGTAGGAATGGATTGATTTTAGGAGTTATTCGTGTGGTTATATGTTCGGTTTTGGTTTCGAATCACGCTGATAATACTATGTTCCATTTGTGATTCATTGTTGTGATTCTGATAATAATTATAATCATATTTGATTAGATTGGTTTAGAAGCACGTTCAAACAATAGAACTGTAGTTGTTTTGTGTTTTAGTACAACTAGTTCCTTTCCCATGTATTTAGTAATGCTTTCATAAATACTAATATACACCAATATGTAGTTGCATAATTTTGATTGAAATACAAGAAATCTTATTTACTTTATCATGTTACGTTGATTTAAATTCTTTTTTTTCCATCAAACATTACGTTTCTTGTTGTTCGTCTGATTACTTTTATTTCACCATGGTAATTTGATTATTGATTCTTATTAAGTGGATACGATTAGTTTCATGGTCCTTTACAACTATTTTCCTTGTCTTAATGGTCAAAAATGGTTTATGTAGATCAACAGTTGTTATTAAGATAGATTTAGTGAGTTTCTAAGGCAGGAGTGTTCGAAGATGGTTATAGAGTCTTCTAATGAGTTTCGGGTAGGAATGGATTGATTTTAGGAGTTATTCGTGTGGTTATATGTATGGTTTTGGTTTCGAATCACACTTATAATACTATGCTCCATTTGTGATTCATTGTTGCGATTCTGAAGATAATTATAATCATATTTGATTAGATTGGTTTAGAAGAGAGTTGAAACAATAGAGCCATATTTGTTTAATGTTTTAGTATAACTAGTTTCTTTCTCATGTATTTAGTAATGCTTTCTTAAATACTTTTGTACACCAATCTGTAGTTGCATAATTTTGATTAACGTACAAGAAAACTTATTTACTTTATCATGTTAAACTTTATTTTGATCCATCAAGCATTAAGTTTCCTGTTGTTCGACTAATTACTTTCATTCTCCCACTGTAATTTGATTATTGATTCTTATTAAGTGGGTACGTGTAGTTTCATGGTCCTTTACAACTGGTTTCCTTGTCTTAATGGTCAATAATGGTTTCTGTAGATTAACAGTTGTTATTAAGTTGGATTTAGTGGATTTCTGAGGCAGGAGTGTTCGAAGATGGTTATGGAGTCTTCTTATCAGTTTCGGGTAGGAATGGATTGATTTTAGGAGTTATTCGTGTGGTTATATGTTCGGTTTTGGTTTCGAATCACGCTAATAATACTATGTTCCATTTGTGATTCATTGTTGCGATTGTGATAATAATTATAATCATATTTGATTAGATTGGTTTAGAAGCACGTTCAAACAATAGAACTGTAGTTGTTTTGTGTTTTAGTATAACTAGTTCCTTTCCCATGTATTTAGTAACGCTTTCTTAAATACTCATATACACCAATATGTAGTTGCATAAATTTGATTGAAATACAAGAAATCTTATTTACTTTATCATGTTACGTTGATTTAACTTCTTTTTATTCCATCAAACATTACGTTTCTTGTTGTTCGTCTGATTACTTTTATTTCACCATGGTAATTTGATTATTGATTCTTATTAAGTGGATACGAGTAGTTTCATGGTCCTTTACAACTATTTTCCTTGTCTTAATGGTCAAAAATGGTTTATGTAGTTCAACAGTTGTTATTAAGATGGATTTAGTGGGTTTCTACGGCAGGAGTGTTCGAAGATGGTTATAGAGTCTTCTAATGAGTTTCGGGTAGGAATGGATTGATTTTAGGAGTTATTCGTGTGGTTATATGTATGGTTTTGGTTTCGAATCAGACTTATAATACTATGCTCCATTTGTGATTCATTGTTGCGATTCTGAAGATAATTATAATCATATTTGATTAGATTGGTTTAGAAGAGAGTTGAAACAATAGAGCCATATTTGTTTAATGTTTTAGTATAACTAGTTTCTTTCTCATGTATTTAGTAATGCTTTCTTAAATACTTTTGTACACCAATCTGTAGTTGCATAATTTTGATTAACGTACAAGAAAACTTATTTACTTTATCATGTTAAACTTCATTTTGATCCATCAAGCATTAAGTTTCCTGTTGTTTGACTAATTACTTTCATTCTCCCACTGTAATTTGATTATTGATTCTTATTAAGTGGGTACGTGTAGTTTCATGGTCCTTTACAACCCTTTTTTCTTTGTCTTAATGGTCAATAATGGTTTCTATAGATTGACAGTTGTTATTAAGTTGGATTTAGTGGATTTCTGAGGCAGGAGTGTTCGAAGATGGTTATGGAGTCTTCTTATCAGTTTCGGGTAGGAATGGATTGATTTTAAGAGTTATTCGTGTGGTTATATGTTCGGTTTTGGTTTCGAATCACGCTAATAATACTATGTTCTATTTGTGATTCATTGTTGCGATTGTGATAATAATTATAATCATATTTGATTAGATTGGTTTAGAAGCACGTTCAAACAATAGAACTGTAGTTGTTTTGTGTTTTAGTATAACTAGTTCCTTTCCCATGTATTTAGTAACGCTTTCTTAAATACTCATATACACCAATATGTAGTTGCATAAATTTGATTGAAATACAAGAAATCTTATTTACTTTATCATGTTACGTTGATTTAACTTCTTTTTATTCCATCAAATATTTCGTTTCTTGTTGTTCGTCTGATTACTTTTATTTCACCATGGTAATTTGATTATTGATTCTTATTAAGTGGATACGATTAGTTTCATGGTCCTTTACAACTGTTTTCCTTGTCTTAATGGTCAAAAATGGTTTATGTAGATCAACAGTTGTTATCAAGATAGATTTAGTGAGTTTCTAAGGCAGGAGTGTTCGAAGATGGTTATAGAGTCTTCTAATGAGTTTCGGGTAGGAATGGATTGATTTTAGTAGTTATTCGTGTGGTTATATGTATGGTTTTGGTTTCGAATCACACTTATAATACTATGCTCCATTTGTGATTCATTGTTGCGATTCTGAAGATAATTATAATCATATTTGATTAGATTGGTTTAGAAGAGAGTTGAAACAATAGAGCCATATTTGTTTAATGTTTTAGTATAACTAGTTTCTTTCTCATGTATTTAGTAATGCTTTCTTAAATACTTTTGTACACCAATCTGTAGTTGCATAAGTTTGATTAACGTATAAGAAAACTTATTTACTTTATCATGTTAAACTTTATTTTGATCCATCAAGCATTAAGTTTCCTGTTGTTCGACTAATTACTTTCATTCTCCCACTGTAATTTGATTATTGATTCTTATTAAGTGGGTACGTGTAGTTTCATGGTCCTTTACAACTGGTTTCCTTGTCTTAATGGTCAATAATGGTTTCTGTAGATTAACAGTTGTTATTAAGTTGGATTTAGTGGATTTCTGAGGCAGGAGTGTTCGAAGATGGTTATGGAGTCTTCTTATCAGTTTCGGGTAGGAATGGATTGATTTTAGGAGTTATTCGTGTGGTTATATGTTCGGTTTTGGTTTCGAATCACGCTAATAATACTATGTTCCATTTGTGATTCATTGTTGCGATTGTGATAATAATTATAATCATATTTGATTAGATTGGTTTAGAAGCACGTTCAAACAATAGAAATGTAGTTGTTTTGTGTTTTAGTATAACTAGTTCCTTTCCCATGTATTTAGTAACGCTTTCTTAAATACTCATATACACCAATATGTAGTTGCATAAATTTGATTGAAATACAAGAAATCTTATTTACTTTATCATGTTACGTTGATTTAACTTTTTTTTATTCCATCAAACATTACGTTTCTTGTTGTTCGTCTGATTACTTTTATTTCACCATGGTAATTTGATTATTGATTCTTATTAAGTGGATACGAGTAGTTTCATGGTCCTTTACAACTGTTTTCCTTGTCTTAATGGTCAAAAATGGTTTATGTAGTTCAACAGTTGTTATTAAGATGGATTTAGTGGGTTTCTACGGCAGGAGTGTTCGAAGATGGTTATAGAGTCTTCTAATGAGTTTCGGGTAGGAATGGATTGATTTTAGGAGTTATTCGTGTGGTTATATGTATGGTTTTGGTTTCGAATCAGACTTATAATACTATGCTCCATTTGTGATTCATTGTTGCGATTCTGAAGATAATTATAATCATATTTGATTAGATTGGTTTAGAAGAGAGTTGAAACAATAGAGCCATATTTGTTTAATGTTTTAGTATAACTAGTTTCTTTCTCATGTATTTAGTAATGCTTTCTTAAATACTTTTGTACACCAATCTGTAGTTGCATAATTTTGATTAACGTACAAGAAAACTTATTTACATTATCATGTTAAACTTCATTTTGATCCATCAAGCATTAAGTTTCCTGTTGTTCGACTAATTACTTTCATTCTCCCACTGTAATTTGATTATTGATTCTTATTAAGTGGGTACGTGTAGTTTCATGGTCCTTTACAACCCTTTTTTCTTTGTCTTAATGGTCAATAATGGTTTCTATAGATTGACAGTTGTTATTAAGTTGGATTTAGTGGATTTCTGAGGCAGGAGTGTTCGAAGATGGTTATGGAGTCTTCTTATCAGTTTCGGGTAGGAATGGATTGATTTTAGGAGTTATTCGTGTGGTTATATGTTCGGTTTTGGTTTCGAATCACGCTAATAATACTATGTTCCATTTGTGATTCATTGTTGCGATTGTGATAATAATTATAATCATATTTGATTAGATTCGTTTAGAAGCACGTTCACACAATAGAACTGTAGTTGTTTTGTGTTTTAGTATAACTAGTTCCTTTCCCATGTATTTAGTAACGCTTTCTTAAATACTCATATACACCAATATGTAGTTGCATAAATTTGATTGAAATACAAGAAATCTTATTTACTTTATCATGTTACGTTGATTTAACTTCTTTTAATTCCATCAAACATTACGTTTCTTGTTGTTCGTCTGATTACTTTTATTTCACCATGGTAATTTGATTATTGATTCTTATTAAGTGGATACGAGTAGTTTCATGGTCCTTTACAACTGTTTTCCTTGTCTTAATGGTCAAAAATGGTTTATGTAGATCAACAGTTGTTATTAAGATGGATTTAGTGGGTTTCTAAGGCAGGAGTGTTCGAAGATGGTTATAGAGTCTTCTAATGAGTTTCGGGTAGGAATGGATTGATTTTAGGAGTTATTCGTGTGGTTATATGTATGGTTTTGGTTTCGAATCACACTTATAATACTATGCTACATTTGTGATTCATTGTTGCGATTCTGAAGATAATTATAATCATATTTGATTAGATTGGTTTAGAAGAGAGTTGAAACAATAGAGCCATATTTGTTTAATGTTTTTGTATAACTAGTTTCTTTCTCATGTATTTAGTAATGCTTTCTTAAATACTTTTGTACACCAATCTGTAGTTGCATAATTTTGATTAACGTACAAGAAAACTTATTTACTTTATCATGTTAAACTTCATTTTGATCCATAAAGCATTAGGTTTCCTGTTGTTCGACTAATTACTTTCATTCTCCCACTGTAATTTGATTATTGATTCTTATTAAGTGGGTACATGTAGTTTCATGGTCCTTTACAACTGGTTTCCTTGTCTTAATGGTCAATAATGGTTTCTGTAGATTAACAGTTGTTATTAAGTTGGATTTAGTGGATTTCTGAGGCAGGAGTGTTCGAAGATGGTTATGGAGTCTTCTTATCAGTTTCGGGTAGGAATGGATTGATTTTAGGAGTTATTCGTGTGGTTATATGTTCGGTTTTGGTTTCGAATCACGCTAATAATACTATGTTCCATTTGGGATTCATTGTTGTGATTCTGATAATAATTATAATCATATTGGATTAGATTGGTTTAGAAGCACGTTCAAACAATAGAACTGTAGTTGTTTTGTGTTTTAGTATAACTAGTTCCTTTCCCATGTATTTAGTAACACTTTCTTAAATACTCATATACACCAATATGTAGTTGCATAATTTTGATTGAAATACAAGCAATCTTATTTACTTTATCATGTTACGTTGATTTAACTTCTTTTTATTCCATCAAACATTACGTTTCTTGTTGTTCGTCTGATTACTTTTATTTCACCATGGTAATTTGATTATTGATTCTTATTAAGTGGATACGAGTAGTTTCATGGTCCTTTACAACTGGTTTCCTTGTCTTAATGGTCAAAAATGGTTTATGTAGATCAACAGTTGTTATTAAGATGGATTTAGGGGGTTTCTAAGGTAGGAGTGTTCGAAGATGGTTATTGAGTCTTCTAATGAGTTTCGGGTAGGAATGGATTGATTTTAGGAGTTATTCGTGTGGTTATATGTATGGTTTTGGTTTCGAATCACACTTATAATACTATGCTCCATTTGTGATTCACTGTTGCGATTCTGAAGATAATTATAATCATATTTGATTAGATTGGTTTAGAAGAGCGTTGAAACAATAGAGCCATATTTGTTTAATGTTTAAGTATAACTAGTTTCTTTCTCATTTATTTAGTAATGCTTTCTTAAATACTTTTGTACACCAATCTTTAGTTGCATAATTTTGATTAACGTACAAGAAAACTTATTTACTTTATCATGTTAAACTTCATTTTGATCCATCAAGCATTAAGTTTCCTGTTGTTCGACTAATTACTTTCATTCTCCCACTGTAATTTGATTATTGATTCTTATTAAGTGGGTACGTGTAGTTTCATGGTCCTTTACAACTGGTTTCCTTGTCTTAATGGTCAATAATGGTTTCTGTAGATTGACAGTTGTTATTAAGTTGGATTTAGTGGATTTCTGAGGCAGGAATGTTCGAAGATGGTTATGGAGTGTTCTTATCAGTTTCGGGTAGGAATGGATTGATTTTAGGAGTTATTCGTGTGGTTATGTAACAACCAACTCCTAGGTCCAACCTTAACCCTAAAATTTATTTAACATTATTTTATTCATAGTATTATCATTATTATCATCTCTACATGATTATTTGATTACATGCTTGATATACTTAGATGATACCTTTATGCCTTGCCTTAGTCTAGAAATTAATAGATAATCCTTGAAAAGTATTAATTAAGTGATGAAATTTAATTTCAAGGTAAAATAAATCATAGGTAATAACAACAAATCAAATTCCAATCTTGAATTATATATATGAATTTTTACACTTAAAAATCTAAAAACAAGAAACTACTAACAAATAACATTACCTACTAAAATTATACTACACTTAATCTACTTTAACTAACAAAATACCATTAAAATTCAAATAAATCCCCCTCTCACTCTCTCTTTCGGCCGCCCCCCTCTCCTCCAATCCCCATTCTCCCTTGAAACCTCCAAACCCACTTCAATACTCCTCCTCTCCTCTTCCCCATACATGCAAACCCACTCCCAACCTCACTCTCTCTCCCTCATTCACGAATTCAGCTCTTCCTCCTCCATTTCTCTGCATTTTCTTCATCTTCATAGCAGATTTTTCGAAGAACAACTTCAACCAAACACCAACCAAGCTCAAAACAAGCAAGAAAGTGAGTTTTGGTGAGTTTTCAAGCTAGGTACTTGCAAGAACAGAAGGTTACAGCTTGAGCTCGTGATTCAACAGCCTTCAAACTCTCAAAATCACCTCTAAAACGTGGAACATCTGAAGTGTAAGCATCGATGTACCCGAATGAGGCTATTTCTTGAGTTTTACACCTTTATTCTATCAAAAATCTTACTTTCTTTGTTCTAACAGAAACTTGCTGCTATAACCTTGTTTTTGAGGAGCTTTTAACTTCAGTAAAGGTATATCTCGTGATAGATTAGTGAATCTTTGGTTGGTGCACAAGTTTTCACCTTGAAAACCCTCTTTTTCATGGGTTTAGCACCAAAAAGCCACCTGTTTTGAAAAGCCTTTCAACCCATGTTAGAAACCTGCTCTAAAACAGCTTATGAACTCCTTATGAAGCTAGTTTAAAAGTTAAATAATGGTTTGGTGATGATTATGCTTGAAACATATCGATTACACATGTGTAAAAAGTGATTAACACCCTCTAAATGAATCAATGGTGACTTGTATGTAAAAATCCGTGAGTTGAAGTTTTGTTCCAGTAGTTTGATGATATTAAACCTGTAAAATTCATGACTTGGGGTAAACATTATGAAAAGTATGGTAAAATGGTTTAAATGAGGTAAATCTAGGACCCGAAAAGTGGTAAAATTGGAAGTTATGGGTTAAACTTAAGTATAAAATCATGGAATTAATGAAATTTCCGTAACTTAGTGACCTCAAGGTGGTAATTTGGTAAAAATTTGAAGAAAAATTAACTTAGAATGTTCGGTTTCGGTTAAAAACGAGTTTACAAACGATTTCTTACAAACCAAAGCCTTTGGCTATAATGACTCAAAAATCCCATTGAAAACAGATTAAAAGGTTTATTAGAAGTGTTTAAAAATTAATACATAAGTCTTATGGGTTAAAAACTACAATATTCAAAACTAGACGATAAATTGTCGGTTTAACCGTAACCGGTAGCTAGTTATAGGTATTTTAAATTCTCCAAATTAAAATACTGAAAATTTGGGTTAAAATAGGTCATTTTAAATATGTAAAACTTCTGGAAATTATTAAGAGCCATAATGGGTCATGAAATAATAGAAATCAAACTTTAGGGTAAAAACTGTAAATTATGAAACTTGAGGGACTAAAGTGTAATTCTGTAATTTCACCCTAAAATGATCAATATATGACTAAAAATTACTTTTTAAACTTATCATCACCTTATCAAACTGATTTAAATCATAAAAACATGTTAGTTACATAAAGAAATACAACTTACCTAAAAAGGAAACTTTTTAAACGCAATTGTTAAAGAACCAAAGTTAATTGAACTTTTAACCATAAATTAACCTAGTTACTCTTATAATGACCATAGATCATTTAGCTTATTACTTGAATCATGATGATAGGGTGCTAGGAATTGAATCTATCTTTGCTCAAGGAATCGTTGACTTAACCCTAAGGTGAGTTCTAGTGTTCCCTTTTTACTATTGCTTTGGGATGAAACATGCTATGCCTACTTTGAAATCATTTATGTGCTATGATACTTAGTATGTTGTGGTTAATATTAAACATGCTCTTAATTGTATCACAATCATTAATTCTTGTGTGAACCGCTTGTTCTATATGGGTAGATCTACTTGGGGAATCCCCCACACACAGTGCCTTCCATCATGAATGGGAAGGGTACCACACTGAGATCCTGCGGGGTCGTTTGTGTCATGTGACAGGTATTATAAGATACTAAGGTGAACCATCCAGCAGGTATGGTTCACTATTTAAGGCTCAGTTATCCCTATGGGTTAACCGGTATTAACACAAATTTAGAAGAGGCTAGCCGGGACTGAGTGCAGGGTTGATTGTGACCCCACAACAGTGATATTTATGATTTCAAAATTTACTTATGGATTTGTTTTTAAACTTTAAGCACTTGAATTCACCAACTTTTTAGTTGACACAAAAATCTTTTGAGCATGTTTCAGGTAATCCTTGATGAAAGCTTGGAATAGTTGGAGAACCTCTTTGGATGACCTAGTTCCGTGACCACCACATGGCATTAATTAGTTTGAATCTATCATTAGACAATTTGTTGGATGTTTGTTGAACTTATGAATTTACTTTAATTTGGATTAAGTCTGTTATGACCCGGCTTTTGACCGTTGTATTTGGGTTGTTAAAACTTTTATTGTAATGCCATGTGATTTCTTTCCTTGTGTGCTCTTTTGATGGTTAGTTTCCGCTGCCATATATGTTGCCAGTCTGTGACGTCCCACCCTACTTGGGCCCAGGGTGTGACAGATTGGTATCAGAGCCACAGGTTGTAGAGAAATTGGGAATACCTTAGTAGACCCTAGGCTACAACCTTGATTCCTTAGGACTGTCCTTGTTTGGAACGTGTTGGAGTAAGCGAGTTGGGTAAATTGATGATTACACTTGATCAACGTAATCATGAATTTACAGAACGCGTGAGTTCTGGCATGGACCCCTAGGTGATGTTAAACTCTGTATTTGGGTTAATGATTCAAGAAATTTCTTTTGTGTGGCCAAAAATTTTAAAAGTGATATTCATGCCTGTTATATCGAGATACTACTGATTTCTGATGCTACTAATTACTGATACTACTGATTATTGATGCTACTGCCATCACTGCTATAGATACTATTATTATTACTATTATTATTATCATGAGCTGTGAGAAACCAATTTACTCATGAAAATCTTACAGGATTTGTAGGCTATGGCTCATAAAGGAAAGGCGCCCGCATACCCTGTTGATGAGACTGCCCATGTGGGAAGTGTTAAGAAGTCAACGCCTCAGACTGAATACGAAGAGTACCTGCGAAGGTGTGGACACCCTGGATGGATTTCCGTGACCTCGGAAGACTCTGAGCCCTCGGAAGACTCTGTATCATCATCTCCGGTCAGAAGCAGAACGCGATCCCACTCTCCTCATGTCACTGCGCCTACCCTCTCTCCCATCCCGCCTATTAGGAGTAGTGGTGCTCGTGTCGTCACCCGTCCCCGAAAGAGTACCAGGCCAGGGACATTTGTTTCTTTCAGGATGCCGCCCCCTCCGCCCCCTCCTGCAGTGGCTCCAGCTCCAGCACCTCCAGTGATTGACCCGCCTAGACGCCACACACACGACGAGTATTGGATGACGCCAAGGCGAAGCATGTTTGACGGCCCGAGTGTCCTTGCCAGAGATCCCTACACCCAGTCTAGCCGTCGGGCTAGTGACTTTGGTCCTTCCGACCCTACTCTTGGAGAGATACTCCGGACTATTCAGCGTCACGAGGTGACCCTGCAGCATGCTACTCGAACCTCTTCCAAGCCATGATGGCGTCTCATAGTGTTTAGCGCATGGAACAGGAGCAGAAGAAGAAAACTTCAGGTTGGTTTGGATGGCTGAAGAAGAAATGGCAATGATGACGTGAGAAGCATTGGAGTGTGTGCAAGAAACTATTGATCTATTTGAGAAACTATTTATCTATTTCAGACACTATTATTATTATTATGGGGGTGATGGCACCTTCCAATTTGTGAAACTATGATGTTTTAACTATTATGTTTGATTGTGGTTTCATTTATCTATTTATGGACTTTTGCTTATGATGCTAACTTTTGCAGAATGATTTTGAATGAAACTATGCGATGTTATGTGACATGAGTTAAATTATGTTGTCTTGTGATATAATCTATCCCATTAATTGATTGAAGCATCTTTGAATGTCATGAAATGTGGTACAAAACCTTTATGTCCTGGGTTTAGTGGCTAGTAGGAGTATAATCGGTTGTTATGAGATACTTGAAACCAATTTATGAGATGCTAAACAGATTTGTCTATGATGACACCAGAATGCCACCGAGACGAGGAGTTCGTATGGGAAGAAGAGGAGCAACTAGTGGAAGAAATGAAGAAGCTAGGAACCAGAATGAAAACCAAGCACCTACCCAACCAGAAGCTCCACGTGGAGAGAATGTCAACTTGGAAAACGAGGAAAGGATTGCCAACTTGGTGGCGCAACAAATTGCAAATGCCATTCCAACCATCATTGCCCAGATCAACGCTGATCGGGGTAATGCAACCGGGAACGGTGAACCCGGGAATGACGAAGCCAACAATGATGACACCGACGAGATAAGGAATGGGTGTTCTTACAAAACCTTTATGGCGTGCAAACCAAAGGACTTCTATGGCACTGAGGGTGCGATTGAGACCTACCGATGGCTGGATGAGATGGAAGCCGTGCTGGACATCAGTGAGTGCAAACTCGAGCACATGGTAAGGTTTGCTTCTCAATCACTTAAGGGATCAGCACTAGAGTGGTGGAGAACTATTGTTCAACCTCGTGGAAGGAATGCTGTTGGAAGGATGAACTGGTCCGAATTCAGGGAGCTAATGACCAACAAATACTGTCCAATCAATCAGCTTGAGAAGCTAGAATCTGAATTTCTGAGCTTGGAAATGAAAGGCCCGAACTACACGGAATACATCAACCGTTTTCTGGCTTTGTCCCGACTAGTGCCACATCTAGTGACACCGGAAGCCAAAGGTGTAGCCCGTTTCATCTGGGGATTACATCCCAGGGTTAGAGGCATGGTTCGATCTTCCAGGCCCACGACCCTACAAGCTGCAGTTGATTTCACAAGTAGCTTGACTGATGACTTGATTAGAGCTGGATGGACAGAGCATGTGAAGGTAGAAGACAAAAAGAAGGTAATGGGTGAGAAAAGGAAGTGGTTTGATGTTAAAAAGACAATGGGTAGCAGTGGTAGTACAAGCAAGAGAACCGGTGAAGGAGCAAGGCGTGATGATCATGGTGGAAGGGCTTGAAAACTGTACTTAGGCACGAGCCCCTTTTGCAACAAGTGCAAACTACACCACCAAGGAGATTGCAACCCAATGCCTTGTTTCAGATGTAAGAGAACTGGTCATTTGATTAAGGATTGTACGTATGAACCGGGTAAGCAATGCTATGAATGTGGAGATCCAGGACATATGAGGAACAAGTGCCCTAAATTAGCAAGGGACAAGGATGCCAAACCCAACAAACCCAAGGGAAGAGCGTTCGTGATGGATCCGAACGGTGCTCGTAAGGAACCCGATGTGGTCAATGGTACGTTTCTCATTAACCACCATCCTGCTACTGTTCTATTTGATACTGGAGCGACAGGTAGCTTTGTTTCTACTACCTTTAGGCCCTTGATTGATTTGAAAGCTTGCACCTTAACCGATGCCTATACTGTAGAGTTAGCTGACGGTAATATAATAGAAACCAATGAAATCATCAAAGGTTGCTCAATGGAACTAGAGGGTAATTTATTTAAGATAGACCTGATGCCTATAACGCTAGGAGGTTTTGATGTAGTTGTCGGGATGGATTGGTTAGCCAAAAATAGGGCTGAAATCGTGTGTGATGAACGTTTACTTAAAATACCTTTAAGCGATGGGAAAACGTTAGTTGTTCATGGTGAGAGAAATAACGCGCTATATCCTATGATATCCCACCTAAAGGCTACCAAGAGTCTCATGAAAGGATGCTTAGCTTTCATAGTCTATGTGATGAAGGCAAAAGAGGAAAAGAAAATCGAGGACATACCGGTGGTTTCTGAATATCTGGAAGTATTTCCCGAAGATCTACCGGGACTCCCTCCAACCCGACAAGTTGAGTTCCAAATAGATCTATTGCCTGGAGCTGCACCAGTAGCTAAGGCACCATACCGACTCGCCCCGCCCGAGATGAAAGAGCTAATGATACAAATCCAAGAGCTACTTGACAAGGGATTTATACGACCAAGTGTTTCTCCATGGGGTGCCCCGGTGCTATTCGTGAAGAAGAAGGATGGAACCCTACGTATGTGTATTGATTACCGGGAATTAAACAAGCTGACAACAAAGAATCGTTATCATCTTCCGAGAATTGATGATCTATCCGATCAACTACAAGGAGCTAGCTATTTTTCCAAAATAGATTTAAGATCGGGATACCATCAACTGAAGATAAGAGAAGAAGACATACCCAAAACAGCCTTTAGAACTAGATATGGACACTATGAGTACCTCGTCATGCCCTTTGGACTGACTAATGCACCAGCGGCATTTATGGATCTCATGAACCGAGTATGTCGCCCATATCTAGACAAGTTTGTGATTGTGTTCATTGATGATATCTTAATCTACTCCTGTAGTAAAGAAGAGCATGAGAAGCATCTTAGACTGATTCTTGAGTTGCTCAAGAATGAGCAACTATATGCCAAATTCTCCAAATGCGAATTTTGGATGCGTGAAATCCAATTTCTAGGGCATGTAGTGAATAAAGATGGGATTCAAGTGGACCCCTCAAAAATAGAGGCTATCAAGCATTGGAAGATTCCTGAAACTCCTACCAAGATAAGACAATTTCTTGGTTTAGCTGGATACTACAGGAGGTTCATCAAAGACTTCTCGCGATTAGTGCAGCCGTTAACTGCTTTGACTAAGAAGAATACAGCCTTTGTATGGGAACAAGAGCAGAACAAAGCATTTGAAACACTCAAGGAGAAACTGTGTAGTGCACCTATCCTCGCCCTACCGGAAGGAGTTGAGGATTTCGTAGTCTATTGTGACGCCTCGCTTCAGGGACTAGGATGCGTGCTGATGCAACGAGATAAGGTGATTGCTTATGCATCCAGACTGTTGAATGAGCAAGAAAAGAACTACACGACTCATGATCTGGAATTGGGTGCCGTGGTATTTGCACTCAAAATGTGGAGGCACTATCTTTATGGCACCAAGTGCATTATCTATACTGATCATAGAAGCTTGCAGCACATTCTTGATCAGAAGATGTTAAACATGCGTCAGAGAAGATGGGTTGAGCTATTGAATGATTACGAATGTGAAATCTGCTACCACCCTGGCAAGGCAAATGTAGTGGCAGATGCCTTGAGTAGAAAGGAAAGGGAAAAACCCCTTTGCGTCCGTGCCTTAAGGATGAGTGTGTATACCAGCCTTATTGCTAGGCTAAAGGAAACTCAAGGTGAAGCACTGAAGGAGGATAACCTAGCTGAGGAGATGCTAACAGGAATGGAAAAGCGTTTAGAGTTGAGCAACGATGGTTTATACAAGTGTGAAGGAAGAACGTGGGTACCAAAGTATGGAGGGATTAGAGAGACAATCCTAGATGAAGCTCACAAATCTAGATACTCGATTCACCCAGGAAGTGATAAAATGTACCAAGACTTAAAGTCACTTTTCTGGTGGCCTGGAATCAAGAAATCAATCGCCACCTATGTTGGGAAGTGTCTGACGTGCGCAATGGTAAAAGCTGAAAATCAAAAGCCGTCAGGAACTTTGCAACAACCCGAAATTCCAGAGTGGAAATGGGATAACATTACAATGGATTTCGTTACGAAGTTACCAAGAACCTTCAGAGGACATGATGCCATTTGGGTAATAGTGGATAGGCTTATCAAATCAGCCCATTTCTTGTCAATTCGAGAGGACTACGACTTGCCAAAGCTAGCCCAACTTTACATCGACGAAATAATGACCAGACATGGAGTGCCACTATCGATTATCTCAGACCGTGATAGTCGCTTCACTTCTCGTTTTTGGAGAACACTCCAACAGGCTTTAGGGACCCGTCTGGATTTAAGCACTGCATACCACCCTCAAACCGACGGACAAAGTGAAAGAACCATTCAAACTTTGGAAGATATGTTAAGAGCTTGCGTGATTGACTTCGGTGGGAACTGGGACAACCATCTTCCTCTAGTAGAGTTTTCCTACAATAATAGTTACCACACAAGTATAAAAGCAGCCCCGTATGAAGCCTTATATGGTAGGAAATGTCGATCGCCGTTAAGTTGGAATGAGGTTGGTGACAGCCAAGTGATGGGACCCGACATCATGATGGAGACCACAGACAAAATATTTAAAATCAAAGAGCGTCTAAGAGCAGCCCGAGATCGTCAGAAGAAATACGCTGACAGGAGGCGAAAACCATTGGAATTCCAGGTCGGTGATAGAGTGATGCTAAAAGTCGCACCCTAGAAGGGAGCCGTAAGATTTGGTAAGAAAGGCAAGCTGAGCCCAAGATACATTGGACCATTTGAAATACTTGCTAGAATTGGCCCAGTGGCTTATCAATTAAAACTACCTCAAGAGTTAAGCTACATACATGACACCTTCCATGTGTCTAACTTAAAGAAGTGTTTGGTAGACAAAGCCCTGGAATTGCCTTTGAAGGAAGCTAGAATTAATAACAAGCTGAATTTTGTTGAAGAACCTGTTGAGATCACTGACCGATTGGTCAAGAAACTCAGACGAAGTCGTATACCCAAGGTCAAAGTAAGATGGAATTCCAGGCGAGGGCCTGAATTCACTTGGGAACGAGAAGATGAAATGAGAAAAGATTTTCCGCACCTCTTCAGACCCACCCGTTCCGGATCTAATCGAGGCTAAAATTTCGGGACGAAATTTCCTAAACGGTGGGAGAATGTAACAACCAACTCCTAGGTCCAACCTTAACCCTAAAATTTATTTAACATTATTTTATTCATAGTATTATCATTATTATCATCTCTACATGATTATTTGATTACATGCTTGATTGCCTTAAATGATACCTTTATGCCTTGCCTTAGTCTAGAAATTAATAGATAATCCTTGAAAAGTATTAATTAGGTGATGAAATTTAATTTCAAGGTAAAATAAATCATAGGTAATAATAACAAATCAAATTCCAATCTTGAATTATATATATGAATTTTTACACTTAAAAATCTAAAAACAAGAAACTACTACCAAATAACATTACCTACTAAAATTATACTACACTTAATCTACTTTAACTAACAAAATTCCATTAAAATTCAAATAAATCCCCCTCTCACTCTCTCTTTCGGCCGCCCCCCTCTCCTCCAATCCCCATTCTCCCTTGAAACCTCCAAACCCACTTCAATACTCCTCCTCTCCTCTTCCCCATACATGCAAACCCACTCCCAACCTCACTCTCTCTCCCTCATTCACGAATTCAGCTCTTCCTCCTCCATTTCTCTGCATTTTCTTCATCTTCATAGCAGATTTTTCGAAGAACAACTTCAACCAAACACCAACCAAGCTCAAAACAAGCAAGAAAGTGAGTTTTGGTGAGTTTTCAAGCTAGGTACTTGCAAGAACAGAAGGTTACAGCTTGAGCTCGTGATTCAACAGCCTTCAAACTCTCAAAATCACCTCTAAAACGTGGAACATCTGAAGTGTAAGCATCGATGTACCCGAATGAGGCTATTTCTTGAGTTTTACACCTTTATTCTATCAAAAATCTTACTTTCTTTGTTCTAACAGAAACTTGCTGCTATAACCTTGTTTTTGAGGAGCTTTTAACTTCATTAAAGGTATATCTCATGATAGATTAGTGAATCTTTGGTTGGTGCACAAGTTTTCACCTTGAAAACCCTCTTTTTCATGGGTTTAGCACCAAAAAGCCACCTGTTTTGAAAAGCCTTTCAACCCATGTTAAAAACCTGCTCTAAAACAGTTTATGAACTCCTTATGAAGCTGGTTTAAAAGTTAAATAATGGTTTGGTTATGATTATGCTTGAAACATATCGATTACACATGTGTAAAAAGTGATTAACACCCTCTAAATGAATCAATGGTGACTTGTATGTAAAAATCCGTGAGTTGAAGTTTTGTTCCAGTAGTTTGATGATATTAAACCTGTAAAATTCGTGACTTGGGGTAAACATTATGAAAAGTATGGTAAAATGGTTTAAATGAGGTAAATCTAGGACCCGAAAAGTGGTAAAATTGGAAGTTATGGGTTAAACTTAACAAATATCAAAATTTATAATTTTCAGGCCCTAAAATATATATTTTAGTGTTAAAAACCGAATTTGGTGATTTATTGGGTTAAATTGTAATTTTTATGAATTTAATTAGCAAAGTAGACCTAAACCGAGAGATTTTGGAGAAAAATTCTAAAAATTGTGTAACAAGTATAAAATCATGGAATTAATGAAATTTCCGTAACTTAGTGACCTCAAGGTGGTAATTTGGTAAAAATTTGAAGAAAAATTAACTTAGAATGTTCGGTTTCGGTTAAAAACGAGTTTACAAACGATTTCTTACAAACCAAAGCCTTTGGCTATAATGACTCAAAAATCCCATTGAAAACAGATTAAAAGGTTTATTAGAAGTGTTTAAAAATTAATACATAAGTCTTATGGGTTAAAAACTACAATATTCAAAACTAGACGATAAATTGTCGGTTTAACCGTAACCGGTAGCTAGTTATAGGTATTTTAAATTCTCCAAATTAAAATACTGAAAATTTGGGTTAAAATAGGTCATTTTAAATATGTAAAACTTCTGGAAATTATTAAGAGCCATAATGGGTCATGAAATAATAGAAATCAAACTTTAGGGTAAAAACTGTAAATTATGAAACTTGAGGGACTAAAGTGTAATTCTGTAATTTCACCCTAAAATGATCAATATATGACTAAAAATTACTTTTTAAACTTATCATCACCTTATCAAACTGATTTAAATCATAAAAACATGTTAGTTACATAAAGAAATACAACTTACCTAAAAAGGAAACTTTTTAAACGCAATTGTTAAAGAACCAAAGTTAATTGAACTTTTAACCATAAATTAACCTAGTTACTCTTATAATGACCATAGATCATTTAGCTTATTACTTGAATCATGATGATAGGGTGCTAGGAATTGAATCTATCTTTGCTCAAGGAATCGTTTACTTAACCCTAAGGTGAGTTCTAGTGTTCCCTTTTTACTATTGCTTTGGGATGAAACATGCTATTCCTACTTTGAAATCATTTATGTGCTATGATACTTGTATGTTGTGGTTAATATTGAACCTGCTCTTAATTGTATCACAATCATTAATTCTTGTATGAACCGCTTGTTCTATATGGGTAGATCTACTTGGGGAATCCCCCACACACAGTGCCTTCCATCATGAATGGGAAGGGTACCACACTGAGATCCTGCGGGGTCGTTTGTGTCATGTGACAGGTATTATAAGATACTAAGGTGAACCATCCAGCAGGTATGGTTCACTATTTAAGGCTTAGTTATCCCTATGGGTTAACCGGTATTAACACAAATTTAGAAGAGGCTAGCCGGGACTGAGTGCAGGGTTGATTGTGACCCCACAACAGTGATATTTATGATTTCAAAATTTACTTATGGATTTGTTTTTAAACTTTAAGCACTTGAATTCACCAACTTTTTAGTTGACACAAAAATCTTTTGAGCATGTTTCAGGTAATCCTTGATGAGAGCTTGGAATAGTTGGAGAACCTCTTTGGATGACCTAGTTCCGTGACCACCACATGGCATTAATTAGTTTGAATCTATCATTAGACAATTTGTTGGATGTTTGTTGAACTTATGAATTTACTTTAATTTGGATTAAGTCTATTATGACCCGGCTTTTGACCGTTGTATTTGGGTTGTTAAAACTTTTATTATAATGCCATGTGATTTCTTTCCTTGTGTGCTCTTTTGATGGTTAGTTTCCGCTGCCATATATGTTTCCAGTCTGTGACGTCCCACCCTACTTGGGCCCAGGGTGTGACAGGTTATATGTTCGGTTTTGGTTTCGAATCTCGCTAATAATACTATGTTCCATTTGTGATTCATTGTTGTGATTCTGATAATAATTATAATCATATTTGATTAGATTGGTTTAGAAGCACGTTCAAACAATAGAACTATAGTTGTTTTGTGTTTTAGTATAACTAGTTCCTTTCCCATGTATTTAGTAACACTTTCTTAAATACTCATATACACTAATATGTAGTTGCATAATTTTGATTGAAATACAAGAAATCTTATTTACTTTATCATGTTACGTTGATTTAACTTCTTTTTATTCCATCAAACATTACGTTTCTTGTTGTTCGTCTGATTACTTTTATTTCACCATGGTAATTTGATTATTGATTCTTATTAAGTGGATACGAGTAGTTTCATGGTCCTTTACAACTGGTTTCCTTGTCTTAATGGTCAAAAATAGTTTATGTAGATCAACAGTTGTTATTAAGATGGATTTAGTGGGTTTCTAAGGCAGGAGTGTTCGAAGATGGTTATAGAGTCTTCTAATGAGTTTCGGGAAGGAATGGATTGATTTTAGGAGTTATTCGTGTGGTTATATGTATGGTTTTGGTTTCGAATCACACTTATAATACTATGCTCCATTTGTGATTCATTGTTGCGATTCTAAAGATAATTATAATCATATTTGATTTGATTGGTTTAGAGGAGCGTTGAAACAATAGAGCCATATTTGTTTAATGTTTTAGTATAACTAGTTTCTTTCTCATGTATTTAGTAATGCATTCTTAAAAATTTTGTACACCAATCTGTAGTTGCATAATTTTGAGTAACGTACAAGAAAACTTGTTTACTTTACCATGTTAAACTTCATTTTGATCCATCAAGCATTAAGTTTCCTGTTGTTCGACTAATTACTTTCATTCTCCCACTGTAATTTGATTATTGATTTTTATTAAGTGGGTACGTGTAGTTTCATGGTCCTTTACAACTGGTTTTCTTGTCTTGATGGTCAATAATGGTTGCTGTAGATTGACAGTTGTTATTAAGTTGGATTTAGTGGATTTCTGAGGCAGGAGTGTTCGAAGATGGTTATGGAGTCTTCTTATCAGTTTCAGGTAGGAATGGATTGATTTTAGGAGTTATTCGTGTGGTTATATGTTCGGTTTTGGTTTCGAATCACGCTAATAATACTATGTTCCATTTGTGATTCATTGTTGCAATTCTTATAATAATTATAATCATATTTGATTAGATTGGTTTAGAAGAGCATTGAAACAATAGAGCCATATTTGTTTCATGTTTTAGTATAACTAGTTTCTTTCTCATGTATTTAGTAATGCTTTCTTAAATACTTTTGTACACCAATCTGTAGTTGCATAATTTGGATTGAAATAAAAGAAATCTTATTTACTTTATCATGTTACGTTGATTTAACTTCTTTTTATTCCATCAAACATTACGTTTCTTGTTGTTCGTCTGATTACTTTTATTTCACCTTGGTAATTTGATTATTGATTCTTATTAAGTGGATACGAGTAGTTTCATGGTCCTTTACAACTGGTTTCTTTGTCTTAATGGTCAAAAATGGTTTATGTAGATCAACAGTTGTTATTAAGATAGATTTAGGGGGTTTCTAAGGTAGGAGTGTTCGAAGAAGGTTATAGAGTCTTCTAATGAGTTTCGGGTAGGAATGGATTGATTTTAGGAGTTATTCGTGTGGTTATATGTATGGTTTGGGTTTCGAATCACACTTATAATACTATGCTCCATTTGTGATTCACTGTTGCGATTCTGAAGATAATTATAATCATATTTGATTAGATTGGTTTAGAAGAGCGTTGAAACAATAGAGCCATATTTGTTTAATGTTTAAGTATAACTAGTTTCTTTCTCATGTATTTAGTAATGCTTTTTTAAATACTTTTGTACACCAATCTTTAGTTGCATAATTTTGATTAACGTACAAGAAAACTTATTTACTTTATCATGTTAAACTTCATTTTGATCCATCAAGCATTAAGTTTCCTGTTGTTCGACTAATTACTTTCATTCTCCCACTGTAATTTGATTATTGATTCTTATTAAGTGGGTACGTGTAGTTTCATGGTCCTTTACAACTGGTTTCCTTGTCTTAATGGTCAATAATGGTTTCTGTAGATTGACAGTTGTTATTAAGTTGGATTTAGTGGATTTCTGAGGCAGGAATGTTCGAAGATGGTTATGGAGTCTTCTTATCAGTTTCGGGTAGGAATGGATTGATTTTAGGAGTTATTCGTGTGGTTATATGTTCGGTTTTGGTTTCGAATCTCGCTAATAATACTATGTTCCATTTGTGATTCATTGTTGCGATTCTGATAATAATTATAATCATATTTGATTAGATTGGTTTAGAAGCACGTTCAAACAATAGAACTATAGTTGTTTTGTGTTTTAGTATAACTAGTTCCTTTCCCATGTATTTAGTAACACTTTCTTAAATACTCATATACACCAATATGTAGTTGCATAATTTTGATTGAAATACAAGAAATCTTATTTACTTTATCATGTTACGTTGATTTGACTTCTTTTTATTCCATCAAACATTACGTTTCTTGTTGTTCGTCTGATTACTTTTATTTCACCATGGTAATTTGATTATTGATTCTTATTAAGTGGATACGAGTAGTTTCATGGTCCTTTACAACTGGTTTCCTTGTCTTAATGGTCAAAAATAGTTTATGTAGATCAACAGTTGTTATTAAGATGGATTTAGTGGGTTTCTAAGGCAGGAGTGTTCGAAGATGGTTGTAGGGTCTTCTAATGAGTTTCGGGAAGGAATGGATTGATTTTAGGAGTTATTCGTGTGGTTATATGTATGGTTTTGGTTTCGAATCACACTTATAATACTATGCTCCATTTGTGATTCATTGTTGCGATTCTAAAGATAATTATAATCATATTTGATTTGATTGGTTTAGAGGAGCGTTGAAACAATAGAGCCATATTTGTTTAATGTTTTAGTATAACTAGTTTCTTTCTTATGTATTTAGTAATGCATTCTTAAAAATTTTGTACACCAATCCGTAGTTGCATAATTTTGAGTAACGTACAAGAAAACTTGTTTACTTTACCATGTTAAACTTCATTTTGATCCATCAAGCATTAAGTTTCCTGCTGTTCGACTAATTACTTTCATTCTCCCACTGTAATTTGATTATTGATTTTTATTAAGTGGGTACGTGTAGTTTCATGGTCCTTTACAACTGGTTTTCTTGTCTTGATGGTCAATAATGGTTTCTGTAGATTGACAGTTGTTATTAAGTTGGATTTAGTGGATTTCTGAGGCAGGAGTGTTCGAAGATGGTTATGGAGTCTTCTTATCAGTTTCGGGTAGGAATGGATTGATTTTAGGAGTTATTCGTGTGGTTATATGTTCGGTTTTGGTTTCGAATCACGCTAATAATACTATGTTCCATTTGTGATTCATTGTTGCAATTCTGATAATAATTATAATCATATTTGATTAGATTGGTTTAGAAGAGCATTGAAACAATAGAGCCATATTTGTTTCATGTTTTAGTATAACTAGTTTCTTTCTCATGTATTTAGTAATGCTTTCTTAAATACTTTTGTACACCAATCTGTAGTTGCATAATTTTGATTAACGTACAAGAAAACTTATTTACTTTATCATGTTAAACTTCATTTTGATCCATCAAGCAATAAGTTTCCTGTTGTTCGACTAATTACTTTCATTCTCCCACTGTAATTTGATTATTGATTCTTATTAAGTGGGTACGTGTAGTTTCATGGTCCTTTACAACTGGTTTCCTTGTCTTAATGGTCAATAATAGTTTCTGTAGATTGACAGTTGTTATTAAGTTGGATTTAGTGGATTTCTAAGGCAGGAGTGTTCGAAGATGGTTATGGAGTCTTCTTATCAGTTTCGGGTAGGAATGGATTGATTTTAGGAGTTATACGTGTGGTTATATGTTCGGTTTTGGTTTCGAATCACGCTAATAATACTATGTTCCATTTGTAATTCATTGTTGCGATTCTGATAATAATTATAATCATATTTGATTAGATTGGTTTAGAAGCACGTTCAAACAATAGAGCTATAGTTGTTTTGTGTTTTAGTATAACTAGTTCCTTTCGCATGTATTTAGTAACGCTTTCTTCAATACTCATATACACCAATATGTAGTTGCATAATTTTCATTGAAATACAAGAAATCTTATTTACTTTATCATGTTACGTTGATTTAACTTCTTTTTATTCCATCAAACATTACGTTTCTTGTTGTTCGTCTGATTACTTTTATTTCACCATGGTAATTTGATTGTTGATTCTTATTAAGTGGATACGAGTAGTTTAATGGTCCTTTACAACTGGTTTCCTTGTCTTAATGGTCAAAAATGGTTTATGTAGATCAACAGTTGTTATTAAGATGGATTTAGTGGGTTTCTAAGGTAGGAGGGTTCGAAGATGGTTATAGAGTCTTCTAATGAGTTTCGGGTAGGAATGGATTGATTTTAGGAGTTATTCGTGTGGTTATATGTATGGTTTTGGTTTCGAATCACACTTATAATACTATGCTCCATTTGTGATTCACTGTTGCGATTCTGAAGATAATTATAATCATATTTGATTAGATTGGTTTAGAAGAGCGTTGAAACAATAGAGCCATATTTGTTTAATGTTTTAGTATAACTACTTTCTTTCTCATGTATTTAGTAATGCTTTCTTAAATACTTTTGTACACCAATCTGTAGTTGCATAATTCTGATTAACGCACAAGAAAACTTATTTACTTTATCATGTTAAACTTCATTTTGATCCATCAAGCATTAAGTTTCCTGTTATTCGACTAATTACTTTCATTCTCCCACTGTAATTTGATTATTGATTCTTATTAAGAAGGTACGTGTAGTTTCATGGTCCTTTACAACTGGTTTCCTTGTCTTCATGGTCAATAATGGTTTCTGTAGATTGACAGTTGTTATTAAGTTGGATTTAGTGGATTTCTGAGGCAGGAGTGTTCGAAGATGGTTATGGAGTCTTCTTATCAGTTTCGGGTAGGAATGGATTGATTTTAGGAGTTATTCGTGTGGTTATATATTCGGTTTTGGTTTCGAATCACGCTAATAATACTATGTTCCATTTGTGATTCATAGTTGCGATTCTGATAATAATTATAATCATATTTGATTAGATTGGTTTAGAAGTGCGTTCAAACAATAGAACTATAGTTGTTTTGTGTTTTAGTATAACTAGTTCCTTTCTCGTGTATTTAGTAACGCTTTCTTAAATACTCATATACACCAATATGTAGTTGCGTAATTTTGATTAAAATACAAGAAATCTTATTTACTTTATCATGTTACGTTGATTTAACTTCTTTTTAAACCATCAAACATTACGTTTCTTGTTGTTCGTATGATTACTTTTATTTCACCATGGTAATTTGATTATTGATTCTTATTAAGTGGATACGAGTAGTTTCATGGTCCTTTACAACTGGTTTCCTTGTCTTAATGGTCAAAAATGGTTTATGTAGATCAACAGTTGTTATTAAGATGGATTTAGTGGGTTTCTAAGGCAGGAGTGTTCGAAGATGGTTATAGAGTCTTCAAATGAGTTTCGGGTAGGAATGGATTGATTTTAGGAGTTATTCATGTGGTTATATGTATGGTTTTGGTTTCTAATCACACTTATAATACTATGCTCCATTTGTGATTCATTGTTGCGATTCTGAGGATAATTATAATCATATTTGATTAGATTGGTTTAGAAGAGCGTTGAAACAATAGAGCCATATTTGTTTAATGTTTTAGTATAACTAGTTTCTTTCTCATGTATTTAGTAATGCTTTCTTAAATACTTTTGTACACCAATCTGTAGTTGCATAATTTTGATTAACGCACAAGAAAACTTATTTACTTTATCATGTTAAACTTCATTTTGATCCATCAAGCATTAAGTTTCCTGTTATTCGACTAATTACTTTCATTCTCCCACTGTAATTTGATTATTGATTCTTATTAAGTGGGTACGTGTAGTTTCATGGTCCTTTACAACTGGGTTCCTTGTCTTCATGGTCAATAATGGTTTCTGTAGATTGACAGTTGTTATTAAGTTGGATTTAGTGGATTTCTGAGGCAGGAGTGTTCGAAGATGGTTATGGAGTCTTCTTATCAGTTTCGGGTAGGAATGGATTGATTTTAGGAGTTATTCGCGTGGTTATATGTTCGGTTTTGGTTTCGAATCACGCTAATAATACTATGTTCCATTTGTGATTCATTGTTGCAATTCTGATAATAATTATAATCATATTTGATTAGATTGGTTTAGAAGAGCATTGAAACAATAGAGCCATATTTGTTTCATGTTTTAGTATAACTAGTTTCTTTCTCATGTATTTAGTAATGCTTTCTTAAATACTTTTGTACACCAATCTGTAGTTGCATAATTTTGATTAACGTACAAGAAAACTTATTTACTTTATCATGTTGAACTTCATTTTGATCCATCAAGCAATAAGTTTCCTGTTGTTCGACTAATTACTTTCATTCTCCCACTGTAATTTGATTATTGATTCTTATTAAGTGGGTACGTGTAGTTTCATGGTCCTTTACAACTGGTTTCCTTGTCTTAATGGTCAATAATAGTTTCTGTAGATTGACAGTTGTTATTAAGTTGGATTTAGTGGATTTCTAAGGCAGGAGTGTTCGAAGATGGTTATGGAGTCTTCTTATCAGTTTCGGGTAGGAATGGATTGATTTTAGGAGTTATACGTGTGGTTATATGTTCGGTTTTGGTTTCGAATCACGCTAATAATACTATGTTCCATTTGTAATTCATTGTTGCGATTCTGATAATAATTATAATCATATTTGATTAGATTGGTTTAGAAGCACGTTCAAACAATAGAACTATAGTTGTTTTGTGTTTTAGTATAACTAGTTCCTTTCGCATGTATTTAGTAACGCTTTCTTAAATACTCATATACACCAATATGTAGTTGCATAATTTTCATTGAAATACAAGAAATCTTATTTACTTTATCATGTTACGTTGATTTAACTTCTTTTTATTCCATCAAACATTACGTTTCTTGTTGTTCGTCTGATTACTTTTATTTCACCATGGTAATTTGATTGTTGATTCTTATTAAGTGGATACGAGTAGTTTAATGGTCCTTTACAACTGGTTTCCTTGTCTTAATGGTCAAAAATGGTTTATGTAGATCAACAGTTGTTATTAAGATGGATTTAGTGGGTTTCTAAGGTAGGAGGGTTCGAAGATGGTTATAGAGTCTTCTAATGAGTTTCGGGTAGGAATGGATTGATTTTAGGAGTTATTCGTGTGGTTATATGTATGGTTTTGGTTTCGAATCACACTTATAATACTATGCTCCATTTGTGATTCACTGTTGCGATTCTGAAGATAATTATAATCATATTTGATTAGATTGGTTTAGAAGAGCGTTGAAACAATAGAGCCATATTTGTTTAATGTTTTAGTATAACTACTTTCTTTCTCATGTATTTAGTAATGCTTTCTTAAATACTTTTGTACACCAATCTGTAGTTGCATAATTCTGATTAACGCACAAGAAAACTTATTTACTTTATCATGTTAAACTTCATTTTGATCCATCAAGCATTAAGTTTCCTGTTATTCGACTAATTACTTTCATTCTCCCACTGTAATTTGATTATTGATTCTTATTAAGAAGGTACGTGTAGTTTCATGGTCCTTTACAACTGGTTTCCTTGTCTTCATGGTCAATAATGGTTTCTGTAGATTGACAGTTGTTATTAAGTTGGATTTAGTGGATTTCTGAGGCAGGAGTGTTCGAAGATGGTTATGGAGTCTTCTTATCAGTTTCGGGTAGGAATGGATTGATTTTAGGAGTTATTCGTGTGGTTATATATTCGGTTTTGGTTTCGAATCACGCTAATAATACTATGTTCCATTTGTGATTCATAGTTGCGATTCTGATAATAATTATAATCATATTTGATTAGATTGGTTTAGAAGTGCGTTCAAACAATAGAACTATAGTTGTTTTGTGTTTTAGTATAACTAGTTCCTTTCTTGTGTATTTAGTAACGCTTTCTTAAATACTCATATACACCAATATGTAGTTGCGTAATTTTGATTAAAATACAAGAAATCTTATTTACTTTATCATGTTACGTTGATTTAACTTCTTTTTAAACCATCAAACATTACGTTTCTTGTTGTTCGTATGATTACTTTTATTTCACCATGGTAATTTGATTATTGATTCTTATTAAGTGGATACGAGTAGTTTCATGGTCCTTTACAACTGGTTTCCTTGTCTTAATGGTCAAAAATGGTTTATGTAGATCAACAGTTGTTATTAAGATGGATTTAGTGGGTTTCTAAGGCAGGAGTGTTCGAAGATGGTTATAGAGTCTTCAAATGAGTTTCGGGTAGGAATGGATTGATTTTTGGAGTTATTCATGTGGTTATATGTATGGTTTTGGTTTCTAATCACACTTATAATACTATGCTCCATTTGTGATTCATTGTTGCGATTCTGAGGATAATTATAATCATATTTGATTAGATTGGTTTAGAAGAGCGTTGAAACAATAGAGCCATATTTGTTTAATGTTTTAGTATAACTAGTTTCTTTCTCATGTATTTAGTAATGCTTTCTTAAATACTTTTGTACACCAATCTGTAGTTGCATAATTTTGATTAACGCACAAGAAAACTTATTTACTTTATCATGTTAAACTTCATTTTGATCCATCAAGCATTAAGTTTCCTGTTATTCGACTAATTACTTTCATTCTCCCACTGTAATTTGATTATTGATTCTTATTAAGTGGGTACGTGTAGTTTCATGGTCCTTTACAACTGGGTTCCTTGTCTTCATGGTCAATAATGGTTTCTGTAGATTGACAGTTGTTATTAAGTTGGATTTAGTGGATTTCTGAGGCAGGAGTGTTCGAAGATGGTTATGGAGTCTTCTTATCAGTTTCGGGTAGGAATGGATTTATTTTAGGAGTTATTCGCGTGGTTATATGTTCGGTTTTGGTTTCGAATCACGCTAATAATACTATGTTCCATTTGTGATTCATTGTTGCAATTCTGATAATAATTATAATCATATTTGATTAGATTGGTTTAGAAGAGCATTGAAACAATAGAGCCATATTTGTTTCATGTTTTAGTATAACTAGTTTCTTTCTCATGTATTTAGTAATGCTTTCTTAAATACTTTTGTACACCAATCTGTAGTTGCATAATTTTGATTAACGTACAAGAAAACTTATTTACTTTATCATGTTAAACTTCATTTTGATCCATCAAGCAATAAGTTTCCTGTTGTTCGACTAATTACTTTCATTCTCCCACTGTAATTTGATTATTGATTCTTATTAAGTGGGTACGTGTAGTTTCATGGTCCTTTACAACTGGTTTCCTTGTCTTAATGGTCAATAATAGTTTCTGTAGATTGACAGTTGTTATTAAGTTGGATTTAGTGGATTTCTAAGGCAGGAGTGTTCGAAGATGGTTATGGAGTCTTCTTATCAGTTTCGGGTAGGAATGGATTGATTTTAGGAGTTATACGTGTGGTTATATGTTCGGTTTTGGTTTCGAATCACGCTAATAATACTATGTTCCATTTGTAATTCATTGTTGCGATTCTGATAATAATTATAATCATATTTGATTAGATTGGTTTAGAAGCACGTTCAAACAATAGAACTATAGTTGTTTTGTGTTTTAGTATAACTAGTTCCTTTCGCATGTATTTAGTAACGCTTTCTTAAATACTCATATACACCAATATGTAGTTGCATAATTTTCATTGAAATACAAGAAATCTTATTTACTTTATCATGTTACGTTGATTTAACTTCTTTTTATTCCATCAAACATTACGTTTCTTGTTGTTCGTCTGATTACTTTTATTTCACCATGGTAATTTGATTGTTGATTCTTATTAAGTGGATACGAGTAGTTTAATGGTCCTTTACAACTGGTTTCCTTGTCTTAATGGTCAAAAATGGTTTATGTAGATCAACAGTTGTTATTAAGATGGATTTAGTGGGTTTCTAAGGTAGGAGGGTTCGAAGATGGTTATAGAGTCTTCTAATGAGTTTCGGGTAGGAATGGATTGATTTTAGGAGTTATTCGTGTGGTTATATGTATGGTTTTGGTTTCGAATCACACTTATAATACTATGCTCCATTTGTGATTCACTGTTGCGATTCTGAAGATAATTATAATCATATTTGATTAGATTGGTTTAGAAGAGCGTTGAAACAATAGAGCCATATTTGTTTAATGTTTTAGTATAACTACTTTCTTTCTCATGTATTTAGTAATGCTTTCTTAAATACTTTTGTACACCAATCTGTAGTTGCATAATTCTGATTAACGCACAAGAAAACTTATTTACTTTATCATGTTAAACTTCATTTTGATCCATCAAGCATTAAGTTTCCTGTTATTCGACTAATTACTTTCATTCTCCCACTGTAATTTGATTATTGATTCTTATTAAGAAGGTACGTGTAGTTTCATGGTCATTTACAACTGGTTTCCTTGTCTTCATGGTCAATAATGGTTTCTGTAGATTGACAGTTGTTATTAAGTTGGATTTAGTGGATTTCTGAGGCAGGAGTGTTCGAAGATGGTTATGGAGTCTTCTTATCAGTTTCGGGTAGGAATGGATTGATTTTAGGAGTTATTCGTGTGGTTATATATTCGGTTTTGGTTTCGAATCACGCTAATAATACTATGTTCCATTTGTGATTCATAGTTGCGATTCTGATAATAATTATAATCATATTTGATTAGATTGGTTTAGAAGTGCGTTCAAACAATAGAACTATAGTTGTTTTGTGTTTTAGTATAACTAGTTCCTTTCTCGTGTATTTAGTAACGCTTTCTTAAATACTCATATACACCAATATGTAGTTGCGTAATTTTGATTAAAATACAAGAAATCTTATTTACTTTATCATGTTACGTTGATTTAACTTCTTTTTAATCCATCAAACATTACGTTTCTTGTTGTTCGTATGATTACTTTTATTTCACCATGGTAATTTGATTATTGATTCTTATTAAGTGGATACGAGTAGTTTCATGGTCCTTTACAACTGGTTTCCTTGTCTTAATGGTCAAAAATGGTTTATGTAGATCAACAGTTGTTATTAAGATGGATTTAGTGGGTTTCTAAGGCAGGAGTGTTCGAAGATGGTTATAGAGTCTTCAAATGAGTTTCGGGTAGGAATGGATTGATTTTAGGAGTTATTCATGTGGTTATATGTATGGTTTTGGTTTCTAATCACACTTATAATACTATGCTCCATTTGTGATTCATTGTTGCGATTCTGAGGATAATTATAATCATATTTGATTAGATTGGTTTAGAAGAGCGTTGAAACAATAGAGCCATATTTGTTTAATGTTTTAGTATAACTAGTTTCTTTCTCATGTATTTAGTAATGCTTTCTTAAATACTTTTGTACACCAATCTGTAGTTGCATAATTTTGATTAACGCACAAGAAAACTTATTTACTTTATCATGTTAAACTTCATTTTGATCCATCAAGCATTAAGTTTCCTGTTATTCGACTAATTACTTTCATTCTCCCACTGTAATTTGATTATTGATTCTTATTAAGTGGGTACGTGTAGTTTCATGGTCCTTTACAACTGGGTTCCTTGTCTTCATGGTCAATAATGGTTTCTGTAGATTGACAGTTGTTATTAAGTTGGATTTAGTGGATTTCTGAGGCAGGAGTGTTCGAAGATGGTTATGGAGTCTTCTTATCAGTTTCGGGTAGGAATGGATTGATTTTAGGAGTTATTCGTGTGGTTATATGTTCGGTTTTGGTTTCGAATCACGCTAATAATACTATGTTCCATTTGTGATTCATTGTTGCGATTCTGATAATAATTATAATAATATTTGATTAGATTGGTTTAGAAGAGCGTTGAAACAATAGAGCCATACTTGTTTAATGTTTTAGTATAACTAGTTTCTTTCTCATGTATTTTGTAATGCTTTCTTAAATACTTTTGTACACCAATCTGTAGTTGCATAATTTTGATTAACGTAAAGAAAACTTATTTACTTTATCATGTTAAACTTCATTTTGATCCATCAAGCATTAAGTTTCCTGTTGTTCGACTAATTACTTTCATTCTCCCACTGTAATTTGATTATTGATTCTTATTAAGTGGGTACGTGTAGTTTCATGGTCCTTTACAACTAGTTTCCTTGTCTTAATTGTCAATAATGGTTTCTGTAGATTGACAATTGTTATTAAGTTGGATTTAGTGGATTTCTGAGGCAGGAGTGTTCGAAGAGGGTTATGGAGTCTTCTTATCAGTTTCGGGTAGGAAGGGATTGATTTTAGGAGTTATTCGTGTGGTTATATGTTCGGTTTTGGTTTCGAATCACGCTAATAATACTATGTTCCATTTGTGATTCATAGTCGCGATTCTGATAATAATTATAATCATGTTTGATTAGATTGGTTTAGAAGTGCGTTCAAACAATAGAACTATAGTTGTTTTGTGTTTTAGTATAACTAGTTCCTTTCTCGTGTATTTAGTAACGCTTTCTTAAATACTCATATACACCAATATGTAGTTGCGTAATTTTGATTAAAATACAAGAAATCTTATTTACTTTATCATGTTACGTTGATTTAACTTCTTTTTAATCCATCAAACATTACGTTTCTTGTTGTTCGTATGATTACTTTTATTTCACCATGGTAATTTGATTATTGATTCTTATTAAGTGGATACGAGTAGTTTCATGGTCCTTTACAACTGGTTTCCTTGTCTTAATGGTCAAAAATGGTTTATGTAGATCAACAGTTGTTATTAAGATGGATTTAGTGGGTTTCTAAGGCAGGAGTGTTCGAAGATAGTTATAGAGTCTTCAAATGAGTTTCGGGTACGAATGGATTGATTTTAAGAGTTATTCGTGTGGTTATATGTATGGTTTTGGTTTCTAATCACACTTATAATACTATGCTCCATTTGTGATTCATTGTTGCGATTCTGAGGATAATTATAATCATATTTGATTAGATTGGTTTAGAAGAACGTTGAAACAATAGAGCCATATTTGTTTAATGTTTTAGTATAACTAGTTTCTTTCTCATGTATTTAGTAATGCTTTCTTAAATACTTTTGTACACCAATCTGTAGTTGCATAATTTTGATTAACGCACAAGAAAACTTATTTACTTTATCATGTTAAACTTCATTTTGATCCATCAAGCATTAAGTTTCCTGTTATTCGACTAATTACTTTCATTCTCCCACTGTAATTTGATTATTGATTCTTATTAAGTGGGTACGTGTAGTTTCATGGTCCTTTACAACTGGTTTCCTTGCCTTCATGGTCAATAATGGTTTCTGTAGATTGACAGTTGTTATTAAGTTGGATTTAGTGGATTTCTGAGGCAGGAGTGTTCGAAGATGGTTATGGAGTCTTCTTATCAGTTTCGGGTAGGAATGGATTGATTTTAGGAGTTATTCGTGTGGTTATATGTTCGGTTTTGGTTTCGAATCACGCTAATAATACTATGTTCCATTTGTGATTCATTGTTGCGATTCTGATAATAATTATAATCATATTTGATTAGATTGGTTTAGAAGAGCGTTGAAACAATAGAGCCGTATTTGTTTAATGTTTTAGTATAACTAGTTTCTTTCTCATGTATTTTGTAATGCTTTCTTAAATACTTTTGTACACCAATCTGTAGTTGCATAATTTTGATTAACGTAAAGAAAACTTATTTACTTTATCATGTTAAACTTCATTTTGATCCATCAAGCATTAAGTTTCCTGTTGTTCGACTAATTACTTTCATTCTCCCACTGTAATTTGATTATTGATTCTTATTAAGTGGGTACGTGTAGTTTCATGGTCCTTTACAACTGGTTCCCATGTCTTAATTGTCAATAATGGTTTCTGTAGATTGACAATTGTAATTAAGTTGGATTTAGTGGATTTCTGAGGCAGGAGTGTTCGAAGAGGGTTATGGAGTCTTCTTATCAGTTTCGGGTAGGAAGGGATTGATTTTAGAAGTTATTCGTGTGGTTATATGTTCGGTTTTGGTTTCGAATCACGCTAATAATACTATGTTCCATTTGTGATTCATAGTCGCGATTCTGATAATAATTATAATCATGTTTGATTAGATTGGTTTAGAAGTGCGTTCAAACAATAGAACTATAGTTGTTTTGTGTTTTAGTATAACTAGTTCCTTTCTCGTGTATTTAGTAACGCTTTCTTAAATACTCATATACACCAATATGTAGTTGCGTAATTTTGATTAAAATACAAGAAATCTTATTTACTTTATCATGTTACGTTGATTTAACTTCTTTTTAATCCATCAAACATTACGTTTCTTGTTGTTCGTATGATTACTTTTATTTCACCATGGTAATTTGATTATTGATTCTTATTAAGTGGATACGAGTAGTTTCATGGTCCTTTACAACTGGTTTCCTTGTCTTAATGGTCAAAAATGGTTTATGTAGATCAACAGTTGTTATTAAGATGGATTTAGTGGGTTTCTAAGGCAGGAGTGTTCGAAGATAGTTATAGAGTCTTCAAATGAGTTTCGGGTACGAATGGATTGATTTTAAGAGTTATTCGTGTGGTTATATGTATGGTTTTGGTTTCTAATCACACTTATAATACTATGCTCCATTTGTGATTCATTGTTGCGATTCTGAGGATAATTATAATCATATTTGATTAGATTGGTTTAGAAGAACGTTGAAACAATAGAGCCATATTTGTTTAATGTTTTAGTATAACTAGTTTCTTTCTCATGTATTTAGTAATGCTTTCTTAAATACTTTTGTACACCAATCTGTAGTTGCATAATTTTGATTAACGCACAAGAAAACTTATTTACTTTATCATGTTAAACTTCATTTTGATCCATCAAGCATTAAGTTTCCTGTTATTCGACTAATTACTTTCATTCTCCCACTGTAATTTGATTATTGATTCTTATTAAGTGGGTACGTGTAGTTTCATGGTCCTTTACAACTGGTTTCCTTGCCTTCATGGTCAATAATGGTTTCTGTAGATTGACAGTTGTTATTAAGTTGGATTTAGTGGATTTCTGAGGCAGGAGTGTTCGAAGATGGTTATGGAGTCTTCTTATCAGTTTCGGGTAGGAATGGATTGATTTTAGGAGTTATTCGTGTGGTTATATGTTCGGTTTTGGTTTCGAATCACGCTAATAATACTATGTTCCATTTGTGATTCATTGTTGCGATTCTGATAATAATTATAATCATATTTGATTAGATTGGTTTAGAAGAGCGTTGAAACAATAGAGCCGTATTTGTTTAATGTTTTAGTATAACTAGTTTCTTTCTCATGTATTTTGTAATGCTTTCTTAAATACTTTTGTACACCAATCTGTAGTTGCATAATTTTGATTAACGTAAAGAAAACTTATTTACTTTATCATGTTAAACTTCATTTTGATCCATCAAGCATTAAGTTTCCTGTTGTTCGACTAATTACTTTCATTCTCCCACTGTAATTTGATTATTGATTCTTATTAAGTGGGTACGTGTAGTTTCATGGTCCTTTACAACTGGTTCCCATGTCTTAATTGTCAATAATGGTTTCTGTAGATTGACAATTGTAATTAAGTTGGATTTAGTGGATTTCTGAGGCAGGAGTGTTCGAAGAGGGTTATGGAGTCTTCTTATCAGTTTCGGGTAGGAAGGGATTGATTTTAGAAGTTATTCGTGTGGTTATATGTTCGGTTTTGGTTTCGAATCACGCTAATAATACTATGTTCCATTTGTGATTCATAGTTGCGATTCTGATAATAATTATAATCATATTTGATTAGATTGGTTTAGAAGTGCGTTCAAACAATAGAACTATAGTTGTTTTGTGTTTTAGTATAACTAGTTCCTTTCTCGTGTATTTAGTAACGCTTTCTTAAATACTCATATACACCAATATGTAGTTGCGTAATTTTGATTAAAATACAAGAAATCTTATTTACTTTATCATGTTACGTTGATTTAACTTCTTTTTAATCCATCAAACATTACGTTTCTTGTTGTTCGTATGATTACTTTTATTTCACCATGGTAATTTGATTATTGATTCTTATTAAGTGGATACGAGTAGTTTCATGGTCCTTTACAACTGGTTTCCTTGTCTTAATGGTCAAAAATGGTTTATGTAGATCAACAGTTGTTATTAAGATGGATTTAGTGGGTTTCTAAGGCAGGAGTGTTCGAAGATAGTTATAGAGTCTTCAAATGAGTTTCGGGTACGAATGGATTGATTTTAGGAGTTATTCGTGTGGTTATATGTATGGTTTTGGTTTCTAATCACACTTATAATACTATGCTCCATTTGTGATTCATTGTTGCGATTCTGAGGATAATTATAATCATATTTGATTAGATTGGTTTAGAAGAGCGTTGAAACAATAGAGCCATATTTGTTTAATGTTTTAGTATAACTACTTTCTTTCTCATGTATTTAGTAATGCTTTCTTAAATACTTTTGTACACCAATCTGTAGTTGCATAATTTTGATTAACGCACAAGAAAACTTATTTACTTTATCATGTTAAACTTCATTTTGATCCATCAAGCATTAAGTTTCCTGTTATTCGACTAATTACTTTCATTCTCCCACTGTAATTTGATTATTGATTCTTATTAAGTGGGTACGTGTAGTTTCATGGTCCTTTACAACTGGTTTCCTTGTCTTCATGGTCAATAATGGTTTCTGTAGATTGACAGTTGTTATTAAGTTGGATTTAGTGGATTTCTGAGGCAGGAGTGTTCGAAGATGGTTATGGAGTCTTCTTATCAGTTTCGGGTAGGAATGGATTGATTTTAGGAGTTATTCGTGTGGTTATATGTTCGGTTTTGGTTTCGAATCACGCTAATAATACTATGTTCCATTTGTGATTCATTGTTGCGATTCTGATAATAATTATAATCATATTTGATTAGATTGGTTTAGAAGAGCGTTGAAACAATAGAGCCGTATTTGTTTAATGTTTTAGTATAACTAGTTTCTTTCTCATGTATTTTGTAATGCTTTCTTAAATACTTTTGTACACCAATCTGTAGTTGCATAATTTTGATTAACGTAAAGAAAACTTATTTACTTTATCATGTTAAACTTCATTTTGATCCATCAAGCATTAAGTTTCCTGTTGTTCGACTAATTACTTTCATTCTCCCACTGTAATTTGATTATTGATTCTTATTAAGTGGGTACGTGTAGTTTCATGGTCCTTTACAACTGGTTCCCTTGTCTTAATTGTCAATAATGGTTTCTGTAGATTGACAATTGTTATTAAGTTGGATTTAGTGGATTTCTGAGGCAGGAGTGTTAGAAGAGGGTTATGGAGTCTTCTTATCAGTTTCGGGTAGGAAGGGATTGATTTTAGAAGTTATTCGTGTGGTTATATGTTCGGTTTTGGTTTCGAATCACGCTAATAATACTATGTTCCATTTGTGATTCATAGTTGCGATTCTGATAATAATTATAATCATATTTGATTAGATTGGTTTAGAAGTGCGTTCAAACAATAGAACTATAGTTGTTTTGTGTTTTAGTATAACTAGTTCCTTTCTCGTGTATTTAGTAACGCTTTCTTAAATACTCATATACACCAATATGTAGTTGCGTAATTTTGATTAAAATACAAGAAATCTTATTTACTTTATCATGTTACGTTGATTTAACTTCTTTTTAATCCATCAAACATTACGTTTCTTGTTGTTCGTATGATTACTTTTATTTCACCATGGTAATTTGATTATTGATTCTTATTAAGTGGATACGAGTAGTTTCATGGTCCTTTACAACTGGTTTCCTTGTCTTAATGGTCAAAAATGGTTTATGTAGATCAACAGTTGTTATTAAGATGGATTTAGTGGGTTTCTAAGGCAGGAGTGTTCGAAGATAGTTATAGAGTCTTCAAATGAGTTTCGGGTACGAATGGATTGATTTTAAGAGTTATTCGTGTGGTTATATGTATGGTTTTGGTTTCTAATCACACTTATAATACTATGCTCCATTTGTGATTCATTGTTGCGATTCTGAGGATAATTATAATCATATTTGATTAGATTGGTTTAGAAGAGCGTTGAAACAATAGAGCCATATTTGTTTAATGTTTTAGTATAACTAGTTTCTTTCTCATGTATTTAGTAATGCTTTCTTAAATACTTTTGTACACCAATCTGTAGTTGCATAATTTTGATTAACGCACAAGAAAACTTATTTACTTTATCATGTTAAACTTCATTTTGATCCATCAAGCATTAAGTTTCCTGTTATTCGACTAATTACTTTCATTCTCCCACTGTAATTTGATTATTGATTCTTATTAAGTGGGTACGTGTAGTTTCATGGTCCTTTACAACTGGTTTCCTTGCCTTCATGGTCAATAATGGTTTCTGTAGATTGACAGTTGTTATTAAGTTGGATTTAGTGGATTTCTGAGGCAGGAGTGTTCGAAGATGGTTATGGAGTCTTCTTATCAGTTTCGGGTAGGAATGGATTGATTTTAGGAGTTATTCGTGTGGTTATATGTTCGGTTTTGGTTTCGAATCACGCTAATAATACTATGTTCCATTTGTGATTCATTGTTGCGATTCTGATAATAATTATAATCATATTTGATTAGATTGGTTTAGAAGAGCGTTGAAACAATAGAGCCGTATTTGTTTAATGTTTTAGTATAACTAGTTTCTTTCTCATGTATTTTGTAATGCTTTCTTAAATACTTTTGTACACCAATCTGTAGTTGCATAATTTTGATTAACGTAAAGAAAACTTATTTACTTTATCATGTTAAACTTCATTTTGATCCATCAAGCATTAAGTTTCCTGTTGTTCGACTAATTACTTTCATTCTCTCACTGTAATTTGATTATTGATTCTTATTAAGTGGGTACGTGTAGTTTCATGGTCCTTTACAACTGGTTCCCATGTCTTAATTGTCAATAATGGTTTCTGTAGATTGACAATTGTAATTAAGTTGGATTTAGTGGATTTCTGAGGCAGGAGTGTTCGAAGAGGGTTATGGAGTCTTCTTATCAGTTTCGGGTAGGAAGGGATTGATTTTAGAAGTTATTCGTGTGGTTATATGTTCGGTTTTGGTTTCGAATCACGCTAATAATACTATGTTCCATTTGTGATTCATAGTTGCGATTCTGATAATAATTATAATCATATTTGATTAGATTGGTTTAGAAGTGCGTTCAAACAATAGAACTATAGTTGTTTTGTGTTTTAGTATAACTAGTTCCTTTCTCGTGTATTTAGTAACGCTTTCTTAAATACTCATATACACCAATATGTAGTTGCGTAATTTTGATTAAAATACAAGAAATCTTATTTACTTTATCATGTTACGTTGATTTAACTTCTTTTTAATCCATCAAACATTACGTTTCTTGTTGTTCGTATGATTACTTTTATTTCACCATGGTAATTTGATTATTGATTCTTATTAAGTGGATACGAGTAGTTTCATGGTCCTTTACAACTGGTTTCCTTGTCTTAATGGTCAAAAATGGTTTATGTAGATCAACAGTTGTTATTAAGATGGATTTAGTGGGTTTCTAAGGCAGGAGTGTTCGAAGATAGTTATAGAGTCTTCAAATGAGTTTCGGGTAGGAATGGATTGATTTTAAGAGTTATTCGTGTGGTTATATGTATGGTTTTGGTTTCTAATCACACTTATAATACTATGCTCCATTTGTGATTCATTGTTGCGATTCTGAGGATAATTATAATCATATTTGATTAGATTGGTTTAGAAGAGCGTTGAAACAATAGAGCCATATTTGTTTAATGTTTTAGTATAACTAGTTTCTTTCTCATGTATTTAGTAATGCTTTCTTAAATACTTTTGTACACCAATCTGTAGTTGCATAATTTTGATTAACGCACAAGAAAACTTATTTACTTTATCATGTTAAACTTCATTTTGATCCATCAAGCATTAAGTTTCCTGTTATTCGACTAATTACTTTCATTCTCCCACTGTAATTTGATTATTGATTCTTATTAAGTGGGTACGTGTAGTTTCATGGTCCTTTACAACTGGTTTCCTTGCCTTCATGGTCAATAATGGTTTCTGTAGATTGACAGTTGTTATTAAGTTGGATTTAGTGGATTTCTGAGGCAGGAGTGTTCGAAGATGGTTATGGAGTCTTCTTATCAGTTTCGGGTAGGAATGGATTGATTTTAGGAGTTATTCGTGTGGTTATATGTTCGGTTTTGGTTTCGAATCACGCTAATAATACTATGTTCCATTTGTGATTCATTGTTGCAATTCTGATAATAATTATAATCATATTTGATTAGATTGGTTTAGAAGAGCGTTGAAACAATAGAGCCATATTTGTTTAATGTTTTAGTATAACTAGTTTCTTTCTCATGTATTTTGTAATGCTTTCTTAAATACTTTTGTACACCAATCTGTAGTTGCATAATTTTGATTAACGTAAAGAAAACTTATTTACTTTATCATGTTAAACTTAATTTTGATCCATCAAGCATTAAGTTTCCTGTTGTTCGACTAATTACTTTCATTCTCCCACTGTAATTTGATTATTGATTCTTATTAAGTGGGTACGTGTAGTTTCATGGTCCTTTACAACTGCTTCCCTTGTCTTAATTGTCAATAATGGTTTCTGTAGATTGACAATTGTTATTAAGTTGGATTTAGTGGATTTCTGAGGCAGGAGTGTTCGAAGAGGGTTATGGAGTCTTCTTATCAGTTTCGGGTAGGAAGGGATTGATTTTATGAGTTATTCGTGTGGTTATATGTTCGGTTTTGGTTTCGAATCACGCTAATAATACTATGTTCCATTTGTGATTCATAGTTGCGATTCTGATAATAATTATAATCATATTTGATTAGATTGGTTTAGAAGCACGTTCAAACAATAGAACTGTAGTTGTTTTGTGTTTTAGTATAACTAGTTCCTTTCCCATGTATTTAGTAACGCTTTCTTAAATACTCATATACACCAATATGTAGTTGCATAATTTTGATTGAAATACAAGAAATCTTATTTACTTTATCATGTTACGTTGATTTAACTTCTTTTTATTCCATCAAACATTACGTTTCTTGTTGTTCGTCTGATTACTTTTATTTCACCATGGTCATTTGATTATTGAGTCTTATTAAGTGGATACGAGTAGTTTCATGGTCCTTTACAACTGCTTTCCTTGTCTTAATGGTCAAAAATGGTTTATGTAGATCAACAGTTGTTATTAAGATAGATTTAGTGGGTTTCTAAGGCAGGAGTGTTCGAAGATGGTTATAGAGTCTTCAAATGAGTTTCGGGTAGGAATGGATTGATTTTAGGAGTTATTCGTGTGGTTATATGTATGGTTTTGGTTTCGAATCACACTTATAATACTATGCTCCATTTGTGATTCATTGTTGCGATTCTGAAGATAATTATAATCATATTTGATTTGATTGGTTTAGAAGAGCGTTGAAACAATAGAGCCATATTTGTTTAATGTTTTAGTATAACTAGTTTCTTTCTCATGTATTTAGTAATGCTTTCTTAAAAACTTTGGTACACCAATCTGTAGTTGCATAATTTTGATTAACGTACAAGAAAACTTATTTACTTTACCATGTTAAACTTCATTTTGATCCATCAAACATTAAGTTTCGTGTTGTTCGACTAATTACTTTCACTCTCCCACTGTAATTTGATTATTGATTCTTATTAAGTGGGTACGTGTAGTTTCATTGTTCTTTACAACTGGTTTCCTTGTCTTAATGGTCAAAAATGGTTTATGTAGATCAACAGTTGTTATTAAGATGGATTTAGTGGGTTTCTAAGGCAGGAGTGTTCGAAGATGGTTATAGAGTCTTCTAATGAGTTTTGGGTAGGAATGGATTGATTTTAGGAGTTATTCGTGTGGTTATATGTATGGTTTTGGTTTCGAATCACACTTATAATACTATGCTCCATTTGTGATTCATTGTTGCGATTCTGAAGATAATTATAATCATATTTGATTAGATTGGTTTAGAAGAGCGTTGAAACAATAGAGCCATATTTGTTTAATGTTTTAGTATAACTAGTTTCTTTCTCATGTATTTAGTAATGCTTTCTTAAAAACTTTTATACACCAATCTGTAGTTGCATAATTTTGATTTACGTACAAGAAAACTTATTTACTTTATCATGTTAAACTTCATTTTGATCCATCAAGCATTAAGTTTCCTGTTGTTCGACTAATTACTTTCATTCTCCCACTATAATTTGATTATTGATTCTTATTAAGTGGGTACGTGTAGTTTCATGGTCCTTTACAACTGGTTTCCTTGTCTTGATGGTCAATAATGGTTTCTGTAGATTGACAGTTGTTATTAAGTTGGATTTAGTGGATTTCTGAGGCAGGAGTGTTCGAAGATGGTTATGGAGTCTTCTTATCAGTTTCGGGTAGGAAGGGATTGATTTTATGAGTTATTCGTGTGGTTATATGTTCGGTTTTGGTTTCGAATCACGCTAATAATACTATGTTCCATTTGTGATTCATAGTTGCGATTCTGAAAATAATTATAATCATATTTGATTAGATTGGTTTATAAGCACGTTCAAACAATAGAACTATAGTTGTTTTTTGTTTTAGTATAACTAGTTCCTTTCTCATGTATTTAGTAACTCTTTCTTAAATACTCATATACACCAATATGTAGTTGCATAATTTTGATTGAAATACAAGAAATCTTATTTACTTTATCATGTTACGTTGATTTAACTTCTTTTTAATCCATCAAACATTACGTTTCTTGTTGTTCGTCTAATTACTTTTATTTCACCATGGTAATTTGATTATTAATTCTTATTAAGTGGATACGAGTAGTTTCATGGTCCTTCACAACTGCTTTCCTTGTCTTAATGGTCAAAAATGGTTTATGTAGATAAACAGTTGTTATTAAGATAGATTTAGTGGGTTTCTAAGGCAGGAGTGTTCGAAGATGGTTATAGAGTCTTCTAATGAGTTTCGGGTAGGAATGGATTGATTTTAGGAGTTATTCGTGTGGTTATATGTAAGGTTTTGGTTTCGAATCACACTTATAATACTATGCTCCATTTGTGATTCATTGTTGCGATTCTGAAGATAATTATAATCATATTTGATTAGATTGGTTTAGAAGAGCGTTGAAACAATAGAGCCATATTTGTTTAATGTTTTAGTATAACTAGTTTCTTTCTCATGTATTTAGTAATGCTTTCTTAAAAACTTTTGTACACCAATCTGTAGTTGCATAATTTTGATTAACGTACAAGAAAACTTATTTACTTTACCATGTTAAACTTCATTTTGATCCATCAAGCATTAAGTTTCGTGTTGTTCGACTAATTACTTTCATTCTCCCACTGTAATTTGATTATTGATTCTTATTAAGTGGGTACGTGTAGTTTCATGGTCCTTTACAACTGGTTTCCTTATCTTAATGGTCAAAAATGGTTTATATAGATCAACAGTTGTTATTAAGATGGATTTAGTGGGTTTCTAAGGCAGGAGTGTTCGAAGATGGTTATAGAGTCTTCTAATGAGTTTTGGGTAGGAAAGGATTGATTTTAGGAGTTATTCGTGTGGTTATATGTATGGTTTTGGTTTCGAATCACACATATAATACTATGCTCCATTTGTGATTCATTGTTGCGATTCTGAAGATAATTATAATCATATTTGATTAGATTGGTTTAGAAGAGCTTTGAAATAATAGAGCCATATTTGTTTAATGTTTTAGTATAACTAGTTTCTTTCTCATGTATTTAGTAATGCTTTCTTAAAAACTTTTGTACACCAATCTATAGTTGCATTGATTAATGTAAAAGAAAACTTATTTACTTTATCATGTTAAACTTCATTTTAATCCATCAAGCATTAAGTTTCCTGTTGTTCGACTAATTACATTCATTCTCCCACTGTATTTTGATTATTGATTCTTATTAAGTGGGTACGTGTAGTTTCATGGTCCTTTACAACTGGTTTCCTTGTCTTGATGGTCAATAATGGATTCTGTAGATTGACAGTTGTTATTAAGTTGGATTTAGTGGATTTCTGAGGCAGGAGTGTTCGAAGATGGTTATGGAGTCTTCTTATCAGTTTCGGGTAGGAATGGATTGATTTTAGGAGTTATTCGTGTGGTTATATATTCGGTTTTGGTTTCGAATCACGATAATAATACTACGTTCCATTTGTGATTCATTGTTGCGATTCTGATAATAATTATAATCATATTTAATTAGATTGGTTTAGAAGTGCGTTCAAACAATAGAACTATAGTTGTTTTGTGTTTTAGTATAACTAGTTCCTTTCTCATGTATTTAGTAACGCTTTCTTAAATACTCATATACACCAATATGTAGTTGCATAATTTTGATTGAAATACAAGAAATCTTATTTACTTTATCATGTTACGTTGATTTAACTTCTTTTTAATCCATCAAACATTACGTTTCTTGTTGTTCGTCTGATTACTTTTATTTCACCATGGTAATTTGATTATTGATTTTTATTAAGTGGATACGAGTAGTTTTAATGGTCCTTTACAACTGGTTTCCTTGTCTTAATGTCAAAAATGGTTTATGTAGATCAACAGTTGTTATTAAGATGGATTTTGTGGGTTTCTAAGGCAGGAGTGTTTGAAGATGGTTATAGAGTCTTCTAATGAGTTTCGGGTAGGAATGGATTGATTTTAGGAGTTATTCGTGTGGTTATATGTATGGTTTTGGTTTCGAATCACACTTATAATACCATGCTCCATTTGTGATTCATTGTTGCGATTCTGAAGATAATTATAATCATATTTGATTAGATTGGTTTAGAAGAGCGTTGAAACAATAGAGCCATATTTGTTTAATGTTTTAGTATAACTAGTTTCTTTCTCATGTATTTAGTAATGCTTTCTTAAAAACTTTTGTACACCAATCTGTAGTTGCATAATTTTGATTAACGTACAAGAAAACTTATTTACTTTATCATGTTAAACTTCATTTTGATCCATCAAGCATTAAGTTTCCTGTTGTTCGACTAATTACTTTCATTCTCCCACTGTAATTTGATTATTGATTCTTATTAAGTGGGTACGTGTAGTTTCATGGTACTTTACAACTGGTTTCCTTGTCTTAATGGTCAATAATGGTTTCTGTAGATTGACAGTTGTTATTAAGTTGGATTTAGTGGATTTCTGAGGCAGGAGTGTTCGAAGATGGTTATGGAGTCTTCTTATCAGTTTCGGGTAGGAATGGATTGATTTTAGGAGTTATTCGTGTGGTTATATGTTCGGTTTTGGTTTCGAATCACGCTAATAATACTATGTTCCATTTGTGATTCATTGTTGCGATTCTGATAATAATTATAATCATATTTGATTAGATTGGTTTAGAAGTGCGTTCAAACGATAGAACTATAGTTGTTTTGTGTTTTAGTATAACTAGTTCCTTTCTCATGTATTTAGTAATGCTTTCTTAAATACTCATATACACCAATATGTAGTTGCATAATTTTGATTGAAATACAAGAAATCTTATTTACTTTATCATGTTACGTTGATTTAAATTTTTTTTAATCCATCAAACATTACGTTTCTTGTTGTTCGTCTGATTACTTTTATTTCACCATGGTAATTTGATTATTGATTTTTATTAACTGGATACGAGTAGTTTTAATAGTCCTTTACAACTGGTTTCCTTGTCTTAATGTCAAAAATGGTTTGTGTAGATCAACAGTTGTTATTAAGATGGATTTAGTGGGTTTCTAAGGCAGGAGTGTTCGAAGATGGTTATAGAGTCTTCTAATGAGTTTCGGGTAGGAATGGATTGATTTTAGGAGTTATTCGTGTGGTTATATGTATGGTTTTGGTTTCGAATCACACTTATAATACTATGCTCCATTTGTGATTCATTGTTGCGATTCTGAAGATAATTATAATCATATTTGATTAGATTGGTTTAGAAGAGCGTTGAAACAATAGAGCCATATTTGTTTAATGTTTTAGTATAACTAGTTTCTTTCTCATGTATTTAGTAATGCTTTCTTAAAAACTTTTGTACACCAATCTGTAGTTGCATAATTTTGATTAACGTACAAGAAAACTTATTTACTTTATCATGTTAAACTTCATTTTGATCCATCAAGCATTAAGTTTCCTGTTGTTCGACTAATTACTTTCATTCTCCCACTGTAATTTGATTATTGATTCTTATTAAGTGGGTACGTGTAGTTTCATGGTCCTTTACAACTGGTTTCCTTGTCTTAATGGTCAATAATGGTTTCTGTAGATTGACAGTTGTTATTAAGTTGGATTTAGTGGATTTCTGAGGCAGGAGTGTTCGAAGATTGTTATGGAGTCTTCTTATCAGTTTCGGGTAGGAATGGATTGATTTTAGGAGTTATTCGTGTGGTTATATGTTCGGTTTTGGTTTCGAATCACGCTAATAATACTATGTTCCATTTGTGATTCATTGTTGTGATTCTGATAATAATTATAATCATATTTGATTAGATTGGTTTAGAAGTGCGTTCAAACAATAGAACTATAGTTGTTTTGTGTTTTAGTATAACTAGTTCCTTTCTCATGTATTTAGTAACGCTTTCTTAAATACTCATATACACCAATATGTAGTTGCATAATTTTGATTGAAATACAAGAAATCTTATTTACTTTATCATGTTACGTTGATTTAACTTCTTTTTAATCCATCAAACATTACGTTTCTTGTTGTTCGTCTGATTACTTTTATTTCACCATGGTAATTTGATTATTGATTCTTATTAAGTGGATACGAGTAGTTTCATGGTCCTTTACAACTTGTTTCCTTGTCTTAATGGTCAAAAATGGTTTATGTAGATCAACAGTTGTTATTAAGATGGATTTAGTGGGTTTCTAAGGCAGGAGTGTTCGAAGATGGTTATAGAGTCTTCTAATGAGTTTCGGGTAGGAATGGATTGATTTTATGAGTTATTCGTGTGGTTATATGTATGGTTTTGGTTTCGAATCACACTTATAATACTATGCTCCATTTGTGATTCATTGTTGCGATTCTGAAGATAATTATAATCATATTTGATTAGATTGGTTTAGAAGAGCGTTGAAACAATAGAGCCATATTTGTTTAATGTTTTAGTATAACTAGTTTCTTTCTCATGTATTTAGTAATGCTTTCTTAAAACTTTTGTACACCAATCTGTAGTTGCATAATTTTGATTAACGTACAAGAAAACTTATTTACTTTATCATGTTAAACTTCATTTTGATCCATCAAGCATTAAGTTTCCTGTTGTTCGACTAATTACTTTCATTCTCCCACTGTAATTTGATTATTGATTCTTATTAAGTGGGTACGTGTGGTTTCATGGTCCTTTACAACTGGTTTCCTTGTCTTAATGGTCAATAATGGTTTCTGTAGATTGACAGTTGTTATTAAGTTGGATTTAGTGGATTTCTGAGGCAGGAGTGTTCGAAGATTGTTATGGAGTCTTCTTATCAGTTTCGGGTAGGAATGGATTGATTTTAGGAGTTATTCGTGTGGTTATATGTTCGGTTTTGGTTTCGAATCACGCTAATAATACTATGTTCCATTTGTGATTCATTGTTGCGATTCTGATAATAATTATAATCATATTTGATTAGATTGGTTTAGAAGTGCGTTCAAACAATAGAACTATAGTTGTTTTGTGTTTTAGTATAACTAGTTCCTTTCTCATGTATTTAGTAACGCTTTCTTAAATACTCATATACACCAATATGTAGTTGCATAATTTTGATTGAAATACAAGAAATCTTATTTACTTTATCATGTTACGTTGATTTAATTTCTTTTTAATCCATCAAACATTACGTTTCTTGTTGTTCGTCTGATTACTTTTATTTCACCATGGTAATTTGATTATTGATTCTTATTAAGTGGATACGAGTAGTTTCATGGTCCTTTACAACTTGTTTCCTTGTCTTAATGGTCAAAAATGGTTTATGTAGATCAACAGTTGTTATTAAGATGGATTTAGTGGGTTTCTAAGGCAGGAGTGTTCGAAGATGGTTATAGAGTCTTCTAATGAGTTTCGGGTAGGAATGGATTGATTTTATGAGTTATTCGTGTGGTTATATGTATGGTTTTGGTTTCGAATCACACTTATAATACTATGCTCCATTTGTGATTCATTGTTGCGATTCTGAAAATAATTATAATCATATTTGATTAGATTGGTTTAGAAGAGCGTTGAAACAATAGAGCCATATTTGTTTAATGTTTTAGTATAACTAGTTTCTTTCTCATGTATTTAGTAATGCTTTCTTAAATACTTTTGTACACCAATCTGTATTTGCATAATTTTGATTAACGTACAAGAAAACTTATTTACTTTCTCCTGTTAAACTTCATTTTGATCCATCAAGCATTAAGTTTCCTGTTGTTCGACTAATTACTTTCATTCTCCCACTGTAATTTGATTATTGATTCTTATTAAGTGGGTACATGTAGTTTCATGGTCCTTTACAATTGGTTTCCTTGTCTTAATGGTCAATAATGGTTTCTGTAGATTGATAGTTGTTATTAAGTTGGATTTAGTGGATTTCTGAGGCAGGAGTGTTCGAAGATGGTTATGGAGTCTTCTTATCAGTTTCGGGTACGAATGGATTGATTTTAGGAGTTATTCATGTGGTTATATGTTCGGTTTTGGTTTCGAATCACGCTAATAATACTATGTTCCATTTGTGATTCATTGTTGCGATTCTGATAATAATTATAATCATATTTGATTAGATTGGTTTAGAAGTGCGTTCAAACAATAGAACTATAGTTGTTTTGTGTTTTAGTATAACTAGTTCCTTTCTCATGTATTTAGTAACGCTTTCTTAAATAATCATATACACCAATATGTAGTTGCATAATTTTGATTGAAATACAAGAAATCTTATTTACTTTATCATGTTACATTGATTTAACTTCTTTTTAATCCATCAAACATTACGTTTCTTGTTGTTCGTCTGATTACTTTTATTTCACCATGGTAATTTGATTATTGTTTCTTATTAAGTGAATACGTGTTGTTTCATGGTCCTTTACAACTGGTTTCCTTGTCTTAATGGTCAATAATGGTTTCTGTAGATCAACAGTTGTTATTAAGATGGATTTAGTGGATTTCTGAAGTAGGAGCGCTCGAAGATGGTTATGGAGTCTTCTTATCAGTTTTGGGTAGGAATGGATTGATTTTAGGAGTTATTCGTGCGGTTATATGTTCGGTTTTGGTTTCGAATCACCCTAATGATACTATGTTCCATTTGTGATTCATTGTTGCGATTCTTATGATAATTATAATCATATTTGAATAGATTGCTTTTGAAGCGCGTTCAAATTATAGAACTATACTTGTTTAGTGTTTTAGTATAACTATTTTCTTTCCCATGTATATAGTAACGCTTTCTTAAATACTCATATACACCAATATGTAGTTGCATAATTTTGATTGAAATACAAGAAATCTTATTTACTTTATCATATTACGTTGATTTAACTTCTTTTTAATCTATCAAAAATTATGTTTCTTGTTGTTCGTATGATTACTTTTATTTCACCACTGCAATTTGAAATTGATTCTTATTAAGTGGATACGAGTAGTTTTGTGGTCCTTTACAACTGGTTTCTTGTCTTAATGGTCAATAATGGTTTCTGTAGATCAACAGTTGTTATTAGGATTGATTTAGTGGATTTCTGAGGCAGAAGTGTTCGAAGATGGTTATGGAGTCTTCTGACCAGTTTCGGGTAGGAATGGATTGATTTTAGGAGTTTTCGTGTGGTTATATTTTCGGTTTTGGTTTTGAATTACACTTATAATATTATGTTCCATTTGTGATTCATTGTTACGATTGTAATGATAATTATAATCATATTTGATAAGATTATTTTAGAAGAGCGTTGAAACAATAGAACTATGGTTGTTTAATGTTTTAGTATAACTAGTTCCTTTCCCATGCATTTAGTAATGCCTTCTTAAATACTCTTATACACCAATCTGTAGTTGCATAATTTTGATTAACGTACAAGAAAATCATATTTACTTTATCATGTTACATTGACTTAACTTCATTTTGATCAATCAAACATTAAGTTTCTTGTTGTTCGTCTAATTACTTTCATTCCACCATTGTAATTTCATGATTGATTCTTATTAAGAGGATACGTGTAGTTTCAGGGTCCTTTACAACCAGTTTCCTTATCTTAATGGTCAATAATGGTTTCTGTAGATCAACAGTTGATATAAAGATGGACTTAGAGGGTTTCTAAGGCAGGAGTGTTCGAAGATGGTTATGGAGTCTTCTTATGAGTTTCGGGTAGGAATGGATTGATTTTAGGAGTTATTCGTGTGGTTATATGTTCGGTTTTGGTATGGAATCACCTTAATGATACTATGTTCCATTTGTGATTCATTGTTGCGATTCTGATGATAGTTATAATCATATTTGATAAGATTGGTTTAGAAGCGCGTTCAAACAATAGAACTATAGTTGTTTAGTGTTTTAGTATAACTAGTCCTTTCCCATGTATTCAGGAACGCTTTCTTAAATACTCATATACACCAATATGTAGTTACATAATTTGATTGACATACAAGAAATCTTATTTACTTTATCATGTTACATTAATTTAACTTCATTTTGATCCATCAAACATTAAGTTTCTTGTTGTTCGTCTGATTACTTTCATTCCACCACTTTAATTTGATTATTGATTCTTATTAAGTGGATACGAGTAGTTTCATGGTTCTTTACAACTGGTTTTCTTTTCCAAATGGTCAATAATGGTTTATGTAGATCAACAGTTGTTATTAAGATGGATTTAGTGGGTTTCTGAGGCAGGAGTGTTCGAAGATGGTTATGGAGTCTTCTGATCAGTTTCGGGTAGGATTGGATTGATTTTAGGAGTTATTCGTGTGGTTATATGTTTGGTTTTGGTTTCGAATTACACTAATGATGCTATGTTCCATTTGTGATTCATCGTTGCGATTGTATTGATATTTATAATCATATTTGATAAGATTGGTTTAGAAGCGCGTTGAAACAATAGAACTATGGTTGTTTAATGTTTTAGTATAACTAGTTCTTTTCCCATGTATTTAGTAATGCTTTCTTAAATTCTCGTATACACCAATCTGTAGTTGCATAATTTTGATTAACGTACAAGAAAATATTATTTACTTTATCATGTTACATTGACTTAACTTTATTTTGATCCATCAAACATTACGTTTCTTATTGTTCGTCTGATTACCTTCATTCCACCACTGTAATTTGAATATTGATTCTTATTAAGTGTATACGAGTAGTTTCATGGTCCTTTACAATTGATTTCCTTGTCTTAATGGTCAATAATGGTTTCTGTAGATCAACAGTTGTTATTAAGATTGATTTAGTGGGTTTCTAAGGCAGGAGTGTCCGAAGATGATTTTGGAGTCTTCTAATGACTTTCGGGTAGGAACGGATTGATTTTAGGAGTTATTCGTGTGGTTATGTGTTGGTTCTTGGTAATTATATCACACTAATAATACTATGATACATTTGTGATTCATTGTTGCGATTCTGATGATAATTATAATCATATATCATTAGATTGGTTTAGAAGTGCGTTGAAACAATAGAACTATAGTTGTTTAATGTTTTAGAATAACTAGTTCCTTTCCTATGTATTGAGTAATTCTTGCTTAAATTCTCTTATACACCAATCTGTAGTTGCATAATTTTGATTAACGTACAAGAAAATCTTATTTACTTTATCATGTTACATTGATTTAACTTCATTTTGATCCATCAAACATTAAGTTTCTTGTTGTTTGTCTAATTACTTTCATTCCACCACTGTAATTTGATTATTTTTTCTTATTAAGTGGATAAGTATAGTTTCATGGTCCTTTACAACTGGTTTCCCTGTCTTAATGGTTAATAATGGTTTCTGTAGATCAACAGTTGTTATTAAGATGGATTTAGAGCATTTCTGAGGCAGGAGTGTTCGAAGATGGTTATGGAGTCTTCTGATCATTTTCGGGATGAAATGGATTGATTTTAGGAGTTATTCGTTTGGTTATATATTCGGTTTTGATTTCGAATCACACTAATAATACTATGCTCCATTTGTGATTCATTGTTGCGATTTTGAAGATAATTATAGTCATATTTGATTAGATTGGTTTAGAAGTGCGTTGAAACAATAGAACTATAGTTGTTTAATGTTTTAGTATAACTAGTTCTTTTCCCATGTATTTAGTAATGCTGTCTTAAATTCTCGTATACACCAATCTGTAGTTGCATAATTTTGATTAACGTACAAGAAAATCTTATTTACTTTATCATGTTACATTGATTTAACTTCATTTTGATCCATCAAACATTACGTTGTTTGTTGTTCGTCTGATTACCTTCATTCCACCAATGTAATTTGATTGTTGTTTCTTATTAAGTGGATACAAGTAGTTTCATGGTCCTTTACAACTAGTTTCCTTGTCTTAATGGTCAATAAAGGTTTCTATAGATCAACGGTTGTTATTAAGATGGATTTAGTGGATTTCTGAGGCAGGAATGTACGAAGATGGTTATGGAGTCTTCTCCTCAGTTTCGGGTAGAAATGGATTGACTTTTAGAGTTATTCGTGTGGTTATATGTTTGGTTTTGGTTTTGAATCACATTAATAATACTATGTTCCATTTGTGATTCATTGTTGCGATTCTGATGATAACTATAATCATATTTGATTAGATTAGTTTAGAAGCGCGTTCAAACAATAGAAGTATAGTTGTTTAGTGTTTTAGTACAACTAGTTCATTTCCCATGTATTTAGTAATGCTTTCTTAAATACTCCTATACACTAATCTGTAGTTGCATAATTTTGATTAACGTACAAGAAAATCTTATTTACTTTGTCATGTTACATTGACTTAACTTTATTTTGATCCATCAAACATTACGTTTCTTATTGTTCGTCTGATTACCTTCATTCCACCACTGTAATTTGAATATTGATTCTTATTAAGTGTATACGAGTAGTTTCATGGTCCTTTACAATTGATTTCCTTGTCTTAATGGTCAATAATAGTTTCTGTAGATCAACAGTTGTTATTAAGATTGATTTAGTGGGTTTCTAAGGCAGGAGTGTCCGAAGATGATTTTGGAGTCTTCTAATGACTTTCGGGTAGGAATGGATTGATTTTAGGAGTTATTCGTGTGGTTATGTGTTGGTTCTTGGTAATTATATCACACTAATAATACTATGATACATTTGTGATTCATTGTTGCGATTCTGATGATAATTATAATCATATATCATTAGATTGGTTTAGAAGTGCGTTGAAACAATAGAACTATAGTTGTTTAATGTTTTAGAATAACTAGTTCCTTTCCTATGTATTGAGTAATTCTTGCTTAAATTCTCTTATACACCAATCTGTAGTTGCATAATTTTGATTAACGTACAAGAAAATCTTATTTACTTTATCATGTTACATTGATTTAACTTCATTTTGATCCATCAAACATTAAGTTTCTTGTTGTTTGTCTAATTACTTTCATTCCACCACTGTAATTTGATTATTTTTTCTTATTAAGTGGATAAGTATAGTTTCATGGTCCTTTACAACTGGTTTCCCTGTCTTAATGGTTAATAATGGTTTCTGTAGATCAACAGTTGTTATTAAGATGGATTTAGAGCATTTCTGAGGCAGGAGTGTTCGAAGATGGTTATGGAGTCTTCTGATCATTTTCGGGATGAAATGGATTGATTTTAGGAGTTATTCGTTTGGTTATATATTCGGTTTTGATTTCGAATCACACTAATAATACTATGCTCCATTTGTGATTCATTGTTGCGATTTTGAAGATAATTATAGTCATATTTGATAAGATTATTTTAGAAGAGCGTTGAAACAATAGAACTATGGTTGTTTAATGTTTTAGTATAACTAGTTCCTTTCCCATGCATTTAGTAATGCCTTCTTAAATACTCTTATACACCAATCTGTAGTTGCATAATTTTGATTAACGTACAAGAAAATCATATTTACTTTATCATGTTACATTGACTTAACTTCATTTTGATCAATCAAACATTAAGTTTCTTGTTGTTCGTCTAATTACTTTCATTCCACCATTGTAATTTCATGATTGATTCTTATTAAGAGGATACGTGTAGTTTCAGGGTCCTTTACAACCAGTTTCCTTATCTTAATGGTCAATAATGGTTTCTGTAGATCAACAGTTGATATAAAGATGGACTTAGAGGGTTTCTAAGGCAGGAGTGTTCGAAGATGGTTATGGAGTCTTCTTATGAGTTTCGGGTAGGAATGGATTGATTTTAGGAGTTATTCGTGTGGTTATATGTTCGGTTTTGGTATGGAATCACCTTAATGATACTATGTTCCATTTGTGATTCATTGTTGCGATTCTGATGATAGTTATAATCATATTTGATAAGATTGGTTTAGAAGCGCGTTCAAACAATAGAACTATAGTTGTTTAGTGTTTTAGTATAACTAGTCCTTTCCCATGTATTCAGGAACGCTTTCTTAAATACTCATATACACCAATATGTAGTTACATAATTTGATTGACATACAAGAAATCTTATTTACTTTATCATGTTACATTAATTTAACTTCATTTTGATCCATCAAACATTAAGTTTCTTGTTGTTCGTCTGATTACTTTCATTCCACCACTTTAATTTGATTATTGATTCTTATTAAGTGGATACGAGTAGTTTCATGGTTCTTTACAACTGGTTTTCTTTTCCAAATGGTCAATAATGGTTTATGTAGATCAACAGTTGTTATTAAGATGGATTTAGTGGGTTTCTGAGGCAGGAGTGTTCGAAGATGGTTATGGAGTCTTCTGATCAGTTTCGGGTAGGATTGGATTGATTTTAGGAGTTATTCGTGTGGTTATATGTTTGGTTTTGGTTTCGAATTACACTAATGATGCTATGTTCCATTTGTGATTCATCGTTGCGATTGTATTGATATTTATAATCATATTTGATAAGATTGGTTTAGAAGCGCGTTGAAACAATAGAACTATGGTTGTTTAATGTTTTAGTATAACTAGTTCTTTTCCCATGTATTTAGTAATGCTTTCTTAAATTCTCGTATACACCAATCTGTAGTTGCATAATTTTGATTAACGTACAAGAAAATATTATTTACTTTATCATGTTACATTGACTTAACTTTATTTTGATCCATCAAACATTACGTTTCTTATTGTTCGTCTGATTACCTTCATTCCACCACTGTAATTTGAATATTGATTCTTATTAAGTGTATACGAGTAGTTTCATGGTCCTTTACAATTGATTTCCTTGTCTTAATGGTCAATAATGGTTTCTGTAGATCAACAGTTGTTATTAAGATTGATTTAGTGGGTTTCTAAGGCAGGAGTGTCCGAAGATGATTTTGGAGTCTTCTAATGACTTTCGGGTAGGAACGGATTGATTTTAGGAGTTATTCGTGTGGTTATGTGTTGGTTCTTGGTAATTATATCACACTAATAATACTATGATACATTTGTGATTCATTGTTGCGATTCTGATGATAATTATAATCATATATCATTAGATTGGTTTAGAAGTGCGTTGAAACAATAGAACTATAGTTGTTTAATGTTTTAGAATAACTAGTTCCTTTCCTATGTATTGAGTAATTCTTGCTTAAATTCTCTTATACACCAATCTGTAGTTGCATAATTTTGATTAACGTACAAGAAAATCTTATTTACTTTATCATGTTACATTGATTTAACTTCATTTTGATCCATCAAACATTAAGTTTCTTGTTGTTTGTCTAATTACTTTCATTCCACCACTGTAATTTGATTATTTTTTCTTATTAAGTGGATAAGTATAGTTTCATGGTCCTTTACAACTGGTTTCCCTGTCTTAATGGTTAATAATGGTTTCTGTAGATCAACAGTTGTTATTAAGATGGATTTAGAGCATTTCTGAGGCAGGAGTGTTCGAAGATGGTTATGGAGTCTTCTGATCATTTTCGGGATGAAATGGATTGATTTTAGGAGTTATTCGTTTGGTTATATATTCGGTTTTGATTTCGAATCACACTAATAATACTATGCTCCATTTGTGATTCATTGTTGCGATTTTGAAGATAATTATAGTCATATTTGATTAGATTGGTTTAGAAGTGCGTTGAAACAATAGAACTATAGTTGTTTAATGTTTTAGTATAACTAGTTCTTTTCCCATGTATTTAGTAATGCTTTCTTAAATTCTCGTATACACCAATCTGTAGTTGCATAATTTTGATTAACGTACAAGAAAATCTTATTTACTTTATCATGTTACATTGATTTAACTTCATTTTGATCCATCAAACATTACGTTGTTTGTTGTTCGTCTGATTACCTTCATTCCACCAATGTAATTTGATTGTTGATTCTTATTAAGTGGATACAAGTAGTTTCATGGTCCTTTACAACTAGTTTCCTTGTCTTAATGGTCAATAAAGGTTTCTATAGATCAACGGTTGTTATTAAGATGGATTTAGTGGATTTCTGAGGCAGGAGTGTACGAAGATGGTTATGGAGTCTTCTCCTCAGTTTCGGGTAGAAATTGATTGACTTTTAGAGTTATTCGTGTGGTTATATGTTTGGTTTTGGTTTTGAATCACATTAATAATACTATGTTCCATTTGTGATTCATTGTTGCGATTCTGATGATAACTATAATCATATTTGATTAGATTAGTTTAGAAGCGCGTTCAAACAATAGAAGTATAGTTGTTTAGTGTTTTAGTACAACTAGTTCATTTCCCATGTATTTAGTAATGCTTTCTTAAATACTCATATACACTAATCTGTAGTTGCATAATTTTGATTAACGTACAAGAAAATCTTATTTACTTTATCATGTTACATTGACTTAACTTTATTTTGATCCATCAAACATTACGTTTCTTATTGTTCGTCTGATTACCTTCATTCCACCACTGTAATTTGAATATTGATTCTTATTAAGTGTATACGAGTAGTTTCATGGTCCTTTACAATTGATTTCCTTGTCTTAATGGTCAATAATAGTTTCTGTAGATCAACAGTTGTTATTAAGATTGATTTAGTGGGTTTCTAAGGCAGGAGTGTCCGAAGATGATTTTGGAGTCTTCTAATGACTTTCGGGTAGGAATGGATTGATTTTGGGAGTTATTCGTGTGGTTATGTGTTGGTTCTTGGTAATTATATCACACTAATAATACTATGATACATTTGTGATTCATTGTTGCGATTCTGATGATAATTATAATCATATATCATTAGATTGGTTTAGAAGTGCATTGAAACAATAGAACTATAGTTGTTTAATGTTTTAGAATAACTAGTTCCTTTCCTATGTATTGAGTAATGCTTGCTTAAATTCTCTTATACACCAATCTGTAGTTGCATAATTTTGATTAACGTACAAGAAAATCTTATTTACTTTATCATGTTACATTGATTTAACTTCATTTTGATCCATCAAACATTAAGTTTCTTGTTGTTTGTCTAATTACTTTCATTCCACCACTGTAATTTGATTATTTTTTATTATTAAGTGGATAAGTATAGTTTCATGGTCCTTTACAACTGGTTTCCCTGTCTTAATGGTTAATAATGGTTTCTGTAGATCAACAGTTGTTATTAAGATGGATTTAGTGCATTTCTGAGGCAGGAGTGTTCGAAGATGGTTATGGAGTCTTCTGATCATTTTCGGGATGAAATGGATTGATTTTAGGAGTTATTCGTTTGGTTATATATTCGGTTTTGATTTCGAATCACACTAATAATACTATGCTCCATTTGTGATTCATTGTTGCGATTTTGAAGATAATTATAATCATATTTGATTAGATTGGTTTAGAAGTGCGTTGAAACAATAGAACTATAGTTGTTTAATGTTTTAGTATAACTAGTTCTTTTCCCATGTATTTAGTAATGCTTTCTTAAATTCTCGTATACACCAATCTGTAGTTGCATAATTTTGATTAACGTACAAGAAAATCTTATTTACTTTATCATGTTACATTGACTTAACTTTATTTTGATCCATCAAACATTACGTTTCTTATTGTTCGTCTGATTACCTTCATTCCACCACTGTAATTTGAATATTGATTCTTATTAAGTGTATACGAGTAGTTTCATGGTCCTTTACAATTGATTTCCTTGTCTTAATGGTCAATAATAGTTTCTGTAGATCAACAGTTGTTATTAAGATTGATTTAGTGGGTTTCTAAGGCAGGAGTGTCCGAAGATGATTTTGGAGTCTTCTAATGACTTTCGGGTAGGAATGGATTGATTTTAGGAGTTATTCGTGTGGTTATGTGTTGGTTCTTGGTAATTATATCACACTAATAATACTATGATACATTTGTGATTCATTGTTGCGATTCTGATGATAATTATAATCATATATCATTAGATTGGTTTAGAAGTGCGTTGAAACAATAGAACTATAGTTGTTTAATGTTTTAGAATAACTAGTTCCTTTCCTATGTATTGAGTAATTCTTGCTTAAATTCTCTTATACACCAATCTGTAGTTGCATAATTTTGATTAACGTACAAGAAAATCTTATTTACTTTATCATGTTACATTGATTTAACTTCATTTTGATCCATCAAACATTAAGTTTCTTGTTGTTTGTCTAATTACTTTCATTCCACCACTGTAATTTGATTATTTTTTCTTATTAAGTGGATAAGTATAGTTTCATGGTCCTTTACAACTGGTTTCCCTGTCTTAATGGTTAATAATGGTTTCTGTAGATCAACAGTTGTTATTAAGATGGATTTAGAGCATTTCTGAGGCAGGAGTGTTCGAAGATGGTTATGGAGTCTTCTGATCATTTTCGGGATGAAATGGATTGATTTTAGGAGTTATTCGTTTGGTTATATATTCGGTTTTGATTTCGAATCACACTAATAATACTATGCTCCATTTGTGATTCATTGTTGCGATTTTGAAGATAATTATAGTCATATTTGATTAGATTGGTTTAGAAGTGCGTTGAAACAATAGAACTATAGTTGTTTAATGTTTTAGTATAACTAGTTCTTTTCCCATGTATTTAGTAATGCTTTCTTAAATTCTCGTATACACCAATCTGTAGTTGCATAATTTTGATTAACGTACAAGAAAATATTATTTACTTTATCATGTTACATTGACTTAACTTTATTTTGATCCATCAAACATTACGTTTCTTATTGTTCGTCTGATTACCTTCATTCCACCACTGTAATTTGAATATTGATTCTTATTAAGTGTATACGAGTAGTTTCATGGTCCTTTACAATTGATTTCCTTGTCTTAATGGTCAATAATGGTTTCTGTAGATCAACAGTTGTTATTAAGATTGATTTAGTGGGTTTCTAAGGCAGGAGTGTCCGAAGATGATTTTGGAGTCTTCTAATGACTTTCGGGTAGGAATGGATTGATTTTAGGAGTTATTCGTTTGGTTATATATTCGGTTTTGATTTCGAATCACACTAATAATACTATGCTCCATTTGTGATTCATTGTTGCGATTTTGAAGATAATTATAATCATATTTGATTAGATTGGTTTAGAAGTGCGTTGAAACAATAGAACTATAGTTGTTTAATGTTTTAGTATAACTAGTTCTTTTCCCATGTATTTAGTAATGCTTTCTTAAATTCTCGTATACACCAATCTGTAGTTGCATAATTTTGATTAACGTACAAGAAAATCTTATTTACTTTATCATGTTACATTGACTTAACTTTATTTTGATCCATCAAACATTACGTTTCTTATTGTTCGTCTGATTACCTTCATTCCACCACTGTAATTTGAATATTGATTCTTATTAAGTGTATACGAGTAGTTTCATGGTCCTTTACAATTGATTTCCTTGTCTTAATGGTCAATAATAGTTTCTGTAGATCAACAGTTGTTATTAAGATTGATTTAGTGGGTTTCTAAGGCAGGAGTGTCCGAAGATGATTTTGGAGTCTTCTAATGACTTTCGGGTAGGAATGGATTGATTTTAGGAGTTATTCGTGTGGTTATGTGTTGGTTCTTGGTAATTATATCACACTAATAATACTATGATACATTTGTGATTCATTGTTGCGATTCTGATGATAATTATAATCATATATCATTAGATTGGTTTAGAAGTGCGTTGAAACAATAGAACTATAGTTGTTTAATGTTTTAGAATAACTAGTTCCTTTCCTATGTATTGAGTAATTCTTGCTTAAATTCTCTTATACACCAATCTGTAGTTGCATAATTTTGATTAACGTACAAGAAAATCTTATTTACTTTATCATGTTACATTGATTTAACTTCATTTTGATCCATCAAACATTAAGTTTCTTGTTGTTTGTCTAATTACTTTCATTCCACCACTGTAATTTGATTATTTTTTCTTATTAAGTGGATAAGTATAGTTTCATGGTCCTTTACAACTGGTTTCCCTGTCTTAATGGTTAATAATGGTTTCTGTAGATCAACAGTTGTTATTAAGATGGATTTAGAGCATTTCTGAGGCAGGAGTGTTCGAAGATGGTTATGGAGTCTTCTGATCATTTTCGGGATGAAATGGATTGATTTTAGGAGTTATTCGTTTGGTTATATATTCGGTTTTGATTTCGAATCACACTAATAATACTATGCTCCATTTGTGATTCATTGTTGCGATTTTGAAGATAATTATAGTCATATTTGATTAGATTGGTTTAGAAGTGCGTTGAAACAATAGAACTATAGTTGTTTAATGTTTTAGTATAACTAGTTCTTTTCCCATGTATTTAGTAATGCTTTCTTAAATTCTCGTATACACCAATCTGTAGTTGCATAATTTTGATTAACGTACAAGAAAATATTATTTACTTTATCATGTTACATTGACTTAACTTTATTTTGATCCATCAAACATTACGTTTCTTATTGTTCGTCTGATTACCTTCATTCCACCACTGTAATTTGAATATTGATTCTTATTAAGTGTATACGAGTAGTTTCATGGTCCTTTACAATTGATTTCCTTGTCTTAATGGTCAATAATGGTTTCTGTAGATCAACAGTTGTTATTAAGATTGATTTAGTGGGTTTCTAAGGCAGGAGTGTCCGAAGATGATTTTGGAGTCTTCTAATGACTTTCGGGTAGGAATGGATTGATTTTAGGAGTTATTCGTGTGGTTATGTGTTGGTTCTTCGTAATTATATCACACTAATAATACTATGATACATTTGTGATTCATTGTTGCGATTCTGATGATAATTATAATCATATATCATTAGATTGGTTTAGAAGTGCGTTGAAACAATAGAACTATAGTTGTTTAATGTTTTAGAATAACTAGTTCCTTTCCTATGTATTGAGTAATTCTTGCTTAAATTCTCTTATACACCAATCTGTAGTTGCATAATTTTGATTAACGTACAAGAAAATCTTATTTACTTTATCATGTTACATTGATTTAACTTCATTTTGATCCATCAAACATTAAGTTTCTTGTTGTTTGTCTAATTACTTTCATTCCACCACTGTAATTTGATTATTTTTTCTTATTAAGTGGATAAGTATAGTTTCATGGTCCTTTACAACTGGTTTCCCTGTCTTAATGGTTAATAATGGTTTCTGTAGATCAACAGTTGTTATTAAGATGGATTTAGAGCATTTCTGAGGCAGGAGTGTTCGAAGATGGTTATGGAGTCTTCTGATCATTTTCGGGATGAAATGGGTTGATTTTAGGAGTTATTCGTTTGGTTATATATTCGGTTTTGATTTCGAATCACACTAATAATACTATGCTCCATTTGTGATTCATTGTTGCGATTTTGAAGATAATTATAGTCATATTTGATTAGATTGGTTTAGAAGTGCGTTGAAACAATAGAACTATAGTTGTTTAATGTTTTAGTATAACTAGTTCTTTTCCCATGTATTTAGTAATGCTTTCTTAAATTCTCGTATACACCAATCTGTAGTTGCATAATTTTGATTAACGTACAAGAAAATCTTATTTACTTTATCATGTTACATTGATTTAACTTCATTTTGATCCATCAAACATTACGTTGTTTGTTGTTCGTCTGATTACCTTCATTCCACCAATGTAATTTGATTGTTGATTCTTATTAAGTGGATACAAGTAGTTTCATGGTCCTTTACAACTAGTTTCCTTGTCTTAATGGTCAATAAAGGTTTCTATAGATCAACGGTTGTTATTAAGATGGATTTAGTGGATTTCTGAGGCAGGAGTGTACGAAGATTGTTATGGAGTCTTCACCTCAGTTTCGGGTAGAAATGGATTGACTTTTAGAGTTATTCGTGTGGTTATATGTTTGGTTTTGGTTTTGAATCACATTAATAATACTATGTTCCATTTGTGATTCATTGTTGCGATTCTGATGATAACTATAATCATATTTGATTAGATTAGTTTAGAAGCGCGTTCAAACAATAGAAGTATAGTTGTTTAGTGTTTTAGTACAACTAGTTCATTTCCCATGTATTTAGTAATGCTTTCTTAAATACTCATATACACTAATCTGTAGTTGCATAATTTTGATTAACGTACAAGAAAATCTTATTTACTTTATCATGTTACATTGACTTAACTTTATTTTGATCCATCAAACATTACGTTTCTTATTGTTCATCTGATTACCTTCATTCCACCACTGTAATTTGATTATTGATTTTTATTAAGTGGATACGAGTAGTTTCATGGTCCTTTACAATTGATTTCCTTGTCTTAATGGTCAATAATGATTTCTGTAGATCAACAGTTGTTATTAAGATTGATTTAGTGGGTTTTTAAGGCAGGAGTGTCCGAAGATGATTTTGGAGTCTTCTGATGACTTTCGGGTAGGAATGGATTGATTTTAGGAGTTCTTCGTGTGGTTATGTGTTGGTTCTTGGTTTTAAATCACACTAATAATACTATGATACATTTGTGATTCATTGTTGCGATTCTAATGATAATTATAATCATATATCATTAGATTGGTTTAGAAGTGCGTTGAAACAATAGAAGTATAGTTGTTTAATGTTTTAGAATAACTAGTTTCTTTCCTATGTATTGAGTAATGCTTGCTTAAATTCTCTTATACACCAATCTGTAGTTGCATAATTTTGATTAATGTACAAGAAAATCTTATTTACTTTATCATGTTACATTGATTTAACTTTATTTTGATCCATCAAACATTAAGTTTCTTGTTGTTTGTCTAATTACTTTCATTCCACCACTGTAATTTGATTATTTTTTCTTATTAAGTGGATAAGTATAGTTTCATGGTCCTTTACAACTGGTTTCCCTGTCTGAATAGTTAATAATGGTTTCTGTAGATCAACAGTTGTTATTAAGATGGATTTAATGCATTTCTAATGCAGGAGTGTCGAAGATGGTTATGGAGTCTTCTGATCATTTTCGGGAAGAAATGGATTGATGTTAGGAGTTATTTGTTTGGTTATATATTCGGTTTTGATTTCGAATCACACTAATAATACTATGCTCCATTTGTGATTCATTGTTGCGATATTGAAGATAATTATAATCATATTTGATTGGATTGGTTTAGAAGTGCGTTGAAACAATAGAACTATAGTTGTTTAATATTTTAGTATAACTAGTTCTTTTCTCATGTATTTAGTAATGCTTTCTTAAATTCTCGTATACACCAATCTGTAGTTGCATAATTTTGATTAACGTACAAGAAAATCTTATTTACTTTATCATGTTACATTGATTTAACTTCATTTTGATCCATCAAACATTACGTTTTTTGTTGTTCGTCTGATTACCTTCATTCCACCAATGTAATTTGATTATTGATTCTTATTAAGTGGATACAAGTAGTTTCATGGTCCTGTACAACTAGTTTCCTTGTCTTAATGGTCAATAAAGGTTTCTCTAGATCAACGGTTGTTATTAAGATGGATTTAGTGGATTTCTGAGGCAGGAGTGTTCGAAGATGGTTATGGAGTCTTCTGCTCAGTTTCGGGTAGAAATGCATTGATTTTTGGAGTTATTCGTGTGGTTATATGTTCGGTTTTGGTTTAGAATCACATTAATAATACTATGTTCCATTTGTGATTCATTGTTGCGATTCTGATGATAACAATAATCATATTTGATTAGATTGGTTTATAAGCGCGTTCAAACAATAGAACTATAGTTGTTTAGTGTGTTAGTACAACTGGTTCATTTCCCATGTATTTAGTAATGATTTCTTAAATACACATATACACCAATCTGTAGTTGCATAATTTTAATTAACGTACAAGAAAATCTTATTTAGTTTATCAAGTTATATTGATTTAACTTTATTTTGATCCATCAAACATTACGTTACTTGTTGTTCGTCTAATTACTTTCATTCCACCACTGTAATTTCATTATTGATTCTTATTAAGTGGGTACGAGTAGTTTCATGGTCCTTTACAATTGGTTTCCTTGTCTTAATGGTCAATAATGTTTTCTGTAGATCAACGGCTGTTATTAGGATTAATTTAGTGGATTTCTAAAGAAGGAGTTTTCAAAGATGGTTATGGAGTCTTCTGATCAGTTTCGGGTAGGAATGGATTGATTTTAGGGGTTATTCATATGGTTATATGTTCGGTTTTGGTTTCGAATCACACTAACGATACTATGTTTCATTTGTGATTCATTGTTGCGATTCTGATGATAATTATAATCATATTTGATTAGATTGGTTTAGAAGCGCGTTCAAACAATAGAACTATAGTTGTTTAGTGTTTTAGAATAACTAGTTTCTTTCCTATGTATTGAGTAATGCTTGCTTAAATTCTCTTATACACCAATCTGTAGTTGCATAATTTTGATTAATGTACAAGAAAATCTTATTTACTTTATCATGTTACATTGATTTAACTTCTTTTTAATCCATCAAACATTACGTTTCTTATTATTCATCTGATTACTTGTATTTCACCATAGTAATTTGATTATTGATTTTTTTTAAGTGGATACAAGTAGTTTCATGGTCCTTCACAACTGGATTCCTTGTCTTAATGGTCAATAATAGTTTATGTAGATCAACAGTTGTTATTAAGATGGATTTAGTGGGTTTTTGAGGAAGGAGTGTTCGAAGATGTTTATGAAGTGTTCATATCAGTTTCGGGTAGGAATTGATTGATTTTAGGAGTTATTCGTGTGGTTATATGTTTGGTTTTGGTTTCAAATCACACTAACGATACTATGTTCCATTTGTGATTCATTGTTGCGATTCTGATGATAATTATAATCATATTTGATTAGATTGGTATAGAAGTGCGTTGAAACAATAGAACTATAGTTGTTTAATGTTTTAGAATAACTAGTTCCTTTTCTATGTATTTTGTAATGCTTTCTTAAATTCTCTTATACACCAATCTGTAGTTGCATAATTTTGATTAATGTACAAGAAAATCTTATTTACTTTATCATGTTACTTTGATTTAACTTCATTTTGATCAATCAAACATTAAGTTTCTAGTTGTTCATCTAATTACTTTCATTCCACCACTGTAATTTGATTATTGATTCTTATTAAGTGGATACGAGTAGTTTCGTGGTTCTTTACAACTGGTTTCTTTGTCTTAATGGTTAATAATAGTTTCTATAGATCAACAGTTGTTATTAAGATAGATTTAGTGGATTTCTGAGGCAGGAGTGTTCGAAGATGGTTAAGCAGTCTTCTTATCAGTTTCGGGTAGGAATGGATTGATTTTAGGAGTTATTCGTGTGGTTATATGTTCGGTTTTGGTTTCGAATCACACTAATAATACTATGTTCCATTTGTGATTCATTGTTGAGATTCTAATGATAATTATAATCATATTTAATTAGATTGATTTAGAAGTGCGTTGAAATAATAGAACTATAGTTGTTTAATGATTTAGTATAACTAGTTCCTTTCTCATATATTTAGTGATGCTTTCTTAAATACTCTTATACACCAATCTGTAGTTGCATAATTTTGATTAACGTACAAGAAAATATTATTTACTTTATCATGTTATGTTGATTTAACTTCATTTTGATCCATCAAACATTACGTTTCTTGTTGTTCATCTAATTACTTTCATTCCACCACTGTAATTTGATTATTGATTCTTATTAAGTGGATACGAGTAGCATCATGATTCTTTACAACTGTTTTCCTTGTCTTAATGGTCAATAATAGTTTATATAGATCAACAGTTGTTATTAAGATGGATTTAGTGGATTTCTGGGGCAGGAGTGTTCGAAGATGGATATGGAGTCTTCTTATAAGTTTCGGGTAGGAATGGATTGATTATAGGAGTTATTCGTGTGGTTATATGTTCGGTTTTGATTTCAAATCACATTAATGATACTATGTTTCATTTGTGATTCATTGTTGCGATTCTGATTACAATTATAATCATATTTGGTTAGACTGGTTTCGAAGCGCGTTCAAATAATAGAACTATAGTTGTTTAGTGTTTTTGTATAGCTAGTTCCTTTCGCATGAATTTAGTAACATTTTCTTAAATACTCATATACACCAATATATAGTTGCATAATTTTGATTGACGTACAAGAAATCTTATTTACGTTATCATGTTACATTGATTTAACTTCTTTTTAATCCATCAAACATTACGTTTCTTGTTGTTCGTCTGATTACTTGTATTTCACCACTATAGTTTGATTATTGATTCTTATTAAGTGGATACGAGTAGTTTCGTGGTCCTTTACAACTGGTTTTCTTGTCTTAATGGTCAATAATAGTTTATGTAGATCAACAGTTGTTATTAAGATGGATTTAGTGGGTTTTTGAGGAAGGAGTGTCGAAGATGTTTATGAAGTCTTCATATCAGTTTCGGGTAGGAATGTATTGATTTTAGGAGTTATTCGCGTGGTTATATGTTCGGTTTTGGTTTCAAATCACACTAACGATACTATGTTCCATTTGTGATTCATTGTTGCGATTCTGATGATAATTATAATCATATTTGATTAGATTGGTTTAGAAGCACGTTCAAAGAATAGAACTATAGTTGTTTAGTGTTTTAGTACAACTAGTTCATTTCCCATGTATTTAGTAACGCTTTCTTATATACTCATATACACCAATATGTAGTTGCATAATTTTGATTGACATACAAGAAATCTTATTTATGTTATTATGTTACATTGATTTAACTTCTTTTTAATCCATCAAACATTACGTTTCTTGTTGTTCGTCTGATTACTTGTATTTCACCACTGTAATTTGATTATTGATTCTTATTAAGTGGATACGAGTAGTTTCGCGGTTCTTTACAGCTGGTTTCCTTGTCTTAATGGTCAATAATGGTTTATGTAGATCAACAGTTGTTATTAAGATGGATTTAGTGCGTTTCTAAGGCGGAGTGTTCGAAGATGGATATGGAGTCTTCTTATAAGTTTCGGGTAGGAATGGATTGATTTTAGAAGTTATTCGTGTGGTTATATGTTCGGTTTTGATTTCAAATCACATTAATGATACTATGTTTCATTTGTGATTCATTGTTGCTATTCTGATTACAATTATAATCATACTTGGTTAGACTGTTTTCGAAGCGCGTTCAAACAATAGAACTATAGTTGTTTAGTGTTTTTGTATAGCTAGTTCCTTTCGCATGAATTTAGTAACGTTTTCTTAAATACTCATATACACCAATATATAGTTGCATAATTTTGATTGACGTACAAGAAATCTTATTTACGTTATCATGTTACATTGATTTAACTTCTTTTTAATCCATCAAACATTATGTTTTTTGTTGTTCGTCTGATTACTTGTATTTCACCACTATAGTTTGATTATTGATTCTTATTAAGTGGATAGGAGTAGTTTCGTGGTCCTTTACAACTGGTTTCCTTGTCTAAATGGTCAATAATAGTTTATGTAGATCAACAGTTGTTATTAAGATGGATTTAGTGGGTTTTTGAGGAAGGAGTGTTCGAAGATGTTTATGAAGTCTTCATATCAGTTTCGGGTAGGAATGGATTGATTTTAGGAGTTATTCGCGTGGTTATATGTTCGGTTTTGGTTTCAAATCACACTAACAATACTATGTTCCATTTGTGATTCATTGTTGCGATTCTGATGATAATTATAATCATATTTGATTAGATTGGTTTAGAAGCACGTTCAAAGAATAGAACTATAGTTGTTTAGTGTTTTAGTACAACTAGTTCATTTCCCATGTATTTAGTAACGCTTTCTTATATACTCATATACACCAATATGTAGTTGCATAATTTTGATTGACATACAAGAAATCTTATTTACGTTATTATGTTACGTTGATTTAACTTCTTTTTAATCCATCAAACATTACGTTTCTTGTTGTTCGTCTGATTACTTGTATTTCACCACTGTAATTTGATTATTGATTCTTATTAAGTGGATACGAGTAGTTTCGCGGTTCTTTACAGCTGGTTTCCTTGTCTTAATGGTCAATAATGGTTTATGTAGATCAACAGTTGTTATTAAGATGGATTTAGTGCGTTTCTAAGGCGGAGTGTTCGAAGATGGATATGGAGTCTTCTTATAAGTTTCGGGTAGGAATGGATTGATTTTAGGAGTTATTCGTGTGGTTATATGTTCGGTTTTGGTTTCCAATCACATTAATGATACTATGTTTCATTTGTGATTCATTGTTGCGATTCTGATTATAATTATAATCATATTTGATTAGACTGGTTTAGAAGCACCTTCAAACAATAGAACTATAGTTGTTAAGTGTTTTAGTATAGCTAGTTCATTTCCCATGTATTTAGTAACTTTTTCTTAAATACTCATATACACCAATATGTAGTTGCATAATTTTGATTGACATACAAGAAATCTTATTTACGTTATCAAGTTACAATGATTTAACTTCTTTTTAATCTATCAAACATTACGTTTCTTGTTGTTCATCTGATTACTTGTATTTCACCACTGTAATTTGATTATTGATTCTTATTAAGTGGATACGAGTACTTTTGTGGTCCTTTACAACTGATTTTCTTGTCTTAATGGTCAATAATAGTTTATGTAGATCAACAGTTGTTATTAAGATGGAATTAGTGGGTTTTTGAGGAAGGAGTGTTTGAAGATGTTTATGAAGTCTTCATATCAGTTTCGGGTAGGAATGGATTGATTTTAGGAGTTATAAGTGTGGTTATATGTTCGGTTTTGGTTTCAAATCACACTAACGATACTATGTTCCATTTGTGATTCATTGTTGCGATTCTGATGATAATTATAATCATACTTGATTAGATTGGTATAGAAGTGCGTTGAAATAATAGAACTATAGTTGTTTAATGTTTTAGAATAACTAGTTCCTTTCCTATGTTTTTAGTAATGCTTTCTTAAATTCTCTTATACACCAATCTGTAGTTGCATGATTTTGATTAATGTACAAGAAAATCTTATTTACTTTATCGTGTTACATTGATTTAACTTTATTTTGAACGATCAAACATTAAGTTTCTAGTTGTTCGTCTAATTACTTTCATTCCACCACTGTAATTTGATTATTGTTTCTTATTAAGTGGATACGTGTAGTTTCATTGTCCTTTACAACTGGTTTACCTGTCTTAATAGTTAATAATGGTTTCTATAGATCAACAATTGTTATTATGATAGATTTAGTGGATTTTTGAGGCAGGAGTGTTCGAAGATGGTTAAGGAGTCTTCTTATCAGTTTCGGGTAGGATTGGATTGATTTTAGGAGTTATTCGTGTGGTTATATGTTCAGTTTTGGCTTCGAATCACACTAATAATACTCTGTTCCATTTGTGATTCATTGTTGAGATTCTAATGATAATTATAATCATATTTAATTAGATTGATTTAGCAGTGCGTTGAAATAATAGAACTATAGTTGTTTAATGTTTTAGTATAACTAGTTTCTTTCTCATATATTTAGTGATTCTTTCTTAAATACTCTTATACACCAATCTGTATTTGCATAATTTTAATTAACGTACAAGAAAATATTATTAACTTTATCATGTTTCCTAGATTTAACTTCATTTTGATCCATCAAACATTACGTTTCTTGTTGTTCGTCTAATTAATTTCATTCTACCACTGTAATTTAATTATTGATTCTTATTAAGTGGATACGAGTAGTATCATGATTCTTTACAACTGGTTTCCTTGTCTTAATGGTCAATAATGGTTTATGTTGATCAACAGTTGTTATTAAGATGGATTTAGTAGATTTCTGGGGCGGGAGTGTTTGAAGATGGATATGGAGTCATCTTATAAGTTTCGGGTAGGAATGGATTGATTTTCGGAGTTATTCGTGTGGTTATATGTTCGGTTTTGGTTTCAAATCACATTAATGATACTATGTTTCATTTGTGATTCATTGTTGCGATTCTGATTATACTTATAATCATATTTGATTAGACTGGTTTAGAAGCACGTTCAAACAATAGAACTATAGTTGTTTAGTGTTTTAGTATAGCTAGTTTTTTTCCCATGTATTTAGTAACGTTTTCTTAAATACTCATATACACCAATATGCAGTTGCATAATTTTGATTGACATACAAGAAATCTTATTTACGTTATCATGTTATATTGATTTAACTTCTTTTTAATCCATCAAACATTACGTTTCTTGTTGTTCGTCAGATTACTTGTATTTCACCACTGTAATTTGATTATTGATTCTTATTAAGTGGATACGAGAAGTTTCGTGGTCCTTTACAACTGGTTTCCTTGTCTTAATGGTCAATAATAGTTCATGTAGATCGACAGTTGTTATTAAGATGGATTTAGAGGGTTTTTGAAGCAGGAGTGTTCGAAGATGTTTATGAAGTCTTCATATCAGTTTCGGGTAGGAATGGAATGATTTTAGGAGTTATTCGTGTGGTTATATGTTCGGTTTTGGTTTCAAATCACACTAACGATACTATGTTCCATTTGTGATTCATTGTTGCTATTCTGATGATAATTATAATTATATTTGATTAGATTATTTTAGAAGCGCATTCAAACAATAGAACTATAGTTGTTTAGTGTTTTAGTACAACTAGTTCCTTTCCCATGTATTTAGTAACGCTTTCTTAAATACTCATATACACCAATATGTAGTTGCATAATTTTGATTAACGTACAAGAAAATCTTATTTACTTTACCATGTTACATTGATTTAACTTCATTTTGATCCATTACACATTACGTTTCTTTTTGTTTGTCTAATTACTTTCATTCCACTACTGTAATTTGATTATTGATTCTTATTAAGTGGATACGAGTAGTTTCGTGGTTCTTTACAACTGGTTTCCTTGTCTTAATGGTCAATAATGGTTTATGTAGATCAACAGTTGTTATTAAGACGGATTTAGTGCGTTTCTGAGGCAGGAGTGTTCGAAGATGGTTATGGTGTCTTCTTATCAGTTTCGGGTAGGAATGGATTGATTTTAGGAGTTATTCGTGTTGTTATATGCTCGGTTTTGGTTTCAAATCACACTAATGATACTATGTTGCATTTGTGATTCATCGTTGTGATTCTGATGATTATTAATAAAAAACGTTAAACAACTATAGTTTAATTGTTTCAACGCACTTCTAAACCAATCTAATCAAATATGATTATAATAATCATCAGAATCACAACGATGAATCACAAATGCAACATAGTATCATTAGTGTGATTTGAAACCAAAACCAAACATATAACCACACGAATAACTCCTAAAATCAATCCATGCCTGCCCGAAACTCATCAGAAGACTCCATAACCATCTTCGAACATTCCCACCTTAGAAATCCACTAAATCCATCTTAATAACAACTGTTGATCAATAGTAACCATTATTGACAATAAAGACAAGAAACTAGTTGTAAAGGACCACGAAACTACTCGTATCCACTTTATAAGAATCAATAATCAAATTACAGTGGTGGAATGAAAGTAATTAGACAAACAACAAGAAACGTAATGTGTAATGGATCAAAATGAAGTTAAATCTATGTAGCATGATCAAGTAAATAAGATTTTCTTGTACATTAATCAAAAATATGCAACTACAGATTGGTGTATAAGAGTATTTAAGAAAGCATTACTAATTACATGGGAAAGGAACTAGTTATACTAAACGATTAAACAACTATAGTTCTATTGTTTTAATGCAATTCTAAACCAATCTAATCAAATATGATTATAATTATCATCAGAATCACAACAATGAATCAAAAATAGAGCATAGTATAATTAGTGTGATTTGAACTTAAAAGCAAACATATAAGCACACAAATAACTCCTAAAATCAATCCATGGTTACCCGAAACTCATCAGAAAACTCCATAACCATCTTTGAACACTCCTGCCTCAGAAATCAACTAAATCCATCTTAATAACAACTGTCGATCTCAAGAAACCATTATTAACAATTAAAACAAGGAAACTAGTTGTAAAGTACCATGAAACTAGTCGTATCCATTTAATAAGAATCAATAATCAAATTACAGTGGTGGAATGAAAGTAATCAGACAAATAAACATAATGCTTGATGAATCAAAAGGAAGTTAAATCAATGTAACATGATCAAGTAAATAAGATTTTCTTGTACGTCAATCAAAATTATGCAACTACAAATTGGCGTATAAGAGTATTTACGAAAACATTACTAAATACATGAGAAAGGAACTTGTTATACTTAAACATTAAACAAATATAGTTCTATGGTTTGAACGCACTTCAAAACCAATGTAATCAAATATGTATATAATTATCATTAGAATCACAACAATGAATCACAAATGGAACATAGAATCGTTAGTGTGATTTGAAACCAAAACCGAACATATAACAAAACGAATAACTCCTAAAATCAATCCACTCCTACCCGAAACTCATCTGAAGACTCCATAACCATCTTCGAACACTCTTGCCTTAGAAATCAACTATATCCATCTTAATAACAACTGTTGATCTATAGAAACTATTATTGACCATTGAGACAAGAAAACTAGTTGTAAAGGACCACAAAACTACTCGTATCCACTTAATAAAAATCAATAATCAAATTACAGTGGTGGAATTAAAGTAATTAGACAAACAACAAGAAACATAATGTGTAATGGATCAAAATGAAGTTAAATCTATGTAGCATGATCAAGTAAATAAGATTTTCTTGTACATTAATCAAAAATATGCAACTACAGATTGGTGTATAAGAGTATTTAAGAAAGCATTACTAATTACATGGGAAAGGAACTAGTTATACTAAACCATTAAACAACTATAGTTCTATTGTTTTAACGCACTTCTAAACCAATCTAATCAAATATGATTATAATTATCATCAGAATCACAACAATGAATCAAAAATAGAGCATAGTATCATTGGTGTGATTTGAACTTAAAAGCAAACATATAAGCACACGAATAACTCCTAAAATCAATCCATGGTTACCCGAAACTCATCAGAAAACTCCATAACCATCTTTGAACACTCCTGCCTCAGAAATCAACTAAATCCATCTTAATAACAACTGTCGATCTCAAGAAACCATTATTAACAATTAAAACAAGGAAACTAGTTGTAAAGTACCATGAAACTAGTCGTATCCATTTAATAAGAATCAATAATCAAATTACAGTGATGGAATGAAAGTAATCAGACAAATAAACATAATGCTTGATGAATCAAAAGGAAGTTAAATCAATGTAACATGATCAAGTAAATAAGATTTTCTTGTACGTCAATCAAAATTATGCAACTACAAATTGGCGTATAAGAGTATTTACGAAAGCATTACTAAATACATGAGAAAGGAACTTGTTATACTTAAACATTAAACAAATATAGTTTTATGGTTTGAACGCACTTCAAAACCAATGTAATCAAATATGTATATAATTATCATTAGAATCGCAACAATGAATCACAAATGGAACATAGAATCGTTAGTGTGATTTGAAACCAAAACCGAACATATAACCAAACGAATAACTCCTAAAATCAATCCACTCCTACCCGAAACTCATCTGAAGACTCCATAACCATCTTCGAACACTCTTGCCTTAGAAATCAACTATATCCATCTTAATAACAACTGTTGATCTACAGAAACTATTATTGACCATTGAGACAAGGAAACTAGTTGTAAAGGACCACAAAACTACTCGTATCCACTTAATAAAAATCAATAATCAAATTACAGTGGTGGAATGAAAGTAATTAGACAAACAACAAGAAACGTAATGTGTAATGGATCAAAATGAAGTTAAATCTATGTAGCATGATCAAGTAAATAAGATTTTCTTGTACATTAATCAAAAATATGCAACTACAGATTGGTGTATAAGAGTATTTAAGAAAGCATTACTAATTACATGGGAAAGGAACTAGTTATACTTAACCATTAAACAACTATAGTTCTATTGTTTTAACGCACTTCTAAACCAATCTAATCAAATATGATTATAATTATCATCAGAATCACAACAATGAATCAAAAATAGAGCATAGTATCATAAGTGTGATTTGAACTTAAAAGCAAACATATAAGCACACGAATAACTCCTAAAATCAATCCATGGTTACCCGAAACTCATCAGAAAACTCCATAACCATCTTTGAACACTCCTGCCTCAGAAATCAACTAAATCCATCTTAATAACAACTTTCGATCTCAAGAAACCATTATTAACAATTAAAACAAGGAAACTAGTTGTAAAGTACCATGAAACTAGTCGTATCCATTTAATAAGAATCAATAATCAAATTACAGTGGTGGAATGAAAGTAATCAGACAAATAAACATAATGCTTGATGAATCAAAAGGAAGTTAAATCAATGTAACATGATCAAGTAAATAAGATTTTCTTGTACGTCAATCAAAATTATGCAACTACAAATTGGCGTATAAGAGTATTTACGAAAGCATTACTAAATACATGAGAAAGGAACTTGTTATACTTAAACATTAAACAAATATAGTTCTACGGTTTGAACGCACTTCAAAACCAATGTAATCAAATATGAATATAATTATCATTAGAATCACAACAATGAATCACAAATGGAACATAGAATCGTTAGTGTGATTTGAAACCAAAACCGAACATATAACCAAACGAATAACTCCTAAAATCAATCCACTCCTACCCGAAACTCATCTGAAGACTCCATAACCATCTTCGAACACTCTTGCCTTAGAAATCAACTATATCCATCTTAATAACAACTGTTGATCTACAGAAACTATTATTGACCATTGAGACAGGAAAACTAGTTGTAAAGAACCATAAAACTACTCGTATCCACTTAATAAAAATCAATAATCAAATTACAGTGGTGGAATAAAAGTAATTAGACAAACAACAAGAAACGTAATGTGTAATGGATCAAAATGAAGTTAAATCTATGTAGCATGATCAAGTAAATAAGATTTTCTTGTACATTAATCAAAAATATGCAACTACAGATTGATGTATAAGAGTATTTAAGAAAGCATTACTAATTACATGGGAAAGGAACTAGTTATACTAAACCATTAAACAACTATAGTTCTATTGTTTTAACGCACTTCTAAACCAATCTAATCAAATATGATTATAATTATCATCAGAATCACAACAATGAATCAAAAATAGAGCATAGTATCATTAGTGTGATTTGAACTTAAAAGCAAACATATAAGCACACGAATAACTCCTATAATCAATCCATGGTTACCCGAAACTCATCAGAAAACTCCATAACCATCTTTGAACACTCCTGCCTCAGAAATGAACTAAATCCATCTTAATAACAACTGTAGATCTCAAGAAACCATTATTAACAATTAAAACAAGGAAACTAGTTGTAAAGTTCCATGAAACTAGTCGTATCCATTTAATAAGAATCAATAATCAAATTACAGTGGTGGAATGAAAGTAATCAGACAAATAAACATAATGCTTGATGAATCAAAAGGAAGTTAAATCAATGTAACATGATCAAGTAAATAAGATTTTTTTGTACGTCAATCAAAATTATGCAACTACAAATTGGCGTATAAGAGTATTTACGAAAGCATTACTAAATACATGAGAAAGGAACTTGTTATACTTAAACATTAAACAAATATAGTTCTATGGTTTGAACGCACTTCCAAACCAATGTAATCAAATATGAATATAATTATCATTAGAATCACAACAATGAATCACAAATGGAACATAGAATCGTTAGTGTAATTTGAAACCAAAACCGAACATATAACCACACGAATAACTCCTAAAATCAATCCACTTCTACCCGAAACTCATCTGAAGACTCCATAACCATCTTCGAACACTCTTGCCTTAGAAATCCACTATATCTATCTTAATAACAACTGTTGATCTACAGAAACTATTATTGACCATTGAGACAAGGAAACTGGTTGTAAAGGACCACAAAACTACTCGTATCCACTTAATAACAATCAATAATCTAATTACAGTGGTGGAATGAAAGTAATTAGACAAACAACAAGAAACGTAATGTGTAATGGATCAAAATGAAGTTAAATCTATGTAGCATGATCAAGTAAGTAAGATTTTCTTGTACATTAATCAAAAATATGCAACTACAGATTGGTGTATAAGAGTATTTAAGAAAGCATTACTAATTACATGGGAAAGGAATTAGTTATACTAAACCACTAAACAACTATAGTTCTATTGTTTTAACGCACTTCTAAACCAATCTAATCAAATATGATTATAATTATAATCAGAATCACAACAATGAATCAAAAATAGAGCATAGTATCATTAGTGTGATTTGAACTTAAAAGCAAACATATAAGCACACGAATAACTCCTAAAATCAATCCATGGTTACCCGAAACTCATCAGAAAACTCCATAACCATGTTTGAACACTCCTGCCTCAGAAATCAACTAAATCGATCTTAATAACAACTGTCGATCTTAAGAAACCATTATTAACAATTAAAACAAGGAAACTAGTTGTAAAGTACCATGAAACTAGTCGTATCCATTTAATAAGAATCAATAATCAAATTACAGTGGTGGAATAAAAGTAATCAGGCAAATAAACATAATTCTTGATGAATCAAAAGGAAGTTAAATCAATATAACATGATCAAGTAAATAAGATTTTTTTGTACGTCAATCAAAATTATGCAACTACAAATTGGCGTATAAGAGTATTTACGAAAGCATTACTAAATACATGAGAAAGGAACTTGTTATACTTAAACATTAAACAAATATAGTTCTATGGTTTGAACGCACCTCCAAACCAATGTAATCAAATATGAATATAATTATCATTAGAATCACAACAATGAATCACAAATGGAACATAGAATCGTTAGTGTGATTTGAAACCAAAACCGAACATATAACCACACGAATAACTCCTAAAATCAATCCACTTCTACCCGAAACTCATCTGAAGACTCCATAACCATCTTCGAACGCTCTTGCCTTAGAAATCCACTATATCTATCTTAATAACAACTGTTGATCTACAGAAACTATTATTGACCATTGAGACAAGGAAACTAGTTGTAAAGGACCACAAAACTACTCGTATCCACTTAATAACAATCAATAATCAAATTACAGTGGTGGAATGAAAGTAATTAGACAAACAACAAGAAACGTAATGTGTAATGGATGAAAATGAAGTTAAATCTATGTAGCATGATCAAGTAAATAAGATTTTCTTGTACATTAATCAAAAATATGCAACTACAGATTGGTGTATAAGAGTATTTAAGAAAGCATTACTAATTACATGGGAAAGGAACTAGTTATACTAAACCACTAAACAACTATAGTTCTATTGTTTTAACGCACTTCTAAACCAATCTAATCAAATATGATTATAATTATCATCAGAATCACAACAATGAATCAAAAATAGAGCATAGTATCATTAGTGTTATTTGAACTTAAAAGCAAACATATAAGCACACGAATAACTCCTAAAATCAATCCATGGTTACCCGAAACTCATCAGAAAACTCCATAACCATGTTTGAACACTCCTGCCTCAGAAATCAACTAAATCGATCTTAATAACAACTGTCGATCTTAAGAAACCATTATTAACAATTAAAACAAGGAAACTAGTTGTAAAGTACCATGAAACTAGTCGTATCCATTTAATAAGAATCAATAATCAAATTACAGTGGTGGAATAAAAGTAATCAGGCAAATAAACATAATTCTTGATGAATCAAAAGGAAGTTAAATCAATATAACATGATCAAGTAAATAAGATTTTTTGTACGTCAATCAAAATTATGCAACTACAAATTGGCGTATAAGAGTATTTACGAAAGCATTACTAAATACATGAGAAAGGAACTTGTTATACTTAAACATTAAACAAATATAGTTCTATGGTTTGAACGCACCTCCAAACCAATGTAATCAAATATGAATATAATTATCATTAGAATCACAACAATGAATCACAAATGGAACATAGAATCGTTAGTGTGATTTGAAACCAAAACCGAACATATAACCACACGAATAACTCCTAAAATCAATCCACTTCTACCCGAAACTCATCTGAAGACTCCATAACCATCTTCGAACGCTCTTGCCTTAGAAATCCACTATATCTATCTTAATAACAACTGTTGATCTACAGAAACTATTATTGACCATTGAGACAAGGAAACTAGTTGTAAAGGACCACAAAACTACTCGTATCCACTTAATAACAATCAATAATCAAATTACAGTGGTGGAATGAAAGTAATTAGACAAACAACAAGAAACGTAATGTGTAATGGATGAAAATGAAGTTAAATCTATGTAGCATGATCAAGTAAATAAGATTTTCTTGTACATTAATCAAAAATATGCAACTACAGATTGGTGTATAAGAGTATTTAAGAAAGCATTACTAATTACATGGGAAAGGAACTAGTTATACTAAACCACTAAACAACTATAGTTCTATTGTTTTAACGCACTTCTAAACCAATCTAATCAAATATGATTATAATTATCATCAGAATCACAACAATGAATCAAAAATAGAGCATAGTATCATTAGTGTTATTTGAACTTAAAAGCAAACATATAAGCACACGAATAACTCCTAAAATCAATCCATGGTTACCCGAAACTCATCAGAAAACTCCATAACCATCTTTGAACACTCCTGCCTCAGAAATCAACTAAATCCATCTTAATAACAACTGTCGATCTCAAGAAACCATTATTAACAATTAAAACAAGGAAACTAGTTGTAAAGTACCATGAAACTAGTCGTATCCATTTAATAAGAATCAATAATCAAATTACAGTGGTGGAATGAAAGTATCAGACAAATAAACATAATGCTTGATGAATCAAAAGGAAGTTAAATCAATGTAACATGATCAAGTAAATAAGATTTTCTTGTACGTCAATCAAAATTATGCAACTACAAATTGGCGTATAAGAGTATTTACGAAAGCATTACTAAATACATGAGAAAGGAACTTGTTATACTTAAGCATTAAACAAATATAGTTCTATGGTTTGAACGCACTTCAAAACCAATGTAATCAAATATGAATATAATTATCATTAGAATCACAACAATGAATCACAAATGGAACATAGAATCGTTAGTGTGATTTGAAACCAAAACCGAACATATAACCAAACGAATAACTCCTAAAATCACTCCACTTCTACCCGAAACTCATCTGAAGACTCCATAACCATCTTCGAACACTCTTGCCTTAGAAATCAACTATATCCATCTTAATAACAACTGTTGATCTACAGAAACTATTATTGACCATTGAGACAAGGAAACTAGTTGTAAAGGACCACAAAACTACTCGTATCCACTTAATAAAAATCAATAATCAAATTACAGTGGTGGAATGAAAGTAATTAGACAAACAACAAGAAACGTAATGTGTAATGGATCAAAATGAAGTTAAATCTATGTAGCATGATCACGTAAATAAGATTTTCTTGTACATTAATCAAAAATATGCAACTACAGATTGGTGTATAAGAGTATTTAAGAAAGCATTACTAATTACATGGGAAAGGAACTAGTTATACTAAACCACTAAACAACTATAGTTCTATTGTTTTAACACACTTCTAAACCAATCTAATCAAATATGATTATAATTATCATCAGAATCACAACAATGAATCAAAAATAGAGCATAGTATCATTAGTGTTATTTGAACTTAAAAGCAAACATATAAGCACACGAATAACTCCTAAAATCAATCCATGGTTACCCGAAACTCATCAGAAAACTCCATAACCATCTTTGAACACTCCTGCCTCAGAAATCAACTAAATCCATCTTAATAACAACTGTCGATCTCAAGAAACCATTATTAACAATTAAAACAAGGAAACTAGTTGTAAAGTACCATGAAACTAGTCGTATCCATTTAATAAGAATCAATAATCAAATTACAGTGGTGGAATGAAAGTATCAGACAAATAAACATAATGCTTGATGAATCAAAAGGAAGTTAAATCAATGTAACATGATCAAGTAAATAAGATTTTCTTGTACGTCAATCAAAATTATGCAACTACAAATTGGCGTATAAGAGTATTCACGAAAGCATTACTAAATACATGAGAAAGGAACTTGTTATACTTAAGCATTAAACAAATATAGTTCTATGGTTTGAACGCACTTCAAAACCAATGTAATCAAATATGAATATAATTATCATTAGAATCACAACAATGAATCACAAATGGAACATAGAATCGTTAGTGTGATTTGAAACCAAAACCGAACATATAACCAAACGAATAACTCCTAAAATCACTCCACTCCTACCCGAAACTCATCTGAAGACTCCATAACCATCTTCGAACACTCTTGCCTTAGAAATCAACTATATCCATCTTAATAACAACTGTTGATCTACAGAAACTATTATTGACCATTGAGACAAGGAAACTAGTTGTAAAGGACCACAAAACTACTCGTATCCACTTAATAAAAATCAATAATCAAATTACAGTGGTGGAATGAAAGTAATTAGACAAACAACAAGAAACGTAATGTGTAATGGATCAAAATGAAGTTAAATCTATGTAGCATGATCACGTAAATAAGATTTTCTTGTACATTAATCAAAAATATGCAACTACAGATTGGTGTATAAGAGTATTTAAGAAAGCATTACTAATTACATGGGAAAGGAACTAGTTATACTAAACAATTAAACAACTATAGTTCTATTGTTTTAACGCACTTCTAAACCAATCTAATCAAATATGATTATAATTATCATCAGAATCACAACAATGAATCAAAAATAGAGCATAGTATTATTAGTGTGATTTGAACTTAAAAGCAAACATATAAGCACACGAATAACTCCTAAAATAAATCCATGGTTACCCGAAACTCATCAGAAAACTCCATAACCATCTTTGAACACTCCTGCCTCAGAAATAAACTAAATCCATCTTAATAACAACTATCGATCTCAAGAAACCATTATTAACAATTAAAACAAGGAAACTAGTTGTAAAGTACCATGAAACTAGTCGTATCCATTTAATAAGAATCAATAATCAAATTACAGTGGTGGAATGAAAGTAATCAGACAAATAAACATAATGCTTGATGAATCAAAAGGAAGTTAAATCAATGTAACATGATCAAGTAAATAAGATTTTCTTGTACGTCAATCAAAATTATGCAACTACAAATTGGCGTATAAGAGTACTTACGAAAGCATTACTAAATACATGTGAAAGGAACTTGTTATACTTAAACATTAAACAAATATAGTTCTATGGTTTGAACGCACTTCAAAACCAATGTAATCAAATATGAATATAATTATCATTAGAATCACAACAATGAATCACAAATGGAACATAGAATCATTAGTGTGATTTGAGACCAAAACCGAACATATAACCAAACGAATAACTCCTAAAATCAATCCACTCCTACCCGAAACTCATCTGAAGACTCCATAACCATCTTCGAACACTCTTGCCTTAGAAATCCACTATATCTATCTTAATAACAACTGTTGATCTACAGAAACTATTATTGACCATTGAGACAAGGAAACTAGTTGTAAAGGACCACAAAACTACTCACCACTTAATAACAATCAATAATCAAATTACAGTGGTGGAATGAAAGTAATTAGACAAACAACAAGAAACGTAATGTGTAATGGATCAAAATGAAGTTAAATCTATGTAGCATGATCAAGTAAATAAGATTTTCTTGTACATTAATCAAAAATATGCAACTACAGATTGGTGTATAAGAGTATTTAAGAAAGCATTACTAATTACATGGGAAAGGAACTAGTTATACTAAACCATTAAACAACTATAGTTCTATTGTTTTAACGCACTTCTAAACCAATCTAATCAAATATGATTATAATTATCATCAGAATCACAACAATGAATCAAAAATAGAGCATAGTATCATTAGTGTTATTTGAACTTAAAAGCAAACATATAAGCACACGAATAACTCCTAAAATCAATCCATGGTTACCCGAAACTCATCAGAAAACTCCATAACCATCTTTGAACACTCCTGCCTCAGAAATCAACTAAATCCATCTTAATAACAACTGTCGATCTCAAGAAACCATTATTAACAATTAAAACAAGGAAACTAGTTGTAAAGTACCATGAAACTAGTCGTATCCATTTAATAAGAATCAATAATCAAATTACAGTGGTGGAATGAAAGTATCAGACAAATAAACATAATGCTTGATGAATCAAAAGGAAGTTAAATCAATGTAACATGATCAAGTAAATAAGATTTTCTTGTACGTCAATCAAAATTATGCAACTACAAATTGGCGTATAAGAGTATTCACGAAAGCATTACTAAATACATGAGAAAGGAACTTGTTATACTTAAGCATTAAACAAATATAGTTCTATGGTTTGAACGCACTTCAAAACCAATGTAATCAAATATGAATATAATTATCATTAGAATCACAACAATGAATCACAAATGGAACATAGAATCGTTAGTGTGATTTGCAACCAAAACCGAACATATAACCAAACGAATAACTCCTAAAATCACTCCACTCCTACCCGAAACTCATCTGAAGACTCCATAACCATCTTCGAACACTCTTGCCTTAGAAATCAACTATATCCATCTTAATAACAACTGTTGATCTACAGAAACTATTATTGACCATTGAGACAAGGAAACTAGTTGTAAAGGACCACAAAACTACTCGTATCCACTTAATAAAAATCAATAATCAAATTACAGTGGTGGAATGAAAGTAATTAGACAAACAACAAGAAACGTAATGTGTAATGGATCAAAATGAAGTTAAATCTATGTAGCATGATCACGTAAATAAGATTTTCTTGTACATTAATCAAAAATATGCAACTACAGATTGGTGTATAAGAGTATTTAAGAAAGCATTACTAATTACATGGGAAAGGAACTAGTTATACTAAACAATTAAACAACTATAGTTCTATTGTTTTAACGCACTTCTAAACCAATCTAATCAAATATGATTATAATTATCATCAGAATCACAACAATGAATCAAAAATAGAGCATAGTATTATTAGTGTGATTTGAACTTAAAAGCAAACATATAAGCACACGAATAACTCCTAAAATAAATCCATGGTTACCCGAAACTCATCAGAAAACTCCATAACCATCTTTGAACACTCCTGCCTCAGAAATAAACTAAATCCATCTTAATAACAACTATCGATCTCAAGAAACCATTATTAACAATTAAAACAAGGAAACTTGTTGTAAAGTACCATGAAACTAGTCGTATCCATTTAATAAGAATCAATAATCAAATTACAGTGGTGGAATGAAAGTAATCAGACAAATAAACATAATGCTTGATGAATCAAAAGGAAGTTAAATCAATGTAACATGATCAAGTAAATAAGATTTTCTTGTACGTCAATCAAAATTATGCAACTACAAATTGGCGTATAAGAGTACTTACGAAAGCATTACTAAATACATGTGAAAGGAACTTGTTATACTTAAACATTAAACAAATATAGTTCTATGGTTTGAACGCACTTCAAAACCAATGTAATCAAATATGAATATAATTATCATTAGAATCACAACAATGAATCACAAATGGAACATAGAATCATTAGTGTGATTTGAGACCAAAACCGAACATATAACCAAACGAATAACTCCTAAAATCAATCCACTCCTACCCGAAACTCATCTGAAGACTCCATAACCATCTTCGAACACTCTTGCCTTAGAAATCCACTATATCTATCTTAATAACAACTGTTGATCTACAGAAACTATTATTGACCATTGAGACAAGGAAACTAGTTGTAAAGGACCACAAAACTACTCACCACTTAATAACAATCAATAATCAAATTACAGTGGTGGAATGAAAGTAATTAGACAAACAACAAGAAACGTAATGTGTAATGGATCAAAATGAAGTTAAATCTATGTAGCATGATCAAGTAAATAAGATTTTCTTGTACATTAATCAAAAATATGCAACTACAGATTGGTGTATAAGAGTATTTAAGAAAGCATTACTAATTACATGGGAAAGGAACTAGTTATACTAAACCATTAAACAACTATAGTTCTATTGTTTTAACGCACTTCTAAACCAATCTAATCAAATATGATTATAATTATCATCAGAATCACAACAATGAATCAAAAATAGAGCATAGTATCATTAGTGTGATTTGAACTTAAAAGCAAACATATAAGCACACGAATAACTCCTAAAATCAATCCATGGTTACCCGAAACTCATCAGAAAACTCCATAACCATCTTTGAACACTCCTGCCTCAGAAATCAACTAAATCCATCTTAATAACAACTGTCGATCTCAAGAAACAATTATTAACAATTAAAACAAGGAAACTAGTTGTAAAGTACCATGAAACTAGTCGTATCTATTTAATAAGAATCAATAATCAAATTACAGTGGTGGAATGAAAGTAATCAGACAAATAAACATAATGCTTGATGAATCAAAAGGAAGTTAAATCAATGTAACATGATCAAGTAAATAAGATTTTCTTGTACGTCAATCAAAATTATGCAACTACAAATTGGCGTATAAGAGTACTTACGAAAGCATTACTAAATACATGTGAAAGGAACTTGTTATACTTAAGCATTAAACAAATATAGTTCTATGGTTTGAACGCACTTCAAAACCAATGTAATCAAATATGAATATAATTATCATTAGAATCACAACAATGAATCACAAATGGAACATAGAATCGTTAGTGTGATTTGAAACCAAAACCGAACATATAACCAAACGAATAACTCCTAAAATCAATCCACTCCTACCCGAAACTCATCTGAAGACTCCATAACCATCTTCGAACACTCTTGCCTTAGAAATCAACTATATCCATCTTAATAACAACTGTTGATCTACAGAAACTATTATTGACCATTGAGACAAGGAAACTAGTTGTAAAGGACCACAAAACTACTCGTATCCACTTAATAAAAATCAATAATAAAATTACAGTGGTGGAATGAAAGTAATTAGACAAACAACAAGAAACGTAATGTGTAATGGATCAAAATGAAGTTAAATCTATGTAGCATGATCACGTAAATAAGATTTTCTTGTACATTAATCAAAAATATGCAACTACAGATTGGTGTATAAGAGTATTTAAGAAAGCATTACTAATTACATGGGAAAGGAACTAGTTATACTAAACCATTAAACAACTATAGTTCTATTGTTTTAACGCACTTCTAAACCAATCTAATCAAATATGATTATAATTATCATCAGAATCACAACAATGAATCAAAAATAGAGCATAGTATTATTAGTGTGATTTGAACTTAAAAGCAAACATATAAGCACACGAATAACTCCTAAAATCAATCCATGGTTACCCGAAACTCATCAGAAAACTCCATAACCATCTTTGAACACTCCTGCCTCAGAAATAAACTAAATCCATCTTAATAACAACTGTCGATCTCAAGAAACCATTATTAACAATTAAAACAAGGAAACTAGTTGTAAAGTACCATGAAACTAGTCGTATCCATTTAATAAGAATCAATAATCAAATTACAGTGGTGGAATGAAAGTAATCAGACAAATAAACATAATGCTTGATGAATCAAAAGGAAATTAAATCAATGTAACATGATCAAGTAAATAAGATTTTCTTGTACGTCAATCAAAATTATGCAACTACAAATTGGCGTATAAGAGTATTTACGAAAGCATTACTAAATACATGAGAAAGGAACTTGTTATACTTAAACATTAAACAAAAATAGTTCTATGGTTTGAACGCACTTCAAAACCAATGTAATCAAATATGAATATAATTATTATTAGAATCACAACAATGAATCACAAATGGAACATAGAATCATTAGTGTGATTTGAAACCAAAACCGAACATATAACCACACGAATAACTCCTAAAATCAATCCACTTCTACCCGAAACTCATCTGAAGACTCCATAACCATCTTCGAACACTCTTGCCTTAGAAATCAACTATATCTATCTTAATAATAACTGTTGATCTACAGAAACTATTATTGACCACTAAGACAAGGAAACTAGTTGTAAAGGACCACAAAACTACTCGTATCCACTTAATAAGAATCAATAATCAAATTACAGGGGTGGAATGAAAGTAATTAGACAAACAACAAGAAACGTAATGTGTAATGGATCAAAATGAAGTTAAATCTATGTAGCTTGATCAAGTAAATAAGATTTTCTTGTACATTAATAAAAAATATTCAACTATAGATTGGTGTATAAGAGTATTTAAGAAAGCAATACTAATTACATGGGAAAGAAACCAGTTATACTAAACCATTAAACAACTATAGTTCTATTGTTTTAACGCACTTCTAAACCAATCTAATCAAATATGATTATAATTATCATCAGAATCACAACAATGAATCAAAAATAGAACATAGTATCATTAGTGTGTTTTGAACTTAAAAGCAAATATATAACCACACGAATAACTCCTAAAATCAATCCATGCCTACCCGAAACTCATCAGAAAACTCCACAACCATCTTTGAACACTCCTGCCTCAGAAATCAACTAAATCCATCTTAATAACAACTTTCGCTCTACAGAAACTGTTATTGACAATTAAAACAAGGAAACTAGTTGTAAAGTGTAACACCCGGCCTCTCGTACCACCAATATTGTCCGCTTTGCCCACGAATAGCTCACGGATTTGCTTTTGGTTGCCCGGGTGAAAACTTCCCAGGGAGGTCACCCATCCCTGGATTACTCCCACCTGAGCACGCTTAACTGTGGAGTTCTCCTCTCATCCACAGCCAATACGCCCAAAACTCGTTGGTGATATTAAAGACCGGACATTACTTATCCCAGGGAGGTCACCCATCCCTGGATTACCAATCTGTCACACCCTCAATTTCCACGAATGGGGTAATACCGTTAGGCGCGTGACATACTAGGATCTCAGCCATTAGTTACACCAAACGACGCAACAATTGCAAAACATAATTGCTCATTTTAAATAAAAATTTCCAAAGTCCAAGTTAAAAATGAAAACATGAAAGTAATGCGGAAGCGTATAAATTCATCATTCAAACGGCGCAAACACGCACAAAACCAGATAAGTTTAATGTGTAGAAAAATGCAATCGCTCTTTGTTGACCCAATAAATGATGAATGATATGAAGTGATGATTCTAGTCGTGCTCGATTTAAGAACCTAAAAGAAACATGCTAAAGTGTCAACACAAGGTTGGTGAGTTCACAGGTTTTGATAAACAGAACATAATAGTAAACTGATACAGTAAACAAAGTAATATCAGTAGATAGCTAGTCTACTCAACAAGTTACTAAGTGTATGAAGTTCGCAACCGAAGCTGACAATGTAAAGGAATGCCTCGGCTGTGAACACCAGGTCACAGCAACTGAAATTAGGTCCATTAAACACCCGTTTGACGTACCGTTGTGCTAGAGCGACTAGCCCGGGTGGGGTTTGTTAAACCCAGTAGATCTACTCAGAATTACCTCGCTAAAGTACATAAATTAACGGTTCAAAAGTGAGGACTTAAGTTAATACAACACTAGTAAACAAGTGATATTACAGTAATACTGATCAAATGAAAATACTTATAGAACACACGTTTCTTTCACCCCAAAGAAAGTAAGTAAAGTAGGGCTGAGAACTCACCTTGAAAGCAGAGCAACAAAGTAATGCAGAGAACAGAAAATTAGGTTCCCGGATTACCTGAATTTTAGTTAATATATAAGTAATGTTAATTACTAATTATTAACACATGAATGGTACAGTTTCACGATTCGCTACTCAGTTGCGGCGTCGAATAACGGTTGTTTCCCCATTCACAAGCATACACAGTCATACCCCAATCTCATACCAGAAAATACTTTTATATATATTACAAATTATAAAATCCTTTTATGGTTGAACCCATACATTTCATAGTACGTGACTCACACAGCCCACACTAAATAGTATATATATATATATATATATATATATATATATATATATTAACCTACGCACTTATAAATTATATCTACCTATTACTAACATGTATATATTTCCGTAGTCATTCACAAACACATCCATGTTCATACGTACACACATGACCCATTACCCATAATTATACCATACACATACATGAAATAAAATTCAAGTTCAAAGTTAGAAATTAACATTCACTGCCATCCCTTTCCCTTAAACAAATATCGATGGATACATGCACATGCAATCACACTTCATACATACAATACATACATACTTCTTAAATGGCTCACATACATATATTGCAAAAACCAAATTGAAACCATCTGCACCTAAGTGCAGAAACACACACGTCGCACATATCATTCCTTCATACAATTGCACATGAACCATCACATAGCCACACATGATTATATATATATGCATACGCATCAAATAAATCACTCTACCATAACATAGATACATTCATCGATGCATACATCCATACCCAACAGATAAAACACAAACACGTAACCGGAACATATATATACATACGTATATACAACCAAAACACACGCACGAAAGAACTCGAAACCAATCAACCACCCAACCGGGAAACCACAAGACACTCAACACCGGTCCACACTCACGCACACCCTCCCCCAATCGAACCCATATCCGAAAACAAGAACCGAGAACGAATTGCACTGTTACGTATCATGAAAACTTAACAAAAGAGAACCTACCGTACCGGGCGGCAGCGATCAAGGCTCGCGGTTGCCGGAGACTTGCGATTGTCGAAGAAATACGCGTAGGGAGAAAGGAAGGCGATGATCGGCTGTTGTTGTGGTTCACGATTTCGAAAACGGCAGCAGTGGGTGTAGGGTTACGGTGTGAAGAATGAGGAGGTTGGTTATTAAAAGGAATCATACTTTCCAACTCATAACAAGTCCCTCCAGATAACCTAAATTGCATAATATGTAATTTGACTTTAGTTTATTTAGAGTTTATGATTAGTAGTATTTAGAATAACTACAATTATCATTTAATAATAATAATTTGAGTAATTATCAAATAACGGAGAGAGGTTAGATAATGGAAACGGTATTAACCTGAAAACTCGGGTTGTCACATCTTCTCATTGTTGAAGGAATTTTCGTCCCGAAAATTAGAACATCAGGTTCAACAAGTAGCACCAGATTTAACGATCTGCAATGAATAGAATAGAGTTTTCTAAGCAATTTGAAATAACTCGAAAGAAAAGAATTTTGGAAATTCTTGGCTGTGACATCATCTCCTTGTTGAAGGGAATTTCATCTCGAAATTTTATGGAAAAAGATATCGTGAGAATGATACCTTAAGAAGTAGGTGCCTGATCTTTGAACAGTTGCGGATACTTCTTCTTCATTTGATCCTCGCGTTCCCAGGTAAACTCTGGTCCACACTTTGAATTCCACCTAACATGCACAATAGGAATCTTGTTACGCTTTAGGGTTTTGACTTCTCGATCCATAATTTCCACTGGTTCTTCAATGAAACGAAGCTGTTCATCAATTTCCAGCTCTTCTAATGGAACGACAAGTGATTCATCGGATAGGCACTTCCTCAGGTTTGACACGTGAAATACGTTGTGTATTCCACTGAGCTCTTCAGGTGAATTCAGCTGGTAGGCTACCGGACCAATCTATTTGACAATCTCAAATGGTCCAACGTATCTAGGGTTTAATTTTCCACGCTTTCCAAAGCGTATCACACCTTTCCAAGGTGAGACTTTTAGGAGTACTTTGTCACCAATCTGAAATTCTAATGGTTTACGACGTTTATCAGCGTAACTCTTCTGTCGGTCACATGCTGCTGCCATACGGTTACGAATTTGCACGATCTTCTCAGTCGTCTCGTGCACAAGTTTAGGACCCGTAAGTTGTCTTTCTCCAACTTCTGCCCAACAAATAGGTGATCGGCACTTACGTCCATACAATGCCTCAAACGGTGAGGCCTTAATTGAGGTATGATAACTGTTATTGTAGGAGAACTCAACCAATGGTAAATGAGTTTCCCAGTTGCTACCAAAGTCAATCACACAGGCACGCAACATATCTTCCAGTGTCTGGATCGTACGCTCACTCTGACCATCGGTTTGCGGATGATGCGCAGTGCTCATGTCCAACCGCTTTCCCAATGATCGTGCAAAGATTGCCAGAAATGAGAAGTGAACCGAGCGTCACGATCGGATATGATAGATATTGGCACACCATGCCGGGAGACTATTTCTCTTAAATAAATTCGTGTCAACTTCTCCATTCGGTCAGTCTCCCGGATTGCTAGAAAGTGCGCGGATTTTGTTAAGCGATCTACGATATCGTATCCGCTGGGAGTCCTAGGCAACTTTGTGACAAAGTCCATAGAGATCTGCTCCCATTTCCACACTGGAATTTCCAGTTGCTGAAGTAAACCGGATGGTCTCTGGTATTCCACCTTAACTTTAGAGCAAGTTAGACATCTACTTACATGGGTGGCAATCTCAGCTTTCATGTTTGGCCACCAGTAACACTCCTTCAGATCTTGGTACATCTTGTCTGAACCAGGATGAATTGAGTAACGTGACCTATGAGCTTCATCCATTACTAGCTCTCATAAATTCCCATATTGTGGTACCCAGATCCGTTCCAAGAAATAACAGATCCCATCAGCCTTGGTCTCTAATTGTTTCTCCATGCCTCGCATGGATTCTGCCTTCAGATTCTCGACTTTCAAGGCCTCAGATTGGGCAGCCTTGATTTGCACTGGCAGATCGGAATGGATGGTCATTTGCAACGCGCGTACCTGACGAGGTTTGGGGGTTTCCTTTCGGCTAAGGGTGTCGGCTACCACACTAGCCTTACCCAGATGATACTTGATGGCGCAATCGTAGTCATTAAGCAATTCTAACCATCGTCGTTGCCGCATATTCAGCTCTTTTTGATCATATATGTGCTGGAGGCTCTTGTGATCTGTATAGATCGTGCACTTGGTTCCATATAAGTAGTGCGTCCAGATCTTCAAGGCAAACACTACAGCTCCTAGTTCCAGATCATGCATAGTGTAGTTCTTCTCATGTACCTTGAGTTGTCTAGACGCATAAGCTATGACAATGTTGCGTTGTATCAGTACACATCCCAAACCCTGAATGGATGCATCACAATAAACAACGAAGTCCTCAGTTCCTTCTGGTAAAGCTAGGATCGGCGCACTGCAGAGTTTGTCTTTAAGTGTCTGAAATGTTGATTCCTCTTGGCTGCTCCATTTGTAGAGGGTTCCCTTGTGGGTTAGGGCAGTCAAAGGTTGAGCTAATTTTGAGAATCCCTCGATAAATCGTCTGTAATAGCCTGCCAAACCAAGGAATTGCCGCACCTCAGTAGGCGTTTTCGGTGCCGGCCAATCCTTGATTGCTTCAATCTTTGAAGGATCCTTTTCGTTCACCACATGCCCAAGAAATTGCACTTCCTGCATCCAAAAGTCGCATTTTGAGAACTTTGCATACAGTTGTTCATTCTTTAACAAATCCAAAACGATCCTCAAATGTTCCTCATGATCTTCCTTATTCTGAGAGTAGATTAGTATGTCATCGATAAAGACAATGACAAACTTATCCAGATAAGGCTTGCAAACACGATTCATGAGGTCCATGAAAACTGCTGGGGCATTAGTCAGTCCAAAAGGCATTACTGCGAACTCATAGTGCCCATAGCGAGTCCGGAATGCCGTCTTCGAGATGTCTTCCTCTCGAACCCGTAGCTGATGATAACCTGATCTCAGATCAATCTTGGAATAGTAGCTTGATCCTTGCAACTGGTCAAACAGGTCATCAATGTGCGGGAGTGGATACCTATTCTTGATCGTCACCTTGTTCAGCTCCCGATAGTCAATACACATTCTGAAGGTTCCATCTTTCTTTTTCACAAAAAGCACTGGAGCTCCCCAGGGTGAAGAGCTGGGACGTATAAATCCCTTATCTAGCAATTCCTGCAATTGCTTAGACAACTCTTGTAGTTCGTTCGGTGCCAAACGGTATGGTGCCCGAGCGATCGGAGCTGCTCCAGGTGCTAACTCAATCTGGAACTCTACCTGTCTATGCGGAGGGAGGCCAGGTAAGTCCCCGGGGAATACCTCAGGAAAATCTCTAACAACAGGAATGTCTTCTAGTCGTTTCTCCTCAGTAGTCTTTTCAGTAACTAGGGCTAAAATCGCTGAATGCCCTTTCTTCAGACACTTTTGGGCCTTCATGTATGAGATGATGCCAACCACGGCACCACTCTTGTCGCCTTCCACAGTGAGTATCTCTCCATCAGGCAGAGGTAGTCGGATGAGTTTCTCGCAACAAATGATTTCGGCTTGGTTCTTAGACAACCAATCCATACCAACAACGACATCAAATCTACGAAGTGTGATAGATAGAAGATCAATATCGAAATCGTGCCCTGATAGACTTATCTTACAACCCCGGTATATATGAGAAGACTCGATGATCTTACCGTCTGCTATTTCTACTGTATAGTTTGTGTCTAAAACTGTAGAGTTAACGTCTAGCAATCGACTGAACTTATGCGAAATGAAACTCCTATCAGCACCAGAATCAAATAGCACAGAGGCAAAACAACCACTGACAGGAAATTTACCAGTTACAGTAGAAGGGTCATTACGAGCCTCACCTGAACCAATGACGAAGGCTCTTCCCTTGACTCCACCATTACCATTGCCATTACCGTTTCCATTGCCATTGCCATTGCGGTTATCAGTACCATTACCACCGCCATTGTTTTTCCTTAGTTTTGGGCAGTTCCTCTTGATGTGCCCGGTCTGACCACACTCATAACAGCCTCTTTGTTCATTCTGCTGGGTTGGCTGTTTAGCTGTAATGTTGACTCGGCAATCTTTAGCAGTGTGGCCAAACTTACCACATCTTTCACACGTGTTCTTGTTGCAAGGCCCATTGTGGTGGTAGTTGCATTTGTTACACTTAGGTAACATCCTGGAGTAGCCACCACCATGCTGTGATGAAGAGGATGATTGATTGGATGAACGAGAGTTGTCAAACTTTCATGACTGTTGTGGCTGTTGTTGAGAATTGTTCTGCTTGTTATTAGGGCCAGACTCCCACTTTCTCTTGTTGTTACTATCAGAGGTGGTTGATGTAGAACCGCGCGGGGGTAGTTTACCCTGCGCAACCGCCTGGTCCGTTAGCCTATGGACCAGTCTGATTGCCTCCTGTATGGTGTTTGGTCTGGAAGCAGTGACCATACCTTGAATTTCGGGTGACAGTCCATGAAGATGCCTCTCAATTCTCAAAGAAGGAGGGTTGATCATCTTAGGGCATAAGGTACCAAGCTCGTGAGATCGAGTGGTGTATGCCTCGATCTCGGAACCTGTCATCTTGAGGTTCCAGAATTCAGCCTCTAGTTTCTGCACCTCTTCCCGGGGGCAGTATTCCTCTTTCATCAAGGTTTTGAAATCATTCCAGGTTGTTTGGTTTGTAGTTTCGACACCCAACATTTGGACTTGAGTGTTCCACCAAGACAATGCAGCACCGTCTAGAGTGCCGGTGGCGTACTTAACCCGATTTGCCACCGGGCAGTTATGCATCTCGAATACAGATTCTGGTTTCTCAAACCAGCGTAGGAGTACAGCTCCTTCCGCTCCAGTGAACGGATTGGGTTTACAGTCCATAAAGGACTTATATGTACATACCCCTTGACCTGTAACATATTTAAATCAGGGATTTAGGATTTCAAACGAATGTTACAGCTAAACAAAACTGACAGAACGTTAACGTCAAGAATGAATTTTGGTATTGCTTACCGATCGGAGCGGCCTGCGGGTTGGGGTTCTGATTGGCTAGAGCATCAGCCACGTGCTGATTGATGAGAGCCGCCAGCTCGGCTGGGGTCATGTTGATGGTGCCACGACTATGTCCGTGTCCTCGGCCACTTCTAGACATTCTTAACAATCACAACCTACAAAAATAAGTAATATGCAACATATCTACTTCATTTAAGTACAAGTAATTAAAAGAATTTAGCACACACACAACTAATAAGTTCAAATAATAATTTCTGATCAAATAAATTATAAGTATGTATACAATCAATCAAATCAAATACTAAAATCCAAAAGCATCAGTCGGATGGGAAGCAACCCTTCCCATCTAGGTGTGAAAAAGAATGAAAGTCTATGAACAAAAGAAATAGAAGAGCTAGAGAATCAATGCGAATCAACAGATCCCGTACTATCTTCTGGCTCGTCATCATGCTGCTCCTCGGGCTCCTCTTCAGGATCCTCATTAGGGTCTTCCTCGGGTGCAGGATCATCCGCAATCTGAATGCAGCTAGCTGTGCCTCCAGTCCAGTCATTCGATCATCGGTTCCTGCGCTGTGAAGTTCCTGCTCGACCATGCGGTCCGCGAGTGCCATCACATTACCCGTCAAGGTATGATGCCCATTAATGGACATCGAAAGTCGTTCCTCGAGTGTCTCTACCTGCAATCGTAGCTGACGCACCTCGTTTTGTAAGGTGGCGTTCTCATCAGTGAGCACTCTGATGCGGTGTTGCTCGGTATCCAGTGAAGCAACCAAAGCCGCAACAATCTGCTCGAGAGGGATACGAAGTGAAGGAAGAATTGGTTTCGTAGAAGCAGTCACTAACCTAGTCCTAGGTCCAGTAGTAGGCGGGGATGGAACACGCTCCCTATGAATCATACGATATACACAATCAGAATAGTAACTCCAGTCACGTGGAGCATCGCGCGAAGGTATCGCAAAAGGTTAATCCCAGTCTATCTCTCTAGAGGGGTAAGGGAGACGAGGCCATTTAAACCCTCTATCAGGTACAGGTGGAGTAGGAGACTCAGAACGTGCAGGTCTATTACCTAGAACTCGTGAAGAAGACGCCATCCCTGTAGTAAACCCTCACAAGAATAAGCCCAACCAAATAAACAGTAGCAAGTATAACTTAATAATCTATGTGTGTGTAACTAAGGCATCAGGCTATAGTCTAAATACAATGCAAATGAAATGCATATTTAATTTAGTTCGCTATAACCATTGGCTCTGATACCAATCTGTAACACCCGGCCTCTCGTACCACCAATATTGTCCTCTTTGCCCACGAATAGCTCACGGATTTGCTTTTGGTTGCCCGGGTGAAAACTTCCCAGGGAGGTCACCCATCCCTGGATTACTCCCACCTGAGCACGCTTAACTGTGGAGTTCTCCTCTCATCCACAGCCAATACGCCCAAAACGCGTTGGTGATATTAAAGACCGGACATTACTTATGAACCAGCAATCTCTCCTGTTCACGACCGATGTGGGATATATGCAGGGTGTCACATAAAGTACCATGAAACTACTCGTATCCATTTAATAAGAATCAATAATCAAATTACAGTGGTGGAATGAAGTAATCAGACGAATAAACATAATGCTTGATGAATCAAAAGGAAGTTAAATCAATGTAACATGATCAAGAAAATAAGATTTTCTTATACGTCAATCGAAATTATGCAACTACAAATTGGGGTATAAGAGTATTTACGAAAGTATTACTAAATACATGAGAAAGGAACTTGTTATACTTAAACATTAAACAAATATAGTTCTATGGTTTGAACGCACTTCAAAACCAATGTAATCAAATATGAATATAATTATCATTAGAATCACAACAATGAATCACAAATGGAACATAGAATCATTAGTGTGATTTGAAACCAAAACCGAACATATAACCACACGAATAACTCCTAAAATCAATCCACTCCTACCCGAAACTCATCTAAAGACTCCATAACCATCTTCGAACCCTCTTGCCTTAGAAATCCACTATATCCATCTTAATAACAACTGTTGATCTACAGAAACTATTATTGACCATTAAGACAAGGAAACTAGTTGTAAAGGACCACAAAACTACTCGTATCCACTTAATAAGAATCAATAATCAAATTACAGTGGTGGAATGAAAGTAATTAGACAAACAACAAGAAACGTAATGTGTAATGGATCAAAACGAAGTTAAATCTATGTAGCTTGATCAAGTAAATAAGATTTTCTTGTACATTAATAAAAAATATGCAACTTCAGATTGGTGTATGAGAGTATTTAAGAAAGCATTACTAATTACATGGGAAAAGAACTAGCTATACTAAACCATTAAACAACTATAGTTTTATTGTTTTAACGCACTTCTAAACTAATCTAATCAAATATGATTATAATTATCATCAGAATCACAACAATGAATCAAAAATAGAACATAGTATAAAAGCAAACATATAACCACACGAATAACTCCTAAAATCAATCCATGCCTACCCGAAACTCATCAGAAAACTCCATAACCATCTTTGAACACTCCTGCCTCAAAAATCAACTAAATCCATCTTAATAACAACTGTCGATCTACTGAAACCGTTATTGAAAATTAAAACAAGGAAACTAGTTGTAAAGTACCATGAAACTACTCGTATCCATTTAATAAGAATCAATAATCCAATTACAGTCGTGGAATGAAAGTAATCAGACGAATAAACATAATGCTTGATGAATCAAAAGGAAGTTAAATTAATGTAACGTGATCAAGTAAATACAATTTTCTTGTACGTCAATCAAAATTATGCAACTACAAATTGGCGTATAAGAGTATTTACGAAAGCATTACTAAATACATGAGAAAGGAACTTGTTATACTTAAACATTAAACAAATATAGTTCTATGGTTTGAACGCACTTCAAAACCAATGTAATCAAATATGAATATAATTATCATTAGAATCACAACAATGAATCACAAATGGAACATAGAATCATTAGAGTGATTTGAAGCCAAAACCAAACATATAACCACACGAATAACTCCTAAAATCAATCCACTCCTACCCGAAACTCATCTGAAGACTCCATAACCATCTTCGAACACTCTTGCCTTAGAAATCCACTATATCTATCTTAATAACAACTGTTGATCTACAGAAACTATTATTGACCATTAAGACAAGGAAACTAGTTGTAAAGGACCACAAAACTACTCGTATCCACTTAATAAGAATCAATAATCAAATTATAGTGGTGGAATGAAAGTAATTAGACAAACAACAAGAAACGTAATGTGTAATGGATCAAAACGAAGTTAAATCTATGTAGCTTGATCGAGTAAATAAGATTTTCTTGTACATTAATCAAAAATATGCAACTTCAGATTGAGTATGAGAGTATTTAAGAAAGCATTACTAATTACATGGGAAAGGAACTAGTTATACTAAACCATTAAACAACTATAGTTTTATTGTTTTAACGCACTTCTAAACCAATCTAATCAAACATGATTATAATTATCATCAGAATCGCAACAATGAATCAAAAATAGAACATAGTATAAAAGCAAACATATAACCACACGAATAACTCCTAAAATCAATCCATGGCTACCCGAAACTCATCAGAAAACTCCATAACCATCTTTGAACACTCCTGCCTTAGAAATCAACTAAATCCATCTTAATAACAACTGTCGATCTACAGAAACCGTTATTGACAATTAAAACAAGGAAACTAGTTGTAAAGTACCATGAAACTACTCGTATCCATTTAATAAGAATCAATAATCCAATTACAATGGTGGAATGAAAGTAATCAGACGAATAAACATAATGCTTGATGAATCAAAAGGAAGTTAAATCAATGTAACATGATCAAGTAAATAAGATTTTCTTGTACGTCAATCAAAATTATGCAACTACAAATTGGCGTATAAGAGTATTTACGAAAGCATTACTAAATACATGAGAAAGGAACTTGTTATACTTAAACATTAAACAAATATAGTTCTATGCTTTGAACGCACTTCAAAACCAATGTAATCAAATATGAATATAATTATCATTAGAATCACAACAGTGAATCACAAATGGAACATAGAATAATTAGAGTGATTTGAAACCAAAACCAAACATATAACCACACGAATAACTCCTAAAATCAATCCACTCCTATCCGAAACTCATCTGAAGACTCCATAACCATCTTCGAACACTCTTGCCTTAGAAATCCACTATATCCATCTTAATAACAACTGTTGATCTAGAGAAACTATTATTGACCACTAAGACAAGAAAACTAGTTGTAAAGGACCACAAAACTACTCGTATCCACTTAATAAAAATCAATAATCAAATTACAGTGGTGGAATGAAAGTAATTAGACAAACAACAAGAAACGTAATGTGTAATGGATCAAAATGAAGTTAAATCTATGTAGCATGATCAAGTAGATAAGATTTTCTTGTACATTAATCAAAAATATGCAACTACAGATTGGTGTATAAGAGTATTTAAGAAAGCATTACTAATTACATGGGAAAGGTACTAGTTATACTAAACCATTAAACAACTATAGTTCTATCGTTTTAACGCAATTCTAAACCAATCTAATCAAATATGATTATAATTATTATCAGAATCACAACAATGAATCAAAAATAGAACATAGTATCATTAGTGTGATTTGAACTTAAAAGCAAACATATAACCACACGAATAACTCCTAAAATCAATCCATGCCTACCCGAAACTCATCAGAAAACTCCATAACCATCTTTGAACACTCCTGCCTCAGAAATCAACTAAATCCATCTTAATAACAACTGTCGATCTACAGAAACCGTTATTGACAATTAAAACAAGGAAACTAGTTGTAAAGTACCATGAAACTACTCGTATCCATTTAATAAAAATCAATAATAAAATTACAGTGGTGGAATGAAAGTAATCAGACGAATAAACATAATGCTTGATGAATCAAAAGGAAGTTAAATCAATGTAACATGATCAAGTAATAAGATTTTCTTGTACGTCAATCAAAATTATGCAACTACAGATTGGCGTATAAGTGTATTTTCGAAAGCATTACTAAATACATGAGAAAGGAACTGGTTATACTTACACATTAAACAAATATAGTTCTATGGTTTGAACGTACTTCAAAAGCAATGTAATCAAATATGAATATAATTATCATTAGAATCACAACAATGAATCACAAATGGAACATAGAATCATTAGTGTGATTTGAAACCAAAACCGAACATATAACCACACGAATAACTCCTAAAATCAATCCACTCCTACCCGAAACTCATCTGAAGACTCCATAACCATCTTCGAACACTCTTGCCTTAGAAATCCACTATATCCATCTTAATAACAACTGTTGATCTACAGAAACTATTATTGACCATTAAGACAAGGAAACTAGTTGTAAAGGACCACAAAACTACTCGTATCCACTTAATAAGAATAAATAATCAAATTACAGCGGTGGAATGAAAGTAATCAGACAAACAACAAGAAACGTAATGTGTAATGGATCAAAATGAAGTTAAATCTATGTAGCTTGATCAAGTAAATAAGATTTTCTTGTACATTAATCAAAAATATGCAACTACAGATTGGCGTATAAGAGTATTTAAGAAAGCATTACTAATTACATAGGAAAGGAACTAGTTATACTAAACCATTAAACAACTATAGTTCTATTATTTTAACGCACTTCTAAAGTAATATAATCAAATATGATTATAATTATCATCAGAATCACAACAATGAATCAAACATAGAACATAGTATCATTAGTGTGATTTGAACTTAAAAGCAAACATATAACCACACGAATAACTCCTAAAATCAATCCATGCCTACCCGAAACTCATCAGAAAACTCCATAACCATCTTTGAACACTCCTGCCTCAGAAATCAACTAAATCCATCTTAATAACAACTGTCGATCTACAGAAACCGTTATTGACAATTAAAACAAGGAAACTAGTTGTAAAGTACCATTAAACTACTCGTATCCCTTTAATAAGAATCAACAATCAAATTACAATGGTGGAATGAAAGTAATCAGACGAATAAAGATAATGCTTGATGAATCAAAAGGAAGTTAAATCAATGTAACGTGATCAAGTAAATAAGATTTTCTTGTACGTCAATCAAAATTATGCAACTACAGATTGACGTATAAGAGTATTTACGAAAGCATTACTAAAAACATGAGAAAGAAACTTGTTATACTTAAACATTAAACAAATATAGTTCTATGGTTTGAACGCACTTCTAAACCAATGTAATCAAATAAGAATATAATTATCAATAGAATCACAACAATGAATCACAAATGGAACATAGAATCATTAGTGTGATTTGAAACCAAAACCGAACATATAACCACACGAATAACTCCTAAAATCAATCCACTCCTACCCGAAACTCATCTGAAGACTCCATAACCATCTTCGAACACTCTTGCCTTAGAAATCCACTATATCCATCTTAATAACAATTATTGATCTACAGAAACTATTATTGACCATTAAGACAAGGAAACTAGTTATAAACTACCATGAAACTACTCGTATCCATTTAATAAGATTCAATAATCAAATTACAGTGGTGGAACGAAAGTAATCAGACAAACAACAAGAAACGTAATGTGTAATGGATCAAAATGAAGTTATATCTATGTAGCTTGATCAAGTAAATAAGATTTTCTTGTACATTAATCAAAAATATGCAACTACAGATTGGTGTATAAGAGTATTTAAGAAAGCATTACTAATTACATGGGAAAGGAACTAGTTATACTAAACCATTAAACAACTATAGTTCTATTGTTTTAACGCACTTCTAAACCAATCTAATCAAATATGATTATAATTATCATCAGAATCACAACAATGAATCAAAAATAGAACATAGTATCATTAGTGTGATTTGAACTTAAAAGCAAACATATAACCACACGAATAACTCCTAAAATCAATCCATGGCTACCCGAAACTCATCAGAAAACTCCATAACCATCTTTGAACACTCCTGCCTCAGAAATCAACTAAATCCATCTTAATAACAACTGTCGATCTACAGAAACCGTTATTGACAATTAAAACAAGGAAACTAGTTGTAAAGTACCATGAAACTACTCGTATCCATTTAATAAGAATCAATAATCAAATTACAGTGGTGGAATGAAGTAATCAGACGAATAAACATAATGCTTGATGAATCAAAAGGAAGTTAAATCAATGTAACATGATCAAGAAAATAAGATTTTCTTATACGTCAATCGAAATTATGCAACTACAAATTGGGGTATAAGAGTATTTACGAAAGTATTACTAAATACATGAGAAAGGAACTTGTTATACTTAAACATTAAACAAATATAGTTCTATGGTTTGAACGCACTTCAAAACCAATGTAATCAAATATGAATATAATTATCATTAGAATCACAACAATGAATCACAAATGGAACATAGAATCATTAGTGTGATTTGAAACCAAAACCGAACATATAACCACACGAATAACTCCTAAAATCAATCCACTCCTACCCGAAACTCATCTAAAGACTCCATAACCATCTTCGAACCCTCTTGCCTTAGAAATCCACTATATCCATCTTAATAACAACTGTTGATCTACAGAAACTATTATTGACCATTAAGACAAGGAAACTAGTTGTAAAGGACCACAAAACTACTCGTATCCACTTAATAAGAATCAATAATCAAATTACAGTGGTGGAATGAAAGTAATTAGACAAACAACAAGAAACGTAATGTGTAATGGATCAAAACGAAGTTAAATCTATGTAGCTTGATCAAGTAAATAAGATTTTCTTGTACATTAATAAAAAATATGCAACTTCAGATTGGTGTATGAGAGTATTTAAGAAAGCATTACTAATTACATGGGAAAGGAACTAGTTATACTAAACCATTAAACAACTATAGTTTTATTGTTTTAACGCACTTCTAAACTAATCTAATCAAATATGATTATAATTATCATCAGAATCACAACAATGAATCAAAAATAGAACATAGTATAAAAGCAAACATATAACCACATGAATAACTCCTAAAATCAATCCATGCCTACCCGAAACTCATCAGAAAACTCCATAACCATCTTTGAACACTCCTGCCTCAAAATCAACTAAATCCATCTTAATAACAACTGTCGATCTACTGAAACCGTTATTGAAAATTAAAACAAGGAAACTAGTTGTAAAGTACCATGAAACTACTCGTATCCATTTAATAAGAATCAATAATCCAATTACAGTCGTGGAATGAAAGTAATCAGACGAATAAACATAATGCTTGATGAATCAAAAGGAAGTTAAATTAATGTAACGTGATCAAGTAAATACAATTTTCTTGTACGTCAATCAAAATTATGCAACTACAAATTGGCGTATAAGAGTATTTACGAAAGCATTACTAAATACATGAGAAAGGAACTTGTTATACTTAAACATTAAACAAATATAGTTCTATGGTTTGAACGCACTTCAAAACCAATGTAATCAAATATGAATATAATTATCATTAGAATCACAACAATGAATCACAAATGGAACATAGAATCATTAGAGTGATTTGAAGCCAAAACCAAACATATAACCACACGAATAACTCCTAAAATCAATCCACTCCTACCCGAAACTCATCTGAAGACTCCATAACCATCTTCGAACACTCTTGCCTTAGAAATCCACTATATCTATCTTAATAACAACTGTTGATCTACAGAAACTATTATTGACCATTAAGACAAGGAAACTAGTTGTAAAGGACCACAAAACTACTCGTATCCACTTAATAAGAATCAATAATCAAATTATAGTGGTGGAATGAAAGTAATTAGACAAACAACAAGAAACGTAATGTGTAATGGATCAAAACGAAGTTAAATCTATGTAGCTTGATCGAGTAAATAAGATTTTCTTGTACATTAATCAAAAATATGCAACTTCAGATTGAGTATGAGAGTATTTAAGAAAGCATTACTAATTACATGGGAAAGGAACTAGTTATACTAAACCATTAAACAACTATAGTTTTATTGTTTTAACGCACTTCTAAACCAATCTAATCAAACATGATTATAATTATCATCAGAATCGCAACAATGAATCAAAATAGAACATAGTATAAAAGCAAACATATAACCACACGAATAACTCCTAAAATCAATCCATGGCTACCCGAAACTCATCAGAAAACTCCATAACCATCTTTGAACACTCCTGCCTCAGAAATCAACTAAATCCATCTTAATAACAACTGTCGATCTACAGAAACCGTTATTGACAATTAAAACAAGGAAACTAGTTGTAAAGTACCATGAAACTACTCGTATCCATTTAATAAGAATCAATAATCCAATTACAATGGTGGAATGAAAGTAATCAGACGAATAAACATAATGCTTGATGAATCAAAAGGAAGTTAAATCAATGTAACATGATCAAGTAAATAAGATTTTCTTGTACGTCAATCAAAATTATGCAACTACAAATTGGCGTATAAGAGTATTTACGAAAGCATTACTAAATACATGAGAAAGGAACTTGTTATACTTAAACATTAAACAAATATAGTTCTATGCTTTGAACGCACTTCAAAACCAATGTAATCAAATATGAATATAATTATCATTAGAATCACAACAGTGAATCACAAATGGAACATAGAATAATTAGAGTGATTTGAAACCAAAACCAAACATATATACCACACGAATAACTCCTAAAATCAATCCACTCCTATCCGAAACTCATCTGAAGACTCCATAACCATCTTCGAACACTCTTGCCTTAGAAATCCACTATATCCATCTTAGTAACAACTGTTGATCTAGAGAAACTATTATTGACCACTAAGACAAGAAAACTAGTTGTAAAGGACCACAAAACTACTCGTATCCACTTAATAAAAATCAATAATCAAATTACAGTGGTGGAATGAAAGTAATTAGACAAACAACAAGAAACGTAATGTGTAATGGATCAAAATGAAGTTAAATCTATGTAGCATGATCAAGTAGATAAGATTTTCTTTTACATTAATCAAAAATATGCAACTACAGATTGGTGTATAAGAGTATTTAAGAAAGCATTACTAATTACATGGGAAAGGTACTAGTTATACTAAACCATTAAACAACTATAGTTCTATCGTTTTAACGCAATTCTAAACCAATCTAATCAAATATGATTATAATTATTATCAGAATCACAACAATGAATCAAAAATAAAACATAGTATCATTAGTGTGATTTGAACTTAAAAGCAAACATATAACCACACGAATAACTCCTAAAATCAATCCATGCCTACCCGAAACTCATCAGAAAACTCCATAACCATCTTTGAACACTCCTGCCTCAGAAATCAACTAAATCCATCTTAATAACAACTGTCGATCTACAGAAACCGTTATTGACAATTAAAACAAGGAAACTAGTTGTAAAGTACCATGAAACTACTCGTATCCATTTAATAAAAATCAATAATCAAATTACAGTGGTGGAATGAAAGTAATCAGACGAATAAACATAATGCTTGATGAATCAAAAGGAAGTTAAATCAATGTAACATGATCAAGTAATAAGATTTTCTTGTACGTCAATCAAAATTATGCAACTACAGATTGGCGTATAAGTGTATTTTCGAAAGCATTACTAAATACATGAGAAAGGAACTGGTTATACTTACACATTAAACAAATATAGTTCTATGGTTTGAACGTACTTCAAAACCAATGTAATCAAATATGAATATAATTATCATTAGAATCACAACAATGAATCACAAATGGAACATAGAATCATTAGTGTGATTTGAAACCAAAACCGAACATATAACCACACGAATAACTCCTAAAATCAATCCACTCCTACCCGAAACTCATCTGAAGACTCCATAACCATCTTCGAACACTCTTGCCTTAGAAATCCACTATATCCATCTTAATAACAACTGTTGATCTACAGAAACTATTATTGACCATTAAGACAAGGAAACTAGTTGTAAAGGACCACAAAACTACTCGTATCCACTTAATAAGAATAAATAATCAAATTACAGCGGTGGAATGAAAGTAATCAGACAAACAACAAGAAACGTAATGTGTAATGGATCAAAATGAAGTTAAATCTATGTAGCTTGATCAAGTAAATAAGATTTTCTTGTACATTAATCAAAAATATGCAACTACAGATTGGCGTATAAGAGTATTTAAGAAAGCATTACTAATTACATAGGAAAGGAACTAGTTATACTAAACCATTAAACAACTATAGTTCTATTATTTTAACGCACTTCTAAAGCAATATAATCAAATATGATTATAATTATCATCAGAATCACAACAATGAATCAAACATAGAACATAGTATCATTAGTGTGATTTGAACTTAAAAGCAAACATATAACCACACGAATAACTCCTAAAATCAATCCATGCCTACCCGAAACTCATCAGAAAACTTCATAACCATCTTTGAACACTCCTGCCTCAGAAATCAACTAAATCCATCTTAATAACAACTGTCGATCTACAGAAACCGTTATTGACAATTAAAACAAGGAAACTAGTTGTAAAGTACCATTAAACTACTCGTATCCCTTTAATAAGAATCAACAATCAAATTACAATGGTGGAATGAAAGTAATCAGACGAATAAAGATAATGCTTGATGAATCAAAAGGAAGTTAAATCAATGTAACGTGATCAAGTAAATAAGATTTTCTTGTATGTCAATCAAAATTATGCAACTACAGATTGACGTATAAGAGTATTTACGAAAGCATTACTAAAAACATGAGAAAGAAACTTGTTATACTTAAACATTAAACAAATATAGTTCTATGGTTTGAACGCACTTCTAAACCAATGTAATCAAATATGAATATAATTATCAATAGAATCACAACAATGAATCACAAATGGAACATAGAATCATTAGTGTGATTTGAAACCAAAACCGAACATATAACCACACGAATAACTCCTAAAATCAATCCACTCCTACCCGAAACTCATCTGAAGACTCCATAACCATCTTCGAACACTCTTGCCTTAGAAATCCACTATATCCATCTTAATAACAATTATTGATCTACAGAAACTATTATTGACCATTAAGACAAGGAAACTAGTTGTAAACTACCATGAAACTACTCGTATCCATTTAATAAGATTCAATAATCAAATTACAGTGGTGGAACGAAAGTAATCAGACAAACAACAAGAAACGTAATGTGTAATGGATCAAAATGAAGTTATATCTATGTAGCTTGATCAAGTAAATAAGATTTTCTTGTACATTAATCAAAAATATGCAACTACAGATTGGTGTATAAGAGTATTTAAGAAAGCATTACTAATTACATGGGAAAGGAACTAGTTATACTAAACCATTAAACAACTATAGTTCTATTGTTTTAACGCACTTCTAAACCAATCTAATCAAATATGATTATAATTATCATCAGAATCACAACAATGAATCAAAAATAGAACATAGTATCATTAGTGTGATTTGAACTTAAAAGCAAACATATAACCACACAAATAACTCCTAAAATCAATCCATGGCTACCCGAAACTCATCAGAAAACTCCATAACCATCTTTGAACACTCCTGCCTCAGAAATCAACTAAATCCATCTTAATAACAACTGTCGATCTACAGAAACCGTTATTGACAATTAAAACAAGGAAACTAGTTGTAAAGTACCATGAAACTACTCGTATCCATTTAATAAGAATCAATAATCAAATTACAGTGGTGGAATGAAAGTAATCAAACGAATAAACATAATGCTTGATGAATCAAAAGGAAGTTAAATCAATGTAACATGATCAAGTAAATAAGATTTTCTTGTACGCCAAACAAAATTATGCAACTACAGATTGGCGTATGAGAGTATTTACTAAAGCATTACTAAATACATGAGAAAGGAACTTGTTATACTTAAACATTAAACAAATATAGTTCTATGGTTTGAACGTACTTCAAAACTAATGTAATCAAAAATGAATATAATTATCATTAGAATCACAACAATGAATCACAAATGGAACATAGAATCATTAGTGTGATTTGAAACCAAAACAGAACATATAACCACACGAATAACTCCTAAAATCAATCCACTCCTACCCGAAACTCATCTGAAGACTCCATAACCATCTTCGAACACTCTTGCCTTAGAAATCCACTATATCCATCTTAATAACAATTGTTGATCTACAGAAACTATTATTGACCATTAAGACAAGGAAACTAGTTGTAAACTACCATGAAACTACTCGTATCCATTTAATAAGATTCAATAATCAAATTACAGTGGTGGAACGAAAGTAATCAGACAAACAACAAGAAACGTAATGTGTAATGGATCAAAATGAAGTTATATCTATGTAGCTTGATCAAGTAAATAAGATTTTCTTGTACATTAATCAAAAATATGCAACTACAGATTGGTGTATAAGAGTATTTAAGAAAGCATTACTAATTACATGGGAAAGGAACTAGTTATACTAAACCATTAAACAACTATAGTTCTATTGTTTTAACGCACTTCTAAACCAATCTAATCAAATATGATTATAATTATCATCAGAATCACAACAATGAATCAAAAATAGAACATAGTATCATTAGTGTGATTTGAACTTAAAAGCAAACATATAACCACACGAATAACTCCTAAAATCAATCCATGGCTACCCGAAACTCATCAGAAAACTCCATAACCATCTTTGAACACTCCTGCCTCAGAAATCAACTAAATCCATCTTAATAAAAACTGTCGATCAACAGAAACCGTTATTGACAATTAAAACAAGGAAACTAGTTGTAAAGTACCATGAAACTACCCGTATCCATTTAATAAGAATCAATAATCAAATTACAGTGGTGGAATGAAAGTAATCAGACCAATAAACATAATGCTTGATGAATCAAAAGGAAGTTAAATCAATGTAACATGATCAAGTAAATAAGATTTTCTTGTACGTCAATCAAAATTATGCAACTACAGATTGGCGTATAAGAGTATTTACGAAAGCATTACTAAATACATGAGAAAGGAACTTGTTATACTTAAACATTAAACAAATATAGTTCTATGGTTTGAACGTACTTCAAAACTAATGTAATCAAAAATGAATATAATTATCATTAGAATCACAACAATGAATCACAAATGGAACATAGAATCATTAGTGTGATTTGAAACCAAAACCGAACATATAACCACACGAATAACTCCTAAAATCAATCCACTCCTACCCGAAACTCATCTGAAGACTCCATAACCATCTTCGAACACTCTTGCCTTAGAAATCCACTATATCCATCTTAATAACAACTGTTGATCTACAGAAACTATTATTGATAATTAAAACAAGGAAACCAGTTGTAAAGTACCATGACACTACTCGTATCCATTTAATAAGATTCAATAATCAAATTACAGTGGTGGAACGAAAGTAATCAGACAAACAACAAGAAACGCAATGTGTAATGGATCAAAATGAAGTTATATCTATGTAGCTTGATCAAGTAAATAAGATTTTCTTGTACATTAATAAAAAATATGCAACTATAGATTGGTGTATAAGAATATTTAAGAAAGCATTACTAATTACATGGGAAAGGAACTAGTTATACTAAACCATTAAACAACTATAGTTCTATTGTTTTAACGCACTTCTAAACCAATCTAATCAAATATGATTATAATTATCATCAGAATCACAACAATTAATCAAAAATAGAACATAGTATCATTAGTGTGATTTGAACTTAAAAGCAAACATATAACCATACGAATAACTCCTAAAATCAATCCATGGCTACCCGAAACTCATCAGAAAACTCCATAACCATCTTTGAACACTCCTGCCTCAGAAATCAACTAAATCCATCTTAATAACAACTGTCGATCTACAGAAACCGTTATTGACAATTAAAACAAGGAAACTAGTTGTAAAGTACCATGAAACTACTCGTATCCATTTAATAAGAATCAATAATCAAATTACAGTGGTGGAATGAAAGTAATCAAACGAATAAACATAATGCTTGATGAATCAAAAGGAAGTTAAATCAATGTAACATGATCAAGTAAATAAGATTTTCTTGTACGTCAACCAAAATTATGCAACTACAGATTGGCGTATGAGTGTATTTTCGAAAGCATTACTAAATACATGAGAAAGGAACTGGTTATACTTACACATTAAACAAATATAGTTCTATGGTTTGAACGTACTTCAAAACCAATGTAATCAAATATGAATATAATTATCATTAGAATCACAACAATGAATCACAAATGGAACATAGAATCATTAGTGTGATTTGAAACCAAAACCGAACATATAACCACACGAATAACTCCCAAAGTCAATCCACTCCTACCCGAAACTCATCTGAAGACTCCATAACCATCTTCGAACACTCTTGCCTTAGAAATCCACTATATCCATCTTAATAACAACTGTTGATCTACAGAAACTATTATTGACCATTAAGACAAGGAAACTAGTTGTAAAGGACCACAAAACTACTCGTATCCAATTAATAAGAATCAATAATCAAATTACAGCGGTGGAATGAAAGTAATCAGACAAACAACAAGAAACGTAATGTGTAATGGATCAAAATGAGGTTAAATCTATGTAGCTTGATCAAGTAAATAAGATTTTCTTGTACATTATTAAAAAATATGCAACTACAGATTGGTGTATAAGAGTATTTAAGAAAGCATTACTAATTACATAAGAAAGGAACTAGTTATACTAAACCATTAAACAACTATAGTTCTATTGTTTTAAAGCACTTCTAAAGCAATCTAATCAAATATGATTATAATTATCATCAGAATCACAACAATGTATCAAACATAGAACATAGTATCATTAGTGTGATTTGAACTTAAAAGCAAACATATAACCACACGAATAACTCCTAAAATCAATCCATGCCTACCCGAAACTCATCAGAAAACTCCATAACCATCTTTGAACACTCCTGCCACAGAAATCAACTAAATCCATCTTAATAACAACTGTCGATCTACAGAAACCGTTATTGACAATTAAAACAAGGAAACTAGTTGTAAAGTACCATGAAACTACTCGTATCCATTTAATAAGAATCAATAATCAAATTACAATGGTGGAATGAAAGTAATCAGACGAATAAACATAATGCTTGATGAATCAAAAGTAAGTTAAATCAATGTAACGTGATCAAGTAAATAAGATTTTCTTGTACGTCAATCAAAATTATGCAACTACAGATTGACGTATAAGAGTATTTAAGAAAGCATTACTAAATACATGAGAAAGGAACTTGTTATACTTAAACATTAAACAAATATAGTTCTATGGTTTGAACGCACTTCTAAACCAATGTAATCAAATATGAATATAATTATCATTAGAATCACAACAATGAATCACAAATGGAACATAGAATCATTAGTGTGATTTGAAACCAAAACCGAACATATAACCACACGAATAACTCCTAAAATCAATCCACTCCTACCCGAAACTCATCTGAAGACTCCATAACCATCTTCGAACACTCTTGCCTTAGAAATCCACTATATCCATCTTAATAACAACTGTTAATCTACAGAAACTATTATTGATAATTAAGACAAGGAAACCAGTTGTAAAGTAACATGACACTACTCGTATCCATTTACTAAGATTCAATAATCAAATTACAGTGGTGGAACGAAAGTAATCAGACAAACAACAAGAAACGTAATGTGTAATGGATCAAAAAGAAGTTATATCTATGTAGCTTGATCAAGTAAATAAGATTTTCTTGTATATTAATCAAAAATATGCAACTATAGATTGGTGTATAAGAATATTTAAGAAAGCATTACTAATTACATGGGAAAAGAACTAGTTATACTAAACCATTAAACAACTATAGTTCTATTGTTTTAACGCACTTCTAAACCAATCTAATCAAATATGATTATAATTATCATCAGAATCACAACAATGAATCAAAAATAGAACATAGTATCATTAGTGTGATTTGAACTTAAAAGCAAACGTATAACCACACGAATAACTCCTAAAATCAATCCATGGCTACCCGAAACTCATCAGAAAACTCCATAACCATCTTTGAACACTCCTGCCTCAGAAATCAACTAAATCCATCTTAATAATAACTGTCGATCTACAGAAACCGTTATTGACAATTAAAACAAGGAAACTAGTCGTAAAGTACCATGAAACTACTCGTATCCATTTAATAAGAATCAATAATCAAATTACAGTGGTGGAATGAAAGTAATCAGACGAATAAACATAATGCTTGATGAATCAAAAGGAAGTTAAATCAATGTAACATGATCAAGTAAATAAGATTTTCTTGTACGTCAATCAAAATTATGCAACTACAGATTGGCGTATGAGTGCATTTTCGAAAGCATTACTAAATACATGAGAAAGGAACTGGTTATACTTACACATTAAACAAATATAGTTCTATGGTTTGAACGTACTTCAAAACGAATGTAATCAAATATGAATATAATTATCATTAGAATCACAACAATGAATCACAAATGGAACATAGAATCATTAGTGTGATTTGAAACCAAAACCGAACATATAACCACACGAATAACTCTCAAAGTCAATCCACTCCTACCCGAAACTCATCTGAAGACTCCATAACCATCTTCGAACACTCTTGCCTTAGAAATCCACTATATCCATCTTAATAACAACTGTTGATCTACAGAAACTATTATTGACCATTAAGACAAGGAAACTAGTTGTAAAGGACCACAAAACTACTCGTATCCAATTAATAAGAATCAATAATCAAATTACAGCGGTGAAATGAAAGTAATCAGACAAACAACAAGAAACGTAATGTGTAATGGGTCAAAATGAAGTTAAATCTATGTAGCTTGATCAAGTAAATAAGATTTTCTTGTACATTATTAAAAAATATGCAACTACAGATTGGTGTATAAGAGTATTTAAGAAAGCATTACTAATTACATAAGAAAGGAACTAGTTATACTAAACCATTAAACAACTATAGTTCTATTGTTTTAACGCACTTCTAAAGCAATCTAATCAAATATGATTATAATTATCATCAGAATCACAACAATGAATTAAACATAGAACATAGTATCATTAGTGTGATTTGAACTTAAAAGCAAACATATAACCACACGAATAACTCCTAAAATCAATCCATGCCTACCCGAAACTCATCAGAAAACTCCATAACAATCTTTGAACACTCCTGCCTCAGAAATCAACTAAATCCATCTTAATAACAACAGTCGATCTACAGAAACCGTTATTGACAATTAAAACAAGGAAACTAGTTGTAAAGTACCATGAAACTACTCGTATCTATTTAATAAGAATCAATAATCAAATTACAATTGTGGAATGAAAGTAATCAGACGAATAAACATAATGCTTGATGAATCAAAAGGAATTTAAATCAATCTAACGTGATCAAGTAAATAAGATTTTCTTGTACGTCAATCAAAATTATGCAACTACAGATTGACGTATAAGAGTATTTACGAAAGCATTACTAAATACATGAGAAAGGAACTTGTTATACTTAAACATTAAACAAATATAGTTCTATGGTTTGAACGCACTTCTAAACCATTGTAATCAAATATGAATATAATTATCATTAGAATCACAACAATGAATCACAAATGGAACATAGAATCATTAGTGTGATTTGAAACCAAAACCGAACATATAACCACACGAATAACTCCTAAAATCAATCCACTCCTACCCGCAACTCATCTGAAGACTCCATAACCATCTTCGAACACTCTTGCCTTAGAAATCCACTATATCCATCTTAATAACAACTGTTGATCTACAGAAACTATTATTGATAATTAAGACAGGGAAACCAGTTGTAAAGTAACATGACACTACTCGTATCCATTTAATAAGATTCAATAATCAAATTCCAGTGGTGGAACGAAAGTAATCAGACAAACAACAAGAAACGTAATGTGTAATGGATCAAAATGAAGTTATATCTATGTAGCTTGATCAAGTAAATAAGATTTTCTTGTACATTAATCAAAAATATGCAACTACAGATTGGTGTATAAGAGTATTTAAGAAAGCATTACTAATTACATGGGAAAGGAACTAGTTATACTAAACCATTAAACAACTATAGTTTTATTGTTTTAACGCACTTCTAAACCAATCTAATCAAATATGATTATAATTATCATCAGAATCACAACAATGAATCAAAAATAGAACATAGTATCATTAGTGTGATTTGAACTTAAAAGCAAACGTATAACCACACGAATAACTCCTAAAATCAATCCATGGCTACCCGAAACTCATCAGAAAACTCCATAACCATCTTTGAACACTCCTGCCTCAGAAATCAACTAAATCCATCTTAATAATAACTGTCGATCTACAGAAACCGTTATTGACAATTAAAACAAGGAAACTAGTCGTAAAGTACCATGAAACTACTCGTATCCATTTAATAAGAATCAATAATCAAATTACAGTGGTGGAATGAAAGTAATCAGACGAATAAACATAATGCTTGATGAATCAAAAGGAAGTTAAATCAATGTAACATGATCAAGTAAATAAGATTTTCTTGTACGTCAATCAAAATTATGCAACTACAGATTGGCGTATGAGTGCATTTTCGAAAGCATTACTAAATACATGAGAAAGGAACTGGTTATACTTACACATTAAACAAATATAGTTCTATGGTTTGAACGTACTTCAAAACCAATGTAATCAAATATGAATATAATTATCATTAGAATCACAACAATGAATCACAAATGGAACATAGAATCATTAGTGTGATTTGAAACCAAAACCGAACATATAACCACACGAATAACTCCCAAAGTCAATCCACTCCTACCCGAAACTCATCTGAAGACTCCATAACCATCTTCGAACACTCTTGCCTTAGAAATCCACTATATCCATCTTAATAACAACTGTTGATCTACAGAAACTATTATTGACCATTAAGACAAGGAAACTAGTTGTAAAGGACCACAAAACTACTCGTATCCAATTAATAAGAATCAATAATCAAATTACAGCGGTGAAATGAAAGTAATCAGACAAACAACAAGAAACGTAATGTGTAATGGGTCAAAATGAAGTTAAATCTATGTAGCTTGATCAAGTAAATAAGATTTTCTTGTACATTATTAAAAAATATGCAACTACAGATTGGTGTATAAGAGTATTTAAGAAAGCATTACTAATTACATAAGAAAGGAACTAGTTATACTAAACCATTAAACAACTATAGTTCTATTGTTTTAACGCACTTCTAAAGCAATCTAATCAAATATGATTATAATTATCATCAGAATCACAACAATGAATTAAACATAGAACATAGTATCATTAGTGTGATTTGAACTTAAAAGCAAACATATAACCACACGAATAACTCCTAAAATCAATCCATGCCTACCCGAAACTCATCAGAAAACTCCATAACCATCTTTGAACACTCCTGCCTCAGAAATCAACTAAATCCATCTTAATAACAACAGTCGATCTACAGAAACCGTTATTGACAATTAAAACAAGGAAACTAGTTGTAAAGTACCATGAAACTACTCGTATCTATTTAATAAGAATCAATAATCAAATTACAATTGTGGAATGAAAGTAATCAGACGAATAAACATAATGCTTGATGAATCAAAAGGAATTTAAATCAATCTAACGTGATCAAGTAAATAAGATTTTCTTGTACGTCAATCAAAATTATGCAACTACAGATTGACGTATAAGAGTATTTACGAAAGCATTACTAAATACATGAGAAAGGAACTTGTTATACTTAAACATTAAACAAATATAGTTCTATGGTTTGAACGCACTTCTAAACCATTGTAATCAAATATGAATATAATTATCATTAGAATCACAACAATGAATCACAAATGGAACATAGAATCATTAGTGTGATTTGAAACCAAAACCGAACATATAACCACACGAATAACTCCTAAAATCAATCCACTCCTACCCGCAACTCATCTGAAGACTCCATAACCATCTTCGAACACTCTTGCCTTAGAAATCCACTATATCCATCTTAATAACAACTGTTGATCTACAGAAACTATTATTGATAATTAAGACAGGGAAACCAGTTGTAAAGTAACATGACACTACTCGTATCCATTTAATAAGATTCAATAATCAAATTCCAGTGGTGGAACGAAAGTAATCAGACAAACAACAAGAAACGTAATGTGTAATGGATCAAAATGAAGTTATATCTATGTAGCTTGATCAAGTAAATAAGATTTTCTTGTACATTAATCAAAAATATGCAACTACAGATTGGTGTATAAGAGTATTTAAGAAAGCATTACTAATTACATGGGAAAGGAACTAGTTATACTAAACCATTAAACAACTATAGTTTTATTGTTTTAACGCACTTCTAAACCAATCTAATCAAATATGATTATAATTATCATCAGAATCACAACAATGAATTAAAAATAGAACATAGTATCATTAGTGTGATTTGAACTTAAAAGCAAACATATAACCACACGAATAACTCCTAAAATCAATCCATGGCTACCCGAAACTCATCAGAAAACTCCATAACCATCTTTGAACACTCCTGCCTCAGAAATCAACTAAATCCATCTTAATAACAACTGTCGATCTACAGAAACCGTTATTGACAATTAAAACAAGGAAACTAGTTGTAAAGTACCATGAAACTACTCGTATCCATTTAATAAGAATCAATAATCAAATTACAGTGGTGGAATGAAAGTAATCAGACGAATAAACATAATGCTTGATGAATAAAAGGAAGTTAAATCAATGTAACATGATCAAGTAAATAAGATTTTCTTGTACGTCAATCAAAATTATGCAACTACAGATTGGCGTATAAGTGTATTTTCGAAAGTATTACTAAATACATGAGAAAGGAACTGGTTATACTTACACATTAAACAAATATAGTTCTATGGTTTGAACGTACTTCAAAACCAATGTAATCAAATATGAATATAATTATCATTAGAATCACAACAATGAATCACAAATGGAACATAGAATCATTAGTGTGATTTGAAACCAAAACCGAACATTTAACCACACGAATAACTCCTAAAATGAATCCACTCCTACCCGAAACTCATCTGAAGACTCCATAACCATCTTCGAACACTCTTGCCTTAGAAATCCACTATATCCATCTTAATAACAACTGTTGATCTACAGAAACTATTATTGACCATTAAGACAAGGAAACTAGTTGTAAAGAACCACAAAACTACTCGTATCCACTTAATAAGATTCAATAATCAAATTACAGCAGTGGAATGAAAGTAATCAGACAAACAACAAGAAACATAATGTGTAATGGATCAAAATGAAGTTAAATCTATGTAGCTTGATCAAGTAAATAAGATTTTCTTGTTCATTAATCAAAAATATGCAACTACAGATTGGTGTATAAGAGTATTTAAGCAAGCATTACTAATTACATGGGAAAGGAACTAGTTATACTAAACCATTAAACAACTATAGTTCTATTGTTTTAACGCACTTCTAAACCAATCTAATCAAATATGATTATAATTATCATCAGAATCACAACAATGAATCAAAAATAGAACATAGTATCATTAGTGTGATTTGAACTTAAAAGCAAATGTATAACCACACGAATAACTCCTAAAATCAATCCATGGCTACCCGAAACTCATCAGAAAACTCCATAACCATCTTTGAACACTCCTGCCTCAGAAATCAACTAAATCCATCTTAATAACAACTGTCGATCTACAGAAACCGTTATTGACAATTAAAACAAGGAAACTAGTTGTAAAGTACCATGAAACTACTCGTATCCATTTAATAAGAATCAATAATCAAATTACAGTGGTGGAATTAAAGTAATCAGACGAATAAACATAATGCTTGATGAATCAAAAGGAAGTTAAATCAATGTAACATGATCAAGTAAATAAGATTTTCTTGTACGTCAACCAAAATTATGCAACTACAGATTGGCGTATGAGTGTATTTTCGAAAGCATTACTAAATACATGAGAAAGGAACTGGTTATACTTACACATTAAACAAATATAGTTCTATGGTTTGAACGTACTTCAAAACCAATGTAATCAAATATGAATATAATTATCATTAGAATCACAACAATGAATCACAAATGGAACATAGAATCATTAGTGTGATTTGAAACCAAAACCGAACATATAACCACACGAATAACTCCCAAAGTCAATCCACTCCTACCCGAAACTCATCTGAAGACTCCATAACCATCTTCGAACACTCTTGCCTTAGAAATCCACTATATCCATCTTAATAACAACTGTTGATCTACAGAAACTATTATTGACCATTAAGACAAGGAAACTAGTTGTAAAGGACCACAAAACTACTCGTATCCAATTAATAAGAATCAATAATCAAATTACAGCGGTGAAATGAAAGTAATCAGACAAACAACAAGAAACGTAATGTGTAATGGATCAAAATGAAGTTAAATCTATGTAGCTTGATCAAGTAAATAAGATTTTCTTGTACATTATTAAAAAATATGCAACTACAGATTGGTGTATAAGAGTATTTAAGAAAGCATTACTAATTACATAAGAAAGGAACTAGTTATACTAAACCATTAAACAACTATAGTTCTATTGTTTTAACGCACTTCTAAAGCAATCTAATCAAATATGATTATAATTATCATCAGAATCACAACAATGAATTAAACATAGAACATAGTATCATTAGTGTGATTTGAACTTAAAAGCAAACATATAACCACACGAATAACTCCTAAAATCAATCCATGCCTATCCGAAACTCATCAGAAAACTCCATAACCATCTTTGAACACTCCTGCCTCAGAAATCAACTAAATCCATCTTAATAACAACAGTCGATCTACAGAAACCGTTATTGACAATTAAAACAAGGAAACTAGTTGTAAAGTACCATGAAACTACTCGTATCCATTTAATAAGAATCAATAATCAAATTACAATGGTGGAATGAAAGTAATCAGACGAATAAACATAATGCTTGATGAATCAAAAGGAATTTAAATCAATCTAACGTGATCAAGTAAATAAGATTTTCTCGTACGTCAATCAAAATTATGCAACTACAGATTGACGTATAAGAGTATTTACGAAAGCATTACTAAATACATGAGAAAGGAACTTGTTATACTTAAACATTAAACAAATATAGTTCTATGGTTTGAACACACTTCTAAACCAATGTAATCAAATATGAATATAATTATCATTAGAATCACAACAATGAATCACAAATGGAACATAGAATCATTAGTGTGACTTGAAACCAAAACCGAACATATAACCACACGAATAACTCCTAAAATCAATCCACTCCTACCCGAAACTCATCTGAAGACTCCATAACCATCTTCGAACACTCTTGCCTTAGAAATCCACTATATCCATCTTAATAACAACTGTTGATCTACAGAAACTATTATTGATAATTAAGACAAGGAAACTAGTTGTAAAGTACCATGAAACTACTCGTATCCATTTAATAAGATTCAATAATCAAATTACAGTGGTGGAACGAAAGTAATCAGACAAACAACAAGAAACGTAATGTGTAATGGATCAAAATGAAGTTATATCTATGTAGCTTGATCAAGTAAATAAGATTTTCTTGTACATTAATCAAAAATATGCAACTACAGATTGGTGTATAAGAGTATTTAAGAAAGCATTACTAATTACATGGGAAAGGAACTAGTTATACTAAACCATTAAACAACTATAGTTTTATTGTTTTAACGCACTTCTAAACCAATCTAATCAAATATGATTATAATTATCATCAGAATCACAACAATGAATTAAAAATAGAACATAGTATCATTAGTGTGATTTGAACTTAAAAGCAAACATATAACCACACGAATAACTCCTAAAATCAATCCATGGCTACCCGAAACTCATCAGAAAACTCCATAACCATCTTTGAACACTCCTGCCTCAGAAATCAACTAAATCCATCTTAATAACAACTGTCGATCTACAGAAACCGTTATTGACAATTAAAACAAGGAAACTAGTTGTAAAGTACCATGAAACTACTCGTATCCATTTAATAAGAATCAATAATCAAATTACAGTGGTGGAATTAAAGTAATCAGACGAATAAACATAATGCTTGATGAATAAAAGGAAGTTAAATCAATGTAACATGATCAAGTAAATAAGATTTTCTTGTACGTCAATCAAAATTATGCAACTACAGATTGGCGTATAAGTGTATTTTCGAAAGCATTACTAAATACATGAGAAAGGAACTGGTTATACTTACACATTAAACAAATATAGTTCTATGGTTTGAACGTACTTCAAAACCAATGTAATCAAATATGAATATAATTATCATTAGAATCACAACAATGAATCACAAATGGAACATAGAATCATTAGTGTGATTTGAAACCAAAACCGAACATTTAACCACACGAATAACTCCTAAAATCAATCCACTCCTACCCGAAACTCATCTGAAGACTCCATAACCATCTTCGAACACTCTTGCCTTAGAAATCCACTATATCCATCTTAATAACAACTGTTGATCTACATAAACTATTATTGACCATTAAGACAAGTAAACTAGTTGTAAAGGACCACAAAACTACTCGTATCCACTTAATAAGAATCAATAATCAAATTACAGCGGTGGAATGAAAGTAATCAGACAAACAACAAGAAACGTAATGTGAAATGGATCAAAATGAAGTTAAATCTATGTAGCTTGATCAAGTAAATAAGATTTTCTTGTTCATTAATCAAAAATATGCAACTACAGATTGGTGTATAGGAGTATTTAAGCAAGCATTACTAATTACATGGGAAAGGAACTAGTTATACTAAACCATTAAACAACTATAAATCTATTGTTTTAACGCACTTCTAAACCAATCTAATCAAATATGATTATAATTATCATCCGAATCACAACAATGAATCAAATATAGAACATAGTATCATTAGTGTGATTTAAACTTAAAAGCAAACATATAACCACACGAATAACTCCTAAAATCAATCCATGGCTACCCGAAACTCATCAGAAAACTCCATAACCATCTTTGAACACTCCTGCCTCAGAAATCAACTAAATCCATCTTAATAACAACTGTCGATCTACAGAAACCGTTATTGACAATTAAAACAAGGAAACTAGTTGTAAAGTGCCATGAAACTACTCGTATCCATTTAATAAGAATCAATAATCAAATAACAATTGTGGAATGAAAGTAATCAGACGAATAAACATAATGCTTGATGAATCAAAAGGAAGTTAAATCAATGTAACATGATCAAGTAAATAAGATTTTCTTGTACGTCAATCAAAATTATGCAACTACAGATTGACGTATAAGAGTATTTACGAAAGCATTACTAAATACATGAGAAAGGAACTTGTTATACTTAAACATTAAACAAATATAGTTCTATGGTTTGAACGCACTTCTAAACCAATGTAATCAAATATGAATATAATTATCATTAGAATCACGACAATGAATCACAAATGGAACATAGAATCATTAGTGTGATTTGAAACCAAAACCGAACATATAACCACACGAATAACTCCTAAAATCAATCCACTCCTACCCGAAACTCATCTGAAGTCTCCATAACCATCTTCGAACACTCTTGCCTTAGAAATCCACTATATCCATTATAATAACAACTGTTGATCTACAGAAACTATTATTGACAATTAAGACAAGGAAACTAGTTGTAAAGTACCATAAAACTACTCGTATCCATTTAATAAGATTCAATAATCAAATTACAGTGGTGGAACGAAAGTAATCAGACAAACAACAAGAAACGTAATGCGTAATGGATCAAAATGAAGTTATATCTAGGTAGCTTGATCAAGTAAATAAGATTTTCTTGTACATTAATCAAAAATATGCAACTACAGATTGGTGTATAAGAGTATTTAAGAAAGCATTACTAATTACATGGGAAAGGAACTAGTTATACTAAACCATTAAACAACTATAGTTCTATTGTTTTAACGCACTTCTAAACCAATCTAATCAAATATGATTATAATTATCATCAGAATCACAACAATGAATCAAAAATAGAACATAGTATCATTAGTGTGATTTGAACTTAAAAGCAAACATATAACCACACGAATAACTCCTAAAATCAATCCATGGCTACCCGAAACTCATCAGAAAACTCCATAACCATCTTTGAACACTCCTGCCTCAGAAATCAACTAAATCCATCTTAATAACAACTGTCGATCTACAGAAACCGTTATTGACAATTAAAACAAGGAAACTAGTTGTAAAGTACCATGAAACTACTCGTATCCATTTAATAAAAATCAATAATCAAATTATAGTGGTGGAATGAAAGTAATCAGACGAATAAACATAATGCTTGATGAATCAAAAGGAAGTTAAATCAATGTAACGTGATCAACTAAATAAGATTTTCTTGTACGTCAATCAAAATTATGCAACTACAGATTGGCGTATAAGAGTATTTACGAAAGCATTACTAAATATATGAGAAAGGAACTTGTTATACTTAAACATTAAACAAATATAGTTCTATGGTTTGAACGCACTTCAAAACTAATGTAATCAAAAATGAATATAATTATCATTAGAATCACAATAATGAATCACAAATGGAACATAGAATCATTAGTGTGATTTGAAACCAAAACCGAACATATAACCACACGAATAACTCCTAAAATCAATCCACTCCTACCCGAAACTCATCTGAAGACTCCATAACTATTCTTCGAACACTCTTGCCTTAGAAATCCACTATATCCATCTTAATAACAACTGTTGATCTACAGAAACTATTATTGACCATTAAGACAAGGAAACTAGTTGTAAAGTACCATGAAACTACTCGTATCCATTTAATAAGATTCAATAATCAAATTACAGTGGTGGAACGAAAGTAATCAGACAAACAACAAGAAACGTAATGTGTAATGGATCAAAATGAAGTTATATCTATGTAGCTTGATCAAGTAAATAAGATTTTCTTGTACATTAATCAAAAATATGCAACTACAGATTGTTGTATAAGAGTATTTAAGAAAGCATTACTAATTACATGGGAAAGGAACTAGTTATACTAAACCATTAAACAACTATAGTTCTATTGTTTTAACGCACTCCAAAACCAATCTAATCAAATATGATTGTAATTATCATTAGAATCACAACAAAGAATCAAAAATAGAACATAGTATCATTAGTGTGATTTGAACTTAAAAGCAAACATATAACCACACGAATAACTCCTAAAATAAATCCATGGCTACCCGAAACTCATCAGAAAACTCCATAACCATCTTTGAACACTCCTGCCTCAGAAATCAACTAAATCCATCTTAATAACAACTGTCGATCTACAGAAACCGTTATTGACAATTAAAACAAGGAAACTAGTTGTAAAGTGCCATGAAACTACTCGTATCCATTTAATAAGAATCAATAATCAAATAACAATTGTGGAATGAAAGTAATCAGACGAATAAACATAATGCTTGATGAATCAAAAGGAAGTTAAATCAATGTAACGTGATCAAGTAAATAAGATTTTCTTGTACGTCAATCAAAATTATGCAACTACAGATTGACGTATAAGAGTATTTACGAAAGCATTACTAAATACATGAGAAAGGAACTTGTTATACTTAAACATTAAACAAATATAGTTCTATGGTTTGAACGCACTTCTAAACCAATGTAATCAAATATGAATATAATTATCATTAGAATCACGACAATGAATCACAAATGGAACATAGAATCATTAGTGTGATTTGAAACCAAAACCGAACATATAACCACACGAATAACTCCTAAAATCAATCCACTCCTACCCGAAACTCATCTGAAGTCTCCATAACCATCTTCGAACACTCTTGCCTTAGAAATCCACTATATCCATTATAATAACAACTGTTGATCTACAGAAACTATTATTGACAATTAAGACAAGGAAACTAGTTGTAAAGTACCATAAAACTACTCGTATCCATTTAATAAGATTCAATAATCAAATTACAGTGGTGGAACGAAAGTAATCAGACAAACAACAAGAAACGTAATGTGTAATGGATCAAAATGAAGTTATATCTAGGTAGCTTGATCAAGTAAATAAGATTTTCTTGTACATTAATCAAAAATATGCAACTACAGATTGGTGTATAAGAGTATTTAAGAAAGCATTACTAATTACATGGGAAAGGAACTAGTTATACTAAACCATTAAACAACTATAGTTCTATTGTTTTAACGCACTTCTAAACCAATCTAATCAAATATGATTATAATTATCATCAGAATCACAACAATGAATCAAAAATAGAAGATAGTATCATTAGTGTGATTTGAACTTAAAAGCAAACATATAACCACACGAATAACTCCTAAAATCAATCCATGGCTACCCGAAACTCATCAGAAAACTCCATAACCATCTTTGAACACTCCTGCCTAGGAAATCAACTAAATCCATCTTAATAACAACTGTCGATCTACAGAAACCGTTATTGACAATTAAAACAAGGAAACTAGTTGTAAAGTACCATGAAACTACTCGTATCCATTTAATAAAAATCAATAATCAAATTATAGTGGTGGAATGAAAGTAATCAGACGAATAAACATAATGCTTGATGAATCAAAAGGAAGTTAAATCAATGTAACGTGATCAACTAAATAAGATTTTCTTGTACGTCAATCAAAATTATGCAACTACAGATTGGCGTATAAGAGTATTTACGAAAGCATTACTAAATATATGAGAAAGGAACTTGTTTTATTAAACATTAAACAAATATAGTTTTATGGTTTGAACGCACTTCAAAACTAATGTAATCAAAAATGAATATAATTATCATTAGAATCACAATAATGAATCACAAATGGAACATAGAATCAGTAGTGTGATTTGAAACCAAAACCGAACATATAACCACACGAATAACTCCTAAAATGAATCCACTCCTACCCGAAACTCATCTGAAGACTCCATAACTATTCTTCGAACACTCTTGCCTTAGAAATCCACTATATCCATCTTAATAACAACTGTTGATCTGCAGAAACTATTATTGACCATTAAGAAAAGGAAACTAGTTGTAAAGTACCATGAAACTACTCGTATCCATTTAATAAGATTCAATAATCAAATTACAGTGGTGGAACGAAAGTAATCAGACAAACAACAAGAAACGTAATGTGTAATGGATCAAAATGAAGTTATATCTATGTAGCTTGATCAAGTAAATAAGATTTTCTTGTACATTAATCAAAAATATGCAACTACAGATTGGTGTATAAGAGTATTTAAGAAAGCATTACTAATTACATGGGAAAGGAACTAGTTATACTAAACCATTAAACAACTATAGTTCTATTGTTTTAACGCACTTCTAAACCAATCTAAGCAAATATGATTATAATTATCATCCGAATCACAACAATGAATCAAAAATAGAACATAGTATCATTAGTGTGATTTAAACTTAAAAGCAAACATATAACCACACGAATAACTCCTAAAATCAATCCATGGCTACCCGAAACTCATCAGAAAACTCCATAACCATCTTTGAACACTCCTGCCTCAAAAATCAACTAAATCCATCTTACTAACAACTGTCGATCAACAGAAACCGTTATTGACAATTAAAACAAGGAAACTAGTTGTAAAGTACCATGAAACTACTCGTATCCATTTAATAAGAATCAATAATCAAATTACAGTGGTGGAATGAAAGTAATCAGACGAATAAACATAATGCTTGATGAATCAAAAGGAAGTTAAATCAATGTAACATGATCAAGTAAATAAGATTTTCTTGTACGTCAATCAAAATTATGCAACTACAGATTGGCGTATAAGAGTATTTACGAAAGCATTACTAAATACATGAGAAAGGAACTTGTTATACTTAAACATTAAACAAATATAGTTCTATGGTTTGAACGCACTTCAAAACTAATGTAATAAAAAATGAATATAATTATCATTAGAATCACAATAATGAATCACAAATGGAACATAGAATCATTAGTGTGATTTGAAACCAAAACCGAACATATAACAACACGAATAACTCCTAAAATCAATCCACTCCTACCCGAAACTCATCTGAAGACTCCATAACCATCTTCGAACACTCTTGCCTTAGAAATCCACTATATCCATCTTAATAACAACTGTTGATCTACAGAAACTATTATTGACCATTAAGACAAGGAAACTAGTTGTAAAGTACCATGAAACTACTCGTATCCATTTAATAAGATTCAATAATCAAATTACAGTGGTGGAACGACAGTAATCAGACAAACAACAAGAAACGTAATGTGTAATGGATCAAAATGAAGTTATATCTATGTAGCTTGATCAAGTAAATAAGATTTTCTTGTACATTAATCAAAAATATGCAACTACAGATTGGTGTATAAGAGTATTTAAGAAAGCATTACTAATTACATGGGAAAGGAACTAGTTATACTAAACCATTAAACAGCTATAGTTCTATTGTTTTAACGCACTCCAAAACCAATCTAATCAAATATGATTGTAATTATCATTAGAATCACAACAATGAATCAAAAATAGAACATAGTATCATTAGTGTGATTTGAACTTAAAAGCAAACATATAACCACACGAATAACTCCTAAAATCAATCAATGCCTACTCGAAACTCATCAGAAAACTCCATAACCATCTTTGAACACTCCTGCCTCAGAAATCAACTAAATCCATCTTAATAACAACCGTCGATCTACAGAAACAGTTATTGACAATTAAAACAAGGAAACTAGTTGTAAATTACCATGAAACTACTCGTATCCATTTAATAAGAATCAATAATCAAATTAAAATGGTGGAATAAAAGTAATCAGATGAATAAACATAATGCTTGACGAATCAAAAGGAAGTTAAATCAATGTAACGTGATCAAGTAAATAAGATTTTCTTGTACGTCAATCAAAATTATGCAACTACAGATTGACGTATAAGAGTATTTACGAAAGCATTACTAAATACATGAGAAAGGAACTTGTTATACTTAAACATTAAACAAATATAGTTCTATGGTTTGAACGCTCTTCTAAACCAATGTAATCAAATATGAATATAATTATCATTAGAATCACCACAGTGAATCACAAATGGAACATAGAATCATTAGTGTGATTTGAAACCAAAACCGAACATATAACCACACGAATAACTCCTAAAATCAATCCACTCCTACCCGAAACTCATCTGAAGACTCCATAACCATCTTCAAACACTCTTGCCTTAGAAATCCTCTATATCCATCTTAATAACAACTGTTGATCTACAGAAACTATTATTGACCATTAAGACATGGAAACTAGTTGTAAAGGACCACAAAACTACTCGTATCTACTTAATAAGAATCAATAATCAAATTACAGTGGTGGAATGAAAGTAATTAGACAAACAACAAGAAACGTAATGTGTAATGGATCAAAATGAAGTTAAATCTATGTAGCTTGATCAAGTAAATAAGATTTTCTTGTTCATTAATCAAAAATATGCAACTACAGATTGGTGTATAAGAGTGTGACAACTCACTCGATTTCGTTATGCCAATGCAGTAAACCAGTGATGTAACACAACCATGTAACGCAATTTTCGGGACGAAAATTCTTTCAACATGGGGATAATGTGACATCTGGTAATTTTCCGTTACCAAACTCCGTTAGTTCCGTTAGGTCTTGCATACACGTGTCGTGAGCACACACTAGTTGTCGTTGAACGTTGGTGACTTAATAACAATTATCTATGGTAAACAAATGATAACCTAGTGAATAATGTTGATTATTAGTTGTGGTTATGTGATTCATGCATTTTAAGTTATTGTTTGTGAATTTTACTTGATAACGTGACAATGTGTAACTATGATCTCATATGTTTTGTTATTAGTTGAAAATGTATGTGATTATTATTGTTGATTAGTAATGTTTATATTTTGTAGTTGAAACCTATTAAAAAGTGTTGAAAAGATTAGTTTTTATAAAATATAAACAATGGGGTTTATTTTGTAATTGGATTGAAATAAAAAGTTACCATATTTAAACAAATTTAACCCAACCGTAGCCCCCATTCCCCATTTGCGGCCGTAACCCCCTCCCAACACCTTCATCCATTCGATTTTGATCAAGAACAAGCAAGAACAATTCGATTTTGATTAGTTCCAAGTGTTAGCAAGTGTTAATCATCATCTAAACACGTTTAAAGGTTAGTTTTGATTAGTTTTTCATGGTTTTTGTTCTTGAAGAACCCTAATTCGAAATTGATGATGAAAAGTGAAATTGATGATTGTTAGATGTTAATTTGATGTTGGTTAGATTGTATGAATGTTAGATTATGTTGATTATGCAAGAATTCCATGGTTTGATCACATTGTTCACACATTGCCTTAAGAGGAAACTTTTTGTTCTTGGAATTCATGATTTGATGATTGTATGATGTTGGATACATTGCTTGGATGTTGGTTTATATGAATTGTGCAAGAAAAGTCATGAAATCTAGGGTTTGTTCATACCTTACTATAAGTGGAAACTTTTATGCATGATGATTGGGAATTTTGATGAGTTAGTGATGATTATCATGTTAGAATGAATGTTATGAACTTGATTGGGTATAAAATTGATGAAACTATGAAGGAATTGGATATTAGATTGCTTTTGGGTGTTACCTTCTAAAAAGGGAAACTTTATTTTTGAAGATCATTGGATATGATGATGTGAGCATGTTTATGGTTTTAGGAGCATGTTAGAATGCTTATGGATGATGTCTAATGTGGTGGAATGTGTTACTTGGGTTGTATGGATGCTTGATTGATCATTTAAAGAATGTAGGTTCTTGGTGATTATACATGATGATGAATTATGGCTAGTGATTAGGAAATCATGTTTGGGATTGGAATTGATCATTATTGTGTTTGTTGGTTGGAATGAATCTTGTTGATTTATGTTATTATGATTGTCATACACGCGTGCGAATCTGAGGCCCCTACTTAGTAGGATTGGCAGGGTTTAGGGTGTGAAGTCGTGAGTGGCTTCACATGGCATTTTGTGCATGATTAGACTTCATGAATGAATTATTAGTTGTGATATATTTATGATTGTGTTGAGCATGTTGATTGTTTGAGATTCGCATAAGTTGTATGATGATCTAGATTGAACTTGGGTTGATGATGTAATATGCGTGAATACTTTGTTTGATAATCATGTATGATAAGTTGATACATTTGATTAAACGAGATTTCAATTAATATGTCACCAACGGGTCAAACGGGTCAACTAGGTTAGAGGAGTCTTGTTTTCCAAAGCCTTGGGTCAATGTGTTTATTGAACACTTAGGGTTGTTAAGTTTTCTGTGCACATGTACTTATGTACTTACGTGTTCTAGGTAACCTTTGAAGGGTTGTCTTTTCATCCATCATCAGTTCTCTCTTATCATTGTCCTTGCACATCAGGTGAGTTCATGCCCCACTTTTAAACACTCTCTTTTGGGGGAGGTAGCATACTTGTTCACAAACGCTATATTATTATTATAAGTTGTGTATGTTTTAACATGGTGTATAATACCTTGAAAGTCCTCACACTTTCGGATCGTTAATAATGGTAACTAGCGGGAAATCTTGGGTAGTACTACTGGGTTTGACAAGCCCCACCTGTGCGACTCGAGGTCAAACGGGTGCAATATTGTCCTAGACACAAACATCGTTACGACCTGGTAAGTCGTGACGGGAGGCAACAAACGCAACACAGTCAGCTTCGATCGCGAAATCACTATTGTTATTACTTATGAATATAGACTAGCTATCTATTTCAATGCACTTCTTATGTTATGCAAATTATTGTTGTTTATGTTAAATGCAAACTCTTGAACTCACCAACCATTGTGTTGACATTTTTAGTATGCTATTCTCAGGTCGTTAATTCAGTTTGCCATTAGGAGCACAACCCGGGTCCAGCATGCATTCTAAGACTTCATCTTAAGTCATGACATTTGAATTTTATTTATGAGATTTGAATAATGGGTTGGCGCGTGTTTTGCCAAATTTTACATTTACATACTTTGGGTTTGTCTTATTTACAAAACGCTTCCGCATGGTTTTAAAACTTGAGCTTTGATTGGTTTATTTTTAAATGTGGCATATAGTGTCGTTCTGAGTAACTAGTGACTGTGATCCTGGTTTGTTCACACGCCTCGCGGTAAAACTCCGCACGTGGATTTTGAGGGTGTGACAAAGAGTATTTAAGCAAGCATTACTAATTACATGGGAAAGGAACTAGTTATACTAAACCATTAAACAACTATAGTTCTATTGTTTTAACGCACTTCTAAACCAATCTAATAAAAAATGATTATAATTATCATCCGAATCACAACAATGAATCAAAAATAGAACATAGTATCATTAGTGTGATTTAAACTTAAAAGCAAACATATAACCACACGAATAACTCCTAAAATCAATCCATGGCTACCCGAAACTCATCAGAAAACTCCATAACCATCTTTGAGCACTCCTACCTCAAAAATCAACTAAATCCATCTTTATAACAACTGTTGATCAACAAAAACCGTTATTGACAATTAAAACAAGGAAACTAGTTGTAAAGTACCATGAAACTACTCGTATCCATTTAATATGAATCAATAATCAAATTACAGTGGTGGAATGAAAGTAATCAGACGAATAAACATAATGCTTGATGAATCAAAAGGAAGTTAAATCAATGTAACATGATCAAGTAAATAAGATTTTCTTGTACGTCAATCAAAATTATGCAACTACAGATTGGCGTATAAGAGTATTTACGAAAGCATTACTAAATACATGAGAAAGGAACTTGTTATACTTAAACATTAAACAAATATAGTTCTATGGTTTGAACGCACTTCAAAACTAATGTAATCAAAAATGAATATAATTATCATTAGAATCACAATAATGAATCACAAATGGAACATAGAATCATTAGTGTGATTTGAAACCAATACCGAACATATAACCACACGAATAACTCCTAAAATCAATCCACTCCTACCCGAAACTCATCTGAAGACTCCATAACCATCTTCGAACACTCTTGCCTTAGAAATCCACTATATCCATATTAATAACAACTGTTGATCTACAGAAACTATTATTGACCATTAAGACAAGGAAACTAGTTGTAAAGTACCATGAAACTACTCGTATCCATTTAATAAGATTCAATAATCAAATTACAGTGGTGGAACGAAAGTAATCAGACAAACAACAAAAAACGTAATGTGTAATGGATCAAAATGAAGTTAAATCTATGTAGCTTGATCAAGTAAATAAGATTTTCTTGTTCATTAATCAAAAATATGCAACTACAGATTGGTGTATAAGAGTATTTAAGCAAGCATTACTAATTACATGGGAAAGGAACTAGTTATACTAAACCATTAAACAACTATAGTTCTATTGTTTTAACGCACTTCTAAACCAATCTAATCAAATATGATTATAATTATCATCCGAATCACAACAATGAATCAAAAATAGAACATAGTATCATTAGTGTGATTTAAACTTAAAAGCAAACATATAACCACACGAATAACTCCTAAAATCAATCCATGGCTACCCGAAACTCATCAGAAAACTCCATAACCATCTTTGAACACTCCTGCCTCAGAAATCAACTAAATCCATCTTAATAACAACCGTCGATCTACAGAAACAGTTATTGACAATTAAAACAAGGAAACTAGTTGTAAATTACCATGAAACTACTCGTATCCATTTAATAAGAATCAATAATCAAATTAAAATGGTGGAATAAAAGTAATCAGACGAATAAACATAATGCTTGATGAATCAAAAGGAAGTTAAATCAATGTAACGTGATCAAGTAAATAAGATTTTCTTGTACGTCAATCAAAATTATGCAACTACAGATTGACGTATAAGAGTATTTACGAAAGCATTACTAAATACATGAGAAAGGAACTTGTTATACTTAAACATTAAACAAATATAGTTCTATGGTTTGAACGCACTTCTAAACCAATGTAATCAAATATGAATATAATTATAATTAGAATCACAACAGTGAATCACAAATGAAACATAGAATCATTAGTGTGATTTGAAACCAAAACCGAACATATAACCACACGAATAACTCCTAAAATCAATCCACTCCTACCCGAAACTGATCTGAAGACTCCATAACCATCTTCGAACACTCTTGCCTTAGAAATCCACTATATCCATCTTAATAACAATTGTTGATCTACAGAAACTATTATTGACCATTAAGACATGGAAACTAGTTGTAAAGGACCACAAAACTACTCGTATCTACTTAATAAGAATCAATAATCAAATTACAGTGGTGGAATGAAAGTAATCAGACAAACGACAAGAAACGTAATGTGTAATGGATCAAAATGAAGTTAAATCTATGTAGCTTGATCAAGTAAATAAGATTTTCTTGTTCATTAATCAAAAATATGCAACTACAGATTGGTGTATAAGAGTATTTAAGCAAGCATTACTAATTACATGGGAAAGGAACTAGTTATACTAAACCATTAAACAACTATAGTTCTATTGTTTTAACGCACTTCTAAACCAATCTAATCAAATATGATTATAATTATCATCCGAATCACAACAATGAATCAAAAATAGAACATAGTATCATTAGTGTGATTTAAACTTAAAAGCAAACATATAACCACACGAATAACTCCTTAAATCAATCCATGGCTACCCGAAACTCATCAGAAAGCTCCATAACCATCTTTGAACACTCCTGCCTCAAAAATCAACTAAATCCATCTTAATAACAACTGTCGATCAACAGAAACCGTTATTGACAATTAAAACAAGGAAACTAGTTGTAAAGTACCATGAAACTACTCGTATCCATTTAATAAGAATCAATAATCAAATTACAGTGGTGGAATGAAAGTAATCAGACGAATGAACATAATGCTTGATGAATCAAAAGGAAGTTAAATCAATGTAACATGATCAAGTAAATAAGATTTTCTTGTACGTCAATCAAAATTATGCAACTACAGATTGGCGTATAAGAGTATTTACGAAAGCATTACTAAATACATGAGAAAGGAACTTGTTATACTTAAACATTAAACAAATATAGTTCTATGGTTTGAACGCACTTCAAAACTAATATAATCAAAAATGAATATAATTATCATTAGAATCACAATAATGAATCACAAATGGAACATAGAATCATTAGTGTGATTTGAAACGAAAACCGAACATATAACCACACGAATAACTCCTAAAATCAATCCACTCCTACCCGAAACTCATCTGAAGACTCTATAACCATCTTCGAACACTCTTGCCTTAGAAATCCACTATATCCATCTTAATAACAACTGTTGATCTACAGAAACTATTTTTGACCACTAAGACAAGAAAACTAGTTGTAAAGTACCATGAAACTACTCGTATCCATTTAATAAGATTCAATAATCAAATTACAGTGGTGGAACGAAAGTAATCAGACAAACAACAAGAAACATAATGTGTAATGGATCAAAATGAAGTTATATCTATGTAGCTTGATCAAGTAAATAAGATTTTCTTGTACATTAATCAAAAATATGCAACTACAGATTGGTGTATAAGAGTATTTAAGAAAGCATTACTAATTACATGGGAAAGGAACTAGTTATACTAAACCATTAAACAACTATAGTTCTATTGTTTTAACGCACTCCTAAACCAATCTAATAAAATATGATTGTAATTATCATTAGAATCACAACAATGAATCAAAAATAGAACATAGTATCATTAGTGTGATTTGAACTTAAAAGCAAACATATAACCACACGAATAACTCCTAAAATCAATCAATGCCTACCCGAAACTCATCAGAAAACTCCATAACCATCTTCGAACACTCCTGCATCAGAAATCAACTAAATCCATCTTAATAACAACCGTCGATCTACAGAAACCGTTATTGACAATTAAAACAAGGAAACTAGTTGTAAATTACCATGAAACTACTCGTATCCATTTAATAAGAATCAATAATCAAATTAAAATGGTGGAATAAAAGTAATCAGACGAATAAACATAATGCTTGATGAATCAAAAGGAAGTTAAATCAATGTAACGTGATCAAGTAAATAAGATTTTCTTGTACGTCAATCAAAATTATGCACTACAGATTGACGTATAAGAGTATTTACGAAAGCATTACTAAATACATGAGAAAGGAACTTGTTATACTTAAACCTTAAACAAATATAGTTCTATGGTTTGAACGCACTTCTAAACCAATGTAATCAAATATGAATATAATTATCATTAGAATCACAACAGTGAATCACAAATGGAACATAGAATCATTAGTGTTATTTGAAACCAAAACCGAACATATAACCACACGAATAACTCCTAAAATCAATCCACTCCTACCCGAAACTCATCTGAAGACTCCATAACCATCTTCGAACACTCTTGCCTTAGAAATCCACTATATCCATCTTAATAACAACTGTTGATCTACAGAAACTATTATTGGCCATTAAGACAAGGAAGCTAGTTGTAAAGGACCACAGAACTACTCGTATCCACTTAATAAGAATCAATAATCAAATTACAGTGGTGGAATGAAAGTAATTAGACAAACAACAAGAAGCGTAATGTGTAATGGATCAAAATGAAGTTAAATCTATGTTGCATGATCAAGTAAATAAGATTTTCTTGTACATTAATCAAAAATATGCAACTACAGACTGGTGTATAAGAGTATTTAAGAAAGCATTACTAATTACATAGGAAAGGAACTAGTTATACTAAACCATTAAACAACTATAGTTCTATTGTTTGAACGCACTTCAAAACCAATCTAATCAAATATGATTATAATTATCATCCAAATCACAACAATGAATCAAAAATAGAACATAGTATCATTAGTGTGATTTAAACTTAAAAGCAAACATATAACCACACGAATAACTCCTAAAATCAATCCATGGCTACTCGAAACTCATCAGAAAACTCCATAACCATCTTTGAACACTCCTGCCTCAAAAATCAACTAAATCCATCTTAATAACAACTGTCGATCAACAGAAACCGTTATTGACAATTAAAACAAGGAAACTAGTTGTAAAGTACCATGAAACTACTCGTATCCATTTAATAAGAATCAATAATCAAATTACAGTGGTGGAATGAAAGTAATCAGACGAATAAACATAATGCTTGATGAATCAAAAGGAAGTTAAATCAATGTAACATGATCAAGTAAATAAGATTTTCTTGTACGTCAATCAAAATTACGCAACTACAGATTGGCGTATAAGAGTATTTACGAAAGCATTACTAAATACATGAGAAAGAAACTTGTTATACTTAAACATGAAACAAATATAGTTCTATGGTTTGAACGCACTTCAAAACTAATGTAATAAAAAATGAATATAATTATCATTAGAATCACAATAATGAATCACAAATGGAACATAGAATCATTAGTGTGATTTGAAACCAAAACCGAACATATAACCACACGAATAACTCTTAAAATCAATCCACTCCTACCCGAAACTCATCTGAAGACTCCATAACCATCTTCGAACACTCTTGCCTTAGAAATCCACTATATCCATCTTGATAACAACTGTTGATCTACAGAAACTATTATTGACCATTAAGACAAGGAAACTAGTTGTAAAGTACCATGAAACTACTCGTATCCATTTAATAAGATTCAATCAAATTACAGTGGTGGAACGAAAGTAATCAGACAAACAACAAGAAACGTAATGTGTAATGGATCAAAATGAAGTTATATCTATGTAGCTTGATCAAGTAAATAAGATTTTCTTGTACATTAATAAAAAATATGCAACTACAGATTGGTGTATAAGAGTATTTAAGAAAGCATTACTAATTACATGGGAAAGGAACTAGTTATACTAAACCATTAAACAACTATAGTTCTATTGTTTTAACGCACTCCTAAACCAATCTAATAAAATATGATTGTAATTATCATTAGAATCACAACAATGAATCAAAAATAGAACATAGTATCATTAGTGTGATTTGAACTTAAAAGCAAACATATAACCACACGAATAACTCCTAAAATCAATCAATGCCTACCCGAAACTCATCAGAAAACTCCATAACCATCTTTGAACACTCCTGCATCAGAAATCAACTAAATCCATCTTAATAACAACCGTCGATCTACAGAAACCGTTATTGACAATTAAAACAAGGAAACTAGTTGTAAATTACCATGAAACTACTCGTATCCATTTAATAAGAATCAATAATCAAATTAAAATGGTGGAATAAAAGTAATCAGACGAATAAACATAATGCTTGATGAATCAAAAGGAAGTTAAATCAATGTAACGTGATCAAGTAAATAAGATTTTCTTGTACGTCAATCAAAATTATGCAACTACAGATTGACGTATAAGAGTATTTACGAAAGCATTACTAAATACATGAGAAAGGAACTTGTTATACTTAAACCTTAAACAAATATAGTTCTATGGTTTGAACGCACTTCTAAACCAATGTAATCAAATATGAATATAATTATCATTAGAATCACAACAGTGAATCACAAATGGAACATAGAATCATTAGTGTTATTTGAAACCAAAACCGAACATATAACCACACGAATAACTCCTAAAATCAATCCACTCCTACCCGAAACTCATCTGAAGACTCCATAACCATCTTCGAACACTCTTGCCTTAGAAATCCACTATATCCATCTTAATAACAACTGTTGATCTACAGAAACTATTATTGGCCATTAAGACAAGGAAGCTAGTTGTAAAGGACCACAGAACTACTCGTATCCACTTAATAAGAATCAATAATCAAATTACAGTGGTGGAATGAAAGTAATTAGACAAACAACAAGAAGCGTAATGTGTAATGGATCAAAATGAAGTTAAATCTATGTTGCATGATCAAGTAAATAAGATTTTCTTGTACATTAATCAAAAATATGCAACTACAGATTGGTGTATAAGAGTATTTAAGAAAGCATTACTAATTACATGGAAAGGAACTAGTTATACTAAACCATTAAACAACTATAGTTCTATTGTTTTAACGCACTTCTAAACCAATCTAATCAAATATGATTATAATTATCATCAGAATCATAACAATGAATCAAAAATAGAACATAGTATCATTAGTGTGATTTGAACTTAAAAGCAAACATATAACCACACGAATAACTCCTAAAATCAATCCATGGCTACCCGAAACTCATCAGAAAACTCCATAACCATCTCTGAACACTCCTGCCTCAGAAATCAACTAAATCCATCTTAATAACAACCGTCGATCTACAGAAACCATTATTGACAATTAAAACAAGGAAACTAGTTGTAAATTACCATGAAACTACTCGTATCCATTTAATAAGAATCAATAATCAAATTACAATGGTGGAATAAAAGTAATCAGACGAATAAACATATTGCTTGATGAATCAAAAGGAAGTTAAATCAATGTAACATGATCAAGTAAATAAGATTTTCTTGTACGTCAATCAAAATTATGCAACTACAGATTGGCGTATAAGAGTATTTACGAAAGAATTACTAAATACATGAGAAAGGAACTTGTTATACTTAAACATTAAATAAATATAGTTCTATGGTTTGAACGCACTTCTAAACCAATGTAATCAAATATGAATATAATTATCATTAGAATCACAACAATGAATCACAAATGCAACATAGAATCATTAGTGTGATTTGAAAACAAGACCGAACATATAACCACACGAATAACTCCTAAAATCAATCCACTCCTACCCGAAACTCATTTGAAGACACCATAACCATCTTCGAACACTCTTGCCATAGAAATCCACTATATCCATCTTAATAACAACTGTTGATCTACAAAAACTATTATTAACCATTAAGACAAGGAAACTAGTTGTAAAGGACCACAGAACTACTCGTATCCACTTAATAAGAATCAATAATCAAATTACAGTGATGGAATGAAAGTAATTAGACAAAGAACAAGAAACGTAATGTGTAATGGATCAAAATGAAGTTAAATCTATGTTGCATGATCAAGTAAATAAGATTTTCTCGTACATTAATCAAAAATATGCAACTACAGACTGGTGTATAATAGTATTTAAGAAAGCATTACTAATTACATAGGAAAGGAACTAGTTATACTAAACCATTAAACAACTATAGTTTTATTGTTTTAACGTACTCCTAAACCAATCTAATCAAATATGATTGTAATTATCATCAGAATCACAACAATGAATCAAAAATAGAACATAGTATCATTAGTGTGATTTGAACTTAAAAGCAAACATATAACCACACGAATAACTCCTAAAATCAATCCATGCCTACCCGAAACTCATCAGAAAACTCCATAACCATCTTTGAACACTCCTGCCTCAGAAATCAACTAAATCCATCTTAATAACAACTGTCGATCTACAGAAACCTTTATTGACAATTAAAACAAGGAAACTAGTTGTAAAGTACCATGAAACTACTCGTATCCATTTAATAAGAATCAATAATCAAATTACAGTGGTGGAATGAAAGTAATCAGACGAATAAACATAATGCTTGATGAATCAAAAGGAAGTTAAATCAATGTAACATGATCAAGTAAATAAGATTTTCTTGTACGTCAATCAAAATTATGCAACTGCACATTGGCGTATAAGAGTATTTACGAAAGCATTACTAAATACATGAGAAAGGAACTTTTTATACTTAAACATTAAACAAATATAGTTCTATGGTTTGAATGCACTTCCAAAACAATGTTATCAAATATGAATATAATTATCATTAGAATCACAACAATGAATCACAAATGGAACATATAATCATTAGTGTGATTTGAAACCAAAACCGAACATATAACCACACGAATAACTCCTAAAATCAATCCACTCCTACCCGAAACTCATCTGAAGACTCCATAACCATCTTCGAACACTCTTACCTTAGAAATCCACTATATCTATCTTAATAACAACTGTTGATCTACAGAAACTATTATTGACCATTAAGACAAGGAAACTAGTTGTAAAGGACCACAAAACTACTCGTATCCACTTAATAAGAATCAATAATCAAATTACAGTGGTGGAATGAAAGTAATTAGACAAACAACAAGAAACGTAATATGTAATGGATCAAAATGAAGTTAAATCTATGTTGCATGATCAAGTAAATAAGATTTTCTCGTACATTAATCAAAAATATGCAACTACAGATTGGTGTATAAGAGTATTTAAGAAAGCATTACTAATTACATGGGAAAGGAACTAGTTATACTAAACCATTAAACAACTATAGTTATATTGTTTTAACGCACTTCTTAACCAGTCTAATCAAATATGATTATAATTATCATCAGAATCACAACAATGAATCAAAAATAGAACATAGTATCATTAGTGTGATTTGAACTTAAAAGCAAACATATAACTAAACGAATAACTCCTAAAATCAATCCATGCCTACCCGAAACTCATCAGAAAATTCCATAACCATCTTTGAACACTCCTGCCTCAGAAATCAACTAAATCCATCTTAATAACAACTGTCGATCTACAGAAACCGTTATTGACAATTAAAACAAGGAAACTAGCTGTAAAGTACCATGAAACTACTCGTATCCATTTAATAAGAATCAATAATCAAATTACAATGGTGGAATGAAAGTAATCAGACGAATAAACATAATGCTTGATGAATCAAAAGGAAGTTAAATCAATGTAACATGATCAAGTAAATAAGATTTTCTTGTACGTCAATCAAAATTATGCAACTACAGATTGGCGTATAAGAGTATTTACGAAAGCATTACTAAATACATGAGAAAGGAACTTGTTATACTTAAACATTAAATAAATATAGTTCTATGGTTTGAACGCACTTCTAAACCAAAGCAATCAAATATGAATATAATTATCATTAGAATCACAACAATGAATCACAAATGCAACATAGAATCATTAGTGTGATTTGAAAACAAGACCGAACATATAACCACAGGAATAACTCCTAAAATCAATCCACTCCTACCCGAAACTCATCTGAAGACTCCATAACCATCTTCAAACACTCTTGCCATAGAAATCCACTATATCCATCTTAATAACAACTATTGATCTACAAAAACTATTATTGACCATTAAGACAAGGAAACTAGTTGTAAAGGACCACAGAACTACTCGTATCCACTTAATAAGAATCAATAATCAAATTACGGTGGTGGAATGAAAGTAATTAGACAAACAACAACAAACGTAATGAGTAATGGATCAAAATGAAGTTAAATATATGTTGCATGATCAAGTAAATAAGATTTTCTTGTACATTAATCAAAAATATGCAACTACAGACTAGTGTATAAGAGTATTTAAGAAAGCATTACTAATTACATAGGAAAGGAACTAGTAATACTAAACCATTAAACAACTATAGTTCTATTGTTTTAACGTACTCGTAAACCAATATAATCAAATATGATTGTAATTATCATCAGAATCACAACAATGAATCAAAAATAGAACATAGTATCATTAGTGTGATTTGAACTTAAAAGCAAACATATAACCACACGAATAACTATTAAAATTAATCCATGCCTACCCGAAACTCATCAGAAAACTCCATAACCATCTTTGAACACTCCTGCCTCAGAAATCAACTAAATCCATCTTAATAACAACTGTCGATCTATAGAAACCGTTATTGACAATTAAAACAAGGAAACTAGTTGTAAAGTACCATGAAACTACTCGTATCCATTTAATAAGAATCAAAATTATGCAACTACAGATTGGCTTATAAGAGTATTTACGAAAGCATTACTAAATACATGAGAAAGGAACTTGTTATGCTTAAACATTAAACAAATATAGTTCTATGGTTTGAACGCACTTCAAAACCAATGTAATCAAATATGAATATAATTATCAATAGAATCACAATAATGAATCACAAATGGAACATAGACTCATTAGTGTGATTTGAAACCAAAACCGAACATATAACCACACGAATAACTCCTAAAATTAATCCACTCCTATCCGAAACTCATCTGAAGACTCCATAACCATCTTCGAACTCTCTTGCTTTAGAAATCCACTATATCTATCTTAATAACAATGTTGATCTACAGAAACTATTATTGACCATTAAGACATGGAAACTAGTTGTAAAGGACTACAAAACTACTCGTATCTACTTAATAAGAATCAATAATCAAATTACAGTGGTGGAATGAAAGTAATTAGACAAACAACAAGAAACGTAATGTGTAATGGATCAAAATGAAGTTAAATCTATGTAGCTTGATTAAGTAAATAAGATTTTCTTGTAGATTAATCAAAAATATGCAACTACAGATTAGTGTATAAGAGTGTTTAAGAAAGCATTACTAATTACATGGGAAAGGAACTAGTTATACTAAACCATTAAACAACTATAGTTCTATTGTTTTAACGCACTTCTAAACCAATCTAATCAAATATGATTATAATTATCATCAGAATCACAACAATGAATCAAAAATAGAACATAGTATCATTAGTGTGATTTGAACTTAAAAGCAAACATATAACCACATGAATAATTCCTAAAATCAATCCATGGCTACCCGAAACTCATCAGAAAACTCCATAACCATCTTTGAACACTCCTGCCTCAGAAATCAACTAAATCCATCTTAATAACAACTGTTGATCTACAGAAAACGTTATTGACAATTAAAACAAGGAAACTAGTTGTAAAGTACCATGAAACTACTCGTATCCATTTAATAAGAATCAATAATCAAATTACAGTGTTGGAATGAAAGTTATCAGACAAATAAACATAATGCTTGATGAATCAAAAGGAAGTTAAATCAATGTCACATGATCAAGTAAATAAGATTTTCTTGTACGTGAATCAAAATTATGCAACTACATATTGGCGTATAAGAGGATTTACGAAAGCATTACTAAATACATGAGAAAGGAACTATTTATGCTTAAACATTAAACAAATATAGTTCTATGGTTTGAACGCACTTCAAAACTAATGTAATCAAATATGAATATAATTATCATTAGAATCACAACAATGAATCACAAATGGAACATATAATCATTAGTGTGATTTGAAACCAAAACCGAACATATAACCACACGAATAACTCCTAAAATCAATCCACTCCTACCCGAAACTTATCTGAAGACTCCATAACCATCTTCGAACACTCTTACCTTAGAAATCTACTATATCTATCTTAATAACAACTGTTGATCTACAGAAACTATTATTGACCATTTAAACAAGGAAACTAGTTGTAAAGGACCACAAAACTACTCGTATCCACATAATAAGAATCAATAATCAAATTACAGTGGTGGAATGAAAGTAATTAGACAAGCAACAAGAAACGTAATGTGTAATAGATCAAAATGAAGTTAAATCTATGTAGCTTGATCAAGTAAATAAGATTTTCTTGGACATTAATAAAAAATATGCAACTACAGATTGGTGTATAAGAGTATTTAAGAAAGCATTACTAATTACATGGCAAAAGAACTAGTTATACTAAACCATTAAACAACTATAGTTCTATTGTTTTAAAGCACTCCTAAACCAATTTAATCAAATATGATTATAATTATCATCATAATTATAACAATGAATCAAAATTAGAACATAGTATCATTAGTGTGATTTGAACTTAAAACCAAACATATAACTACACGAATAACTCCTAAAATCAATCCATGCCTACCCGAAACTCATCAGAAAATTCCATAACCATCTTTGAACACTCCTGCCTCAGAAATCAACTAAATCCATCTTAATAAAAACTGTCGATCTACAGAAACCGTTATTGACAATTAAAACAAGGAAACTAGTTGTAAATTACCATTAAACTACTCGTATCCATTTAATAAGAATCAATAATCAAATTACAATGGTGGAATGAAAGTAATCAGACGAATAAACATAATGCTTGAAGAATCAAAAGGAAGTTAAATCAATGTAACATGATCAAGTAAATAAGATTTTCTTGTACGTCAATCAAAATTATGCAACTACAGATTGGCGTATAAGAGTATTTACGAAAGCATTACTAAATACATGAGAAAGGAACTTGTTATGCTTAAACATTAAACAAATATAGTTCTATTGTTTGAACGCACTTCAAAACCAATGTAATCAAATATGAATATAATTATCATTAGAATCACAACAATGAATCACAAATGGAACATAGAATCATTAGTGTGATTTGAAACCAAAACCGAACATATAACCACACGAATAACTCCTAAAATCAATCCACTCCTACCCGAAACTCATCTGAAGACTCCATAACCATCTTCGAACACTCTTACCTTAGAAATCCACTATATCTATCTTAATAACAACTGTTGATCTACAGAAACTATTATTGACCATTAAGACATGGAAACTAGTTGTAATGGACCACAAAACTACTCGTATCCACTTAATAAGAATCAATAATCAAATTACAGTGGTGGAATGAAAGTAATTAGACAAACAACAAAAAACGTAATGTGTAATGGATCAAAATGAAGTTAAATCTATGTAGCTTGATAAAGTAAATAAGATTTTCTTGTAGATTAATCAAAAATATGCAGCTACAGATTGGTGTATAAGAGTATTTAAGCAAGCATTACTAATTACATGGGAAAGGAACTAGTTATACTAAACCATTAAACAACTATAGTTCTATTGTTTTAACGCACTTCTAAACCAATCTAATCAAATATGATTATAATTATCATCAGAATCACAACAATGAATCAAAAATAGAACATAGTATCATTCGTATGATTTGAGCTTAAAAGCAAACATATATCCACATCAATAATTCCTAAAATCAATCCATGTCAACTCGAAACTCATCAGAAAACTCCATAACCATCTTTGAACACTCCTGCCTCAGAAATCAACTAAATCCATCTTAGTAACAACTGTCGATCTACAGAAACCATTATTGACAATTAAAACAAGGAAACTAGTTGTAAAGTACCATGAAACTACTCGTATCTATTTAATAAGAATCAATAATCAAATTACAGTGGTGGAATGAAAGTAATCAAACGAATAAACATAATGCTTGATGAATCAAAAGGAAGTTAAATCAATGTAACATAATCAAGTAAATAAGATTTTCTTGTACATCAATCAAAATTATGCAATTACAAATTGGCGTATAAGAGTATTTACGAAAGCATTACTAAATACATGAGAAAGGAACTTGTTATACTTAAACATTAAACAAATATAGTTCTATGGTTTGAACGCACTTCAAAACCAATGTAATCAAATATGAATATAATTATCATTAGAATCACAACAATGAATCACAAATGAAACATAGAATCATTAGTGTGATTTGAAACCGAAACCGAACATATAACCACATGAATAACTCCTAAAATCAATCCACTCCTACCCGAAACTCATCTGAAGACTCCATAACCATCTTCGAACACTCTTGCCTTAGAAATCCACTATATCTATCTTAATAACAACTGTTGATCTAAAGAAACTATTATTGACCATTAAGACAAGGAAACTAGTTGTAAAGGACCACAAAACTACTCGTCTCCACTTAATAAGAATAAATAATCAAAATACGGTGGTGGAATGAAAGTAATTACACAAACAACAAGAAACGTAATGTGTAATGGATCAAAATGAAGTTAAATCTTTGTAGCATGATCAGGTAAATAAGATTTTCTTGTACATTAATAAAAAATATGCAACTACAGATTGGTGTATAAGAGTATTTAAGAAAGCATTACTAATTGCATGGGAAAGGAACTAGTTATACTAAACCATTAAGCAACTATAGTTCTATTGTTTTAACACACTTCTAAACCAATCTAATCAAATATGATTATAATTATCATCAGAATCACAACAATGAATCAAAAATAGAACATAGTATCATTAGTGTGATTTGAACTTAAAAGCAAACATATAACCACACGAATAACTCCTAAAATCAATCCATGCCTACCCGAAACACATCAGAAAACTCCATAACCATCTTTGAACACTCCTGCCTCAGAAATCAACTAAATCCATCTTAGTAACAACTGTCGATCTATAGAAACCGTTATTGACAATTAAAACAAGGAAACTAGTTGTAAAGTACCATGAAACTACTCGTATCCATTTAATAAGAATCAATAATCAAATTATAGTGGTGGAATGAAAGTAATCAGACGAATAAACATAATGCTTGATGAATCAAAAGGAAGTTAAATCAATGTAACATGATCAAGTAAATAAGATTTTCTTGTACGTCAATCAAAATTATGCAACTACAAATTGGCGTATAAGAGTGTTTACGAAAGCATTACTAAATACATGAGAAAGGAACTTGTTATACTTAAACATTAAACAAATATAGTTCTATGGTTTGAACGCACTTCAAAACCAATGTAATCAAATATGAATAAAATTATCATTAGAATCACAACAATGAATCACAAATGGAACATAGAATCATTTGTGTGATTTGAAACCAAAATCGAACATATAACCACACGAATAACTTCTAAAATCAATCTACTCCTACCCGAAACTCATCTGAAGACTCCATAACCATCTTCGAACACTCTTGCCTTAGAAATCCACTATATCTATCTTAATAATAACTGTTGATCTATAGAAACTATCATTGACCATTAAAACAAGGAAACTAGTTGTAATGGACCACAAAACTACTCGTATCCACTTAATAAGAATAAATAATCAAATTACGGTGGTGGAATGAAAGTAGTTAGACAAACAACAAGAAACGTAATGTGTAATGGATCAAAATGAAGTTAAATCTATGTAGCTTGATCAAGTAAATAAGATTTTCTTGTACATTAATCAAAAATATGCAACTACAGATTGGTGTATAAGAATATTTAAGAAAGCATTACTAATTACATGGTGTAACAACCAGCTCCTAGGTCCAACCCTAACCCTAAATTTTATTTAACATTTTTTATCCATAGTATTATTATTATTATCATTTCTACATGATTATTTGATTACATGCTTGATTGCCTTAGATGATACCTTTATGCCTTGCCTTAGTCTAGAAATTAATAAGATAGTCCTTGAAAAGTATTAATTAGGTGATGAAATTTAATTTCAAGGTAAAATAAATCATTGATAATAACAATAAATCAAATTTCAATGTTGAATTATATATATAAATTCTTGCACTTAAAAACCTAAAAACAATAAACTACTACCAAATAACATTACCTAATAAAATTATACTACACTTAACCTACTTTAATTAATTAAATATAATTAAAATTCGAATTTATCCTCCTCCCAACCACCAAATCTGCCGCCCCCCTTAACCACCAACCACCTCCCACCCTTGAACCCCTCAAACATTTCATTTCACTCTCTTCTCCCCATACATGCAATTTCCCTCTTCTCTCCCTTCTCTCTCTCTCTTCCTCACGAAATTCTCTAGCCATCTCCACCTTATTCTCTGCATTTTCTTCTTCATCCTAGTTAGATAATCAAAGAACAACACCATCCAAGCATCGACCAAGCACAAAACAAGCAAGAAAGTGAGTTTTGGCGAGTTTTCAAGCTAGGTACTTGCAAGAACAGAAGGTTACAGCTTGAGCTCGTGATTCAACAGCCTTCAAACTCTCAAAATCATCTCTAAAACGTGGAACATCTGAAGTGTAAGTATCAATGTACCCGAATGAGGCTATTTCTTGAGTTTTACACCTTTATTCTATCAAAAATCTTACTTTCTTTGTTCTAACAGAAACTTGCTGCTATAACCTTGTTTTTGATGAGCTGTTAACTTCATTAAAGGTATATCTCATGATAGATTAGTGAATCTTTGGATGGTGCACAAGTTTTCACCTTGAAAACCATCTTTTTCATGGTTTTAGCACCAAAAAGCCACCTGTTTTGAAAAGCCTTTCAACCCATGTTAAAAACCTGCTCTAAAACAGTTTATGAACTCCTTATGAAGCTGGTCTAAAAGTTACATAATGATTTGGTGATGATTATGCTTGAAACATATCGATTACACATGTGTAAAAGGTGATTAACACCCTCTAAAAGCATCAAGGGTGACTTGTATGTATAATCCGTGAGTTGAAGTTTTGTTCGAGTAGTTTGATGATATTAAACCTGTAAAATTCGTGACTTGGGGTAAACATTATGAAAAGCATGGTAAAATGGTCTAAATGAGGTAAATCTAGGACCCGAAAAGTGGTAAAATTGAAAGCTATTGGTTAAACTTAACAAATATCAAATTTTATAATTTCCAGGCCCTAAAATATATATTTTAGTATTAAAAACCGAATTTGGTGATTTATTGGGTTAAACTGTAATTTTTATGAATTTAATTAGCAAAATAGACCTAAACCGGGAGATTTTGGAGAAAATTTCTAAAAATTGTGTAACAAGTATAAAATCATGGAATTAATGAAATTTCAGTAACTTAGTGACCTCAAGGTGGTAATTTGGTAAAATTTTGAAGAAAAATTAACTTAGAATGTTCGGTTTCGATTAAAAATGAGTTTACAAACGATTTCTTACAAACCAAAGCCTTTGGCTATAATGACTCAAAAATCCCATTTAAAACAGATTAAAAAGTTTATTAGAAGTGTTTAAAAAGTAATACATAAGTCTTATGGGTTAAAAACTAAAATATAATCAAAACTAGACGATAAATTGTCGTTTTAACCGTAACCGGTAGCTAGATATAGGTATTTTAAATTCTCCAAATTAAAATACTGAAATTTTGGGTTAAAATAGGTCATTTTAAGTATGTAAAACTTCTGGAAATTATTAAGAGCCATAATGGCTCATGAAATGATAGAAATCAAACTTTAGGGTAAAAACTATAAATTATGAAACTTGAGGGACTAAAGTGTAATTCTGTAATTTCACCATAAATTGATCAATATATGACTAAAATTTCTTGTTAAACTTATCATCATCTTATCAAACTGATTTAAATCATAAAAACATGTTAGTTACATAAAAAAATACAACTTACCTAAAAAGGAAACTTTTTAAACGCAATTGTTAAAGAACCAAAGTTAGTTGAACTTTTAACCATAAATTAACCTAGTTACTCTTATAATGACCATAGATCATTTAGCTTATTACTTGAATCATGATGATAGGGTGCTAGGAATTGAATCTATCTTTGCTCAAGGAATCATTGACTTAACCCTAAGGTGAGTTCTAGTGTCCCCTTTTTACTACTGTTTTGGGATGAAACATGCTATGCTTAAACTGAAATCATTTATGAGCTATTGTATGATTCTTGTATGTTGTGGTTAATGTTGAACCTGCTTTTAATTGTATCACAATCATTAATTCTTGTGTGAACCGCTTGTTCTATATGGGTAGATCTACTTGGGGAATCCCCCACACACAGTGCCTTCCCTCATGAATGGGAAGGGTACCACACTGAGATCCTGCGGGGTCGTTTGTGTCATGTGACAGGTATTATAAGATACTAAGGTGAACCATCCAGCAGGTATGGTTCACTATTTAAGGCTCAGTTATCACTATGGGTTAACCGGTATTAACACAAATTTAGAAGAGGCTAGCCGGGACTGAGTGCTGGGTTGATTGTGACCCCACAACAGTGATACTTATGATTCTAAAATTTATTCATGGATTCTAAGGAGTCTTTTTGTTTTTAAACTTTAAGCACTTGAATTCACCAACTTTTTAGTTGACACAAAAATCTTTTGAGCATGTTTCAGGTAATCCTTGATGGAAGCTTGGGTATAGTTGGAGAACCACTTTGGATGATCTAGTTCCGTGACCACCGCATGTCATTAAGTAGTTTGAATCTAGGATTGGACAACTTGTTTGGGTGTTTGTTGAACTTATGAATTTATTTTAATTTGGATTAATCCTGTTATGACCCGGCTTTGACCGTTGTAATTGGGTTGTTAAAACTTTTATTGTAGTGCCATGTGATTTCTTTCCTTGTGTGCTCTTTTGATTGTTAGTTTCCGCTGCCATATATGTTGCCAGTCTGTGACGTCCCACCCTACTTGGGCCCGGGGTGTGACACATGGGAAAGGAACTAGTTATACTAAACCATTAAACAACTATAGTTCTATTGTTTTAACGCACTTCTAAACCAATCTAATCAAATATGATTATAATTATCATCAGAATCACAACAATGAATCAAAAATAGAACATAGTATCATTAGTGTGATTTGAACTTAAAAGCAAACATATAACCACACGAATAACTCCTAAAATCAATCCATGCCTACCCAAAACTCATCAGAAAACTCCATAACCATCTTTGAACACTCCTGCCTCAGAAATCAACTAAATCCATCTTAATAACAACTGTCGATCTACAGAAATCGTTATTGACAATTAAAACAAGGAAACTAGTAGTAAAGTACCATGAAACTACTCGTATCCATTTAATAAGAATCAATAATCAAATTATAGTGGTGGAATGAAAGTAATCAGATAAATAAGCATAATGCTTGATGAATCAAAAGGAAGTTAAATCAATGTAACATGATCAAGTAAATAAGATTTTCTTGTACGTCAATCAAAATTATGCAACTACAAATTGGCGTATAAGAGTATTTATGAAAGCATTACTAAATACATGAAAAAGGAACTTGTTATACTTAAACATTAAACAAATATAGTTCTATGGTTTGAACGCACTTCAAAACCAATGTAATAGAAAATGAATATAATTATCATTAGAATCACAACAATGAATCACAAATGGAACATAGAATCATTAGCGTGATTTGAAACCAAAACCGAACATATAACCACACGAAAAACTCCTAATATCAATCCACTCCTACCCGAAACTCATCTGAAGACTCCATAACCATCTTCGAACACTCTTGCCTTAGAAATCCACTATATCTATCTTAATAACAACTGTTGATCTACAGAAACTATTATTGACCATTAAGACAAGGAAACTAGTTGTAAAGGACAATAAAACTACTCGTATCCACTTAATAAAAATCAATAATCAAATTACAGTGGTGGAATGAAAGTAATTAGACAAACAACAAGAAACGTAATGTGTAATGGATCAAAATGAAGTTAAATCTATGTAGCTTGATCAAGTAAATAAGATTTTCTTGTACATTAATCAAAAATATGCAATTACAGATTGGTGTATAAGAGTATTTAAGAAACCATTACTAATTACATGGGAAAGGAACTAGTTATACTAAACCATTAAACAACTATAGTTCTATTGTTTTAACGTACTTCTAAACCAATCTAATCGAATATGATTATAATTATCATCAGAATCACAACAATGAATCAAAAATAGAACATAGTATCATTAGTGTGATTTGAACTTAAAAGCAAACATATAACCACACGAATAACTCCTGAAATCAATCCATGCCTACCCGAAACTCATCAGAAAACTTCATAACCATCTTTGAACACTCCTGCCTCAGAAATCAACTAAATCCATCTTAATAACAACTGTCGATCTCAAGAAACCATTATTAACAATTAAAACAAGGAAACTAGTTGTAAAGTACCATGAAACTACTCGTATCCATTTAATAAGAATCAATAATCAAATTACAGTGGTGGAATGAAATTAATCAGACGAATAAACATAATGCTTGACGAATCAAAAGGAAGTTAAATCAATGTAACATGATCAAGTAAATAAGATTTTCTTGTACGTCAATCAAAATTATGCAACTACAGATTGGCGTATAAGAGTATTTACGAAAGCGTTACTAAATACATGAGAAAGGAACTTGTTATACTTAAACATTAAACAAATATAGTTCTATGGTTTGAACGCACTTCTAAACCAATGTAATCAAATATGAATATAATTATCATTAGAATCACAACAATGAATCACAAATGCAACATAGAATCATTAGTGTGATTTGAAACCAAAACCGAACATATAACCACTCGAATAACTCCTAAAATCAATCCACTCCTACCCGAAACTCATCTGAAGACTCCATAACCATCTTTGAACACTCTTGCCTTAGAAATCCACTATATCTATCTTAATAACAACTGTTGATCTACAGAAACTATTATTGACCATTAAGACAAGTAAACTAGTTGTAAAGGACCACAAAACTAGTTGTATTCACTTAATAATAATCAATAATCAAATTACAGAGGTGGAATGAAAGTAATTAAGATTTTCTTGTACATTAATCAAAAATATGCAACTACAGATTGGTGTATAAGAGTATTTAAGGAAGCATTACTAATTACATGGGAAAGTAACTAGTTATACTAAACCATTAAACAACTATAGTTCTATTGTTTTAACGCACTTCTAAACCAATCTAATTAAATATGATTATAATTATCATCAGAATCACAACAATGAATCAAAAATAGAACATAGTATCATTAGTGTGATTTGAACTTAAAAGCAAACAAATAACCACACGAATAACTCCTAAAATCAATCCATGCCTACCCAAAACTCATCAGAAAACTTCATAACCATCTTTGAACACTCCTGCCTCAGAAATCAACTAAATCCATCTTAATAACAACTGTCGATCTACAGAAACCGTTATTGACAATTAAAACAAGGAAACTAGTTGTAAAGTACCATGAAACTACTCGTATCCATTTAATAAGAATCAATAATCAAATTATAGTGGTGGAATGAAAGTAATCAGATAAATAAACATAATGCTTGATGAATCAAAAGGAAGTTAAATCAATGTAACATGATCAAGTAAATAAGATTTTCTTGTACGTCAATCAAAATTATGCAACTACAAATTGGCCTATAAGAGTATTTATGAAAGCATTACTAAATACATGAAAAAGGAACTTGTTATACTTAAACATTAAACAAATATAGTTCTATGGTTTGAACGCACTTCAAAACCAATGTAATAAAAAATGAATATAATTATCATTAGAATCACAATAATGAATCACAAATGGAACATAGAATCATTAGCGTGATTTGAAACCAAAACCGAACATATAACCACACGAAAAACTCCTAATATCAATCCACTCCTACCCGAAACTCATCTGAAGACTCCATAACCATCTTCGAACACTCTTGCCTTAGAAATCCACTATATCTATCTTAATAACAACTGTTGATCTACAGAAACTATTATTGACCATTAAGACAAGGAAACTAGTTGTAAAGGACAATAAAACTACTCGTATCCACTTAATAAGAATCAATAATCAAATTACAGTGGTGGAATGAAAGTAATTAGACAAACAACAAGAAACGTAATGTGTAATGGATCAAAATGAAGTTAAATCTATGTAGCTTGATCAAGTAAATAAGATTTTCTTGTACATTAATCAAAAATATGCAATTACAGATTGGTGTATAAGAGTATTTAAGAAACCATTACTAATTACATGGGAAAGGAACTAGTTATACTAAACCATTAAACAACTATAGTTCTATTGTTTTAACGTACTTCTAAACCAATCTAATCGAATATGATTATAATTATCATCAGAATCACAACAATGAATCAAAAATAGAACATAGTATCATTAGTGTGATTTGAACTTAAAAGCAAACATATAACCACACGAATAACTCCTGAAATCAATCCATGCCTACCCGAAACTCATCAGAAAACTTCATAACCATCTTTGAACACTCCTGCCTCAGAAATCAACTAAATCCATCTTAATAACAACTGTCGATCTCAAGAAACCATTATTAACAATTAAAACAAGGAAACTAGTTGTAAAGTACCATGAAACTACTCGTATCCATTTAATAAGAATCAATAATCAAATTACAGTGGTGGAATGAAATTAATCAGACGAATAAACATAATGCTTGACGAATCAAAAGGAAGTTAAATCAATGTAACCTGATCAAGTAAATAAGATTTTCTTGTACGTCAATCAAAATTATGCAACTACAGATTGGCGTATAAGAGTATTTACGAAAGCGTTACTAAATACATGAGAAAGGAACTTGTTATACTTAAACATTAAACAAATATAGTTCTATGGTTTGAACGCACTTCTAAACCAATGTAATCAAATATGAATATAATTATCATTAGAATCACAACAATGAATCACAAATGCAACATAGAATCATTAGTGTGATTTGAAACCAAAACCGAACATATAACCACTCGAATAACTCCTAAAATCAATCCACTCCTACCCGAAACTCTTCTGAAGACTCCATAACCATCTTCGAACACTCTTGCCTTAGAAATCCACTATATCTATCTTAATAACAACTGTTGATCTACAGAAACTATTATTGACCATTAAGACAAGTAAACTAGTTGTAAAGGACCACAAAACTAGTCGTATTCACTTAATAAGAATCAATAATCAAATTACAGAGGTGGAATGAAAGTAATTAAGATTTTCTTGTACATTAATCAAAAATATGCAACTACAGATTGGTGTATAAGAGTATTTAAGGAAGCATTACTAATTACATGGGAAAGTAACTAGTTATACTAAACCATTAAACAACTATAGTTCTATTGTTTTAACGCACTTCTAAACCAATCTAATTAAATATGATTATAATTATCATCAGAATCACAACAATGAATCAAAATAGAACATAGTATCATTAGTGTGATTTGAACTTAAAAGCAAACATATAACCACACGAATAACTCCTAAAATCAATCCATGCCTACCCAAAACTCATCAGAAAACTCCATAACCATCTTTGAACACTCCTGCCTCAGAAATCAACTAAATCCATCTTAATAACAACTGTCGATCTACAGAAACCGTTATTGATAATTAAAACAAGGAAACTAGTTGTAAAGTACCATGAAACTACTCGTATCCATTTAATAAGAATCAATAATCAAATTATAGTGGTGGAATGAAAGTAATCAGATAAATAAACATAATGCTTGATGAATCAAAAGGAAGTTAAATCAATGTAACATGATCAAGTAAATAAGATTTTCTTGTACGTCAATCAAAATTATGCAACTACAAATTGGCGTATAAGAGTATTTATGAAAGCATTACTAAATACATGAAAAAGGAACTTGTTATACTTAAACATTAAACAAATATAGTTCTATGGTTTGAACGCACTTCAAAACCAATGTAATAAAAAATGAATATAATTATCATTAGAATCACAACAATGAATCACAAATGGAACATAGAATCAGTAGTGTGATTTGAAACCAAAACCGAACAAATAACCACACGAATAACTCCTAATATCAATCCACTCCTACCCGAAACTCATCTGAAGACTCCATAACCATCTTCAAACACTCTTGCCTTTGAAATCCACTATATCTATCCTAATAACAACTGTTGATCTACAGAAACTATTATTGACCATTAAGACAAGGAAACTAGTTGTAAAGGACCATAAAACTACTCGTATCCAGTAAATAAGAATCAATAATCAAATTACAGTGGTGGAATGAAAGTAATTAGACAAACAACAAGAAACGTAATGTGTAATGGATCAAAATGAAGTTAAATCTATGTAGCTTGATCAAGTAAATAAGATTTTCTTGTACATTAATCAAAAATATGCAATTACAGATTGGTGTATAAGAGTATTTAAGAAACCATTACTAATTACATGGGAAAGGAACTAGTTATACTAAACCATTAAACAACTATAGTTCTATTGTTTTAACGTACTTCTAAACCAATCTAATCGAATATGATTATAATTATCATCAGAATCACAACAATGAATCAAAAATAGAACATAGTATCATTAGTGTGATTTGAACTTAAAAGCAAACATATAACCACACGAATAACTCCTGAAATCAATCCATGCTTACCCGAAACTCATCAGAAAACTTCATAACCATCTTTGAACACTCCTGCCTCAGAAATCAACTAAATCCATCTTAATAACAACTGTCGATCTCAAGAAACCATTATTAACAATTAAAACTGGGAAACTAGTTGTAAAGTACCATGAAACTACTCGTATCCATTTAATAAGAATCAATAATCAAATTACAGTGGTGGAATGAAATTAATCAGACGAATAAACATAATGCTTGACGAATCAAAAGGAAGTTAAATCAATGTAACATGATCAAGTAAATAAGATTTTCTTGTACGTCAATCAAAATTATGCAACTACAGATTGGCGTATAAGAGTATTTACGAAAGCGTTACTAAATACATGAGAAAGGAACTTGTTATACTTAAACATTAAACAAATATAGTTCTATGGTTTGAACGCACTTCTAAACCAATGTAATCAAATATGAATATAATTATCATTAGAATCACAACAATGAATCACAAATGCAACATAGAATCATTAGTGTGATTTGAAACCAAAACCGAACATATAACCACTCGAATAACTCCTAAAATCAATCCACTCCTACCCGAAACTCATCTGAAGACTCCATAACCATCTTCGAACACTCTTGCCTTAGAAATCCACTATATCTATCTTAATAACAACTGTTGATCTACAGAAACTATTATTGACCATTAAGACAAGTAAACTAGTTGTAAAGGACCACAAAACTAGTCGTATTCACTTAATAAGAATCAATAATCAAATTACAGAGGTGGAATGAAAGTAATTAAGATTTTCTTGTACATTAATCAAAAATATGCAACTACAGATTGGTGTATAAGAGTATTTAAGGAAGCATTACTAATTACATGGGAAAGTAACTAGTTATACTAAACCATTAAACAACTATAGTTCTATTGTTTTAACGCACTTCTAAACCAATCTAATTAAATATGATTATAATTATCATCAGAATCACAACAATGAATCAAAAATAGAACATAGTATCATTAGTGTGATTTGAACTTAAAAGCAAACATATAACCACACGAATAACTCCTAAAATCAATCCATGCCTACCCAAAACTCATCAGAAAACTCCATAACCATCTTTGAACACTCCTGCCTCAGAAATCAACTAAATCCATCTTAATAACAACTGTCGATCTACAGAAACCGTTATTGATAATTAAAACAAGGAAACTAGTTGTAAAGTACCATGAAACTACTCGTATCCATTTAATAAGAATCAATAATCAAATTATAGTGGTGGAATGAAAGTAATCAGATAAATAAACATAATGCTTGATGAATCAAAAGGAAGTTAAATCAATGTAACATGATCAAGTAAATAAGATTTTCTTGTACGTCAATCAAAATTATGCAACTACAAATTGGCGTATAAGAGTATTTATGAAAGCATTACTAAATACATGAAAAAGGAACTTGTTATACTTAAACATTAAACAAATATAGTTCTATGGTTTGAACGCACTTCAAAACCAATGTAATAAAAAATGAATATAATTATCATTAGAATCACAACAATGAATCACAAATGGAACATAGAATCATTAGTGTGATTTGAAACCAAAACCGAACAAATAACCACACGAATAACTCCTAATATCAATCCACTCCTACCCGAAACTCATCTGAAGACTCCATAATCATCTTCAAACACTCTTGCCTTTGAAATCCACTATATCTATCCTAATAACAACTGTTGATCTACAGAAACTATTATTGACCATTAAGACAAGTAAACTAGTTGTAAAGGACCATAAAACTACTCGTATCCACTTAATAAGAATCAATAATCAAATTACAATGGTGGAATGAAAGTAATTAGACAAACAACAAGAAATGTAATGTGTAATGGATCAAAATGAAGTTAAATCTATGTAGCTTGATCAAGAAAATAAGATTTTCTTGTACATTAATCAAAAATATGCAATTACTGATTGGTGTATAAGAGTATTTAAGAAACCATTACTAATTACATGGGAAAGGAACTAGTTATACTAAACCATTAAACAACTATAGTTCTATTGTTTTAACGCACTTCTAAACCAATCTAATCAAATATGATTATGATTATCATCAGAATCACAACAATGAATCAAAAATAGAACATAGTATCATTAGTGTGATTTGAACTTAAAAGCAAACATATAACCACACGAATAACTCCTAAAATCAATCCATGCCTACCCGAAACTCATCAGAAAACTCCATAACCATCTTTGAACACTCCTGCCTCAGAAATCAACTAAATCCATCTTAATAACAACTGTCGATCTACAGAAACCGTTATTGACAATTAAAACAAGGAAACTAGCTGTAAAGTACCATGAAACTACTCGTATCCATTTAATAAAAATCAATAATCAAATTATAGTGGTGGAATGAAAGTAATCAGATAAATAAACATAATGCTTGATGAATCAAAAGGAAGTTAAATCAATGTAACATGATCAAGTAAATAAGATTTTCTTGTACGTCAATCAAAATTATGCAACTACAAATTGGCGTATAAGAGTATTTATGAAAGCATTACTAAATACATGAAAAGGAACTTGTTATACTTAAACATTAAACAAATATAGTTCTATGGTTTGAACGCACTTCAAAACCAATGTAATAAAAAATGAATATAATTATCATTAGAATCACAACAATGAATCACAAATGGAACATAGAATCATTAGTGTGATTTGAAACCAAAACCGAACAAATAACCACACGAATAACTCCTAATATCAATCCACTCCTACCCGAAACTCATCTGAAGACTCCATAATCATCTTCAAACACTCTTGCCTTTGAAATCCACTATATCTATCCTAATAACAACTGTTGATCTACAGAAACTATTATTGACCATTAAGACAAGTAAACTAGTTGTAAAGGACCATAAAACTACTCGTATCCACTTAATAAGAATCAATAATCAAATTACAATGGTGGAATGAAAGTAATTAGACAAACAACAAGAAATGTAATGTGTAATGGATCAAAATGAAGTTAAATCTATGTAGCTTGATCAAGAAAATAAGATTTTCTTGTACATTAATCAAAAATATGCAATTACTGATTGGTGTATAAGAGTATTTAAGAAACCATTACTAATTACATGGGAAAGGAACTAGTTATACTAAACCATTAAACAACTATAGTTCTATTGTTTTAACGCACTTCTAAACCAATCTAATCAAATATGATTATGATTATCATCAGAATCACAACAATGAATCAAAAATAGAACATAGTATCATTAGTGTGATTTGAACTTAAAAGCAAACATATAACCACACGAATAACTCCTAAAATCAATCCATGCCTACCCGAAACTCATCAGAAAACTCCATAACCATCTTTGAACACTCCTGCCTCAGAAATCAACTAAATCCATCTTAATAACAACTGTCGATCTACAGAAACCGTTATTGACAATTAAAACAAGGAAACTAGCTGTAAAGTACCATGAAACTACTCGTATCCATTTAATAAAAATCAATAATCAAATTATAGTGGTGGAATGAAAGTAATCAGATAAATAAACATAATGCTTGATGAATCAAAAGGAAGTTAAATCAATGTAACATGATCAAGTAAATAAGATTTTCTTGTACGTCAATCAAAATTATGCAACTACAAATTGGCGTATAAGAGTATTTATGAAAGCATTACTAAATACATGAAAAGGAACTTGTTATACTTAAACATTAAACAAATATAGTTCTATGGTTTGAACACACTTCAAAACCAATGTAATAAAAAATGAATATAATTATCATTAGAATCACAACAATGAATCACAAATGGAACATAGAATCATTAGTATGATTTGAAACCAAAACCGAACAAATAACCACACGAATAACTCCTAATATCAATCCACTCCTACCCGAAACTCATCTGAAGACTCCATAACCATCTTCAAACACTCTTGCCTTAGAAATCCACTATATCTATCCTAATAACAACTGTTGATCTACAGAAACTATTATTGACCATTAAGACAAGGAAACTAGTTGTAAAGGACCATAAAACTACTCGTATCCACTTAATAAGAATCAATAATCAAATTACAGTGGTGGAATGAAAGTAATTAGGCAAACAACAAGAAACGTAATGTGTAATGGATCAAAATGAAGTTAAATCTATGTAGCTTGATCAAGAAAATAAGATTTTCTTGTACATTAATCAAAAATATGCAATTACAGATTGGTGTATAAGGGTATTTAAGAAACCATTACTAATTACATGGGAAAGGAACTAGTTATACTAAACCATTAAACAACTACAGTTCTATTGTTTTAACGCACTTCTAAACCAATCTAATCAAATATGATTATAATTATCATCAGAATCACAACAATGAATCAAAAATAGAACATAGTATCATTAGTGTGATTTGAACTTAAAAGCAAACATATAACCACACGAATAACTCCTAAAATCAATCCATGCCTACCCGAAACTCATCAGAAAACTTCATAACCATCTTTGAACACTCCTGCCTCAGAAATCAACTAAATCCATCTTAATAACAACTGTCGATCTCAAGAAACCATTATTAACAATTAAAACAAGGAAACTAGTTGTAAAGTACCATGAAACTACTCGTATCCATTTAATAAGAATCAATAATCAAATTACAGTGGTGGAATGAAAGTAATCAGACGAATAAACATAATGCTTGACGAATCAAAAGGAAGTTAAATCAATGTAACATGATCAAGTAAATAAGATTTTCTTGTACGTCAATCAAAATTATGCAACTACAGATTGGCGTATAAGAGTATTTACGAAAGCGTTACTAAATACATGAGAAAGGAACTTGTTATACTTAAACATTAAACAAATATAGTTCTATGGTTTGAACGCACTTCTAAACCAATGTAATCAAATATGAATATAATTATCATTAGAATCACAACAATGAATCACAAATGCAACATAGAATCATTAGTGTGATTTGAAACCAAAACCGAACAAATAACCACACGAATAACTCCTAATATCAATCCACTCCTACCCGAAACTCATCTGAAGACTCCATAACCATCTTCAAACACTCTTGCCTTTGAAATCCACTATATCTATCCTAATAACAACTGTTGATCTACAGAAACTATTATTGACCATTAAGACAAGGAAACTAGTTGTAAAGGACCATAAAACTACTCGTATCCACTTAATAAGAATCAATAATCAAATTACAATGGTGGAATGAAAGTAATTAGACAAACAACAAGAAATGTAATGTGTAATGGATCAAAATGAAGTTAAATCTATGTAGCTTGATCAAGAAAATAAGATTTTCTTGTACATTAATCAAAAATATGCAATTACTGATTGGTGTATAAGAGTATTTAAGAAACCATTACTAATTACATGGGAAAGGAACTAGTTATACTAAACCATTAAACAACTATAGTTCTATTGTTTTAACGCACTTCTAAACCAATCTAATCAAATATGATTATGATTATCATCAGAATCACAACAATGAATCAAAAATAGAACATAGTATCATTAGTGTGATTTGAACTTAAAAGCAAACATATAACCACACGAATAACTCCTAAAATCAATCCATGCCTACCCGAAACTCATCAGAAAACTCCATAACCATCTTTGAACACTCCTGCCTCAGAAATCAACTAAATCCATCTTAATAACAACTGTCGATCTACAGAAACCGTTATTGACAATTAAAACAAGGAAACTAGCTGTAAAGTACCATGAAACTACTCGTATCCATTTAATAAAATCAATAATCAAATTATAGTGGTGGAATGAAAGTAATCAGATAAATAAACATAATGCTTGATGAATCAAAAGGAAGTTAAATCAATGTAACATGATCAAGTAAATAAGATTTTCTTGTACGTCAATCAAAATTATGCAACTACAAATTGGCGTATAAGAGTATTTATGAAAGCATTACTAAATACATGAAAAAGGAACTTGTTATACTTAAACATTAAACAAATATAGTTCTATGGTTTGAACACACTTCAAAACCAATGTAATAAAAAATGAATATAATTATCATTAGAATCACAACAATGAATCACAAATGGAACATAGAATCATTAGTATGATTTGAAACCAAAACCGAACAAATAACCACACGAATAACTCCTAATATCAATCCACTCCTACCCGAAACTCATCTGAAGACTCCATAACCATCTTCAAACACTCTTGCCTTAGAAATCCACTATATCTATCCTAATAACAACTGTTGATCTACAGAAACAATTGTTGACCATTAAGACAAGGAAACTAGTTGTAAAGGACCATAAAACTACTCGTATCCACTTAATAAGAATCAATAATCAAATTACAGTGGTGGAATGAAAGTAATTAGGCAAACAACAAGAAACGTAATGTGTAATGGATCAAAATGAAGTTAAATCTATGTAGCTTGATCAAGAAAATAAGATTTTCTTGTACATTAATCAAAAATATGCAATTACAGATTGGTGTATAAGGGTATTTAAGAAACCATTACTAATTACATGGGAAAGGAACTAGTTATACTAAACCATTAAACAACTACAGTTCTATTGTTTTAACGCACTTCTAAACCAATCTAATCAAATATGATTATAATTATCATCAGAATCACAACAATGAATCAAAAATAGAACATAGTATCATTAGTGTGATTTGAACTTAAAAGCAAACATATAACCACACGAATAACTCCTAAAATCAATCCATGCCTACCCGAAACTCATCAGAAAACTTCATAACCATCTTTGAACACTCCTGCCTCAGAAATCAACTAAATCCATCTTAATAACAACTGTCGATCTCAAGAAACCATTATTAACAATTAAAACAAGGAAACTAGTTGTAAAGTACCATGAAACTACTCGTATCCATTTAATAAGAATCAATAATCAAATTACAGTGGTGGAATGAAAGTAATCAGACGAATAAACATAATGCTTGACGAATCAAAAGGAAGTTAAATCAATGTAACATGATCAAGTAAATAAGATTTTCTTGTACGTCAATCAAAATTATGCAACTACAGATTGGCGTATAAGAGTATTTACGAAAGCGTTACTAAATACATGAGAAAGGAACTTGTTATACTTAAACATTAAACAAATATAGTTCTATGGTTTGAACGCACTTCTAAACCAATGTAATCAAATATGAATATAATTATCATTAGAATCACAACAATGAATCACAAATGCAACATAGAATCATTAGTGTGATTTGAAACCAAAACCGAACAAATAACCACACGAATAACTCCTAATATCAATCCACTCCTACCCGAAACTCATCTGAAGACTCCATAACCATCTTCAAACACTCTTGCCTTTGAAATCCACTATATCTATCCTAATAACAACTGTTGATCTACAGAAACTATTATTGACCATTAAGACAAGGAAACTAGTTGTAAAGGACCATAAAACTACTCGTATCCACTTAATAAGAATCAATAATCAAATTACAATGGTGGAATGAAAGTAATTAGACAAACAACAAGAAATGTAATGTGTAATGGATCAAAATGAAGTTAAATCTATGTAGCTTGATCAAGAAAATAAGATTTTCTTGTACATTAATCAAAAATATGCAATTACAGATTGGTGTATAAGAGTATTTAAGAAACCATTACTAATTACATGGGAAAGGAACTAGTTATACTAAACCGTTAAACAACTACAGTTCTATTGTTTTAACGCACTTCTAAACCAATCTAATAAAATATGATTATAATTATCATCAGAATCACAACAATGAATCAAAAATAGAACATAGTATCATTAGTGTGATTTGAACTTAAAAGCAAACATATAACCACACGAATAACTCCTAAAATCAATCCATGCCTACCCGAAACTCATCAGAAAACTTCATAACCATCTTTGAACACTCCTGCCTCAGAAATCAACTAAATCCATCTTAATAACAACTGTCGATCTCAAGAAACCATTATTAACAATTAAAACAAGGAAACTAGTTGTAAAGTACCATGAAACTACTCGTATCCATTTAATAAGAATCAATAATCAAATTACAGTGGTGGAATGAAAGTAATCAGACGAATAAACATAATGCTTGACGAATCAAAAGGAAGTTAAATCAATGTAACATGATCAAGTAAATAAGATTTTCTTGTATGTCAATCAAAATTATACAACTACAGATTGGCGTATAAGAGTATTTACGAAAGCGTTACTAAATACATGAGAAAGGAACTTGTTATACTTAAACATTAAACAAATATAGTTCTATGGTTTGAACGCACTTCTAAACCAATGTAATCAAATATGAATATAATTATCATTAGAATCACAACAATGAATCACAAATGCAACATAGAATCATTAGTGTGATTTGAAACCAAAACCGAACAAATAACCACACGAATAACTCCTAATATCAATCCACTCCTACCCGAAACTCATCTGAAGACTCCATAACCATCTTCAAACACTCTTGCCTTTGAAATCCACTATATCTATCCTAATAACAACTGTTGATCTACAGAAACTATTATTGACCATTAAGACAAGGAAACTAGTTGTAAAGGACCATAAAACTACTCGTATCCACTTAATAAGAATCAATAATCAAATTACAATGGTGGAATGAAAGTAATTAGACAAACAACAAGAAATGTAATGTGTAATGGATCAAAATGAAGTTAAATCTATGTAGCTTGATCAAGAAAATAAGATTTTCTTGTACATTAATCAAAATATGCAATTACAGATTGGTGTATAAGAGTATTTAAGAAACCATTACTAATTACATGGGAAAGGAACTAGTTATACTAAACCATTAAACAACTATAGTTCTATTGTTTTAACGCACTTCTAAACCAATCTAATCAAATATGATTATAATTATCATCAGAATCACAACAATGAATCAAAATAGAACATAGTATCATTAGTGTGATTTGAACTTAAAAGCAAACATATAACCACACGAATAACTCCTGAAATCAATCCATGCCTACCCGAAACTCATCAGAAAACTTCATAACCATCTTTGAACACTCCTGCCTCAGAAATCAACTAAATCCATCTTAATAACAACTGTCGATCTCAAGAAACCATTATTAACAATTAAAACAAGGAAACTAGTTGTAAAGTACCATGAAACTACTCGTATCCATTTAATAAGAATCAATAATCAAATTACAGTGGTGGAATGAAAGTAATCAGACGAATAAACATAATGCTTGACGAATCAAAAGGAAGTTAAATCAATGTAACATGATCAAGTAAATAAGATTTTCTTGTATGTCAATCAAAATTATACAACTACAGATTGGCGTATAAGAGTATTTACGAAAGCGTTACTAAATACATGAGAAAGGAACTTGTTATACTTAAACATTAAACAAATATAGTTCTATGGTTTGAACGCACTTCTAAACCAATGTAATCAAATATGAATATAATTATCATTAGAATCACAACAATGAATCACAAATGCAACATAGAATCATTAGTGTGATTTGAAACCAAAACCGAACATATAACCACACGAATAACTCCTAAAATCAATCCACTCCTACCCGAAACTCATCTGAAGACTCCATAACCATCTTCGAACACTCTTGCCTTAGAAATACACTATATCCATCTTACTAACAACTGTTGATCTTGAGAAACTATTATTGACCATTAAGACAAGGAAACTAGTTGTAAAGGACCACAAAACTACTCATATCCACATAATAAGAATCAATAATCAAATTACAGTGGTGGAATGAAAGCAATTAGACAAACAACAAGAAACATAATGTGTAATGGATCAAAATGAAGTTAAATCTATGTTGCATGATCAAGTAAATAAGATTTTCTTGTACATTAATCAAAAATATGCAACTACAGATTGGTGTATAAGAGTATTTAAGAAAGCATTACTAATTACATAGGAAAGGAACTATTTATACTAAACCATTAAACAACTATAGTTCTATTATTTTAACGCACTTCTAAACCAATCTAATCAAATATGATTATAACTATCATCAGAATCACAACAATGAATCAAAAATAGAACATAGTATCATTAGTGTGATTTGAACTTAAAAGCAAACATATAACCACACGAATAACTCCTAAAATCAATCCATGCCTACCCGAAACTCATCAGAAAACTCCATAACCATCTTTGAACACTCCTGCCTCAGAAATCAACTAAATCCATCTTAATAACAACTGTCGATCTACAGAAACCGTTATTGACAATTAAAACAAGGAAACTAGCTGTAAAGTACCATGAAACTACTCGTATCCATTTAATAAAAATCAATAATCAAATTATAGTGGTGGAATGAAAGTAATCAGATAAATAAACATAATGCTTGATGAATCAAAAGGAAGTTAAATCAATGTAACATGATCAAGTAAATAAGATTTTCTTGTACGTCAATCAAAATTATGCAACTACAAATTGGCGTATAAGAGTATTTATGAAAGCATTACTAAATACATGAAAAAGGAACTTGTTATACTTAAACATTAAACAAATATAGTTCTATGGTTTGAACACACTTCAAAACCAATGTAATAAAAAATGAATATAATTATCATTAGAATCACAACAATGAATCACAAATGGAACATAGAATCATTAGTATGATTTGAAACCAAAACCGAACAAATAACCACACGAATAACTCCTAATATCAATCCACTCCTACCCGAAACTCATCTGAAGACTCCATAACCATCTTCAAACACTCTTGCCTTAGAAATCCACTATATCTATCCTAATAACAACTGTTGATCTACAGAAACTATTATTGACCATTAAGACAAGGAAACTAGTTGTAAAGGACCATAAAACTACTCGTATCCACTTAATAAGAATCAATAATCAAATTACAGTGGTGGAATGAAAGTAATTAGGCAAACAACAAGAAACGTAATGTGTAATGGATCAAAATGAAGTTAAATCTATGTAGCTTGATCAAGAAAATAAGATTTTCTTGTACATTAATCAAAAATATGCAATTACAGATTGGTGTATAAGAGTATTTAAGAAACCATTACTAATTACATGGGAAAGGAACTAGTTATACTAAACCATTAAACAACTACAGTTCTATTGTTTTAACGCACTTCTAAACCAATCTAATCAAATATGATTATAATTATCATCAGAATCACAACAATGAATCAAAAATAGAACATAGTATCATTAGTGTGATTTGAACTTAAAAGCAAACATATAACCACACGAATAACTCCTAAAATCAATCCATGCCTACCCGAAACTCATCAGAAAACTTCATAACCATCTTTGAACACTCCTGCCTCAGAAATCAACTAAATCCATCTTAATAACAACTGTCGATCTCAAGAAACCATTATTAACAATTAAAACAAGGAAACTAGTTGTAAAGTACCATGAAACTACTCGTATCCATTTAATAAGAATCAATAATCAAATTACAGTGGTGGAATGAAAGTAATCAGACGAATAAACATAATGCTTGACGAATCAAAAGGAAGTTAAATCAATGTAACATGATCAAGTAAATAAGATTTTCTTGTACGTCAATCAAAATTATGCAACTACAGATTGGCGTATAAGAGTATTTACGAAAGCGTTACTAAATACATGAGAAAGGAACTTGTTATACTTAAACATTAAACAAATATAGTTCTATGGTTTGAACGCACTTCTAAACCAATGTAATCAAATATGAATATAATTATCATTAGAATCACAACAATGAATCACAAATGCAATATAGAATCATTAGTGTGATTTGAAACCAAAACCGAACAAATAACCACACGAATAACTCCTAATATCAATCCACTCCTACCCGAAACTCATCTGAAGACTCCATTACCATCTTCAAACACTCTTGCCTTTGAAATCCACTATATCTATCCTAATAACAACTGTTGATCTACAGAAACTATTATTGACCATTAAGACAAGGAAACTAGTTGTAAAGGACCATAAAACTACTCGTATCCACTTAATAAGAATCAATAATCAAATTACAATGGTGGAATGAAAGTAATTAGACAAACAACAAGAAATGTAATGTGTAATGGATCAAAATGAAGTTAAATCTATGTAGCTTGATCAAGAAAATAAGATTTTCTTGTACATTAATCAAAATATGCAATTACAGATTGGTGTATAAGAGTATTTAAGAAACCATTACTAATTACATGGGAAAGGAACTAGTTATACTAAACCATTAAACAACTATAGTTCTATTGTTTTAACGCACTTCTAAACCAATCTAATCAAATATGATTATAATTATCATCAGAATCACAACAATGAATCAAAAATAGAACATAGTATCATTAGTGTGATTTGAACTTAAAAGCAAACATATAACCACACGAATAACTCCTGAAATCAATCCATGCCTACCCGAAACTCATCAGAAAACTTCATAACCATCTTTGAACACTCCTGCCTCAGAAATCAACTAAATCCATCTTAATAACAACTGTCGATCTCAAGAAACCATTATTAACAATTAAAACAAGGAAACTAGTTGTAAAGTACCATGAAACTACTCGTATCCATTTAATAAGAATCAATAATCAAATTACAGTGGTGGAATGAAAGTAATCAGACGAATAAACATAATGCTTGACGAATCAAAAGGAAGTTAAATCAATGTAACATGATCAAGTAAATAAGATTTTCTTGTATGTCAATCAAAATTATACAACTACAGATTGGCGTATAAGAGTATTTACGAAAGCGTTACTAAATACATGAGAAAGGAACTTGTTATACTTAAACATTAAACAAATATAGTTCTATGGTTTGAACGCACTTCTAAACCAATGTAATCAAATATGAATATAATTATCATTAGAATCACAACAATGAATCACAAATGCAACATAGAATCATTAGTGTGATTTGAAACCAAAACCGAACATATAACCACACGAATAACTCCTAAAATCAATCCACTCCTACCCGAAACTCATCTGAAGACTCCATAACCATCTTCGAACACTCTTGCCTTAGAAATACACTATATCCATCTTACTAACAACTGTTGATCTTGAGAAACTATTATTGACCATTAAGACAAGGAAACTAGTTGTAAAGGACCACAAAACTACTCATATCCACATAATAAGAATCAATAATCAAATTACAGTGGTGGAATGAAAGCAATTAGACAAACAACAAGAAACATAATGTGTAATGGATCAAAATGAAGTTAAATCTATGTTGCATGATCAAGTAAATAAGATTTTCTTGTACATTAATCAAAAATATGCAACTACAGATTGGTGTATAAGAGTATTTAAGAAAGCATTACTAATTACATAGGAAAGGAACTATTTATACTAAACCATTAAACAACTATAGTTCTATTATTTTAACGCACTTCTAAACCAATCTAATCAAATATGATTATAACTATCATCAGAATCACAACAATGAATCAAAAATAGAACATAGTATCATTAGTGTGATTTGAACTTAAAAGCAAACATATAACCACACGAATAACTCCTAAAATCAATCCATGCCTACCCGAAACTCATCAGAAAACTCCATAACCATCTTTGAACACTCCTGCCTCAGAAATCAACTAAATCCATCTTAATAACAACTGTCGATCTACAGAAACCGTTATTGACAATTAAAACAAGGAAACTAGCTGTAAAGTACCATGAAACTACTCGTATCCATTTAATAAAAATCAATAATCAAATTATAGTGGTGGAATGAAAGTAATCAGATAAATAAACATAATGCTTGATGAATCAAAAGGAAGTTAAATCAATGTAACATGATCAAGTAAATAAGATTTTCTTGTACGTCAATCAAAATTATGCAACTACAAATTGGCGTATAAGAGTATTTATGAAAGCATTACTAAATACATGAAAAAGGAACTTGTTATACTTAAACATTAAACAAATATAGTTCTATGGTTTGAACACACTTCAAAACCAATGTAATAAAAAATGAATATAATTATCATTAGAATCACAACAATGAATCACAAATGGAACATAGAATCATTAGTATGATTTGAAACCAAAACCGAACAATAACCACACGAATAACTCCTAATATCAATCCACTCCTACCCGAAACTCATCTGAAGACTCCATAACCATCTTCAAACACTCTTGCCTTAGAAATCCACTATATCTATCCTAATAACAACTGTTGATCTACAGAAACTATTATTGACCATTAAGACAAGGAAACTAGTTGTAAAGGACCATAAAACTACTCGTATCCACTTAATAAGAATCAATAATCAAATTACAGTGGTGGAATGAAAGTAATTAGGCAAACAACAAGAAACGTAATGTGTAATGGATCAAAATGAAGTTAAATCTATGTAGCTTGATCAAGAAAATAAGATTTTCTTGTACATTAATCAAAAATATGCAATTACAGATTGGTGTATAAGAGTATTTAAGAAACCATTACTAATTACATGGGAAAGGAACTAGTTATACTAAACCATTAAACAACTACAGTTCTATTGTTTTAACGCACTTCTAAACCAATCTAATCAAATATGATTATAATTATCATCAGAATCACAACAATGAATCAAAAATAGAACATAGTATCATTAGTGTGATTTGAACTTAAAAGCAAACATATAACCACACGAATAACTCCTAAAATCAATCCATGCCTACCCGAAACTCATCAGAAAACTTCATAACCATCTTTGAACACTCCTGCCTCAGAAATCAACTAAATCCATCTTAATAACAACTGTCGATCTCAAGAAACCATTATTAACAATTAAAACAAGGAAACTAGTTGTAAAGTACCATGAAACTACTCGTATCCATTTAATAAGAATCAATAATCAAATTACAGTGGTGGAATGAAAGTAATCAGACGAATAAACATAATGCTTGACGAATCAAAAGGAAGTTAAATCAATGTAACATGATCAAGTAAATAAGATTTTCTTGTACGTCAATCAAAATTATGCAACTACAGATTGGCGTATAAGAGTATTTACGAAAGCGTTACTAAATACATGAGAAAGGAACTTGTTATACTTAAACATTAAACAAATATAGTTCTATGGTTTGAACGCACTTCTAAACCAATGTAATCAAATATGAATATAATTATCATTAGAATCACAACAATGAATCACAAATGCAATATAGAATCATTAGTGTGATTTGAAACCAAAACCGAACAAATAACCACACGAATAACTCCTAATATCAATCCACTCCTACCCGAAACTCATCTGAAGACTCCATTACCATCTTCAAACACTCTTGCCTTGAAATCCACTATATCTATCCTAATAACAACTGTTGATCTACAGAAACTATTATTGACCATTAAGACAAGGAAACTAGTTGTAAAGGACCATAAAACTACTCGTATCCACTTAATAAGAATCAATAATCAAATTACAATGGTGGAATGAAAGTAATTAGACAAACAACAAGAAATGTAATGTGTAATGGATCAAAATGAAGTTAAATCTATGTAGCTTGATCAAGAAATAAGATTTTCTTGTACATTAATCAAAAATATGCAATTACAGATTGGTGTATAAGAGTATTTAAGAAACCATTACTAATTACATGGGAAAGGAACTAGTTATACTAAACCATTAAACAACTACAGTTCTATTGTTTTAACGCACTTCTAAACCAATCTAATCAAATATGATTATAATTATCATCAGAATCACAACAATGAATCAAAATAGAACATAGTATCATTAGTGTGATTTGAACTTAAAAGCAAACATATAACCACACGAATAACTCCTAAAATCAATCCATGCCTACCCGAAACTCATCAGAAAACTTCATAACCATCTTTGAACACTCCTGCCTCAGAAATCAACTAAATCCATCTTAATAACAACTGTCGATCTCAAGAAACCATTATTAACAATTAAAACAAGGAAACTAGTTGTAAAGTACCATGAAACTACTCGTATCCATTTAATAAGAATCAATAATCAAATTACAGTGGTGGAATGAAAGTAATCAGATGAATAAACATAATGCTTGACGAATCAAAAGGAAGTTAAATCAATGTAACATGATCAAGTAAATAAGATTTTCTTGTACGTCAATCAAAATTATGCAACTACAGATTGGCGTATAAGAGTATTTACGAAAGCGTTACTAAATACATGAGAAAGGAACTTGTTATACTTAAACATTAAACAAATATAGTTCTATGGTTTGAACGCACTTCTAAACCAATGTAATCAAATATGAATATAATTATCATTAGAATCACAACAATGAATCACAAATGCAACATAGAATCATTAGTGTGATTTGAAACCAAAACCGAACAAATAACCACACGAATAACTCCTAATATCAATCCACTCCTACCCGAAACTCATCTGAAGACTCCATAACCATCTTCAAACACTCTTGCCTTTGAAATCCACTATATCTATCCTAATAACAACTGTTGATCTACAGAAACTATTATTGACCATTAAGACAAGGAAACTAGTTGTAAAGGACCATAAAACTACTCGTATCCACTTAATAAGAATCAATAATCAAATTACAATGGTGGAATGAAAGTAATTAGACAAACAACAAGAAATGTAATGTGTAATGGATCAAAATGAAGTTAAATCTATGTAGCTTGATCAAGAAAATAAGATTTTCTTGTACATTAATCAAAAATATGCAATTACAGATTGGTGTATAAGAGTATTTAAGAAACCATTACTAATTACATGGGAAAGGAACTAGTTATACTAAACCATTAAACAACTATAGTTCTATTGTTTTAACGCACTTCTAAACCAATCTAATCAAATATGATTATAATTATCATCAGAATCACAACAATGAATCAAAAATAGAACATAGTATCATTAGTGTGATTTGAACTTAAAAGCAAACATATAACCACACGAATAACTCCTGAAATCAATCCATGCCTACCCGAAACTCATCAGAAAACTTCATAACCATCTTTGAACACTCCTGCCTCAGAAATCAACTAAATCCATCTTAATAACAACTGTCGATCTCAAGAAACCATTATTAACAATTAAAACAAGGAAACTAGTTGTAAAGTACCATGAAACTACTCGTATCCATTTAATAAGAATCAATAATCAAATTACAGTGGTGGAATGAAAGTAATCAGACGAATAAACATAATGCTTGACGAATCAAAAGGAAGTTAAATCAATGTAACATGATCAAGTAAATAAGATTTTCTTGTATGTCAATCAAAATTATACAACTACAGATTGGCGTATAAGAGTATTTACGAAAGCGTTACTAAATACATGAGAAAGGAACTTGTTATACTTAAACATTAAACAAATATAGTTCTATGGTTTGAACGCACTTCTAAACCAATGTAATCAAATATGAATATAATTATCATTAGAATCACAACAATGAATCACAAATGCAACATAGAATCATTAGTGTGATTTGAAACCAAAACCGAACATATAACCACACGAATAACTCCTAAAATCAATCCACTCCTACCCGAAACTCATCTGAAGACTCCATAACCATCTTCGAACACTCTTGCCTTAGAAATACACTATATCCATCTTACTAACAACTGTTGATCTTGAGAAACTATTATTGACCATTAAGACAAGGAAACTAGTTGTAAAGGACCACAAAACTACTCATATCCACATAATAAGAATCAATAATCAAATTACAGTGGTGGAATGAAAGCAATTAGACAAACAACAAGAAACATAATGTGTAATGGATCAAAATGAAGTTAAATCTATGTTGCATGATCAAGTAAATAAGATTTTCTTGTACATTAATCAAAATATGCAACTACAGATTGGTGTATAAGAGTATTTAAGAAAGCATTACTAATTACATAGGAAAGGAACTATTTATACTAAACCATTAAACAACTATAGTTCTATTATTTTAACGCACTTCTAAACCAATCTAATCAAATATGATTATAACTATCATCAGAATCACAACAATGAATCAAAAATAGAACATAGTATCATTAGTGTGATTTGAACTTAAAAGCAAACATATAACCACACGAATAACTCCTAAAATCAATCCATGCCTACCCGAAACTCATCAGAAAACTCCATAACCATCTTTGAACACTCCTGCCTCAGAAATCAACTAAATCCATCTTAATAACAACTGTCGATCTACAGAAACCGTTATTGACAATTAAAACAAGGAAACTAGCAGTAAAGTACCATGAAACTACTCGTATCCATTTAATAAAATCAATAATCAAATTATAGTGGTGGAATGAAAGTAATCAGATAAATAAACATAATGCTTGATGAATCAAAAGGAAGTTAAATCAATGTAACATGATCAAGTAAATAAGATTTTCTTGTACGTCAATCAAAATTATGCTACTACAAATTGGCGTATAAGAGTATTTATGAAAGCATTACTAAATACATGAAAAGGAACTTGTTATACTTAAACATTAAACAAATATAGTTCTATGGTTTGAACACACTTCAAAACCAATGTAATAAAAAATGAATATAATTATCATTAGAATCACAACAATGAATCACAAATGGAACATAGAATCATTAGTATGATTTGAAACCAAAACCGAACAAATAACCACACGAATAACTCCTAATATCAATCCACTCCTACCCGAAACTCATCTGAAGACTCCATAACCATCTTCAAACACTCTTGCCTTAGAAATCCACTATATCTATCCTAATAACAACTGTTGATCTACAGAAACTATTATTGACCATTAAGACAAGGAAACTAGTTGTAAAGGACCATAAAACTACTCGTATCCACTTAATAAGAATCAATAATCAAATTACAGTGGTGGAATGAAAGTAATTAGGCAAACAACAAGAAACGTAATGTGTAATGGATCAAAATGAAGTTAAATCTATGTAGCTTGATCAAGAAAATAAGATTTTCTTGTACATTAATCAAAAATATGCAATTACAGATTGGTGTATAAGAGTATTTAAGAAACCATTACTAATTACATGGGAAAGGAACTAGTTATACTAAACCATTAAACAACTACAGTTCTATTGTTTTAACGCACTTCTAAACCAATCTAATCAAATATGATTATAATTATCATCAGAATCACAACAATGAATCAAAAATAGAACATAGTATCATTAGTGTGATTTGAACTTAAAAGCAAACATATAACCACACGAATAACTCCTAAAATCAATCCATGCCTACCCGAAACTCATCAGAAAACTTCATAACCATCTTTGAACACTCCTGCCTCAGAAATCAACTAAATCCATCTTAATAACAACTGTCGATCTCAAGAAACCATTATTAACAATTAAAACAAGGAAACTAGTTGTAAAGTACCATGAAACTACTCGTATCCATTTAATAAGAATCAATAATCAAATTACAGTGGTGGAATGAAAGTAATCAGACGAATAAACATAATGCTTGACGAATCAAAAGGAAGTTAAATCAATGTAACATGATCAAGTAAATAAGATTTTCTTGTACGTCAATCAAAATTATGCAACTACAGATTGGCGTATAAGAGTATTTACGAAAGCGTTACTAAATACATGAGAAAGGAACTTGTTATACTTAAACATTAAAAAATATAGTTCTATGGTTTGAACGCACTTCTAAACCAATGTAATCAAATATGAATATAATTATCTTAGAATCACAACAATGAATCACAAATGCAACATAGAATCATTAGTGTGATTTGAAACCAAAACCGAACATATAACCACACGAATAACTCCTAAAATCAATCCACTCCTACCCGAAACTCATCTGAAGACTCCATAACCATCTTCGAACACTCTTGCCTTAGAAATACACTATATCCATCTTACTAACAACTGTTGATCTTGAGAAACTATTATTGACCATTAAGACAAGGAAACTAGTTGTAAAGGACCACAAAACTACTCATATCCACATAATAAGAATCAATAATCAAATTACAGTGGTGGAATGAAAGTAATTAGACAAACAACAAGAAACGTAATGTGTAATGGATCAAAATGAAGTTAAATCTATGTAGCTTGATTAAGTAAATAAGATTTTCTTGTAGATTAATCAAAAATATGCAACTACAGATTAGTGTATAAGAGTGTTTAAGAAAGCATTACTAATTACATGGGAAAGGAACTAGTTATACTAAACCATTAAACAACTATAGTTCTATTGTTTTAACGCACTTCTAAACCAATCTAATCAAATATGATTATAACTATCATCAGAATCACAACAATGAATCAAAAATAGAACATAGTATCATTAGTGTGATTTGAACTTAAAAGCAAACATATAACCACACGAATAACTCCTAAAATCAATCCATGCCTACCCGAAACTCATCAGAAAACTCCATAACCATCTTTGAACACTCCTGCCTCAAAAATCAACTAAATCCATCTTAATAACAACTGTCGATCTACAGAAACTGTTATTGACAATAAAAACAAGGAAACTAGTTGTAAAATACCATGAAACTACTCGTTTCTGTTTAATAAGAATCAATTATCAAATTACAGTGGTGGAATGCAAGTAATCAGCGAATAAACATAATGCTTGATGAATCAAAAGGAAGTTAAATCAATGAAACATGATCAAGTAAATAAGATTTTCTTGTACGTCAATCAAAATTATGCAACTACAAATTGGCGTATAAGAGTATTTACGAAAGCATTACTAAATACATGAGAAAGGAACTTGTTGTACTTAAACATTAAACAAATATAGTTCTATGGTTTGAACGCACTTCTAAACCAATGTAATCAAATATGAATATAATTATCATTAGAATCACAACAATGAATCACAAATGCAACATAGAATCATTATAGTGATTTAAAACCAAAACCGAACATATAACCACACGAATAACTCCTAAAATCAATCCACTCCTACCCGAAACTCATCTGAAGACTCCATAACCATCTTCGAACACTCTTGCCTTAGAAATACACTATATCCATCTTACTAACAACTGTTGATCTTGAGAAACTATTATTGACCATTAAGACAAGGAAACTAGTTGTAAAGGACCACAAAACTACTCATATCCACATAATAAGAATCAATAATCAAATTACAGTGGTGGAATGAAAGTAATTAGACAAACAACAAGAAACATAATGTGTAATGGATCAAAATGAAGTTAAATCTATGTTGCATGATCAAGTAAATAAGATTTTCTTGTACATTAATCAAAAATATGCAACTACAGATTGGTGTATAAGAGTATTTAAGAAAGCATTACTAATTACATGGGAAAGGAACTATTTATACTAAACCATTAAAGAACTATAGTTCTATTATTTTAACGCACTTCTAAACCAATCTAATCAAATATGATTATAACTATCATCAGAATCACAACAATGAATCAAAAATAGAACATAGTATCATTAGTGTGATTTGAACTTAAAAGCAAACATATAACCACACGAATAACTCCTAAAATCAATCCATACCTACCCGAAACTCATCAGAAAACTCCATAACCATCTTTGAACACTCCTGCCTCAAAAATCAACTAAATCCATCTTAATAACAACTGTCGATCTACAGAAACTGTTATTGACAATTAAAACAAGGAAACTAGTTGTAAAATACCATGAAACTACTCGTATCTGTTTAATAAGAATCAATTATCAAATTACAGTGGTGGAATGCAAGTAATCAGACGAATAAACATAATGCTTGATGAATCAAAAGGAAGTTAAATCAATGAAACATGATCAAGTAAATAAGATTTTCTTGTACGTCAATCAAAATTATGCAACTACAAATTGGCGTATAAGAGTATTTACGAAAGCATTACTAAATACATGAGAAAGGAACTTGTTGTACTTAAACATTAAACAAATATAGTTCTATGGTTTGAACGCACTTCTAAACCAATGTAATCAAATATGAATATAATTATCATTAGAATCACAACAATGAATCACAAATGGAACATAGAATCATTAGTGTGATTTGAAACCAAAACCAAACATATAACCACACGAATAACTCTTAAAATCAATCCACTCCTACCCGAAACTCATCTGAAGACTCCATAACCATCTTCGAACACTCTTGCCTTAGAAATCCACTATAACTTTCTTAATAACAACTGTTGATCTACAGAAACTATTATTGACCATTAAGACAAGGAAACTAGTTGTACAGGACCACAAAACTACTCGTATCCACTTAATAAGAATAAATAATCAAATTACAGTGATGGAATGAAAGTAATTAGACAAACAACAAGAAACGTAATGTGTAATGGATCAAAATGAAGTTAAATATACGTAGCATGATCAAGTAAATAAGAGTTTGTTGTACATTAATCAAAAATATGCAACTACAGATTGGTGTATAAGAGTATTTAAGAAAGCATTACTAATTACATGGGAAAGGAACTAGTTATACTAAACCATTAAACAACTATAGTTCTATTGTTTTAACGCACTTCTAAACCAATCTAATCAAATATGATTATAATTATCGTCAGAATCACAACAATGAATCAAAAATAGAACATAGTATCATTAGTGTGATTTGAACTTAAAAGCAAACATATAACCACACGAATAACTCCTAAAATCAATCCATGCCTACCCGAAACTCATCAGAAAACTCCATAACCATCTTTGAACACTCCTGCCTCAGAAATCTACTAAATCCATCTTAATAACAACTGTCGATCTATAGAAACCGTTATTGACAATTAAAACAAGAAAACTAGTTGTAAAGCACCATGAAACTACTCGTATCCACTTAATAAGAATCAATAATCAAAGTACAGTGGTGGAATGAAAGTAATCAGATGAACAACAAGAAACGTAATGCTTGATGAATCAAAAAGAAGTTAAATCAATGTAACATGATCAAGTAAATAAGATTTTCTTGTACGTCAATCAAAATTATGCAACTACAGATTGGCGTATAAGAGTATTTACGAAAGCATTACTAAATACATGGGAAAGGAACTTGTTATACTAAAAACATTAAACAAGTATAGTTCTATGATTTGAACGCACTTCTAAACCAATTTAATCAAATACGAATATAATTATCATTAGAATATCAACAATGAATCACAAATGGAACATAGAATCGTTAGTGTGATTTGAACCAAAACCGAACATATAACCACACGAATAACTCCTAAAATCAATCCACTCCTACCCAAAACTCATTAGAAGACTCCATAACCATCTTCGAACACTTTTGCCTTAGAAATCCACTATATCCATCTTAATAACAACTGTTGATCTACAGAAACAATTATTGACCATTAAGACAAGGAAACTAGTTGTAAAGGACCACAAAACAACTCGTATCCACTTAAAAAGTATCAATAATCAAATTACAGTGGTGGAATGAAAGTAATTAGACAAACAACAAGAAACGTAATGTGTGATGGATCAAAATGAAGTTAAATCAAAGTAGCATGATCAAGTAAATAAGATTTTCTTGTACATTAATCAAAAATATGCAACTATAGACTGGCGTATAAGAGTATTTAAGAAAGCATTACTAATTAAATGGGAAAGGAACTTGTTGTACTAAAACATTAATCAAGTATAGTTCTATAGTTTGAACGCACTTCTAAACCAATGTAATCAAATATGAATATAATTATCATTAGAATATCAACAATGAATCACAAATGGAACATAGAATCATTAGTGTGATTTGAATCAAAACCGAACATATAACCACACGAATAACTCATAAAATCAATCCACTCCTACACGAAACTCATTATAAGACTCCATAAACATCTTCGAACACTCTTGCTTTAGAAATCCACTATATCTATCTTAATAACAACTGTTGATCTACAGAAACCATTATTGACCATTAAGACATGGAAACTAGTTGTAAAGGACCATAAAACTACTCGTATCCACTAAATAAGAATCAATAATCAAATTACAATAGTGGAATGAAAGTAATTAGACAAACAACAAGAAACGTAATGGGTGATGGATCAAAAAGAAGTTAAATCAATGTAGCATGATCAAGTAAATAAGATTTTTTTGTACGTTAATCAAAATTTTGCAACTACAGATTGGTGTATAAGAGCATTTAAGAAATCATTACTAAATACATGGCAAAGGAACTAGTTATACTAAAACATTAAACAACTATAGTTCTATTGTTTCAATGCACTTCTAAACCAATCTAATGAAATATGATTATAATATCATCAGAGTTACAACAATGAATCAAAAATTGAACATAGTATCATTAGTGTGATTTGAAATTAAAACCAAACATATAACCACACGAAAAACTCCTAAAATCAATCCATGCCTACCTGAAACTCATCAGAAAACTCCATAACCATCTTTGAACATTCCTACCTCAGAAATCCACTAAATCCATCTTAATAACAACTGTTGATCTACAGAAACAGTTATTGACAATTAAAACATGGAAACTAGTTGTAAAGCACCATGAAACTACTCGTATCCACTTAATAAGAATCAATAATCAAAGTGCAGTGGTGGAATGAAAGTAATCAGATGAACAACAAGAAACGTAATGCGTGATGAATCAAAAAGAAGTTAAATCAATGTAACATGATCAAGTAAATAAGATTTTCTTGTACGTCAATCAAAATTATGCAACTACAGATTGGCGTATAAGAGTATTTACGAAAGCATTACTAAATACATGGGAAAGGAACTTGTTATACTAAAAACATTAAACAAGTATAGTTCTATGATTTGAACGCACTTCTAAACCAATTTAATCAAATATGAATATAATTATCATTAGAATATCAACAATGAATCACAAATGGAACATAGAATCGTTAGTGTGATTTGAACCAAAACCGAACATATAACCACACGAATAACTCCTAAAATCAATCCACTTCTACCGAAAACTCATTAGAAGACTCCATAACCATCTTCGAACACTTTTGCCTTAGAAATCCACTATATCCATCTTAATAACAACTGTTGATCTACAGAAACCATTATTGACCATTAAGACAAGGAAACTAGTTGTAAAGGACCACAAAACAACTCGTATCCACTTAAAAAGTATCAATAATCAAATTACAATGGTGGAATGAAAGTAATTAGACAAACAACAAGAAACGTAATGTGTGATAGATCAAAATGAAGTTGAATCAATGTAGCATGATCAAGTAAATAAGATTTTCTTGTACATTAATCAAAAATATGCAACTGCAGACTGGTGTATAAGAGTATTTAAGAAAACATTACTAATTACATGGGAAAGGAACTTGTTATACTAAAACATTAAACAAGTATAGTTCTATGGTTTGAACGTACTTCTAAACCAATGTAATCAAATATGAATATAGTTATCATTAGAATATCAACAATGAATCACAAATGGAACATAGAATCATTAGTGTGATTTTAATCAAAACCGAACCTATAACCACACGAATAACTCATAAAATCAATCCACTGCTACCCGAAACTCATTAGAAGACTCCATAACCATATTCGAACACTCTTGCTTTAGAAATCCACTATATCTATCTTAATAACAACTGTTGATCTACAGAAACCATTATTGACCATTAAGACAAGGAAACTAGTTGTAAAGGACCACAAAACTACTCGTATCCACTTAAAAAGAATCAATAATCAAATTACAGTGGTGGAATGAAAGTAATTAGACAAACAACAAGAAACGTAATGTGTGATGGATCAAAATGAAGTTAAATCAATGTAGCATGATCAAGTAAATAAGATTTTCTTGTACATTAGTTAAAAATATGCAACTACAGACTGGTGTATAAGAGTATTTAAGAAAGCATTACTAATTACATGGGAAAGGAACTTGTTTTACTAAAACATTAAACAAGTATAGTTCTATGGTTCGAACGTACTTCTAAACCAATGTAATCAAATATGAATATAATTATCATTAGAATATCAACAATGAATCACAAATGGAACATAGAATCGTTATTGTGATTTGAACCAAAACCGAACATTTAGCCACACGAATAACTCCTAAAATCAATCCACTCCTACCCGAAACTCATTAGAAGACTCCATAACCATCTTCGAACACTCTTGCTTTAGAAATCCACTATATCTATCTTAATAACAACTGTTGATCTACAGAAACCATTATTGACCATTAAGACAAGGAAACTAGTTGTAAAGGTCCACAAAACTACTCGTATCCACTTAAAAAGAATCAGTAATCAAATTACAGTTGTGGAATGAAAGTAATTAGACAATCAACAAGAAACGTAATGTGTGATGGATCAAAATGAAGTTAAATCAATGTAGCATGATCACGTAAATAAGATTTTTTTGTACGTTAATCAAAATTTTGCAACTACAGATTGGTGTATAAGAGCATTTAAGAAATCATTACTAAATACATGGGAAAGGAACTAGTTATACTAAAACATTAAACAACTATAGTTCTATTGTTTCAATGCACTTCTTAACCAATCTAATGAAATATGATTATAATATCATCAGAGTTACAACAATGAATCAAAAATGAAACATAGTATCATTAGTGTGATTTGAAATTAAAACCAAACATATAACCACACGAAAAACTCTTAAAATCAATCCATGCCTACCTGAAACTCATCAGAAAACTCCATAACCATCTTTGAACATTCCTACCTCAGAAATCCACTAAATCCATCTTAATAACAACTGTTGATCTACAGAAACAGTTATTGACAATTAAAACATGGAAACTAGTTGTAAAGCACCATGAAACTACTCGTATCCACTTAATAAGAAATTAAGAATCTATAATCAAAGTGCAGTGGTGGAATGAAAGTAATCAGATGAACAACAAGAAACGTAATTATTGATGAATCAAAAAGAAATTAAATCAATGTAACATGATCAAGTAAATAAGATTTTCTTGTACGTCAATCAAAATTATGCAACTACAGATTGGCGTATAAGAGTATTTACGAAAGCATTACTAAATACATGGGAAAGGAACTTGTTATACTAAAAACATTAAACAAGTATAGTTCTATGATTTGAACGCACTTCTAAACCAATTTAATCAAATATGAATATAATTATCATTAGAATATCAACAATGAATCACAAATGGAACATAGAATCGTTAGTGTGATTTGAACCAAAACCGAACATATAACCACACGAATAACTCCTAAATTCAATCCACTCCTACCCAAAACTCATTAGAAGACTCCAAAACCATCTTCGAACACTTTTGCCTTACAAATCCACTATATCCATCTTAATAACAACTGTTGATCTACAGAAACGATTATTGACCATTAAGACAGGGAAACTAGTTGTAAAGGACCACAAAACAACTCGCATCCACTTAAAAAGTATCAATAATCAAATTACAGTGGTGGAATGAAAGTAATTAGACAAACAACAAGAAACGTAATGTGTGATGGATCAAAATGAAGTTAAATCAATGTAGCATGATCAAGTAAATAAGATTTTCTTGTACATTAATCAAAAATATGCAACTACAGACTGGCGTATAAGAGTATTTAAGAAAGCATTACTAATTACATGGGAAAGGAACTTGTTGTACTAAAACATTAATCAAGTATAGTTCTATGGTTTGAACGCACTTCTAAACCAATGTAATCAAATACGAATATAATTATCATTAGAATATCAACAATGAATCACAAATGGAACATAGAATCATTAGTGTGATTTGAATCAAAACCGAACATATAACCACACGAATAACTCATAAAATCAATCCACTCTTACACGAAACTCATTATAAGACTCCATAAACATCTTCGAACACTCTTGCTTTAGAAATCCACTATATCTATCTTAATAACAACTGTTGATCTACAGAAACCATTATTGACCATTAAGACATGGAAACTAGTTGTAAAGGACCATAAAACTACTCGTATCCACTAAATAAGAATCAATAATCAAATTACATTAGTGGAATGAAAGTAATTAGACAAACAACAAGAAATGTAATGGGTGATGGATCAAAAAGAAGTTAAATCAATGTAGCATGATCAAGTAAATAAGATTTTTTGTACGTTAATCAAAATTTGCAACTACAGATTGGTGTATAAGAGCATTTAAGAAATCATTACTAAATACATGGGAAAGGAACTAGTTATACTAAAACATTAAACAACTATAGTTCTATTGTTTCAATGCACTTCTAAACCAATCTAATGAAATATGATTATAATATCATCAGAGTTACAACAATGAATCAAAAATGGAACATAGTATCATTAGTGTGATTTGAAATTAAAACCAAACATATAACCACACGAAAAACTCCTAAAATGAATCCATGCCTACCTGAAACTCATCAGAAAACTCCATAACCATCTTTGAACATTCCTACCTCAGAAATCCACTAAATCCATCTTAATAACAACTGTTGATCTACAAAAACAGTTATTGACAATTAAAACATGGAAACTAGTTGTAAAGCAGCATGAAACTACTCGTATCCACTTAATAAGAATCAATAATCAAAGTGCAGTGGTGGAATGAAAGTAATCAGATGAACAACAAGAAACGTAATGCTTGATGAATCAAAAAAAAGTTAAATCAATGTAACATGATCAAGTAAATAAGATTTTCTTGTACGTCAATCAAAATTACGCAACTACAGATTGGCGTATAAGAGTATTTACGAAAGCATTACTAAATACATGGGAAAGGAACTTGTTATACTAAAAACATTAAACAAGTATAGTTCTATGATTTGAACGCACTTCTAAACCAATTTAATCAAATATGAATATAATTATCATTAGAATATCAACAATGAATCACAAATGGAACATAGAATCGTTAGTGTGATTTGAACCAAAACCGAACATATAACCACACGAATAACTCCTAAAATCAATCCACTCCTACCCAAAACTCATTAGAAGACTCCATAACCATCTTCGAACACTTTTGCCTTAAAAATCCACTATATCCATCATAATAACAACTGTTGATCTACAGAAACCATTATTGACCATTAAGACAAGGAAACTAGTTGTAAAGGACCACAAAACAACTCGTATCCACTTAAAAAGTATCAATAATCAAATTACAGTGGTGGAATGAAAGTAATTAGACAAACAACAAGAAACGTAATGTGTGATGGATCAAAATGAAGTTAAATCAATGTAGCATGATCAACTAAATAAGATTTTCATGTACATTAATCAAAAATATGCAACTGCAGACTGGTGTATAAGAGTATTTAAGAAAACATTACTAATTACATGGGAAAAGAACTTGTTATACTAAAACATTAAACAAGTATAGTTCTATGGTTTGAAATTACTTCTAAACCAATGTAATCAAATATGAATATAGTTATCATTAGAATATCAACAATGAATCAGAAATGGAACATAGAATCATTAGTGTGATTTGAATCAGAACCGAACATATAACCACACGAATAACTCATAAAATCAATCCACTCCTGCCCGAAACTCATTAGAAGACTCCATAACCATATTCGAACACTCTTGCTTTAGAAATCCACTATATCTATCTTAATAACAACTGTTGATCTACAGAAACCATTATTGACCATTAAGACAAGGAAACTAGTTGTAAAGGACCACAAAACTACTCGTATCCACTTAAAAAGAATCAATAATCAAATTACAGTGGTGGAATGAAAGTAATTAGACAAACAACAAGAAACGTAATGTGTGATGGATGAAAATGAAGTTAAATCAATGTAGCATGATCAAGTAAATAAGATTTTCTTGTACATTAATCAAAAATATGCAACTACAGACTGGTGTATAAGAGCATTTAAGAAATCATTACTAAATACATGGGAAAGGAACTAGTTATACTAAAACATTAAACAACTATAGTTCTATTGTTTCAACGCACTTCCAAACCAATCTAATGAAATATGATTATCATATCATCAGAGTCACAACAATGAATTAAAAATGAAACATAGTATCATTAGTGTGATTTGAAATTAAAACCAAACATATAACCACACGAAAAACTCCTAAAATCAATCCATGCCTACCGAAAACTCATCAGAAAACTCCATAACCATCTTTGAACACTCCTGCCTCAGAAATCCACTAAATCCATCATAATAACAACTGTTGATCTACAGAAACAGTTATTGACAATTAAAACATGGAAACTAGTTGTAAAGCACCATGAAACTACTCGTATCCACTTAATAAGAAATTAAGAATCTATAATCAAAGTGCAGTGGTGGAATGAAAGTAATCAGATTAACAACAAGAAACGTAATGATTGATGAATCAAAAGAAGTTAAATCAATGTAACATGATCAAGTAAAAAGATTTTCTTGTACGTCAATCAAAATTATGCAACTACAGATTGGCGTATAAGAGTATTTACGAAAGCATTACTAAATACATGGGAAAGGAACTTGTTATACTAAAAACATTAAACAAGTATAGTTCTATGATTTGAACGCACTTCTAAACCAATGTAATCAAATATGAATATAATTATCATTAGAATATCAACAATGAATCACAAATGGAACATAGAATCATTAGTGTGATTTGAATCAAAACCGAACATATAACCACAAGAATAACTCATAAAATCAATCCACTCCTACACGAAACTCATTATAAGACTCCATAAACATCATCGAACACTCTTGCTTTAGAAATCCACTATATCTATCTTAATAACAACTGTTGATCTACAGAAACCATTATTGACCATTAAGACATGGAAACTAGTTGTAAAGGACCATAAAACTACTCGTATCCACTAAGTAAGAATCAATAATCAAATTACAGTATTAGAATGAAAGTAATTAGACAAACAACAAGAAATGTAATGGGTGATGGATCAAAAAGAAGTTAAATCAATGTAGCATGATCAAGTAAATAAGATTTTTTTGTACGTTAATCAAAATTTTTCAACTACAGATTGGTGTATAAGAGCATTTAAGAAATCATTACTAAATACATGGGAAAGGAACAAGTTATACTAAAACATTAAACAACTATAGTTCTATTGTTTCAATGCACTTCTAAACCAATCTAATGAAATATGATTATAATATCATCAGAGTTACAACAATGAATCAAAAATGGAACATAGTATCATTAGTGTGATTTGAAATTAAAACCAAACATATAACCACACGAAAAACTCCTAAAATGAATCCATGCCTACCTGAAACTCATCAGAAAACTCCATAACCATCTTTGAACATCCCTACCTCAGAAATCCACTAAATCCATCTTAATAACAACTGTTGATCTACAAAAACAGTTATTGACAATTAAAACATGGAAACTAGTTGTAAAGTACCTTGAAACTACTCGTATCCACTTAATAAGAATCAATAATCAAAGTGCAGTGGTGGAATGATAGTAATCAGATGAACAACAAGAAACGTAATGCTTGATGAATCACAAAAAAGTTAAATCAATGTAACATGATCAAGTAAATAAGATTTTCTTGTACGTCAATCAAAATTATGCAACTACAGATTGGCGTATAAGAGTATTTACGAAAGCATTACTAAATACATGGGAAAGGAACTTGTTATACTAAAAACATTAAACAAGTATAGTTCTATGATTTGAACGCACTTCTAAACCAATTTAATCAAATATGAATGTAATTATCATTAGAATATCAACAATGAATCACAAATGGAACATAGAATCGTTAGTGTGATTTGAACCAAAACCGAACATATAACCGCACGAATAACTCCTAAAATCAATCCACTCCTACCCAAACTCATTAGAGGACTCCATAACCATCTTCGAACACTTTTGCCTTAGAAATCCACTATATCCATCATAATAACAACTGTTGATCTACAGAAACCATTATTGACCATTAAGACAAGGAAACTAGTTGTAAAGGACCACAAAACAACTCGTATCCACTTAAAAAGTATCAATAATCAAATTACAGTGGTGGAATGAAAGTAATTAGACAAACAACAAGAAACGTAATGTGTGATGGATCAAAATGAAGTTAAATCAATGTAGCATGATCAACTAAATAAGATTTTCTTGTACATTAATCAAAATATGCAACTGCAGACTGGTGTATAAGAGTATTTAAGAAAGCATTACTAATTACATGGGAAAAGAACTTGTTATACTAAAACATTAAACAAGTATAGTTCTATGGTTTGAACTTACTTCTAAACCAATGTAATCAAATATGAATATAGTTATCTTTAGAATATCAACAATGAATCACAAATGGAACATAGAATCATTAGTGTGATTTGAATCAAAACCGAACATATAACCACACGAATAACTCATAAAATCAATCCACTCCTACCCGAAACTCATTAGAAGACTCCATAACCATATTCGAACACTCTTGCCTTAGAAATCCACTATATCTATCTTAATAACAACTGTTGATCTACAGAAACCATTATTGACCATTAAGACAAGGAAACTAGTTGTAAAGGACCACAAAACTACTCGTATCCACTTAAAAAGAATCAATAATCAAATTACAGTGGTGGAATGAAAGTAATTAGACGAACAACAAGAAACGTAATGTGTGATGGATCAAAATGAAGTTAAATCAATGTAGCATGATCAAGTAAATAAGATTTTCTTGTACATTAATCAAAAATATGCAACTTCAGACTGGTGTATAAGAGCATTTAAGAAATCATTACTAAATACATGGGAAAGGAACTAGTTATACTAAAACATTAAACAACTATAGTTCTATTGTTTCAACGAACTTCCAAACCAATCTAATAAAATATGATTATCATATCATCAGAGTCAAAACAATGAATTAAAAATGAAACATAGTATCATTAGTGTGATTTGAAATTAAAACCAAACATATAACCACACGAAAAACTCCTAAAATCAATCCATGCCTACCGAAAACTCATCAGAAAACTCCATAACCATCTTTGAACACTCCTGCCTCAGAAATCCACTAAATCCATCATAATAACAACTGTTGATCTACAGAAACAGTTATTGACAATTAAAACATGGAAACTAGTTGTAAAGCACCATGAAACTACTCGTATCCACTTAATAAGAAATTAAGAATCTATAATCAAAGTGCAGTGGTGGAATGAAAGTAATCAGATTAACAACAAGAAACGTAATGATTGATGAATCAAAAAGAAGTTAAATCAATGTAACATGATCAAGTAAAAAAGATTTTCTTGTACGTCAATCAAAATTATGCAACTACAGATTGGCGTATAAGAGTATTTACGAAAGCATTACTAAATACATGGGAAAGGAACTTGTTATACTAAAAACATTAAACAAGTATAGTTCTATGATTTGAACGCACTTCTAAACCAATGTAATCAAATATGAATATAATTATCATTAGAATATCAACAATGAATCACAAATGGAACATAGAATCATTAGTGTGATTTGAATCAAAACCGAACATATAACCACAGAATAACTCATAAAATCAATCCACTCCTACACGAAACTCATTATAAGACTCCATAAACATCTTCGAACACTCTTGCTTTAGAAATCCACTATATCTATCTTAATAACAACTGTTGATCTACAGAAACCATTATTGACCATTAAGACATGGAAACTAGTTGTAAAGGACCATAAAACTACTCGTATCCACTAAGTAAGAATCAATAATCAAATTACAGTATTAGAATGAAAGTAATTAGACAAACAACAAGAAATGTAATGGGTGATGGATCAAAAAGAAGTTAAATCAATGTAGCATGATCAAGTAAATAAGATTTTTTTGTACGTTAATCAAAATTTTGCAACTACAGATTGGTGTATAAGAGCATTTAAGAAATCATTACTAAATACATGGGAAAGGAACAAGTTATACTAAAACATTAAACAACTATAGTTCTATTGTTTCAATGCACTTCTAAACCAATCTAATGAAATATGATTATAATATCATCAGAGTTACAACAATGAATCAAAAATGGAACATAGTATCATTAGTGTGATTTGAAATTAAAACCAAACATATAACCACACGAAAAACTCCTAAAATGAATCCATGCCTACCTGAAACTCATCAGAAAACTCCATAACCATCTTTGAACATTCCTACCTCAGAAATCCACTAAATCCATCTTAATAACAACTGTTGATCTACAAAAACAGTTATTGACAATTAAAACATGGAAACTAGTTGTAAAGTACCTTGAAACTACTCGTATCCACTTAATAAGAATCAATAATCAAAGTGCAGTGGTGGAATGATAGTAATCAGATGAACAACAAGAAACGTAATGCTTGATGAATCACAAAAAAGTTAAATCAATGTAACATGATCAAGTAAATAAGATTTTCTTGTACGTCAATCAAAATTATGCAACTACAGATTGGCGTATAAGAGTATTTACGAAAGCATTACTAAATACATGGGAAAGGAACTTGTTATACTAAAAACATTAAACAAGTATAGTTCTATGATTTGAACACACTTCTAAACCAATTTAATCAAATATGAATGTAATTATCATTAGAATATCAACAATGAATCACAAATGGAACATAGAATCGTTAGTGTGATTTGAACCAAAACCGAACATATAACCGCACGAATAACTCCTAAAATCAATCCACTCCTACCCAAAACTCATTAGAGGACTCCATAACCATCTTCGAACACTTTTGCCTTAGAAATCCACTATATCCATCATAATAACAACTGTTGATCTACAGAAACCATTATTGACCATTAAGACAAGGAAACTAGTTGTAAAGGACCACAAAACAACTCGTATCCACTTAAAAAGTATCAATAATCAAATTACAGTGGTGGAATGAAAGTAATTAGACAAACAACAAGAAACGTAATGTGTGATGGATCAAAATGAAGTTAAATCAATGTAGCATGATCAACTAAATAAGATTTTCTTGTACATTAATCAAAAATATGCAACTGCAGACTGGTGTATAAGAGTATTTAAGAAAGCATTACTAATTACATGGGAAAAGAACTTGTTATACTAAAACATTAAACAAGTATAGTTCTATGGTTTGAACTTACTTCTAAACCAATGTAATCAAATATGAATATAGTTATCTTTAGAATATCAACAATGAATCACAAATGGAACATAGAATCATTAGTGTGATTTGAATCAAAACCGAACATATAACCACACGAATAACTCATAAAATCAATCCACTTCTACCCGAAACTCATTAGAAGACTCCATAACCATATTCGAACACTCTTGCCTTAGAAATCCACTATATCTATCTTAATAACAACTGTTGATCTACAGAAACCATTATTGACCATTAAGACAAGGAAACTAGTTGTAAAGGACCACAAAACTACTCGTATCCACTTAAAAAGAATCAATAATCAAATTACAGTGGTGGAATGAAAGTAATTAGACGAACAACAAGAAACGTAATGTGTGATGGATCAAAATGAAGTTAAATCAATGTAGCATGATCAAGTAAATAAGATTTTCTTGTACATTAATCAAAAATATGCAACTTCAGACTGGTGTATAAGAGCATTTAAGAAATCATTACTAAATATATGGGAAAGGAACTAGTTATACTAAAACATTAAACAACTATAGTTCTATTGTTTCAACGAACTTCCAAACCAATCTAATAAAATATGATTATCATATCATCAGAGTCACAACAATGAATTAAAAATGAAACATAGTACCATTAGTGTGATTTGAAATTAAAACCAAACATATAACCACACGAAAAACTCCTAAAATCAATCCATGCCTACCGGAAACTCATCAGAAAACTCCATATCCATCTTTGAACACTCCTGCCTCAGAAATCCACTAAATCCATCTTAATAACAACTGTTGATCTACAGAAACAGTTATTGACAATTAAAACATGGAAACTAGTTGTAAAGCACCATGAAACTACTCGTATCCACTTAATAAAAAATTAAGAATCTATAATCAAAGTGCAGTGGTGGAATGAAAGTAATCAGATGAACAACAAGAAACGTAATGATTGATGAATCAAAAAGAAGTTAAATCAATGTAACATGATCAAGTAAAAAGATTTTCTTGTACGTCAATCAAAATTATGCAACTACAGATTGGCGTATAAGAGTATTTACGAAAGCATTACTAAATACATGGGAAAGGAACTTGTTATACTAAAAACATTAAACAAGTATAGTTCTATGATTTGAACGCATTTCTAAACCAATGTAATCAAATATGAATATAATTATCATTAGAATATCAACAATGAATCACAAATGGAACATAGAATCATTAGTGTGATTTGAATCAAAACCGAACATATAACCACACGAATAACTCATAAAATCAATCCACTCCTACACGAAACTCATTATAAGACTCCATAAACATCTTCGAACACTCTTGCTTTAGAAATCCACTATATCTATCTTAATAACAACTGTTGATCTACAGAAACCATTATTGACCATTAAGACATGGAAACTAGTTGTAAAGGACCATAAAACTACTCGTATCCACTAAATAAGAATCAATAATCAAATTACAGTAGTGGAATGAAAGTAATTAGACAAACAACAAGAAATGTAATGGGTGATGGATCAAAAAGAAGTTAAATCAATGTAGCATGATCAAGTAAATAAGATTTTTTTGTACGTTAATCAAAATTTTGCAACTACAGATTGGTGTATAAGAGCATTTAAGAAATCATTACTAAATACATGGGAAAGGAACTAGTTATACTAAAACATTAAACAACTATAGTTTTATTGTTTCAATGCACTTCTAAACCAATCTAATGAAATATGATTATAATATCATCAGAGTTACAACAATGAATCAAAAATGGAACATAGTATCATTAGTGTGATTTGAAATTAAAACCAAACATATAACCACACGAAAAACTCCTAAAATGAATCCATGCCTACCTGAAACTCATCAGAAAACTCCATAACCATCTTTGAACATTCCTACCTCAGAAATCCACTAAATCCATCTTAATAACAACTGTTGATCTACAAAAACAGTTATTGACAATTAAAACATGGAAACTAGTTGTAAAGCACCATGAAACTACTCGTATCCACTTAATAAGAATCAATAATCAAAGTGCAGTGGTGGAATGAAAGTAATCAGATGAACAACAAGAAACGTAATGCTTGATGAATCAAAAAAAAGTTAAATCAATGTAACATGATCAAGTAAATAAGATTTGCTTGTACGTCAATCAAAATTATGCAACTACAGATTGGCCTATAAGAGTATTTACGAAAGCATTACTAAATACATGGGAAAGGAACTTGTTATACTAAAAACATTAAACAAGTATAGTTCTATGATTTGAACGCACTTCTAAACCAATTTAATCAAATATGAATGTAATTATCATTAGAATATCAACAATGAATCACAAATGGAACATAGAATCGTTAGTGTGATTTGAACCAAAACCGAACCTATAACCACACGAATAACTCCTAAAATCAATCCACTCTTACCCAAAACTCATTAGAAGACTCCATAACCATCTTCGAACACTTTTGCCTTAGAAATCCACTATATCCATCATAATAACAACTGTTGATCTACAGAAACCATTATTGACCATTAAGACAAGGAAACTAGTTGTAAAGGACCACAAAACTACTCGTATCCACTTAAAAAGTATCAATAATCAAATTACAGTGGTGGAATGAAAGTAATTAGACAAACAACAAGAAACGTAATGTGTGATGGATCAAAATGAAGTTAAATCAATGTAGCATGATCAACTAAATAAGATTTTCTTGTACATTAATCAAAAATATGCAACTGCAGACTGGTGTATAAGAGTATTTAAGAAAGCATTACTAATTACATGGGAAAAGAACTTGTTATACTAAAACATTAAACAAGTATAGTTCTATGGTTTGAACTTACTTCTAAACCAATGTAATCAAATATGAATATAGTTATCATTAGAATATCAACAATGAATCACAAATGGAACATAGAATCATTAGTGTGTTTTGAATCAAAACCGAACATATAACCACACGAATAACTCATAAAATCAATCCACTCCTACCCGAAACTCATTAGAAGACTCCATAACCATATTCGAACACTCTTGCTTTAGAAATCCACTATATCTATCTTAATAACAACTGTTGATCTACAGAAACCATTATTGACCATTAAGACAAGGAAACTAATTGTAAAGGACCACAAAACTACTCGTATCCACTTAAAAAGAATCAATAATCAAATTACAGTGGTGGAATGAAAGTAATTAGACAAACAAAAAGAAACGTAATGTGTGATGGATCAAAATGAAGTTAAATCAATGTAGCATGATCAAGTAAATAAGATTTTCTTGTACATTAATCAAAAATATGCAACTACAGACTGGTGTATAAGAGCATTTAAGAAATCATTACTAAATACATGGGAAAGGAACTAGTTATACTAAAACATTAAACAACTATAGTTCTATTGTTTCAACGCACTTCCAAACCAATCTAATGAAATATGATTATCATATCATCAGAGTCACAACAACGAATTAAAAATGAAACATAGTATCATTAGTGTGATTTGAAATTAAAACCAAACATATAACCACACGAAAACTCCTAAAATCAATCCATGTCTACCGGATACTCATCAGAAAACTCCATAACCATCTTTGAACACTCCTGCCTCAGAAATCCACTAAATCCATCTTAATAACAACTGTTGATCTACAGAAACAGTTATTGACAATTAAAACATGGAAACTAGTTGTAAAGCACCATGAAACTACTCGTATCCACTTAATAAGAAATTAAGAATCTATAATCAAAGTGCAGTGGTGGAATGAAAGTAATCAGATGAACAACAAGAAACGTAATGATTGATGAATCAAAAAGAAGTTAAATCAATGTAACATGATCAAGTAAAAAAGATTTTCTTGTACGTCAATCAAAATTATGCAACTACAGATTGGCGTATAAGAGTATTTACGAAAGCATTACTAAATACATGGGAAAGGAACTTGTTATACTAAAAACATTAAACAAGTATAGTTCTATGATTTGAACGCACTTCTAAACCAATGTAATCAAATATGAATATAATTATCATTAGAATATCAACAATGAATCACAAATGGAACATAGAATCATTAGTGTGATTTGAATCAAAACCGAACATATAACCACACGAATAACTCATAAAATCAATCCACTCCTACACGAAACTCATTATAAGACTCCATAAACATCTTCGAACACTCTTGCTTTAGAAATCCACTATATCTATCTTAATAACAACTGTTGATCTACAGAAACCATTATTGACCATTAAGACATGGAAACTAGTTGTAAAGGATCATAAAACTACTCGTATCCACTAAATAAGAATCAATAATCAAATTACAGTAGTGGAATGAAAGTAATTAGACAAACAACAAGAAATGTAATGGGTGATGGATCAAAAAGAAGTTAAATCAATGTAGCATGATCAAGTAAATAAGATTTTTTTGTACGTTAATCAAAATTTTGCAACTACAGATTGGTGTATAAGAGCATTTAAGAAATCATTACTAAATACATGGGAAAGGAACTAGTTATACTAAAACATTAAACAACTATAGTTCTATTGTTTCAGTGCACTTCTAAACCAATTTAATGAAATATGATTATAATATCATCAGAGTTACAACAATGAATCAAAAATGGAACATAGTATCATTAGTGTGATTTGGAATTAAAACCAAACATATAACCACACGAAAAACTCCTAAAATGAATCCATGCCTACCTGAAACTCATCAGAAAACTCCATAACCATCTTTGAACATTCTTACCTCAGAAATCCACTAAATCCATCTTAATAACAACTGTTGATCTACAAAAACAGTTATTGACAATTAAAACCTGGAAACTAGTTGTAAAGCACCATGAAACTACTCGTATCCACTTAATAAGAATCAATAATCAAAGTGCAGTGGTGGAATGAAAGTAATCAGATGAACAACAAGAAACGTAATGCTTGATGAATCAAAAAAAAGTTAAATCAATGTAACATGATCAAGTAAATAAGATTTTCTTGTACGTCAATCAAAATTATGCAACTACAGATTGGCGTATAAGAGTATTTACGAAAGCATTACTAAATACATGGGAAAGGAACTTGTTATACTAAAAACATTAAACAAGTATAGTTCTATGATTTGAACGCACTTCTAAACCAATTTAATCAAATATGAATATAATTATCATTAGAATATCAACAATGAATCACAAATGGAACATAGAATCGTTAGTGTGATTTGAACCAAAACCGAACATATAACCACACGAATAACTCCTAAAATCAATCCACTCCTACCCAAAACTCATTAGAAGACTCCATAACCATCTTCGAACACTTTTGCCTTAGAAATCCACTATATCCATCATAATAACAACTGTTGATCTACAGAAACCATTATTGACCATTAAGACAAGGAAACTAGTTGTAAAGGACCACAAAACAACTCGTATCCACTTAAAAAGTATCAATAATCAAATTACAGTGGTGGAATGAAAGTAATTAGACAAACAACAAGAAACGTAATGTGTAATGGATCAAAATGAAGTTAAATCAATGTAGCATGATCAACTAAATAAGATTTTCTTGTACATTAATTAAAAATATGCAACTGCAGACTGGTGTATAAGAGTATTTAAGAAAGCATTACTAATTACATGGGAAAAGAACTTGTTATACTAAAACATTAAACAAGTATAGTTCTATGGTTTGAACTTACTTCTAAACCAATGTAATCAAATATGAATATAGTTATCATTAGAATATCAACAATGAATCACAAATGGAACATAGAATCATTAGTGTGATTTGAATCAAAACCGAACATAAAACCACACGAATAACTCATAAAATCAATCCACTCCTACCCGAAACTCATTAGAAGACTCCATAACCATATTCGAACACTCTTGCTTTAGAAATCCACTATATCTATCTTAATAACAACTGTTGATCTACAGAAACCATTATTGACCATTAAGACAAGGAAACTAGTTGTAAAGGACCACAAAACTACTCGTATCCACTTAAAAAGAATCAATAATCAAATTACAGTGGTGGAATGAAAGTAATTAGACAAACAACAAGAAACGTAATGTGTGATGGATCAAAATGAAGTTAAATCAATGTAGCATGATTAAGTAAATAAGATTTTCTTGTACATTAATCAAAAATATGCAACTACAGACTGGTGTATAAGAGCATTTAAGAAATCATTACTAAATACATGGGAAAGGAACTAGTTATACTAAAACATTAAACAACTATAGTTCTATTGTTTCAACGCACTTCCAAACCAATCTAATGAAATATGATTATCATATCATCAGAGTCACAACAATGAATTAAAAATGAAACATAGTATAATTAGTGTGATTTGAAATTAAAACCAAACATATAACCACACGAAAAACTCCTAAAATCAATCCATGCCTACCGGAAACTCATCAGAAAACTCCATAACCATCTTTGAACACTCCTGCCTCGGAAATCCACTAAATCCATCTTAATAACAACTGTTGATCTACAGAAACAGTTATTGACAATTAAAACATGGAAACTAGTTGTAAAGCACCATGAAACTACTCGTATCCACTTAATAAGAAATTAAGAATCTATAATCAAAGTGCAGTGGTGGAATGAAAGTAATCAGATGAACAACAAGAAACGTAATGATTGATGAATCAAAAAGAAGTTAAATCAATGTAACATGATCAAGTAAATAAGATTTTCTTGTACGTCAATCAAAATTATGCAACTACAGATTGGCGTATAAGAGTATTTACGAAAGCATTACTAAATACTTGGGAAAGGAACTTGTTATACTAAAAACATTAAACAAGTATAGTTCTATGATTTGAACGCACTTCTAAACCAATTTAATCAAATATGAATATAATTATCATTAGAATATCAACAATGAATCACAAATGGAACATAGAATCGTTAGTGTGATTTGAACCAAAACCGAACATATAACCACACGAATAACTCCTAAAATCAATCCACTCCTACCCAAAACTCATTAGAAGACTCCATAACTATCTTCGAACACTTTTGCCTTAGAAATCCACTATATCCATCTTAATAACAACTGTTGATCTACAGAAACCATTATTGACCATTAAGACAAGGAAACTAGTTGTAAAGGACCACAAAACAACTCGTATCCACTTAAAAAGTATCAATAATCAAATTACAGTGGTGGAATGAAAGTAATAAGACAAACAACAAGAAACGTAATGTGTGATGGATCAAAATGAAGTTAAATCAATGTAGCATGATCAAGTAAATAAGATTTTCTTGTACATTAATCAAAAATATGCAACTACAGACTGGTGTATAAGAGTATTTAAGAAAGCATTACTAATTACATGGGAAAGGAACTTGTTATACTAAAACATTAAACAAGTATAGTTCTATGGTTTGAACGTACTTCTATACCAATGTAATCAAATATGAATATAGTTATCTTTAGAATATCAACAATGAATCACAAATGGAACATAGAATCATTAGTGTGATTTGAATCAAAACCAAACATATAACCACACGAATAACTCATAAAATTAATCCACTCCTACCCGAAACTCATTAGAAGACTCCATAACCATATTCGAACACTCTTGCTTTAGAAATCCACTATATCTATCTTAATAACAACTATTGATCTACAGAAACCATTATTGACCATTAAGACAAGGAAACTAGTTGTAAAGGACCACAAAACTACTCGTATCCACTTAAAAAGAATCAATAATCAAATTACAGTGGTGGAATGAAAGTAATTAGACGAACAACAAGAAATGTAATGTGTGATGGATCAAAATGAAGTTAAATCAATGTAGCATGATGAAGTAAATAAGATTTTCTTGTACGTTAATCAAAATTATGCAACTACAGATTGGTGTATAAGAGTATTTAAGAAATCATTACTAAATACATGGGAAAGGAACTAGTTATACTAAGACATTAAACAACTATAGTTCTATTGTTTCAACGCACTTCCAAACCAATCTAATGAAATATGATTATAATTATCATCAGAATCACAATTGTGAATCAAAAATAGAACATAGTATCATTAGTGTGATTTGTACTTAAAACCAAACATATAACCACACGAATAACAGCTAAAATCAATCCATGCCTACCCGAAACTCGTCAGAAAACTACATAACCATCTTTGAACACACCTGCCTCAGAAATCCAATAAATCCATCTTAATAACAACTGTTGATCTACAGAAACCGTTATTGACAATTAAAACAAGAAAACTAGTTGTAAAGCACCATGAAACTACTCGTATCCACTTAATAAGAATCAATAATCAAATTACAGTGGTGGAATGAAAGTAATCAGACGAACAACAAGAAACGTAATGCTTGATAAATCAAAAAGAAGATAAATCAATGTAACATGATCAAGTAAATAAGATTTTCTTGTACGTCAATCAAAATTATGCAACTACAGATTGGCGTATAAGAGTATTTACGAAAGCATTAGTTAATACATGGGAAAGGAACTTGTTATACTAAAACATTAAACAAGTATAGTTCTATGGTTTGAACGCACTTCTAAACCAATGTAATAAACTAAGAATATAATTATCATTAGAATGTCAACAATGAATCACAAATGGAACATAGAATCATTAGTGTGCTTTGAAACCAAAACCGAACATATAACCACACGAATAACTCCTAAAATCAATCCACTCCTACCCGAAACTCATTAGAAGACTCCATAACCTTCTTCGAACACTCTTGCCTCAGAAATCCACTATATCCATCTTAATAACAACTGTTGATCTACAGAAACCATTATTGACCATTAAGACAAGGAAATTAGTTGTAAAAGACCACAAAACTACTCGTATCCACTTAATAAGAATCAATAATCAAATTACAGTAGTGGAATGAAAGTAATTAGACAAACAACAAGAAACGTAATGTGTGATGGATAAAAATAAAGTTAAATCAATGTAGCATGATGAAGTAAAAAAGATTTTCTTGTACGTTAATCAAAATTATGCAACTACAGATTGGTGTATAAGAATATTTAAGAAAGCATTACTAATTACATGGGAAAGGAACTAGTTATACTAAAACATTAAACAACTATAGTTCTATTGTTTCAACGCACTTCTAAACCAATCTAATCATATATGATTATAATTATCATCAGAATCACAACAATGAATAGAACATAGTATCATTAGTGTGATTTGAACTTAAAACCAAACATATAACCACACGAATAACACCTAAAATCAATCCATGCCTACCCGAAACTCATCAGATTACTCCATAACCATCTTTCAACACTCCTGCCTCAGAAATCCACTAAATCCATCTTAATAACAACTGTTGATCTATAGAAACCGTTATTGACAATTAAACAAGGAAACTAGTTGTAAAGCACCATGAAACTACTCGTATCCACTTAATAAGAATAAATAATCAAATTACAGTGGTGGAATGAAAGTAATAAGACGAACCACAAGAAACGTAATGCATGATAAATAAAAAATAAGTTAAATCAATGTAACATGATCAAGTAAATAAGATTTTCTTATACGTCAATCAAAATTATGCAACTAGAGATTGGCGTATAAGAGTACTTATGAAATCATTACTAAATACATGGGTAAGGAACTTGTTATACTAAAACATTAAACAACTATAGTTCTATGGTTTGAACGCACTTCTAAACCAACGTAATCTAATATGAATATAATTATCATTAGAATATCAACAATGAATCACAAATGGAACATAGAGTCATTAGTGTGATTTGAAACCAAAACCAAACATATAACCACACGAATAACTCCTAAAATGAATCCACTCCTACCCGAAACTCATTAGAAGACTCCATAACCATCTTCGAACACTCTTGCCTTAGAAATCCACTATATCCAACTTAATAACAACTGTTGATCTACAGAAACCATTATTGACCATTAAGACAAGGAAACTAGTTGTAAAGGACCACAAAACTACTCGAATCCACTTGACAAGAATCAATAATCAAATTACAGTGGTGGAATGAAAGTAATTAGACAAACAACAAGAAACGTAATGTGTGATGGATAAAAATAAAGTTAAATCAATGTAGCATGATGAAGTAAATAAGATTTTATTGTACGTTAATCAAAATTATACAACTACAGATTGGTGTATAAGAATATTTAAGAAATCATTACTAAATACATGGGAAAAAAACTAGTTATACTAAAACATTAAACAACTATAGTTCTATTGTTTCAACGCACTTCTAAACCAATCTAATCAAATATGATTATAATTATCATCAGAATCACAACAATGAATAGAACATAGTATCATTAGTGTGATTTGAACTTAAAACCAAACATATAACCACACGAATAACACCGAAAATCAATCCATGCCTACTCGAAACTCATCAGAAAACTCCATAACCATCTTTGAACACTCCTGCCTCAGAAATACACTAAATCCATCTTAATAACAACTGTTGATCTACAGAAACCGATATTGACAATTAAAACAAGGAAACTAGTTTTAAAGCACCATGAAACTACTCGTATCCACTTAATAAGAATAAATAATCAAATTACAGTGGTGGAATGAAAGTAATCAGACGAACAACAAGAAATGTAATGCTTGATATATCAAAAAGAAGTTAAATCAATGTAACATGATCAAGTAAATAAGATTTTCTTATACGTCAATCAAAATTATGCAACTACAGATTTTCGTATAAGAGTACTTACGAAAGCATTACTAAATACATGGGAAAGGAACTTGTTGTACTAAAACATTAAACAAGTATAGTTCTATGGTTTGAACGTACTTCTAAACCAACGTAATCAAATATAAATATAATTATCATTAGAATATTAACAATGAATCACAAATGGAACATAGAATAATTAGCGTGATTTGAAACCAAAACCGAACATATAACCATACGAATAACTCCTAAAATCAATCCACTCCTACCCAAAACTCATTAGAAGAGTCCATAACCATCTTCGAACACTCTTGCCTTAGAAATCCAATATATCCATCTTAATAACAACTGTTGATCTACAGAAACCATTATTGACCATTAAGACAAGGAAACTAGTTGTAAAGGACCACAAACCTGCTCGTATCCACTTAATAAGAATCAATAATCAAATTACAGCGGTGGAATGAAAGTAATTAGACAAACAACAAGAAACGTAATGTGTGATGGATCAAAACGAAGTTAAATCAATGTAGCATGATCAAGTAAATAAGATTTTCTTGTACGTTAATCAAAATTATGCAACTACAGATTGGTGTAAAAGAGTATTTAAGAAAGCATTACGAATTACATGGGAAAGGAACTAGTTATACTAAAACCTTAAACAACTATAGTTCTATTGTTTCAACGCACTTATAAACCAATCTAATCAAATATGATTATAATTATCATCAGAATCACAATTGTGAATCAAAAATAGAACATAGTATCATTAGTGTGATTTGAACTTAAAACCAAACATATAACCACACGAATAACTCCTAAAATCAATCCATGCCTAGCCGAAACTCATCAGAAAACTCCATAACCTTCTTTGAAAACTCCTGCCTCAGAAATCCACTAAATCCATCTTAATAACAACTGTTGATGTACAGAAACCGTTATTGACAATTAAAACAAGGAAACTAGTTGTAAAGCACCATGAAACTACTCGTATCCACTTAATAAGAATCAATAATCAAATTACAGTGGTGGGACGAAAGTAATCAGACGAACAACAAGAAACATAATGCTTGATAAATCAAAAAGAAGTTAAATCAATGTAACATGATCAAAGTAAATAAGATTTTCTTGTACGTCAATCAAAATTATGCAACTACAGATTGGCGTATAAGAGTATTTAAGAAAGCATTACTAATTACATGGGAAAGGAACTAGTTATACTAAAACCTTAAACAACTATAGTTCTATTGTTTCAACGCACTTCTAAACCAATCTAATCAAATATGGTTATAATTATCATCAGAATCATAACAATGAATCAAAAATAGAACATAGTATCATTAGTGTGATTTGAACTTAAAATCAAACATATAACCACATGAATAACTTCTAAAATCAATCCATACCTACCCGAAACTCATCAGAAAACTACATAACCATCTTTGAACACTCCTGCCTCAGAAATCCACTAAATCCATTTTAATAGCAACCGTTAATCTACAGAAACCGTTATTGACAATTAAAACAAGGAAACTAGTTGTAAAGCACCATGAAACCACTCGTATCCATTTAATAAGAATCAATAATCAAATTACAGTGGTGGAATGAAAGTAATTAGACAAACAACATGAAACGTAATGTGTGATGGATAAAAATAAAGTTAAATCAATGTAGCATGATGAAGTAAATAAGATTTTATTGTACGTTAATCAAAATTATACAACTACAGATTGGTGTATAAGAATATTTAAGAAATCATTACTAAATACATGGGAAAAGAACTAGTTATACTAAAACATTAAACAACTATAGTTCTATTGTTTCAACGCACTTCTAAACCAATCTAATCAAATATGATTATAATTATCATCAGAATCACAACAATGAATAGAACATAGTATCATTAGTGTGATTTGAACTTAAAACCAAACATATAACCACACGAATAACACCGAAAATCAATCCATGCCTACTCGAAACTTATCAGAAAACTCCATAACGATCTTTGAACACTCCTGCCTCAGAAATACACTAAATCCATCTTAATAACAACTGTTGATCTACAGAAACCGTTATTGACAATTAAAACAAGGAAACTAGTTGTAAAGCACCATGAAACTACTCGTATCCACTTAATAAGAATAAATAATCAAATTACAGTGGTGGAATGAAAGTAATCAGACGAACAACAAGAAATGTAATGCTTGATATATCAAAAAGAAGTTAAATCAATGTAACATGATCAAGTAAATAAGATTTTCTTATACGTCAATCAAAATTATGCAACTACAGATTTTCGTATAAGAGTACTTACGAAAGCATTACTAAATACATGGGAAAGGAACTTGTTGTACTAAAACATTAAACAAGTATAGTTCTATGGTTTGAACGTACTTCTAAACCAACGTAATCAAATATAAATATAATTATCATTAGAATATTAACAATGAATCACAAATGGAACATAGAATAATTAGCGTGATTTGAAACCAAAACCGAACATATAACCATACGAATAACTCCTGAAATCAATCCACTCCTACCCAAAACTCATTAGAAGAGTCCATAACCATCTTCGAACACTCTTGCCTTAGAAATCCAATATATCCATCTTAATAACAACTGTTGATCTACAGAAACCATTATTGACCATTAAGACAAGGAAACTAGTTGTAAAGGACCACAAACCTGCTCGTATCCACTTAATAAGAATCAATAATCAAATTACAGCGGTGGAATGAAAGTAATTAGACAAACAACAAGAAACGTAATGTGTGATGGATCAAAACGAAGTTAAATCAATGTAGCATGATCAAGTAAATAAGATTTTCTTGTACGTTAATCAAAATTATGCAACTACAGATTGGTGTAAAAGAGTATTTAAGAAAGCATTACGAATTACATGGGAAAGGAACTAGTTATACTAAAACCTTAAACAACTATAGTTCTATTGTTTCAACGCACTTATAAACCAATCTAATCAAATATGATTATAATTATCATCAGAATCACAATTGTGAATCAAAATAGAACATAGTATCATTAGTGTGATTTGAACATAAAACCAAACATATAACCACACGAATAACTCCTAAAATCAATCCATGCCTAGCCGAAACTCATCAGAAAACTCCATAACCTTCTTTGAAAACTCCTGCCTCAGAAATCCACTAAATCCATCTTAATAACAACTGTTGATGTACAGAAACCGTTATTGACAATTAAAACAAGGAAACTAGTTGTAAAGCACCATGAAACTACTCGTATCCACTTAATAAGAATCAATAATCAAATTACTGTGGTGGAATGAAAGTAATCACACAAGCAACAAGAAACGTAATGCTTGATAAATCAAAAAGAAGTTAAATCAATGTAACATGATCAAGTAAATAAGATTTTCGTGTACGTCAATCAAAATTATGCAACTACAGATTGGCGTATAAGAGTATTTACGAAAACATTGCTAAATACATGGGAAAGGAACTTGTTACACTAAAACATTAAACAATTATACTTCTATAGTTTGAACGCACTTCTAAACCAATGTAATCAAATATAAATATAATTATCATTAGAATATCAACAATGAATCACAAATGGAACATAGAATCATTAGTGTTATTTGAAACCAAAACCAAACATATAACCACACGAATAACTACTAAAATCAATCCACTCCTACCCGAAACTCATTAGAAGAGTCCATAACCATCTTCGAACACTCTTGCCTTAGAAATCCAATATATCCATCTTAATAACAACTGTTGATCTACAGAAACCATTATTGACCATTAAGACAAGGAAACTAGTTGTAAAGGACCACAAAACTACTCGTATCCACTTAATAAGAATCAATAATCAAATTACAGTGGTGGAATGAAAGTAATTAGACAAACAACAAGAAACGTAATGTGTGATGGATCAAAATAAAGTTAAATCAATGTAGCATGATCAAGTAAATAAGATTTTCTTGTACTTTAATCAAAATTATGCAACTACAGATTGGTGTATAAGAGTATTTAAGAAAGCATTACGAATTACATGGGAAAGGAACTAGTTATACTAAAACCTTAAACAACTATAGTTCTATTGTTTCAACGCACTTCTAAACCAATCTAATCAATTATGATTATAATTATCATCAGAATCACAACTGTGAATCAAAAATAGAACATAGTATCATTAGTGTGATTTGAACTTAAAACCAAACATATAACCACACGAATAACTCCTAAAATCAATCCATGCCTACCCGAAACTCATCAGAAAACTCCATAACCATCTTTGAACAGTCATGCCTCAGAAATGCACTAAATCCATCTTAATAACAACTGTTGATGTACAGAAACTGTTATTGACAATTAAAACAAGAAAACTAGTTGTAAAGCACCATGAAACTACTTGTATCCACTTAATAAGAAAAAATTATCAAATTACAGTGGTGGAATGAAAGTAATCAGACAAACAACAAGAAACGTAATGCTTGATAAATCAAAAAGAAGTTAAATCAATGTAACATTATCAAGTAAATAAGATTTTCTTATACGTCAATCAAAATTATGCAACTACAGATTGGCGTATAAGAGTACTTACGAAAGCATTACTAAATACATGGGAAAGGAACTTGTTACACTAAAACATAAAACAAGTATAGTTCTATGGTTTGAACGCACTTCTAAACCAACGTAATCAAATATGAATAAAATTATCATTAGAATATCAATAATGAATCACAAATGGAACATAGAATCATTAGTGTGATTTGAAACCAAAACTGAACATATAACCACACGAATAACTCCTGAAATCAATCCACTCCTACCCGAAACTCATTAGAAGACTCCATAACCATCTTCGAACACTCTTGCCTTAGAAATCCACTTTATCCATCTTAATAACAACTGTTGATCTACAGAAACCATTATTGACCATTTAGACAAGGAAACTAGTTGTAAAGGACCACAAAACTACTCGTATCCACTTAATAATAATCAATAATCAAATTACAGTGGTAGAATGAAAGTAATTAGACAAATAGCAAGAAACGTAATGTGTGATGGATCAAATGAAGTTAAATCAATGTAGCATGATCAAGTAAATAAGATTTTCTTGTATGTTAATCAAAATTATGCGACTACAAATTGGTGTATAACAGTATTTAAGAAAGCATTACTAATTACATGGGAAAGAAACTAGTTATACTTAAACATTTAACAACTATAGTTCTATTATTTCAACGCACTTCTAAACCAATTTAATCAAATATGATTATAATTATCATCAGAATCACAACAATGAATCAAAAATAGAACATAGTATCATTAGTGTGATTTGAACTTAAAACCAAACATATAACCACACGAATAACTCCTAAAATCAATCCATGCCTACCCGAAACTCATCAGAAAACAACGTAACCATCTTTGAACACTCCTTCCTCAGAAATCCATCTTAATAACAACTGTTGATCTACAGAAATCGTTATTGACAATTAAAACAAGGAAACTAGTTGTAAAGCACCATGAAACTACTCATATCCGCTTAATAAGAATCAATAATCAAATTACAGTGGTGGAATGATAGTAATCAGACGAACAACAAGAAACGCAATGCTTGATAAATCAAAAAAAAGTTAAATCAATGTAACATGATCAAGTAAATAAGATTTTCTTGTACGTCGATCAAAATTATGCAACTACAGATTGACGTATAAGAGTATTTACGAAAGCATTACTAAATACATGGGAAAAGAACTTGTTATACTAAAACATTAAACAATTATAGTTCTATGGTTTGAACGCACTTCTAAACCAAAGTAATCGAATATGAATATAATTATCATTAGAATATCAACAATGAATCACAAATGGAACATAGAATCATTAGTGTGATTTGAAACCAAAACCAAACATATAACCACACGAATAACTCATAAAATCAATCCACTCCTACCCGAAACTCATTAGAAGACTCCATAACCATCTTCGAACACTCTTGCCTTAGAAATCCACTATATCCATCTTAATAACAACTGTTGATCTACAGAAACCATTATTGACCATTAAGACAAGAAAAATAGTTGTAAAGGACCACAAAACTACTCGTATCCACTTAATAAGAATCAATAATCAAATTACAGTGGTGGAATGAAAGTAATTAGACAAACAACAGGAAACGTAATGTGTGATGGATCAAAATGAAGTTAAATCAATGTAGCATGATCATGTAAATAAGATTTTCTTGTACGTTAATCAAAATTATGCGACTACAAATTGGAGTATAAGAGTATTTAAGAAAGCATTACTAATTACATGGGAATGGAACTAGTTATACTAAAACATTAAACAACTATAGTTCTATTGTTTCAACGCACTTCTAAACCAATCTAATCAAATATGATTATAATTATCATCAGAATCACAACAATGAATCAAAAATAGAACATAGTATCAGTAGTGTGATTTGAACTTAAAACCAAACATAAATGTAAGGCCCCGTTCCCGGGACACTCTCTATTGGACATCCATCGCACATAATATTCAAAATCACATAAAATCTATTAAACATTTGCAGCGAAATAATTTAACAAAACCATTTCGTATATTAACAATTGTTGTTTACAACATTACTACATTACAAATCGTCGTTTGGTTTCATTGCTACACAAAAGCATCATTGTTACACAAAACGGATGCCAGTCAAAACCCGCCAAGCAGCTTCACCCTGTGCCATACTCAGCAACCATTACCTGCCAACTGAAAATGCATAAAAGTCAGCGTTGCTGAGCGAGTTCTAGCTTTATAATAAAAATACTTTACTTTCGTTCAAAATCTCTTCTTTTCTTTCGTTCATGATCATACATCATACGTACATACAGATAATATTTATTATTATCTTTCATCATCATTCATTATCGTACGCCATTCGTTCTTTCATCATTATCTTTCACTTTCATCCGGACCAATGCCATGTGCTATACCCCGAACATTGTGCACGAAGCTGGTTACTGGGCCGAAGTCTATAAATAGACCCCTAACATTTTACACGAAGCTGACTCCAGTACCTGAGGCAAGTGACAAGGGTCCCATACGTTTGGTCAATCACAAGGATTAGACCCCCGTGAGCATCCTTCTGGGTTAGCTAAACCGCACACAGTTGAGCTAACACCCTTCATTGGGTGTGAACCTGCTTACGTTTGCTTGCAAGACTCTTCTTTCATTCTTTACGTTCCACTTTTCATTAACATTAACTTCCGCTTTCATTATATAATACTTTACGTTTATTAACATAATCACACCACGTAAAGCCACGGAGTAATACATAATAAGGAACATAAAGAAAAACAGGCCATGAACATGCACAACATCATCATATAATCATCACATATCATCCCCGGAAACATCCCAAGTCATAGCCTAAAAGTCCCTCCTTCCCAAAAATTTCTGAAAATTTTCTAAGTCTTTAGACGCATGAGCACTATGCAGGCGCACGAGCACTATGCGGGCGCATGAATACTTAGGCGCATGGGCGACTCAGGCGCATGGGCACTATTTGGGCGTACGAGCCTTACTTAGGCGCATGGGCAGGGTTTCTGGGCGCATGGGTACTATGCAGGCGCATGAGCTTGGTTTAGGAGCATGGGCACTTAGGCGTTTCAGCAGTTGGGCGTACGGGCACACTTAGGCTCCTAGGCATATTCCTAGGCGCATGGGCATTGTTTGTGCGCATGAACCTTGGGCGTTTTGGTACTGTTTGGGCGCATGATCTTAGGCGCATGAGCACTTAGGCGCATGGCCAACTGTTTCTAACTAACTCCATTATCAGACCTCAAATCATCAATCTAACTTGTTCTTAGCCTAGTTCTAGCATACTAAGCATCACAGCAAGCATAAAATCATGAACATAATCATAAATCAACCCGAACATTCACCCACACATCGGGCACACAAATATACATACGGGTACACACCCAAATTTTATAAAAACGTTAAACCTACATTTCCAGCCCCAAAATCAGTTAAAACATTTAAAAACGGGGATCTAGAACTCACCTCTTGCAACTTCCGAGTAAGACTTCTTCAAACCCGAATGCTTATGAGTTCGACCACCTAAAACCCCAACAACACACAACCGAGCACACACAAACACATAAGCACATACCCACAGGCTGAAAATCAGCCAAGAACACCCTAATAATCAGAAAACTAACCTGAACTTTGACTTCTTCTTCTTCTTCTCTCTAGAACCGTGAGAATTCTCTGCTTTCCCTCTCTAAAAATCCGATGGAAAGAATAGTACAGGGGTCATGGGCGGCCATGACCACCTTTTGAACAAATTAATATCAAACTTTGTCCCTTGTACCATTTTAACCCCTCAACTTAGGTTATTTTGCTTTTCTTTCTTTTTCTTCACTTTTCTTTTCTGTTAAAAATTCCCGGGTGTTACATATAACCACACGAATAACTCCTGAATTCAATCCATGCCTACCCGAAACTCATCAGAAAACTCCATAACCATCTTTGAACACTCCTACCTCAGAAATCCACTAAATCCATCTTAATAACAACTGTTGATCTACAGAAACCGTTATTGACAATTAAAACAAGGAAACTAGTTGTAAAGCACAATGAAACTACTCGTATCCACATAATAAGAATCAATAATCAAATTACAGTGGTGGAACGAAAGTAATCAGATGAACAACAAGAAACATAATGCTTGATAAATCAAAAAGAAGTTAAATCAATGTAACATGATCAAAGTAAATAAGATTTTCTTGTACGTCAATCAAAATTATACAACTACAGATTGGCGTATAAGAGTATTTAAGAAAGCATTACTAATTACATGGGAAAGGAACTAGTTATACTAAAACCTTAAACAACTATAGTTCTATTGTTTCAACGCACTTCTAAACCAATCTAATCAAATATGGTTATAATTATCATCAGAATCATAACAATGAATCAAAAATAGAACATAGTATCATTAGTGTGATTTGAACTTAAAATCAAACATATAACCACATGAATAACTTCTAAAATCAATCCATGCATACCCGAAACTCATCAGAAAACTACATAACCATCTTTGAACACTCCTGCCTTAGAAATCCACTAAATCCATTTTAATAGCAACCGTTAATCTACAGAAACCGTTATTGACAATTAAAACAAGGAAACTAATTGTAAAGCACCATGAAACCACTCGTATCCATTTAATAAGAATCAATAATCAAATTACAGTGGTGGAATGAAAGTAATTAGACAAACAGCAAGAAACGTAATGTTCGATGGATCAAAATGAAGTTAAATCCATGTAGCATGATCAAGTAAATAAGATTTTCTTGCACGTTAATCAAAATTATGCGACCACAGATTAGTGTATAAAAGCATTTAAGAAATCATTATTAAATACAAGGGAAAGGAACTAGTTATACTAAAACATTAAACAACTATAGTTCTAATGTTTCAACGCACTTCTAAACCAATCTAATCAAATATGATTATAATTATCATAAGAATCACAACAATGAATAAAAAATAGAACATAGTATCATTAGTGTGATTTACTTAAAACCAAACATATAACCACACGAATAACTCCTAAAATCAATCCATGCCTACCCGAAACTCATCAGAAAACTCCATAACCATCTTTGAACACTCCTGCCTCAGAAATCCACTAAATCCATCTTAATAACAACTGTTGATCTACAGAAACCGTTATTGACAATTAAAACAAGGAAACTAGTTGTAAAGGACCATGAAACAACTCGTATCCACTTAATAAGAATCAATAATCAAATTACAATGGTGGAATGAAAGTAATCAAACATACAACAAGAAACGTAATGCTTGATAAATCAAAAAGAAGTTAAATCAATGTAACATGATCAAGTAAATAAGATTTTCTTTTACGTCAATCAAAATTATGCAACTACAGATTGGCGTATAAGAGTATTTACGAAAGCATTACTAAATACATGGGAAAGGAACTTGTTACACTAAAACATTAAACAATTATAGTTCTATGGTTTGAACGCACTTCTAAACCAATGAAATCAAATATGAATATAATTATCATTAAAATATCAACAATGAATCAGTAATGGAACATAAAATCATTAGTGTGATTTGAAACCAAAACCGAACATTTAACCACACGAATAACACTTAAAGTCAATCCACTCCTACCCACTCATTAGAAGACTCCACAACCATCTTCGAACACTTTTGCCTTAGAAATCCACTATATCCATCTTAATAACAATTGTTGATCTACAGAAACCATTATTGACCATTAAGACAAGGAACTAGTTGTAAAGGACCATAAAACTACTCGTATCCACTTAATAAAAATCAATAATCAAATTACAGTGGTGGAATGAAAGTAGTTAGGCAAACAACAAGAAACGTAATGTGTGATGGATCAAAATGAAGTTAAATCAATGTAGCATGATCAAGTAAATAAGATTTTCTTGTACGTCAGTCAAAATTATGCAACTATAGATTGGCGTATAAGAGTATTTAAGAAAGCATTACTAACATGGGAAAGGAACTAGTTATACTAAAACCTTAAACAACTATAGTTCTATTGTTTCAACACACTTCTAAACCAATCTAATTAAATATGATTATAATTATCATCAGAATCATAACAATGAATTAAAAATAGAACATAGTATCATTGGTGTGATTTGAACTTAAAATCAAACATATAACCACACGAATAACTCCTAAAATCAATCCATGCCTACCCGAAACTCATCAGAAAACTACATAACCATCTTTGAACACTCCTGCCTCAAAAATCCACTAAATCCATTTTAATAACAACTGTTAATCTACAGAAACCTTTATTGACAATTAAAACAAGGAAACTAGTTGTACAGCACCATGAAACTACTCGTATCCACATAATAAGAATAAATAATCAAATTACAGTGGTGGATTGAAAGTAATCAGACGAACAACAAGAAACGTAATGCTTGATAAATCAAAAATAAGTTAAATCAATGTAACATGATCAAGTCAATAAGATTTTCTTGTACGTCAATCAAAATTATGCAACTACAGATTGGCGTATAAGAGTATTTACGAAAGCATTACTAAATACATGGGAAAAGAACTTGCTACACTAAAACATTAAACAATTATAGTTCTATGGTTTGAACGCACTTCTAAACCAATGTAATCAAATATGAATATACTTATCATTAGAATATCAACAATGAATCACAAATGAAACATAGAATCATTAGTGTGATTTGAAACCAAAACCGAACATATAACCACACGAATAACTCCTAAAATCAATCCACTCCTACCCGAAACTCATTAGAAGACTCCATAACCATCTTCGAACACTCTTGCCTTAGAAATCCACTATATCCATCTTAATAACAACTGTTGATCTACAGAAACCATTATTGACCATTAAGACAAGAAAACTAGTTGTAAAGGACCACAAAACTACTAGTATCCACTTAATAAGAATCAATAATCAAATTACAGTGGTGGATTGAAAGTAATTAGACAAACAGCAAGAAACGTAATGTGCGATGGATTAAAATGAAGTTAAATCCATGTAGCATGATCAAGTAAATAAGATTTTCTTGCGCGTTAATCAAAATTATGCGACTACAGATTAGTGTATAAAAGCATTTAAGAAATCATTACTAAATACATGGGAAAGGAACTAGTTATACTAAAACATTAAACAACTATAGTTCTACTGTTTCAACGCACTTCTAAACCAATCTAATCAAATATGATTATAATTATCCTAAGAATCACAACAATGAATCAAAAATAGAACATAGTATCATTAGTGTGATTTGAACTTAATACCAAACATATAACCACACGAATAACTCCTAAAATCAATCCATGCCTACCCGAAACTCATCAGAAAACTCCATAACCATCTTTGAACACTCCTGCCTCAGAAATCCACTAAATCCATCTTAATAACAACTGTTGATCTATAAAACCGTTATTGACAATTAAAACAAGAAAACTAGTTGTAAAGCACCATGAAACTACTCGTATCCACTTAACAAGAATCAATAATCAAAATACAGTGGTGGAATGAAAGTAATCAGACGAACAACAAGAAACGTAATGCTTGATAAATCACAAAAAAGTTAAATCAATGTAACATGATCAAGTAAATATGATTTTCTTGTACGTCAATCAAAATTATGCAACTACAGATTGGCGTATAAGAGTATTTACGAAAGAATTACTAAATACATAGGAAAGGAACTTGTTACACTAAAACATTAAACAATTATAATTCTATGGTTTGAACGCACTTCTAAACCAATGTAATCAAATATGAATATAATTATCATTAGAATATCAACAATGAATCACAAATGAAACATAGAATCATTAGTATGATTTGAAACCAAAACCAAACATATAACCACACGAATAAATCCTAAAATCAATCAATTCCTACCCGAAACTCATTAGAAGACTCCATAACCATCTTCGAACACTCTTGTCGTAGAAATCCACTATATCCATCTTAATAACAACTGTTGATCTACAGAAACCATTATTTACCATTAAAACAAGGAAACTAGTTGTAAAGGACCACAAAACTACTCGTATCCACTTAATAAGAATCAACAATCAAATTACAGAGGTGGAATGAAAGTAATTAGACAAACAGCAAGAAACGTAATGTGTGATGGATCAAAATGAAGTTAAATCAATGTAGCATGATCAAGTAAATAAGATTTTCTTGCACGTTAATCAAGATTATGCGACTACAGATTAGTGTATAAAAGCATTTAAGAAATCATTACTAAATACATGGGAAAGGAACTAGTTATACTAAAACATTAAACAACTATAGTTCTATTGTTTCAACGCACTTCTAAACCAATCTAATCAAATATGATTATAATTATCATAAGAATCACAACAATGAATCAAACGTAGAACATAGTATCATTAGTGTGATTTGAACTTAAAACCAAACATATAACCACACGAATAACTCCTAAAATCAATCCATGCCTACCCGAAACTCATCAGAAAACTCCATAACCATCTTTGAACACTCCTGCCTCAGAAATCCACTAAATCCATCTTAATAACAACTGTTGATCTACAAAAACCGTTACTCACAATTAAAACAAGAAAACTAGTTGTAAAGCACCATGAAACAACTCGTATCCACTTAATAAGAATCAATAATCAAATTACAGTGGTGGAATGAAAGTAATCAGACGAACAACAAGAAACGTAATGCTTGATGAATCAAAAAGAAGTTAAATCAATGTAACATGATCAAGTACATAAGATTTTCTTGTACGTCAATCAAAATTATGCAACTACAGATTGGCGTATAAGAGTATTTACGAAAGCATTACTAAATACATGGTAAAGGAACTTGTTACACTAAAACATTAAACAATTATAGTTCTATGGTTTGAACGCACTTCTAAACCAATGTAATCAAATATGAATATAATTATCATTAGAATATCAACAATGAATCACAAATGGAACATAGAATCATTAGTGTGATTTGAATCAAAACCGAACATATAACCACACGAATAACTCCTAAAATCAATCCACTCCTCCCCGAAACTCATTAGAAGACTCCATAACCATCTTCAAACACACTTGCCTTAGAAATCCACTATATCCATCTTATTAACAACTGTTGATCTACAAAAACCATTATTGACCATTAAGAAAAGGAAACTAGTTGTAAAGGACCATAAAACTACTCGTATCCACTAAATAAGAATCAATAATCAAATTACAGTGGTATGAAAGTAATTAGACAAAGAACAAGAAACATAATGTGTGATGGATCAAAATGAGGTTAAATCAATGTTGCGTGATCAAGTAAATAAGATTTTCTTGTACGTCAATCAAAATTATGCAACTACTGATTGGCGTATAAGAGTATTTAAGAAAACATTACTAATTACATGGGAAAGAAACTAGTTATACAAAAACCTTAAACAACTATTGTTCTATTGTTTCAACGCACTTCTAAGCCAATCTAATCAAATATGATTATAATTATCATCAGAATCATAACAATGAATAAAAAATAAAACATAGTATCATTAGTGTGATTTGAACTTAAAATCAAACATATAACCACACGAATAACTCCTAAAATCAATCCCTACCAACCCGAAACTCATTAGAAAACTACATAACCATCTTTGAACACTCCTGCCTCAGAAATCCACTAAATCCATTTTAATAACAAAGGTTAATCCACAGAAACCGTTATTGACAATTAAAACAAGGAAACTAGTTGTAAAGCATCAAGAAACTAATCGTATCCACTTAATAAGAATCAATAATCAGATTACAGTGGTGGAATGAAAGTAATTAGACGAACAACAAGAAACGAAATGCTTGTTAAATCAAAAATAAGTTAAATCAATGTAACATGATCAAGTAAATAATATTTTCTTGTAAGTCAATCAAAATTATGCAACTACAGATTGGCGTATAAGAGTATTTACGAAAGAATTACTAAAAACATGCGAAAGGAACTTGTTACACTAAAACATTAAACAATTATAGTTCTATGGTTTGAACGCACTTCTAAACCAATGTAATCAAATATGAATATAATTATCATTAGAATATCAACAATGAATCACAAATGGAACATAGAATCATTATTGTGATTTGAAACCAAAACCGAACATATAACCACACGAATAACTCCTAAAATCAATCCATTCCTACCCGAAACTCATTAGAAGACTCCATAACCATCTTCGAACACTCTTGCCGTAGAAATCCACTATATCCATCTTAATAACAACTGTTGATCTACAAAAACCATTATTGACCATTAAGACAAGGAAACTAGTTGTAAAGGACCACAAAACTACTCGTATCCACTTAATAAGAATCAACAATCAAATTACAGTGGTGGAATGAAAGTAATTAGACAAACAGCAAGAAACGAAATGTGCGTTGGATCAAAATGAAGTTAAATCAATGTAGCATGATAAAGTAAATAAGATTTTCTTGCACGTTAATCAAAATTATACGACTACAGATTGGTGTTTAAAAGCATTTAAGAAATCATTACTAAATACATGGGAAAGGAACTAGTTATACTAAAACCTTAAACAACTATAGTTCTATTGTTTTAACGCACTTCTAAACCAATCTAATCAAATATGATTATAATTATCATCAGAATCACAACAATGAATCAAATATAGAACATAGTATCATTAGTGTGATTTGAACTTAAAACCAAACATATAACCACACGAATAACTCCTAAAATCAATCCATGCCTACCCGAAACTCATCAGAAAACTCCATAACCATCTTCGAACACTCCTGCCTCAGAAATCCACAAAATCCATTTTAATAACAAAGGTTAATCCACAGAAACCGTTATTGACAATTAAAACAAGGAAACTAGTTGTAAAGCATCATGAAACTACTCGTATCCACTTAATAAGAATCAATAATCAGATTACAGTGGTGGAATGAAAGTAATTAGACGAACAACAAGAAACGAAATGCTTGTCAAATCAAAAATAAGTTAAATCAATGTAACATGATCAAGTAAATAATATTTTCTTGTAAGTCAATCAAAATTATGCAACTACAGATTGGCGTATAAGAGTATTTACGAAAGCATTACTAAAAACATGCGAAAGGAACTTGTTACACTAAAACATTAAACAATTATAGTTCTATGGTTTGAACGCACTTCTAAACCAATGTAATCAAATATGAATATAATTATCATTAGAATATCAACAATGAATCACAAATGGAACATAGAATCATTATTGTGATTTGAAACCAAAACCGAACATATAACCACAGGAATAACTCCTAAAATCAATCCACTCCTACCCGAAACTCATTAGAAGACTCCATAACCATCTTCGAACACTCTTGCCGTAGAAATCCACTATATCCATCTTAATAACAACTGTTGATCTACAAAAACCATTATTGACCATTAAGACAAAGAAACTAGTTGTAAAGGACCACAAAACTACTCGTATCCACTTAATAAGAATCAACAATCAAATTACAGTGGTGGAATGAAAGTAATTAGACAAACAGCAAGAAACGAAATGTGCGTTGGATCAAAATGAAGTTAAATCAATGTAGCATGATCAAGTAAATAAGATTTTCTTGCACGTTAATCAAAATTATACGACTACAGATTGGTGTTTAAAAGCATTTAAGAAATCATTACTAAATACATGGGAAAGGAACTAGTTATACTAAAACCTTAAACAACTATAGTTCTATTGTTTTAACGCACTTCTAAACCAATCTAATCAAATATGATTATAATTATCATCAGAATCACAACAATGAATCAAATATAGAACATAGTATCATTAGTGTGATTTGAACTTAAAACCAAACATATAACCACACGAATAACTCCTAAAATCAATCCATGCCTACCCGAAACTCATCAGAAAACTCCATAACCATCTTCGAACACTCCTGCCTCAGAAATCCACAAAATCCATTTTAATAACAAAGGTTAATCCACAGAAACCGTTATTGACAATTAAAACAAGGAAACTAGTTGTAAAGCATCATGAAACTACTCGTATCCACTTAATAAGAATCAATAATCAGATTACAGTGGTGGAATGAAAGTAATTAGACGAACAACAAGAAACGAAATGCTTGTCAAATCAAAAATAAGTTAAATCAATGTAACATGATCAAGTAAATAATATTTTCTTGTAAGTCAATCAAAATTATGCAACTACAGATTGGCGTATAAGAGTATTTACGAAAGCATTACTAAAAACATGCGAAAGGAACTTGTTACACTAAAACATTAAACAATTATAGTTCTATGGTTTGAACGCACTTCTAAACCAATGTAATCAAATATGAATATAATTATCATTTGAATATCAACAATGAATCACAAATGGAACATAGAATCATTATTGTGATTTGAAACCAAAACCGAACATATAACCACACGAATAACTCCTAAAATCAATCCATTCCTACCCGAAACTCATTAGAAGACTCCATAACCATCTTCGAACACTCTTGCCGTAGAAATCCACTATATCCATCTTAATAACAACTGTTGATCTACAAAAACCATTATTGACCATTTAGACAAGGAAACTAGTTGTAAAGGACCACAAAACTACTCGTATCCACTTAATAAGAATCAACAATCAAATTACAGTGGTGGAATGAAAGTAATTAGACAAACAGCAAGAAACGAAATGTGCGTTGGATCAAAATGAAGTTAAATCAATGTAGCATGATCAAGTAAATAAGATTTTCTTGCACGTTAATCAAAATTATGCGACTACAAATTGGTGTTTAAAAGCATTTAAGAAATCATTACTAAATACATGGGAAAGGAACTAGTTATACTAAAACCTTAAACAACTATAGTTCTATTGTTTTAACGCACTTCTAAACCAATCTAATCAAATATGATTATAATTATCATCATAATCACAACAATGAATCAAAAATAGAACATAGTATCATTAGTGTGATTTGAACTTAAAACCAAACATATAACCACACGAATAACTCCTAAAATCAATCCATGCCTACCCGAAACTCATCAGAAAACTCCATAACCATCTTCGAACACTCCTGCCTTAGAAATCCACAAAATCCATCTTAATAACAACTGTTGCTCTACAGAAACCGTTATTGACAATTAAAACAAGGAAACTAGTTGTAAAGCACCATGAAACAACTCGTATCCACGTAATAAGAATCAATAATCAAATTACAGTGGCGGAATGAAAGTAATCTGACGAACAACAAGAAATGTAATGCTTGATGAATCAAAAAGAAGTTAAATCAATGTAACATGATCAAGTAAATAAGATTTTCTTGTACGTCAATGAAAATTAAGCAACTACAGATTGGCGTATAAGAGTATTTACGAAAACATTACTAAATACATTAGAAAGGAACTTGTTATACTAAAACATTAAACAAGTATAGTTCTATGGTTTGAACGCACTTCTAAACCAATGTAATCAAATATGAATATAATTTTCATTAGAATATCAACAATGAATCACAAATGGAACAAGAATCATTAGTGTGATTTGAATCAAAACGGAACATTTAACCACACGAATAACTCCTAAAATCAATCCACTCCTACCCGAAACTCATTAGAAGACTCCATAACCATCTTCAAACACTCTTGCCTTAGAAATCCACTATATCTATCTTAATAACAACTGTTGATCTACAAAAACCATTATTCACCATTAAGTCATGGAAACTAGTTGTAAAGGACCATAAAACTACTCGTATCCACTAAGTAAGAATCTATAATCAAATTACAATAGTGGAATGAAAGTAATTAGACAAACAACAAGAAACGTAATGGGTGATGGATCAAAATGAAGTTAAATCAATGTAGCATGATCAAGTAAATAAGATTTTCTTGTATGTCAATCAAAATTATGCAACTACAGATTGGCGTATAAGAGTATTTACGAAAGCATTACTAAATACATGGGAAAGGACTGGTTACACTAAAACATTAAACAATTATAGTTTTATGGTTTGAATGCACTTCTAAACAAATGTAATCAAATGTGAATATAATTATCATTAGAATATCAACAATGAATCAGTAATGGAACATAAAATCATTAGTGTTATTTGAAACCAAAACCAAACATTTAACCACACGAATAACACTTAAAATCAATCCACTCCTACCCGAAACTCATTAGAAGACTCCATAACCATCTTCGAACACTTTTGCCTTAGAAATCCACTATATCCATCTTAATAACAATTGTTGATCTACAGAAACCATTATTGACCATTAAGACAAGGAACAAGTTGTAAAGGACCATAAAACTACTCGTATCCACTTAATAAAAATCAATAATCAATTTACAGTGGTGGAATAAAATTAATTAGACAAACAACAAGAAATGTAATGTGTGATGGATCAAAATGAAGCTAAATCAATTTATCATGATCAAGTAAATAAGATTTTCTTGTACGTTAAGCAAAATTATGCGACTACAGATTGGTGTATAAGAGCATTTAAGAAATCATTACTAAATACATGAGAAAGGAACTAGTTATACTAAAACATTAAACAACTATAGTTCTATTGTTTCAACGCTCTTCTAAACCAATCTAATCAAATATGATTATAATTATCATCAGAATCACAACAATGAATCAAAAATAGAACATAGTATCATCAGTGTGATTTGAACTTAAAACCAAACATATAACCACACGAATAACTCCTAAAATCAATCCATGCCTACCGGAAACTCATCAAAAGACTCCATAACCATTTTCGAACACTCCTACCTTAGAAATCCACTAAATCCATCTTAATAACAACTGTTGATCTGTAGTAACCATTGTTGACAATTAAGACAAGGAAACTAGTTGTAAAGGACCACGAAACTACTGGTATCCACTTAATAAGAATCAATAATCAGATTACAGAGGTGGAATGAAAATAATCAGACAAACAACAAGAAACGTAATGCTTGATAAATCAAAAAGAAGTTAAATCAATGTAATATAATCAAGTAAATAAGATTTTCTTGTACGTCAATGAAAATTATGCAACTACAGATTGGCGCATAAGAGTATTTACGAAAGCATTACTAAATACATGAGAAAGAAACTTTTATACTAAAACATTAAACAAGTATAGTTCTATGGTTTGAATGCACTTCTAAACCAATGTAATCAAATATGAATATAATTATCATTAGAATATCAACAATGAATTACAAGTGGAACAAGAATCATTAGTGTGATTTAAATAAAAACCGAACATATAACCACACGAATAACTTCTAAAATCAATCCACTCCTACCCGAAACTCATTAGAAGACTCCATAACCATCTTCGAACACTCTTGCCTTAGAAATCCACTATATCTATCTTAATAACAACTGTTGATCTACAAAAACCATTATTCTCCATTGTCATGGAAACTAGTTGTAAAGGACCATAAAACTACTCGTACCTACTTAATAAAAATCAATAATCAAATTACAGTGGTGGAATAAAAGTAATTAGACAAACAACAAGAAACGTAATGTGTGATGGATCAAAATGAAGTTAAATCAATGTAGCATGATCAAGTAAATAAGATTTTCTTGTACGGTAATCAAAATTATGCAACTACAGATTGGTGTATAAGAGCATTTAAGAAATCATTACTAAATACATGGGAAAGGAACTAGTTATTCAAAAACATTAAACAACTATAGTTCTATTGTTTCAACGCACTTCTAAACCAAACTAATCAAATATGATTATAATTATCATTAGAATCACAACAATGAATCAAAAATAGAACATAGTATTATTAGTGTGATTTGAATTTAAAACCAAACATATAACCACACGAATAACTCCTAAAATCAATCCATGCCTACCCGAAACTCATCAGAAGACTCCATAACCATCTTCGAACACTCCTACCTTAGAAATCCACTAAATCCATCTTAATAACAACTGTTGATTTATAGTAACCGTTATTGACAATTAAGACAAGGAAACTAGTTGTAAAGGACCACGAAACTACTCGTATCCACATAATATGAATCAATAATCAGATTACAGTGGTGGAATGAAAGTAATCAGACGAACAACAAGAAACGTAATGCTTGATGAATCAAAAAGAAGTTAAATCAATGTAACATGATCAAGTAAATAAGATTTTCTTGTAAGTCAATTAAAATTATGCAACTACAGATTGGCGTATAAGAGTATTTACGAAAGCATTACTAAATACATGAGAAAGGAACTTTTTATACTAAAACATTAAACAAGTATAGTTCTATGGTTTGAATGCACTTCTAAACCAATGTAATCAAATATGAATATAATTATCATTAGAATATCAACAATGAATTACAAATGGAACAAGAATCATTAGTGTGATTTAAATAAAAACCGAACATATAACCACACGAATAACTTCTAAAATCAATCCACTCCTACCCGAAACTCATTAGAAGACTCCATAACCACCTTCAAACACTCTTGCCTTAGAAATCCACTATATCTATCTTAATAACAACTGTTGATCTGCAAAAACCATTATTCACCATTAAGTCATGGAAACTAGTTGTAAAGGACCACAAAACTACTCGTATCCACTTAATAAGAATCAACAATCAAATTACAGTGGTGGAATGAAAGTAATTAGACAAACAGCAAGAAACGTAATGTGCGATGGATCAAAATGAAGTTAAATCATTGTAGCATGATCAAGTAAATAAGATTTTCTTGCACACTTAATCAAATTTATGCGACTACAGATTGGTGTATAAAAGCATTTAAGAAATCATTACTAAATACATGGGAAAGGAACTAGTTATACTTAAACATTAAACAACTATAGTTCTATTGTTTCAACGCACTTTTAAACCAATCTAATCAAATATGATTATAATTATCATAAGAATCACAACAATGAATCAAAAATAGAACATAGTATCATTAGTGTGATTTAAACTTAAAACCAAACATATAACCACACGAATAACTCCTAAAATCAATCCATGCCTACCCGAAACGCATCAGAAAACTCCATAACCATCTTTGAAAACTCCTGCCTCAGAAATCCACTAAATCCATCTTAATAACAACTGTTGATCTACAGAAGCCGTTATTGACAATTAAAACAAGGAAACTAGTTGTAAAGCACCATGAAACAACTCGTATCCACTTAATAAGAATCAATAATCAAATTACAGTGGTGGAATGAAAATAATCAGATGAACAACAAGAAACGTAATGCTTGATAAAACAAAAAGAAGTTAAATCAATGTAACATGATCAAGAAAATAAGATTTTCTTGTACGTCAATCAAAATTATGCAATTACAGATTGGCGTATAAGAGTATTTACGTAAGCATTACTAAATACATGGGAAAGGAACTTGTTACACTAAAACATTAAACAATTATAGTTCTATGGTTTGAAGGCACTTCTAAACCAATGTAATCAAATATGAATATAATTATCATTAGAATATCAACAATGAATCAGTAATGGAACATAAAATCATTAGTGTGATTTGAAACCAAACCGAACATTTAACCACACGAATAACACTTAAAATCAATCCACTCCTTACCGAAACTCATTAGAAGACTCCATAACCATCTTCGAACACTTTTGCCTTAGAAATCCACTATATCCATCTTAATAACAATTGTTGATCTACAGAAACCATTATTGACCATGAAGACAAGGAACAAGTTGTAAAGGATCATAAAACTACTCGTGTCCACTTAATAAAAATCAATAATCAATTTACAGTGGTGGAATAAAAGTAATTAGACAAACAACAAGAAACGTAATGTGTGATGGATCAAAATGAAGTTAAATCAATTTATCATGATCAAGTAAATAAGATTTTCTTGTACGTTAATCAAAATTATGCGACTACAGATTGGTGTATAAGAGCATTTAAGAAATCATTACTAAATACATGAGAAAGGAACTAGTTATACTAAAACATTAAACAACAATAGTTCTATTGTTTCAATGCTCTTCTAAACCAATCTAATCAAATATGATTATAATTATCATCAGAATCACAACAATGAATCAAAAATAGAACATAGTATCATCAGTGTGATTTGAACTTAAAACCAAACATATAACCACACGAATAACTCCTAAAATCAATCCATGCCTACCCGAAACTCATCAGAAGACTCCATAACCATTTTCGAACACTCCTACCTTAGAAATCCACTAAATCCATCTTAATAACAACTGTTGATCTGTAGTAACCATTATTGACAATTAAGACAAGGAAACTAGTTGTAAAGGACCACGAAACTACTCGTATCCACTTAATAAGAATCAATAATCAGATTACAGAGGTGGAATGAAAGTAATCAGACAAACAACAAGAAACGTAATGCTTTATAAATCAAAAATAAGTTAAATCAATGTAACATGATCAAGTAAATAAGATTTTCTTGTACGTCAATGAAAATTATGCAAGTACAAATTGGCGTATAAGAGTATTTACGAAAGCATTACTAAATACATGGGAAAGGAACTTGTTACACTAAAAACATTAAACAATTATAGTTTTATGGTTTGAACGCACTTCTAAACCAATGTAATCAAATATGAATTTAATTATCATTAGAATATCAACAATGAATCCCGAATGGAACATAGAATCATTAATGTGATTTGAACCAAAACCGAACATATAACCACACGAATAACTCCTAAAATCAATCCACTCCTACCCGAAACTCATTAGAAGACTCCATAACCATCTTCGAACACTCTTGCCTTAGAAATCCACTATATCCAACTTAATAACAACTGTTGATCTACAGAAACCATTATTGACCATTAAGACAAGGTAACTAGTTGTAAAGGACCATAAAACTACTAGTATCCACTACATAAGAATTAATAATCAAATTACAATAGTGGAATGAAAGTAATTAGACAAACAACAAGAAACGTAATGGGTGATGGATCAAAATGAAGTTAAATCAATGTAGCATGATCAAGTAAATAAGATTTTCTTATACGTTAATCAAAATTACGCAACCACAGATTGGTGTATAAGAGCATTTACGAAAGCATTACTAAATACATGGGAAAGGAACTAGATATACTAAAACATTATACAACTATAGTTCTATTGTTTCAACGCACTTCTAAACCAATCTAATCAAATATGATTATAATTATCATCAGAATCACAACAATGAATCAAAAATGGAACATAGTATCATTAGTGGGATTTGAAATTAAAACCAAACATATAACCACACGAATATCTTCTAAAATAAATACATGCCTACCCGAAACTAATCAGAAAACTCCATAACTATCTTTGAACACTCCTGCCTTAGAAATCCACTAAATCCATCTTAATAACTACTGTTGATCTACAGAAACCAAATTGACAATTAAAACAAGGAAACTAGCTGTAAAGAACCATGAAACTACTCGTATCCACTTAATAAGAATCAATAATCACATTATAGCGGTGGAATAAAAGTAATCAGACGAACAACAAGAAACGTAACGCTTGATGAATCAAAAAGAAGTTAAATCAATGTAACATGATCAAGTAAAAAAGATTTTCTTGTACGTCAATCAAATTTTTGCAACTACAGATTGGCGTATAAGAGAATTTACGAAAGTATTACAAAATACATGCGAAAGGAACTTGTAATACTAAAAACATTAAACAAGTATAGTTCTATGATTTCAACGCACTTCTAAACCAATGTAATCAAATATGAATATAATTATCATTAGAATATCAACAATGAATCACAAATGTTAACAGAATCATTAGTGTGATTTGAATCAAAAGCGGACATATAACCATACGAATAACTCTTAAAATCAATCCACTCCTACCCGAAACTCATTAGAAGACTCCATAACCATCTTCGAACACTCTTGCCTTAGAAATTCACTATATCTATCTTAATAACAACTGTTGATCTACAGAAACCATTATTGACCATTAAGACAAGGAAACTAGTTGTAAAGGACCATAAAACTACTACTATCCACTAAATAAGAATCAATAATCAAATTATAGTAGTGGAATGAAAGTAATTAGACAAACAACAAGAAACGTAATGGGTGATGGATCAAAATGAAGTTAAATCAATGTAGCATGATCAAGTAAATAAGATTTTCTTATACGTTAATCAAAATTATGCAGCTACAGATTGGTTTATATGAGCATTTACGAAAGCATTACTAAATACATGGGAAAGGAACTAGATATACTAAAACATTAAACAACTATATTTCTTTTGTTTCAACACACTTCTAAACCAATGTAATCAAATATGATTATAATTATCATCAGAATCACAACAATAAATCAAAAATGGAACATAGTATCATTAGTGAGATTTGAAATTAAAACCTAACATATATCCACACGAATATCTTTTAAAATCAATCCATGCCTACCCGAAACTAATCAGAAAACTCCATAGCGATCTTCGAACACTCCTGCCTCAGAAATCCACTAAATCCATCTTAATAACAACTCTTGATCTACAGAAACCAATATTGACAATTAAAACAAGGAAACTAGTTGTAAAGGACTATGAAACTACTCGTATCCACTTAATAAGAATCAATAATCAAATTATAGTGGTGGAATGAAAGTAATCAAACGAATAACAGGAAACGTAATGCTTGATGAATAAAAAAGAAGTTAAATCAATGTAACATGATCAAGTAAATAAGAGTTTCTTGTACGTCAATCACATTTTTGCAACTACAGATTGGCGTATAAGAGTATTTAAGAAAGCATTACTAAATAAATGGGAAAGGAACTTGTTATACTAAAAACGTTATACAATTATAGTTCTATGATTTGAACGCACTTTTAAACCAATATAATCAAATATGAATATAAATATCATTAGAATATCAACAATGAATCACAAATGGAACATAGAATCATTAATGTGATTTGAACCAAAACCGAACTTATAACCACACGAATAACTCATAAAATCAAGCCACTCCTACCCGAAACTCATTAGAAGACTCCATAACCATCTTCGAACACTCTTGCCTTAAAAATCCACTATATCCATCTTAATAACAACAATTGATCTACAGAAACCACTATTGACAATTAAGACAAGGAAACTAGTTGTAAAGGACCACAAACTACTCGTATCCACTTAATAAGAATCAATAATCATATTACAGTGGTGAAATGAAAGTAATTAGACAAACAACAAGAAACTTAATGTGTGATGGATCAAAATGAAGTTAAATCAATGTAGCATGATCAAGTGAATAAGATTTTTTTGTAAGTTAATCAAAATTATGCAACTACAGATTGGTGTATAAGAGTATTTAAGAAAGTATTACTAAATTCATGGGAAAGGAACTAGTAATACTAAAAAATTAAACAACTATAGTTCTATTGTTTTAACGCACTTCTAAACCAATCTAATCAAATATGATTATAATTATCATCAGAATCACAACAATGAATCTAAAATAGAACATAGTATCATTAGTGTGATTTGAACTTAAAACCAAACATATAACCACACGAATAACACTTAAAATCAATACATGCCTACCCGAAACTCATCAGAAAACTCCATAACCATCTTTGAACACTCCGGCCTCAGAAATCAACTAAATCCATCTTAATAACAACTGTTGATCTACAGAAACCGTTATTGACAATTAAAACAAGAAAACTAGTTGTAAAGTACCATGAAACTACTCGTATCCACTTAATAAGAATCAATAATCAAATTACAGTGGTGGAATGAAAGTAATCAGGCGAATAAACATAATGCTTGATGAATCAAAAGGAAGTTAAATCAATGTAACATGATCAAGTAAATAAGATTTTCTTGTATGACAATCAAAATTTTGCAACTACAGATTGGCGTATAAGAGTATTTACGAAAGCATTACTAAATACGTGAGAAAGGAACTTGTTATGCTTAAACATTAAACAAGTATAGTTCTATGGTTTGAACGCACTTCTAAACCAATGTAATCAAATATGAATATAATTATCATTAGAATATACACAATGAATCACAAATAGAACATAGAATCACTAGTGTGATTTGAAACCAAAACCGAACATATAACAACACGAATAACTCTAAAATCAATCCACTCCTACCCGAAACTCATTAGAAGACTCCATAACCATCTTCGAACACTCTTGCCTTAGAAATCCACTATATCCATCTTAATAACAACTGTTGATCTACAGAAACCATTATTGACCACAAAAAGGACCACAAAACTACTCGTATCCACTTAATAAGAATCAATAATCATATTACAGTGGTGAAATGAAAGTAATTAGACAAACAACAAGAAACTTAATGTGTGATGGATCAAAATGAAGTTAAATCAATGTAGCATGATCAAGTGAATAAGATTTTTTTGTAAGTTAATCAAAATTATGCAACTACAGATTGGTGTATAAGAGTATTTAAGAAAGTATTACTAAATTCATGGGAAAGGAACTAGTTATACTAAAAAATTAAACAACTATAGTTCTATTGTTTTAACGCACTTCTAAACCAATCTAATCAAATATGATTATAATTATCATCAGAATCACAACAATGAATCTAAAATAGAACATAGTATCATTAGTGTGATTTGAACTTAAAACCAAACATATAACCACACGAATAACACTTAAAATCAATACATGCCTACCCGAAACTCATCAGAAAACTCCATAACCATCTTTGAACACTCCGGCCTCAGAAATCAACTAAATCCATCTTAATAACAACTGTTGATCTACAGAAACCGTTATTGACAATTAAAACAAGAAAACTAGTTGTAAAGTACCATGAAACTACTCGTATCCACTTAATAAGAATCAATAATCAAATTACAGTGGTGGAATGAAAGTAATCAGGCGAATAAACATAATGCTTGATGAATCAAAAGGAAGTTAAATCAATGTAACATGATCAAGTAAATAAGATTTTTCTTGTATGACAATCAAAATTTTGCAACTACAGATTGGCGTATAAGAGTATTTACGAAAGCATTACTAAATACATGAGAAAGGAACTTGTTATGCTTAAACATTAAACAAGTATAGTTCTATGGTTTGAACGCACTTCTAAACCAATGTAATCAAATATGAATATAATTATCATTAGAATATACACAATGAATCACAAATAGAACATAGAATCACTAGTGTGATTTGAAACCAAAACCGAACATATAACAACACGAATAACTCTAAAATCAATCCACTCCTACCCGAAACTCATTAGAAGACTCCATAACCATCTTCGAACACTCTTGCCTTAGAAATCCACTATATCCATCTTAATAACAACTGTTGATCTACAGAAACCATTATTGACCACAAAAAGGACCACAAAACTACTCGTATCCACTTAATAAGAATCAATAATCATATTACAGTGGTGAAATGAAAGTAATTAGACAAACAACAAGAAACTTAATGTGTGATGGATCAAAATGAAGTTAAATCAATGTAGCATGATCAAGTGAATAAGATTTTTTTGTAAGTTAATCAAAATTATGCAACTACAGATTGGTGTATAAGAGTATTTAAGAAAGTATTACTAAATTCATGGGAAAGGAACTAGTTATACTAAAAAATTAAACAACTATAGTTCTATTGTTTTAACGCACTTCTAAACCAATCTAATCAAATATGATTATAATTATCATCAGAATCACAACAATGAATCTAAAATAGAACATAGTATCATTAGTGTGATTTGAACTTAAAACCAAACATATAACCACACGAATAACACTTAAAATCAATACATGCCTACCCGAAACTCATCAGAAAACTCCATAACCATCTTTGAACACTCCGGCCTCAGAAATCAACTAAATCCATCTTAATAACAACTGTTGATCTACAGAAACCGTTATTGACAATTAAAACAAGAAAACTAGTTGTAAAGTACCATGAAACTACTCGTATCCACTTAATAAGAATCAATAATCAAATTACAGTGGTGGAATGAAAGTAATCAGGCGAATAAACATAATGCTTGATGAATCAAAAGGAAGTTAAATCAATGTAACATGATCAAGTAAATAAGATTTTTCTTGTATGACAATCAAAATTTTGCAACTACAGATTGGCGTATAAGAGTATTTACGAAAGCATTACTAAATACATGAGAAAGGAACTTGTTATGCTTAAACATTAAACAAGTATAGTTCTATGGTTTGAACGCACTTCTAAACCAATGTAATCAAATATGAATATAATTATCATTAGAATATACACAATGAATCACAAATAGAACATAGAATCACTAGTGTGATTTGAAACCAAAACCGAACATATAACAACACGAATAACTCTAAAATCAATCCACTCCTACCCGAAACTCATTAGAAGACTCCATAACCATCTTCGAACACTCTTGCCTTAGAAATCCACTATATCCATCTTAATAACAACTGTTGATCTACAGAAACCATTATTGACCACAAAAAGGACCACAAAACTACTCGTATCCACTTAATAAGAATCAATAATCATATTACAGTGGTGAAATGAAAGTAATTAGACAAACAACAAGAAACTTAATGTGTGATGGATCAAAATGAAGTTAAATCAATGTAGCATGATCAAGTGAATAAGATTTTTTTGTAAGTTAATCAAAATTATGCAACTACAGATTGGTGTATAAGAGTATTTAAGAAAGTATTACTAAATTCATGGGAAAGGAACTAGTTATACTAAAAAATTAAACAACTATAGTTCTATTGTTTTAACGCACTTCTAAACCAATCTAATCAAATATGATTATAATTATCATCAGAATCACAACAATGAATCTAAAATAGAACATAGTATCATTAGTGTGATTTGAACTTAAAACCAAACATATAACCACACGAATAACACTTAAAATCAATACATGCCTACCCGAAACTCATCAGAAAACTCCATAACCATCTTTGAACACTCCGGCCTCAGAAATCAACTAAATCCATCTTAATAACAACTGTTGATCTACAGAAACCGTTATTGACAATTAAAACAAGAAAACTAGTCGTAAAGTACCATGAAACTACTCGTATCCACTTAATAAGAATCAATAATCAAATTACAGTGGTGGAATGAAAGTAATCAGGCGAATAAACATAATGCTTGATGAATCAAAAGGAAGTTAAATCAATGTAACATGATCAAGTAAATAAGATTTTCTTGTATGACAATCAAAATTTTGCAACTACAGATTGGCGTATAAGAGTATTTACGAAAGCATTACTAAATACATGAGAAAGGAACTTGTTATACTTAAACATTAAACAAGTATAGTTCTATGGTTTGAACGCACTTCTAAACCAATGTAATCAAATATGAATATAATTATCATTAGAATATACACAATGAATCACAAATAGAACATAGAATCACTAGTGTGATTTGAAACCAAAACCGAACATATAACAACACGAATAACTCTAAAATCAATCCACTCCTACCCGAAACTCATTAGAAGACTCCATAACCATCTTCGAACACTCTTGCCTTAGAAATCCACTATATCCATCTTAATAACAACTGTTGATCTACAGAAACCATTATTGACCACAAAAAGGACCACAAAACTACTCGTATCCACTTAATAAGAATCAATAATCATATTATAGTGGTGAAATGAAAGTAATTAGACAAACAACAAGAAACTTAATGTGTGATGGATCAAAATGAAGTTAAATCAATGTAGCATGATCAAGTGAATTAGATTTTTTTGTAAGTTAATCAAAATTATGCAACTACAGATTGGTGCATAAGAGTATTTAAGAAAGCATTACTAAATGCATGGGAAAGGAACTAGTTATACTAAAACATTAAACAACTATAGTTCTGTTGTTTTAATGCACTTCTAAACTAATCTAATCAAATATGATTATAATTATCATTAGAATCACAACAATGAATCTAAAATAGAACACAGTATCATTAGTGTGATTTGAACTTAAAACCAAACATATAACCACACGAATAACACTTAAAATCAATACATGCCTACCCGAAACTCATCAGAAAACTCCATAACCATCTTTGAACACTCCGGCCTCAGAAATCAACTAAATCCATCTTAATAACAACTGTTGATCTACAGAAACCGTTATTGACAATTAAAACAAGAAAACTAGTTGTAAAGTACCATGAAACTACTCGTATCCACTTAATAAGAATCAATAATCAAATTACAGTGGTGGAATGAAAGTAATCAGGCGAATAAACATAATGCTTGATGAATCAAAAGGAAGTTAAATCAATGTAACATGATCAAGTAAATAAGATTTTTTCTTGTATGACAATCAAAATTTTGCAACTACAGATTGGCGTATAAGAGTATTTACGAAAGCATTACTAAATACATGAGAAAGGAACTTGTTATGCTTAAACATTAAACAAGTATAGTTCTATGGTTTGAACGCACTTCTAAACCAATGTAATCAAATATGAATATAATTATCATTAGAATATACACAATGAATCACAAATAGAACATAGAATCACTAGTGTGATTTGAAACCAAAACCGAACATATAACAACACGAATAACTCTAAAATCAATCCACTCCTACCCGAAACTCATTAGAAGACTCCATAACCATCTTCGAACACTCTTGCCTTAGAAATCCACTATATCCATCTTAATAACAACTGTTGATCTACAGAAACCATTATTGACCACAAAAAGGACCACAAAACTACTCGTATCCACTTAATAAGAATCAATAATCATATTACAGTGGTGAAATGAAAGTAATTAGACAAACAACAAGAAACTTAATGTGTGATGGATCAAAATGAAGTTAAATCAATGTAGCATGATCAAGTGAATAAGATTTTTTTGTAAGTTAATCAAAATTATGCAACTACAGATTGGTGTATAAGAGTATTTAAGAAAGTATTACTAAATTCATGGGAAAGGAACTAGTTATACTAAAAAATTAAACAACTATAGTTCTATTGTTTTAACGCACTTCTAAACCAATCTAATCAAATATGATTATAATTATCATCAGAATCACAACAATGAATCTAAAATAGAACATAGTATCATTAGTGTGATTTGAACTTAAAACCAAACATATAACCACACGAATAACACTTAAAATCAATACATGCCTACCCGAAACTCATCAGAAAACTCCATAACCATCTTTGAACACTCCGCCCTCAGAAATAAACTAAATCCATCTTAATAACAACTGTTGATCTACAAAAACCGTTATTGACAATTAAAACAAGAAAACTAGTCGTAAAGTACCATGAAACTACTCGTATCCACTTAATAAGAATCAATAATCAAATTACAGTGGTGGAATGAAAGTAATCAGGCGAATAAACATAATGCTTGATGAATCAAAAGGAAGTTAAATCAATGTAACATGATCAAGTAAATAAGATTTTCTTGTATGACAATCAAAGTTTTGCAACTACAGATTGGCGTATAAGAGTATTTACGAAAGCATTACTAAATACATGAGAAAGGAACTTGTTATACTTAAACATTAAACAAGTATAGTTCTATGGTTTGAACGCACTTCTAAACCAATGTAATCAAATATGAATATAATTATCATTAGAATATACACAATGAATCACAAATAGAACATAGAATCACTAGTGTGATTTGAAACCAAAACCGAACATATAACAACACGAATAACTCTAAAATCAATCCACTCCTACCCGAAACTCATTAGAAGACTCCATAACCATCTTCGAACACTCTTGCCTTAGAAATCCACTATATCCATCTTAATAACAACTGTTGATCTACAGAAACCATTATTGACCACAAAAAGGACCACAAAACTACTCGTATCCACTTAATAAGAATCAATAATCATATTACAGTGGTGAAATGAAAGTAATTAGACAAACAACAAGAAACTTAATGTGTGATGGATCAAAATGAAGTTAAATCAATGTAGCATGATCAAGTGAATAAGATTTTTTTGTAAGTTAATCAAAATTATGCAACTACAGATTGGTGTATAAGAGTATTTAAGAAAGTATTACTAAATTCATGGGAAAGGAACTAGTTATACTAAAAAATTAAACAACTATAGTTCTATTGTTTTAACGCACTTCTAAACCAATCTAATCAAATATGATTAAAATTATCATCAGAATCACAACAATGAATCTAAAATAGAACATAGTATCATTAGTGTGATTTGAACTTAAAACCAAACATATAACCACACGAATAACACTTAAAATCAATACATGCCTACCCGAAACTCATCAGAAAACTCCATAACCATCTTTGAACACTCCGGCCTCAGAAATCAACTAAATCCATCTTAATAACAACTGTTGATCTACAGAAACCGTTATTGACAATTAAAACAAGAAAACTAGTTGTAAAGTACCATGAAACTACTCGTATCCACTTAATAAGAATCAATAATCAAATTACAGTGGTGGAATGAAAGTAATCAGGCGAATAAACATAATGCTTGATGAATCAAAAGGAAGTTAAATCAATGTAACATGATCAAGTAAATAAGATTTTTCTTGTATGACAATCAAAATTTTGCAACTACAGATTGGCGTATAAGAGTATTTACGAAAGCATTACTAAATACATGAGAAAGGAACTTGTTATGCTTAAACATTAAACAAGTATAGTTCTATGGTTTGAACGCACTTCTAAACCAATGTAATCAAATATGAATATAATTATCATTAGAATATACACAATGAATCACAAATAGAACATAGAATCACTAGTGTGATTTGAAACCAAAACCGAACATATAACAACACGAATAACTCTAAAATCAATCCACTCCTACCCGAAACTCATTAGAAGACTCCATAACCATCTTCGAACACTCTTGCCTTAGAAATCCACTATATCCATCTTAATAACAACTGTTGATCTACAGAAACCATTATTGACCACAAAAAGGACCACAAAACTACTCGTATCCACTTAATAAGAATCAATAATCATATTACAGTGGTGAAATGAAAGTAATTAGACAAACAACAAGAAACTTAATGTGTGATGGATCAAAATGAAGTTAAATCAATGTAGCATGATCAAGTGAATAAGATTTTTTTGTAAGTTAATCAAAATTATGCAACTACAGATTGGTGTATAAGAGTATTTAAGAAAGTATTACTAAATTCATGGGAAAGGAACTAGTTATACTAAAAAATTAAACAACTATAGTTCTATTGTTTTAACGCACTTCTAAACCAATCTAATCAAATATGATTATAATTATCATCAGAATCACAACAATGAATCTAAAATAGAACATAGTATCATTAGTGTGATTTGAACTTAAAACCAAACATATAACCACACGAATAACACTTAAAATCAATACATGCCTACCCGAAACTCATCAGAAAACTCCATAACCATCTTTGAACACTCCGCCCTCAGAAATCAACTAAATCCATCTTAATAACAACTGTTGATCTACAGAAACCGTTATTGACAATTAAAACAAGAAAACTAGTCGTAAAGTACCATGAAACTACTCGTATCCACTTAATAAGAATCAATAATCAAATTACAGTGGTGGAATGAAAGTAATCAGGCGAATAAACATAATGCTTGATGAATCAAAAGGAAGTTAAATCAATGTAACATGATCAAGTAAATAAGATTTTCTTGTATGACAATCAAAATTTTGCAACTACAGATTGGCGTATAAGAGTATTTACGAAAGCATTACTAAATACATGAGAAAGGAACTTGTTATGCTTAAACATTAAACAAGTATAGTTCTATGGTTTGAACGCACTTCTAAACCAATGTAATCAAATATGAATATAATTATCATTAGAATATACACAATGAATCACAAATAGAACATAGAATCACTAGTGTGATTTGAAACCAAAACCGAACATATAACAACACGAATAACTCTAAAATCAATCCACTCCTACCCGAAACTCATTAGAAGACTCCATAACCATCTTCGAACACTCTTGCCTTAGAAATCCACTATATCCATCTTAATAACAACTGTTGATCTACAGAAACCATTATTGACCACAAAAAGGACCACAAAACTACTCGTATCCACTTAATAAGAATCAATAATCATATTATAGTGGTGAAATGAAAGTAATTAGACAAACAACAAGAAACTTAATGTGTGATGGATCAAAATGAAGTTAAATCAATGTAGCATGATCAAGTGAATTAGATTTTTTTGTAAGTTAATCAAAATTATGCAACTACAGATTGGTGCATAAGAGTATTTAAGAAAGCATTACTAAATGCATGGGAAAGGAACTAGTTATACTAAAACATTAAACAACTATAGTTCTGTTGTTTTAATGCACTTCTAAACTAATCTAATCAAATATGATTATAATTATCATTAGAATCACAACAATGAATCTAAAATAGAACACAGTATCATTAGTGTGATTTGAACTTAAAACCAAACATATAACCACACGAATAACACTTAAAATCAATACATGCCTACCCGAAACTCATCAGAAAACTCCATAACCATCTTTGAACACTCCGGCCTCAGAAATCAACTAAATCCATCTTAATAACAACTGTTGATCTACAGAAACCGTTATTGACAATTAAAACAAGAAAACTAGTTGTAAAGTACCATGAAACTACTCGTATCCACTTAATAAGAATCAATAATCAAATTACAGTGGTGGAATGAAAGTAATCAGGCGAATAAACATAATGCTTGATGAATCAAAAGGAAGTTAAATCAATGTAACATGATCAAGTAAATAAGATTTTTCTTGTATGACAATCAAAATTTTGCAACTACAGATTGGCGTATAAGAGTATTTACGAAAGCATTACTAAATACATGAGAAAGGAACTTGTTATGCTTAAACATTAAACAAGTATAGTTCTATGGTTTGAACGCACTTCTAAACCAATGTAATCAAATATGAATATAATTATCATTAGAATATACACAATGAATCACAAATAGAACATAGAATCACTAGTGTGATTTGAAACCAAAACCGAACATATAACAACACGAATAACTCTAAAATCAATCCACTCCTACCCGAAACTCATTAGAAGACTCCATAACCATCTTCGAACACTCTTGCCTTAGAAATCCACTATATCCATCTTAATAACAACTGTTGATCTACAGAAACCATTATTGACCACAAAAAGGACCACAAAACTACTCGTATCCACTTAATAAGAATCAATAATCATATTACAGTGGTGAAATGAAAGTAATTAGACAAACAACAAGAAACTTAATGTGTGATGGATCAAAATGAAGTTAAATCAATGTAGCATGATCAAGTGAATAAGATTTTTTTGTAAGTTAATCAAAATTATGCAACTACAGATTGGTGTATAAGAGTATTTAAGAAAGTATTACTAAATTCATGGGAAAGGAACTAGTTATACTAAAAAATTAAACAACTATAGTTCTATTGTTTTAACGCACTTCTAAACCAATCTAATAAATTATGATTATAATTATCATCAGAATCACAACAATGAATCTAAAATAGAACATAGTATCATTAGTGTGATTTGAACTTAAAACCAAACATATAACCACACGAATAACACTTAAAATCAATACATGCCTACCCGAAACTCATCAGAAAACTCCATAACCATCTTTGAACACTCCGCCCTCAGAAATCAACTAAATCCATCTTAATAACAACTGTTGATCTACAAAAACCGTTATTGACAATTAAAACAAGAAAACTAGTCGTAAAGTACCATGAAACTACTCGTATCCACTTAATAAGAATCAATAATCAAATTACAGTGGTGGAATGAAAGTAATCAGGCGAATAAACATAATGCTTGATGAATCAAAAGGAAGTTAAATCAATGTAACATGATCAAGTAAATAAGATTTTCTTGTATGACAATCAAAATTTTGCAACTACAGATTGGCGTATAAGAGTATTTACGAAAGCATTACTAAATACATGAGAAAGGAACTTGTTATACTTAAACATTAAACAAGTATAGTTCTATGGTTTGAACGCACTTCTAAACCAATGTAATCAAATATGAATATAATTATCATTAGAATATACACAATGAATCACAAATAGAACATAGAATCACTAGTGTGATTTGAAACCAAAACCGAACATATAACAACACGAATAACTCTAAAATCAATCCACTCCTACCCGAAACTCATTAGAAGACTCCATAACCATCTTCGAACACTCTTGCCTTAGAAATCCACTATATCCATCTTAATAACAACTGTTGATCTACAGAAACCATTATTGACCACAAAAAGGACCACAAAACTACTCGTATCCACTTAATAAGAATCAATAATCATATTATAGTGGTGAAATGAAAGTAATTAGACAAACAACAAGAAACTTAATGTGTGATGGATCAAAATGAAGTTAAATCAATGTAGCATGATCAAGTGAATTAGATTTTTTTGTAAGTTAATCAAAATTATGCAACTACAGATTGGTGCATAAGAGTATTTAAGAAAGCATTACTAAATGCATGGGAAAGGAACTAGTTATACTAAAACATTAAACAACTATAGTTCTGTTGTTTTAATGCACTTCTAAACTAATCTAATCAAATATGATTATAATTATCATTAGAATCACAACAATGAATCTAAAATAGAACACAGTATCATTAGTGTGATTTGAACTTAAAACCAAACATATAACCACACGAATAACACTTAAAATCAATACATGCCTACCCGAAACTCATCAGAAAACTCCATAACCATCTTTGAACACTCCGGCCTCAGAAATCAACTAAATCCATCTTAATAACAACTGTTGATCTACAGAAACCGTTATTGACAATTAAAACAAGAAAACTAGTTGTAAAGTACCATGAAACTACTCGTATCCACTTAATAAGAATCAATAATCAAATTACAGTGGTGGAATGAAAGTAATCAGGCGAATAAACATAATGCTTGATGAATCAAAAGGAAGTTAAATCAATGTAACATGATCAAGTAAATAAGATTTTTCTTGTATGACAATCAAAATTTTGCAACTACAGATTGGCGTATAAGAGTATTTACGAAAGCATTACTAAATACATGAGAAAGGAACTTGTTATGCTTAAACATTAAACAAGTATAGTTCTATGGTTTGAACGCACTTCTAAACCAATGTAATCAAATATGAATATAATTATCATTAGAATATACACAATGAATCACAAATAGAACATAGAATCACTAGTGTGATTTGAAACCAAAACCGAACATATAACAACACGAATAACTCTAAAATCAATCCACTCCTACCCGAAACTCATTAGAAGACTCCATAACCATCTTCGAACACTCTTGCCTTAGAAATCCACTATATCCATCTTAATAACAACTGTTGATCTACAGAAACCATTATTGACCACAAAAAGGACCACAAAACTACTCGTATCCACTTAATAAGAATCAATAATCATATTACAGTGGTGAAATGAAAGTAATTAGACAAACAACAAGAAACTTAATGTGTGATGGATCAAAATGAAGTTAAATCAATGTAGCATGATCAAGTGAATAAGATTTTTTTGTAAGTTAATCAAAATTATGCAACTACAGATTGGTGTATAAGAGTATTTAAGAAAGTATTACTAAATTCATGGGAAAGGAACTAGTTATACTAAAAAATTAAACAACTATAGTTCTATTGTTTTAACGCACTTCTAAACCAATCTAATCAAATATGATTATAATTATCATCAGAATCACAACAATGAATCTAAAATAGAACATAGTATCATTAGTGTGATTTGAACTTAAAACCAAACATATAACCACACGAATAACACTTAAAATCAATACATGCCTACCCGAAACTCATCAGAAAACTCCATAACCATCTTTGAACACTCCGCCCTCAGAAATCAACTAAATCCATCTTAATAACAACTGTTGATCTACAAAAACCGTTATTGACAATTAAAACAAGAAAACTAGTCGTAAAGTACCATGAAACTACTCGTATCCACTTAATAAGAATCAATAATCAAATTACAGTGGTGGAATGAAAGTAATCAGGCGAATAAACATAATGCTTGATGAATCAAAAGGAAGTTAAATCAATGTAACATGATCAAGTAAATAAGATTTTCTTGTATGACAATCAAAATTTTGCAACTACAGATTGGCGTATAAGAGTATTTACGAAAGCATTACTAAATACATGAGAAAGGAACTTGTTATACTTAAACATTAAACAAGTATAGTTCTATGGTTTGAACGCACTTCTAAACCAATGTAATCAAATATGAATATAATTATCATTAGAATATACACAATGAATCACAAATAGAACATAGAATCACTAGTGTGATTTGAAACCAAAACCGAACATATAACGACACGAATAACTCTAAAATCAATCCACTCCTACCCGAAACTCATTAGAAGACTCCATAACCATCTTCGAACACTCTTGCCTTAGAAATCCACTATATCCATCTTAATAACAACTGTTGATCTACAGAAACCATTATTGACCACAAAAACGACCACAAAACTACTCGTATCCACTTAATAAGAATCAATAATCATATTATAGTGGTGAAATGAAAGTAATTAGACAAACAACAAGAAACTTAATGTGTGATGGATCAAAATGAAGTTAAATCAATGTAGCATGATCAAGTGAATTAGATTTTTTTGTAAGTTAATCAAAATTATGCAACTACAGATTGGTGCATAAGAGTATTTAAGAAAGCATTACTAAATGCATGGGAAAGGAACTAGTTATACTAAAACATTAAACAACTATAGTTCTGTTGTTTTAATGCACTTCTAAACTAATCTAATCAAATATGATTATAATTATCATTAGAATCACAACAATGAATCTAAAATAGAACACAGTATCATTAGTGTGATTTGAACTTAAAACCAAACATATAACCACACGAATAACACTTAAAATCAATACATGCCTACCCGAAACTCATCAGAAAACTCCATAACCATCTTTGAACACTCCGGCCTCAGAAATCAACTAAATCCATCTTAATAACAACTGTTGATCTACAGAAACCGTTATTGACAATTAAAACAAGAAAACTAGTTGTAAAGTACCATGAAACTACTCGTATCCACTTAATAAGAATCAATAATCAAATTACAGTGGTGGAATGAAAGTAATCAGGCGAATAAACATAATGCTTGATGAATCAAAAGGAAGTTAAATCAATGTAACATGATCAAGTAAATAAGATTTTTCTTGTATGACAATCAAAATTTTGCAACTACAGATTGGCGTATAAGAGTATTTACGAAAGCATTACTAAATACATGAGAAAGGAACTTGTTATGCTTAAACATTAAACAAGTATAGTTCTATGGTTTGAACGCACTTCTAAACCAATGTAATCAAATATGAATATAATTATCATTAGAATATACACAATGAATCACAAATAGAACATAGAATCACTAGTGTGATTTGAAACCAAAACCGAACATATAACAACACGAATAACTCTAAAATCAATCCACTCCTACCCGAAACTCATTAGAAGACTCCATAACCATCTTCGAACACTCTTGCCTTAGAAATCCACTATATCCATCTTAATAACAACTGTTGATCTACAGAAACCATTATTGACCACAAAAAGGACCACAAAACTACTCGTATCCACTTAATAAGAATCAATAATCATATTACAGTGGTGAAATGAAAGTAATTAGACAAACAACAAGAAACTTAATGTGTGATGGATCAAAATGAAGTTAAATCAATGTAGCATGATCAAGTGAATAAGATTTTTTTGTAAGTTAATCAAAATTATGCAACTACAGATTGGTGTATAAGAGTATTTAAGAAAGTATTACTAAATTCATGGGAAAGGAACTAGTTATACTAAAAAATTAAACAACTATAGTTCTATTGTTTTAACGCACTTCTAAACCAATCTAATCAAATATGATTATAATTATCATCAGAATCACAACAATGAATCTAAAATAGAACATAGTATCATTAGTGTGATTTGAACTTAAAACCAAACATATAACCACACGAATAACACTTAAAATCAATACATGCCTACCCGAAACTCATCAGAAAACTCCATAACCATCTTTGAACACTCCGCCCTCAGAAATCAACTAAATCCATCTTAATAACAACTGTTGATCTACAAAAACCGTTATTGACAATTAAAACAAGAAAACTAGTCGTAAAGTACCATGAAACTACTCGTATCCACTTAATAAAAATCAATAATCAAATTACAGTGGTGGAATGAAAGTAATCAGGCGAATAAACATAATGCTTGATGAATCAAAAGGAAGTTAAATCAATGTAACATGATCAAGTAAATAAGATTTTCTTGTATGACAATCAAAATTTTGCAACTACAGATTGGCGTATAAGAGTATTTACGAAAGCATTACTAAATACATGAGAAAGGAACTTGTTATACTTAAACATTAAACAAGTATAGTTCTATGGTTTGAACGCACTTCTAAACCAATGTAATCAAATATGAATATAATTATCATTAGAATATACACAATGAATCACAAATAGAACATAGAATCACTAGTGTGATTTGAAACCAAAACCGAACATATAACGACACGAATAACTCTAAAATCAATCCACTCCTACCCGAAACTCATTAGAAGACTCCATAACTATCTTCGAACACTCTTGCCTTAGAAATCCACTATATCCATCTTAATAACAACTGTTGATCTACAGAAACCATTATTGACCACAAAAAGGACCACAAAACTACTCGTATCCACTTAATAAGAATCAATAATCATATTATAGTGGTGAAATGAAAGTAATTAGACAAACAACAAGAAACTTAATGTGTGATGGATCAAAATGAAGTTAAATCAATGTAGCATGATCAAGTGAATTAGATTTTTTTGTAAGTTAATCAAAATTATGCAACTACAGATTGGTGCATAAGAGTATTTAAGAAAGCATTACTAAATGCATGGGAAAGGAACTAGTTATACTAAAACATTAAACAACTATAGTTCTGTTGTTTTAATGCACTTCTAAACTAATCTAATCAAATATGATTATAATTATCATTAGAATCACAACAATGAATCTAAAATAGAACACAGTATCATTAGTGTGATTTGAACTTAAAACCAAACATATAACCACACGAATAACAATTAAAATCAATCCATGCCTACCCGAAACTCATCAGAAAACTCCATAACCATCTTTGAACACTGCTGCCTCAGAAATCAACTAAATCCATCTTAATAACAACTGTTGATCTACAGAAACCGTTATTGACAATTAAAACAAAGAAACTAGTTGTAAAGTACCATGAAACTACTCGTATTCACTTAATAAGAATCAATAATAAAATTACAGTGGTGGAATGAAAGTAATCTGACGAATAAACATAATGCTTGATGAATCAAAAGGAAGTTAAATCAATGTAACATGATCAAGTAAATAAGATTTTCTTGTACGTCAATCAAAATTATGCAACTACAGATTAGCGTATAAGAGTATTTACGAAAGCATTACTAAATACATGAGAAAGGAACTTGTTATCCTTAAACATTAAACAAGTATAGTTCTATGGTTTGAACTGTAACACCCAGAAAATTTTAAAAGAAGAGAAAAAGTAAAGAAAAGGAAAGAAAAGCAAAATAACCAAGTTGAGGGGTTAAAGTTGTGCAAGAGCAAACTTTATTATTAAGTTGTTCAAAAAGGTGGCATGGCCGCCCACCCCTATTGCACATCATCTTCCTGTCGAATTTCTAGAGAGAGAGAGCAGAGAAATTTTCTTCGGTTTTAAGAGAGAAGAAGAAGAAGAGGCTGAATTCAGGTTAGTTTTCTGAAATTGGGGTGTTCTTGGCTGCATTTCAGCTTCGGGTATGTGCTCATGTGCTTGTATGTGTGTTCGGTTGTGTGTTTTGGTGTTTTTAGGTGTTTGAACTCATAAGCATTCGGGTTTGAAGGAAGTCTTACTCGAAAGTTGCAAGAGGTGAGTTCTAGATCCCTGTTTTTAAACGTTTTAACTGATTTGGGGCTGGAAATGCATGCTTACTCGTTTTTATAAAATTCGGGTGTGTACTCGTATGTATATGTGCGTGCCCTGTTGTGGGTGGGTGTATGTTCGGGATGATTTATGATTATGTGCATGTTATATGCTTGTTTGATGCTTAGTATGCTAGAAACTAGGCTATAACATGTTAGATTGATGATTCAGAGGTCTGAAAATGATGGTAGTTAAAAAAGCAGTTGGCCATGCGCCTAAGTGCCCATGCGCCTGAAATCATGCGCCCAAACAGTACCCAAACGCCCAAGGTCCATGCGCACAAATAGTGCCCATGCGCCTAGGATTATGCCCAGGAGTCTAAGTATGCCATGCGTCTAAGTCTGCTAAAACGTCTAAGGGTCCATGCGCCTAAACAAGGCTCATGCGCCTGCATAGTACCCATGCGCCTAGAAAGTTGTCCAGGTGACTAAGTGTTGGCCGTGCGCCCAAATAATGGCCATGCGCCTGAGTCGCCCATGCGCCTAAGTATTCATGCGCCTGCATAGTGCTCGTGCGCCTGCATAGTGCTCGTGCGCCTAAGACTTAGAAAATTTTGTGAAATTTTCGGGAAAGAGGGACTTTTAGGCTATGACTTGGGTTGTTCCCGGGGATGATATGTGATGATTTTATGATGATGTTATGTATGTTTATGGCCTGTTTTCTTTATGTTCCTGTTATGTATGTTTATGTTCCTGTTATGTATTTCTCCATGGCCTTACAGGGTGTGATTATGTTAATGGATGAAAAGTATTATCTTAACGAAGTGAAAGATCTAAGATAATGAAAGTGGAACATAATGAATGAATGAATGAAAGTATTGCAAGCAAAATGTAAGGAGGTTCACAACTCCTTGAGAGTTGTCAGCTCAACTGTGTGTCATACAGCGTGCGATCTTGGCTGCCCCATGAGGGATTCACACACAGGGGGATCAGTCTTAGTGACTATTCCATACGTACGAAATGGGGTCCTTGTCACTAAACCCTAGATTAGTTGGCTTCGTGCCCAAGAGGGGGGTTTAGTATATGACAGGACCTAGATAGAAGTGAAAGATAATATAACGTGCGAAATGTATGAAACGTGCGTCAAGTACGAAAAGAACGATGACGGAAGATAATAATGCTATTATCTATGTGAATGTATAATGTGTGATCACGTGCGAAAGTATGAAAATGTTTTAACGAATGGAAGGTAATATAAATGTTTTCATAAAACTAGAATTCACTCAGCAACGCTGACTTTTATGTATTTTTAGTTCGCAGGTAAAGGTTGCTAAGGATGGCACGGGATGAAGCTACTTGGCAAAGATTTTGGTTGGCATCCATTTTGTGTAGTAATGAAACCAGACAGTGATTTGTAATGTAATGATGTTGTAAACAGTAATTGTTAATATATGAAATGGTTTTGTTAAAAATTTTCTGCTGCAAATGTTAAATAGATTTTATGTGATTTTGAGGTAATATGTGCGATGTTTGTCCAACTGTGAGTGTCTCGGGAACGGGGCCCTTACATGAACGCACTTCTAAACCAATGTAATCAAATATGAATATAATTATCATTAGAATATCAACAATGAATCAGTGTGATTTGAAACCAAAACCGAACATATAACCACACGAATAACTCCTAAAATCAATCCACTTGTAAGGCCCCGTTCCCGTAACACTCACAGTTGGACATTTATCGCACATAATGTTTCAAATTCACATAAAATCTATTAAACATTTGCAGCGGAAAAATTTAACGAAACCATTTCATATATTCATAATTACTGTTTACATCATTATTACATTACAAATCATTGTCTGGTTGAATTACTACACAAAATGGATGCCAACCAAAATTCTTGCCAAGTAGCTTCACCCCGTGCCATCCTCAGCAACCATTACCTGCCAACTAAAAATGCATAAAAGTCAGCGTTGCTAAGTGAGTTTTAGTTTTATAATAGAAATACTTTACTTTCGTTTAGAAAACCTTTCTTTACTTTCATTCGTGATCATGCATACAAATAATATTTATTATTATCTTTCATCATCATTCATTATCATACGTCATTCGTTCTTTCATCATTATCTTTCACTTTCATCTGGACCAATGCCATGTGCTATACCCCGACATTGTGCACGAAGCTGGTTACTGGGCCTGAAGTCTATAAATAGACTCCTAACATTGTGCACGAAGCTGACTCCAGTACCTGAGGCAAGCGACAAAGGTCCCGTACGTTTGGTCAATCACAAGGATTAGACCCCCGTGTGCATCCTTTTGGGTTAGCTAAACCGCACACAGTTGAGCTAACACCCTTCATTGGGTGTGAACCTCCTTACGTTTGCTTTCAAGACTCTTCTTTCATTCTTTACGTTCCACTTTTCATTAACATTAACTTCCGCTTTCATTATATATATATACTTAAAGTTATTATCATAATCACATCACGTAAACCCACAGAATAATACATAATAGGAACATAAAGAAAACAGGCCATAACATACATAATATCAGCATAAGATCATCACATATCATCCCCGAAAACAACCCAAGTCTTAGTCTAAAAGTCCTTCTTTCCCCGAAAATTTCAGAAAATTTTCTAAGTCTTAGGCGCATGAGCACTATGCAGGCGCTCGGACACTATGCGGGCGCATGAATACTTAGGGGCATGGGTGACTCAGGTGCATGGACACTATTTGGGCGCACGGCCAACACTTAGGCGCCTGGACAACTTTCTAGGCGCATGGGTACTATGCAGGCGCATGAGCCTGGTTTAGGCGCATGGGCACTATTTGTGCGCACGAACCTTGGGCATTTGGGTACTGTTTGGGCGTATGATCTCAGGCGCATGGGCACTTAGGCGCATGGCCAACTACTTTTCTAACTACCATCACTTTTCAGACCCAAAATCATCAATCAAACCTGTTCTAGCCTAGATTCTAACATACTGAGCATCTAACAAGCATGAAACCATGAACATAATCAAAATTTTCCCAAACATACACCCTCCCATCAGGGCACATACACATACATAAGGGTACACACCCAAAATTTTATAAAAACGTTTAAGCATGCATTTCCAGCCCCAAATCATTTAAAACATGTAAAATCGGGGATCTAGAACTCACCTCTTGCAACTTTCGAGTAAGACTTCTTCAAACCCGAATGCTTGTGAGTTCAAACGTCTAAAAACACCAAAACCGAACACATATACAAGCTCATAAGCACATACCCGAAGCTAAAAATCAGCCAAGAACACCCTAAAATCAGGAAACTAACCTGAATTCAGCCTCTTCTTCTTCTTCTCTCTAAAACCAAAAAGAATTCTCTGCTTTCTCTCTCTAGAAAATCGACAGAAAGATGGTGTGTAATAGGGGTGGGCGGCCATGCCACCTTGATGAACAACTTAATAATAAAGTTTGCCCCTTACACAACTTTAACCCCTCAACTTGGGTTATTTTGCTTTTCTTCCTTTTTCTTCACATTTCTTTTCTTTTAAAATTTTCGGGTGTTACAAGTCCACCCCCCTTACATAGGTTTCGTCCCCGAAACCTGTCATTCCTCGAACAACTGAGGATAATGCTGTCTCATCTCCTCCTCAGATTCCCATGTAGACTTGGATCCTTTTCTATGCTTCCACTGTACTCGCACCAAGGGAACCACTTTATTCCTTAGCCTCTTTTCTTTCCTGTCAATGATAGCCACCGGTTGCTCCACATAATTGAGCCGTTCGTCAACCTCAATGTCCTCCAGTGGTACCACTATATCCTTATCAGCTAAGCACTTTCTCAGATGAGATACATGGAATGTTGGATGAATTCCACTTAACTCATCGGGCAACTCCAATCTATAGGCCACATCTCCTACTCGAGCAATGATTCGGAAAGGCCCTATGTACCTCGGGCTCAACTTGCCCCGTTTTCTAAACCTAATGATACCCTTCCAAGGTGAAACCTTCAACATAACTCTATCACCCACCTTGAATTCAATCGGTCTACGTCTTTTATCGGCATACAACTTCTGTGTATCTTTGGCTGCCTTCATAAAAGCTTTGATCTTTTCCAGTTTCTCAGTCGTAGCTTTGATCACCTCAATGCTTCCTAACTCTTTCTGACCAATATCACCCAACATACGAGCGTCCTACACCTCCTACCGTATAGCATCTCATAGGGTGGCATACCGATGCTGGCATGATAACTGTTGTTGTATGAGAATTCAGCTAACGGTAAGTGTTCGTCTCAACTTCCTCCAAAGTCAATGACGCATGCCCGAAGCATATCCTCGAGCATCTGAATAGTCCTTTCTGATTGACCATCCGTATGAGGATGATAAGCAGTACTGATATGTAACCTCGTCCCCCTGGTATCATGAAATTTCTTCCAAAACTTGGATGTAAACCGAGTGTCACGGTCAGACACAATAGACACCGGTACACCATGACGAGTCACAATCTCCTTGATGAACAGATCCGCTAACCTCTCGGATGAATACGTTTCACGGATCGGTAAGAAGTGAGCACTCTTCGTCAAACGGTCGACTAGCACCCATATTGCATCATACCCCCTTGCCGTTCGCGGCAGCTTCGTGATAAAATCCATGGTGATATGCTCCCACTTCCACTCGAGTATATCCAAAGGTTGGATCTTCCCGTATGGCTTCTGATGCTCCGCCTTCACTTGCAAGCAAGTAAGACACTTACTCACGTACTCTGCTACGTCGCGCTTCATACCCGACCACCAATAATCTTTCTTCATATCATGATACATCTTTGTGGCACCGGGATGAATAAAGTATCGAGTCTTGTGAGCCTCATCCATGATCTTTCCGCGTAAGTCTCCATAACGAGGAATCCACATTCGCCCAAATCGGGTTCTAACACCGAGAGTGTTTTCACCCAATTCCGTGACTAGACCTCTCATCCTTTCGGAGTTAAGGCGATCTTCCTTCAACGCCTCGTCTTGAAACTCCTTGACCTGCTTCATCACGTCGGAGGTCATAACCAATTGATAAGCCTTCACCCGGATCGGTTCAGGCTTTTCCTTTCGGCTAAGGGCATCGGCCACTACGTTGGCTTTGCCTGGATGGTAATGGATCTCACAATCATAATCCTTAAAGAGCTCCAACCATCGCCTCTGCCTCATATTCAAATCTTTCTGCTCGAAGAAGTACTTCAAGCTCTTGTGGTCGGTGAAGATAGTGCACTTTGTCCCATATAAATAATGCCTCCAAATCTTCAATGTGAAGATCACAGCCACAAACTCCAAGTCATGAGTAGGGTAATTAACCTCATGAACTTTCAGCTGCCGGGATGCATAAGCTATAACCTTCCCTCGCTGCATCAACACGCAACCCAACCCCAGATAAGAAGCATCCGAATAAACCACCAAATCTTCGCTTCCTTTGGGTTATGACAAGACCGGAGCTTACGTCAACCTCGCTTTCAACTCCTCAAAAGCCTTTTCTTGCTCTTGACCCCATACATACTTCACGTCCTTACGGGTCAACTTAGTCAACGAAGAAGCTATCTTAGAGAAGTCTTGAATGAATCTTCTATAATAGCCCGCCAATCCCAAGAAACTACGGATCTCGGATGGCGTCTTTGTAGACTTCCATTGCATCACAGCTTCTACCTTTGCTCGGTCGACCATGATTCCTTCGAAATTTACCACGTGACCCAAAAACTAAACTTCGCGCAACCAGAACGCGCACTTGGGGAACTTGGCATACAATTTCTCCCTTCTAAGCGTCTCCAATACTTCCCGAATGTGACCGGCATGCTCCTCCTCGCTTCTTGAATAAATCAAGATATCATCGAAAAACACGATCACTGATTTATCCAACATCGGCCGGCACACTCGATTCATCAAATCCGTGAAAGCAGCTGGCGCGTTGGTTAAACCAAAAGACATAATGAGAAACTCGTAGTGTCCATAACGCGTGCGAAAAGCTGTTTTAGGAATATCCTGCTCCTTCACTTTCAACTGATGATAACCCGATCGAAGATCTATTCTCGAAAACCAACTGGCACCTTGTAGCTGATCAAACAAGTCGTCGATTCTGGGTAAAGGATATCGGTTCTTTACCGTCAACTTGTTCAACTCACGGTAGTCGATGCACATCCTCATGCTACCGTCCTTCTTCTTTACAAACAAAACCGGAGCACCCCAGGGAGAGATACTCGGTCGAATAAACCCTTTATCAAACAGTTCTTGCAATTGAACCATCAGTTCCTTCATCTCTGTTGGAGCCAGTCGATACGGTGCCTTAGCGACAGGCTGAGCACCGGGCATCAAATCAATCTGGAACTCGATCTCACGGTCCTGTGGCACACCTGGTAAGTCTTCTAGAAACACTTCAGGAATGTCACACAACCGGTACGTCGGACAATTATGGTGTTGACGTGTCCACATCCTTCACATAAGCCAAGTAGGCACTACATCCACGTCTCATACACTTCCCCGCCACCGCCATTGAAATTACCTTCGAAATCGTAGTAACTCGATCACCGTAGATCGTCACCGAACTCCCGTCAGGCGCTGTTAGTCGGATCATCTTCTTGCGACACACGATATTTGCTTCATAAGCCGCTAACCAGTCCATCCCTAGGACTACATCAAACCCGCCTAAAGTCATCACAAACAGTCTAGCAGGAAACCTATAACCTTCTAGCTCTATGTCACAGTCTTCTATTATATTAGAAATCCTGGTAGACTTACCTATGGTAGTTTCTACATCGAAGGGCTCATCACTACTTCTACTTCTAACAGGCAAATTAGCACAGAAAGCAGCAGAAATAAAACTCTTACTAGCACCAGAATCAAATAACACAGAGGCAAGAGTTTGGTTTACTAGAAACGTACCTGACACAACATCGGGGTCCATGCTAGCCTCCTCCCGGGTCATCGTAAAGGCTCTGGCGCTCGCCTTCTGCCCTTCAGTTCCAGTCGTCTTCCTTGCTCCAGAACTCTCAGCCCTCGGCTTCTTGCAGTCCCTGCTCAGATGGCCCTCTCTGCCACAGTTAAAACACCTCATCACCCCACAATTCTTTGCTATGTGACCAGGCTTCCCACACTTGAAGCAGACGTTCGATCCCCATCTGCACTCTCCAGTATGTTCCCTTCCGCACTTACCACACCTCTTTGTCCCCGCACCAGAGGCGGTCACTTGCTGGTCATCCACCCTTGCAACTCTGTTATGTGGAGCGACACGACCGCGTCCAAACCGCTACCCATTCCAGTTCCGGTCACTACCGCCACCTTTCTTGCTCACTTCAGCCTCTACTACCTCCCGCTCGTCATACAGCCTTCCCGCCGGATCAACCACTAACCTATATGTGCTCGGCCGGGCGGAGATCATGTGCCTGCGAATATCCGCCGGCAAACCTTGGATGTACCTCTTTATCTTTCGTGACATAGGGTCACCTGATCTGGTACTAGTCGTGCCATCTCATTGAACTTTGTGGTGTACTGTTGGTGCGTCATGGTTCCCGCCTCCAACTGTAGGAACTCTCTCTCAATCTTATCAAGTTCCCTATGAGGACAAAACTCCTCAATCCCAACTCATCTTCCCAATAGCCCTGCTACCCTCGGCCTGGACAATATTGTCCCACCAGCACAAAGCCGAGTCGACAAATGAATGGGTAGCAAGCTTCACTTTCTGGTCCTCCCTGCACTCGTTGATATCAAGCACAGCTTCCATCTCTCTCACCCATCGATGGGCAGCAGCAGCGTTGCCATTGCCGTCAAAAGTCGGGGGCTTGCATCTCTGGAATGCTCCATAAGTATAGCCCCGAGCTATCCTTGGCACTGCTTCTTCCTCCTCCTCATCACTTGGGACAACCGTCTCAGTCTTTAGCTGCCCTGCTTCTCCCGCGGTCTTCTCTTTCTCCTTCTTCTCATCCTCCCTTACAGCTCTGATCACTTCAACCAGCATAGACGGCAGGATCGTCTGCATGACCTGATGAACTTCCTCGACAAAAGCCTCTTTCACCGAGGCTCTTAGATTAGCACTCTCATCTCCACCTTCCTGGTGTTGGGTCTCGGGCTCTTCAGGTGCCATTTCTGCAGCCTTAGCACCACCTCTTGTGGCCCGTGGTCCAGCACCACGTCCACCACGACCTCCTCCTCTAGAAGCTCTCGAAGATCTACCACCAACCATCCTCTAACACACTATAAGATTCAAACACCAACATGGTCATTCAAGGTAATAGCTAAGTTTATGTCGAGTATAGTAAGTCCCTAATTACAGTGGCCAGTTGTGATTAGCCACTTACTTTACCTTTCATACCTCAAGCATTTTCTATCCTGACTACATCAGTATTCAAATATACTAAAAGCACATAATTCAGATAGCATGCGCACATAATACCAGTTAACATTAAAGAAAATACCTGATGGCATGTAGCTACTTGGGCTGGCATCCCTCCATTTGTCCCATTTTCAGTTTAAGTTTAGGTTTATTGGAAAATATTTACCCATTTCTCTTAAACTTTGGCTCTGATACCAACTTGTAAGGCCCCGTTCCCGGAACACTCACAGTTGGACATTTATCGCACATAATGTTTCAAATTCACATAAAATCTATTAAACATTTGCAGCGGAAAATTTTAACGAAACCATTTCATATATTCATAATTACTGTTTACATCATTATTACATTACAAATCATTGTCTGGTTTCATTACTACACAAAATGGATGCCAACCAAAGTCCTTGCCAAGTAGCTTCACCCCATGCCATCCTCAGCAACCATTACCTGCCAACTAAAAATGCATAAAAGTCAGTGTTACTGAGTGAGTTTTAGTTTTATAATAGAAATACTTTACTTTCGTTTAGAAAACCTTTCTTTACTTTCATTCGTGATCATGCATCATACGTACATACAAATAATATTTATTATTATATTTCATCATCATTCATTATCGTACGTCATTCGTTCTTTTATCATTATCTTTCACTTTCATCTCGACCAATGCCATGTGCTATACCCCGACATTGTGCACGAAGCTGGTTACTGGGCCTGAAGTCTATAAATAGACTCCTAACATTATGCACGAAGCTGACTCCAGTACCTGAGGCAAGCGACAAAGTTCCCGTACGTTTGGTCAATCACAAGGATTAGACCCCCGTGTGCATCCTTCTGGGTTAGCTAAACCGCACACAGTTGAGCTAACACCCTTCATTGGGTGTGAACCTCCTTACGTTTGCTTGCAAGACTCTTCTTTCATTCTTTACGTTCCACTATTCATTAACATTAACTTCCGCTTTCATTATATATATACTTAAAGTTATTATCATAATCACATCACGTAAAGCCACAGAATAATACATAATAGGAACATAAAGAAAACAGGCCATAACATACATAATATCAGCATAGATCATCACATATCATCCCCGAAAACATCCCAAGTCTTAGTCTGAAAGTCCTTTCCCCGAAAATTTCAGAAAATTTTCTAAGTCTTAGGCGCATGAGCTCTATGCAGGCGCTCGGACACTATACGGGCGCATGAATACTTAGGCGCATGGGTGACTCAGGCACATGGGCACTATTTGGGCGCACGGCCAACACTTAGGCTCCTGGACAACTTTCTAGGCGCATAGGTACTATGCAGGCGCATGAGCCTGGTTTAGGCGCATGGGAACTATTTGTGCGCACGAACCTTGGGCATTTGTGTACTGTTTGGGCGCATGATCTCAGGCGCATGGGCACTTAGGTGCATGGCCAACTACTTTTCTAACTACCACCACTTTTCAGACCCAAAATCATCAATCGAACCTGTTCTAGCCTAGATTCTAACATACTGAGCATCTAACAAGCATGAAACCATGAACATAATCAAAATTTTCCCAAACATACACCCTCCCATCAGGGCACATACACATACATACGGGTACACACCCAAATTTTTCTAAAAACGTTGATCTATAGTAACCATTATTGACAATTAAGACAAGGAAACTAGTTGTAAAGGACCATGAAAGTACTCGTATCCACTTAATAAGAATTAATAATCTGATTATAGTGGTGGAATGAAAGTAATCAGACGAACAACAAGAAACGTAATGCTTGATGAATCAAAAAGAAGTTAAATCAATGTAACATGATCAAGTAAATAAGATTTTCTTATACGTCAATGAAAATTATGCAACTAAAGATTGGCGTATAAGAGTATTTACGAAAGCATTACTAAATACATGGGAAAGGAACTTGTTATACTAAAACATTAAACAAGTATAGTTCTATGGTTTGAACGCACTTCTAAACCAATGTAATCAAATACGAATATAATTGTCATTAGAATATCAACAATGAATCACAAACGGAACATAGAACCATTAGTGTGATTTGAATCAAAACCGAACATATAACCACACGAATAACTCCTAAAATCAATCCACTTCTACCCGAAACTCATTAGAAGACTCCATAACCATCTTTAAACACTCTTGCCTTAGAAATCCACTATATCCATCTTATTAACAACTGTTGATCTACGGAAACCATTATTGACCATTAAGACAAGGAAACTAGTTGTAAAGGACCACGAAACTACTCGTATCCACTTAATAAGAATCAATAATCAGATTACAGTGGTGGAATGTAAGTAATCAGACGAACAACAATAAACGTAATGCTTGATGAATCAAAAAAAGTTAAATCAAAGTAACATGATCAAGTAAATAAGATTTTCTTGTACGTCAATCAAAATTATGAAACTACAGGTTGGTGTATAAGAGGATTTAAGAAAGCCTTACTAAATACATGGGAATGGAACTAGTTATACGAAAACATTAAACAACTATAGTTCTATGGTTTGAACGCACTTCTAAACCAATGTAACCAAATATGAATATAATTATCATTAGAATATCAACAATGAATCACAAATGGAACATAGAAACATTAGTGTGATTTGAAACCAAAACCAAACATATAACCACACGAATAACTCCTAGAATCAATCCACTCCCACCCAAAACTCATTAGAAGACTCCATAACCATCTTCGAACACTTTTGCCTTAGAAATCCACTATATCCATCTTAATAACAACTGTTGATTTACAGAAACCATTATTGACCATTAAGACAAGGAAACTAGCTGTAAAGGACCACAAAACTACTCGTATCCACTTAATAAGAATCAATAATCAAATTACAGTGGTGGAATGAAAGTAATTAGACAAACAACAAGAAACGTAAAATGTGATGGATCAAAATGAAGTTAAATCAATGTAGCATGATCAAGTAAATAAGATTTTCTTGTACGTTAATCAAAATTATGCAACTACAGATTGGTGTATAAGAGCATTTAAGAAATCATTACTAAATTCATGGGCAAGGAACTAGTTATACAAAAACATTAAACAACTATAGTTCTATTGTTTCAACGCACTTCTAAACCAATCTAATCAAATATGATTATAATAATCATCAGAATCACAACAATGAATCACAAATGCAACAAAGTATCATTAGTGTGATTTGAAACCAAAACCAAACACATAACTACACAAATAACTCTTAAAATCAATCCATGCCTACCCGAAACTCATCAGAAGACTCCATAACCATCTTCGAACACTCCTACCTTTAAAATCCACTAAATCCATCTTAATAACAACTGTTGATCTATAGTAACCATTATTGACAATTAAGACAAGGAAACTAGTTGTAAAGGACCATGATACTACTCGTATTCACTTAATAAGAATCAATAATCAGATTACAGTGGTGGAATGAAAGTAATCAGACGAACAACAAGAAACGTAATGCTTGATGAATCAAAAAGAAGTTAAATACATGTAACATGATCAAGTAAATAAGATTTTCTTGTACGTCAATGAAAATTATGCAACTACAGATTGGCGTATAAGAGTATTTACGAAAGCATTACTAAATACATGGGAAAGGAACTTGTTATACTAAAACATTAAACAAGTATAGTTCTATGGTTTGAACGCACTTCTAAACCAATGTAATCAAATACGAATATAATTGTCATTAGAATATCAACAATGAATCACAAACGGAACATAGAACCATTAGTGTGATTTGAATCAAAACCGAACATATAACCACACGAATAACTCCTAAAATCAATCCACTTCTACCCGAAACTCATTAGAAGACTCCATAACCATCTTTAAACACTCTTGCCTTAGAAATCCACTATATCCATCTTATTAACAACTGTTGATCTACGGAAACCATTATTGACCATTAAGACAAGGAAACTAGTTGTAAAGGACCACGAAACTACTCGTATCCACTTAATAAGAATCAATAATCAGATTACAGTGGTGGAATGTAAGTAATCAGACGAACAACAATAAACGTAATGCTTGATGAATCAAAAAAAGTTAAATCAATGTAACATGATCAAGTAAATAAGATTTTCTTGTACGTCAATCTAAATTATGAAACTACAGATTGGTGTATAAGAGGATTTAAGAAAGCCTTACTAAATACATGGGAATGGAACTAGTTATACGAAAACATTAAACAACTATAGTTCTATGGTTTGAACGCACTTCTAAACCAATGTAACCAAATATGAATATAATTATCATTAGAATATCAACAATGAATCACAAATGGAACATAGAAACATTAGTGTGATTTGAAACCAAAACCAAACATATAACCACACGAATAACTCCTAGAATCAATCCACTCCCACCCAAAACTCATTAGAAGACTCCATAACCATCTTCGAACACTTTTGCCTTAGAAATCCACTATATCCATCTTAATAACAACTGTTGATTTACAGAAACCATTATTGACCATTAAGACAAGGAAACTAGCTGTAAAGGACCACAAAACTACTCGTATCCACTTAATAAGAATCAATAATCAAATTACAGTGGTGGAATGAAAGTAATTAGACAAACAACAAGAAACGTAAAATGTGATGGATCAAAATGAAGTTAAATCAATGTAGCATGATCAAGTAAATAAGATTTTCTTGTACGTTAATCAAAATTATGCAACTACAGATTGGTGTATAAGAGCATTTAAGAAATCATTACTAAATTCATGGGCAAGGAACTAGTTATACAAAAACATTAAACAACTATAGTTCTATTGTTTCAACGCACTTCTAAACCAATCTAATCAAATATGATTATAATAATCATCAGAATCACAACAATGAATCACAAATGCAACAAAGTATCATTAGTGTGATTTGAAACCAAAACCAAACACATAACCACACAAATAACTCTTAAAATCAATCCATGCCTACCCGAAACTCATCAGAAGACTCCATAACCATCTTCGAACACTCCTACCTTTAAAATCCACTAAATCCATCTTAATAACAACTGTTGATCTATAGTAACCATTATTGACAATTAAGACAAGGAAACTAGTTGTAAAGGACCATGATACTACTCGTATTCACTTAATAAGAATCAATAATCAGATTACAGTGGTGGAATGAAAGTAATCAGACGAACAACAAGAAACGTAATGCTTGATGAATCAAAAAGAAGTTAAATACATGTAACATGATCAAGTAAATAAGATTTTCTTGTACGTCAATGAAAATTATGCAACTACAGATTGGCGTATAAGAGTATTTACGAAAGCATTACTAAATACATGGGAAAGGAACTTGTTATACTAAAACATTAAACAAGTATAGTTCTATGGTTTGAACGCACTTCTAAACCAATGTAATCAAATATGAATATACTTATGATTAGAATATCAACAATGAATCGCAAACGAAACACAGAATCATTAGTGTGATTTGAATCAAAACCGAACATATAACCACGCGAATAACTCCTAAAATCAATCCACTCCTACCCGAAACTCATTAGAAGACTCCATAACCATCTTTAAACACTCTTGCCTTAGAAATCCACTATATCCATCTTATTAACAACTGTTGATCTACGGTAACCATTATTGACCATTAAGACAAGGAAACTAGCTGTAAAGGACCACGAAACTACTCGTATCCACTTAATAAGAATCAATAATCAGATTGCAGTGGTGGAATGTAAGTAATCAGACGAAAAACAACAAACGTAATGCTTGATGAATCAAAAAAAGTTAAATCAATGTAACATGATCAAGTAAATAAGATTTTCCTGTACGTCAATCAAAATTATGAAACTACAGATTGGTGTATAAGAGGATTTTAGAAAGCCTTACTAAATACATGGGAATGGAACTAGTTATACTAAAACATTAAACAACTATAGTTCTATGGTTTGAACGCACTTCTGAACCAATGTAATCAAATATGAATGTAATTATCATCAGAATAACAACAATGAATCACAAATGGAACAGAGTATCATTAGTGTGATTTGAAACCAAAACCAAACACATAACCACACGAATAACTCCTAAAATCAATCCATGCCTACCCGAAACTCATCAGAAGACTCCATAACCATCTTCGAACACTCCTCCTTAGAAATCCACTAAATCGATCTTAATAACAACTGTTGATCTATAGTAACCATTATTGACAATTAAGACAAGGAAACTAGTTGTAAAGGACCACGAAACTACTCGTATCCACTTAATAAGAATCAATAATAAGATTACAGTGGTGGAATGAAAGTAATCAGACGAACAACAAGAAACGTAATGCTTGATGAATCAAAAAGAAGTTAAATCAATGTAACATTATCAAGTAAATAAGATTTTCTTGTACGTCAATGAAAATTATGCAACTACAGATTGGGGTATAAGAGTATTTACGAAAACATTACTAAATACATGGGAAAGGAACTTGTTATACTAAAACGTTAAACAAGTATAGTTCTATGGTTTGAACGCACTTCTAAACCAATGTAATCAAATATGAATATAATTATCATTAGAATATCAACAATGAATCACAAATGGAACATAGAATCGTTAGTGTGATTTGAATCAAAACCGAACATATAACCACACGAATAACTCCTAAAATCAATCCACTCCTCCCCGAAACTCATTAGAAGACTCCATAACCATCTTCAAACACACTTGCCTTAGAAATCCACTATATCCATCTTATTAACAACTGTTGATCTACAAAAACCATTATTGACCATTAAGAAAAGGAAACTAGTTGTAAAGGACCATAAAACTACTCGTATCCACTAAATAAGAATCAATAATCAAATTACAGTAGTAGAATGAAAGTAATGAGACAAACAACAAGAAACGTAATGGGTGATGGATCAAAATAAATTTAAATCAATGTAGCATGATCAAGTAAATAAGATTTTCTTATATGTTAATCAAAATTATGTAACTACAGATTGGTGTATAAGAGCACTTACGAAAGCATTACTAAATACATGGGAACGGAACTAGATATATTAAAACATTAAACAACTATAGTTCTATTGTTTCAAGGCACTTCTAAACCAATCTAATCAAATATGATTATAATTATCATCAAAATCACAACAATGAATCAAAAATGGAACATAGTATCACTAGTGGGATTTGAAATTAAAACCAAACATATAACCACACGAATATCTTCTAAAATCAGTCCATGCCTACCCGAAACTAATCTGAAAACTCCTTAACCATCTTCGAACACTCCTACCTTAGAAATCCACTGAATTCATCTTAATAACAACTGTTGATCTATAGTAATCATTATTGACAATTAAGACAAGGAAACTAGTTGTAAAGGACCACGAAACTACTCGTATCCACATAATAAGAATCAATAATCAGATTACAGTGGTGGAATGAAAGTAATCAGACGAACAACAAGAAACGTAATGCTTGATGAATCAAAAAGAAGTTAAATCAATGTAACATGATCAAGTAAATAAGATTTTCTTGTACGTCAAAGAAAATTATGCAACTACAGATTGGCGTATAAAAGTATTTACGAAAGCATTACTAAATACATGGGAAAGGAACTTTTTATACTAAAACATTAAACAAGTATAGTTCTATGGTTTGAACGCACTTCTAAACCAATGTAATCAAATATTAATATAATTATCATTAGAATATCAACAATGAATCACAAATGGAACACAGAATCTTTAGTGTGATTTGAATCAAAACCGAACATATAACCACACGAATAACTCCTAAAATCAATCCACTTCTACCCGAAACTCATTAGAAGATTCCATAACCATCTTCCAACACTCTTGCCTTATAGAAATCCACTATATCCATCTTAATAACAACTGTTGGTTTACAGAAACCATTATTGAACATTAAGAAAAGAAAACTAGTTGTAAAGGACCATAAAACTACTCGTATCCATTATATAAGAATCAATAATCAAATTACAGTAGTGGAATGAAAGTAATCAGACAAACAACAAGAAACGTAATGGGCAATGGATCAAAATGAAGTTAAATCAATGTAGCATGATCAAGTAAATAAGATTTTCTTATACGTTAATCAAAATTATAAAACTACAGATTGGTGTATAAGAGCATTTACGAAAACATTACTAAATACATGGGAAAGGAACTAGATATACTAAAATCTTAAACAACTATAGTTCTATTGTTTCAACGCATTTCTAAACCAATCTAATCAAACATGATTATAATTATCATCAGAATCACAACAATGAATCAAAAATGGAACATAGTAGCATTAGTGCGATTTGAAATCAAAACTAAACATATAACCACACGAATATCTCCTAAAATCAATTCATGCCAACCCCGAAACTAATCAGAAAACTCCATAACCATCTTTGAACACTCTTGCCTTAGAAATCCACTATATCCATATTATTAACAACTGTTGATCTACAGAAACTATTATTGACCATTAAGACAAGGAAACTAGTAGTAAAGGACCATAAAACTACTCGTATCCAGTAAATAAGAATCAATAATCAAATTACAGTAGTGGAATGAAAGTAATTAGACAAACAACAAGAAATGTAATGGGTGATGGATCAAAATGAAGTTAAATCAATGTAGCATGATAATGTAAATAAGATTTTCTTATACGCTAGTAAAAATTATGCAACTACAGATTGGTGTATAAGAGCATTTACGAAAGCATTACTAAATACATGGAAAAGGAACTAGATATACTAAAACATTAAACAATTATAGTTCTATTGTTTCAACGCACTTCTAGACCAATCTTATCAAATATGATTATAATAATCATCAGAATCACAACAATGAATCACAAATGCAACATAGTATCATTAGTGTGATTTGAAACCAAAACCAAACACATAACCACACGAATGACTCCTAAAATCAATCCATGCCTACCCGAAACTCTTCAGAAGACTCCATAAACATCTTCGAACACTCCTACCTTAGAAATCCACTGAATTCATCTTAATAAAACCTGTTGATCTATAGTAATCTTTATTGACAATTAAGACAAGGAAACTAGTTGTAAAGGACCAAGAAACTACTCGTATCCACATAATAAGAATCAATAATCAGATTACAGTGGTGGAATGAAAGTAATCAGACGAACAACAAGAAACGTAATGCTTGATGAATCAAAAAGAAGTTAAATCAATGTAACATGATCAAGTAAATAAGATTTTCTTGTACGTCAAAGAAAATTATGCAACTACAGATTGGCGTATAAAAGTATTTACGAAAGCATTACTAAATACATGGGAAAGGAACTTTTTATACTAAAACATTAAACAAGTATAGTTCTATGGTTTGAACGCACTTCTAAACCAATGTAATCAAATATTAATATAATTATCATTAGAATATCAACAATGAATCACAAATGGAACACAGAATCTTTAGTGTGATTTGAATCAAAACCGAACATATAACCACACGAATAACTCCTAAAATCAATCCACTTCTACCCGAAACTCATTAGAAGATTCCATAACCATCTTCCAACACTCTTGCCTTATAGAAATCCACTATATCCATCTTAATAACAACTGTTGGTTTACAGAAACCATTATTGAACATTAAGAAAAGAAAACTAGTTGTAAAGGACCATAAAACTACTCGTATCCATTATATAAGAATCAATAATCAAATTACAGTAGTGGAATGAAAGTAATCAGACAAACAACAAGAAACGTAATGGGCAATGGATCAAAATGAAGTTAAATCAATGTAGCATGATCAAGTAAATAAGATTTTCTTATACGTTAATCAAAATTATAAAACTACAGATTGGTGTATAAGAGCATTTACGAAAACATTACTAAATACATGGGAAAGGAACTAGATATACTAAAATCTTAAACAACTATAGTTCTATTGTTTCAACGCATTTCTAAACCAATCTAATCAAACATGATTATAATTATCATCAGAATCACAACAATGAATCAAAAATGGAACATAGTAGCATTAGTGCGATTTGAAATCAAAACTAAACATATAACCACACGAATATCTCCTAAAATCAATTCATGCCAACCCCGAAACTAATCAGAAAACTCCATAACCATCTTTGAACACTCTTGCCTTAGAAATCCACTATATCCATATTATTAACAACTGTTGATCTACAGAAACTATTATTGACCATTAAGACAAGGAAACTAGTAGTAAAGGACCATAAAACTACTCGTATCCAGTAAATAAGAATCAATAATCAAATTACAGTAGTGGAATGAAAGTAATTAGACAAACAACAAGAAATGTAATGGGTGATGGATCAAAATGAAGTTAAATCAATGTAGCATGATAATGTAAATAAGATTTTCTTATACGCTAGTAAAAATTATGCAACTACAGATTGGTGTATAAGAGCATTTACGAAAGCATTACTAAATACATGGAAAAGGAACTAGATATACTAAAACATTAAACAATTATAGTTCTATTGTTTCAACGCACTTCTAGACCAATCTTATCAAATATGATTATAATAATCATCAGAATCACAACAATGAATCACAAATGCAACATAGTATCATTAGTGTGATTTGAAACCAAAACCAAACACATAACCACACGAATGACTCCTAAAATCAATCCATGCCTACCCGAAACTCTTCAGAAGACTCCATAAACATCTTCGAACACTCCTACCTTAGAAATCCACTGAATTCATCTTAATAACAACTGTTGATCTATAGTAATCTTTATTGACAATTAAGACAAGGAAACTAGTTGTAAAGGACCACGAAACTACTCGTATCCACATAATAAGAATCAATAATCAGATTACAGTGGTGGAATGAAAGTAATCAGACGAACAACAAGAAACGTAATGCTTGATGAATCAAAAAGAAGTTAAATCAATGTAACATGATCAAGTAAATAAGATTTTCTTGTACGTCAAAGAAAATTATGCAACTACAGATTGGCGTATAAAAGTATTTACGAAAGCATTACTAAATACATGGGAAAGGAACTTTTTATACTAAAACATTAAACAAGTATAGTTCTATGGTTTGAACGCACTTCTAAACCAATGTAATCAAATATTAATATAATTATCATTAGAATATCAACAATGAATCACAAATGGAACACAGAATCTTTAGTGTGATTTGAATCAAAACCGAACATATAACCACACGAAGAACTCCTAAAATCAATCCACTCCTACACGAAACTCATTAGAAGACTCCATAACTATCTTCAAACACTCTTGCCTTAGAAATCCACTATATCCATCTTATTAACAACTGTTGATCTACAAAAACTATTATTGACCATTAAGACAAGGAAACTAGTAGTAAAGGACCATAAAACTACTAGTATCCACTAAATAAGAATCAATAATCAAATTACAGTAGTGGAATGAAAGTAATCAGACAAACAACAAGAAACGTAATGGGCGATGGATCAAAATGAAGTTAAATCAACGTAGCATTATCAAGTAAATAAGATTTTCTTGTACGCTAATGAAAATTATGCAACTACAGATTGGTGTATAATAGCATTTACGAAAGCATTACTAAATACATGGAAAAGGAACTAGATATACTAAAACATTAAACAACTATATTTCTATTGTTTCAACGCACTTCTAAACCAATCTAATCAAATATGATTATAATAATCATCAGAATCATAACAATGAATCACAAATGCAACATAGTATCATTAGTGTGATTTCAAACCAAAACCAAACACATAACCACACGAATAACTCCTAAAATCAATCCATGCCTACCCGAAATTCATCAGAAGACTGCATAACCATCTTCGAACACTCCTACCTTAGAAATCCACTAAATTCATCTTAATAACAACTGTTGATCTATAGTAATCTTTACTGACAATTAAGACAAGGAAACTAGTTGTAAAGGACCACGAAACTACTCGTATCCACATAATAAGAATCAATAATCAGATTACAGTGGTGGAATGAAAGTAATCAGACGAACAACAAGAAACGTAATGCTTGATGAATCAAAAAGAAGTTAAATCAATGTAACATGATCAAGTAAATAAGATTTTCTTGTACGTCAAAAAAAATTATGCAACTACAGATTGGCGTATAAAAGTACTTACGAAAGCATTACTAAATACATGGGAAAGGAACTTGTTATACTAAAACATTAAACAAGTATAGTTCTATGGTTTGAACGCACTTCTAAACCAATGTAATCAAATATGAATATAATTATCATTAGAATATCAACAATGAATCACAAATGGAACACAGAATCTTTAGTGTGATTTGAATCAAAACCGAACATATAACCGCACTAATAAATCCTAAAATCAATCCACTCCTACCCGAAACTCATTAGAAGACTCCATAACCATCTTCAAACACTCTTGCCTTAGAAATCCACTATATCCATATTATTAACAACTGTTGATCTACAGAAACTATTATTGACCATTAAGACAAGGAAACTAGTAGTAAAGGACCATAAAACTACTCGTATCCAGTAAATAAGAATCAATAATCAAATTACAGTAGTGGAATGAAAGTAATTAGACAAACAACCAGAAACATAATGGGTGATGGATCAAAATGAAGTTAAATCAATGTAGCATGATCATGTAAATAAGATTTTCTTATACGCTAATCAAAATTATGCAACTACAGATTGGTGTATAAGAGCATTTACGAAAGCATTACTAAATACATGGAAAAGGAACTAGATATACTAAAACATTAAACAACTATAGTTCTATTGTTTCAACGCACTTCTAAACTAATCTAATCAAATATGATTATAATAATCATCAGATTCACAACAATGAATAACAAATGCAACATAGTATCATTAGTGTGATTTGAAACCAAAACCAAACACATAACCACACGAATAACTCCTAAAATCAATCCATGCCTACCCGAAACTCTTCAGAAGACTCCATAACCATCTTCGAACACTCCTACCTTAGAAATCCACTAAATCCATCTTAATAACAACTGTTGATCTATAGTAATCTCTATTGACAATTAAGACAAGGAAACTAGTTGTAAAGAACCACGAAACTACTCGTATCCACATAATAAGAATCAATAATCAGATTACAGTGGTGGAATGAAAGTAATCAGACGAACAACAAGAAACGTAATGCTTGATGAATCAAAAAAAAGTTAAATCAATGTAACATGATCAAGTAAATAAGATTTTCTTGTACGTCAAAGAAAATTATGCAACTACGGATTGGCGTATAAAAGTATTTACGAAAGCATTACTAAATACATGGGAAAGGAACTTGTTATACTAAAACATTAAACAAGTATAGTTCTATGGTTTGAACGCACTTCTAAACCAATGTAATCAAATATGAATATAATTATCATTAGAATATCAACAATGAATCACAAATGGAACACAGAATCTTTAGTGTGATTTGAATCAAAACCGAACATATAACCACACGAATAAATCCTAAAATCAATCCACTCCTACCCGAAACTCATTAGAAGACTCCATAACTATCTTCAAACACTCTTGCCTTAGAAATCCATTATATCCATCTTATTAACAACTGTTGATCTACAGAAACTATTATTGACCATTAAGACAAGGAAACTAGTAGTAAAGGACCATAAAACTACTCGTATCCAGTAAATAAGAATCAATAATCAAATTACAGTAGTGGAATGAAAGTAATTAGACAAACAACAAGAAACGTAATGGGTGATGGATCAAAATGAAGTGAAATCAATGTAGCATGATAATGTAAATAAGATTTTCTTATACGCTAGTCAAAATTATGCAACTACAGATTGGTGTATAAGAGCATTTACGAAATCATTACTAAATACATGGAAATGGAACTAGATATACTAAAATATTAAACAACTATAGTTCTATTGTTTCAACGCACTTCTAAACCAGTCTAATCAAATATGATTATAATTATCTTCAGAATCACAACAATAAATCAAAAATAAAACATAGTATCATTAGTGGGATTTGAAATTAAAACCAAACATATAACCACACGAATATCTTCTAAAATCAATCCATGCCTACCCGAAACTAATCTAAAAACTCCATAACCATCTTCGAACACTCCTACCTTAGAAATCCACTAAATCCATCTTAATAACAACTGTTGATCTATAGTAATCTTTATTGACAATTAAGACAAGGAAACTAGTTGTAAAGGACCACGAAACTAATCGTATCCACATAATAAGAATCAATAATCAGATTACAGTGGTAGAATGAAAGTAATCAGACGAACAACAAGAAACGTAATGCTTGATGAATCAAAATGAAGTTAAATCAATGTAACATGATCAAGTAAATAAGATTTTCTTGTACGTCAAAGAAAATTATGCAACTACAGATTGGCGTATAAAAGTATTTATGAAAGCATTACTAAATACGTGGGAAAGGAACTTGTTATACTAAAACATTAAAGAAGTATAGTTCTATGGTTTGAACGAAATTCTAAACCAATGTAATCAAATATGAATATAATTATCATTAAAATATCAACAATGTATAACAATTGGAACACAGAATCTTTAGTGTGATTTGAATCAAAACCGAACATATAACCACACGAATAGCTCCTAAAATCAATCCACTCCTACCCGAAACTCATTAGAAGACTCCATAACCATCTTCAAACACTCTTGCCTTAGAAATCCACTATATCCATCTTATTAACAACTGTTGATCTACAGAAACTATTATTGACCATTCAGACAAGGAAACTAGTAGTAAAGGACCATAAAACTACTCGTATCCAGTAAATAAGAATCAATAATCAAATTACAGTAGTGGAATGAAAGTAATTAGACAAACAACAAGAAACGTAATGGGTGATGGATCAAAATGAAGTTAAATCAATGTAGCATGATCATGTAAATATGATTTTCTTATGCGCTAATCAAAATTATGCAACTACAGATTGGTGTATAAGAGCATTTACGAAAGCATTACTAAATACATGGAAAAGGAACTAGATATACTAAAACATTAAACAACTATAGTTCTATTGTTTCAACGCACTTCTAAACCAATCTAATCAAATATGATTATAATAATCATCAGATTCACAACAATGAATAACAAATGCAACATAGTATCATTAGTGTGATTTGAAACCAAAACCAAACACATAACCACACGAATAACTCCTAAAATCAATCCATGCCTACCCGAAACTCTACAGAAGACTCCATAACCATCTTCGAACACTCCTACCTTAGAAATCCACTAAATCCATCTTAATAACAACTGTTGATCTATAGTAATCTCTTTTGACAATTAAGACAAGGAAACTAGTTGTAAAGGACCACGAAACTACTCGTATCCACATAATAAGAATCAATAATCAGATTACAGTGGTGGAATGAAAGTAATCAGACGAACAACAAGAAACGTAATGCTTGATGAATCAAAAAGAAGTTAAATCAATGTAACATGATCAAGTAAATAAGATTTTCTTGTACGTCAAAGAAAATTATGCAACTACAGATTGGCGTATAAAAGTATTTACGAAAGCATTACTAAATACATGGGAAAGGAACTTGTTATACTAAAACATTAAACAAGTATAGTTCTATGGTTTGAACGCACTTCTAAACCAATGTAATCAACTATGAATATAATTATCATTAGAATATCAACAATGAATCACAAATGGAACACAGAATCTTTAGTGTGATTTGAATCAAAACCGAACATATAACCACACGAATAAATCCTAAAATCAATCCACTCCTACCCGAAACTCATTAGAAGACTCCATAACTATCTTCAAACACTCTTGCCTTAGAAATCCACTATATCCATCTTATTTACAACTGTTGATCTACAGAAACTATTATTGACCATTAAGACAAGGAAACTAGTAGTAAAGGACCATAAAACTACTCGTATCCAGTAAATAAGAATCAATAATCAAATTACAGTAGTGGAATGAAAGTAATTAGACAAACAACAAGAAACGTAATGGGTGATGGATCAAAATGAAGTTAAATCAATGTAGCATGATAATGTAAATAAGATTTTCTTATACGCTAGTCAAAATTATGCAACTACAGATTGGTGTATTAGAGCATTTACGAAATCATTACTAAATACATGGAAATGGAACTAGATATACTAAAACATTAAACAACTATAGTTCTATTGTTTCAACGCACTTCTAAACCAATCTAATCAAATATGATTATAATAATCATCAGAATCACAACAATGAATCACAAATGCAACATAGTATCATTAGTGTGATTTCAAACTAAAACCAAACACGTAACCACACGAATAACTCCTAAAATCAATCCATGCCTACCCGAAACTCATCAGAAGACTCCATAACCATCTTCGAACACTCCTACCTTAGAAATCCACTAAATCCATCTTAATAATAACTGTTGATCTATAGTAATCTTAATTTACAATTAAGACAAGGAAACTACTTGTAAAGGACCACGAAACTACTCGTATCCACATAATAAGAATCAATAATCAGATTACAGTGGTGGAATGAAAGTAATCAGACGAACAACAAGAAACGTAATACTTGATGAATCAAAAAGAAGTTAAATCAATGTAACATGATCAAGTAAATAAGATTTTCTTGTACGTCAAAGAAAATTATGCAACTACAGATTGGCGTATAAAAGTATTTACGAAAGCATTACTAAATACATGGGAAAGGAACTTGTTATACTAAACATTAAACAAGTATAGTTCTATGGTTTGAACGCACTTATAAACCAATGTAATCAAATATGAATATAATTATCATTAGAATATCAACAATGATTCACAAATGGAACACAGAATTTTTAGTGTGATTTGAATCAAAACCGAACATATAACCACACGAATAACTCCTAAAATCAATCCACTCCTACCCGAAACTCATTAGAAGACTCCATAACCATCTTCAAACACTCTTGCCTTAGAAATCCACTATATCCATCTTATTAACAACTGTTGATCTACAGAAACTATTATTGACCATTAAGACAAGGAAACTAGTAGTAAAGGACCATAAAACTACTCGTATCCAGTAAATAAGAATCAATAATCAAATTACAGTAGTGGAATGAAAGTAATTAGACAAACAACAAGAAACGTAATGGGTGATGGATCAAAATGAAGTTAAATCAATGTAGCATGATCATGTAAATATGATTTTCTTATACGCTAATCAAAATTATGCAACTACAGATTGGTGTATAAGAGCATTTACGAAAGCATTACTAAATACATGGAAAAGGAACTAGATATACTAAAACATTAAACAACTATAGTTCTATTGTTTCAACGCACTTCTAAACCAATCTAATCAAATATGATTATAATAATCATCAGATTCACAACAATGAATAACAAATGCAACATAGTATCATTAGTGTGATTTGTAACCAAAACCAAACACATAACCACACGAATAACTCCTAAAATCAATCCATGCCTACCCGAAACTCTACAGAAGACTCCATAACCATCTTCGAACACTCCTACCTTAGAAATCCACTAAATCCATCTTAATAACAACTGTTGATCTATAGTAATCTCTTTTGACAATTAAGACAAGGAAACTAGTTGTAAAGGACCACGAAACTACTCGTATCCACATAATAAGAATCAATAATCAGATTACAGTGGTGGAATGAAAGTAATCAGACGAACAACAAGAAACGTAATGCTTGATGAATCAAAAAGAAGTTAAATCAATGTAACATGATCAAGTAAATAAGATTTTCTTGTACGTCAAAGAAAATTATGCAACTACAGATTGGCGTATAAAAGTATTTACGAAAGCATTACTAAATACATGGGAAAGGAACTTGTTATACTAAAACATTAAACAAGTATAGTTCTATGGTTTGAACGCACTTCTAAACCAATGTAATCAACTATGAATATAATTATCATTAGAATATCAACAATGAATCACAAATGGAACACAGAATCTTTAGTGTGATTTGAATCAAAACCGAACATATAACCACACGAATAAATCCTAAAATCAATCCACTCCTACCCGAAACTCATTAGAAGACTCCATAACTATCTTCAAACACTCTTGCCTTAGAAATCCACTATATCCATCTTATTTACAACTGTTGATCTACAGAAACTATTATTGACCATTAAGACAAGGAAACTAGTAGTAAAGGACCATAAAACTACTCGTATCCAGTAAATAAGAATCAATAATCAAATTACAGTAGTGGAATGAAAGTAATTAGACAAACAACAAGAAACGTAATGGGTGATGGATCAAAATGAAGTTAAATCAATGTAGCATGATAATGTAAATAAGATTTTCTTATACGCTAGTCAAAATTATGCAACTACAGATTGGTGTATTAGAGCATTTACGAAATCATTACTAAATACATGGAAATGGAACTAGATATACTAAAACATTAAACAACTATAGTTCTATTGTTTCAACGCACTTCTAAACCAATCTTATCAAATATGATTATAATAATCATTAGAATCACAACAATGAATCACAAATGCAACATAGTATCATTAGTGTGATTTGAAACCAAAACCAAACACATAACCACACGAATAACTCCTAAAATCAATCCATGCCTATCCGAAACTCTTCAGAAGACTCCATAAACATCTTCGAACACTCCTACCTTAGAAATCCACTAAATTCATCTTAATAACAACTGTTGATCTATAGTAATCTTTATTGACAATTAAGACAAGGAAACTAGTTGTAAAGGGCCACGAAACTACTCGTATCCACATAATAAGAATCAATAATCAGATTACAGTGGTGGAATGAAAGTAATCAGACGAACAACAAGAAACGTAATGCTTGGTGAATCAAAAAGAAGTTAAATCAATGTAACATGATCAAGTAAATAAGATTTTCTTGTACGTCAAAGAAAATTATGCAACTACAGATTGACGTATAAAAGTATTTACGAAAGCATTACTAAATACATGGGAAAGGAACTTGTTATACTAAACATTAAACAAGTATAGTTCTATGGTTTGAACGCACTTATAAACCAATGTAATCAAATATGAATATAATTATCATTAGAATATCAACAATGATTCACAAATGGAACACGGAATTTTTAGTGTGATTTGAATCAAAACCGAACATATAACCACACGAATAACTCCTAAAATCAATCCACTCCTACCCGAAACTCATTAGAAGACTCCATAACCATCTTCAAACACTCTTGCCTTAGAAATCCACTATATCCATCTTATTAACAACTGTTGATCTACAAAAACTATTATTGACCATTAAGACAAGGAAACTAGTAGTAAAGGACCATAAAACTACTCGTATCCATTAAATAAGAATCAATAATCAAATTACAGTAGTGGAATGAAAGTAATTAGACAAACAACAAGAAACGTAATGGGTGATGGATCAAAATGAAGTGAAATCAATGTAGCATGATCATGTAAATAAGATTTTCTTGTACGCTAATCAAAATTATGCAACTACAGATTGGTGTATAAGAGCATTTACGAAAGCATTACTAAATACATGGAAAAGGAACTAGATATACTAAAACATTAAACAACTATAGTTCTATTGTTTCAACGCACTTCTAAACCAATCTAATCAAATATGATTATAATAATCATCAGAATCACAACAATGAATCACAAATGCAACATAGTATCATTAGTGTGATTTCAAACTAAAACCAAACACGTAACCACACGAATAACTCCTAAAATCAATCCATGCCTACCCGAAACTCATCAGAAGACTCCATAACCATCTTCGAACACTCCTACCTTAGAAATCCACTAAATCCATCTTAATAATAACTGTTGATCTATAGTAATCTTAATTTACAATTAAGACAAGGAAACTACTTGTAAAGGACCACGAAACTACTCGTATCCACATAATAAGAATCAATAATCAGATTACAGTGGTGGAATGAAAGTAATCAGACGAACAACAAGAAACGTAATACTTGATGAATCAAAAAGAAGTTAAATCAATGTAACATGATCAAGTAAATAAGATTTTCTTGTACGTCAAAGAAAATTATGCAACTACAGATTGGCGTATAAAAGTATTTACGAAAGCATTACTAAATACATGGGAAAGGAACTTGTTATACTAAACATTAAACAAGTATAGTTCTATGGTTTGAACGCACTTATAAACCAATGTAATCAAATATGAATATAATTATCATTAGAATATCAACAATGATTCACAAATGGAACACAGAATTTTTAGTGTGATTTGAATCAAAACCGAACATATAACCACACGAATAACTCCTAAAATCAATCCACTCCTACCCGAAACTCATTAGAAGACTCCATAACCATCTTCAAACACTCTTGCCTTAGAAATCCACTATATCCATCTTATTAACAACTGTTGATCTACAAAAACTATTATTGACCATTAAGACAAGGAAACTAGTAGTAAAGGACCATAAAACTACTCGTATCCATTAAATAAGAATCAATAATCAAATTACAGTAGTGGAATGAAAGTAATTAGACAAACAACAAGAAACGTAATGGGTGATGGATCAAAATGAAGTGAAATCAATGTAGCATGATCATGTAAATAAGATTTTCTTGTACGCTAATCAAAATTATGCAACTACAGATTGGTGTATAAGAGCATTTACGAAAGCATTACTAAATACATGGAAAAGGAACTAGATATACTAAAACATTAAACAACTATAGTTCTATTGTTTCAACGCACTTCTAAACCAATCTAATCAAATATGATTATAATAATCATCAGAATCACAACAATGAATCACAAATGCAACATAGTATCATTAGTGTGATTTCAAACTAAAACCAAACACGTAACCACACGAATAACTCCTAAAATCAATCCATGCCTACCCGAAACTCATCAGAAGACTCCATAACCATCTTCGAACACTCCTACCTTAGAAATCCACTAAATCCATCTTAATAATAACTGTTGATCTGTAGTAATCTTAATTTACAATTAAGACAAGGAAACTACTTGTAAAGGACCACGAAACTACTCGTATCCACATAATAAGAATCAATAATCAGATTACAGTGGTGGAATGAAAGTAATCAGACGAACAACAAGAAACGTAATACTTGATGAATCAAAAGAAGTTAAATCAATGTAACATGATCAAGTAAATAAGATTTTCTTGTACGTCAAAGAAAATTATGCAACTACAGATTGGCGTATAAAAGTATTTACGAAAGCATTACTAAATACATGGGAAAGGAACTTGTTATACTAAACATTAAACAAGTATAGTTCTATGGTTTGAACGCACTTATAAACCAATGTAATCAAATATGAATATAATTATCATTAGAATATCAACAATGATTCACAAATGGAACACAGAATTTTAGTGTGATTTGAATCAAAACCGAACATATAACCACACGAATAACTCCTAAAATCAATCCACTCCTACCCGAAACTCATTAGAAGACTCCATAACCATCTTCAAACACTCTTGCCTTAGAAATCCACTATATCCATCTTATTAACAACTGTTGATCTACAAAAACTATTATTGACCATTAAGACAAGGAAACTAGTAGTAAAGGACCATAAAACTACTCGTATCCATTAAATAAGAATCAATAATCAAATTACAGTAGTGGAATGAAAGTAATTAGACAAACAACAAGAAACGTAATGGGTGATGGATCAAAATGAAGTGAAATCAATGTAGCATGATCATGTAAATAAGATTTTCTTGTACGCTAATCAAAATTATGCAACTACAGATTGGTGTATAAGAGCATTTACGAAAGCATTACTAAATACATGGAAAAGGAACTAGATATACTAAAACATTAAACAACTATAGTTCTATTGTTTCAACGCACTTCTAAACCAATCTAATCAAATATGATTATAATAATCATCAGAATCACAACAATGAATCACAAATGCAACATAGTATCATTAGTGTGATTTCAAACTAAAACCAAACACGTAACCACACGAATAACTCCTAAAATCAATCCATGCCTACCCGAAACTCATCAGAAGACTCCATAACCATCTTCGAACACTCCTACCTTAGAAATCCACTAAATCCATCTTAATAACAACTGTTGATCTATAGTAATCTTAATTTACAATTAAGACAAGGAAACTACTTGTAAAGGACCACGAAACTACTCGTATCCACATAATAAGAATCAATAATCAGATTACAGTGGTGGAATGAAAGTAATCAGACGAACAACAAGAAACGTAATACTATGAATCAAAAAGAAGTTAAATCAATGTAACATGATCAAGTAAATAAGATTTTCTTGTACGTCAAAGAAAATTATGCAACTACAGATTGGCGTATAAAAGTATTTACGAAAGCATTACTAAATACGTGGGAAAGGAACTTGTTATACTAAAACATTAAACAAGTATAGTTCTATGGTTTGAACGCACTTCTAAACCAATGTAATCAAATATGAATATAATTATCATTAAAATATCAACAATGTATCACAATTGGAACACAGAATCTTTAGTGTGATTTGAATCAAAACCGAACAAATAACCACACGAATAACTCTTAAAATCAATCCACTCCTACCCGAAACTCATTAGAAGACTCCATAACCATCTTCAAACACTCTTGCCTTAGAAATCCACTATATCCATCTTATTAACAACTGTTGATCTACAGAAACTATTATTGACCATTAAGACAAGGAAACTAGTAGTAAAGGACCATAAAACTACTCGTATCCAGTAAATAAGAATCAATAATCAAATTACAGTAGTGGAATGAAAGTAATTAGACAAACAACAAGAAACGTAATGGGTGATGGATCAAAATGAAGTTAAATCAATGTAGCATGATCATGTAAATAAGATTTTCTTATACGCTAATCAAAATTATGCAACTACAGATTGGTGTATAAGAGCATTTACGAAAGCATTACTAAATACATAGAAAAGCAACTAGATATACTAAAACATTAAACAACTATAGTTCTATTGTTTCAACGCACTTCTAAACCAATCTAATCAAATATGATTATAATAATCATCAGATTCACAACAATGAATAACAAATGCAACATAGTATCATTAGTGTGATTTGAAACCAAAACCAAACACATAACCACACGAATAACTCCTAAAATCAATCCATGCCTACCCGAAACTCTTCAGAAGACTCCATAACCATCTTCGAACACTCCTACCTTAGAAATCCACTAAATCCATCTTAATAACAACTGTTGATCTATAGTAATCTCTATTGACAATTAAGACAAGGAAAGTAGTTGTAAAGGACCACGAAACTACTCGTATCCACATAATAAGAATCAATAATCAGATTACAGTGGTGGAATGAAAGTAATCAGACGAACAACAAGAAACGTAATGCTTGATGAATCAAAAAGAAGTTAAATCAATGTAACATGATCAAGTAAATAAGATTTTCTTGTACGTCAAAGAAAATTATGCAACTACAGATTGGCGTATAAAAGTATTTACGAAAGCATTACTAAATACATGGGAAAGGAACTTGTTATACTAAAACATTAAACAAGTATAGTTCTATGGTTTGAACGCACTTCTAAACCAATGTAATCAAATATGAATATAATTATCATTAGAATATCAACAATGAATCACAAATGGAACACAGAATCTTTAGTGTGATTTGAATCAAAACCGAACATATAACCACACGAATAAATCCTAAAATCAATCCACTCCTACCCGAAACTCATTAGAAGACTCCATAACTATCTTCAAACACTCTTGCCTTAGAAATCCACTATATCCATCTTATTAACAACTGTTGATCTACAGAAACTATTATTGACCATTAAGACAAGGAAACTAGTAGTAAAGGACCATAAAACTACTCGTATCCAGTAAATAAGAATCAATAATCAAATTACAGTAGTGGAATGAAAGTAATCAGACACACAACAAGAAACGTAATGGTTGATGGATCAAAATGAAGTTAAATCAATGTAGCATGATCATGTAAATAAGATTTTCTTGTACGCTAATCAAAATTATGCAACTACAGATTGGTGTATAAGAGCATTTACGAAAGCATTACTAAATACATGGTAAAGGAACTAGATATACTAAAACATTAAACAACTATAGTTCTATTGTTTCAACGCACTTCTAAACCAATCTAATCAAATATGATTATAATAATCATTAGAATCACAACAATGAATCACAAATGCAACATAGTATCATTAGTGTGATTTCAAACCAAAACCAAACACATAACCACACGAATAACTCCTAAAATCAATCCATGCCTACCCGAAACTCATCAGAAGACTCCATAACCATCTTCGAACACTCCTACCTTAGAAATCCACTAAATCCATCTTAATAACAACTGTTGATCTATAGTAATCTTTATTGACAATTAAGACAAGGAAACTAGTTGTAAAGGACCACGAAAATACTCGTATCCACATAATAAGAATCAATAATCAGATTACAGTGGTGGAATGAAAGTAATCAGACGAACAACAAGAAACGTAATGCTTGATGAGTCAAAAAGAAGTTAAATCAATGTAACATGATCAAGTAAATAAGATTTTCTTGTACGTCAAAGAAAATTATGCAACTACAGATTGGCGTATAAAAGTATTTACGAAAGCATTACTAAATACATGGGAAAGGAACTTGTTATACTAAAACATTAAACAAGTATAGTTCTATGGTTTGAACGCACTTCTAAACCAATGTAATCAAATATGAATATAATTATCATTAGAATATCAACAATGAATCACAAATAGAACACAGAATCTTTAGTGTGATTTGAATCAAAACCGAACATATAACCACACGAATAAATCCTAAAATCAATCCACTCCTACCCGAAACTCATTAGAAGACTCCATAACTATCTTCAAACACTCTTGCCTTAGAAATCCACTATATCCATCTTATTAACAACTGTTGATCTACAGAAACCATTATTGACCATTAAGACAAGGAAACTAGTAGTAAAGGACCATAAAACTACTCGGATCCAGTAAATAAGAATCAATAATCAAATTACAGTAGTGGAATGAAAGTAATTAGACAAACGACAAGAAACGCAATGGGTGATGGATCAAAATGTAGTTAAATCAATGTAGCATGATCAAGTAAATAAGATTTTCTTATACGTTAATCAAAATTATGAAACTACAGATTGGTGTATAAGAGAATTTACGAAAGCATTTCTAAATGAATGGAAAAGGAACTAGATATACTAAAACATTAAACAACTATAGTTCTATTGTTTCAACGCACTTCTAAACCAATCTAATCAAATATGATTATAATTATCATCAGAATCGCAACAATGAATCAAAAATGCCACATAGTATCATTAGTGTGATTTGAAACCAAAACCAAACACATAACCACACGAATAACTCCTAAAATCAATCCATGCCTACCCGAAACTCATCAGAAGACTCCATAACCATCTTCGAACACTCCTACCTTAGAAATCCACTAAATCCATCTTAATAACAACTATTGATCTATAGTAATCTTAATAGACAATTAAGACAAGGAAACTAGTTGAAACTAATCGTATCCACATAATAAGAATCAATAATCACATTACAGTGGTGGAATGAAAGTAATCAGACGAACAACAAGAAACGTAATGCTTGATGAATCAGAAAGAAGTTAAATCAATGTAACATGATCAAGTAAATAAGATTTTCTTGTACGTCAAAGAAAATTATGCAACTACAGATTGGCGTATAAAAGTATTTACGAAAGCATTACTAAATACATGGGAAAGGAACTTGTTATACTAAAACATTAAACAAGTATAGTTCTATGGTTTGAATGCACTTCTAAACCAATGTAATCAAATATGAATATAATTATCATTAGAATATCAACAATGAATCACAAATGGAACACAGAATCTTTAGTGTGATTTGAATCAAAACCGAACATATAACCACACGAATAACTCCTAAAATCAATCCACTCCTACCCGAAACTCATTAGAAGACTCCATAACCATCTTCAAACACTCTTGCCTTAGAAATCCACTCTATCCATCTTATTAACAACTGTTGATCTACACAAACTATTATTGACCATTAAGACAAGGAAAATAGTGGTAAAGGACCATAAAACTACTCGTATCCACTAAATAAGAATCAATAATCAAATTGCAGTAGTGAAATGAAAGTAATCAGACAAACAACAAGAAACGTAATGGGTGATGGATCAAAATGAAGTGAAATCAATGTAGCATGATCATGTAAATAAGATTTTCTTATACGCTAATCAAAATTATGCAACTACAGATTGGTGTATAAGAGCATTTACGAAAGCATTACTAAATACATGGTAAAAGAACTAGATAAACTAAAACATTAAACAACTATAGTTCTATTGTTTCAACGCACTTCTAAACCAATCTTATCAAATATGATTATAATAATCATCAGAATCACAACAATGAATCACAAATGCAACATAGTATCATTAGTGTGATTTGAAACCAAAACCAAACACATAACCACACGAATAACTCTTAAAATCAATCCATGCCTATCCGAAACTCTTCAGAAGACTCCATAAACATCTTCGAACACTCCTACCTTAGAAATCCACTAAATTCATCTTAATAACAACTGTTGATCTATAGTAATCTTTATTGACAATTAAGACAAGGAAACTAGTTGTAAAGGACCACGAAACTACTCGTATCCACATAATAAGAAACAATAATCAGATTACAGTGGTGGAATGAAAGTAATCAGACGAACAACAAGAAACGTAATGCTTGATGAATCAAAAAGAAGTTAAATCAATGTAACATGATCAAGTAAATAAGATTTTCTTGTACGTCAAAGAAAATTATGCAACTACAGATTGACGTATAAAAGTATTTACGAAAGCATTACTAAATACATGCGAAAGGAAATTGTTATATTAAACATTAAACAAGTATAGTTCTATGGTTTGAACGCACTTCTAAACCAATGTAATCAAATATGAATATAATTATCATTAAAATATCAACAATGATTCACAAATGGAACACAGAATCTTTAGTGTGATTTGAATCAAAACATAACATATAACCACACGAATAACTCCTAAAATCAATCCACTCCTACCCGAAACTCATTAGAAGACTCCATAACCAACTTCAAACACTCTTGCCTTAGAAATCCACTATATCCATCTTATTAACAACTGTTGATCTACAAAAACTATTATTGACCATTAAGACAAGGAAACTAGTAGTAAAGGACCATAAAACTACTCGTATCCACTAAATAAGAATCAATAATCAAATTACAGTAGTGGAATGAAAGTAATCAGACAAACAACAAGAAACGTAATGGTTGATGGATCAAAATGAAGTTAAATCAATGTAGCATGATCATGTAAATAAGATTTTCTTGTACGCTAATCAAAATTATGCAACTACAGATTGGTGTATAAGAGCATTTACGAAAGCATTACTAAATACATGGTAAAGGAACTAGATATACTAAAACATTAAACAACTATAGTTCTATTGTTTCAACGCACTTCTAAACCAATCTAATCAAATATGATTATAATAATCATTAGAATCACAACAATGAATCACAAATGCAACATAGTATCATTAGTGTGATTTCAAACCAAAACCAAACACATAACCACACGAATAACTCCTAAAATCAATCAATGCCTACCCGAAACTCATCAGAAGACTCCATAACCATCTTCGAACACTCCTACCTTAGAAATCCACTAAATCCATCTTAATAACAACTGTTGATCTATAGTAATCTTAATTGACAATTAAGACAAGGAAACTAGTTGTAAAGGACCACGAAACTACTCGTATCCACATAATAAGAATCAATAATCAGATAATAGTGGTGGAATGAAAGTAATCAGACGAACAACAAGAAACGTAATGCTTGATGAATCAGAAAGAAGTTAAATCAATTTAACATGATCAAGTAAATAAGATTTTATTGTACGTCAAAGAAAAATATGCAACTACAGATTGGCGTATAAAAGTATTTACGAAAGCATTACTAAATACATGGGAAAGGAACTTGTTATACTTAAACATTAAACAAGTATAGTTCTATGGTTTGAATGCACTTCTAAACCAATGTAATCAAATATGAATATAATTATCATTAGAATATCAACAATGAATCACAAATGGAACACAGAATCTTTAGTGTGATTTGAATCAAAACCGAACATATAACCACACGAATAACTCCTAAAATCAATCCACTCCTACCCGAAACTCATTAGAAGACTCCATAACTATCTTCAAACACTCTTTCCTTAGAAATCCACTATATCCATCTTATTAACAACTGTTGATCTACAGAAACCATTATTGACCATTAAGACAAGGAAACTAGTAGTAAAGTACCATAAAACTACTCGTATCCAGTAAATAAGAATCAATAATCAAATTACAGTAGTGGAATGAAAGTAATTAGACAAACAACAAGAAACGCAATGGGTGATGGATCAAAATGTAGTTAAATCAACGTAGCATGATCAAGTAAATAAGATTTTCTTATACGTTAATCAAAATTATGAAACTACAGATTGGTATATAAGAGCATTTACGAAAGCATTACTAAATAAATGGAAAAGGAACTAGATATACTAAAACATTAAACAACTATAGTTCTATTGTTTCAACGCACTTCTAAACCAATCTAATCAAATATGATTATAATTATCATCAGAATCGCAACAATGAATCAAAAATGAAACATAGTATCATTAGTGTGATTTGAAACCAAAACCAAACATATAACCACACGAATAACTCCTAAAATCAATCAATGGCTACCCGAAACTCATCAAAAGACTCCATAACCATCTTCGAACACTCCTACCTTAGAAATCCACTAAATCCATCTTAATAACAACTGTTGATCTATAGTAATCTTAATTGACAATTAAGACAAGAAGACTAGTTGTAAAGGACCACGAAACTACTCGTATCCACATAATAAGAATCAATAATCAGATTACAGTGGTGGAATGAAAGTAATCAGACGAACAACAAGCAACGTAATGCTTGATGAATCAGAAAGAAGTTAAATCAATGTAACATGATCAAGTAAATAAGATTTTCTTGTACGTCAAAGAAAATTATGCAACTACAGATTGGCGTATAAAAGTATTTACGAAAGCATTACTAAATACATGGGAAAGGAACTTGTTATACTAAAACATTAAACAAGTATAGTTCTATGGTTTGAATGCACTTCTAAACCAATGTAATCAAATATGAATATAATTATCATTAGAATATCAATAATGAATCACAAATGGAACACAGAATCTTTAGTGTGATTTGAATCAAAACCGAACATATAACCACACGAATAACTCCTAAAATCAATCCACTCCTACCCGAAACTCATTAGAAGACTCCATAACCATCTTCAAACACTCTTGCCTTAGAAATCCACTATATCCATCTTATTAACAACTGTTGATCTACAAAAACTATTATTGACCATTAAGACAAGGAAAATAGTGGTAAAGGACCATAAAACTACTCGTATCCACTAAATAAGAATCAATAATCAAATTACAGTAGTGAATGAAAGTAATCGACAAACAACAAGAAACGTAATGGGTGATGGATCAAAAAAGTGAAATCAATGTAGCATGATCATGTAAATAAGATTTTCTTATACGCTAATCAAAATTATGCAACTACAGATTGGTGTATAAGAGCATTTACGAAAGCATTACTAAATACATGGTAAAGGAACTAGATAACTAAAACATTAAACAACTATAGTTCTATTGTTTCAACGCACTTCTAAACCAATCTAATCAAATATGATTATAATAATCATCAGAATCACAACAATGAATCACAAATGCAACATAGTATCATTAGTGTGATTTGAAACCAAAACCAAACACATAACCACACGAATAACTCCTAAAATCAATCATGCCTACCCGAAACTCATCAGAAGACTCCATAACCATCTTCGAACACTCCTACCTTAGAAATCCACTAAATCCATCTTAATAACAACTGTTGATCTATAGTAATCTTAATTGACAATTAAGACAAGGAAACTAGTTGTAAAGGACCACGAAACTACTCGTATCCACATAATAAGAATCAATAATCAGATTACAGTGGTGGAATGAAAGTAATCAGACGAACAACAAGAAACGTAATGCTTGATGAATCAGAAAGAAGTTAAATCAATGTAACATGATCAAGTAAATAAGATTTTATTGTACGTCAAAGAAAATTATGCAACTACAGATTGGCGTATAAAAGTATTTACGAAAGCATTACTAAATACATGGGAAAGGAACTTGTTATACTTAAACATTAAACAAGTATAGTTCTATGGTTTGAATGCACTTCTAAACCAATGTAATCAAATATGAATATAATTATCATTAGAATATCAACAATGAATCACAAATGGAACACATAATCTTTAGTGTGATTTGAATCAAAACCGAACATATAACCACACGAATAACTCCTAAAATCAATCCACTCCTACCCGAAACTCATTAGAAGACTCCATAACTATCTTCAAACACTCTTGCCTTAGAAATCCACTATATCCATCTTATTAACAACTGTTGATCTACAGAAACAATTATTGACCATTAAGACAAGGAAACTAGTAGTAAAGGACCATAAAACTACTCGTATCCAGTAAATAAAAATCAATAATCAAATTACAGTAGTGGAATGAAAGTAATTAGACAAACAACAAGAAACGCAATGGGTGATGGATCAAAATGTAGTTAAATCAACGTAGCATGATCAAGTAAATAAGATTTTCTTATACGTTAATCAAAATTATGAAACTACAGATTGGTATATAAGAGCATTTACGAAAGCATTACTAAATAAATGGAAAAGGAACTAGATATACTAAAACATTAAACAACTATAGTTCTATTGTTTCAACGCACTTCTAAACCAATCTAATCAAATATGATTATAATTATCATCAGAATCGCAATAATGAATCAAAAATGAAACATAGTATCATTAGTGTGATTTGAAACCAAAACCAAACACATAACCACACGAATAACTCCTAAAATCAATCAATGCCTACCCGAAACTCATCAGAAGACTCCATAACCATCTTCGAACACTCCTACCTTAGAAATCCACTAAATCCATCTTAATAACAACTGTTGATCTATAGTAATCTTAATTGACAATTAAGACAAGAAAACTAGTTGTAAAGGACCACGAAACTACTCGTATCCACATAATAAGAATCAATAATCAGATTACAGTGGTGGAATGAAAGTAATCAGACGAACAACAAGAAACGTAATGCTTGATGAATCAGAAAGAAGTTAAATCAATGTAACATGATCAAGTAAATAAGATTTTCTTGTACGTCAAAGAAAATTATGCAACTACAGATTGGCGTATAAAAGTATTTACGAAAGCATTACTAAATAAATGGGAAAGGAACTTGTTATACTAAAACATTAAACAAGTATAGTTCTATGGTTTGAATGCACTTCTAAACCAATGTAATCAAATATGAATATAATTATCATTAGAATATCAACAATGAATCACAAATGGAACACAGAATCTTTAGTGTGATTTGAATCCAAACCGAACATATAACCACACGAATAACTCCTAAAATCAATCCACTCCTACCCGAAACTCATTAGAAGACTCCATAACCATCTTCAAACACTCTTGCCTTAGAAATCCACTATATCCATCTTATTAACAACTGTTGATCTACAAAAACTATTATTGACCATTAAGACAAGAAAAATAGTGGTAAAGGACCATAAAACTACTCGTATCCACTAAATAAGAATCAATAATCAAATTACAGTAGTGAAATGAAAGTAATCAGACAAACAACAAGAAACATAATGGGTGATGGATCAAAATGAAGTGAAATCAATGTAGCATGATCATGTAAATAAGATTTTCTTATACGCTAATCAAAATTATGCAACTACAGATTGGTGTATAAGAGCATTTACGAAAGCATTACTAAATACATGGTAAAGGAACTAGATAAACTAAAACATTAAACAACTATAGTTCTATTGTTTCAACGCACTTCTAAACCAATCTAATCAAATATGATTATAATAATCATCAGAATCACAACAATGAATCACAAATGCAACATAGTATCATTAGTGTGATTTGAAACCAAAACCAAACACATAACCACACGAATAACTCCTAAAATCAATCAATGCCTACCCGAAACTCATCAGAAGACTCCATAACCATCTTCGAACACTCCTACCTTAGAAATCCACTAAATCCATCTTAATAACAACTGTTGATCTATAGTAATCTTAATTGACAATTAAGACAAGGAAACTAGTTGTAAAGGACCACGAAACTACTCGTATCCACATAATAAGAATCAATAATCAGATTACAGTGGTGGAATGAAAGTAATCTGACGAACAACAAGAAACGTAATGCTTGATGAATCAAAAAGAAGTTAAATTAATGTAACATGATCAAGTAAATAAGATTTTCTTGTACGTCAAAGAAAATTATGCAACTACAGATTGGCGTATAAAAGTATTTACGAAAGCGTTACTAAATACATGGGAAAGGAACTTGTTATATTAAAACATTAAACAAGTATAGTTCTATGGCTTGAACGCACTTCTAAACCAATGTAATCAAATATGAATATAATTATCATTAGAATATCAACAATGAATCACAAATGGAACACAGAATCTTTAGTGTGATTTGAATCAAAACCGAACATATAACCACACGAATAACTCCTAAAATCAATCCACTTCTACCCGAAACTCATTAGAAGACTCCATAACCATCTTCAAACACTCTTGCCTTAGAAATCCACTATATCCATCTTATTAACAACTGTTGATCTACAAAAACTATTATTGACCATTAAGACAAGGAAAATAGTAGTAAAGGACCATAAAACTACTCGTATCCACTAAATAAGAATCAATAATCAAATTACAGTAGTGGAATGAAAGTAATCAGACAAACAACAAGAAACGTAATAGGTGATGGATCAAAATGTAGTTAAATCAATGTAGCATGATCATGTAAATAAGATTTTCTTATACGCTAATCAAAATTATGCAACAACAGATTGGTGTATAAGAGCATTTACGAAAGCATTACTAAATACATGGTAAAGGAACTAGATATACTAAAACATTAAACAACTATAGTTCTATTGTTTCAACGCACTTGTAAACCAATCTAATCAAATATGATTATAATTATCATCAGAATCGCAACAATGAATCACAAATGCAACATAGTATCATTAGTGTGATTTGAAACCAAAACCAAACACATAACCACACGAATAACTCCTAAAATCAATCCATGCCTACCCGAAACTCATCAGAAGACTCCATAACCATCTTCGAACACTCCTACCTTAGAAATCCACTAAATCCATCTTAATAACAACTGTTGATCTATAGTAATCTTAATTGATAATTAAGACAAGGAAACTAGTTGTAAAGGACCACGAAACTACTCGTATCCACATAATAAGAATCAATAATCAGATTACAGCGGTGGAATGAAAGTAATCAGACGAAAAACAAGAAACGTAATGCTTGATGAATCAAAAAGAAGTTAAATCAATGTAACATGATCAAGTAAATAAGATTTTCTTGTACGACAAAGAAAATTATGCAACTACAGATTGGTGTATAAAAGTATTTACGAAAGCATTACTAAATACATGGGAAAGGAACTTGTTATACTAAAACATTAAACAAGTATAGTTCTATGGTTTGAACGCACTTCTAAACCAATGTAATCAAATATGAATATAATTATCATTAGAATATCAACAATGAATCACAAATGGAACACAGAATCTTTAGTGTGATTTGAATCAAAAACGAACATATAACCACACGAATAACTCCTAAAATAAATCCACTCCTACCCGAAACTCATTAGAAGACTCCATAACCATCTTCAAACACTCTTGCCTTAGAAATCCACTATATCCATCTTATTAACAACTGTTGATCTACAAAAACTATTATTGACCATTAAGACAAGGAAACTAGTAGTAAAGGACCATAAAACTACTCGTATCCACTAAATAAGAATCAATAATCAAATTACAGTAGTGGAATGAAAGTAATTAGACAAACAACAAGAAACGTAATGGGTGATGGATCAAAATGAAGTTAAATCAATGTAGCATGATCATGTAATAAGATTTTCTTATACGCTAATCAAAATTATGCAACTACAATGGTGTATAAGAGCATTTACGAAAGCATTACTAAATACATGGTAAAGGAACTAGATATACTAAAACATTAAACAACTATAGTTCTATTGTTTCAACGCACTTCTAAACCAATCTAATCAAATATGATTATAATAATCATCAGAATCACAAAAATGAATCACAAATGCAACATAGTATCATTAGTGTGATTTGAAACCAAAACCAAACACATAACCACACGAATAACTCCTAAAATCAATCCATGTCTACCCGAAACTCATCAGAAGACTCCATAACCATCTTCGAACACTCCTACCTTAGAAATCCACTAAATCCATCTTAATAACAACTGTTGATCTATAGTAATCTTAATTGACAATTAAGACAAGGAAACTAGTTGTAAAGGACCACGAAACTATTCGTATCCACATAATAAGAATCAATAATCAGATTACAGTGGTGGAATGAAAGTAATCAGACGAACAACAAGAAACGTAATGCTTGATGAATCAAAAAGAAGTTAAATCAATGTAACATGATAAAGTAAATAAGATTTTCTTGTACGTCAAAGAAAATTATGCAACTACAGATTGGCGTATAAAAGTATTTACGAAAGCGTTACTAAATACATGGGAAAGGAACTTGTTATATTAAAACATTAAACAAGTATAGTTCTATGGCTTGAACGCACTTCTAAACCAATGTAATCAAATATGAATATAATTATCATTAGAATATCAACAATGAATCACAAATAGAACACAGAATCTTTAGTGTGATTTGAATCAAAACCGAACATATAACCACACGAATAAATCCTAAAATCAATCCACTCCTACCCAAAACTCATTAGAAGACTCCATAACCATCTTCAAACACTCTTGCCTTAGAAATCCACTATATCCATCTTATTAACAACTGTTGATCTACAGAAACCATTATTGACCATTAAGACAAGGAAACTAGTAGTAAAGGACCATAAAACTACTCGTATCCAGTAAATAAGAATCAATAATCAAATTACAGTAGTGGAATGAAAGTAATTAGACAAACAACAAGAAACGTAATAGGTGATGGATCAAAATGTAGTTAAATCAATGTAGCATGATCAAGTAAATAAGATTTTCTTATACGTTAATCAAAATTATGCAACTACAGATTGGTGTATAAGAGCATTTACGAAAGCATTACTAAATAAATGGAAAAGGAACTAGATATACTAAAACATTAAACAACTATAGTTCTATTGTTTCAACGCACTTGTAAACCAATCTAATCAAACATGATTATAATTATCATCAGAATCGCAACAATGAATCAAAAATGAAACATTGTATCATTAGTGGGATTTGAAATTAAAATCAAACATATAACCACACGGATATCTTCTAAAATCAATCCATGCCTACCCGAAACTAATCTGAAAACTCCATAACCATCTTCGAACACTCCTACCTTAGAAATCCACTAAACCCATCTTAATAACAACTGTTGATCTATAGTAATCTTTATTGACAATTAAGACAAGGAAACTAGTTGTAAAGGACCACGAAACTACTCGTATCCACATAATAAGAATCAATAATCAGATTACAGTGGTGAAATGAAAGTAATCAGATGAACAACAAGAAACGTAGTGCTTGATGAATCAAAAAGAAGTTAAATCAATGTAACATGATCAAGTAAATAAGATTTTCTTGTACGTCAAAGAAAATTATGCAACTACAGATTGGCGTATAAAAGTATTTACGAAAGCATTACTAAATATATGGGAAAGGAACTTGTTATACTAAAACATTAAACAAGTATAGTTCTATGGTTTGAACGCACTTCTAAACTAATGCAATCAAATATAAATATAATTATCATTAGAATATCAACAATGAATCACAAATGGAACACAGAATCTTTAGTGTGATTTGAATCAAAACCGTACATATAACCACACGAATAACTCCTAAAATCAATCCACTTCTACCCGAAACTCATTAGAAGACTCCATAACCATCTTCAAACACTCTTGCCTTAGAAATCCACTATATCCATCTTATTAACAACTGTTGATCTACAAAAACTATTATTGACCATTAAGACAAGGAAAATAGTAGTAAAGGACCATAAAACTACTCGTATCCACTAAATAAGAATCAATAATCAAATTACAGTAGTGGAATGAAAGTAATCAGACAAACAACAAGAAACGTAATGGGTGATGGATCAAAATGAAGTTAAATCAATGTAGCATGATCATGTAAATAAGATTTTCTTATACGCTAATCAAAATTATGCAACTACAGATTGGTGTATAAGAGCATTTACGAAAGCATTACTAAATACATGGTAAAGGAACTAGATATACTAAAACATTAATCAACTATAGTTCTATTGTTTCAACGCACTTCTAAACCAATTTAATCAAATATGATTATAATAATCATCAGAATCACAACAATGAATCACAAATGCAACATAGTATCATTAGTGTGATTTGAAACCAAAACCAAACACATAACCACACGAATAACTCCTAAAATCAATCCATGCCTACCCGAAACTCATCAGAAGACTCCATAACCATCTTCGAACACTCCTACCTTAGAAATCCACTAAATCCATCTTAATAACAACTGTTGATCTATAGTAATCTTAATTGATAATTAAGACAAGGAAACTAGTTGTAAAGGACCACTAAACTACTCGTATCCACATAATAAGAATCAATAATCAGATTACAGCGGTGGAATGAAAGTAATCAGACGAACAACAAGAAACGTAATGCTTGATGAATCAAAAAGAAGTTAAATCAATGTAACATGATCAAGTAAATAAGATTTTCTTGTACGACAAAGAAAATTATGCAACTACAGATTGGTGTATAAAAGTATTTACGAAAGCATTACTAAATACATGGGAAAGGAACTTGTTATACTAAAACATTAAACAAGTATAGTTCTATGGTTTGAACGCACTTCTAAACCAATGTAATCAAATATGAATATAATTATCATTAGAATATCAACAATGAATCACAAATAGAACACAGAATCTTTAGTGTGATTTGAATCAAAACCGAACATATAACCACACGAATAACTCCTAAAATCAATCCACTCCTACCCGAAACTCATTAGAAGACTCCATAACCATCTTCAAACACTCTTGCCTTAGAAATCCACTATATCCATCTTATTAACAACTGTTGATCTACAAAAACTATTATTGACCATTAAGACAAGGAAACTAGTAGTAAAGGACCATAAAACTACTCGTATCCACTAAATAAGAATCAATAATCAAATTACAGTAGTGGAATGAAAGTAATTAGACAAACAACAAGAAACGTAATGGGTGATGGTTCAAAATGAAGTTAAATCAATGTAGCATGATCATGTAACTAAGATTTTCTTATACGCTAATCAAAATTATGCAACTACAATTGGTGTATAAGAGCATTTACGAAAGCATTACTAAATACATGGTAAAGGAACTAGATATACTAAAACATTAAACAACTATAGTTCTATTGTTTCAACGCACTTCTAAACCAATCTAATCAAATATGATTATAATAATCATCAGAATCACAACAATGAATCACAAATACAACATAGTATCATTAGTGTGATTTGAAACCAAAACCAAACACATAACCACACGAATAACTCCTAAAATCAATCCATGCCTACCCGAAACTCATCAGAAGACTCCATAACCATCTTCGAACACTCCTACCTTAGAAATCCACTAAATCCATCTTAATAACAACTGTTGATCTATAGTAATCTTAATTGACAATTAAGACAAGGAAACTAGTTGTAAAGGACCACGAAACTACTCGTATCCACATAATAAGAATCAATAATCAGATTACAGTGGTGGAATGAAAGTAATCAGACGAACAACAAGAAACGTAATGCTTGATGAATCAAAAAGAAGTTAAATCAATGTAACATGATCAAGTAAATAAGATTTTCTTGTACGTCAAAGAAAATTATGCAACTACAGATTGGCGTATAAAAGTATTTACGAAAGCGTTACTAAATACATGGGAAAGGAACTTGTTATATTAAAACATTAAACAAGTATAGTTCTATGGTTTGAACGCATTTCTAAACCAATGTAATCAAATATGAATATAATTATCATTAGAATATCAACAATGAATCACAAATGGAACACAGAATCTTTAGTGTGATTTGAATCAAAACCGAACATATAACCACACGAATAAATCCTATAATCAATCCACTCCTACCCGAAACTCATTAGAAGACTCCATAACCATCTTCAAACACTCTTGCCTTAGAAATCCACTATATCCATCTTATTAACAACTATTGATCTACAGAAACCATTATTGACCATTAAGACAAGGAAACTAGTAGTAAAGGACCATAAAACTACTCGTATCCAGTAAATAAGAATCAATAATCAAATTACAGTAGTGGAATGAAAGTAATTAGACAAACAACAAGAAACGTAATGGGTGATGGATCAAAATGTAGTTAAATCAATGTAGCATGACCAAGTAAATAAGATTTTCTTATACGTTAATCAAAATTATGCAACTACAGATTGGTGTATAAGAGCATTTACGAAAGCATTACTAAATAAATGGAAAAGGAACTAGATATACTAACACATTAAACAACTATAGTTCTATTGTTTCAACGCACTTGTAAACCAATCTAATCAAATATGATTATAATCATCATCAGAATCGCAACAATGAATCAAAAATGAAACATTGTATCATTAGTGGGATTTGAAATTAAAACCAAACATATAACCACACGGATATCTTCTAAAATCAATCCATGCCTACCCGAAACTAATCTGAAAACTCCATAACCATCTTCGAACACTCCTACCTTAGAAATCCACTAAACCCATCTTAATAACAACTGTTGATCTATAGTAATCTTTATTGACAATTAAGACAAGGAAACTAGTTGTAAAGGACCACGAAACTACTCGTATCCACATAATAAGAATCAATAATCAGATTACAGTGGTGAAATGAAAGTAATCAGACGAACAACAAGAAACGTAGTGCTTGATGAATCAAAAAGAAGTTAAATCAATGTAACATGATCAAGTAAATAAGATTTTCTTGTACGTCAAAGAAAATTATGCAACTACAGATTGGCGTATAAAAGTATTTACGAAAGCATTACTAAATACATGGGAAAGGAACTTGTTATACTAAAACATTAAACAAGTATAGTTCTATGGTTTGAACGCACTTCTAAACTAATGTAATCAAATATGAATATAATTATCATTAGAATATCAACAATGAATCACAAATGGAACACAGAATCTTTAGTGTGATTTGAATCAAAACCGTACATATAACCACACGAATAACTCCTAAAATCAATCCACCTACCCGAAACTCATTAGAAGACTCCATAACCATCTTCAAACACTCTTGCCTCAGAAATCCACTATATCCATCTTATTAACAACTGTTGATCTTCAGAAACCATTATTGACCATTAAGACAAGGAAACTAGTAGTAAAGGACCATAAAACTACTCGTATCCAGTAAATAAGAATCAATAATCAAATTACAGTAGTGGAATGAAAGTAATTAGACAAACAACAAGAAACGTAATGGGTGATGGATCAAAATGTAGTTAAATGAATGTAGCATGATCATGTAAATAAGATTTTCTTATACGTTAATCAAAATTATGCAACTACAGATTGGTGTATAAAGCATTTACGAAAGCATTACTAAATAAATGGAAAAGGAACTAGATATACTAAAACATTAAACAACCATAGTTCTATTGTTTCAACGCACTTCTAACCCAATCTAATCAAATATGATTATAATTATCATCAGAATCGCAACAATGAATCAAAAATGAAACATAGTATCAATAGTGGGATTTGAAATTAAAACCAAACATATAACCACACAAATATCTTCTAAAATCAATCCATGCCTACCCGAAACTAATCTGAAAACTCCATAACCATCTTCGAACACTCCTACCTTAGAAATCCACTAAATCCATCTTAATAACAACTGTTGATCTATAGTAATCTTTATTGACAATTAAGACAAGGAAACTAGTTGTAAAGGACCACGAAACTACTCGTATCCACATAATAAGAATCAATAATCAGATTACAGTGGTGAATGAAAGTAATCAGACGAACAACAAGAAACGTATGCTTGATGAATCAAAAAGAAGTTAAATCAATGTAACATGATCAAGTAAATAAGATTTTCTTGTACGTCAAAGAAAATTATGCAACTACAGATTGGCGTATAAAAGTATTTACGAAAGCATTACTAAATACATGGGAAAGGAACTTGTTATACTAAAACATTAAACAAGTATAGTTCTATGGTTTGAACGCACTTCTAAACTAATGTAATCAAATATGAATATAATTATCATTAGAATATCAACAATGAATCACAAATGGAACACAGAATCTTTAGTGTGATTTGAATCAAAACCGTACATATAACCACACGAATAACTCCTAAAATCAATCCACACCTACCCGAAACTCATTAGAAGACTCCATAACCATCTTCAAACACTCTTGCCTCAGAAATCCACTATATCCATCTTATTAACAACTGTTGATCTTCAGAAACCATTATTGACCATTAAGACAAGGAAACTAGTAGTAAAGGACCATAAAACTACTCGTATCCAGTAAATAAGAATCAATAATCAAATTACAGTAGTGGAATGAAAGTAATTAGACAAACAACAAGAAACGTAATGGGTGATGGATCAAAATGTAGTTAAATGAATGTAGCATGATCATGTAAATAAGATTTTCTTATACGTTAATCAAAATTATGCAACTACAGATTGGTGTATAAAAGCATTTACGAAAGCATTACTAAATAAATGGAAAAGGAACTAGATATACTAAAACATTAAACAACCATAGTTCTATTGTTTCAACGCACTTCTAACCCAATCTAATCAAATATGATTATAATTATCATCAGAATCGCAACAATGAATCAAAAATGAAACATAGTATCAATAGTGGGATTTGAAATTAAAACCAAACATATAACCACACAAATATCTTCTAAAATCAATCCATGCCTACCCGAAACTAATCTGAAAACTCCATAACCATCTTCGAACACTCCTACCTTAGAAATCCACTAAATCCATCTTAATAACAACTGTTGATCTATAGTAATCTTTATTGACAATTAAGACAAGGAAACTAGTTGTAAAGGACCACGAAACTACTCGTATCCACATAATAAGAATCAATAATCAGATTACAGTGGTGGAATGAAAGTAATCAGACGAACAACAAGAAACGTAATGCTTGATGAATCAAAAAGAAGTTAAATCAATGTAACATGATCAAGTAAATAAGATTTTCTTGTACGTCAAAGAAAATTATGCAACTACAGATTGGCGTATAAAAGTATTTACGAAAGCATTACTAAATACATGGGAAAGGAACTTGTTATACTAAAATATTAAACAAGTATAGTTCTATGGTTTGAACGCACTTCTAAACTATGTAATCAAATATGAATATAATTATCATTAGAATATCAACAATAAATCACAAATGGAACACAGAATCTTTAGTGTGATTTGAATCAAAACCGTACATATAACCACACGAATAACTCCTAAAATCAATCCACTCCTACCCGAAACTCATTAGAAGACTCCATAACCATCTTCAAACACTCTTGCCTTAGAAATCCACTATATCCATCTTATTAACAACTGTTGATCTACAGAAACCATTATTGACCATTAAGACAAGGAAACTAGTAGTAAAGGACCATAAAACTACTCGTATCCAGTAAATAAGAATCAATAATCAAATTACAGTAGTGGAATGAAAGTAATTAGACAAACAACAAGAAACGTAATGGGTGATGGATCAAAATGTAGTTAAATCAATGTTGCATGATCAAGTAAATAAGATTTTCTTATACGTTAATCAAAATTATGCAACTACAGATTGGTGTATAAGAGCATTTACGAAAGCATTACTAAATAAATGGAAAAGGAACTAGATATACTAAAACATTAAACAACTATAGTTCTATTGTTTCAACGCACTTCTAACCCAATCTAATCAAATATGATTATAATTATCATCAGAATCGCAACAATGAATCAAAAATGAAACATAGTATCATTAGTGGGATTTGAAATTAAAACCAAACATATAGCCACACGAATATCTTCTAAAATCAATCCATGCCTACCCGAAACTAATCTGAAAACTCCATAACCATCTTCGAACACTCCTACCTTAGAAATCCACTAAATCCATCTTAATAACAACTGTTGATCTATAGTAATCTTTATTGACAATTAAGACAAGGAAACTAGTTGTAAAGGACCACGAAACTACTCGTATCCACATAATAAGAATCAATAATCAGATTATAGTGGTGGAATGAAAGTAATCAGACGAACAACAAGAAACGTAACGCTTGATGAATCAAAAAGAAGTTAAATCAATGTAACATGATCAAGTAAATAAGATTTTCTTGTACGTCAAAGAAAATTATGCAACTACAGATTGGCGTATAAAAGTATTTACGAAAGCATTACTATATACATGGGAAAGGAACTTGTTATACTAAAACATTAAACAAGTATAGTTCTATGGTTTGAACGCACTTCTAAACTAATGTAATCAAATATGAATATAATTATCATTAGAATATCAACAATGAATCACAAATGGAACACAGAATCTTTAGTGTGATTTGAATCAAAACCGTACATATAACCACACGAATAACTCCTAAAATCAATCCACTCCTACCCGAAACTCATTAGAAGACTCCATAACCATCTTCAAACACTCTTGCCTTAGAAATCCACTATATCCATCTTATTAACAACTGTTGATCTACAGAAACCATTATTGACCATTAAGACAAGGAAACTAGTAGTAAAGGACCATAAAACTACTCGTATCCAGTAAATAAGAATCAATAATCAAATTACAGTAGTGGAATGAAAGTAATTAGACAAACAACAAGAAACGTAATGGGTGATGGATCAAAATGTAGTTAAATCAATGTTGCATGATAAGTAAATAAGATTTTCTTATACGTTAATCAAAATTATGCAACTACAGATTGGTGTATAAGAGCATTTACGAAAGCATTACTAAATAAATGGAAAAGGAACTAGATATACTAAAACATTAAACAACTATAGTTCTATTGTTTCAACGCACTTCTAACCCAATCTAATCAAATATGATTATAATTATCATCAGAATCGCAACAATGAATCAAAATGAAACATAGTATCATTAGTGGGATTTGAAATTAAAACCAAACATATAACCACACGAATATCTTCTAAAATCAATCCATGCCTACCCGAAACTAATCTGAAAACTCCATAACCATCTTCGAACACTCCTACCTTAGAAATCCACTAAATCCATCTTAATAACAACTGTTGATCTATAGTAATCTTAATTGACAATTAAGACAAGGAAACTAGTTGTAAAGGACCACGAAACTACTCGTATCCACATAATAAGAATCAATAATCAGATTACAGTGGTGGAATGAAAGTAATCAGACGAACAACAAGAAACGTAATGCTTGATGAATCAAAAAGAAGTTAAATCAATGTAACATGATCAAGTAAATAAGATTTTCTTGTACGTCAAAGAAAATTATGCAACTACAGATTGGCGTATAAAAGTATTTACGAAAGCGTTACTAAATACATGGGAAAGGAACTTGTTATATTAAAACATTAAACAAGTATAGTTCTATGGTTTGAACGCATTTCTAAACCAATGTAATCAAATATGAATATAATTATCATTAGAATATCAACAATGAATCACAAATGGAACACAGAATCTTTAGTGTGATTTGAATCAAAACCGAACATATAACCACACGAATAAATCCTATAATCAATCCACTCCTACCCGAAACTCATTAGAAGACTCCATAACCATCTTCAAACACTCTTGCCTTAGAAATCCACTATATCCATCTTATTAACAACTGTTGATCTACAGAAACCATTATTGACCATTAAGACAAGGAAACTAGTAGTAAAGGACCATAAAACTACTCGTATCCAGTAAATAAGAATCAATAATCAAATTACAGTAGTGGAATGAAAGTAATTAGACAAACAACAAGAAACGTAATGGGTGATGGATCAAAATGTAGTTAAATCAATGTAGCATGACCAAGTAAATAAGATTTTCTTATACGTTAATCAAAATTATGCAACTACAGATTGGTGTATAAGAGCATTTACGAAAGCATTACTAAATAAATGGAAAAGGAACTAGATATACTAAACATTAAACAACTATAGTTCTATTGTTTCAACGCACTTGTAAACCAATCTAATCAAATATGATTATAATCATCATCAGAATCGCAACAATGAATCAAAAATGAAACATGTATCATTAGTGGGATTTGAAATTAAAACCAAACATATAACCACACGATATCTTCTAAAATCAATCCATGCCTACCCGAAACTAATCTGAAAACTCCATAACCATCTTCGAACACTCCTACCTTAGAAATCCACTAAACCCATCTTAATAACAACTGTTGATCTATAGTAATCTTTATTGACAATTAAGACAAGGAAACTAGTTGTAAAGGACCACGAAACTACTCGTATCCACATAATAAGAATCAATAATCAGATTACAGTGGTGAAATGAAAGTAATCAGACGAACAACAAGAAACGTAGTGCTTGATGAATCAAAAAGAAGTTAAATCAATGTAACATGATCAAGTAAATAAGATTTTCTTGTACGTCAAAGAAAATTATGCAACTACAGATTGGCGTATAAAAGTATTTACGAAAGCATTACTAAATACATGGGAAAGGAACTTGTTATACTAAAACATTAAACAAGTATAGTTCTATGGTTTGAACGCACTTCTAAACTAATGTAATCAAATATGAATATAATTATCATTAGAATATCAACAATGAATCACAAATGGAACACAGAATCTTTAGTGTGATTTGAATCAAAACCGTACATATAACCACACGAATAACTCCTAAAATCAATCCACACCTACCCGAAACTCATTAGAAGACTCCATAACCATCTTCAAACACTCTTGCCTCAGAAATCCACTATATCCATCTTATTAACAACTGTTGATCTCAGAAACCATTATTGACCATTAAGACAAGGAAACTAGTAGTAAAGGACCATAAAACTACTCGTATCCAGTAAATAAGAATCAATAATCAAATTACAGTAGTGGAATGAAAGTAATTAGACAAACAACAAGAAACGTAATGGGTGATGGATCAAAATGTAGTTAAATGAATGTAGCATGATCATGTAAATAAGATTTTCTTATACGTTAATCAAAATTATGCAACTACAGATTGGTGTATAAAAGCATTTACGAAAGCATTACTAAATAAATGGAAAAGGAACTAGATATACTAAAACATTAAACAACCATAGTTCTATTGTTTCAACGCACTTCTAACCCAATCTAATCAAATATGATTATAATTATCATCAGAATCGCAACAATGAATCAAAAATGAAACATAGTATCAATAGTGGGATTTGAAATTAAAACCAAACATATAACCACACAAATATCTTCTAAAATCAATCCATGCCTACCCGAAACTAATCTGAAAACTCCATAACCATCTTCGAACACTCCTACCTTAGAAATCCACTAAATCCATCTTAATAACAACTGTTGATCTATAGTAATCTTTATTGACAATTAAGACAAGGAAACTAGTTGTAAAGGACCACGAAACTACTCGTATCCACATAATAAGAATCAATAATCAGATTACAGTGGTGGAATGAAAGTAATCAGACGAACAACAAGAAACGTAATGCTTGATGAATCAAAAAGAAGTTAAATCAATGTAACATGATCAAGTAAATAAGATTTTCTTGTACGTCAAAGAAAATTATGCAACTACAGATTGGCGTATAAAAGTATTTACGAAAGCATTACTAAATACATGGGAAAGGAACTTGTTATGCTAAAATATTAAACAAGTATAGTTCTATGGTTTGAACGCACTTCTAAACTATTGTAATCAAATATGAATATAATTATCATTAGAATATCAACAATAAATCACAAATGGAACACAGAATCTTTAGTGTGATTTGAATCAAAACCGTACATATAACCACACGAATAACTCCTAAAATCAATCCACTCCTACCCGAAACTCATTAGAAGACTCCATAACCATCTTCAAACACTCTTGCCTTAGAAATCCACTATATCCATCTTATTAACAACTGTTGATCTACAGAAACCATTATTGACCATTAAGACAAGGAAACTAGTAGTAAAGGACCATAAAACTACTCGTATCCAGTAAATAAGAATCAATAATCAAATTACAGTAGTGGAATGAAAGTAATTAGACAAACAACAAGAAACGTAATGGGTGATGGATCAAAATGTAGTTAAATCAATGTTGCATGATCAAGTAAATAAGATTTTCTTATACGTTAATCAAAATTATGCAACTACAGATTGGTGTATAAGAGCATTTACGAAAGCATTACTAAATAAATGGAAAAGGAACTAGATATACTAAAACATTAAACAACTATAGTTCTATTGTTTCAACGCACTTCTAACCCAATCTAATCAAATATGATTATAATTATCATCAGAATCGCAACAATGAATCAAAATGAAACATAGTATCATTAGTGGGATTTGAAATTAAAACCAAACATATAGCCACACGAATATCTTCTAAAATCAATCCATGCCTACCCGAAACTAATCTGAAAACTCCATAACCATCTTCGAACACTCCTACCTTAGAAATCCACTAAATCCATCTTAATAACAACTGTTGATCTATAGTAATCTTTATTGACAATTAAGACAAGGAAACTAGTTGTAAAGGACCACGAAACTACTCGTATCCACATAATAAGAATCAATAATCAGATTATAGTGGTGGAATGAAAGTAATCAGACGAACAACAAGAAACGTAACGCTTGATGAATCAAAAAGAAGTTAAATCAATGTAACATGATCAAGTAAATAAGATTTTCTTGTACGTCAAAGAAAATTATGCAACTACAGATTGGCGTATAAAAGTATTTACGAAAGCATTACTATATACATGGGAAAGGAACTTGTTATACTAAAACATTAAACAAGTATAGTTCTATGGTTTGAACGCACTTCTAAACTAATGTAATCAAATATGAAACAATGAATCACAAATGGAACACAGAATCTTTAGTGTGATTTGAATCAAAACCGTACATATAACCACACGAATAACTCCTAAAATCAATCCACTCCTACCCGAAACTCATTAGAAGACTCCATAACCATCTTCAAACACTCTTGCCTTAGAAATCCACTATATCCATCTTATTAACAACTGTTGATCTACAGAAACCATTATTGACCATTAAGACAAGGAAACTAGTAGTAAAGGACCATAAAACTACTCGTATCCAGTAAATAAGAATCAATAATCAAATTACCGTAGTGGAATGAAAGTAATTAGACAAACAACAAGAAACGTAATGGGTGATGGATCAAAATGTAGTTAAATCAATGTTGCATGATTAAGTAAATAAGATTTTCTTATACGTTAATCAAAATTATGCAACTACAGATTGGTGTATAAGAGCATTTACGAAAGCATTACTAAATAAATGGAAAAGGAACTAGATATACTAAAACATTAAACAACTATAGTTCTATTGTTTCAACGCACTTCTAACCCAATCTAATCAAATATGATTATAATTATCATCAGAATCGCAACAATGAATCAAAAATGAAACATAGTATCATTAGTGGGATTTGAAATTAAAACCAAACATATAACCACACGAATATCTTCTAAAATCAATCCATGCCTACCCGAAACTAATCTGAAAACTCCATAACCATCTTCGAACACTCCTACCTTAGAAATCCACTAAATCCATCTTAATAACAACTGTTGATCTATAGTAATCTTTATTGACAATTAAGACAAGGAAACTAGTTGTAAAGGACCACGAAACTACTCGTATCCACATAATAAGAATCAATAATCAGATTACAGTGGTGGAATGAAAGTAATCAGACGAACAACAAGAAACGTAATGCTTGATGAATCAAAAAGAAGTTAAATCAATGTAACATGATCAAGTAATAAGATTTTCTTGTACGTCAAAGAAAATTATGCAACTACAGGTTGGCGTATAAAAGTATTTACGAAAGCAATACTATATACATGGGAAAGGAACTTGTTATACTAAAACATTAAACAAGTATAGTTTTATGGTTTGAACGCACTTCTAAACTAATGTAATCAAATATGAATATAATTATCATTAGAATATCAACAATGAATCACAAATGGAACACAGAATCTTTAGTGTGATTTGAATCAAAACCGTACATATAACCACACGAATAACTCCTAAAATCAATCCACTCCTACCCGAAACTCATTAGAAGACTCCATAACCATCTTCAAACACTCTTGCCTTAGAAATCCACTATATCCATCTTATTAACAACTGTTGATCTACAGAAACCATTATTGACCATTAAGACAAGGAAACTAGTAGTAAAGGACCATAAAACTACTCGTATCCAGTAAATAAGAATCAATAATCAAATTACAGTAGTGGAATGAAAGTAATTAGACAAACAACAAGAAACGTAATGGGTGATGGATCAAAATGTAGTTAAATCAATGTTGCATGATCAAGTAAATAAGATTTTCTTATACGTTAATCAAAATTATGCAACTACAGATTGGTGTATAAGAGCATTTACGAAAGCATTACTAAATAAATGGAAAAGGAACTAGATATACTAACACATTAAACAACTATAGTTCTATTGTTTCAACGCACTTGTAAACCAATCTAATCAAATATGATTATAATTATCATCAGAATCGCAACAATGAATCAAAAATGAAACATTGTATCATTAGTGGGATTTGAAATTAAAACCAAACATATAACCACACGGATATCTTCTAAAATCAATCCATGCCTGCCCGAAACTAATGTGAAAACTCAATAACCATCTTCGAACACTCCTACCTTAGAAATCCACTAAATCCATCTTAATAACAACTGTTGATCCATAGTAACCATTATTGAAATTAAGACAAGGAAACTAGTTGTAAAGGACCACGAAACTACTCGTATCCACTAATAAGAATCAATAATCAGATTACAGTGGTGGAATGAAAGTAATCAGACGAACAACAAGAAACGCAACGCTTGATGAATCAAAAAAAAGTTAAATCAATGTAACATGATCAAGTAAATAAGATTTTCTTGTACGTCAAAGAAAATTATGCAACTACAGATTGGCGTATAAAAGTATTTACGAAAGCATTACTAAATACATGGGAAAGGAACTTGTTATACTAAAACATTAAACAAGTATAGTTCTATGGTTTGAACGCACTTCTAAACTAATGTAATCAAATATGAATATAATTATCATTAGAATATCAACAATGAATCACAAATGGAACACAGAATCTTTAGTGTGATTTGAATCAAAACCGAACATATAACCACACGAATAAATCCTATAATCAATCCACTCCTACCCGAAACTCATTAGAAGACTCCATAACCATCTTCAAACACTCTTGCCTTAGAAATCCACTATATCCATCTTATTAACAACTGTTGATCTACAGAAACCATTATTGACCATTAAGACAAGGAAACTAGTAGTAAAGGACCATAAAACTACTCGTATCCAGTAAATAAGAATCAATAATCAAATTACAGTAGTGGAATGAAAGTAATTAGACAAACAACAAGAAACGTAATGGGTGATGGATCAAAATGTAGTTAAATCAATGTTGCATGATCAAGTAAATAAGATTTTCTTATACGTTAATCAAAATTATGCAACTACAGATTGGTGTATAAGAGCATTTACGAAAGCATTACTAAATAAATGGAAAAGGAACTAGATATACTAACACATTAAACAACTATAGTTCTATTGTTTCAACGCACTTGTAAACCAATCTAATCAAATATGATTATAATTATCATCAGAATCGCAACAATGAATCAAAAATGAAACATTGTATCATTAGTGGGATTTGAAATTAAAACCAAACATATAACCACACGGATATCTTCTAAAATCAATCCATGCCTGCCCGAAACTAATCTGAAAACTCAATAACCATCTTCGAACACTCCTACCTTAGAAATCCACTAAATCCATCTTAATAACAACTGTTGATCCATAGTAACCATTATTGAAAATTAAGACAAGGAAACTAGTTGTAAAGGACCACGAAACTACTCGTATCCACTTAATAAGAATCAATAATCAGATTACAGTGGTGGAATGAAAGTAATCAGACGAACAACAAGAAACGCAACGCTTGATGAATCAAAAAAAAGTTAAATCAATGTAACATGATCAAGTAAATAAGATTTTCTTGTACGTCAAAGAAAATTATGCAACTACAGATTGGCGTATAAAAGTATTTACGAAAGCATTACTAAATACATGGGAAAGGAACTTGTTATACTAAAACATTAAACAAGTATAGTTCTATGGTTTGAACGCCCTTCTAAACTAATGTAATCAAATATGAATATAATTATCATTAGAATATCAACAATGAATCACAAATGGAACACAGAATCTTTAGTGTGATTTGAATCAAAACCGTACATATAACCACACGAATAACTCCTAAAATCAATCCACTCCTACCCGAAACTCATTAGAAGACTCCATAACCATCTTCAAACACTCTTGCCTTAGAAATCCACTATATCCATCTTATTAACAACTGTTGATCTTCAGAAACCATTATTGACCATTAAGACAAGGAAACTAGTAGTAAAGGACCATAAAACTACTCGTATCCAGTAAATAAGAATCAATAATCAAATTACAGTAGTGGAATGAAAGTAATTAGACAAACAACAAGAAACGTAATGGGTGATGGATCAAAATGTAGTTAAATCAATGTAGCATGATAATGTAAATAAGATTTTCTTATACGTTAATCAAAATTATGCAACTACAGATTGGTGTATAAGAGCATTTACGAAAGCATTACTAAATAAATGGAAAAGTAACTAGATATACTAAAACATTAAACAACTATAGTTCTATTATTTCAACGCACTTGTAAACCAATCTAATCAAATATGATTATAATTATCATCAGAATCGCAACAATGAATCAAAAATGAAACATTGTATCATTAGTGGGATTTGAAATTAAAACCAAACATATAACCACACGGATATCTTCTAAAATCAATCCATGCCTACCCGAAACTAATCTGAAAACTCCATAACCATCTTCGAACACTCCTACCTTAGAAATCCACTAAACCCATCTTAATAACAACTGTTGATCTATAGTAATCTTTATTGACAATTAAGACAAGGAAACTAGTTGTAAAGGACCACGAAACTACTCGTATCCACATAATAAGAATCAATAATCAGATTACAGTGGTGAAATGAAAGTAATCAGATGAACAACAAGAAACGTAGTGCTTGATGAATCAAAAAGAAGTTAAATCAATGTAACATGATCAAGTAAATAAGATTTTCTTGTACGTCAAAGAAAATTATGCAACTACAGAATGGCGTATAAAAGTATTTACGAAAGCATTACTAAATACATGGGAAAGGAACTTGTTATACTAAAATATTAAACAAGTATAGTTCTATGGTTTGAACGCACTTCTAAACCAATGTAATCAAATATGAATATAATGATCATTAGAATATCAACAATGAATCACAAATGGAACACAGAATCTTTAGTGTGATTTGAATCAAAACCGAACATATAACCACACGAATAACTCCTAAAATCAATCCACTCCTACCCGAAACTCATTAGAAGACTCCATAACCATCTTCAAACACTCTTGCCTTAGAAATCCACTATATCCATCTTATTAACAACTGTTGATCTACAAAAACTATTATTGACCATTAAGACAAGGAAACTAGTAGTAAAGGACCATAAAACTACTCGTATCCACTAAATAAGAATCAATAATCAAATTACAGTGGTGGAATGAAAGTAATCAGACAAACAACAAGAAACGTAATGTGTGATGGATCAAAATGAAGTTAAATCAATGTAGCATGATCATGTAAATAAGATTTTCTTATACGCTAATCAAAATTATGCAACTACAGATTGGTGTATAAGAGCATTTACGAAAGCATTACTAAATACATGGTAAAGGAACTAGATATACTAAAACATTAAACAACTATAGTTCTATTGTTTCATCGCACTTCTAAACCAATCTAATCAAATATGATTATAATAATCATCAGAATCACAACAATGAATCACAAATGCAACATAGTATCATTAGTGTGATTTGAAACCAAAACCAAACACATAACCACACGAATAACTCCTAAAATCAATCCATGCCTACCCGAAACTCATCAGAAGACTCCATAACCATCTTCGAACACTCCTACCTTAGAAATCCACTAAATCCATCTTAATAACAACTGTTGATCTATAGTAATCTTAATTGACAATTAAGACAAGGAAACTAGTTGTAAAGGACCACGAAACTACTCGTATCCACATAATAAGAATCAATAATCAGATTACAGTGGTGGAATGAATGTAATCAGACGAACAACAAGAAACGTAATGCTTGATGAATCAAAAAGAAGTTAAATCAATGTAACATGATCAAGTAAATAAGATTTTCTTGTACGTCAAAGAAAATTATGCAACTACAGATTGGCGTATAAAAGTATTTACGAAAGCATTACTAAATACATGGGAAAGGAACTTGTTATACTAAAACATTAAACAAGTATAGTTCTATGGTTTGAACGCACTTCTAAACCAATGTAATCAAATATGAATATAATTATCGTTAGAATATCAACAATGAATCACAAATGGAACACAGAATCTTTAGTGTGTTTTGAATCAAAACCTAACATATAACTACACGAATAACTCCTAAAATCAATCCACTCCTACCCGAAACTCATTAGAAGACTCCATAACCATCATCAAACACTCTTGCCTTAGAAATCCACTATATCCATCCTATTAACAACTGTTGATCCACAGAAACCATTATTGACCATTAAGACAAGAAAACTAGTAGTAAAAGACCATAAAACTACTCGTATCCAGTAAATAAGAATCAATAATCAAATTACAGTAGTGGAATGAAAGTAATTAGACAAACAACAAAAAACGTAATGGGTGATGGATCAAAATGTAGTTAAATCAATGTAGCCTGATCAAGTAAATAAGATTTTCTTATACGTTAATCAAAATTATGCAACTACAGATTGGTGTATAAGAGCATTTACGAAAACATTACTAAATAAATGGAAAAGGAACTAGATATACTAAAACATTAAACAACTATAGTTCTATTGTTTCAACGCACTTCTAAACCAATCTAATCAAATATGATTATAATTATCATCAGAATCGCAACAATGAATCAAAAATGAAACATAGTATCATTAGTTGGATTTGAAATTAAAACCAAACATATAACCACACGAATATCTTCTAAAATCAATCCATGCCTACCCGAAACTAATCTGAAAACTCCATAACCATCTTCGAACACTCTTACCCTAGAAATGCACTAAATCTATCTTAATAACAACTGTTGATCTATAGTAACCATTATTGAAAATTAAGACAAGGAAACTAGTTGTAAAGGACCACGAAACTACTCGTATCCACTTAATAATAATCAATAATCAGATTGCAGTGGTAGAATGAAAGTAATCAGACGAACAACAAGAAACGTAATGCTTGATGAATCAAAAAGAAGTTAAATCAATGTAACATGATCAAGTAAATAAGATTTTCTTGTACGTCAATGAAAATTATGCAAATAAAGATTGGCGTATAAGAGTATTTACGAAAACATTACTAAATACATGGGAAAGGAACTTGTTATACTAAAACATTAAACAAGTATAGTTCTATGGTTTGAACGCACTTCTAAACCAATCTAATCAAATATGATTATAATTATCATCAGAATCGCAACAATGAATCAAAAATGAAACATAGTATCATTAGTTGGATTTGAAATTAAAACCAAACATATAACCACACGAATATCTTCTAAAATCAATCCATGCCTACCCGAAACTAATCTGAAAACTCCATAACCATCTTCGAACACTCTTACCCTAGAAATGCACTAAATCTATCTTAATAACAACTGTTGATCTATAGTAACCATTATTGAAAATTAAGACAAGGAAACTAGTTGTAAAGGACCACGAAACTACTCGTATCCACTTAATAATAATCAATAATCAGATTGCAGTGGTAGAATGAAAGTAATCAGACGAACAACAAGAAACGTAATGCTTGATGAATCAAAAAGAAGTTAAATCAATGTAACATGATCAAGTAAATAAGATTTTCTTGTACGTCAATGAAAATTATGCAAATAAAGATTGGCGTATAAGAGTATTTACGAAAACATTACTAAATACATGGGAAAGGAACTTGTTATACTAAAACATTAAACAAGTATAGTTCTATGGTTTGAACGCACTTCTAAACCAATATAATCAAATATGAATAAAATTATCACTAGAATATCAACAATGAATCACAAATGGAACATAGAATCATTAGTGTGATTTGAATCAAAACCGAACATATAACTACACGAATAACTCCTAAAATCAATCCACTCCTTCCCGAAACTCATTAGAAGACTCCATAACCATCTTCGAACACTCTTGCCTTAGAAATCCACCATATCCATCTTATTAACAACTATTGATCTACAAAAACTATTATTGACCATTAAGACAAGGAAACTAGTAGTAAAGGACCATAAAACTACTCGTATCCAGTAAATAAGAATCAATAATCAAATTACAGTAGTGGAATGAAAGTAATTAGACAAACAACAAAAAACGTAATGGGTGATGGATCAAAATGTAGTTAAATCAATGTAGCCTGATCAAGTAAATAAGATTTTCTTATACGTTAATCAAAATTATGCAACTACAGATTGGTGTATAAGAGCATTTACGAAAACATTACTAAATAAATGGAAAAGGAACTAGATATACTAAAACATTAAACAACTATAGTTCTATTGTTTCAACGCACTTCTCAACCAATCTAATCAAATATGATTATAATTATCATCAGAATCGCAACAATGAATCAAAAATGAAACATAGTGTCATTAGTTGGATTTGAAATTAAAACCAAACATATAACCACACGAATATCTTCTAAAATCAATCCATGCCTACCCGAAACTAATCTGAAAACTCCATAACCATCTTCGAACACTCCTACCTTAGAAATCCACTAAATCCATCTTAATAACAACTGTTGATCTATAGTAATCTTTATTGACAATTAAGACAAGGAAACTAGTTGTAAAGGACCACGAAACTACTCGTATCCACATAATAAGAATCAATAATCAGATTACAGTGGTGGAATGAAAGTAATCGGACGAACAACAAGAAACGTAATGCTTGATGAATCAAAAAGAAGTTAAATCAATGTAACATGATCAAGTAAATAAGATTTTCTTGTACGTCAAAGAAAATTATGCAACTACAGATTGGCGTGTAAAAGTATTTACGAAAGCATTACTAAATACATGGGAAAGGAACTTGTTATACTAAAACATTAAACAAGTATAGTTCTATGGTTTGAACGCACTTCTAAACCAATGTAATCAAATATGAGTATAATTATCATTAGAATATCAACAATGAATCACAAATGGAACATAAAATCATTAGTGTGATTTGAATCAAAACCGAACATATAACCACACGAATAACTCCTAAAATCAATCCACTCCTGCCCGAAACTCATTAGAAGACTCCATAACCATCTTCGAACACTCTTGCCTTAGAAATCCACCATATCCATCTTATTAACAACTATTGATCTACAAAAACTATTATTGACCATTAAGACAAGGAAACTAATAGTAAAGGACCATAAAACTACTTGTATCCACTAAATAAGAATCAATAATCAAATTACAGTAGTGGAATGAAAGTAATCAGAAAAACAACAAGAAACGTAATGGGTGATGGATCAAAATGAAGTTAAATCAATGTAGCATGATCATGTAAATAAGATTTTCTTATACGCTAATCAAAATTATGCAACTACAGATTGGTGTATAAGAGCATTTACGAAAGCATTACTAAATACATGGTAAAGGAACTAGATATACTAAAAAATTAAACAACTATAGTTCTATTGTTTCAACGCACTTCTAAACCAATCTAATCAAATATGATTATAATAATCATCAGAATCACAACAATGAATCACAAATGCAACATAGTATCATTAGTGTGATTTGAAACCAAAACCAAACACATAACCACACGAATAACTCCTAAAATCAATCCATGCCTACCCGAAACTCATCAGAAGACTCCATAACCATCTTCGAACACTCCTACCTTAGAAATCCACTAAATTCATCTTAATAACAACTGTTGATCTATAGTAATCTTAATTGACAATTAAGACAAGGAAACTAGTTGTAAAGGACCACGAAACTACTCGTATCCACATAATAAGAATCAATAATCAGATTACAGAGGTGGAATGAAAGTAATCAGACGAACAACAAGAAACGTAATGCTTGATGAAACAAAAAGAAGTTAAATCAATGTAACATGATCAAGTAAATAAGATTTTCTTGTACCTCAATCAAAATTATGCAACTACAGATTGGTGTATAAAAGTATTTACGAAAGCATTACTAAATACATGGGAAAGGAACTTGTTATACTAAAACATTAAACAAGTATAGTTCTATGGTTTGAACGCACTTCTAAACCAATGTAATCAAATATGAATATAATTATCATTAGAATATCAACAGTGAATCACAAATGGAACACAGAATCTTTAGTGTGATTTGAATCAAAACCGAACATATAACCACACGAATAACTCCTAAAATCAATCCACTCCTACTCGAAACTCATTAGAAGACTCCATAACCATCTTCAAACACTCTTGCCTTAGAAATCCACTATATCCATCTTATTAACAACTGTTGATCTACAGAAACCATTATTGACCATTAAGACAAGGAAACTAGTAGTAAAGGACCATAAAACTACTCGTATCCAGTAAATAAGAATCAATAATCAAATTACAGTAGTGGAATGAAAGTAATTAGACAAACAACAAGAAACGTAATGGGTGATGGATCAAAATGTAGTTAAATCAATGTAGCATGATAAAGTAAATAAGATTTTCTTATACGTTAATCAAAATTATGCAACTACAGATTGGTGTATAAGAGCATTTACGAAAGCATTACTAAATAAAGGGAAAAGGAACTAAATATACTAAAACATTAAACAACTATAGTTCTATTGTTTCAACGCACTTCTAAGCCAATCTAATCAAATATGATTATAGTTATCATCAAAATCGCAACAATGAATCAAAAATGAAACATAGTATCATTAGTGGGATTTGAAATTAAAACCAAACATATAACCACATGAATATCTTCTAAAATCAATCCATGCCTACCCGAAACTAATCTGAAAACTCCATAACCATCTTCGAACACTCTTACCCTAGAAATGCACTAAATCTATCTTAATAACAACTGTTGATCTATAGTAACCATTATTGAAAATTAAGACAAGGAAACTAGTTGTAAAGAACCACGAAACTACTCGTATCCACTTAATAATAATCAATAATCAGATTACAGTGGTGGAATGAAAGTAATCAGACGAACAACAAGAAACGTAATGCTTGATGAATCAAAAAGAAGTTAAATCAATGTAACATGATCAAGTAAATAAGATTTTCTTGTACGTCAATGAAAATTATGCAAATAAAGATTGGCGTATAAGAGTATTTACGAAAACATTACTAAATACATGGGAAAGGAACTTGTTATACTAAAACATTAAACAAGTTTAGTTCTATGGTTTGAACGCACTTCTAAACCAATGTAATCAAATATGAATATAATTATCATTAGAATATCAACAATGAATCACAAATGACACATAGAATCATTAGTGTGATTTGAATCAAAACCGAACATATAACTACACGAATAACTCCTAAAATCAATCCACTCCTTCCCGAAACTCATTAGAAGACTCCATAACCATCTTCGAACACTCTTGCCTTAGAAATCCACTATATCCATCTTAATAACAACTGTTGATCTACAGAAACCATTATTGACCATTAAGACAAGGAAACTAGTTGTAAAGGACCATAAAACTACTCGTATCCACTAAATAAGAATCAATAATCAAAATACAGTAGTGGAATGAAAGTAATCTGAAAAACAACAAGAAACGTAATGTGTGATGGATCAAAATGAAGTTAAATCAATGTAGCATGATCATGTAAATAAGATTTTCTTATACGTTAATCAAAATTATGCAACTACAGATTGGTGTATAAGAGCATTTACGAAAGCATTACTAAATACATGGCAAAGGAACTAGATATACTAAAACATTAAACAACTATAGTTCTATTGTTTCAACGCACTTCTAAACCAATCTAATCAAATATGATTATAATAATCATCAGAATCACAACAATGAATCACAAATGCAACATAGTATCATTAGTGTGATTTGAAACCAAAACCAAACACATAACCACACGAATAACTCCTAAAATCAATCCATGCCTACCCGAAACTCATCAGAAGACTCCATAACCATCTTTGAACACTCCTACCTTAGAAATCCACTAAATCCATCTTAATAACAACTGTTGATCTATAGTAATCTTAATTGACAATTAAGACAAGGAAACTAGTTCTAAAGGACCACGAAACTACTCGTATCCACATAATAAGAATCAATAATCAGATTACAGTGGTGGAATGAAAGTAATCAGACGAACAACAAGAAACGTAATGCTTGATGAATCAAAAAGAAGTTAAATCAATGTAACATGATCAAGTAAATAAGATTTTCTTGAACGTCAAAGAAAATTATGCAACTACAGATTGGTGTATAAAAGAATTTACGAAAGCATTACTAAATACATGGGAAAGGAACTTGTTATACTAAAACATTAAACAAGTATAGTTCTATGGTTTGAACGCACTTCTAAACCAATGTAATCGAATATGAATATAATTATCATTAGAATATCAACAATGAATAACAAATGGAACACAGAATCTTTAGTGTGATTTGAATCAAAACCGAACATATAACCACACGAATAACTCCTAAAATCAATCCACTCCTACCCGAAACTCATTAGAAGACTCCATAACCATCTTCGAACACTCTTGCCTTAGAAATCCACTATATTCATCTTAATAACAACTGTTGATCTACAGAAACCATTATTGACCATTAAGACAAGGAAACTAGTAGTAAAGGACCATAAAACTACTCGTATCAACTAAATAAGAATCAATAATCAAATTACAGTAGTGGAATGAAAGTAATTAGACAAACAACAAGAAACGTAATGGGTGATGGATCAAAATGTAGTTAAATCAATGTAGCATGATCAAGTAAATAAGATTTTCTTATACTTTAATCAAAATTATGCAACTACAGATTGGTGTATAAGAGCATTTACGAAAACATTACTAAATACATGGAAAAGGAACTAGATATACTAAAACATTAAACAACTATAGTTCTATTGTTTCAACGCACTTCTAAACCAATCTAATCAAATATGATTATAATTATCATCAGAATCGTAACAATGAATCAAAAATGAAACATAGTATCATTAGTGGGATTTGAAATTAAAACCAAACATATAACCACACGAATATCTTCTAAAATCAATCCATCCCTACCTGAAACTAATCTGAAAACTCAATAACCATCTTCGAACACTCCTACCTTAGAAATCCACTAAATCCATCTTAATAACAACTGTTGATCCATAGTAACCATTATTGAAAATTAAGACAAGGAAACTAGTTGTAAAGGACCACGAAACTACTCGTATCCACATAATAAGAATCAATAATCAGATTACAGTGGTGGAATGAAAGTAATCAGACGAACAACAAGAAACGTAATGCTTGATGAATCAAAAAGAAGTTAAATCAATGTAACATGATCAAGTAAATAAGTTTTTCTTGTACGTCAATTAAAATTATGCAACTAAAGATTGGCGTATAAAAGTATTTACGAAAGCATTACTAAATACATGGGAAAGGAACTTGTTATACTAAAACGTTAAATAAGTATAGTTCTATGGTTTGAACGCACTTTTAAACCAATGTAATCAAATATGAATATAATTATCATTAGAATAACTCTAAAATCAATCCACTGCTACCCGAGACTCATTAGAAGACTCCATAACCATCTTCGAACACTTTTGCCTTAGAAATCCACTATATCCATCTTAATAACAACTGTTGATCTACAGAAACCATTATTCACCATTAAGACAAGGAAACTAGTTGTAAAGGACCATAAAACTACTCGTATCCACTAAATAAGAATCAATAATCAAATTACAGTAGTGGAATGAAAGTAATTAGACAAACAACAAGAATCGTAATGGGTGATGGATCAAAATGTAGTTAAATCAATGTAGCATGATCAAGTAAATAAGATTTTCTTGTACGTCAATAAAAATTATGCAACTACAGATTGTTGTATAAGAGGATTTTATAAAGCCTTACTAAATACATGGGAATGGAACTAGTTATACTAAAACATTAAACAACTATTGTTCTGTGGTTTGAACGCACTTCTAAACCAATGTAATCAAATAGGAATATAATTATCATTAGAATATCAACAATGAATCACAAATGGAACACAGAAACATTAGTGTGATTTGAAACCAAAACCGAACACATAACCACATGAATAACTCTAAAATCAATCCACTGCAACCCGAAACTCATTAGAAGACTCCATAACCATCTTCGAACACTTTTGCCTTAGAAATCCACTATATCCATCTTAATAACAACTGTTGATCTACAGAAACCATTATTCACCATTAAGACAAGGAAACTTGTTGTAAAGGACCATAAAAGTACTCGTATCCACTAAATAAGAATCAATAATAAAATTACAGTAGTGGAATGAAAGTAATTAGACAAACAACAAGAAACGTAATGGGTGATGGATCAAAATGTAGTTAAATCAATGTAGCATGATCAAGTAAATAAGATTTTCTTATACGTTAATCAAAATTATGCAACTACAGATTGGTGTATAAGAGCATTTACGAAAACATTACTAAATACATGGAAAAGGAACTAGATATACTAAAACATTAAACAACTATAGTTCTATTGTTTCAACGCACTTCTAAACCAATCTAATCAAATATGATTATAATTATCATCAGAATCGTAACAATGAATCAAAAATGAAACATAGCATCATTAGTGGGATTTGAAATTAAAACCAAACATATAACCACACGAATATCTTCTAAAATCAATCCATGCCTACCCGAAACTAATCTGAAAACTCAATAACCATCTTCGAACACTCCTACCTTAGAAATCCACTAAATCCATCTTAATAACAACTGTTGATCCATAGTAACCATTATTGAAAATTAAAACAAGGAAACTAGTTGTAAAGGACCACGAAACTACTCGTATCCACTTAATAAGAATCAATAATCAGATTACAGTGGTGGAATGAAAGTAATCAGACGAACAACAAGAAACGCAACGCTTGATGAATCAAAAAAAAGTTAAATCAATGTATCATGATCAAGTAAATAAGATTTTCTTGTATGTCAATTAAAATTATGCAACTAAAGATTGGCGTATAAGAGTATTTACGAAAGCATTACTAAATACATGGGAAAGTAAGTTGTTATACTAAAACATTAAACAAGTATAGTTCTATGGTTTGAACGCACTTTTAAACCAATGTAATCAAATATGAATATAATTATCATTAGAATATCAACAATGAATCATAAATGGAACATAGAATCATTAGTGTGATTTGAATCAAAACCGAACATATAACCACACGAATAACTCCTAAAATCAATCCACTCCTTCCCGAAACTCATTAGAAGACTCCATAACCATCTTCGAAAACTCTTGCCTTAGAAATCCACTATATTCATCTTAATAACAACTGTTGATCTACAGAAACCATTATTGACCATTAAGACAAGGAAACTAGTAGTAAAGGACCATAAAACTACTCGTATCCACTAAATAATTATCAATAATCAAATTACAGTAGTGGAATGAAAGTAATTAGACAAACAACAAGAAACGTAATGGGTGATGGATCATAATGTAGTTAAATCAATGTAGCATGATCAAGTAAATAAGATTTTCTTATACGTTAATCAAAATTATGCAACTACAGATTGGTGTATAAGAGCATTTACGAAAACATTACTAAATACATGGAAAAGGAACTAGATATACTAAAACATTAAACAACTATAGTTCTATTGTTTCAACGCACTTCTAAACCAATCTAATCAAATATGATTATAATTATCATCAGAATCGTAACAATGAATCAAAAATGAAACATAGTATCATTAGTGGGATTTGAAATTAAAACCAAACATATAACCACACGAATATCTTCTAAAATTAATCCATGCCTACCCGAAACTAATCTGAAAACTCAATAACCATCTTCGAACACTCCTACCTTAGAAATCCACTAAATCCATCTTAATCACAACTGTTAATCTATAGTAACCATTATTGAAAATTAAGACAAGGAAACTAGTTGTAAAGGACCACGAAACTACTCGTATCCACTTAATAAGAATCAATAATCAGATTACAGTGGTGGAATGAAAGTAATCAGACGAACAACAAGAAACGTAATGCTTGATGAATCAAAAAGAAGTTAAATCAATGTAACATGATCAAGTAAATAAGATTTTCTTGTACGTCAATAAAAATTATGCAACTACAGATTGTTGTATAAGAGGATTTTATAAAGCCTTACTAAATACATGGGAATGGAACTAGTTATACTAAAACATTAAACAACTATTGTTCTGTGGTTTGAACGCACTTCTAAACCAATGTAATCAAATATGAATATAATTATCATTAGAATATTAACAACGAATCACAAATGGAACACAGAAACATTAGTGTGATTTGAAACCAAAACCGAACACATAACCACATAAATAACTCTAAAATCAATCCACTGCTACCCGAAACTCATTAGAAGACTCCATAACCATCTTCGAACACTTTTGCCTTAGAAATCCACTATATCCATCTTAATAACAACTGTTGATCTACAGAAACCATTATTCACCATTAAGACAAGGAAACTAGTTGTAAAGGACCATAAACTACTCGTATCCACTTAATAAAAATCAATAATCAAATTATAGTGGTGGAATGAAAGAAATTCGACAAACAACAACAAACGTAATGTGTGATGGATCAAAATGAAGTTAAATCAATGTAGCATCATCAAGTAAATAAGATTTTCTTGTACGTTAATCAAAATTATGCAACTACAGGTTGGTGTATAAGAGCACTTACGAAAGCATTACTAAATACATAGGAAAGGAACTAGATATACTTAAACATTAAACAACTATAGTTCTATTGTTTCAATACACTTCTAAACCAATCTAATCAAATATGATTATAATTATCATCAGAATCGTAACAATGAATCAAAAATGAAACATAGTATCATTAGTGTGATTTGAAATTAAAACCAAACATATAACCACACGAATATCTTCTAAAATTAATCCATGCCTACCCGAAACTAATCTGAAAACTCAATAGCCATCTTCGAACACTCCTACCTTAGAAATCCACTAAATCCGTCTTAATAACAACTGTTGATCCATAGTAACCATTATTGAAAATTAAGACAAGGAAACTAGTTGTAAAGGACCACGAAACTACTCGTATCCACTTAATAAGAATCAATAATCAGATTACAGTGGTGGAATGAAAGTAATCAGACGAACAACAAGAAACGCAAAGCTTGATGAATCAAAAAAAAGTTAAATCAATGTAACATGATCAAGTAAATAAGATTTTCTTGTACGTCAATTAAAATTATGCAACTAAAGATTGGCGTATAAGAGTATTTACGAAAGCATTACTAAATACATGGGAAAGTAAGTTGTTATACTAAAACATTAAACAAGTATAGTTCTATGGTTTGAACGCACTTTTAAACCAATGTAATCAAATATGAATATAATTATCATTAGAATATCAACAATGAATCATAAATGGAACATAGAATCATTAGTGTGATTTGAATCAAAACCGAACATATAACCACACGAATAACTCCTAAAATCAATCCACTCCTTCCCGAAACTCATTAGAAGACTCCATAACCATCTTCGAAAACTCTTGCCTTAGAAATCCACTATATTCATCTTAATAACAACTGTTGATCTACAGAAACCATTATTGACCATTAAGACAAGGAAACTAGTAGTAAAGGACCATAAAACTACTCGTATCCACTAAATAATTATCAATAATCAAATTACAGTAGTGGAATGAAAGTAATTAGACAAACAACAAGAAACGTAATGGGTGATGGATCAAAATGTAGTTAAATCAATGTAGCATGATCAAGTAAATAAGATTTTCTTATACGTTAATCAAAATTATGCAACTACAGATTGGTGTATAAGAGCATTTAGGAAAACATTACTAAATACTTGGAAAAGGAACTAGATATACTAAAACATTAAACAACTATAGTTCTATTGTTTCAACGCACTTCTAAACCAATCTAATCAAATATGATTATAATTATCATCAGAATCGTAACAATGAATCAAAAATGAAACATAGTATTATTAGTGGGATTTGAAATTAAAACCAAACATATAACCACACGAATATCTTCTAAAATTAATCCATGCCTACCCGAAACTAATCTGAAAACTCAATAACCATCTTCGAACACTCCTACTTTAGAAATCCGCTAAATCCATCTTAATCACAACTGTTGATCTATAGTAACCATTATTGAAAATTAAGACAAGAAAACTAGTTGTAAAGGACCACGAAACTACTCGTATCCACTTAATAAGAATCAATAAACAGATTACAGTGGTGGAATGAAAGTAATCAGACGAACAACAAGAAACGTAATGCTTGATGAATCAAAAAGAAGTTAAATCAATGTAACATGATCAAGTAAATAAGATTTTCTTGTACGTCAATGAAAATTATGCGACTATAGATTGTTGTATAAGAGGATTTTATAAAGCCTTACTAAATACATGGGAATGGAACTAGTTATACTAAAACATTAAACAACTATAGTTCTGTGGTTTGAACGCACTTCTAAACCAATGTAATCAAATATGAATATAATTATCATTAGAATATCAACAATGAATCACAAATGGAACACAGAAACATTAGTGTGATTTGAAACCAAAACCGAACACATAACCACAGGAATAACTCTAAAATCAATCCACTGCTACCCGAAACTCATTAGAAGACTCCATAACCATCTTCGAACACTTTTGCCTTAGAAATCCACTATATCCATCTTAATAACAACTGTTGATCTACAGAAACCATTATTCACCATTAAGACAAGGAAACTAGTTGTAAAGGACCATAAACTACTTGTATCCACTTAATAAAAATCAATAATCAAATTATAGTGGTGGAATGAAAGAAATTCGACAAACAACAACAAACGTAATGTGTGATGGATCAAAATGAAGTTAAATCAATGTAGCATCATCAAGTAAATAAGATTTTCTTGTACGTTAATCAAAATTATGCAACTACAGATTGGTGTATAAGAGCACTTACGAAAGCATTACTAAATACATAGGAAAGGAACTACATATCCTTAAACATTAAACAACTATAGTTCTATTGTTTCAATACACTTCTAAACCAATCTAATCAAATATGATTATAATTATCATCAGAATCGTAACAATGAATCAAAAATAAAACATAGTATCATTAGTGGGATTTGAAATTAAAACCAAACATATAACCACACGAATATCTTCTAAAATCAATCCATGCCTACCCGAAACTAATCTAAAAACTCAATAACCATCTTCGAACACTCCTACCTTAGAAATCCACTAAATCCATCTTAATAACAACTGTTGATCCATAGTAACCATTATTGAAAATTAAGACAAGGAAACTAGTTGTAAAGGACCACGAAACTACTCGTATCCACTTAATAAGAATCAATAATCAGATTACAGTGGTGGAATGAAAGTAATCAGACGAACAACAAGAAACGTAACGCTTGATGAATCAAAAAAAAGTTAAATCAATGTAACATGATCAAGTAAATAAGATTTTCTTGTACGTCAATGAAAATTATGCAACTAAAGATTGGCGTATAAGAGTATTTACGAAAGCATTACTAAATACATGGGAAAGTAAGTTGTTATACTAAAACATTAAACAAGTATAGTTCTATGGTTTGAACGTACTTTTAAACCAATGTAATCAAATATGAATATAATTATCATTAGAATATCAACAATAAATCACAAATGGAACATAGAATCATTAGTGTGATTTGAATCAAAACCGAACATATAACCACACGAATAACTCCTAAAATCAATCCACTCTTTCCCGAAACTCATTAGAAGACTCCATAACCATCTTCGAACACTCTTGCCTTAGAAATCCAGTATATTCATCTTAATAACAACTGTTGATCTACAGAAACCATTATTGACCATTAAGACAAGGAAACTAGTAGTAAAGGACAATAAAACTACTCGTATCCACTAAATAAGAATCAATAATCAAATTACATTAGTGGAATGAAAGTAATTAGACAAACAACAAGAAACGTAATGGGTGATGGATCAAAATGTAGTTAAATCAATGTAGCATGATCAAGTAAATAAGATTTTCTTATACGATAATCAAAATTATGCAACTACAGATTGGTGTATAAGAGCATTTACGAAAACATTACTAAATGCATGGAAAAGGAACTAGATATACTAAAACATTAAACAACTATAGTTCTATTGTTTCAACGCACTTCTAAACCAATCTAATCAAATATGATTATAATTATCATCAGAATCGTAACAATGAATCAAAAATGAAACATAGTATTATTAGTGGGATTTGAAATTAAAACCAAACATATAACCACACGAATATCTTCTAAAATTAATCCATTCCTACCCGAAACTAATCTGAAAACTCAATAACCATCTTCGAACACTCCTACTTTAGAAATCCACTAAATCCATCTTAATCACAACTGTTGATCTATAGTAACCATTATTGAAAATTAAGACAAGGAAACTAGTTGTAAAGGACCACGAAACTACTCGTATCCACTTAATAAGAATCAATAAACAGATTACAGTGGTGGAATGAAAGTAATCAGACGAACAACAAGAAACGTAATGCTTGATGAATCAAAAAGAAGTTAAATCAATGTAACATGATCAAGTAAATAAGATTTTCTTGTACGTCAACGAAAATTATGCAACTACAGATTGTTGTATAGGAGGATTTTATAAAGCCTTACTAAATACATGGGAATGGAACTAGTTATACTAAAACATTAAACAGCTATAGTTCTGTGGTTTGAACGCACTTCTAAACCAATGTAATCCAATATGAATATTATTATCATTAGAATATCAACAATGAATCACAAATGGAACACAGAAACATTAGTGTGATTTGAAACCAAAACCAAACACATAACCACATGAATAACTCTAAAATCAATCCACTGCTACCCGAAACTCATTAGAAGACTCCATAACCATCTTCGAACACTTTTGCCTTAGAAATCCACTATATCCATCTTAATAACAACTGTTGATCTACAGAAACCATTATTGACCATTAAGACAAGGAAACTAGTTGTAAAGGACCATAAACTACTCGTATCCACTTAATAAAAATCAATAATCAAATTATAGTGGTGGAATGAAAGAAATTCGACAAACAACAACAAACGTAATGTGTGATGGATCAAAATGAAGTTAAATCAATGTAGCATCATCAAGTAAATAAGATTTTCTTGTACGTTAATCAAAATTATGCAACTACAGATTGGTGTATAAGAGCACTTACGAAAGCATTACTAAATACATAGGAAAGGAACTAGATATACTTAAACATTAAACAACTATAGTTCTATTGTTTCAATGCACTTCTAAACCAATCTAATCAAATATGATTATAATTATCATCAGAATCACAACAATAAATCAAAAATGGAACATAGTATCATTAGTGTGATTTGAAATTAAAATCAAACATATAACCACACGAATATCTCCTAAAATCAATCCAGGCCTAGCCGAAACTAATCGAAAAACTCCATAACCATCTTTGAACACTCCTGCCTCAGAAATCCACTAAATCCATCTTAATAACAACTGTTGATCCACAGAAACCGGTATTGACAATTAAAACAGGGAAACTAGTTGTAAAGGACCATGAAACTACTTGTATCCACTTAATAAGAATAAATAATCAAATTACAGTGGTGGAATGAAAGTAATCAGACGAACAACAAGAAACGTAATGCTTGGTAAATGAAAAAAAGTTAAATCAATGTAACATGATCAAGTAAATAAGATTTTCTTGTACGTCAATCAAAATTATGAAACTACAGATTGGTGTATAAGAGGATTTTACAAAGCCTTACTAAATACATAGGAATGGAACTAGTTATACTAAAACATTAAACAACTATAGTTCTGTGGTTTGAACGCCCTTCTAGACTAATGTAATCAAATATTAATATAATTATCATTAGAATATCAACAATGAATCACAAATGGAACATAGAAACATTAGTGTGATTTGAAACCAAAACCGAACACATAACCACATGAATAACTCTAAAATCAATCCACTGCTACCCGAAACTCATTAGAAGACTCCATAACCATCTTCGAACACTTTTGCCTTAGAAATCCACAAAATCCATCTTAATAACAACTGTTGATCTACAGAAACCGTTATTGACAATTAAAACAGGGAAACTAGTTGTAAAGCACCATGAAACTACTCGTATCAACTTAATAAGAATCAATAATCAGATTACAGTGGTGGAATGAAAGTAATCAGACGAACAACAAGAAACGTAATGCTTGATGAATCAAAAAGAAGTTAAATCAATGTAACATGATCAAGTAAATAAGATTTTCTTGTACGTCAATCAAAATTATGCAACTACAGATTGGCGTGTAAGAGTATTTACGAAAGCATTACTAAATACATGGGAAAGGAACTTGTTACACTAAAACAATAAACAATTATAGTTCTATGGTTTGAACGCACTTTTAAACTAATGTAATCAAATATGAATATAATTATCATTAGAATATCAACAATGAATCACAAATGGAACATAGAATCATTAGTGTGATTTGAAACCAAAACCAAACATATAACCACACGAATAACTCCTAAAATCAATCCACTCCTACCCGAAACTCATTAGAAGACTCCATAACCACCTTCGAACACTTTTGCCTTAGAAATCCACTATATCCATCTTACTAAAAACTGTTGATCTACAAAAACCATTATTGACCATTAAGACAAGGAAACCAGTTGTAAAGGACCATAAAACTACTCGTATCCACTTAATAAAATTCAATAATCAAATTACAGTGGTGGAATGAAAGTAATTAGACAAACAACAAGAAACGTAATGTGTGATGGATAAAAATGAAGTTAAATCAATGTAGATGATCAAGTAAATAAGATTTTCTTGTACGTTAATCAAAATTATGCAACTACAGATTGGTGTATAAGAGCATTTAAGAAATCATTACTAAATACATGACAAAGGAACAAGTTATACTAAAACATTAAACAACTATAGTTCTATTGTTTCAACGCACTTCTAAACCAATCTAATCAAATATGATTATAATTATTATCAGAATCACAACAATGAATCAAAAATAGAACATAGTATCATTAGTATGATTTGAAGTTAAAACCATACATATAACCACACGAATAACTCCTAAAATCAATCCATGCCTACCCGAAACTTATCAGAAAACTCCATAACCATCTTTGAACACTCCAGCCTCAGAAATCCACAAAATTCATCTTAATAACAACTGTTGATATACAAAAACCGTTATTGACAATTAAAACAAGGAAACTAGTTGTAAAGCACCATGAAATTACTCGTATCCACTTAATAAGATTCAATAAGCAAATTACAGTGGTGGAATGAAAGTAACTTGACGAATAATAAGAAACGTAATGTTTGATGGATCTAAAAGAAGTTAAATCAATGTAACATGATCAAGTAAGTAGGATTTTCTTGTACGTCAATCAAAATTATGCAACTACAGATTGGTGTATAAGAGTATTTAAGAAAGCATTACTAAATACATAGAAATTCATTAGAAGACTCCATAACCATCTTCGAACACTCTTGCCTTAGAAATCCACTATATCCATCTTAATAACAACTATTGATCTGCAGAAACCATTAAGACAAGAAAACCAGTTGTAAAGGACCACGAAAGTACTCGTATCCACTTAATAAGAATCAATAATCCGATTACAGTGGTGGAATGAAAGTAATCAGACGAACAACAAGAAACGTAATGTTTGATGGATCAAACAAGTCGTCGATTCTTGGCAAAGGATACCGATTCTCACCGTCAACTTGTTCAACTTACGGTAGTCGATGCACATTCTCATGCTACTATCTTTCTTCTTTACGAACAAGACCGAAGCACCCCAGGGAGAGATACTCGATCGAATAAACCCTTTATCTAACAGTTCTTGCAATTGAATCATCAGTTCCTTCATCTCTGTTGGAGCCAAATGGTACGGTGCCTTAGCGACAGGCTGAGCACCGGGTATCAAATCAATTTGGAACTCGATCTCACGGTCCGGTGGCACACCTGGTAAATCCTCTGGAAACACACCTCAGGAAAATCACACACAACTGGTACGTCGGACAATTATGGTGTTGACATGTCCACATCTTTCACATAAGCTAGGTAGGCACTAATCCACGCCTCATGCGCTTCCCCGCCACCACCATCGAAATTACCTTCGGGATCGTAGTAACTTGATCACCGTAGATCGTCACCGAACTCCCGTCAGGCGCTGTCAGTCGGATATTTGCCTCATAGGTCGCTAACCAGTCCATCCCTAGGACTACATCAAACCCGCCTAAGGTCATCACAAACAGTCTAGCAGGAAACCTATGACCTTTTAGCTCTATGTCACAGCCTTTTATTATATTAGAAATCCTGGTAGATTTACCTATGGCAGTTTCTACATCAAAGGGCTCATCAATACTTCTACTTCTAATGGGGCAAATTAGCACAAAAAGCAGCAGAAATAAAACTCCTACTAGCACCAGAATCAAATAAAACAGAAGCTAGAGTTTGATTTACTAGAAACGTACCTGACACAACATCGGGGTCCGTCCTAGCCTCCTCCCTGGTCATCGTGAAAGCTCTGGCGCTCGCCTTCTGCCCTTCACTCCCAGCCTTCTTATTTGCCCCGGAACTCTCAGCCCTCGGCTTCTTGCAGTCCCTGCTCAGATGGCCATCTTCACCATAGTTATAGCATCTCACGGCCCCGCACTCTCGAGCCATGTGACCGGGCTTCCCACACTTGAAGCAGATGTTTGATTCCCATCTGCACTCCCCCGTATGCTCCCTTCCACATTTACCACACCTCCTTGCTCCTGACCCGGGTGTGGCTACACGCCGGTCCTCCACCCTTGCAACCTTGTTGTTTGGAGCGACGCCACCGCGTCCAAACCGCTTCCCGTTCTAGTTTTGATCACCACCACCACTTTACTTGCTTACTTCAACCACAGCCACCTCCCGTTCTTCATGCAGCCTTCCCGCCAGATCGACCACCGACCTAAACGTGCTCGGCCGGGCGGCGATCGTGTGCCTGCGAATATCCGTCGGCAAACCTTGGATGTATCTCTTTATCTTTCGTGACACAGGTGTCACCTGATCTGGCACCAGTCGCGCCATCTCATTGAACTTAGTGGTGTACTGCTGGTGCGTCATGGTTCCCACCTCCAATTTTAGGAACTCTCTCTCAATCTTGTCAAGTTCCCTATGAGGACAGAACTCCTCAATCACCAGCTTCTTCAGTTCATCCCACTTCATCTTTCTAATATCCTTGCTACCCCAGCCTGGACAATATTGTCCCACCAGCACAAAGCCGAGTTCACAAATGAGTGGGTAGCAAACTTCACCTTTTGGTCCTCCCTGCACTCGCTGATATCAAGCATAGCCTCCATTTCCCTCACCCATCGATGGGCAGCAGCAGCATTACCATTGCCATCAAAAGTCCGGGGCTTGCATCTCTGGAATGCCCCATAATTACAACCCCGAGCCGTTCCTAGCACTACTTCTTCCTCCTCCTCTTCACTTGGGACAACCGTCTTAGTCTCCTGCTGCCCCGCTTCTCCTGCGGTCTTCTCTTTCTCCTTCTTCTCATCCTCCCTTACAGCTCTGATCACTTCGAGCACCACAGACGACAGGATCGTCTGCATGACCTGGTGAACTTCCTCAACAACAGCCTCTTTCACCGAGGCTCTTAGATTAGCACTCTCATCACCACCTTCCTGGTGATGAGTCTCGGGCTCTTCAGGTGCCCTTTCTGCAGCCTTAGCACCACCTTTTGTGGCACGCGGTCCAGCACCACGTCCACCACGACCTCCACCTCTAGAAGCTTTCGAAGATCTACCACCAGCCATCCTCTAAACACACTATAAGATTCAAACACCAACACGGTCATTCAAGGTAATAGCTCAGTTTATGTCAAGTATAGTAAGTCCCTAATTACAGTGGCCAGTTGTGATTAGCCACTTACTTTACTCTTCATACCCCAAGCATTCCCTATCCTGACTACATCAGTATTCAAATCTACTAAAAGCACATAAATCAGGTAGCATGCGCACATAATACCGGTTAATCATTAGAGAAAATACCTGATGGCACGTAGCTACTTGGGCTGGCATCCTTCCCTTTGTCCCATTTTCAGTTTAAGTTTAGGTTTATTGGAAAATATTTACCCATTTCTCTTAAACTTTGGCTCTGATACCAACTTGTAAGGCCCCGTTCCCAGGACACTCACAGTTGGACAATGATCGCACATACTATTTCAAAATCACATAAAATCTATTAAACATCTGCAGCGGAAAAATTTAACGAAACCATTTCATATATTAATAATTACTGTTTACAACATTATTACATTCCAAATCATCGTCTGGTTTCATTACTACACAAAATGGATGCCAACCAAAATCTTTGCCAAGTAGCTTCACCCCGTGCCATCCTCAGCAACCATTACCTGCTAACTGAAGATGTATAAAAGTCAGTGTTGCTGAGTGAATTCTAGCTTTATAAAAATATATTACCTTTCATTCGTTAAAACCTTTTTCATACTTTCGCACGCAATCACACATTATACATACACATAGATAATAGCATTATTATCTTCCGTCATCGTTCTTTTCGTCCTTATCGCACGTTTCGTACATTTCGCACGTTACATTATCTTTCACTTTTATCTAGGTCCTGTCATATACTAAACCCCCCTCTTGGGCACGAAGCCAACTAATCTAGGGCTTAGTGACAAGGACCCCATTTCGCACGTATGGAACAGTCACCAAGACTGATCCCCTGTGTGTGAATCCCTCATGGTGCAGCCAAGATCGCATGCTGTATGACACACAGTTGAGCTAACAACTCTCAAGGAGTTGTGAACCTTCTTACATTTTGCTTGCCAGACTTTCATTCATTCATTCATTATGTTCCACTTTTATTATCTTAGATCTTTCGCTTCGTTAAGATAATACTTTTCATTCATTAACATAATCACACCACGTAAGGCCACGGAGAAATACATAATAGGAACATAAAGAAAACAGGCCATAAACATGCATAACATCAACATATAATCATCACATATCATCCTCGGGAACATCCCAAGTCATAACCTAAAAGTCCTTCTTTCCCGAAAATTTCAGAAAATTTTCAAAGTCTTAGGCGCATGAGCACTATTTGGGCGCACGGCCAACACTTAGGCGCATGGACAACTTTCTAGGTACTTGGGTACTATGCAGGCGCATGGGCCTGGTTTAGGCGCATGGGCGCTTAGGCATTTTGGCAGACTTAGACGCATGGGCATACTTAGGCTCCTGGGCAAATCCTGGGCGCATGGGCACTATTTGTGCGCACGAACCTTGGGCGTTTGGGTACTGTTTGGGCGCATGATCTCAGGCGCATGGGCACTTAGGCACATGATCTCAGGCGCATGGGCACTTAGGCGCATGGCCAACTACTTTTCTAACTACCATCATTTTCAGACCTCATATCATCAATCGAACCTGTTCTAGCCTAGTTTCTAACATACTAAGCATCAAACAAGCATATAACATGCACATAACCATAAATCATCCTGAGCATACACCCACCCATAACAGGGCACACACATAAACATACGGGTACACACCCAAATTTTATAAAAACGAGTAAGCATGCATTTCCAGCCCCAAATCAATTAAAACATGTAAAAACGGGGATCTAGAACTCACGTCTTGCAACTTCCGAGTAAGACTTCCTTCAAACCCGAATGCTTATGAGTTCAAACACCTAAAAACACCAAAACACACAACCGAACGCACACATACAAGCACATAAGCACATACCCAAAGCTGAAATCAGCCAAGAACACCCTAAAAATCAGGAAACTAACCTGAATTCAGCCTCTTCTTCTCTCCAAAACCGAAGAGAATTCTCTACTCTCTCTCTCTAGAAAATCCGATGGAAAGATGGTACAGGGGTCATGGGCGGCCATGACCACCTTTTGAACAAATTAATATCAAACTTTGTCCATTGTACAACTTTAACCCCTCAACTTGGGTTATTTTGCTTTTCTTTCTTTTTCTTCACCTTTTTCTCTTCTTTTAAAATTTCTGGGTGTTACAAATTTCTTCATCTTCTTGGCAAGATTTTCGAAGAACAACATCAACCAAGCATCGACCAAGTGCAAAGTAAGCTAGAAAGTGGACTTTGGTGAGTTTTCAAGCAAGATTATTGCAAGAACAGGAAGTTTCAGCTTATGCTCGAGATTCAACAGCTCTCAATCTCTCAAAATCATCCCAAAATCATTGACTTAACCCTGAGGTGAGTTCTAGTGTTCCCTTTTTACTACTGTTTTGGGATGAAACATGCTATGCTTCAACTGAAATCATTTATGAGCTATTGTATGATTATTGTATGTTGTGGTTAATGTTGAACCAGCTCTTAATTGTATCACAATCATTAATTCTTGTGTGAACCGCTTGTTCTATATGGGTAGATCTACTTGGGGAATCCCCCACACACAGTGCCTTCCGTCATGACCCAATGAATTAATGGAAGGGTACCATACTGAAATCCTACGGGGCCGTTTGTGTCATGTGACAGGTATTTTAAGATACTAAGGTGGACCATCTAGCATGTATGGTTCACTGTCTGAGGCTCAGTTATCCCTATGGGTTAACCGGTATTAACACAACTTTAGAAGAGGCTAGCTGGGACTGAGTGCAGGGTTGATTGTGACCCCACAACAGTGATACTTATGATTTTAAAATTAACTTATGGATTCTAAGGAGTCCTTTTGTTTTTAAACTTTAAGCACTTGAATTCACCAACTTTTTAGTTGACACAAAATCTTTTGAGCATGTTTCAGGTAATCCTTTATGGAAGCTTGGAATAGTCGGGATAACTCTTTGGATGACCTAGTTCCGTGACCACCACATGGCATTAATTAGTTTGAATCTACCGTTGGACAATTTGTTTGGATGTTTGTTGAACTTATGATTTTACTTTAATTTGGATTAATTCTGTTATGACCCGACTTTGACCATTGTAATTTGGTTATTAGAGATTTTAATGTAATGCCATGTGATTTCTCTCCTTGTGTGCTCTTATGATGTCTAGTTTCCGCTGCCATATATGTTGCCAGTCTGTGACGTTCCACCCTACTTGGGCCCGGGGTGTGACTGCCCCTGTGGGAAGTGTTAGGAGGTCAACACCTAAAACTGAGTATGAGGAGTACCTGCGAAGGTGTGGACACCCTAGATGGATTTCAGTGACCTCTAAGGACACTGAGCACTCAGAAGACTCTTTATCATCATCCCCGGTCAGAAGCAGAACGTGATCCCACTCTCCCCATGTCACCGCGCCTACCCTTTCCCCTATCCCGCCTATTAGGAGTAGTGGTGCACGTGTTGTCACACGTCCCCGAAAGAGTGCCAGGCCAGGGGCATCTGTTTCTTTCAGGATGCCGCCCCCTCCACCTCCTCCTGCAATGGCTCCAGCACAAGCATCTCTAGTGATTGACCTGCCTAGATGCCACCCACACGACGAGTATTGGATGACACCGAGGCGAAGCATGTTTGACGACCCGAGTACCATTGCCAGAGATCCCTACACCTACTCTAGCCGTCGGGCTAGTGACTTTGGTCCTTCCAACCCTACTCTTGAGAGATACTCCGGACTATTCAGCGTCATGAGGTGACCCTACAGTATGCTACCCGGACCTCCCAGTCTGCCCAGTTCTAGGCTATGATGGCGTCTCATAGTGTTCAGCGCTTGGAGTAGGAGCAGAAGAAGAAAAGTTCAGGTTGGTTTGGATGGCTGAAGAAGAAATGGCAATGATGACGTGGGAAGCATTGGATTGTGTGCAAGAAACTATTGAACTATTTGAGAAACTATTTTATCTATTTCAGACACTATTATTATTATGGGGGTGATGGCACCTTCCAATTTGTGAAACTATGATGCTTTGATGTTTGGTTGTGGTTTACATTTATCTATTTATGGACTTTTGCTTATGATACTAACTTTTGCAGGATGATTTTGAATGAAATTATGCGATGTTATGTGGCAGGAATTACTTTATGTTGTCTTGTGATATAATTTATCTTATTAACTGAATGAGGCATCATTAAATGTCATGAAATGTGTAATAAAAATCTTTATGTCCCGGGTATAATGGCTAGTAGGAGTAATATCGGCTGTTATGAGATACTTGACACCAATTTATGAGATGCTAAACAGATTTATCAATGATGACACCAGAATGCCACCGAGACGAGGAGTTCGTATTGGAAGAAGAGGAGCAACCAAGGGAAGAAATGAAGAGGTTGGAACCAGAATGAAAACCAAGCACCTACTCTTCCAGAAGCTCCACGTGGAGAAAACGTCAACTTGGAAAACGAAGAGAGGATTGCTAACCTGGTAGCACAACAAATTGCAAATGCCATTCAAACCATCATTGCCCAGATCAACGCTGATCGGGGTAATGCAACCGGGAACGGTGGACCCGGGAATGATGAAGCCAACAATGACAACACTGAGGAGATAAGGGATGGGTGTTCCTACAAAACCTTTATGGCATGCAAACCAAAGGACTTTTATGGCACTGATGGTGTGATTGAGACCTACCGATGGCTGGATGAGATGGAAGCTGTGCTGGACATCAGCGAGTTCAAACTCGCGTACATGGTAAGGTTTGCTTCTCAATCACTCAAAGGATCAGCACTAGAGTGGTGGAGAACTATCGTTCAGCCTCGTGGAAGGAACGCTATTAGAAGAATAAAGTGGTTCGAATTCAGAGAGCTAATGACCAACAAATACTGTCCAATCAATCAGCTTGAGAAGCTAGAATATGAATTTCTGAGCTTGGAAATGAAAGGCCCAAACTATACGGAGTACATCAACTGTTTCCTAGCTTTGTCCTGACTGGTGCCACATCTAGTGACACCGGAAGCCAAAGGTGTAGCCTGTTTCATCTGGGGATTACATTCCAGGGTTAGAGGCATGGTTAGATCTTCCAGGCCGACGACCCTCCAAGCTGCAGTTGGTTTCACAAGTAGCTTGACAAATGACTTGGTTAGAGCTGGATGGACAGAGCATATGAAGGCAGAAGACAAGAAGAAGGTAATGGGTGAGAAAAAGAAGTGGTTTGATGTTAAGAAGACAATGGGTAGTAGTGGTAGTTCAAGCAAGAGAACCGGTGAAGGAGCAAGGAGTGATGATCATGGTGGAAGGGCTCGGAAATTGTACTTAGGTACAAGCCCATTTTGCAACAAGTGCAAACTACACCACCAAGGAGATTGCAACCCAATGCCTTGTTTCAGGTATAAAAGAAATGGTCATTTGATTAAGGATTATACGTATGAACCGGGTAAGCAATGCTATGAGTGTGGAGATCCAAGACATATGAGGAGCAAGTGCCCTAAATTAGCAAGAGACAAGGATGCCAAACCCAACAAACCCAAGGGAAGAGCGTTCGTGATGGACCCGAACGGTGCTCATAAGGAACCCGATGTGGTCAATGGTACGTTTCTCATAAATCACCATCCTGCTACTGTTCTATTTGATACTGGAGCGACAGGTAGTTTTGTTTCTACTACCTTTAGGCCTTTGATTGATTTGAAAGCTTGAACCTTAGTCGATGCCTATACTGTAGAGTTAGCTGACGGTAATATAATAGAAACTAATGAAATCATCAAAGGTTGCTCAATGGAACTAGAGGTTAATTTATTTAAAATAGACTTGATGCCTATAACGCTAGAAGGTTTTGATGTAGTCGTTGGGATGGATTGGTTAGCCAAAAATAGGGCTGAAATCGTGTGTGATGAACGTTTACTTAAAATACCTTTAAGCGATGGGAAAACGTTAGTTGTTCATGGTGAAAGAAGTAACACGCTATATCCTATGATATCCCACCCAAAGGCTACCAAGAGTCTTATGAAGGGATGCTCAGCTTTCATAGTCTATGTGATGAAGGCGAAAGACGAAAATAAGATTGAAGATATACCGGTGGTTTCTGAATATCCGGAAGCATTTCCCGAAGATCTACCGGGACTCCCTCCAACCCGACAAGTTGAGTTCCAAATAGATTTATTACCATGAGCTGCACCAGTAGCCAAGGCACCATACCGACTCGCCCTGCCTGAGATGAAATAGCTAATGATACAAATCCAAGAGCTACTTGACAAGGGATTTATACGATCAATTGTTTCTCCATGGGGTGCCCCGATGCTATTTGTCAAAAAGAAGGATGGAACCCTACGTATGTGTATTGATTACCAGGAATTAAACAAGCTGACAATAAAGAATCGATATCCTCTTCCGAGAATTGATGATCTATTCGATCAACTACAAGGAGCTAGTTATTTTTCCAAGATAGATTTAAGATCGGGATACCATCAACTGAAGATAAGAGAAGAAGACATACCCAAAACAACCTTTAGAACTAGATATGGACACTATGAGTACCTAGTCATGCCCTTTGGACTGACTAATGCACCAACGGCATTTATGGATCTCATGAACCGAGTATGTCGCCCATATCTAGACAAGTTTGTGATTGTGTTTGTTGATGATATCTTAATCTACTCACGTAGTAAAGAAGAGCATGAGAAGCATCTTAGACTGATTCGTGAGTTGCTCAAGAATGAGCAGCTATATGCCCAATTCTCCAAATGCGAATTTTGGATGCGTGAAATCCAATTTCTAGGGCATGTAGTGAATAAAGATGGGATTCAAGTGGACCCCTCAAAAATAGAGGCTATCAAGAATTGGAAGATTCCTGAAACTCCTACCGAGATAAGACAATTCCTTGGTTTGGCTGGATACTATAGGAGGTTCATCAAAGACTTCTCGCTAATCGTGCAGCCGTTAACTGCTTTGACTAAGAAGAATGCAGCCTTTTTATGGGAACAAGAACAGAACAAAGCATTTGAAACGCTCAAGGAGAAACTGTGCGGTGCACCTATCCTCGCCCTACCGGAAGGAGTTGAGGATTTCGTAGTCTATTGTGACGCCTCGCGTTAGGGACTAGGATGCGTGCTAATGCAACGAGACAAGGTGATTGCTTACGCATCCAGACTGTTGAAGGAGCATGAAAAGAACTACACGACTCACGATCTGGAATTGGGTGCCGTGGTGTTTGCACTCAAAATGTGGAGGCACTATCTTTATGGCACCAAGTGTAATATCTATACTGATCATAGAAGCTTGCAACACATTCTTGATCAGAAGATGTTAAACATGCATCAGAGAAGATGGGTTGAGCTATTGAATGATTACGAATGTGAAATCCGCTACCACCCCGGCAAGGCAAATGTGGCGGCAGATGCCTTGAGTAGAAAGGAAAGGGAAAAACCCCTTCGCGTCTGTGCCTTAAGGATGAGTGTGTATACTAGCCTTATTGCTAGACTAAAAGAAGCTCAAGGTGAAGCACTGAGGGAGGATAAACTAGCTGAGGAGATGTTAACAGGAATGGAAAACTGTTTAGAGTTGAGCAACGATGGTTTATATAAGTGTGAAGGAAGAACGTGGGTACCGAAGTATGGAGGGATTAGAGAGATAATTCTAGATGAAGCTCACAAATCTAGATACTCGATTCACCCAGGAAGTGGCAAAATGTATCAAGACTTAAAGGCACTTTTCTGGTGGCCTGGAATCAAGAAATCAATTGCCACCTATGTTGGGAAGTGTCTGACCTGCGTAATGGTAAAAGCTGAAAATCAAAAACCGTCAGGAACTTTGCAACAGTCCGAAATTCCAGAGTGGAAATGGGATAACATCACGATGGATTTCGTTACAATGTTACCAAGAACTTTCAAAGGACATGATGCTATTTGGGTAATAGTGGATAGGCTTACTAAATCAGCCCATTTCTTGCCAATTCGAGAGGACTACGACTTGTCAAAGTTAGCCAAACTTTACATCAATGAAATTATGACCAGGCATGGAGTGCCACTATCGATTATCTCCGACCGTGATAGTCGCTTCACTTCTCGTTTTTGGAGATCACTCCAACAGGCTTTGGGGACCCATCTGGATTTAAGCACTGCATACCACCCTCAAACCGATTGACAAAGTGAAAGAACCATTCAAACTTTGGAAGATATGTTAAGAGCTTGCTTGATTGACTTTGGTGGGAACTGGGACAACCATCTTCCTCTAGTAGAGTTCTCCTACAATAATAGTTACCACGCAAGTATAAAAGCAACCTCGTATGAAGCCCTATATGGTAGGAAATGTCGATCGCCATTAAGTTGGAATGAGGTTGGTGACAGCCAAGTGATGGGATCCGACATCATGATGGAGACCACAGACAAAATATTTAAAATCAAAGAGCATCTAAGAGCAGCCAGAGATCTTCAGAAGAAATACGCTGACAGAAGGCGAAAACCCTTGGAATTCCAGGTAGGTGATAGAGTGATGCTAAAAGTCGCACCATGGAAGGGAGTCGTAAGATTTGGTAAGAAAGGCAAGCTAAGCCCAAGATACATTGGACCATTTGAAATACTTGCAAGAATTGGCCTAGTGGCATATCAATTAAAGCTTCCTCAAGAGTTAAGCTACATACATGACACATTCCATGTGTCTAACTTGAAGAAGTGTTTGGTAGACAAAGCCCTAGAGTTGCCATTGAAGGAAGCTAGAATTAATAACAAGTTGAATTTTGTGAAAGAACCTGTTGAGATCACTGACCGATTGGTCAAGAAACTCAGACGAAGTCGTATACCCAAGGTTAAAGTAAGATGGAATTCCAGGCGAGGGCCTGAATTCACTTGGGAACGAGAAGATGAGATGAGAAAAGACTATCCGCACCTCTTCAAACCCACCTGTTCTGAATCTAATCGAAGCTTCCTAAATGGTGGGAGAATGTAACATCCAACTCCTAGGTCCAACCCTAACCATAAATTTAATTTAATATTATTTCATTCATAGTATTATTATTATTATCATTTTTACATGATTATTTGATTATGTGCTTGATTGCCTTAGATGATACCTTTATGCCTTGCCTTAGTCTAGAAATTGTTAGATAATCCTTGAAAAATATTAATTAGGTGATAAAATTTAATTTCAAGGTAAAATAAATCATTGATAATAATAATATATCAAATTCCAACCTTGAATTATATATATGAATTGTTGCCCTTAAATACCTAAAAACAATAAACTACTACCAAATAACACTACCTAATAAAATTATACTACTCATAACCTACTTTAATTAATAAAGTACCAGCAAAATTCAAATTAAAACACCCTCTCTCCCCCATAATTGGCCGCCCCCCCCCCCCCCCTCTCACCCAATCCCCTCCCACTCTCTTGAATACAACCACCCACCTATACACTTCATTTCATCCCCTCTTCCCCATACATGCAATTTCTCTCTTCTCTCGCTCTCTGTCTCTCGAAAATTCCAGCCATCCTCATCAGAATTCTCTGAATTTCTTCATCTTCTTGGCAAGATTTTCGAAGAACAACATCAACCAAGCATCGACCAAGTGCAAAGTAAGCTAGAAAGTGGACTTTGTTGAGTTTTCAAGCAAGATTATTGCAAGAACAGGAAGTTTCAGCTTATGCTTGAGATTCAACAGCTCTCAAACTCTCAAAATCATCCCAAAATCATGGAACACCTGAAGTGTAAGCATCATTATACCCGAATGAGGCTATATCTTGTGTTTTTCTTCACTTTTCTCTCAAAAATCTTACCTTTCTTGTTCAAAACAGAAACTTGTTGCTACCTTACTGTTTTTGAAGAACTCTCAACTTCACAAGAAGGTATATGCTACGAACAATCATGAATCAAGGATTGGTGCACCCGATTTCACCTTGAAAACCCTCTTTTTCATGGGTTTAGCACCAAAAACCCACCTATTTTGAAAAGCCTCTCAAACTATGCTAAACATCTGCTCTAAAAGAGCTTATGAACTCTTTATTAAGCTGTTTTAAAAGTTACATAATGGTTTGGTTATGATTATGCTTGAAACATATCGATTACACATGTGTAAAAGGTGATTAACACCCTCTAAAAGCATGAATGGTGACTTGTATGTATAAATCCATGAGTTGAAGTTTTTTTCTAGTGGTTTGATAATATTAAACATGTAAAATTCGTGACTTGGGGTAAACATTATGAAAAGTGTGGTAAAATGGTTTAAATGAGGTAAAACTAGAACCCGAAAAGTGGTAAAATTGGAAGATATAGGTAAAACTTAACAAATATCAAATTTTATAAGTTCCAGGCCCTAAAATATATATTTTAGTGTTAGAAACTGAATTTGGTGATTTATTGAGTTAAATGTTAATTTTTATGAATTTAATTAGCAAAATAAGCCTAAACCGGGAGATTTTGGAGATAAATTCTAAAAATTGTGTAACAAGCCTAAAACCATAGAATTCATGAAATTTCAATAACTTAGAGACCCCAAGGTGGTAATTTGGTAAAAATTTTGAAGAAAAATCAACTAAGAATGTTCGGTTTCGGGTAAAAACGAGTATACAAACAATTTCTTACAAACCGAAGCTTTTGGCTATAATGACTCAAAAACCCCATTTAAAATAGATTATAAAGTTTATTAGAAGTCTTTAAAAAGTAATACATAAGTTTTATGGGTTAAATTAAAAGATTTAAAACTAGACGTTAAATTGTTGGTTTAACCGTAACCAGTAACTAATTATTGGTATTTTAAATTCTCCAATTAAAATAACTGAAAAGTTGAGTTAAAATATGTTATTTTTAACATTTAAAACTTCTGAAAATTATTAAGGGCCATAATGGGTCATGAAATGATAGAAATCAAACTTTAGTGTAAAAACTATAAATTATGAAACTTGAGGGACTAAAGTGTAATTCTGCAATTTCACCATAAATTGATCAATATATGACTAAAATTACTTGTTAAACTTATCATCACCTTATCAAACTGATTTAAATCTTAAAAGCTTATCATTTACATAAAGAAAGTCAACTTACCTAAAAAGAAAACTTTTTAACACAATTGTTAAAGAACCAAAGTTAGTTGAACTTTTAACCATAAATTAACCTAGTTACTCTTATAATAACCATAGATTATTTAGTTTATTACTTGAATCATGATGATAGGGTGCTAGGAATTGATTATTTCTTTGCTCAAGGAATCGTTGACTTAACCCTGAGGTGAGTTCTAGTGTTCCGTTTTTACTACTGTTTTGGGATGAAACATGCTATGCTTAAACTAAAATCATTTATGAGCTATTGTGTGATTCTTGTATGTTGTGGTTAATGTTGAACCTGCTCTTAATTGTATCACAATCATTAATTCTTATGTGAACCGCTTGTTCTATATGGGTAGATCTACTTGGGGAATCCCCCACACATAGTGCCTTTCGTCATGACCCAATGACTTAATGGAAGGGTACCACATTGAGATCTTACGGGGTCGTTTGTGTGATGTGACAGGCATTTTAAGATACTAAGGTGGACCATCCAACAGGTATGGTTCACTATCTGAGGCTTAGTTATCCCTATGGTTTAACCGGTATTAACACAACTTTAGAAGAGGCTAGCCGGGACTGAGTGCAGGGTTGATTGTGACCCCACAACAGTGATACTTATGATTTTAAAATTAACTTATGGATTCTAAGGAGTCCTTTTGTTTTTAAACATTAAGCACTTGAATTCACCAACTTTTTAGTTGACACAAAATCTTTTGAGCATGTTTCAGGTAATCCTTGATGAAAGCTTGGAATAGTTGGGAAAACTCTTTGGATGACCTAGTTCCGTGACCACCACATGGCATTAATTAGTTTGAATCTACCGTTGGACAATTTGTTTGGATTTTTGTTGAACTTATGAATTTACTTTAATTTGGATTAATTCTGTTATGACCCGGCTTTAACCATTGTAATTGGGTTGTGAGAGATTTTAATGTAATGCCATGTGATTTCTCTCCTTGTGTGCTCTTATGATGGCTAGTTTCCGCTGTCATATATGTTGCCAGTCTGTGACGTTCCACCCTACTTGGGCCCGGGGTGTGACATCAATGCACTTCTAAACCAATGTAATCAAATATGAATATAATTATCATTAAAATATCAGCAATGAATCACAATTGGAACATAGAATCATTAGTGTAATTTGAAACCAAAACCAAACATATAACCACATGAATAACTTCTAGAATTAATCCACTCCTACCCGAAATTCATTAGAAGACTCCATAACCATCTTCGAACACTCTTGCCTTAGATCTCGACTATATCCATCTTAATAACAACTATTGATCTACAGAAACCATTATTGACCATTAAGACAAGAAAACCAGTTGTAAAGGACCACGAAACTACTCGTATCCACTTAATAAGAATCAATTTTCCGATTATAGTGGTGGAATGAAAGTAATTAGACGAACAACAAGAAACGTAATGTTTGATGGATCAAAATGAAGTTAAATCAATGTAACATGATAAAGTAAATAAGATTTTCTTGTACGTTAATCAAAATTATGCAACTACAGATTAGTGTATAAGAGTATTTAAGAAAACATTACTAAATATATGGGAAAGAACTAGTTATGCTAAAACATTAAATAACTATAGTTCTATTGTTTGAACGCACTTCTACACCAATCTAATCAAATATGATTATAACTACAGACGAACAACAAGAAACGTAATGTTTTATGGATCAAAATGAAGTTAAATCAATGTAACATGATAAAGTAAATAAGATTTTCTTGCACGTTAATCAAAATTATGCAACTACAGATTAGTGTGTAAGAGTATTTAAGAAAACATTACTAAATAAATGGGAAAGGAACTAGTTATACTAAAACGTTAATCAACTATAGTTCTATTGTTTGAACGCACTTCTACACCAATCTAATCAAATATGATTATAATTATTATTAGAATCGCAACAATAAATCACAAATGAACATAATATCATTAGTGTGATTCGAAACCAAAACCGAACATATAACCACACGAATAACTCCTAAAATCAATACACTCCTAAAATCAATACACGCCTACCCAAAACTCATCAGAAGACTCCATAACCATATTCGAGCACTCTTGCCTCAGAAATCCACTATATCCATCTTAATAACAGTTGTTGATCTACAGAAACCATTATTGACTATTAAGACTACGAAACTAGTTGTAAAGGACCACAAAACTACTCATGTCCACTTAATAAAAATCAATAATCAGATTACAGTGGTCGAATGAAAGTAATCAGATGAACAACAAGAAACGTAATGTTTGATGGATCAAAAAGAAGTTAAATCAATTTAACATGATTAAGTAAGTAAGATTTTCTTGTACGTCAATCAAAATTATGCAACTACAGATTGGTGTATAAGAGTATTTAAGAAAGCATTACTAAATACAGGGGAAAGGAACTAGTTATACTAAAACATTAAAGAACTATAGTTCTATTGTTTCAACGCACTTCTAAACCAATCTTATTAAATTTGATTATAATTATCATCAGAATCACAACAATGAATCACAAATGAAACATAGAATCATTAGTGTGATTTGAAACCAAAATCGAACATATAACCACACGAATAACTCCTAGAATCAATCCACTCCTACCTGAAATTCGTTAGAAGACTCCATAACCATCTTCGAACACTCTTGCCTTAGAAATCCACTATATCCATCTTAATAACAACTATTGATCTACAGAATCCATTATTGACCATTAAGACATGAAAACCAGTTGTAAAGTGTCACACTCCCGCTAGAAGCGGAAACTCGAGGATGCTACGGACGGGATCATCATAACACATTGGGGGTCCAAGAGAATCACTAAAGGCATTCTCCATAAATGGTCATGACGTCGCCCGACACATAGGAACACGTGCCAAGTAAAGTCAATCCCAAATCGTCATACCATAAATGCATAAATAGTCCAAAGTTCCATTCAGGAACTAACAAACACAAGTACCAGACAATCCCAAATACAAAACCAATAAAACAATTCAACAAACAAACAACTCAAAACAAGTCTAATGGTCTTATGAAAAGTCTATTGCTACCAAGGGAGCGGTCTTGTCTAGAGTCCCAAGCCCAGCCCTAAGCCTCATTACCTGAAAAGACATGCTCTAAAAAGTCAACAAACGTTGGTGGGTTAACAGGTTTAAAGAACAAAGAGTTTGTCGTGTATAACATGTACCAAAGTTGTATGTGGATAAGAGAACATAGCAGTCATAGATATCAACACAAGTCTAAGTCAGTCCAAGTCCAATTACCCGGATTATATTCACCCAAGGGCAAGCCCAGGCCAAGTCAGTCTCGACTAGTATACTGACGAAAGGGGTGGGGGTGTCAACCCGTTAGTACTAACAATACCTCTCCATGACGTCCAAGTCACAATAACAAGCCCATGTCCAAGTCACAATAACAAGCTCAAGTCCAAGTATACATTCATGAATGAACATCTAGACTCATCCCATGACCCAAAGCACATACATTGTCCCAAATTAGTCTAAAAGACACGACATAGCCAAAACCATGAGCATGCTTTTCCCCCAAGTAAAACATAATAAAAAGGGGCCGTGAAACTCACCTTGATGATAGCACAATCCAAAGTCGACAACAACTATATCAAGTAACTATAGATACAATAAGCATAAAAGAATTACTAAAGATCAAGATGACCAATATGCGTGTATTCCTTGTAGCCCAGTCCTTAATGTCCATCAAGTTCTATTTTATGAAAACATGATTTTCTAATAGAACAAGTCCAAAGTCCGGTTTAAACCTTAAGTCTCGTCAAGTTTAGGGTTTCAGTTGTCATTTTTAACTACTTTATAAATGTCCGTTGATGCACGTTAATTAGTCCATTCAAAATGAATTAAAGATATTATTATTTGTCTTTTTAAAAAGTCACTTAATCACTTTTAAGTATAAGACTTGTCTTCATTTGTTTATTTAGTTTCAAATCCTTATTTTTAAGTCTAACAAAATATTTCAGCGTGAAGAGCTGATTGCGCACCAGTTTTGCAGAAACTGTTTGGTGGTCGAAACGGTAACGACACATTGCGTAATAGGTATCCTTTGAAAGATAGGACTTTAAATTAAATTCCAGAGAAAGAATCATCTCCATTAAATAAAGTATGAGAAAGATATGACTCGACGAACACAGACCAACCTGCTGTCTAGATTCGTCAGTTTTGACTTTCAGTTTTGTGTGTCGCGTTTGGAGGACCAAACTATGTCGAAACGACACGAAACCACTTGGGTTAGTTAGAGGACTCAATGAACTTGTTTTTAGACAAAAAATTAGACCAATTTGAGCTTAGTATGACCGAGTTGTGACCTGTACAAAACGTCTTATTTTTCTGACGGCAAACTGTCTACTTTCTTAATCTTGTCCCTTTGAATCCCAAACCTCAATATTTGACTATTATTGACCCGAGACCTTAAAGAACGTTTATACCATGAACTAATTGACAAAAACTTGTATTAGACACTTTGATTATCACAAATTTTCAGTCCCACAACGGTTAGTTTAGATTTAATCTTCCGGTTCACATTGTTAGTTAATCTGTACATAGTTTTAATTGTCTAACGCGTCTATCCATTCAAGAAATAAGATTAACGATTTCAGAAATGATTTGTAAGTCCAAGATGTCGATTATAAATAGGTCATCCAAGATTACAACCCAATTCTGATAGATTCAAAGAATATATATACAAAGATTGAGAATTAGGGTTATACTGTTTAGAAGTTCCAATACCTGAACCAACTAGGTCTTCACGATTCAATGTCCAAAACCAAGAGTACAAGATTATTAGATGATGATTTAGAGATTTGATGATGAAAATCATCAAGAATAGACAATGAAAACTAAAATCATCAAAATAAACGATTTTCTTACCGGTAAAAGTGTAGATGATCAAGTCTTACATAAAAATCAACCTTGATTGCTAGAATATCATCAAAATCAAAGAAATTGATGTTGATGGTGAGTGATTTGAATGAAGAACAAGAAGAGGATGGATGACGGCGGCTAGGGTTTTCTCTAGAGAGAAAACTTGGAAAGAAAGATTGCAAAAATGAAACAAATAAAAGAAAACAAGGGGGAACTACCCTTTTTTGATGGAATTCAGCCAAGGGAGGCCAAGGATGGGCCTCCCCAGCCCGTTGCTCGTCTCGTCCAGTTCCTTCTCGTCCCGATCCGTGTGTCGTCCAACTTTTACGTTTTTAAATTCTATACGTTATTACGATTCCAATGGACTATTATATGCTATATAAATTATTTAATTTATATATTTTAAATTAAATTATGTGTATTTAGTAGGTTTTAAGCAAAGCCCACATGTTCAATTTTTGTTTGTGTTCTCAACTTAAGATTTATATTCTTACATTTTTAAGTCTTTAGTCCAATCTTAAGCAAGCATCCATCATGCCACGTCCAAAACGGTGAACATACACTGTCACCATGTCAAAGGCCCACTAGAACATATTAAGTGCATAATACACAGTTCTAGAACTTAACGTGTCTATACGCGTCCAATGCACTATACTTAGATTAAGCCCATATTAGTTCAACTTTCAAGTCAAAGATCACATTAATACCAAGTCAAAGTCAAAGAGTCAAAGTCAAAAAGTCAAAGTCAAAGAGTCAAAGTCAAAAAGTCAAAGTCAACGGTCAATGCACCTATTTAGGTGACGAATGTCACATAAAGGACCACAAAACTACTCGTATCCACTTAATAAGGATCAATAATCCGATTACAGTGGTGGAATGAAAGTAATCAGGCGAACAACAAGAAACGTAATGTTTGATAGATCAAAATAAAGTTAAATCAATATAACATGATAAAGTAAATAAGATTTTCTTGTACGTTAATCAAAATTATGCAACTACAAATTAGTGTATAAGATTATTTAAGAAAACATTACTAAATACATGGGAAAGGAACTGGTTATACTAAAACATTAAACAACTATAGTTCTATTGTTTGAACGCACTTCTAAACCAATCTAATCAAATATGATTATAATTATTATCAGAATCGCAACAATAAATCTCAAATGAACATAGTATAATTAGCGTGATTCGAAACCAAAACCAAACATATAACCACACGAATAACTCCTAAAATAAATACACTCCTACTCGAAACTCATCAGAAGACTCCACAACTATATTCGAGCACTCTTGCCTCAGAAATCCACTACATCCATCTTAATAACAACTGTTGATCTACAGAAACTAATAGTTGACCATTAAGACAAGGAAACTAGTTGTAAAGGACCACGAAACTACTCACGTCCACTTAATAAGATTCAATAATCAGATTACAGTGGTGGAATGAAAGTAATCAGACGAATGACAAGAAACGCGATGTTTGATGGATCAAAAAGAAGTTAAATCAATGTAACATGATCAAGTAAGTAAGATTTTCTTGTACGTCAATCAAAATTATGTGACTACAGATTAGTGTATAAGAGTATTTAAGAAAGCATTACTAAATACTTGGGAAAGGAACTAGTTATACTAAAACATTAAACAACTATAGTTCTATTATTTCAACGTACTTCTAAACCATTCTAATTAAAAATGATTATAATTATCATCAGAATATCAACAATAAATCACAAATGGAACATAGAATCATTAGTGTGATTTGAAACCAAAACCGAACATATAACCACACGAATCAATCCACTCCTACCCGAAAGTCATTAGAAGACTCCATAACCATCTTCGAACACGCTTGCCTTAGAAATCTTCTATATACATCTTAATAACAACTGTTGATCTACAAAAACCATTATTGACCATTAAGACAAGGAAACAAGTTGTAAAGGACCACGAAACTTCTCGTATCCACTTAATAAGAATCAATAATCCGATTACAATGGTGGAATGAAAGTAATTAGACGAACAACAAGAAACGTGATGTTTGATGGATCAAAGTGAAGTTAAATCAATGGAACATGTTAAAGTAAATAAGATTTTCTTGTACGTTAATCAAAATTATGCAACTACATATTAGTGTATAAGAGTATTTAAGAAAACATTAAAATTATGCAACTACATATTAGTGTATAAGAGTATTTAAGAAAACATTACTAAATACATGGGAAAGGAACTAGTTATACTAAAACATTAAACAACTATAGTTCTATTGTTTGAACGCACTACTAGACCAATCTAATCAAATATGATTATAATTATTATCAGAATAGCAACAATAAATAAAAAATGAACATAGTATCATTAGTGTGATTTGAAACCAAAACCGAACATATAACCTCACGAATAACTCCTAAAATCAATACACTCCTACCCGAAACTCATCAGAAGACTCCATAACCATATTCGAGCACTTTTGCCTCAGAAATCCACTATATCTATCTTAATAACAACTGTTGATCTACAGAAACCATTATTGACCATTAAGACAAGGAAACCAGTTTTAAAGGACCACGAAACTACTCATGTCCACTTAATAAGAATCAATAATCAGATTAATATGGTGGAATGAAAGTAATCAGACGAACAACAAGAAACGTAATGTTTGACGGAACAATCTGAAGTTAAATCAATGTAACATGATAAAGTAAATTAAATTTTCTTCTACGTTAATCAAAATTATGCAACTACAGATTGGTGTATAAGAGTATTTAAGAAAGCATTACTAAATTCAAAGGAAAGGAACTAGTTATACTAAAACATTAAACAACTATAGTTCTATTGTTTGAACACACTTCTAAACCAATCAAATCAAATATGATTATAATTGTCATCAGAATTGCAACAATGAATCACAAATGAACATAGTATCATTAGTGAGATTCGAAACCAAAACAGAACATATAACCACACGAATAACTCCTAAAATCAATACACTCCTACCCGAAACTCATCAGAAGACTCCATAACCATCTTCGAACACTCATGCCTCAGAAATCCACTAAATCCATCTTAATAACTACTATTGATCTATAGAAACCATTATTGATCATTACGACAAGAAAATCAGTTGTAAAGGACTACGAAACCACTCGTATCCACTTAATAAGAATCAATAATCAACTTATAGTGGTGAAATAAAAGTAATCAGACGAACAACAAGAAATGTAATGTTTGATGGATTAAAAATAAGTTAAATTAATGTAACATGATAACGTAAATAAGACTTCTTGTATGTCAATCAAAATTATGCAACTACATATTGGTGTATATGAGTATTTAAAAAAGCGCTGCTAAATATATAGGAAAGGAACTACTTATACAAAAACATTAAACAACTGTAGTTCTATTTTTTGAACGCGCTTCTAAACCAATCTAATCAAATATGATTATAATTATCATCAGAATCGTAACAATGAATCACAAATGGAACATAGTATCATTAGGGTGATTCAAAACCAAAACCGAACATATAACCACACGAATAACTCCTAAAATCAGTCCATTCCTACCCGAAACAGATCAGAAGACTACATAACCATCTTCGAACACGCCTGCCTTAGAAATACACTAAATCCATTTTAATAACTACTATTGATCTACAGAAACCATAATTGACCACTACGACAAGGAAATCAGTTGTAATGGATCACGAAACTACTCGTATCCACTTAATAAGAATCAATAGTCAACTTACAGTGGTGAGATAAAAGTAATCAGACGAACAACAAGAAACGTATTGTTTGATGGATTAAAAAGAAGTTAAATCAATGTAACATGATAAAGTAAATAAGATTTCTTATATGTCAATCAAAATTATGCAACTACATATTGGTGTATATGAGAATTTAAGAAAGTGTTACTAAATATATGGGAAAGGACTACTTATACTAAAACACTAAACAACTATAGTTCTATTGTTTGAACGCGCTTCTAAACCAATCTAATCAAATATTATTATAATTATTATCAGAATCGCAACAATGAGTCACAAATGAAACATAGTATCATTAGGGTGATTCGAAACCAAAACCGAACATATAACCACATGAATTACTCCTAAAATCAATCCATTCCTAGCCGAAACTGATCAGAAGACTCCATAACCATATTCGAACACTCATGCCTCAGAAATTCACTAAATCCATCTTAATAACTACTATTGATCTACAGAAACCATTATTGACCATTACGACAAGGAAATCAGTTGTAAAGGACTACGAAACCACTCGTATCCATTTAATAAGAATCAATAATCAACTTACAGTTGTGAAATAAAAGTAATCAAACGAATAACAAGAAACGTAATGTTTGATGGATTAAAAAGAAGTTAAATTAATGTAACATGATAACGTAAATAAGATTTCTTGTATGTCAATCAAAATTATGCAACTACATACTGGTGTATATGAGTATTTAAAAAAGCCTTACTAAATATATAGGAAAGGAACTACTTATACAAAAACACTAAACAACTATAGTTCTATTGTTTGAACGCGTTTCTAAACCAATCTAATCAAATATGATTATAATTATCATCAGAATCGTAACAATGAATCACAAATGGAACATAGTATCATTAGGGTGATTCAAAACCAAAACTGAATATATAACCACACGAATAACTCTTAAAATCATTTCATTCCTACCCGAAACTGATCAGAAGACCCCACAACCATCTTGGAACACTCATGCCTCAGAAATCCACTAAATCCATCTTAATAACAACTATTGATCTACAGAAACCATTATTGACCATTACGACAAGAAAACCAGTTGTAAAGGACCACGACACTACTCGTATCCACTTAGTAAGAATCAATAATCAACTTACAGTGGTTAAATAAAAGTAATCAGACGAACAACAAGTAACATAATGTTTGATGGATTAAAAAGAAGCTAAATTAATGAAACATGATAAAGTAAATAAGATTTCTTGTATGTCAACCAAAATTATGCAACTACATATTGGTGTATATGAGTATTTAAGAAAGTGTTACTAAATATATGGGAAAGGAACTACTTATATTAAAACACTAAACAACTATAGTTCTATTTTTTGAACGCGCTTCTAAACCAATCTAATCAAATATGATTATAATTATTATCAGAATTGCAACAACGAATCACAAATGGAACATAGTATCATTAGGCTGATTTGAAACCAAAACCAAACATATAACCACACGAATAACTCTTAAAATCAATCCATTCCTACCCGAAACTGATCAGAAGACTCTATAACCATCTTCGAACACTCCTGCCTCAGAAATCAACTAAATCCATTTTAATAACTACTATTGATCTACAGAAACCGTTATTGACCATTACGACAAGGAAATCAGTTGTAAAGGATCATGAAACTACTCGTATCCACTTAATAAGAATCAATAGTCAACTTACATGGTGAGATAAAAGTAATCAGACGAACAACAAGAAACATAATGTTTGATGGATTAAAAAGAAGCTAAATCAATGTAACATGATAAAGTAAATAAGATTTCTTGTATGTCAATCAAAATTATGCAACTACATATTGGTGTATATGAGTATTTAAGAAAGTGTTACTAAATATATAGGAAAGGAACTACTTATACTAAAACACTAAACAACTATAGTTCTATTGTTTGAACGCACTTCTAAACCAATCTAATTAAATATGATTATAATTATTATCAGAATCGCAACAATGAATCACAAAAGGAACATAGTATCATTAGGGTGATTCGAAACCAAAACCGAACATATAACCACACGAATAATCCTAAAATCAATCCATTCCTACCCGAAACTGATCAAAAGACTCCATAACTATCTTCAAACACTCTTGTCTCAGAAATCCACTAAATCCATCTTTATAACAACTGCTGATCTACAGAAACCATTATTGACCATTAAGACAAGGAAACTAGTTGTAAAGAACCACGAAACTACTCATATCCACTTAATATGAATCAAAAATCAAATTACAGAGGTGAAATAAAAGCAATTAGACGAACAACAAGAAACTTAATGTCTGATGGATCCCAACAAAGTTAAATCAATGTAACATGATAAAGTAAATAAGATTTTCTTGTACGTTAATCAAAATTATGCAACTATAGATTGGTGTATAAGAGTATTTAAGAAAGCATTACTAAATTCATGTGAAAAGGAACTAGTTATACTAAAACATTAAACAACTATAATTCTATTGTTTCAACGCACTTCTAAACCAATCTAATCAAATATGATTATAATTATCATTAGAATCGCAACAATGAATCACAAATGGAGCATACTATCATTAGTGTGATTTGAAACCAAAACCGAACATATAACCACACGAATAACTCCTAAAATCAGTCCATTCCTACCCGAAACTCATCAGAAGACTCCATAACCATCTTTGAACACTCGTGCCTCAGAAACCCACTAAATCCATCTTAATAACAACTGTTGATCTACATAAACCATTATTGACCATTAAGACAAGAAAACCAGCTGTAAAGAATCACGAAACTACTCATATCCACTTAATAGGATTCAATAATCAAATTACAGTGGTGAAATAAAAGTAATCAGACGAACAACAAGAAACGTAATATTTGATACATTAAAAAGAAGTTAAATCTATGTAACATGATAACATAAGCAAGATTTCTTGTATGTCAATCCAGATTATGCAGCTAAATATTAGTGTATATGAGTATTTAAGAAAGCGTTCCTAAATACATGGGAAAGGAGTTATACTAAAACACTAATTAACTATAGTTCTATTGTTTGAACCTGCTTCTAAACGAATCTAATCAAATATGATTATAATTATCATCAGAATCACAACAATAAATAACAAATGGAACATAGTATCATTAGGGTGATTCGAAACCAAAACCGAACGTATAACCACACGAATAACACCTAAAATCAATACATTCCTACTCGAAACTGATTAGAAGACTCTATAACCATCTTCAAACACTCCTGCCTTAGAAATCCACTAAATCCATCCTAATAACAACTATTGATCTACATAAACCATTATTGTCCTTTAAGACAAGGAAACCAGTTGTAAAGCACCATGAAACTACTCGTATCTTTTTAATAAGAATCAATAATCAAATTACAGTGGTAGAATGAAAGTAATTGGACGAACAACAAGAAACGTAATGTTTGATGGATCAAAATGAAGTTAAATCAATGTAACATGATAAAGAAATTAATATTTTCTTGTACGTTAATCAAAATTACGCAACTACCGATTGGTGTATAAGAGTATTTAAGAAAGCATTACTTAATACATGAGAAAGGAACTAGTTATACTAAAGCATTAAACAACTATAGTTCTATTGTTTCAACATACTTCTAAACCAAGTTTCATAATTTGGAGAATTACACTTTAGTCCCTCAAGTTTCATAATTTATAGTTTTTACCCTAAAGTTTGATTTCTATCATTTCATGACCCATTATGGCTCTTAATAATTTCTAAAAGTTTTACATGTTAAAAATGACCTATTTTAACCCAACTTTTCAGTATTTTAATTTGGAGAATTTAAAATACCTATAACTAGTTACCGGTTACGGTTAAACCGACAATTTAACTTCTTGTTTTGAAAATTGTAATTTTTAATCCATAAGACTTATGTATTGATTTTTAAACACTTCCAATAAAATTTTTAATCTGTTTTAAATGGGATTTTTGAGTGATTATAGCCAAAAGCTTTGGTTTGTAAGAAATCGTTTGTAAACTCGTTTTTACCCGAAACCGAACATTCCAAGTTGATTTTTCTTCAAACTTTTTACCAAATTACAACCTTGAGGTCTCTAAGTTACTGAAATTTCATTAATTCAATGATTTTATACTTGTTACACCATTTTCAGAATTTTTCTCCAAAATCTCCCTGTTTAGGCATATTTTGCTAATTAAATTCATAAAAATTACAATTTAACCCAATAAATCACCAAATTCGGTTTTTAACACTAAAATATATATTTTAGGGCCTGGAACTAATAAAATTTAATATTTGTTAAGTTTTACCTATATCTTCCAATTTTACCACTTTTCGGGTCCTAGTTTTACCTCATTTAAACCATTTTACCATACTTTTCATAATGTTTACCCCAAGTCACGAGTTTTACAGGTTTAATATCATCAAACTACGGAAACAAAACTTCAACTCATGGATTTATACATACAAGTCACCATTGATGCTTTTAGAGGGTGTTAATCACCTTTTACACATGTGTAATCGATATGTTTCAAGCATAATCATCACCAAACCATTATTTAACTTTTAGAACAGCTTCATAAGGACTTCATAAAATTTTTTAGAGCAGAAGTTTAGCATAGGTTGAGAGGCTTTTAAAAACAGGTGAGTTTTTGGTGCTAAACCCATGAAAAAGAGGGTTTTCAAGGTGAAATCGGGTGCACCAACCCTTGATTCGTGATTGTTCTTAGCATATACCTTTTTGTGGGGTCGAGAGTCCTTCAAAAATAGTAAGATAGTAGCAAGTTTCTGTTTTGAACAAGAAAGTAAGATTTTTAAGAGAAAAGTGAAGAAAAACACAAGATATAGGCTCATTCGGGTATAATGTTGCTTACACTTCAGGTGTTCCACGATTTTGAGATGATTTTGAGAGTTTGAAGGCTGTTGAATCTCGAGAGTAGGCTGAAACTTTCTGTTCTTGCAAAGACCTTGCTTGAAAACTCACCAAAACTCACTTTCTTGCTTGTTTTGTGCTTGGTCGATGTTTGGTTGGTGCTAGACTTTAGTTTTTCTTCCTTGGATGAAGAAGATTTGCAAAGAATTCTGATGGGAATGGCTGGAAATTTCAAGAGGGAGAGGGAGACAAGAGAGAAGTTGCATGTATGGGGAAGAGGAAGAGAAAGTGGAGTGTTGGGGTGTATTCAAGAGAATGGGGGATTGGTGGGTGAGGGTGGGCGGCTGATTTGGGTGGTTGGGGGGTTGTAATTTTGAATTTTAATTGTGTTTTATTAATTAAAGTAGATTAAGTGTAGTATAATTTTAGTAGGTAGTGTTATTTGGTAGTAGTTTCTTGTTTTTAGGTTTTTAAGTGTAAGAATTCATATATATAATTCAAGATTGGATTTTGATTTATTATTATCACCATGATTTATTTTACCTTGAAATTAAATTTTATCACCCTATTAATACTTTTCAAGGATTATCTAATAATTTTTAGACTAAGGCAAGGCATAAAGGTATCATCTAAGGCAATCAAGCATTAAATCAAATAATCATGTAAAAATGATAATAATAATAATACTGTGAATGAAATAATGTTAAATTAAATTTAGGGTTAGGGTTGGACCTAGGAGTTGGTTGTTACAGCAACAATAAAACACAAATGGAACATAGTATCATTAGGGTGATTCGAAACCAAAACCGAAAATATAACCACACGAATAACCCCTAAAACCAATCCATTCCTACTCGAAACTGATAAAAAGACTCCATAACCATCTTCGAACACACCTGCCTCAGAAATCGCCTAAATCCATCTTAATAACAACTGTTGATCTACAGAAACCATTATTGACCATTAAGACAGGGAAACCAGTTGTAAAGGATCATGAAACTACACGTATCCACTTAATAAGAATCAATAATCAAATTACAGTGGTGGAATGAAAGTAATTAGACGAACAACAAGAAACTTAATGTTTGATGGATCACAATGAAGTTAAATCAATATAACATGATAAAGTAAATAAGATTTTCTTGTACGTTAATCAAAATTATGCGACTACAGAATGGTGTATAAGAGTATTTAAGAAAGCATTACTAAATACATGGAAAAGAAACTAGTTATACTATAACATTAAACAACTATAATTCTATTGGATCAACGCACTTCTAAACCAATCTAATCAAATATGATAATAATTATTATCAGAATCACAACAATGAATCACAAATGGAACACAGTATCATTAGTGTGATTTGAAACCAAAACCGAACATATAACCACACGAATAACTCCTAAAATCAAGCCATTCCTACCCGAAACTGATCAGAAGACTACATAACTATCTTCGAACACTCCTACCTCAGAAATCCGCTAAATCAATCCTAATAACAACTGTTGATCTACAGAAACTATTATTGACCATTAAGACAAGGAAACCAGTTTTAGAGAACCATGAAACTACTCGTACCCACTTAATAAGAATCAATAATCAAATTACAGTAGTGGAATGAAAGTAATTAGACGAACAACAAGAAACTTAATATTTGATGGATCAAAATGAAATTAAATCAATGTAACATGATAAAGTAAATAAGATTTCTTGCACTTCAATTAAAATTATGCACCTATAGATTTGTGTATAAGAGTATTTAAGAAAGCATTACTAACTACATAGGAAAGGAACTAGTTATACTAAAACACTAAACAACTATAGTTCTATTGTTTCAACGCACTTATAAACCAATCTAATCAAATATGATTATAATTATTATCAGAATCGCAACAATGAATCACAAATGGAACATAGTATCATTAGTGTGATTTGAAACCAAAACCAAACATATACCACCCGAATAACTCCTAAAATCAATCCACTACTACCTGAAACTCATCAGAAGACTCCATAACCATCTTCGAATATTCTTGCCTCAAAAACCCACTAAATCCATCTTAATAACAACTATTGATCTACATAAACCATTATTGACCATTAAGAGAAGGAAATCAGTTGTAAAGAAGCACGAAACTACTCGTATCCACTTAATAAGAATCTATAATCAAATTACAGTGGTGAAATAAAAGTAATCAGACGAACAACAAGAAACGTAATGTTTGATGGATCAAAATGAAGTTAAATCAATGTAACATGATAAAGTACATAAGATTTTCTTGTACGTTAATCAAAATTATGCAACTACGGATTGGTGTATAAGAGTATTTAGAAAGGCTTTTGTAACACCCGGAAATTTTAAAATGAAGAAAAGCAAAGAAAAGCAAAATAACCCAAGTTGAGGGGTTAAAGTTGTACAATGGACAAATTTGATATTAATTTGTTCAAAAGGTGGTCATGGCTTCCCATGACCCCTATACTATTCTTTCCATCGGATTTCTAGAGAGAGAAAGCAGAGAATTCTCTTCGGTTTTAGAGAGAGGAAGAAGAAGAAGTCGAAATTCAGGTTAGCTTTCTGATTTTGGGGTGTTTTTGGCTAATTTTCAGCTTCGGGTATGTGCTTATGTGCTTGTATGTGTGTTTGGTTGTGTGTTTTGGTGTTTTTAGGTGTTTGAACTCATAAGCATTTGGGTTTGAAGGAAGTCTTACTCGAAAATTGCAAGAGGTGAGTTCTGGATCCCCGTTTTTAAATGTTTTAACTGATTTTGGGGCTGGAAATGCATGTTTTAATGTTTTTATAAATTTGGGTGTGTACCCGTATGTATATGTGTGTGCCCTGTTGTGGGTGGGTGTATGTTCGGGATGATTTATGATTATGTGCATGTTTTATGCTTGTTTGATGCTTAGTATGCTAGAAACTAGGCTAGAACAGCTTAGATTGATGTTTTTAGGTCTGAAAATGGAGTTAGTTAGAAAGTAGTTGGCCATGCGCCTAAGTGCCCATGCGCCTGAGATCATTTGCCCAAACAGTACCCAAACGCGCAAGGTTCATGCGCACAAATAGTGGCCATGCGCCTAGGATTATGCCTAGGAGCCTAAGTGTGCCCGTACGCCCAACTGCTAAAACGTCTAAGTGTCCAAGCACCTAAACCAGGCTCATGCGCCTGCATAGTACCCATGCGCCTAGAAAGTTGTCCAGGCGCCTAAGTGTTGGCCATGTGCCCAAATAGTGCCCATGCTCCTGAGTCGCACATGCGCCTAAGTATTCATGCGCCCGCATAGTGACCAAACGCCTGCATAGTGCTCATGCACCTAAAGACTTAGAAAATTTTATGAAATTTTCGGGAACAAAGGACTTTTAGGCTATGACTTGGGATGTTTTCGGGGTTGATATGTGATGATTATAGACTTGTTTTCTTTATGTTCCTTAGTATGTATTATTCCGTGGCTTTACGTGGTGTGATTATGTTAATGAACGTAAAGTATTACATAATGAAAGTGGAAGTTAATGTTAATGAAAAGTGGAACGTAAAGAATGAAAGAAGAGTCTTGCAATCAAACGTAAGGAGGTTCACACCCAATGAAGGGTGTTAGCTCAACTATATGCTGTTTAGCTAACCCAGAAGGATGCACACGGGGTTCTAATCCTTGTGATTGACCAAACGTATGGGACCCTTGTCGCTTGCCCCATGTACTGGGGTCAGCTTCGTGCACAATGTTAGGAGTTTATTTATAGACTTTAGGCCCAGTAACCAGCTTCGTGCACAATGTTCGGGGTATAGCACATGGCATTGGTCTGGATGAAAGTGAAAGATAATAATGAAAGAACGAATAACGTACGATAATGAATGATGATGAAAGATAATAATAAATATTATCTGTATGTACGTATGATGTATGATCGCGAATGAAAGTAAAGAAAGGTTTTCTAAATGAAAGTAAAGTATTTCTATTATGAAACTAGAACTCACTCAGTAACGCTGAATTTTATGCATTTTCAGTTGGCAGGTAATGGTTGCTGAGGATGGCACGGGGTGAAGCTACTTGGCAAAGATTTTGACTGGCATCCACTTTGTGTAACAATGATGTTTTGTGTAGTGACGAAACCAAACGATGATTTGTAATGTAATGATGTTGTAAACAGTAATTATTAATATATCAAATGTTTTCGTTAAATTTTTCCGCTACAAATGTTAAATAGATTTTATGTGATTTTGAAATAGTATGTGCGATGATCGTCCAACCGTGAGGGTCCCAGGAACGGGTCCTTACTAGTTGGTATCAGAGCCAAAGTTTAAGAGCAATGAGTAAATATTTTCCAATAAACCTAAACTTAAACTGAGAATGGGACAAATGGAAGGATGCTAGCCCAAGTAGCTGCGTGCCATCAGGTATTTTCTTTAATGTTAACCGGTATTATGTGCGCATGTTATCTGATTTATGTGCGTTTAGTAGATTTGAATACTAAGGTAGTCAGGATAGGAAATGCTTGGGGTATGAAGAGTAAAGCAAGTGGCTAATCACATCTGGCCACTGTAATTAGGGACTTACTATACTTGACATAAACTGAGCTAGTACCTTGAATGACCGTGTTGGTGTTTGAATCTTATAGTGTGTTTAGAGGATGGCTGGTGGTAGATCTTCGAAGGCTTCTAGAGGTGGAGGTTGTGGTGGACGTGGTGCCGGACCGTATGCCACAAGAGGTGGTTCTAAGGCTGCAAAAAGGGCACCTGAAGAGCCCGAGACTCATCACCAGGAAGGTGGTGATGAGAGTGCTAATCTGAGGGCCTCGGTGAAAGAGGCTGTTGTTGAAGAAGTTCACCAGGTCATGTAGACGATCCTGCCGTCTGTGGTGGTCGAAGTGATTAGAGCCGTAAGGGAGGACGAGAAGAAGGAGAAAGAGAAGACCGCGGGAGAAGCGGGGCAGTGGGAGACTGAGATGGTTGTCCCGAGTGATGAGGAGGAGGAAGAAGCGGTGCCAGGGACAGCTCGGGGCTGTACTTATGGGGCATTCCAAAGATGCAAGCCCCCGACTTTTGATGGCAATGGCAACGCTGCTGCTGCTCATCGATGGGTGAGAGAGATGGAAGCTGTGCTTGATATCAGTGAGTGTAGGGATGACCAAAAGGTTAAGTTTGCTACCCACTCATTTATGGACTCGGCTTTACGCTGGTAGGACAATATTGTCCAGGCCGAGGGTAGCAGGGCGATTGGAAGAATGAATTGGGATGAACTGAAAAAGCTGGTGATTAAGGAGTTCTGTCCTCACAGGGAACTTGATAAGCTTGAGAGAGAGTTTCTACAGCTGGAGGCGGGAACCATGACGCACCAACAATACACCACTAAGTTTAACGAGATGGCGTGACCGGTGCCAGATCAGGTGACACCTGTGTCACGAAAGATAAAGAGGTACATCCAAGGTTTGCCGGCGGATATTTGCAGGCAAATGATCGCCGCTCGGCCAAGCACGTTTAGGTCGGTGGTCGATCTGGCGGGAAGGTTGTACGATGAATGGGAGGTGGCTGTGGTTGAAGTGAGTAAGAAAAGTGGCGGTGGTGACCGGAACTGGAACGGGAAGCGGTTTGGACGTGGTGGTGTCGCTCCAAACAACAAGGTTGCAAGGGTGGATGACCGGCGTGTAGCCACACCCGGGGCAGGAACAAGGAAATATGGTAAATGTGGAAGGGAACTTACGGGGGAGTGCAGGTGGGGATCGAACGTCTGCTTCAAGTGTGGGAAGCCTGGTCACATAGCAAAGAATTATGGGGTGATGAGGTGTTTTAACTGTGGCGGAGAGGGTCACCTGAGTAGGGACTGCAAGAAGCCGAGGGCGGAGAGTTCTGGAGCAAGGAAGACGACCAGAACTGAAGGGCAAAAGACGAGCGCCAGAGCTTTTACGATGACCTGGGAGGAGGCTAGGACGGACCCCGATGTTGTGTCAAGTACGTTTCTAGTAAACCAAACTCTTGCTTCTGTGTTATTTGATTCTGGTGCTAGTAGGAGTTTTCTTTATGCTATTTTTTGTGCTAATTTGCCCGTTAGAAGTAGAAGTATTGAGGAGCCCTTCGATGTAGAAACTGCCATAGGTAAGTCTACCAGGATCTCTGATCTGATAAAAGGCTGTGACATAGAACTAGAAGGTCATAGGTTTCCTGTTAGACTGTTTGTGATGACCTTAGGCGGGTTTGATGTAGTCCTAGGGATGGACTGGTTAGCAGCCTATGAAGCAAATATCGTGTGTCGCATGAAGATGATCCGACTGACAGCGCCTGACGGGAGTTCGGTGACGGTCTTCGGTGATCGAGTTACTACGATTCCCAAGGTAATTTCGATGGTGGTGGCGGAGAAGCGCATGAGACGTGGATGTAGTGCCTACCTGGCATATGTGAAGGATGTGGACACGTCAACACCACAATTGTCCGATGTACCGGGTGTGTGTGATTTTCCCGATGTGTTTCCAGAAGATTTACAAGGAGTGCCACCGGACCATGAGATCGAGTTCCAGATTGATTTGATACCCAGTGCTCAGCCTATCGCTAAGACACCGTATCGATTGGCTCCAACAGAGATGAAGGAACTGATGGTTCAATTGTAAGAACTGTTGGATAAAGGGTTCATTTGACCGAGTATCTCACCCTGGGGTGCTCCGGTCATGTTTGTAAAGAAGAAGGACGGTAGCATGAGGATGTGCATCGACTATCGTGAGTTGAACAAGTTGACGGTGAAGAACCAATATCCTTTACCCAGAATCGACGACTTGTTTGATCACCTCCAAGGTGCCAGTTGGTTCTCGAGGATAGATCTTCGATCTGGTTATCATCAGCTGAAGGTGAAGGAGCAGGAAATTCCTAAAACAGCTTTTCGCACGCGTTACGGACACTACGAGTTTCTCGTTATGTATTTTGGTTTAACCAACGCGCCAGCTGCTTTTATGGATTTGATGAATCGAGTGTGTCAGCCGATGTTCGATAAATCGGTGATTGTGTTTATCGATGATATCCTGATTTATTCAAGGAGCGAGGAGGAGCATGCCGGTCACATTCGGGAAGTATTGGAGACGCTTAGAAAGGAGAAATTGTATGCCAAGTTCTCCAAGTGCGCCAACTGGTTGCGCGAATTTCAGTTTTTGGGTCATGTGATAAATTCTAAAGGAATCATGGTCGACCCAGCAAAGGTAGAAGCTGTAATGCAATGGAAGTCTCCAAAGACGCCATCCGAGATTCGTAGTTTCTTGGGATTGGCGGGCTATTAGAGAAGATTCATCCAAGACTTCTCGAAGATAGCTTCTCCGTTGACTAAGTTGACCCGTAAGGACGTGAAGTTTGTATGGGGTCAAGAGCAAGAAAAAGCTTTTGAGCTAAAGGCGAGGTTGACGCAAGCTCCAGTTTTGTCATTACCCGAAGGAAGCGAAGATTTGGTGGTTTATTCAAATGCTTCTTATTTGGGGTTGGGTTGCGTGTTGATGCAGCGAGGGAAGGTTATAGCTTACGCATCCCGGCAGCTGAAAGTTCATGAGGTTCATTACCCTACTCATGACTTGGAGTTAGCAGCTATGGTCTTCGCATTGAAGATTTGGAGGCACTACTTATATGGGACGAAGTGCACTATCTTCACCGACCATAAGAGTTTGAAATACTTCTTCGAGCAGAAAGATCTAAATATGAGGCAGAGGCGATGGTTGGAGCTCATTATGGATTATGATTGCGAGATCCATTACCATCCAGGCAAAGCCAACGTAGTGGCGGATGCCCTTAGCCGAAAGGAGAGACCTGAACCGATTTGGGTGAAGGCTTACTAATTGGTTATGACCTCTGATGTTATGAAGCAGGTCAAGTAGTTTCAAGACGAGGCATTGAAAGAAGATAGCCTTAACTCCCAAAAGGATGAGAGGTCTAGTCACGGAATTAGGTGAAAACACTCTCGGTGTTAGAACCCGATTTGGGCGAATGTGGATTCCTCGTTATGGAGATTTACGTGGGAAGATCATGGATGAAGCTCATAAGACTCGATACTCCATTCATCTCAGTGCTACGAAAATGTATCATGACATGAAGAAAGATTATTGGTGGCCGGGTATGAAGCGCGACGTGACGGAGTACGTGAGTAAGTGCCTTACTTGCCTACAAGTGAAGGCGGAGCATCAGAAGCCATACGGAAAGATCCAACCTTTGGATATACCCGAGTGGAAGTGGGAGCATATCACCATGGATTTTATTACGAAGCTGCCGTGAACGACAAGGGGGTATGATGCCATATGGGTGATAGTCGACCGTCTGGCGAAGAGCACTCATTTCTTACCGATCCGTGAAAAGTATTCATCCAAGAGGTTAGCGGATCTGTTCATCAAGGAGATTGTGACTAGTCATGGGGTACCGGTGTCTATTGTGTCTGACCGTGACACCCGGTTTACATCCAAGTTCTGGAAGAGATTCCACGATGCGATGGGGACGAGGTTGCATATCAGTACGGCTTATCATCCTCAAACGGATGGTCAATCGGAAAGAACTATTCAGACGCTTGAGGATATGCTTCGGGCATGTTTCATTGACTTTGGAGGAAGTTGGGACGAACACTTACCGTTAGCTGAATTCTCATACAACAACAGTTATCATGCCAGCCTTGGTATGCCACCCTATGAGATGCTATACGGTAGAAGGCGTAGGACACCCGTATGTTGGGGTGACATCGGTCAGAAGGAGTTAGGAAGCATTGAGGTGATCGAGGCTACGACTGAGAAACTGGAAAAGATTAAAGCCTATAAGAAGGCAGCCAAAGAAAGGCAGAAGTCGTATGCCGATTAGAGACGTAGACCGATTGAGTTCAAGGTGGGTGATGGAGGTATGTTGAAGGTTTCACCTTGGAAGGGTATCATTCAGTTTAGAAAGCGGGGCAAGTTGAGTCCGAAGTACATAGGGCCTTTCCGAATCATTGCTCGAGTAGGAGAGGTGGCCTATAGATTGGAGTTGCCCGATGAGTTAACTGGAATTCACCCGACATTCCATGTATCTCATCTGAGGAAGTGCTTAGCTAATGAGGATATGGTGGTACCACTGGAGGACATTGAGGTTGACGAACAGCTCAATTATGTGGAGCAAACAGTGGCTATCATTGACAGTAAAGAGAAGAGACTAAGGAATAAAGTGGTTCCCTTGGTGCGAGTACAGTAGAAACATAGAAAAGGATTCGAGTCTACATGGGAACCTGAGGAGGAGATGAGACAGCATTATCCTCAGCTGTTCGAGGAGTGACAAGCTTCGGGGAAGAAACCTATATAAGAGGGGTGGACTTGTAACACCCGAAAATTTTAAAATGAAGAAAAGAAAAGAAAAGCAAAATAACCCAAGTTGAGTGGTTAAAGTTGTACAATGGACAAAGTTTGATATTAATTTGTTCAAAAGGTGGTCATGGCTGCCCATGACCCCTGTACTACTCTTTCCATTGGATTTCTAGAGAGAGAAAGCAGAGAATTCTTTTCGGTTTTAGAGAGAGGAAGAAGAAGAAGTCGAAATTCAGTTAGTTTTCTGATTTTGGGGTGTTTTTGGCTGATTTTCAGCTTCGGATATGTGCTTATGTGCTTGTATGTGTGTTCGGTTGTGTGTTTTGGTGTTTTTAGGTGTTTGAACTCATAAGCATTCGGGTTTGAAGGAAGTCTTACTCGAAAGTTGCAAGAAGTGAGTTCTAGATCCCTGTTTGTAAATGTTTTAACTGATTTTGGGGCTGGAAATGCATGTTTTAATGTTTTTATAAAATTGGGTGTGTACCCGTATGTATATGTGTGTGCCCTGTTGTGGGTGGGTGTATGTTTGGGATGATTTATGATTATGTGCATGTTTTATGCTTGTTTGATGCTTGGTATGCTAGAAACTATGCTAGAACAGCTTAGCTTGATGTTTTTTGGTCTGAAAATGGAGTTAGTTAGAAAGTAGTTGGCCATGCGCCTAAGTGCCCATGCGCCTGATATCATGCTCCCAAACAGTACCCAAACGCCCAAGGTTCATGCGCACAAATAGTGCCCATGCGCCTAGGATTATGCCTAGGAGCCTAAGTGTGTCCTTATGCCCAACTGCTAAAACGCCTAAGTGTTCATGCGCCTAAACCAGGCTCATGCGCCTGCATAGTACCCATGCGCCTAGAAAGTTGTCTAGGCGCCTAAGTGTTGGCCATGCACCCAAATAGTGCCCATGCACCTGAGTCGCCCATGCGCCTAAGTATTCATGCGCCCGCATAGTGCCTAAGCGCCTGCATAGTGCTCATGCACCTAAAGACTTGGAAAATTTTATGAAATTTTCGGGAAAGAAGGACTTTTAGGCTATGACTTGGGATGTTTCCAGGGTTGATATGTGATGATTATATGATGCTTTTATGCATGTTTATGGCTTGTTTTGTTTATGTTCCTTAGTATGTATTATTCCGTGGCTTTACGTGGTGTGATTATCTTAATGAACGTAAAGTATTACATAATGAAAGCAGAAGTTAATGTTAATGAAAAGTGGAACGTAAAGAATGAAAGAAGAGTCTTGCAAGCAAACGTAAGGAGGTTCATACCCAATGGAGGGTGTTAGCTCAACTGTGTGCAGTTTAGCTAACCCAGAAGGATGCACATGGGGGTCTAATCCTTGTGATTGACCAAACGTATGGGACCCTTGTCACTTGCCCAAGGTACTGGAGTCAGCTTCTTGCGCAATGTTAGGAGTCTATTTATAGACTTCAGGCCCAGTAGCCAGCTACGTGCACAATGTTCGGGGTATAGCACATGGCATTGGTCCGGATGAAAGTGAAATATAATGATGAAAGAACGAATGACGTACGATAATGAATGATGATGAAAGATAATAATAAATATTATCTGTATGTACGTATGATGTATGATCGCGAATGAAAGTAAAGAAAGGTTTTCTAAACGAAAGTAAAGTATTTCTATTATGAAACTTGAACTCACTCAGTAACGCTGAATTTTATGCATTTTCAGTTGGCAGGTAATGGTTGCTGAGGATGGCACGGGGTGAAGCTACTTGTCAAAGATTTTGACTGGCATCCATTTTGTGTAACAATGATGTTTTGTGTAGTGACGAAACCAAACGATGATTTGTAATGTAATGATCTTGTAAACAGTAATTATTAATATATGAAATGTTTTCGTTAAATTTTTCCGCTACAAATGTTAAATAGATTTTATGTGATTTGGAAATAGTATGTGCGATGATCGTCCAACCGTGAGTGTCCCGGGAACGGGTCCTTACAGCATTGCTAAATATATGGGAAAGGAACTAGTTATACTAAAATATTAAACAACTATAATTCTATTGTTTCAAAGCACTTCTAAACTAATCTAATCAAATATGATTATAATTATCATCAGAATCACAACAATTAATCACAAATGGAACATAGTATCATTAGCGTGATTCGAAACCAAAACCGAACATATAACCACACGAATAACCCCTAAAATCAATCCATTCCTAGTCGAAACTGATCAGAAGACTCCATAACCATATTCGAACACTCCTACCTCAAAAATCCACTAAATCAATCCTAATAACAACTGTAGATCTACAGAAACCATTATTGACCATTAAGACAAGGAATCCAGTTGTAAAGAACCACTAAACTACTCGTATCCACTTAATAAGAATCAATAATCAAATTATAGTGGTGAAATAAAAGTAATTAGACGAACAGCAAGAAACGTAATATTTGATGGATTAAAAAAAGATAAATCAATGTAACATGATAACGTAAATAAAATTTCTTGTATGTTAATCAAAATTATGCAACTACATATTGGTGTATATGAATATTTAAAATAGTGTTACTAAATACATGGGAAGGGAACTAGTTATACTAAAACGATAAACAACTATAATTTTATTGTTTGAACGCGCTTCTAAACCAAACTAATCAAATATGATTATAATTATTATCAGAATCGAAACAATGAATCAAGAATGGAACATAGTATCATTAGGGTGATTCGAAACCAAAACCGAACATATAACCACACGAATAATCCCTAAAATCAATCCATTCCTGCCCGAAACTGATCAGAAGACTCCATAACCATCTTCGAACACTCGTGCCTCAGAAATCCACTAAATTAATCCTAATAACAACTGTTAATCTACAGAAACCATTATTGACCATTAAGACATGGGAACCAGTTGTAAAGGACCATGAAACAACACGTATCCACTTAATAAGAATCAATAATCAAATTACAGTAGTGGAATGAAAGTAATTAGACGAACAACAAGAAACTTAATGCTTGATGGATCAAAATGAAGTTAAATCAATGTAACATGATAAAGTAAATAAGATTTCTTGTACGTCAATTAAAATTATGCAACTATAGATTGGTGTATAAGAGTATTTAAGAAGGCATTACTAACTACATAGGAAAGGAACTTTTTATACTAAAACACTAAACAACTATAGTTCTATTGTTTCAATGCCCTTCTAAACCAATCTAATCAAATATCATTATAATTTTCATCAGAATCGCAACAATGAATCACAAATGGAACATAGTATCATTAGTGTGATTTGAAACCAAAATCGAACATATAACCATCCGAATAACTCCTAAAATCAATCCACTCCTACCTGAAACTCATCAGAAGACTCCATAACCATCTTCGAACACTCTTGCCTTAGAATTCCACTATATCCATCTTAATAACAACTGTTTATCTATAGAAACCATTATTGAATATTAAGACAAGGAAACCAGTTGTAAAGAACCATGAAAATACTCATATCCACTTAATAAGAATTAATAATCAAATTACAGTGGCGGAATGAAGGTAACTAGAGGAACAACAAGAAACGTAATGTTTGATGGATCAAAATAAAGTTAAATCAACGTAACATGATAAAGTAAATAAGATTGTCTTGTATGTTAATCAAAATTATGCAACTTAAGATTGGTGTATAAGAGTATTTAAGAAAGCATTACTAAATACATGGAAAAGAAACTAGTTATACTAAAACATTAAACAACTATAGTTCTATTGTTTCAACGCACTTCTAATACATTCTATTCAAATATGATTATAATTATCATCAGAATCGCAACAATGAATCATAAATGGAACATAGTGTCCTAGGGTGATTGAAACCAAAACCGAAATATAACCACACGAATAACCCCTAAAATCAATCCATTCCTAACCGAAACTGATCAGAAGACTCCATAACCATCTTCGAACACTACTGCCTCAGAAATCCACTAAATCAATCCTAATAACAACTGTTGATCTACAGAAACCATTATTGACCATTAAGAGAACGAAACCAGTTGTGAAGAACCACGAAACTACTCGTATCCACTTAATAAGGATCAATAATCAAATTACAGTGATGAAATAAAAGTAATCGGACGAACAACAAGAAACGTAATGTTTGATGGATTAAAAAGAGATAAATCAATGTAACATGATAACGTAAATAAGATTTCTTGTACGTCAATCAAAATTATGCAATTACATATTGGTGTATATGAATATTTAAGATAGCGTTACTAAATAAATGGGAAAGGAACTAGTTATACTAAAACACTAAACAACTATAATTTTATTGTTTGAACGCGCTTCTAAACCAATCTAATCAAATATGATTATAATTATCATCAGAATCGAAACAATGAATCACGAATGGAACATAGTATCATTAGGGTGATTCGGAACCAAAACCAAACATATAACCACACGAATAACCCCTATAATCAATCCATTCCTACCCGAAACTGATCAGAAGACTCCATAACAATCTTCGAACACTCCTGCCTCAGAAATCCACTAAATCAATCCTAATAACAACTGTTGATCTACAAAAACCATTATTAACCATTAAGACAAGGAAACTTGTTGTAAAGGACCATGAAACAACACGTATCCACTTAATAAGAATTAATAATCAAATTACAGTAGTGGAATGAAAGTAATTAGATGAACAAAAAGAAACTTAATGTTTGATGGATCCAAATGAAGTTAAATCAATGTAACATGATAAAGTAAATAAGATTTCTTGTACGTCAATTAAAATTATGCAACCATAGATTGGTGTATAAGAGTATTTAAGAAAGCATTACTAACAACATAGGAAAGGAACTACTTATACTAAAACACTAAACAACAATAGTTCTATTGTTTCAACGCGCTTCTAAACCAATCTAATCAAATATGATTATCATTATCATCAGAATCGCAACAATGAATCACAAATGAAACATAGTATCATTAGTGTGATTTGAACGCAAAACCAAACATATAACCACCCAAATAACTCCTAAAATCAATCCACTCCTACCTGAAACTCATCAGAAGACTCCATAACCATCTTCGAACACTCCTATCTTAGAAATCCATAAATCCATCTTAATAACAACTATTTATCTACATAAACCATTATTGACCATTAAGACAAGGAAACCAGTTGTAAAGAACCACGAAACTATTCGTATCCACTTAATAAGAATCAATAATCAAATTACAGTGATGAAATAAAAGTAATCAGACGAACAACAAGAAGCGTAATGTTTGATGGATTAAAAAGAAGTTAAATCAATGTAACATGATAAAGTAAATAAGATTTCTTGTATGTCAATCAAAATTATGCAACTACATATTGGTGTATATGAGTATTTAAGAAAGCGTTACTAAATACATGGGAAAGGAGCTAGTTATAATAAAACACTAAACAGCTATAGTTCTATTGTTTAAAGGCGCTTCTAAACCAATCTAATAAAATATGATTATAATTATCATTAGAAACGCAACAATGAATCACAAATGGAACATAGTATCAAAAGTGTGATTTGAAACCAAAACCGAACATATAACTACCTTAATAACTCGTAAAATCAATCCACTCTTACCTGAAACTCATCAGAAGACTTCATAACCATCTTCGAACACTCTTGCCTTAGAATTCCACTATTTCCATCTTTATAACAACTGTTTATCTATAGAAACCAATATTGACCATTAAGACAAGGAAACTAGTTGTAAAGGACCATGAAAATACTCGTATCCGCTTAATAAGAATTAATAATCAAATTACAGTAGTGGAATGAAAGTAATTAGACGAACAACAAGAAACTTAATGTTTGATGGATCAAAATGAAGTTAAATCAATGTAACTTGATAAAGTAAATAAGATTTCTTGTACGTCAATTAAAATTATGCAACTATAGATTGGTGTATAAGAGTATTTAAGAAAGCATTACTAACTACATAGTAAAGGAACTAGTTATACTAAAACAATAAACAATTATAGTTCTATTGTTTCAACACACTTCTAAACCAATCTAATCAAATATGATTATAATTATCATCAGAATAGTAACAATGAATCACAAATGTAACATAGTATCATTAGTGTGATTTGAAACCAAAACCGAACATATAACCACACGAATAACTCCTAAAATCAATTCATTCCTACCCGAAACTGATAAGAAGACTCCATAACCATCTTCGAACACTCCTGCCTTAGAAACCCAATAAATCCACCTTAATAACAACTATTTATCTATAGAAACCACTATTGACCATTAAGACAACGAAACCAGTTGTAAAGAACCACGAAACTACTCGTATCCACTTAATATGAATCAATAATCAAATTACAGAGGTGAAATAAAAGTAATCAGATGAACAACAAGAAACGTAATGTTTGATGGATTAAAAAGAAGTTAAATCAATGTTACATGATAACGTAAATAAGATTTCTTGTATGTCAATCAAAATTATGCAACTATAGATTGGGGTATCTGAGTATTTAATAAAGCATTAGTAAATACATGGGTAAGGAACTAGTAATACTAAAACACTAAACAACTATAGTTCTATTGTTTGAACGCGCTTCTAAACCAATCTAACCAAATATGATTATAATTATCATCAGAATCGCAACAATGAATCACAAATGAAACTTAATATCATTTGTGTGATTTGAAAGCAAAACCGAACATATAACCACATGAATAACTCCTAAAATCAATCCATTCCTACCAGAAACTGATAAGAAGACTCCACAACCATCTTCGAACACTCCTGGCTTAGAAACCCACAAAATCCATCTTAATAACAACTATTTATCTACATAAACCATTATTGACCATTAAGACAAGGAAACCAGTTGTAAAGAACCACGAAACTACTGGTATCCACTTAATAAGAATCAATAATCAAATTACAGTGGTGAAATAAAAGTAATCAGACGAACAACAAGAAACGTAATGTTTGATGGATTAAAAAGAAGTTAAATCAATGTAACATGATAACGTAAATAAGATTTCTTGTATGTCAATCAAAATTATGCAACTACATATTGGTGTATATGAGTATTTAAGAAAGCGTTACTAAATACATGGGAAAGAAACTAGTTATAATAAAACACTAAACAACTATAGTTCTATTGTTTGAACGCGCTTCTAAACCAATCAAATCAAATATGATTATAATTATCATCAGAATCACAATAATAAATCACAAATGGAATATAGTATCATTAGTTGGATTTGAAACCAAAACCAAACATATAACCGCCCGAATAACTCCTAAAATCAATCCATTCCAACACAAAACTGATAAGAAGACTCCATAACCATCTTCGAACACTCCTTCCATAGAAATCCATTAAATCCATCCTAATATCAACTGTTGATCTACAGAAACCATTATTGACCATTAATACAAGGAAACCAGTTGTAAATGACCATAAAACTACTCGTATCCACTTAATAAGAATCAATAATCAAATTATAGTGGTGGAATGAAGGTAATTAGTTGAACAACAAGAAACGTAATGTTTGATTGATCAAAATTAAGTTAAATCAATGTAGCATGATAAAGTAAATAAGATTTTCTTGTACGTTAATCAAAATTATGCAACTACAGATTGGTGTATAAGAGTATTTAAGAAAGCATTACTAAATACATGGGAAAGGAAATAGTTATACTAAAACATTAAACAACTATAATTCTATTGTTTCAACGCACTTCTAAACCAATCTAATCAAATATGATTATAATTATTATCAGAATCGTATTAATGAATCACAAATGGAACATAGTATCATTAGTGTGATTTGAAACCAAAACCGAACGTATAACCACACGAACAACTCCTAAAATCAATCCATTCCTACCCGAAACTGTTTAGAAGACTCCATAACCATCTTCGAAAACTCCTGCCCCAGAAACCCACTAAATCCATCTTAATAACAACTGTTGATCTACATAAACCATTATTGACCATTAAAACAAGGAAACCAGTTGTAAAGGACCGCGAAACTACTCGTATCCACTTAATAAGAATCAATAATCTAATTACAGTGGTGAAATAAAAGTAATTAGACGAACAATAAGAAACGTAATGTTTGATGGATTAAAAAGAATTTAAATCAATGTAACATGATAACGTAAATAAGATTTCTTGTATCTTAATTAAAATTATGCAACTACATATTGGTGTATATGAGTATTTAAGAAAGCGTTACTAAATACATGGGAAAGAAACTAGTTATACTAAAACACTAAACAACTATAGTTCTATTGTTTGAACGCGCTTCTAAACCAATCTAACCAAATTTGATTATAATTATCATTAGAATCACAACAATGAATCACAAATTAAACATAGTATCATTAGTGTGATTTGAAACCAAAACCGAACATATAAACACACGAATAACTCCTAAAATCAATCAATTCCAACCCGAAACTAATAAAAAGACTCTATAACCATCTTTGAACAGTCCTTCCTCAGAAATCCACTAAATCCATCCTAATAACAACTGTTAATATGAAAAAAGCATTACTGACCATTAAGACAAGGAAACCAGTTGTAAAGGACCATGAAACTGCGCATATCCACTTAATAAGAATCAATAATCAAATTACAGTGGTGGAATGAAGGTAATTAGATGAACAACAATAAACGTAATGTTTGATGGATTAAAAAGAAGATAAATCAATGTAACATGATAACGTAAATAAGATTTGTTGTATGTCAATGAAAATTATGCAACTACATATTGGTGTATATGAGTATTTAAGAAAGCGTTACTAAATGCATGGGAAAGGAACTAGTTATACTAAAACATTAAACAACTATAATTCTATTGTTTCAACGCACTTCTAAACCAATATAGTCAAATATGATTATAATTATCGTAAGAATCTCATTAATAAATCACAAATGGAACATAGTATCATTAGTGTGATTTGAAACCAAAACCGATCATATAGCCACACGAATAACTCCTAAAATCAATCCATTCCTACCCGAAACCGGTTAGAAGACTCCATAACCATCTTCGAACACTCGTGCCTCAGAAACCCACTAAATCCATCATAATAACAACTGTTGATCTACATAAACCATTATTGACCATTAAAACAAGGAAACCAGTTGTAAAGGACCGCAAAACTACTCGTATCCACTTAATAAGAATCAATAATCTAATTACAGTGGTGAAATAAAAGTAATTAGACGAACAATAAGAAACGTAATGTTTGATGGATTAAAAAGAAGTTAAATCAATGTAACATGATAACGTAAATAAGATTTCTTGTATGTCAATCAAAATTATGCAACTACATATTGGTGTATATGAGTATTTAGGTGTAACACCCGGAAATTTTAAAAGAAGAGAAAAAGTGAAGAAAAAGAAAGAAAAGCAAACTAACCTAAGTTGAGGGGTTAAATGGTACAAGGGATATAGTTTTATATTAATATGTTTAAAAAGGTGGATATGGCCGCGCATGACCCGTGTACCATCTTCCATCGGATTTTCTAGAGAGAGAAGAAAGCAGAATTCTCTCAGTTCTAGAGAGAAGAAGAAGAAGAGGCTGAATTCAGGTTAGTTTTCGGATTTTGGATTGTTCTTGGCTGATTTTCAGCCTTCGGGTATGTGCTTATGTGTTTGTGTGCGCTCGGTTGTGTGTTTTTGGTGTTTTTAGGTGTTTGAGCTCATAAGCATTCGGGTTCGAAGGAAGTCTTACTTGGAAGTTGCAAGAGGTGAGTTCTAGATCCCTGTTTTTTTTTAAATGTTTTAACTTGTTTTGGTGCTTGAAATACTTGATAAAACGTTTTTATGAATGTTGGGTGTGTACCCGTATGCATATGTGTGTGCCCTGTTGTGGCTGGGTGCATGTTCGGGATGATTTATGATTATGTTCATGATTTTATGCTTGTTTGATGCTTAGTATGTTAGAAACTAGGCTAGAACTGGTTATAATGGTGATTTGGGGTCTGACAATGAAGTTAGTTAGAAAACAATTGGCCATGCGCCTAAGTGTTCATGCGCCTAAGATCATGCGCCCAAACAGTACCCAAACGCCCAAGGTTCATGCACACAAATAGTGCCCATGCACCTAGAATATTGCCCAGACGCCTAAGTGCCCATGTGCCTAAATCAGGTTCATGCGCCTGCATAGTATCCATGCGCCGCATAGTATCCATGCGCCCAGAAATGTGCCCATGCGCCTAAGTAAGGCTCATGCGCCCAAATAGTGCCTATGCGCCTGTGTCGCCCATGCGCCTAAGTATTCATGCGCCCGCATAGTGCTCAAGTGCCTACATAGTGCTCATGCGCCTAATGCCTTAGAAAATTTTCTGGAATTTTCAGGAAAGAGGGACTTTTAGGCTATGACTTGGGATGTTTTCGGGGATGATATGTGATGATTATATGATGATGTTATGTATGTTTAAGGCCTGTTTTCTTTATGTTCCTTATTATGTATTATTCCGTGGCTTTACATGGTGTGAGTATGATAATGAACGTAAAGTATTATCTTAACGAAGCGAAAGATCTAAGATAATGAAAGTGGAACATAATGAATGAACGAATGAAAGTCTTGCAAGCAAAATGTAAAGAGGTTCATAACTCCTTCAGAGTTGTTAGCTCAACTGCCCCATGAGGGTTCACACACAGGGGAATCAGTCTTGGTTACTGTTCCATACGTGCGAAACGGGGTCCTTGTCGTTAAACCCTAGATTAGTTGGCTTCATGCCCAAAAGGGGGGTTTAGTATATGACAGGACCTAGACAGAAGTGAAAGATAATGTAACGTGCGAAATGTACGAAACGTGCGATATGATCGAAATGAACGATGACGGAAGATAATAAATATTACCTTGATGTAAGTATGATGTGTGCTCACGTGCGAAAGTATGAAAATGTTTTAACGAATGGCAGGTAATATAAATGTTTTTATAAAACTAGAACTCACTCAGCAACGCTGACTTTTATGCATTTTCAGTTGGCAGGTAAATGTTGCTGAGGATGGCACGGGGTGAAGCTACTTGGCAAGTTTTGAATGGCATCCATTTTATGTTATAATAATGTTTTTGTGATATAATGCAACCAGACTATGTTTTGTAATAATAGAAATGATGTATTATTTCGCAAAAGCGATTATTAATATATAAAATGGTTTTTGTCAAATTATTCCGCTGCAATGTTTTAATGAATTTTAATGTGATTTTTAAATATTATGTGCGATGAATGACCAACTGTGAGTGTCCCGGAAACGGGGCCTTACAAGTTGGTATCAGAGCCAAAGTTTAAGAGAAATGGGTAAATATTTTCAAAAACCTAAACTTAAACTGAGAATGGGACAAATGGAAGGATGCCAACCCGAGTACCTACGTGCCATCAGGTATTTTCACTAATGAATAACCGGTATTATGTGCGCATGTTATCTGATTTATGTTCTTTTAGTAGATTTGGATACATATGTAGTCAGGATAGGAAATGCTTGGGGTATGAAGAGTAAAGTAAGTGGCTAATCACAACTGGCCACTGTAATTAGGAACTTACTATACTTGACATAAACTGAGCTATTACCTTGAATGACTGTGTTGGTGTTTGAATCTTATAGTGTGTTTAGAGGATGGCTGGTGATAGATCTTCGAAAGCTTCTAGAGGTGGAGGTCGTGGTGGACGTGGTGCTGGACCGCTTGTCACAAGAGGTGGTGCTAAGGCTGCGAAAAGGGCACCTGAAGAGCCCGAGACTCATCACTAGGAAGGTGGTGATGAGAGTGCTAATCTGAGGGCCTTGGTGAAGGAGGCTGTTGTTGAGGAAGTTCACCAAGTCATGCAGACGATCCTGCCGTCTGTGGTGGTCGAAGTGATTAGAGCTGTAAGGGAGGATGAGAAAAAGGAAAAAGAGAAGACCGCGAGAGGAGTGGAGCAACGGGAGACTGAGACGGTTGTCCCAAGTGATGAGGAGGAGGAAGAAGCGGTGCCAGGAACGGCTCGGGGTTGTAATTATGGGGCATTCCAGAGATGCAAGCCCCCGACTTTTGATGGCAATGGCAACGCTGCTGCTGCTCATCGATGGGTGAGAGAGATGGAAGCTGTGCTTGATATCAGCGAGTGTAGGGAGGACCAAAAAGTGAAGTTTGCCACTCACTCATTTGTGGACTCGGCTTTATGCTGGTGGGACAATATTGTCCAGGCCAAGGGTAGCAGAGCAATTGGAAAGATGAGGTGGGATGAGTTGAAGAAGTTGGTGATTTAGGAGTTCTGTCCTCACAGGGAACTAGATAAGATTGAGAGGGAGTTCCTGCAGCTAGAGGCGGGAACCATGACGCACCAACAGTACACCACTAAGTTTAACAAGATGGGGCGACTGGTGCCGGATCAGGTGACACCTGCGTCACGAAAGATAAAGAGGCACATCCAGGGTTTGCCGGTGGATATTCGCAGGCACATGATCGCAGCCCGGCCGAGCATGTTAGGTCAGTGGTTGATCTGGCGGGAACGTTGTATGATGAACGAGAGGTGCCAGTGGTTGAAGTGAGCAAGAAGGGTGGTGGTGGTGATCGAAACTGGAATGGGAAGCGGTTTGGACGCGGTGGTGTCGCTCCAAACAACAAGGTTGCAAGGGTGGATGACCGGCGTGTAGCCATACCCGGGGCAGGAGCAAGGAGGTGTGGTAAATGCGGAAGGGAGCATACGGGGGAGTGCAAATGGGGATCGAACGTCTGCTTTAAGTGTGGGAAGCCCGGTCATATGGCAAGGGAGTGTGGGCTTGCAAGATGTTATAACTGTGGTGAAAAGGGCCATCTGAGTAGGGATTGCAAGAAGCCGAGGGCTGAGAGTTCTGGGACAAAGAAGAAAGCTAGTAGTGAAGGATAGAAGGCGAGCGCCAGAGCTTTCACGATGACCAGGGAGGAGGCTAGGACAGACCCCGATGTTGTGTTAGGTACGTTTCTAGTAAACCAAACTCTTGCTTCTGTGTTATTTGATTCTATTGCTAGTAGGAGTTTTATTTCTGCTACTTTCTGTGCTAATTTGCCCATTAGAAGTAGAAGTATTGATAAGCCCTTTGATGTAGAAACTACCATAGGTAAGTCTACCAGGATCTCTGATCTGATAGAAGGCTAAGGCATAGAACTAGAAGTTCATAGGTTTCCTGCTAGACAGTTTGTGATGACCTTAGGCAGGTTTGATGTAGTCCTAGGGATGGACTGGTTAGCGGCCTATGAAGCAAATATTGTGTGCCGCAAGAAGATGATCCGACTGACAGCGCCTGACGGGAGTTCGGTGACGGTCTACGGTGATCGAGTTACTACGGTTTCGAAGGTAATTTCGATGGCGGTGGCAGGGAAGTGCATGAGGCGTGGATGTAGCGCCTACCTGGCTTATGTAAAGGATGTGGACACGTCAACACCACAATTGTCCGACGTACCGGTTGTGTGTGACTTTCCTGATGTGTTCCCAGAAGATTTACCAGGTGTGCCACCAGACCATGAGATTGAGTTCTAGATCGATTTGATAACCGGTGCTCAGCCTGTCGCTAAGGCACCGTATCGATTAGCTCCAACAGAGATGAAGGAACTGATGGATCAATTACAAGAATTGTTGGATAAGGGGTTTATTTGACCGAGTATCTCTCCCTGGGGTGCTCCGGTCTTGTTTGTAAAGAAGAAGGACGGTAGCATGAGGATGTGTATCAACTACCGCGAATGGACGGCTTGTTAGATCAGCTCCAGGGTGCCAGTTGGTTCTCGAGGATAGATCTTCGATCGGGTTATCATCAGCTAAAGGTGAAGAAGCAGGATATTCCTAAAATAGCTTTTCGCAAGCGTTATGGACACTACGAGTTTCTCGTTATGTCTTTTGGTTTAACCAATGCGCCAGCTGCTTTTATGGATTTGATGAATCGAGTGTGCCGGCCGATGTTGAATAAATCAGTGATTATGTTTATCGACGATATCCTGATTTATTCAAGAAGCGAGCAGGAGCATGCGGGTCACATTCGGGAGGTGTTGGAGAGGCTTAGAAGGGAGAGATTGTACGCTAAATTCTCCAAGTGCGCGTTCTGGTTGCGTGAAGTTCAGCTTTTGGGTCACGTGGTGAATCCCAAAGGGATCATGGTCGACCCAGCTAAAATGGAGGCGGTGATACAATGGAAGTCTCCAAAGACGCCATCCGAGATTCGTAGTTTCTTGGGATTGGCGGGCTATTATAGAAGATTCATCCAAGACTTCTCGAAGATAGCTTCTTCGTTGACCAAGTTGACCCGTAAGGAAGTGAAGTTCGTATGGGGTCAAGAGCAAAAAAAGGCTTTTGAGGAGCTAAAGGCAAGATTGACTCAAGCTCCAGTCTTGTCATTACCCGAAGGAAGCGAAGATTTAGTGGTTTACTCACATGCTTCTTATTTGGGATTGGGTTGCGTGTTGATGCAAAGAGGGAAGGTTATAGCCTACGTATCCCGACAGTTGAAAGTTCATGAGGTTAATTATCCTACTCATGATCTGGAGTTAGCAGCTGTGGTCTTTGCATTGAAGATTTGGAGGCACTACTTGAATGGGATGAAGTGCACTATCTTCACCAACCACAAGAGCTTGAAGTACTTCTTCGAGCAGAAGGATTTGAATATGAGGCAGAGACGATGGTTGAAGCTCATTAAGGATTACGATTGCGAGATCCATTACCATCCGGGTAAAGCGAAGGTAGTGGCGGATGCCCTTAGCCGAAAGGAGAGACCTGAACCGATCCAGGTGAAGGCTTACCAATTGGCTATGACCTCTGATGTTATGAAGCAGGTCAAGGAGCTTCAAGACGAGGCATTGAAAGAAGATCACCTTAACTCCGAAAGGATGAGAGGTCTAGTCACGGTATTGGGTGAAAACACTCTCGATGTTAGGACCCGATTTGGGCGAATGTGGATTCCTCGTTATGGAGATTTACGTGGGAAGATCATGGACGAGGCTCATAAAACTCGATACTTCTTTCATCCTGGAGCTACAAAGATGTATCATGACATGAAGGAAGATTATTGGTGGCCCGGTATGAAGCGCGATGTGACGGAGTACGTGAGTAAGTGCCTTACTTGGTTACAAGTGAAGGCGGAGCATCAGAAGCCATACGGGAAGATCCAACCTTTGGATATACCCAAGTGGAAGTGGGAGCATATCACCATGGATTTTATTACGAAGCTGCCGCGAACGGCAAGAGGGTATGATGCCATATGGGTGATAGTCGACCGTCTGACGAAGAGTGCTCACTTCTTACCGATCCATGAAACGTATTCATCCGAGAGGTTAGCGGATCTATTCATCAAGGAGATTGTGACTCGTCATGGTGTACCGATGTCTATTGTGTCTGACCGTGACACTCGGTTTACATCCACGTTTTGGAAGAGATTTCATGATGATATGGGGACGAGGTTACATATTAGTACGGCTTATCATCCTCAAACGGATGGTCAGTCGGAGAGAACCATTCAGACGCTTGAGGATATGCATCGGGCATGCGTCATTGACTTCGGAGGAAGTTGGGACAAGCACTTACCGTTAGCTGAATTCTCATACAACAACAGTTATCATGCCAGCATTGGTATGCCACCCTATGAGACGCTATACGATAGGAGGTGTAGGACGCCCGTATGTTGGGGTGATATTGGTCAAAAGGAGTTAGGAAGCATCGAAGTGATCGAGGCTACGACTGAGAATCTAGAGAAGATCAAAGCCTTTATGAAGGCAGCCAAAGATAGGCAGAAGTCGTATGTTGATAAGAGACGTAGACCGATTGAATTCAAGGTGGGTGATAGAGTTATGTTGAAGGTTTCACCTTGGAAGGGTATCATTGCTTTAGAAAGCGGGACAAGTTGAGTCCGAGGTATATAGGGCCTTTCCGAATCATTGCTCGAGTAGGAGAGGTGGCCTATAGATTGGAGTTGCCCGATGAGTTAAGTGGAATTCATCCAACATTCCATGTATCTCATTTGAGAAAGTGCCTAGCTGATGAAGACATGGTGATACCACTGGAAGACATTGAGGTAGACGAACGACTTAATTATATGGAGCAACCAGTGGCTATCATTGACAGGAAAGAGAAGAGGTTAAGGAATAAAGTGGTTCCCTTGGTGCGAGTACAGTGGAAACATAGAAAGGGATCCGAGTCTACCTGGGAACCTGAGGAGGAGATGAGACAGCATTATCCTCAGTTGTTCGAGGAGTGACTGGTTTCGGGGACGAAACCTATATAAGGGGGGTGGACTTGTAACATCCGGAAATTTTAAAAGAAGAAAAAAGTGAAGAAAAAGAAAGAATAGCAAAATAACCCAAGTTGAGGGGTTAAAGTTGTAAATGGGACAAAGTTGATATTAATTTGTTCAAAAGGAGGTGTGGCCACCCACACCCATGTTCCATCAACTTTCCATCGGATTTTAGAGAGAGAAAGAGCAAAATTCTCTTGGTTTTAGAGAGAGGAAGAAGAAGAAGTGGGAATTCAAGTTAGTTTTCTGATTATTAGGATGTTCTTGGCTGATTTTCAGCCTTCGGGTATGTGCTTATGTGTTTGTGTGTGCTCGGTTGTGTGTTTTGGTGTTTTTAGGTGCTTGAACTCATAAGCATTCGGGTTTGAAGGAAGTCTTACTCGGAAGTTGCAAGAGATGAGTTCTAGATCCCCGTTTTTAAATGTTTTAAACGATTTTGGGGCTGGAAATACATGATTTAATGTTTTTATAAATTTGGGTGTGTACCCGTATGTATGTGTATGTGCCCTATTGGGAGGGTGTATGTTTGGGAAATTTATTATTTTGTTCATGGTTTTATGCTCGTTTGATGTTTAGCATGCTAGAAACTAGGCTAGAACAAGTTAGATTAATGATTTGAGGTCTTAAAGTGGAGTTAGTTAGAAATAGTTGGCCATGCGCCTAAGTGCTCATGCGCCCAAACAGTACCCAAACGCCCAAGGTTCAAGGGCACAAATAGTGCCCATGCGCCTAGGATTATGCCCAGGAGCCTAAGTGTGCCCGTACGTCCAACTGCTAGAATGTCTAAGTGTCCATGCGCCTAAGTCAGGCCCATGCTCCTGCATAGTACTCATGCGCCCAGAAATCTGCCCAGGCGCCTAATTAAGGTTCGTGCGCCCAAATAGTGCCCATGCGCCTGAGTCGCCCATGCGCCTAAGTATTCATGCATCCGCGTAGTGCCCAAGCGCCTGCATAGTGCTCATGCGCCTAAAGACTTAGCAAATTTTCTGGAATCTCGGGAAAGAGGGACTTTTAGGCTATGACTTGGGATGTTTCCGGGGATGATATGTGATGATTATATGATGATGTTATGTATGTTATGGCCTGTTATCTTTATGTTCCCTATTATGTATTACTCCGTGGCTTTACGTGGTGTGATTATGTTAATGAATATAAAGTATTATCTTAACGAAGCGAAAGATCTAAGATAATAAAGGTGGAACATAATAAATGAACGAATGAAAGTCTTGCGAGCAAAATGTAAGGAGGTTCACAACTCCTTGAGAGTTGTTAGCTCAACTGTGTGTCATACAGCGTGCGATCTTGGCTGCCACATGAGGGACTCACACACAGGGGGGAATCAGTCTTGGTGACTGTTCCATATGAACGAAACAGGGTCCTTGTCGCTAAACCCTATATTAGTTGGCTTCGTGCCTAAGAGGGGGGTTTAGTATATGACAGGACCTAGGTAGAAGTGAAAGATAATGTAACTTGCGAAATGTACGAAACGTGCGATATGATCGAAATGAACGATGACGGAAGATAATAAATATTACCTTGGTGTATGTATGATGTATGATCATGTATGAAAGTATGAAAAGGTTATAACGAATGAAAGGTAATATATTTTTATAAAACTAGAACTCACACAGCAACACTGACTTTTATGCATTTTCAGTTGGCAGGTAATGGTTGCTGAGGATGGCACGGGGTAAAGCTACTTGGCAAAGATTTTAGACTGACATCCATTTTGTGAAACAACGTCGTTTTTGTGTAGTAATGAAACCAAATGACGATTTGTAATGTAGTAATGTTGTAAACAGCTATTGTTAATATACGAAATGGTTATGTTAAATTTTTCCGCTGCAAATGTTTAATAGATTTTATGTGATTTTAAAATATTATGTGCGATGAATGTCCAGCTGTGAGTGTCCCGGGAACGGGGCCTTACAAAATCACACTAATTATTCTATGTTCCATTTGTGATTCATTGTTGATATTCTAATGATAATTAAATTCATATTTGATTACATTGGTTTAGAAGTGCGTTCAAACCTTAGAACTATACTTGTTTAATGTTTTAGAATAACAAGTTCTTTTCCCATGTATTTAGTAATGCTTTTGTAAATACTCTTATACGCCAATCTGTGGTTGCATAATTTTGATTAACGTACAAGAATATCTTATTTATTTGATCATGTTACATTAATTTAACTTCTTTTTGATTCATCAAGCATTACGTTTCTTGTTGTTCGTCTGATTACTTTCATTCCACCACTGTAATCTGATTAATGATTCTTATTAAGTGGTTACGAGTAGTTTTGTGGTCCTTTACAACTAGTTTCCTTATCTTAATTGTCAATAATGGTTACTATAGATCAACAGTTGTTATTAAGATGGATTTAGTGGATTTCTAAGGAAAGAGTGTTCGAAGATGGTTATGGAGTCTTCTGATGAGTTTCGGGTTGGAATGGATTGAATTTAGGAGTTATTCGTGTGGTTATATGTTTGGTTCTTGTTTCAAATCACACTAATGATACTATGTTCCATTTGGGACTCATTATTATGATTCTAATAATAATTATATTCATATTTGATTACATTGGTTTAGAAGTACATTCAAACCTTAGAACTATACTTGTTTAATGTTTTAGCATAACAAGTTCCTTTCCCATGTATTTAGTAATGCTTTCGTAAATACTCATATACGTCAATCTGTAGTTGCATAATTTTGATTGACGTACAAGAAAATCTTATTTAGTTGATCATGTTACATTGATTTAACTTCTTTTTGATTCATCAAGCATTAAGTTTCTTGTTGTTTGTCTGATTACTTTCATTCCACCACCGTAATCTGATTATTGATTCTTGTTACGTGGATACGAGTAGTTTCGTGGTCCTTTACAACTAGTTTCCTTGTCTTAATTGTCAATAATGGTTATTATAGATCAACAGTTGTTATTAAGATGGATTTAGTGGATTTATAAGGTAGGAGTGTTGAAGATGGTTATGGAGTCTTCTGATGAGTTTTGGGTAGGCATGGATTGATTTTAGGAGTTATTCGTGTGGTTATAAGTTTGGTTCTGGTTTCAAATTACACTAATGACACTATGTTGCAGTTGTGATTCATTGTTGTGATTCTGATGATAATTATAATCATATTTGATTAGATTGGTTGTTTAATGTTTTAGTATAACTAGTTCATTTCCCATGTATTTAGTAATACTTTCTTAAATACTCTTATACGCCAATCTGTAGTTGCATAATTTTGATTAACGTACATGAAAATCATATTTACTTGATCATGCTACATTGATTTAACTTCGTTTTGATCCATCAAACATTACGTTTCTTGTTGTTCGTCTGATTACTTTCATTCCACTACTGTAATTTGATTATTGATTCTTATTAAGTGGATACGAGTAGTTTTGTGGTCCTTTGCAACTAATTTCCTTGTCTTACTAGTTAATAATGGTTTCTGTAGATTAACAGTTGTTATTAAGATGGATATAGTGGATTTCTAAGGAAAGAGTGTTCGAAGATGGTTATGGAGTCTTCTAATGAGTTTCGGGTAGCAGTGGATTGATTTTAATAGTTATTCGTGTGGTTATATGTTCGGTTTAGCTTTCAAATCACACTAATTATTCTATGTTCCATTTGTGATTCATTGTTGATATTCTAATGATAATTATATTCATATTTGACTACATTGGTTTAGAAGTGCGTTCAAACCTTAAAACTATACTTGTATAATGTTTTAGTATAACTAGTTCCTTTCCTATGTATTTAGTAATGCTTTCTTAAATACTCTTATACGCCAATCTGTAGTTGCATAATTTTGATTAACGTACAAGAAAATCTTATTTACTTGAGCATGCTATGTTGATTTAACTTCCTTTTGATCCATCAAACATTACGTTTCTTGTTGTTCGTCTGATTACTTTCATTCCACCACTGTAATCTGATTATTGATTCTTATTAAGTGGACATGAGTAATTTTATGGTTCTTTACAACTGGTTTCCTTGTCTTAATGGTCAATAATGGTTTCTGTAGATCAACAGTTGTTATTAAGATGGATATAGTGGATTTCTAAGGCAAGAGTGTTCGAAGATGGTTATGGAGTCTTCTAATGAGTTTCGGGTAGGAGTGGATTGATTTTAGGAGTTATTCGTGTGGTTTTATGTTCGGTTTTGGTTTCAAATCACACTAATGATTCTATTTTCTATTTGTGATTCATGGTTGATATTCTAATGATAATTATTCATATTTGATTACATTGGTTTAGAAGTGCGTTCAAACCATAGAACTATACTTGTTTAATGTTTTTAGTATAACAAGTTCCTTTCCCATGTATTTAGTAATGCTTTCGTAAATACTCATATACGCCAATCTGTAGTTGCATAATTTTGATTGGCGTACAAGAAAATCTTGTTTACTTGATCATATTACATTGATTTAACTTCTTTTTGATTCATCAAGAATTATGTTTCTTGTTGTTCGTCTGATTACTTTCATTCCACCACCGTAATTTGATTATTGATTCTTATTAAGTGGATACGAGTAGTTTCATGGTCCTTTACAACTAGTTTCCTTGTTTTAATTGTCAATATTGGTTTCTGTAGATCAATAGTTGTTATTAAGATGGATTTAGTGGATTTCTGAGGCAGGAGTGTTCAAAGATAGTTATGGAGTATTCTGATGAGTTTCGGGTAGGCATGGATTGATTTTAGGAGTTATTCCTGTGGTTATATGTTTGGTTTTAATTTCAAATCACACTAATGATACTATGTTCCATTTTTGATTCATTGTTGTGATTCTGATGATAATTATAATCATATTTGATTAGATTTGTTTATAAGTGCGTTGAAACAATAGAACTATAGTTGTTTAATGTTTTAGTATAACTAGTTCCTTTCCCAATTATTTAGTAATGATTTCTTAAATGCTTTTATACACCAATCTGTAGTTGCATAAATGTGATTAACGTATAAGAGAATCTTATTTACTTGATCATGCTACATTGATTTAACTTCATTTTCATCCATCACACATTACGTTTCTTGTTGTTTGTCTCATTACTTTCATTCCACTACTGTAATTTGATTATTGATTCTTATTAAGTGGATATGAGTAGTTTTGTGGTCCTTTACAACAAATTTCCTTGTCTTAATGGTTAACAATGGTTTCTGTAGATTAACAGTTGTTATTAAGATGGATATAGTGGATTTCTAAGGCAAGAGTGTTCGAAGATGGTTATAGAGTCTTCTAATGAGTTTCGGGTAAGAGTGGATTGATTTTAATAGTTATTCGTGTGGTTATATGTTCGGTTTAGCTTTCAAATCACACTAATTATTCTATGTTCAATTTGTGATTCATTGTTGATATTCTAATGATAATTATACTCATATTTGATTACATTGCTTTAGAAGTGTGTTCAAACCAAAGAACTATACTTGTTTAATGTTTTAGTATAACAAGTTATTTTCCCATGTATTTTGTAATGCTTTCGTAAATACTCTTATACGCCAATCTGTAGTTGCATAATTTTGATGGACCTACAAGAATATCTTATTTATTTGATCGTGTTACATTGATTTAACTTCTTTTTGATTCATCAAGCATTACGTTTCTTGTTGTATGTCTGATTACTTTCATTCCACCACTGTAATCTGATTAATGATTCTTATTAAGTGGATACGAGTAGTTTCGTGATCCTTTACAACTAGTTTCCTTGTCTTAATTGTCAATAATGGTTACTATAGATCAACAGTTGTTATTAAGATGGATTTAGTGGATTTCTAAGGCAAGAGTGTTCGAAGATGGTTATGGAGTCTTCTGATGAGTTTCGGGTAGGAATGGATTGATTTTAGAAGTTATTCGTGTGGTTATATGTTTGGTTCTGGTTTCAAATCACACTAATGATACTATGTTCCATTTGGGATTCATTATTGTGATTCTAATGATAATTATATTCATATTTGATTACATTGGTTTAGAAGTACATTCAAACCTTAGAACTATACTTGTTTAATGTTTTAGTATAACAAGTTATTTTCCCATGTATTTTGTAATGCTTTCGTAAATACTCTTATACGCCAATCTGTAGTTGCATAATTTTGATGGACGTACAAGAATATCTTATTTATTTGATCGTGTTACATTGATTTAACTTCTTTTTGATTCATCAAGCATTACGTTTCTTGTTGTATGTCTGATTACTTTCATTCCACCACTGTAATCTGATTAATGATTCTTATTAAGTGGATACGAGTAGTTTCGTGATCCTTTACAACTAGTTTCCTTGTCTTAATTGTCAATAATGGTTACTATAGATCAACAGTTGTTATTAAGATGGATTTAGTGGATTTCTAAGGCAAGAGTGTTCGAAGATGGTTATGGAGTCTTCTGATGAGTTTCGGGTAGGAATGGATTGATTTTAGAAGTTATTCGTGTGGTTATATGTTTGGTTCTGGTTTCAAATCACACTAATGATACTATGTTCCATTTGGGATTCATTATTGTGATTCTAATGATAATTATATTCATATTTGATTACATTGGTTTAGAAGTACATTCAAACCTTAGAACTATACTTGTTTAATGTTTTAGTATAAGAAGTTCCTTTCCCATGTATTTAGTAATGCTTTCATAAATACTCATATACGCCAATCTGTAGTTGCATAATTTTGATTGACGTACAAGAAAATCTTATTTACTTGATCATGTTACATTGATTTAACAATTTTTTGATTCATCAAGCATTAAGTTTCTTGTTGTTTGTCTGATTACTTTCATTCCACCACCGTAATCTGATTATTGATTCTTGTTATGTGGATACGAGTAGTTTCATGGTCCTTTACAACTAGTTTCCATGTCTTAATTGTCAATAATGGTTACTATAGATCAACAGTTGTTATTAAGATGGATTTTGTGGATTTATAAGGTAGGAGTGTTGAAGATGGTTATGGAGTCTTCTGATGAGTTTTGGGTTGGCATGGATTGATTTTAGGAGTTATTCGTGTGGTTATATGTTTGGTTCTGGTTTCATATCACACTAATGACACTATGTTGCATTTGTGATTCATTGTTGTGATTCTGATGATAATTATAATCATATTTAATTAGATTGGTTCAGAAGTGCATTGAAATAATAGAACTATAGTTGTTTAATGTTTTAGTATAACTAGTTCATTTCCCATGTATTTAGTAATACTTTCTTAAATACTCTTATATGCCAATCTGTAGTTGCATAATTTTGATTCATTGTTGTGATTCTGATGATAACTATATTCGTATTTGATTAGATTGGTTTAGATGTGCATTGAAACAATAGAACTATAGTTGTTTAATGTTTTAGTAGAACTAGTTCCTTTCCCATGCATTTAGTAATGATTTCTTAAATGCTCTTATACACCAATTTGTAGTTGCATAATTTTGATTAACGTACAAGAAAATCTTATTTACTTGATCATGCTACATTGATTTAACTTAATTTTGATCCATGACACATTACGTTCCTTGTTGTTTGTCTAATTACTTTCATTCCACTACTGTAAATTGATTATTGATTCTTATTAAGTGGATACGAGTAGTTTTGTGGTCCTTTACAACTAATTTCCTTGTCTTAATGGTTAATAATGGTTTCTGTCGATCAACAGTTGTTATTGAGATGGATATTGTGGATTTCTAAGGCAAGAGTGTTCGAAGATGGTTATGGAGTCTTCTAATGAGTTTCGGGTAGGAGTGGATTGATTTTAGGAGTTATTCGTGTGGTTATATGTTCGGTTTTGGTTTCAAATCACGCTAATTATTCTATGTTCCATTTGTGATTCATTGTTGATATTCTAATGATAATTATATTCATATTTGATTACATTGGTTTAGAAGTGCCTTCAAACCTTAGAACTATACTTGTTTAATGTTTAGGTATAACAAGTTCCTTTCCCATGTATTTAGTAATGCTTTTGTAAATACTCTTATATGCCAATCTGTAGTTGCATAAGTTTGATTAACGTACAAGAAAATCTTATTTACTTGATCATTTTACATTGATTTACCTTCTTTTTGATTCATCAAGCATTACGTTTCTTGTTGTTCTTCTGATTACCTTCATTCCATCATCGTAATTTGATTATTAATTCTTATTAAGTGGATACGAGTAGTTTCATGGTCCTTTACAACTAGTTTCCTTGTTTTAATTGTCAATATTGGTTTCTGTAGATCAATAGTTGTTATTAAGTTGGATTTAGTGGATTCTGAGGCAGGAGTGTTCAAAGATGGTTATGGAGTTTTCTGATGAGTTTCGGGTAGTCATAGATTGATTTTAGGAGTTAGTCGTGTGGTTATATGTTTGGTTTTAATTTCAAATCACACTAATGATACTATGTTCCAATTTTGATTCATTGTTGTGATTCTGATGATAATTATATTCGTATTTGATTAGATTGGTTTAGAAGTGCGTTGAAACAATAGAACTATAGTTGTTTAATGTTTTAGTAGAACTAGTTCCTTTCCCATGAATTTAGTAATGATTTCTTAAATGCTCTTATACACCAATCTGTAGTTGCATAATTTTGATTAACGTACAAGAAAATCTTATTTACTTGATCATGCTACATTGATTTAACTTCATTTTGATCAATGACACATTACGTTCCTTGTTGTTTGTCTAATTACTTTCATTCCACTACTGTAATTTGATTATTGATTCTTATTAAGTGGATACGAGTAGTTTTGTGGTCCTTTACAACTAATTTCCTTGTCTTAATGGTTAATAATGGTTTCTGTCGATCAACAGTTGTTATTGAGATAGATATTGTGGATTTCTATGGCAAGAGTGTTCGAAGATGGTTATGGAGTCTTCTAATGAGTTTCGGGAGGAGTGGATTGATTTTAGGAGTTATTCGTGTGGTTATATGTTCGGTTTTGGTTTCAAATCACGCTAATTATTCTATGTTCCATTTGTGATTCATTGTTGATATTCTAATGATAATTATATTCATATTTGATTACATTGGTTTAGAAGTGCCTTCAAACCTTAGAACTATACTTGTTTAATGTTTTAGTATAATAAGTTCATTTCCCATGTATTTTGTAATGCTTTTGTACGCCAATCTGTAGTTGCATAAGTTTGATTGACGTACAAGAAAATCTTATTTACTTGATCATGTTTCATTGATTTAACTTCTTTTTGATTCATCAAGCATTACGTTTCTTGTTGTTCGTCTTATTAATTTCATTCCACCATTGTAATTTGATTACTGATTCTTATTAAGTGGATACGAGTAGTTTCGTGATCCTTTACAACTAGTTTCCTTGTCTTAATTGTCAATAATGGTTACTATAGATCAAAAGTTGTTATTCAGATGGATTTAGTGGATTTCTAAGGTAGGAGTGTTCGAAGATGGTTATGGAGTCTTCTGATAAGTTTCGGGTAGGCATGGATTGATTTTAGGAGTTATTCGTGTGGTTATATGTTTGGTTCTGGTTTCAAATCACACTAATGATACTAGGTTGCATTTGTGATTCATTGTTGTGATTCTGATGTTAATTATAATCATATTTGATTAGATTGGTTTAGAAGTGCGTTGAAACAATAGAAATATAGTTGTTTAATGTTTTAGTGTAACTAATTCCTTTCCCATGTATTTAATAATGATTTCATAAATACTCTTATACGCCAATCTGTAGTTGCATAATTTTTTTTAACGTACAAGAAAATCTTATTTACTTGATCATGCTACATTGATTTTACTTCGTTTTGATCAATCAAACATTACGTTTCTTGTTGTTCGTCTGATTACTTTCATTCCACCACTATAATCTGATTATTGATTCCTATTAAGTGTACATAAGTAATTTCGTGGTCCTTTACAACTGGTTTCCTTGTCTTAATGGTCAATAATGGTTTCTGTAGATCAACAGTTCTTATTAAGGTGGATATAGTGGATTTCTAAGGCAAGAGTGTTCGAAGATGGTTATGGAGTCTTCTAATGAGTTTCGGGTAGGAGTGGATTGATTTTAGGAGTTATTCGTGTAGTTATATGTTCGGTTTTGGTTTCAAATCACCCTAATGATTCTATGTTCTATTTGTGATTCATGGTTGATATTCTAGTGATAATTATATTCATATTTGATTACATTGGTTTAGAAGTGCGTTCAAACCATAGAACTATACTTGTTTAATGTTTTTAGTATAACAAGTTCCTATCCCATGTATTTAGTAATGCTTTCGTAAATACTCTTACACGCCAATCTGTAGTTGCATAATTTTTATTGACGTACAAGAAAATCTTATTTACTTGATTATGTTACATTGATTTAACTTCTTTTTGATTCATCGAGCATTACGTTTCTTGTTGTTCGTTTGTTTACTTTCATTCCACCACCGTAATTTGATTATTTATTCTTGTTAAGTGGATACGAGTACTTTCTTGGTCCTTTACAACTAGTTTCCTTGTTTTAATTGTCAATATTGGTTTCTGTAGATCAATAATTGTTGTTAAGATGGATTTAGTGGATTTCTGAGATTGGAGTGTTCAAAGATGGTTGTGGAGTTTTCTGATGAGTTTCGGGTAGGCTTGGATTGATTTTAGTTGTTATTCGTGTGGTTATATGTTTGGTTTTAATTTCAAATCACACTAATTATTGACCAATAAGACAAGAAAATCTTAGTTGTAAAGAACCACAAAACTACTCGTATCCATTTAATAAGAATCAATAATTTTGATTAACGTATAAGAAAATCTTATTTACTTGATCATGCTACATTGATTTAACTTCATTTTGATCCATCACACATTACGTTTCATGTTGTTTGTCTAATTACTTTCATTCCACTACTGTAATTTGATTATTGATTCTTATTAAGTGGATACGAGTAGTTTTGTGGTTCTTTACATCTAATTTCCTTGTCTTAATGGTCAATAATGGTTTCTGTATATCAACAGTTGTTATTAAGATGGATATAGTGAATTTCTAAGGCAAGAGTGTTCGAAGATGGTTATGGAGTCTTCTGATGAGTTTCGGGTAGGTGTGGATTGATTTTAAGAGTTTTTCGTGTGGTTATATGTTCGGTTTTGGTTTCAAATCACACTAATTATCCTAAGTTCCATTTGTGATTCATTGTTGAAATTCTAATGATAATTATATTCATATTTGATTACATTGGTTTAGAAGTGCGTTCAAACCTTAGAACTATACTTGTTTAATGTTTTAGTATAACAAGTTCCTTTCCCAAGTATTTAGTAATGCTTTCGTAAATACTTTTATACGCCAATCTGTAGTTGCATAATTTTGATTGACGTACAAGAAAATCTTATTTACTTGATCATGTTACATTGATTTAACTTTTTTTTGATTCATCAAGCATTACGTTTTTTGTTGTTCGTCTGATTACTTTCATTCCACCAATGTAATCTCATTATTGATTCTTATTAAGTGGATACGAGTAGTTTCGTGGTCTTTTACAACTAGTTTCCTTGTCTTAATTGTCAATAATGGTTACTATAGATCAACAGTTGTTATTAAGATGGATTTGGTGGATTTCTAAGTAGGAGTGTTCTGATGAGTTTCGGGTAGGCATGGATTGATTTTAAGAGTTATTCGTGTGGTTATATGTTTGGTTCTGGTTTCAAATCACATTATGATACTATGTTGCATTTGTGATTCATTGTTGTGATTCTGATGATAATTATAATCATATTTGATTAGATTGGTTTAGAAGTACGTTGAAACAATAGAATTATAGTTGTTTAATGTTTTAGTATAACTAGTTCCTTTCCCATGTATTTAGTAATGCTTTCTTAAATACTCTTATACGCCAATCTGTAGTTGCATAATTTTGATTAACGTACAAGAAAATCTTATTTACTTGATCATGCTACATTGATTTAACTTCATTTTGATCCATCAAACATTACGTTTCTTGTTGTTCGTCTGATTACTTTCATTCCACCACTGTAATCTGATTGTTGATTCTTATTAAGTGGACATGAGTAATTTCGTGGTCCTTTACAACTAGTTTCCTTATCTTAATGGTCAATAATGGTTTCTGTAGATCAATAGTTATTATTAAGATGGATATAGTGGATTTCTAAGGCCAGAGTGTTCAAAGATGGTTATGGAGTCTTCTAATGAGTTTCGGGTAGGAGTGGATTGATTTTAGGAGTTGTTCGTGTGGTTATATGTTCAGTTTTGGTTTCAAATCACACTAGTGATTCTATGTTCTATTTAGAAGTGCGTTCAAACCATAGAACTATACTTGTTTAATGTTTTTAGTATAATGTAAGGCCCCGTTCCCGGGACACTTACAGTTGGACATTCATCGCACATAATATTTCCAAATCACATAATATCTATTAAAAATTTGTAGCGGAATAATTTTACAAAACCATTTCGTATATTAACAATTGCTGTTTACAACATTACTACATTACAAATCGTCGTTTCGTTTCATTACTACACAAAAACATCATTGTTACACCATATGGATGCTATCCAAAACTTGCCAAGTAGCTTCGCCCCGTGCTATCCTCAGCAACCGTTACCTCCCAACTGAAAATGCATAAAAGTCAGCGTTGCTGAGTGAGTTTTAGTTTTATTATAGAAATACTTTACTTTCATTTAGAAAACCTTCATTTACTTTCATTCGTGATCATACATCATACGTACATACAGATAATATTTATTATTATCTTTCATCATCATTCATCATCGTATGTCATTCGTTCATTCATCATTATCTTTCACTTTCATCCGGACCAATGCCATGTGCTATACCCCGAACATTGTGCACGAAGCTGGTTACTAGGCCGAAGTCTATAAATAGACCCCTAACATTGTGCACGAAGCTAACTCCAGTACCTGGGGCAAGTGACAAGGGTCCCATACGTTTGGTCAATCACAAGGATTAGACCCCCGTGTGCATCCTTCTAGGTTAGCTAAACCGCACACAGTTGAGCTAACACCCTTCATTGGGTGTGAACCTCCTTATGTTTGCTTGCAAGACTTTTCTTTCATTCCTTACGTTCCACTTTTCATTAACATTAACTTCCGCTTTCATTATATAATACTTTACGTTTATTAACATAATCACACAACGTAAAGCAACGGAATAATACGTAATAAGGAACATAAAGAAAACAGGCCATAAACATACAAAACATCATCATATAATCATCACATATCATCCCCGGAAACATCCCAAGTCATAGCCTAAAAGTCCCTCTTTCCCAAAAATTTCAGAAATTTTCTAAGTCATTAGGCGCATGAGGACTATGCAGGCGCACGAGCACTATGCGGGCGCATGAATACTTAGGCGCATGGGCGATTCAGGAGCGTGGGCACTATACGGGCGCATGGCCAACACTTAGGCGTCTGGACAACTTTCTAGGCGCATGGGTACTATGCGGGCGCATGAGCCTGGTTTAGGTGCATGGGCACTTAGGCGTTTTGGCAGTTGGGCGTACATGCACCCTTAAGCTCCTGGGCATAATCCTAGGCGCATGGGCACTATTTGTGCGCATGGACCTTGGGCGTTTGGGTACTGTTTGGGCGCATGATCTTAGGCGCATGAGCACTTAGGCGCATGGCCAACTGTTTCTAACTCCATTCTCAGACCCAAAAACATCAATCTAACCTGTTCTAGCCTACTTCTAACATACTAAGCATCTAACAAGCATAAAATCATGAACATAAAACAAAAATCATCCCAAGCACACACCCACCCATCGAGCACACACACATATACATACGGGTACATACCCAACTTCAAATAAAACGTTAAAACATACATTTTCAGCCCCAAAACAGGTTAAAACATTTAAAAATGGGGATCTAGAACTCGCCTCTTGCAACTTCTGAGTAAGACTTCTTCAAACCCGAATGCTTATGAGTTCAAGCACCTAAAAACACCAAAAACACACAACCGAGCACACACAAACACATAAGCACATACCCAAAGGCTGAAAATTAGCCAAGAACACACCAAAATCCGAAAACTAACCTGAATTCAGCCTCTTCTTCTTCTTCTCTCTAAAATTTAAAAGAATTCTCAGCTTTCTCTCTCTAGAAAATCCGATGGAAGATGGTACAGGGGTCATGGGCGGCCATGACCACCTTTTTGAACATATTAATTTAAACTTTGTCCTTTGTACCATTTTAACCCCTCAACTTAGGTTAGTTTGCTTTTCTTTCTTTTTCTCCACTTTTTCTCTTCTTTTAAAATTTCCGGGTGTTACAAGTCCACCCCCCTTATATAGGTTTCGTCCCCGAAACCTGTCACTCCTCGAACAGCTGAGGATAATGCTGTCTCATCTCCTCCTCAGGTTCCCATGTAGACTCAGATCCCTTTCTATGTTTCCACTGTACTCGCACCAAGGGAACCACTTTATTTCTTAGCCTCTTCTCTTTCCTGTCAATGATAGCCACTGGTTGCTCCACATAATTGAGCCGTTCGTCAATCTCTATGTCCTCCAGTGGTACCACCATGTCTTCATCAGCTAGGCACTTTCTCAAATGAGATACATGGAGATGAATTTCACTTAACTCATCGGGCAACTCCAATCTATAGGCCACCTCTCCTACTCTAGCAATGATTCGAAAAGGCCCTATATACCTCGTGCTCAACTTGCCCCGCTTTCTAAACCGAATGATACCCTTCCAAGGTGAAACCTTCAACATAACCCTATCACCCACCTTGAATTCAATCGGTCTACGTCTCTTATCGGCATACGAACTCTGCCTATCTTTGGCTGCCTTCATAAAGGCTTTGATCTTTTCCAGTTTCTCAGTCGTAGCCTCGATCACTTCGATGCTTCCTAACTCCTTCTGACCAATATCATCCCAACATACGGGCGTCCTACACCTCCGATCGTATAGCATCTCATAGGGTGGCATACCAATGCTGGCATGATAACTGTTATTGTTTGAGAATTCAGCTAACGGTAGGTGTTCGTCCCAACTTCCTCCGAAGTCAATGACGCATGCCCGAAGCATATCCTCAAGTGTCTGAATGGTTCTCTCCGATTGACCATCCGTTTGAAGATGATAAGCCGTACTAATATGTAACCTCGTCCCCATCACATCGTGGCATCTCTTCCAAAACTTGGATGTAAACCGAGTGTCACGGTCAAACACGATAGACACCAGTACACCATGACGAGTCACAATCTTCTTGATGAACAGATCCACAAACCTCTCGTGTGAATACGTTTCACGGATCGGTAGGAAGTGATCACTCTTCGTCAAACGGTCGACTATCACCCATATGGCATCATACCCCTTTGCCGTTCACGGCGGCTTCGTAATAAAATCCATGGTGATATGCTCCCACTTCCACTCGGGTATATCCAAAGGTTGGATCTTCTCGTATGGCTTCTGATGCTCCGTCTTCACTTGTAGGCAAGTAAGGCACTTACTCACGTACTCCGTCACATCGCGCTTCATACCCAGCCACCAGTAATCTTTCTTCATATCATGATACATCTTCGTAGCACCAGGATGAATAGAGTATCAAGTCTTATGAGCCTCATCCATGATCTTTCCTCGTAAATCTCCATAACAAGGAATCCACATTCGCCCAAATCGGGTTCTAACACCGAGAGTGTTTTCACCCAATTTCTTGACTAGACCTCTCATCCTTTCAGAGTTAAGGCAATCTTCTTTCAACGGCTCATCTTGAAACTCCTTGACTTGCTTCATAACATCGGAGGTCATAACCAATTGATAAGCCTTCACCCGGCTCCGTTCAGGTCTCTCCTTTCGGATAAGGGCATCCGCCACTACATTGGCCTTGCCCGGATGGTAATGGATCTCGCAATCATAATCCTTGATAAGTTCCAACCATCGTCTCTATCTCATATTCAAATCCTTCTGCTCGAAGAAGTACTTCAAGCTCTTGTGGTCGGTGAAGATAGTGCACTTCATCCCATACAAGTAGTGCCTCCAAATCTTCAATGCAAAGACCACAGCAGCTAACTCCAAGTCATGAGTGGGATAATTGACCTCATGAACCTTCAACTGTCGGGATGCGTAGGCTATAACCTTCCCTTGCTGCATCAGCACACAACCCGACCCCAAATAAGAAGCATCTGAATAAACCACCAAATCTTCGCTTCCTTCGGGTAACGACAAGACGGGAAATTGCGTCAACCTCGTCTTTAGCTCCTCAAAAGCTTTCTCTTGCTCCTGACCCCACACAAATTTCACGTCCTTACGGGTCAATTTGGTCAATGGAGAAGCTATCTTCGAGAAGTCTTGGATGAATCTTCTATAATATCCCGCTAATCCCAAGAAACTACGAATGTCGGACGGCGTCTTTGGAGACTTCCATTGCATCACAGCCTTTACCTTTGCCGGGTTGACCATGATTCCTTCGGGGTTTACCACGTGACCCAAAAACTGAACTTCGCGTAACCAGAACGCACACTTGGAAAACTTGGCATATAACTTCTCCCTTCTAAGCGTCTCTAACACTTCCCGAATGTGACCAGCATGCTCTTCCTTGCTTCTTGAATAAATCAGGATATCATCAATAAACACGATCACCGATTTATCCAACATCAGCCGGCACACTCGATTCATCAAATCCATAAAAGCAGCTGGCGCATTAGTTAAACCAAAAGACATAGCGAGAAACTCGTAGTGTCCATAACGCGTGCGAAAAGCTGTTTTAGGAATATCCTGCTCCTTCACTTTCAACTGATGATAACCCGATCGAAGGTCTATCCTCGAGAACCAACTGGCACCTTGCAGCTGATCAAACATGTCATCGATTCTGGGCAAGGGATATCGGTTCTTCACCGTCAACTTGTTTAACTCGTGGTAGTCGATGCACATCCTCATGCTACCATCTTTCTTCTTTACAAACAAGACCAGAACACCCCAAGGAGAGATACTCAGTCGAATAAACCCTTTATCCAATAGTTCTTGCAATTGGACCATCAGTTCCTTCATCTCTGTTAGAGCCAATCAATACGGTTCCTTAGCGACAGGCTGAGCACCGAGTATCAAATCAATCTGGAACTCGATTTCACGGTCCGGTGGCACACCTGGTAAATCTTCTGGAAACACATCGGGAAAGTCACACACAACCGGTACGTCAGACAATTGGGGTGTTGACGTGTCCACATCCTTCACATAAGCCAGGTAGGCACTACATCCACGCCTCATGCACTTCCCCACCACCGCCATCGAAATTACCTTCGGAACCATAGTAACTCGATCACCGTAGATCGTCATCGAACTCCCGTCAGGCGCTGTTAAACGGGTCATCTTCTTGCGGCACACAATACCCGCTTCATAGGCCGCTAACCAGTCCATCCCTAGGAATACATCAAACCCACCTTAGGTCATAACAAACAGTCTAGCAGGAAACCTATGAACTTCTAGTTCTATGTCCCAACCTTCTATCAGATCAGAGATCCTGGTAGACTTACCTATGGTAGTTTCTACATCAAAGGGCTCATCAATGCTTCTACTTCTAACGGGCAAATTAGCACAGAAAGTAGCAGAAATAAAACTCCTACTAGCACCAAAATCAAATAATACCGAAGCAAGAGTTTGGTTTACTAGAAACGTATCTGACACAACACCGGGGTTCGTCCTAGCCTCCTCCCTGGTCATCGTGAAAGCTCTGGCGCTCGCCTTCTGCCCTTCACTCCCAGCCTTCTTCTTTGCCCCGGAACTCTCAGCCCTCGGCTTCTTGCAGTCCCTACTCAGATGGCCCTCTTCACCACAGTTATAACATCTGCAGCCCCACACTCCCTTGCCATGTGACCGAGCTTCCCATATTTGAAGCAGACGTTCGATCCCCATCTGCACTCCCCCGTATGCTCCCTTCCGCATTTACCACACCTTCTTGCTCTAGCCCCGGGTGTGGCTACACGCCGGTCATCCACCCTGGCAACCTTGTTGTTTGGAGCGACACCACCGCGTCCAAACCGCTTCCCATTCCAGTTTCGATCACCACCACCACTTTTCTTGCTTACTTCAACCACTGCCACCTCCCGCTCATCATATAGCCTTCCCGCCAGATCAACCACCGACCTAAACGTGCTTAGCCGGGCGGCGATCATGTGCCTACGAATATCCGCCGGCAAACCCTGGATGTACCTCTTTATCTTTCGTGACACGGGTGTCACCTGATCAGGCACCAGTCGCGCCATCTTATTGAATGTAGTAGTTTATTGTTGGTGCGTCATGGTTCCCTCCTCCAGCTGCATGAACTCCCTCTCAGTCTTACCCAGTTCCCTGTGAGGACAGAACTCCTCAATCACCAACTTCTTCAGCTCATCCCACCTCATCTTTCCAATACCCCTGCTACCCTCAGCCTGGACAATATTGTCCCACCAGCATAAAGCCGAGTCCACGAATGAGTGAGTGGCAAACTTCACTTTTTGGTCCTCCCTACACTCGCTGATATCAAGTACAGCTTCCATCTCTCTCACCCAGCGGTGAGCAGCAGCAGCATTGCCATTGCCATCAAAAGTCGGGGGTTTGCGTCTCTGGAATGGCCCATAATTACAACCCCGAGTCATTCCTGGCACCGTTTCTTCCTCCTCATCGTCACTTGGGACAACTGTCTCAGTCTTCCGTTGCCCCGCTTCTCCCGCGGTCTTCTTTTTTTCCTTCTTCTCATCCTCCCTTACAGCTCTAATCACTTCGACCACCACAGACGGCAGGATCGTCTGCATGACCTGGTGAACCTCCTCAACAACAGCCTCTTTCACCGAGGCCCTCAGATTAGCACTCTCATCACCACCTTCCTGGTGATGAGTCTCGGGCTCTTCAGGTGCCCTTTTCGCGGCCTTAGCACCACCTCTTGTGGCGCGCGGTCCAGCACCACGTCCACCACAGCCTCCACCTCTAGAAGCTTTCGAAGATCTACCACCAGCCATCCTCTAAACACACTATAAGATTCAAACACCAACACGGTCATTCAAGGTAATAGCTCAGTTTATGTCAAGTATAGTAAGTCCCTAATTACAGTGGCCAGTTGTGATTAGCCACTTACTTTACTCTTCATACCCCAAGCATTTCCTATCCTGACTACATCAGTATCCAAATCTACTAGGAGCACATAAAGCAGATAACATACACACATAATACTGGTTAACATTAAAGAAAATACCTGATGGCACGTAGCTACTTGGGCTAGCATCCTTCTGTTTGTCCCATTCTCAGTTTAAGTTTAGGTTTTTGAAATAATTTACCCATTTCTCTTAAACTTTGGCTCTGATACCAACTTGTAAGGCCCCGTTCCCCGGACACTCACAGTTGGACAATAATCGCACATGTTAATTAAAACATATTACATTCCACAAATCATTGCAGCGAAATAATTTAACAAACCATTTCATATATTAATAATTGATTTTGCCGAATAACACAACATGGTTATCGTTAGAAAACATCGTTTGGTTGCATTACAACACAAAAACATCATTATAACATAAAATGGATGCCATTCAAAACTTGCCAAGTAGCTTCACCCCGTGCCATCCTCAGCAACCTTTACCTGCCAACTGAAAATGCATAAAAGTCAGCGTTGCTGAGTGAGTTCTAGTTTTATAAAAACATTTATATTACCTTCCATTTGTTAAAACATTTTTATACTTCCGCACGTGATCACACATCATACTTACATCAAGGTAATATTTATTATCTTCCGTCATCCCACGTTTCGTACATTTCGCACATTACATTATCTTTCACTTCTAACTAGGTCCTGTCATATGCCAAACCCCCCTCTTGTGCACGAAGCCAACTAATCTAGGGTTTAGCGACAAGGACCCCGTTTCGCACCTATGGAACAGTCACCAAGACTGATTCCCCTATGCGTGAACCCTCATGGGGCAGCCAAGATCGCACGCTGTATGACACACAGTTGAGCTAACAACTCTCAAGGAGTTGTGAACCTCCTTACATTTTGCTAGCAAGACTTTCATTCGTTCTTTCATTATGTTTCACTTTCATTATCTTAGATCTTTTGCTTCGTTAAGATAATACTTTACATTCATTAACATAATCACACCACGTAAAGCCATGGAGTAATACATAATAAGGAACATAAAGAAAACAGGCCATAACATACATAACATCATCATATAATCATCACATATCATCCCCGAAAACACAAGTCATAGCCTAAAAGTCCCTCTTTCCCGAAAATTTCAGAAAATTTTCTAAGGCATTAGGCGCATGAGCACTATGCGAGCGCATGAGCACTTTGCGGGCGCATGAATACTTAGGCGCATGGGCACTATTTGGGCGCACGAGCCTTACTTAGGCGCATGGGTAGATTTCTGGGCGCATGGGAACTATGCAGGCGTACGGGCACTTAGGCGCATGGGAACTTAGGCGTTTTAGCAGTTGGGCGTATGGGTGCACTTAGGCGCTTGGGTATAATTCTAGGCTCATGGGCACTATTTGTGCGCATGAACCTTGGGCGCATGATCACTTAGGCGCATGGCCAACTGTTTTCTAACTAACATAATTTTCAGGCCCCCAACTCATCATTCTAACTTGTTCTAGCCTAGTTTTAGCATTCTAAGCATCGAGCAAGCATAAAATCATGAACACAACCCAAAAATCATCCCGAACATACACCCACCCAACAGGGCACACACATACATATACGGGTACACACCCAAATTTTATGAAAAAGTTAAATCATATATTTCCCGCCCCAAAACCGGTTAAACATTTAAAAAAACGGGGATCTAGAACTCACCTCTTGCAACTTCCGAGTAATACTTCCTTCAAACCCGAATGCTCTATGAGTTCAAACACCTAAAAACATCAAAAACACACAACCGAGCACACACAAACACATAAGCACATACCCGAAGGCTAAAAATCAACAAAGAACATCCTAATAATCAGAAAACTAACTTGAATTCCGACTTCTTCTTCTACCTCTCTCTAAAACCGAGAGAATTCTACTCTTCTCTCTCTTAAATCTGATGGAAAGTAGATGGAACATGGGTGTGGGCGGCCACACTCACTTTTGAACAAATTAATATCAACTTTGTCCCTTGTACAACTTTAACCCCTCAACTTGGGTTATTTTGTTATTCTTTCATTTTTTTTCTCTTCTTTTACAATTTTCGGGTGTTGCACCTGTCTTAATGGTCAATAATGGATTCTGTAGATCAACAGTTGTTATTAAGATGGATATAATGGATTTTTAAGGCAAGAGTGTTCGAAGATGGTTATGGAGTCTTCTATTGAGTTTCGGGTAGGAGTGGATTGATTTTAGGAGTTATTCGTGTGGTTATATGTTCGGTTTTGGTTTCAAATCACACTAATTATTTTATGTTCCATTTGTGATTCATTGTTTATATTCTAATGATAATTATATTCATATTTGATTAGATTGGTTTAGAAGCGCGTTCAAACCTTAGAACTATACTTGTTGTTCGTCTGATTACTTTCATTCCACCACTGTAATCTGATTATTGATTCTTATTAAGTGGATACGAGTAGTTTCGTGGTCCTTTACAACTAGTTTCCTTATCTTAATTGTCAATAATGGTTACTATAGATCAACAGTTGTTATTAAGATGGATTTAGTGGATTTTTAAGGAAAAAGTGTTCGAAGATGGTTACGGAGTCTTCTGATGAGTTTCGGATAGGAATGGATTGATTTTAGGAGTTATTTGTGTGGTTATATGTTTGGTTCTTGTTTCAAATCATACTAATGATACTATGTTCCATTTGGGACTCATTATTGTGATTCTAATGATAATTATATTCATATTTGATTACATTGGTTTAGAAGTACATTCAAACCTTAAAACTATACTTGTTTAATGTTTTAGTATAACAAGTTCCTTTCCCATGTATTTAGTAATGCTTTCGTAAGTACGCCAATCTGTAGTTGCATAATTTTGATTAACGTACAAGAAAATCTTATTTACTTGAGCATGCTACATTGATTTAACTTCCTTTTGATCCATCAAACATTACGTTTCTTGTTGTTCGTCTTATTACTTTCATTCCACCACTGTAATCTGATTATTGATTCTTATTAAGTGGACATGAGTAATTTTGTGGTTCTTTACAACTGGTTTTCTTGTCTTAATAGTCAATAATGGTTTCTGTAGATCAACAGTTGTTATTAAGATGGATATAGTGGATTTCGAAGGCAAGAGTGTTCGAAGATGGTTATGGAGTCCTCTAATGAGTTTCGGGTAGGAGTGGATTGGTTTTAAGAGTTATTCGTGCGGTTTTATGTTCGGTTTTGGTTTCAAATCACACTAATGATTCTATTTTCTATTTGTGATTCATGGTTGATATTCTAATGATAATTATTCATATTTGATTACATTGGTTAAGAAGTCCGTTCAAACCATAGAACTATACTTGTTTAATGTTTTTAGTATAACAAGTTCCTTTCCCATGTATTTAGTAATGCTTTCGTAAATACTCGTATATGCCAATCTGTAGTTGCATAATTTTGATTGACGTACAAGAAAATCTTATTATCTTGATCATGTTACATTGATTTAACTTCTTTTTGATTCATCAAGCATTATGTTTCTTGTTGTTCGTCTGATTACTTTCATTCCACCATCGTAATTTTATTATTGATTCTTATTAAGTGGATACGAGTAGTTTCATGGTCCTTTACAACTAGTTTTCTTGTTTTAATTGTCAATATTGGTTTTTGTAGATCAATAGTTGTTATTAAGATGGATTTAGTGGATTTCTGAGGCAGGAGTGTTCAAAGATAGTTATGGAGTATTCTGATGAGTTTCGGGTAGGCATGGATTGATTTTAGGAGTTATTCGTGTGGTTATATGTTTTGTTTTAATTTCAAATCACACTAATGATACTATGTTCCATTTTTGATTCATTGTTGTGATTCTGATGATAATTATAATCATATTTGATTAGATTTGTTTATAAGTGCGTTGAAACAATAGAATTATAGTTGTTTAATGTTTTAGTATAACTAGTTCCTTTCCCATTTATTTAGTAATGATTTCTTAAATGCTTTTATACACCAATCTGTAGTTGCATAAATGTGATTAACGTACAAGAAAATCTTATTACTTGATCATGCTATATTGATTTAACTTCATTTTCATCCATCACACATTACGTTTCTTGTTGTTTGTCTCATTACTTTCATTCTACTACTGTAATTTGATTATTGATTCTTATTAAGTGGATATGAGTAGTTTTGTGCTCCTTTACAACTAATTTCCTTGTTTTAATGGTTAACAATGGTTTCTGTAGATTAACAGTTGTTATTAAGATGGATATAATGGATTTCTAAGGCAAGAGTGTTCGAAGATGGTTATGGAGTCTTCTAATGATTTTCGGGTAGGAGTGGATTGATTTTAATAGTTATTCGTGTGGTTATATGTTCGGTTTAGCTTTCAAATCACACTAATTATTCTATGTTCCATTTGTGATTCATTGTTGATATTCTAATGATAATTATATTCATATTTGATTACATTGCTTTAGAAGTGCGTTCAAACCAAAGAACTATACTTGTTTAATGTTTTAGTATAACAAGTTCTTTTCCCATGTATTTTGTAATGTTTTCGTAAATACTCTTATACGCCAATCTATAGTTGCATAATTTTGATTGACGTACAAGAATATCTTATTTATTTGATCGTGTTACATTGATTTGACTTCTTTTTGATTCATCAAGCATTACGTTTCTTGTTGTACGTCTGATTACTTTCATTCCACCACTGTAATCTGATTATTGATTCTTGTTATGTGGATACGAGTAGTTTCATGGTCCTTTACAACTAATTTCCTTGTCTTAATTGTCAATAATGGTTACTATAGATCAACAGTTGTTATTAAGATGGATTTAGTGGATTTATAAGGTAGGAGTGCTGAAGATGGTTATGGAGTCTTCTGATGAGTTTTGGGTAGGCATGGATTGATTTTAGGAGTTATTCGTGTGGTTATATGTTTGGTTCTGGTTTCAAATCACACTAATGACACTATGTTGCATTTGTGATTCATTGTTGTGATTCTGATGATAATTATAATCATATTTGATTAGATTGGTTCAGAAGTGCGTTGAAACAATAGAACTATAGTTGTTTAATGTTTTAGCATAACTAGTTCATTTCCCATGTATTTAGTAATACTTTCTTAAATACTCTTATACGCCAATCTGTATTTGCATAATTTTGATTAACGTACATGAAAATCTTATTTACTTGATCATGCTACATTGATTTAACTTCATTTTGATCAATGACACATTATGTTCCTTGTTGTTTGTCTAATTACTTTCATTCCACTACTGTAATTTGATTATTGATTCTTATTAAGTGGATACGAGTAGTTTTGTGGTCCTTTACAACTAATTTCCTTGTCTTAATGGTTAATAATGGTTTCTGTCGATCAACATTTGTTATTGAGATGGATATTGTGGATTTCTAAGGCAAGAGTGTTCGAAGATGGTTATGGAGTCTTCTAATGAGTTTCGGGTAGGAGTGGATTGATTTTAGGAGTTATTCGTGTGGTTTTATGTTTGGTTTTGGTTTCAAATCACACTAATGATTCTATGTTCTATTTGTGATTCATGGTTGATATTCTAATGATAATTATATTCATATTTGATTACATTGGTTTAGAAGGGCGTTCAAACCAAAGAACGATACTTGTTTGATTTTTTTAGTATAACAAATTCCTTTACGATGTATTTAGTAATGCTTTCGTAAATACTCTTATACGACAATCTATAGTCGTATAATTTTTATTGACGTACAAGAAAATCGTATTTACTTGATCATTTTACATTGATTTACCTTCTTTTTGATTCATCAAGCATTACGTTTCTTGTTGTTCTTCTGATTACTTTCATTCCATCACCGTAATTTGATTATTGATTCTTATTAAGTGGATACGAGTAGTTTCATGGTCCTTTACAACTAGTTTCCTTGTTTTAATTGTCAATATTGGTTTCTGTAGATCAATAGTTGTTATTAAGTTGGATTTAGTGGATTCTGAGGCAGGAGTGTTCAAAGATGGTTATGGAGTTTTCTGATGAGTTTCGAGTAGTCATAGATTGATTTTAGGAGTTATTCGTGTTGTTATATGTTTGGTTATAATTTCAAATCACACTAATGATATTATGTTCCATTTTTGATTCATTGTTGTGATTCTGATGATAATTATATTCGTATTTGATTAGATTGGTTTAGATGTGCGTTGAAACAATAGAACTATAGTTGTTTAATGTTTTAGTAGAACTAGTTCCTTTCCCATGCATTTAGTAATGATTTCTTAAATGCTCTTATACACCAATTTGTAGTTGCATAATTTTGATTAACGTACAAGAAAATCTTATTTACTTGATCATGCTACATTGATTTAATTTCATTTTGATCAATGACACATTATGTTCCTTGTTGTTTGTCTAATTACTTTCATTCCACTACTGTAATTTGATTATTGATTCTTATTAAGTGGATACGAGTAGTTTTGTGGTCCTTTAGAACTAATTTCCTTGTCTTAATGGTTAATAATGGTTTCTGTCGATCAACATTTGTTATTGAGATGGATATTGTGGATTTCTAAGGCAAGAGTGTTCGAAGATGGTTATGGAGTCTTCTAATGAGTTTCGGGTACGAGTGGATTGATTTTAGGAGTTATTCGTGTGGTTATATGTTCGGTTTTGGTTTCAAATCACGCTAATTATTCTATGTTCCATTTGTGATTTATTGTTGATATTCTAATGATAATTATATTCATATTTGATTACATTGGTTTAGAAGTGCCTTCAAACCTTAGAACTATACTTGTTTAATGTTTAGGTATAACAAGTTCCTTTCCCATGTATTTAGTAATGCTTTTGTAAATACTCTTATACGCCAATCTGTAGTTGCATAATTTTTATTAAACTACAAGAAAATCTTATTTACTTGATCATGCTACATTGATTTTACTTCGTTTTGATCAATCAAACATAACGTTTCTTGTTGTTCGTCTGATTACTTTCATTCCACCACTACAATCTGATTATTGATTCTTATTAAGTGTACATGAGTAATTTCATGGTCCTTTACAACTAGTTTCCTTGTCTTAATGGTCAATAATAGTTTCTGTAGATCAACAGTTATTATTAAGATGGATATAATGGATTTCTAAGGCAAGAGTGTTCGAAGATGGTTATGGAGTCTTCTAATGAGTTTCGTGTAGGAGTGGATTGATTTTAGGAGTTATTCGTGTAGTTATATGTTCGGTTTTGGTTTCAAATCACTCTAATGATTCTATGTTCTATTTGTGATTCATGGTTGATATTCTAGTGATAATTATATTCATATTTGATTACATTGGTTTAGAAGTACGTTCAAACCATAGAACTATACTTGTTTAATGTTTTTGGTATAACAAGTTCCTTTCCCATGTATTTAGTAATACATTCGTAAATACTCTTATACAACAATCTGTAGTTGCATAATTTTTATTGACGTACAAGAAAATTTTATTTACTTGATCATGTTACATTGATTTAACTTCTTTTTGATTCATCGAGCATTAAGTTTCTTGTTGTTCGTCTGATTACTTTCATTCTACCACCGTAATTTGATTATTGATTCTTGTTAAGTGGATACGAGTACTTTCATGGTCCTTTACAACTAGTTTCTTTGTTTTAATTGTCAATATTGGTTTCTGTAGATCAATAATTGTTGTTAAGATGGATTTAGTAGATTTCTGAGGTTGGAGTGTTCAAAGATGGTTATGGAGTTTTCTGATGAGTTTCGGGTAGGCATGGATTGATTTTAGGAGTTATTCGTGTGGTTATATGTTTGATTTTAATTTCAAATCACACTAATTATTGACCATTAAGACAAGAAAATCTTAGTTGTAAAGAACCACAAAACTACTCGTATCCACTTAATAAGAATCAATAATTTTGATTAACGTACAAGAAAATCTTATTTACTTGATCATGCTACATTGATTTAACATCATTTTGATCCATCACACATTACGTTTCATGTTGTTTGTCTAATTACTTTCATTCCACTACTGTAATTTGATTATTGATTCTTATTAAGTGGATACGTGTAGTTTTGTGGTTCTTTACATCTAATTTCCTTGTCTTAATGGTCAATAATGGTTTCTGTATATCAACAGTTGTTATTAAGATGGATATAGTGAATTTCTAAGGCAAGAGTGTTCGAAGATGGTTATGGAGTCTTCTGATGAGTTTCGGGTGGGTGTGGATTGATTTTAGGAGTTTTTCGTGTGGTTATATGTTCGGTTTTGGTTTCAAATCACACTAATTATTCTAAGTTCCATTTGTGATTCATTGTTGAAATTCTAATGATAATTATATTCATATTTGATCACATTGGTTTAGAAGTGCGTTCAAACCTTAGAACTATACTTGTTTAATGGTTTAGTATAACAAGTTCCTTTCCCATGTATTTAGTAATGCTTTCGTAAATACTTTTATACGCCAATCTGTAGTTGCATTATTTTGATTGACGTACAAGAAAATCTTATTTACTTGATCATGTTACATTGATTTAACTTTTTTTTTGATTCATCAAGCATTACGTTATTGTTGTTCGTCTAATTACTTTCATTCCACCAATGTAATCTCATTACTGATTCTTATTAAGTGGATACGATTAGTTTCGTGGTCCTTTACAACTAGTTTCCTTGTCTTAATTGTCAATAATGGTTACTATAGATCAACAGTTGTTATTAAGATGGATTTGGTGGATTTCTAAGTATGAGTGTTCTGATGAGTTTCGGGTAGGCATAGATTGATTTTTAGAGTTATTCGTGTGGTTATATGTTTGTTTCTGGTTTCAAATCACATTATGATACTATGTTGTATTTGTGATTCATGGTTGATATTCTAATGATAATTATATTCATATTTGATTATATTGGTTTAGAAGTGCGTTCAAACCATAGAACTATACTTGTTTAATGTTTTTAGTATAATGTAAGGCCCCGTTCCCGGGACACTTACAGTTGGACATTCATCGCACATAATATTTCCAAATCACATAATATCTATTAAACATTTGTAGCGGAATAATTTTACAAAACCATTTCGTATATTAACAATTGCTGTTTACAACATTACTACATTACAAATCGTCTTTTGGTTTCATTACTACACAAAAATATTATTGTTACACCATATGGATGCCATCCAAAACTTGCCAAGTAGCTTCGCCCCGTGCTATCCTCAGTAACCGTTACCTGCCAACTGAAAATGCATAAAAGTCAGCGTTGCTGAGTGAGTTCTAGTTTTATAATAGAAATACTTTACTTTCATTTAGAAAACCTTCATTTACTTTCATTCGTGATCATACATCATACGTACATACAGATAATATTTATTATTATCTTTCATCATCATTCATCATCGTATGTTATTCGTTCATTCATTATTATCTTTCACTTTCATCCGGACCAATGCCATGTGCTATACCCCGAACATTATGCACGAAGCTGGTTACTTGGCCGAAGTCTATAAATAGACCCCTAACATTGTGCACGAAGCTAACTCCAGTACCTGGGGCAAGCGACAAGGGTCCCATACGTTTGGTCAATCACAAGGATTAGACCCCCGTGTGCATCTTTCTAGGTTAGCTAAACCGCACACAGTTGAGCTAACACCCTTCATTGGGTGTGAACCTCCTTACGTTAGCTTGCAAGACTTTTCTTTCATTCCTTACGTTCCACTTTTCATTAACATTAACTTCCGCTTTCATTATATAATACTTTACGTTTATTAACATAATCACACCACGTAAAGCCACGGAATAATACGTAATAAGGAACATAAAGAAAACAGGCTATAAACATACAAAACATCATCATATAATCATCACATATCATCCCCGGAAACATCCCAAGTCATAGCCTAAAAGTCCCTCTTTCCCGAAAATTTCAGAAATTTTCTAAGTCATTAGGCGCATGAGCACTATGCAGGCGCACGAGCACTACGTGGGCGCATGAATACTTAGGCGCATGGGCGATTCAGGCGCATGGGCACCATACGGGTGCATGGCCAACACTTAGGTGTCTAGACAACTTTCTAGGCGCATGGGTACTATGCGGGCGCATGAGCCTGGTTTAGGTGCATGGGCACTTAGGCGTTTTGGCAGTTGGGCGTACATGCACCCTTAGGCTCCTGGGCATAATCCTAGGCGCATGGGCACTATTTGTGCGCATGGACCTTGGGCGTTTGGGTACTGTTTGGGCGCATGATCTTAGGCGCATGAGCACTTAGGCGCATGGCCAACTGTTTCTAACTAACTCCATTCTTAGACCCAAAAACATCAATCTAACCTGTTCTAGCCTACTTCTAACATACTAAGCATCTAACAAGCATAAAATCATGAACATAAAACAAAAATCATCCCGAGCACACACCCACCCATCGAGCACACACACATATACATACGGTTACACACCCAACTTCAAATAAAACGTTAAAACATACATTTTCAGCCCCAAAACAGGTTAAAACATTTAAAAATGGGGATCTAGAACTCGCCTCTTGCAACTTCCGAGTAAGACTTCTTCAAACCCGAATGCTTATGAGTTCAAGCACCTAAAAACACCAAAAACACACAACCGAGCACACACAAACACATAAGCACATACCCAAAGGCTGAAAATTAGCCAAGAACACACCAAAATCTGAAAACTAACCTGAATTCAGCCTCTTCTTCTTCTTCTCTCTAAAATTTAAAAGAATTCTCAGCTTTCTCTCTCTAGAAAATCCGATGGAAGATGGTACAGGGGTCATGGGCGGCCATGACCACCTTTTTGAACATATTAATATAAAACTTTGTCCTTTGTACCATTTTAACCCCTCAACTTAGGTTAGTTTGCTTTTCTTTCTTTTTCTCCATTTTTTCTCTTCTTTTAAAATTTCTGGGTGTTACAAGTCCACCCCTCTTATTTAGGTTTCGTCCCCGAAACCTGTCACTCCTCGAACAGCTGAGGATAATGCTATCTCATCTCCTCCTCAGGTTCCCATGTAGACTCAGATCCCTTTCTATGTTTCCACTGTACTCGCACCAAGGGAACCACTTTATTTCTTAGCCTCTTCTCTTTCCTGTCAATGATAGCCACTGGTTGCTCCACATAATTGAGCCGTTCGTCAACCTCTATGTCCTCCAGTGGTACCACCATGTCTTCATCAGCTAGGCACTTTCTCAAATGAGATACATGGAATGTGGGATGAATTCCACTTAACTCATCGGGCAACTCCAATCTATAGGCCACCTCTCCTACTCGAGCAATGATTCGGAAAGGCCCTATATACCTCGTGCTCAACTTGCCCCGCTTTCTAAACCGAATGATACCCTTCCAAGGTGAAACCTTCAACATAACCCTATCACCCACCTTGAATTCAATCGGTCTACGTCTCTTATCGGCATACGAACTCTGCCTATCTTTGGCTGCCTTCATAAAGGCTTTGATCTTTTCCAGTTTCTCAGTCATAGCCTCGATCACTTCGATGCTTCCTAACTCCTTCTGACCAATATCATCCCAACATACGGGCGTCCTACACCTCCGATCGTATAGCATCTCATAGGGTGGCATACCAATGCTGGCATGATAACTGCTATTGTTTGAGAATTCAGCTAACGGTAGGTGTTCGTCCCAACTTCCTCCGAAGTCAATGACGCATGCCCGAAGCATATCCTCAAGTGTCTGAATGGTTCTCTCCGATTAACCATCCGTTTGAAGATGATAAGCCGTACTAATATGTAACCTCGTCCCCATCACATCGTGGCATCTCTTCCAAAACTTGGATGTAAACCGAGTGTCACGGTCAAACACGATAGACACCAGTACACCATGGCGAGTCACAATCTTCTTGATGAACAGATCCGCAAACCTCTTGTATGAATACGTTTCACAGATCGGTAGGAAGTGATCACTCTTCATCAAACGGTCGACTATCACCCATATGGCATCATACCCCTTTGCCGTTCACGGCGGCTTCGTAATAAAATCCATGGTGATATGCTCCCACTTCCACTCGGGTATATCCAAAGGTTGGATCTTCCCGTATGGCTTCTGATGCTCCGCCTTTACTTGTAGGCAAGTAAGGCACTTACTCACGTACTCCGTCACGTCGCGCTTCATACCCAGCCACTAGTAATCTTTCTTCATATCATGATACATCTTCGTAGCACCAGGATGAATGGAGTATCAAGTCTTATGAGCCTCATCCATGATCTTTCCTCGTAAATCTCCATAACGAGGAATCCACATTCGCCCAAATCGGGTTCTAACACCGAGAGTGTTTTCACCCAATTCCGTGACTAGACCTCTCATCCTTTCAGAGTTAAGGCAATCTTCTTTCAACGGCTCATCTTGAAACTCCTTGACTTGCTTCATAACATCGGAGGTCATAACCAATTGATAAGCCTTCACCCGGCTCCGTTCAGGTCTCTCCTTTCGGATAAGGGCATCCACCACTACATTGGCCTTGCCCGGATGGTAATGGATCTCGCAATCGTAATCCTTGATAAGTTCCAACCATCGTCTCTATCTCATATTCAAATCCTTCTGCTCGAAGAAGTACTTCAAGCTCATGTGGTCGGTGAAGATAGTGCACTTCGTCCCATACAAGTAGTGCCTCCAAATCTTCAATGCAAAGACCACAGCAGCTAACTCCAAGTCATGAGTGGGATAATTGACCTCATGAACCTTCAACTGTCGGGATGCGTAGGCTATAACCTTCCCTTGTTGCATCAGCACACAACCCGACCCCAAATAAGAAGCATCTGAATAAACCACCAAATCTTCGCTTCCTTCGGGTAATGACAAGACTAGAAATTGCGTCAACCTCGTCTTTAGCTCCTCAAAAGCCTTCTCTTGCTCTTGACCCCACACAAATTTCACGTCCTTACGGGTCAATTTGGTCAATGGAGAAGCTATCTTCGAGAAGTCTTGGATGAATCTTCTATAATATCCCGCTAATCCCAAGAAACTACGAATCTCGGACGGCGTCTTTGGAGACTTCCATTGCATCACAGCCTTTACCTTTGCCGGGTTGACCATGATTCCTTCGGGGTTTACCACGTGACCCAAAAACTGAACTTCGCGCAACCAGAACGCACACTTGGAAAACTTGGCATATAACTTCTCCCTTCTAAACGTCTCTGACACTTCCCGAATGTGACCAGCATGCTCTTCCTTGCTTCTTGAATAAATCAGGATATCATCAATAAACACGATCACCTATTTATCCAACATCAGCCGGCACACTCGATTCATCAAATCCATAAAAGCAGCTGGTGCATTGGTTAAACCAAAAGACATAGCGAGAAACTCATAGTGTCCATAACGTGTGCGAAAAGCTGTTTTAGGAATATCCTGCTCCTTCACTTTCAACTGAGGATAACCCGATCGAAGGTCTATCCTCGAGAACCAACTGGCACCTTGCAGCTGATCAAATATGTCATCGATTCTGGGCAAGGGATATCGGTTCTTCACCGTCAACTTGTTTAACTCGCGGTAGTCGATGCACATCCTCATGCTACCGTCTTTCTTATTTACAAACAAGACCAGAGCACCCAAGGAAAGATACTCGGTCGAATAAACCCTTTATCCAACAGTTCTTGCAATTGGACCATTAGTTCCTTCATCTCTGTTAGAGCCAATCAATACGGTTCCTTAGCGACAGGCTGAGCACCGGGTATCAAATCAATCTGGAACTCGATTTCACGGTCCGGTGGCACACCTGGTAAATCTTCTGGAAACACATCGGGAAAGTCACACACAACCGGTACGTCAGACAATTGTGGTGTTGACGTGTCCACATCCTTCACATAAGCCAGGTAGGCACTACATCCACGCCTCATGCACTTCCCCGCCACCGCCATCGAAATTACCTTCAGAACCGTAGTAACTCGATCACCGTAGATCGTCACCGAACTCCCGTCAGGCGCTGTTAAACGGATTATCTTCTTGTGGCACACAATACCCGCTTCATAGGCCGCTAACCGGTCCATCCCTAGGACTACATCAAACCCGCCTTAGGTCATAACAAACAGTCTAGCAGGAAACCTATGACCTTCTAGTTCTATGTCCCAACCTTCTATCAGATCAGAGATCCTGGTAGACTTACCTATGGCAGTTTCTACATCAAAGGGCTCATCAATGCTTCTACTTCTAACTGGCAAATTAGCACAGAAAGTAGCAAAAATAAAACTCCTACTAGCAACAAAATCAAATAATACCGAAGCAAGAGTTTGGTTTGCTAGAAACGTATCTGACAAAACATCGGGTCCATCCTAGCCTCCTCCCTAGTCATCGTGAAAGCTCTGGCGCTCGCCTTCTGCCCTTCACTCCCAACCTTCTTCTTTGCCCCGGAACTCTCAGCCCTCGGCTTCTTGCAGTCCCTACTCAGATGGCCCTCTTCACCACAGTTATAACATCTGGCAGCCCCACACTCCCTTGCCATGTGACCGAGCTTCCCATATTTGAAGCAGACGTTCGATCCCCATCTACACTCCCCCGTATGCTCCCTTCCGCATTTACCACACCTCCTTGCTCCAGCCCCGGGTGTGGCTACACGCCGGTCATCCACCCTGGCAACCTTGTTGTTTGGAGCGACACCACCGCGTCCAAACCGCTTCCCATTCCAGTTTCGATCACCACCACCACTTTTCTTGCTTACTTCAACCACTGCCACCTCCCGCTCATCATATAGCCTTCCCGCCAGATTAACCACCGACCTAAACGTGCTTAGCCGGGCGGCGATCATGTGCCCACGAATATCCGCCGGCAAACCCTGGATGTACATCTTTATCTTTCGTGACACGGGTGTCACCTGATCAGGCACCAGTCGCGCCATCTTATTGAATTTAGTAGTGTATTATTGGTGCGTCATGGTTCCCTCCTCCAGCTGCTTGAACTCCCTCTCAGTCTTATCCAGTTCCCTGTGAGGATAGAACTCCTCAATCACCAACTTCTTCAGCTCATCCCACTTCATCTTTCCAATACCCCTGCTACCCTCGGCCTGGACAATATTGTCCCACCAGCATAAAGCCGAGTCCACGAATGAGTGAGTGGCAAACTTCACTTTTTGGTCCTCCCTACACTCGCTGATATCAAGTACAGCTTCCATCTCTCTCACCCAGCGGTGAGCAGCAGCAGCATTGCCATTGCCATCAAAAGTCGGGGGTTTGCGTCTCTGGAATGGCCCATAATTACAACCCCGAGTCATTCCTGGCACCGTTTCTTCCTCCTCCTCGTCACTTGGGACAACCGTCTCAGTCTTCCGTTGCCCCGCTTCTCCCGCGGTCTTCTCTTTTTCCTTCTTCTCATCCTCCCTTACAGCTCTAATCACTTCGACCACCACAGACGGCAGGATCGTCTGCATGACCTGGTGAACCTCCTCAACAACAGCCTCTTTCACCGAGGCCCTCAGATTAGCACTCTCATCACCACCTTCCTGGTGATGAGTCTCGGGCTCTTCAGGTGCCCTTTTCGCGGCCTTAGCACCACCTCTTGTGGCGCGCGGTCCAGCACCACGTCCACCACAGCCTCCACCTCTAGAAGCTTTCGAAGATCTACCACCAGCCATCCTCTAAACACAGTATAAGATTCAAACACCAACACGGTCATTCAAGGTAATAGCTCAGTTTATGTCAAGTATAGTAAGTCCCTAATTACAGTGGCCAGTTGTGATTAGCCACTTACTTTACTCTTCATACCCCAAGCATTTCCTATCCTGACTACATTAGTATCCAAATCTACTAGGAGCACATAAAGCAAATAACATACACACATAATACTGGTTAACATTAAAGAAAATACCTGATGGCACGTAGCTACTTGGGCTAGCATCCTTCTATTTGTCCCATTCTCAGTTTAAGTTTAGGTTTTTGAAATAATTTACCCATTTCTCTTAAACTTTGGCTCTGATACCAACTTGTAAGGCCCCGTTCCTGGGACACTCACAGTTGGACAATCATCGCACATGTTAATTAAAACATATTACATTCCATAAATCATTGCAGCGGAATAATTTAACAAACCATTTCATATATTAATAATTGCTTTTGCTGAATAATACAACATGGTTATCGTTAGAAAACATCGTTTGGTTGCATTACAAGACAAAAACATCATTATAACATAAAATGGATGCCATTCAAAACTTGCCAAGTAGCTTCACCCCATGCCATCCTCAGCAACCTTTACCTGCCAACTGAAAATGCATAAAAGTCAGCGTTGCTGAGTAAGTTCTAGTTTTATAAAAACATTTATATTACCTTCCATTTGTTAAAACATTTTTATACTTCCGCTCATGATCACACATCATACTTACATCAAGGTAATATTTATTATCTTCCGTCATCGTTCATTACGATCATATCGCACGTTTTGTACATTTCGCACATTACATTATCTTTCACTTCTATCTAGGTCCTGTCATATGCCAAACCCCCCTCTTGGGCACGAAGCCATCTAATCTAGGGTTTAGCGACAAGGACCCCGTTTCGCACGTATGGAACAGTCACCAAGACTGATTCCCCTGTGCGTGAACCCTCATGGGCCAGCCAAGATCGCACGCTGTATGACACACAGTTGAGCTAACAACTATCAAGGAGTTGTGAACCTCCTTGCATTTTGCTTGCAAGACTTTCATTCATTCTTTCATTATGTTCCACTTTCATTATCTTAGATCTTTTGCTTCATTAAGATAATACTTTACATTCATTAACATAATCACACCACGTAAAGCCATGGAGTAATACATAATAAGGAACATAAAGAAAACAGGCCATAACATACATAACATCATCATATAATCATCACATATCATCCCTGAAAACATCCCAAGTCATAGCCTAAAAGTCACTCTTTCCTAAAAATTTCAGAAAATTTTCTAAGGCATTAAGCGCATGAGCACTATGCGAGCACACGAGCACTTTGTGGGCGCATGAATACCGCATGGGCACTATTTGGGCGCACGAGCTTTACTTAGGCGCATGGGCAGATTTCTGGGCGCATGGGAACTATGCAGGCGTACGGGCACTTAGGCACATGGGAACTTAGGCGTTTTAGCAGTTGGGCGTATGGGCGCACTTAGGCGCTTGGGTATAATTCTAGGCGCATGGGCACTATTTGTGCGCATGAACCTTGGGCGCATGATCACTTAGGCGCATGGCCAACTGTTTTCTAACTAACATAATTTTCAGGCCCCCAACTCATCATTCTAACCTGTTCTAGCCTAGTTTTAGCATTCTAAGCATCAAGCAAGTATAAAATCATGAACACAACCCAAAAATCATCCCGAACATACACCCACCCAACAGGGCACACACACACATATACGGGTACACACCCAAATTTTATGAAAAAGTTAAATCATATATTTCCAGCCCCACAACCGGTTAAACATTTAAAAAAACGGGGATCTAGAACTCACCTCTTGCAATTTTCGAGTAATACTTCCTTCAAACCCGAATGCTCTATGAGTTCAAACACCTAAAAACATCAAAAACACACAACCGAGCACACACAAACACATAAGCACATACCCGAAGGCTGAAAATCAACAAAGGACATCCTAATAATCAGAAAACTAACCTGAATTCCGACTTCTTCTTCTACCTCTCTCTAAAACCGAGAGAATTCTACTCTTCTCTCTCTTAAATCCGATGGAAAGTAGATGGAACATGGGTGTGGGCGGCCACACCCACTTTTGAACAAATTAATATCAACTTTGTCCCTTGTACAACTTTAACCCTTCAACTTGGGTTATTTTGTTATTCTTTCTTTTTTTTTCACTTCTTTTAAAATTTCCGGGTGTTGCACATGTCTTAATGGTCAATAATGGATTCTGTAGATCAACAGTTGTTATTAAGATGGATATAATGGATTTTTAAGGCAAGAGTGTTCGAAGATGGTTATGGAGTCTTCAATTGAGTTTCGGGTAGGAGTGAATTGATTTTAGGAGTTATTCGTGTGGTTATATGTTCGGTTTTGGTTTCAAATCACACTAATTATTCTATGTTCCATTTGTGATTCATTGTTGATATTCTAATGATAATTATATTCATATTTGATTACATTGGTTTAGAAGCTCGTTCAAACCTTAGAACTATACTTGTTTAATGTTTTAGTATAACAAGTTCCTTTCCCATGTATTTAGTAATGCTTTCGTAAGTACTCTTATACGCCAATCTGTAGTTGCATAATTTTGATTGACGTACTAGAAAATCTTATTTACTTGATCATGTTACATTGATTTAACTTCTTTTTGATTCATCAAGCATTACGTTTCTTGTTGTTCGTCTGATTACTTTCATTCCACCACTGTAATCTGATTATTGATTCTAATTAAGTGGATACGAGTAGTTTCGTGGTCCTTTACAACTAGTTTCCTTGTCTTAATTGTCAATAATGGTTACGATAGATCAACAGTTGTTATTAAGATGGATTTAGTGGATTTCTAAGTAGGAGTGTTCGAAGATGGTTATGGAGTCTTCTGATGAGTTTTGTAAGGCCCCGTTCCCGGGACCCTCACAGTTGGATAATCATCGCACTTATTACCTCAAAATCACATAAAATCTATTTAACATGTGCAGCGGAAAAATTGACCGAAACCATTTCATATATTAACAATTACTGTTTACATCGTCATTTCATTACAAATCATCATCTGGTTTCATTACTACACAAAATGGATGCCAACCAAAAATCTTTGCCATGTAGCTTCACCCCGTGCCATCCTCAGCAACCTTTACATGCCAACTGAAAATACATAAAAGTTAGCGTTGATGAGTGAGTTCTAGTTTTATAAAAGTATATTACCTTTCATTCGTTAAAACCTTTTCATACTTTCGCACGTGATCACAGATTATACATACACATAGATAATAGCATTATTATCTTCTGTCATCGTTCTTTTCACACTTATCGCACGTTTCGTACATTTTGCACATTACATTATCTTTCACTTCTATCTAGGTCATGTCATATACTAAACCCCCCTCTTGGGCACGAAGCCAACTAATCTAGGGTTTAGTGACAAGGACCCCGTTTCGCACGTATGGAACAGTCACCAAGACTGATCCCCCTGTGTGTGAATCCCTCATGGGGCAGCCAAGATCGCACGCTGTATGACACATAGTTGAGCTGACAACTCTAAAGGAGTTGTGAACCTCCTTACACTTTGTTTGCAAGACTTTCATTCGTTCATTCATTATGTTCCACTTTCATTATCTTAGATCTTTCGCTTCGTTAAGATAATACTTTTCATCCATTAACATAATCACACTACGTAATGCCACGGAGAAAAACATAATAGGAACATAAAGAAAACAGGCCATAACATTCATAACATCATCACATAATCATCACAAATCATCCCCGGGAACACCCCAAGTCATAGCCTAAAAGTCCTTCTTTCCCCGAAAATTTCAGAAAATTTTCTAAGTCCTAGGCGCATGAGCACTATGTAGGCGCACGAGCACTATGCAGACGCACGAATACTTTGGCGCATGGGCGACTCAGGCGCATGGGCACTATTTGGGCGCATGGCCAACACTTAGGCGTCTGGACAACTTTCTAGGCGCATGAGTACTATGCAGGCGCATGAGCCTGGTTTAGGCGCATGGGCACTTGGGCGTTTGGCAGACTTAGACGCATGGAAATACTTAGGCTCCTGGGCATAACCCTAGGCGCATGGGCGCTATTTGTGCGCACGAACCTTAGGCGTTTGGGTACTGTTTGGGCACATGATCTCAGGCGCATGGGCACTTAGGCGCATGGCCAACTACTTTTCTAACTACCATCATTTTTAGACCTCAAAATCTTCAATCTAACCTGTTCTAGCCTAGTTTCTAGCATACTAAGCATCAAACAAGCATAAAACATGCACATAATCATAACTCATCCCGTACATACACCCACCCACAACAGGGCACTCACATATACATACGGGTACACACCCAAATTTTACAAAAACATTTAAACATGCATTTCCAGCCCCAAATCAGTTAAAACATGTAAAAACGGGGATCTAGAACTCACCTCTTGCAACTTCCGAGTAAGACTTCCTTCAAACCCGAATGCCTATGAGTTCAAACACCTAAAACACCAAAACCGAACACACATACAAGCACATAAGCACATAGCCGAAGCTGAAAATCAGCCAAGAACGCCCTGAAATCAGGAATCTAACCTGAATTCAGCCTCTTCTTCTTTTTCTCTCTAAAACCGAAGAGAATTCTCTGCTCTCTCTCTCTAGAAAATTGACAGAAAGATGGTACAGGGGTCATGGGCGGCCATGACCACCTTTTGAACGGATTAAATACCAACTTTGTCACATGTACAACTTTAACCCCTCAACTTGGGTTATTTTGCTTTTCTTGCTTTTTCTTCACTTTTCTCTTCTTTTAAAATTTACGAGTGTTACAAGTCAACCCCCTTATATAGGTTTCGTTCCCGAAACCTGCACTCCTCAAACAGCTGAGGATAATGCTGTCTCATCTCCTCCTCAAGTTCCCATGTAGACTCGAATCCCTTTCTATGCTTCCACTGTACTCGCACCAAGGGAACCACTTTATTCCTTAGCCTCTTCTCTTTCCTGTCAATGATAGCCACTGGTTGCTCCACATAATTGTGCCGTTCGTCAACCTCAATGTCCTCCTGTGGTACCACCATATCTTCATCAGCTAAGCACTTCCTCAGATGAGATACATGGAATGTCGGGTGAATTCCATTTAACTCATCGGGCAACTCCAATCTATAGGCCACCTCTCCTACCCGAGCAATGATTCGGAAAGGCCCTATATACCTCGGACTCAACTTGCCTTGCTTTCTAAACCGAATGATACCCTTCCAAGGTGAAACCTTCAATATAACTCTATCACCCACCTTGAATTCAATCGGTCTACGTCTCTTATCGGCATACGACTTCTACCTATCCTTGGCTGCCTTCATAAAGGCTTTGATCTTTTCTAGCTTCTCGGTCGTAGCCTCAATCACTTCGATGCCTCCTAACTCAATCTGATCGATATCACCCCAACATACGGGTGTCCTACACCTCCTACCGTATAGCATCTCATAGGGTGGCATACCAATGCTGGCATGATAACTGTTGTTGTATGAGAATTCAGCTAACGGTAAGTGTTCGTCCCAACTTCCTCCAAAGTCAATGACGCATGCCCGAAGCATATCCTCGAGCATCTGAATAGTCCTTTCGGATTGACCATCCGTCTGAGGATGATAAGCCGTACTAATATGTAACCTCGTCCCCATCGCATCGTGGTATCTTTTCCAGAACTTGGATGTAAACCGGGTGTCACGGTCAGACACAATAGACACCGGTACACCATGACGAGTCATAATCTCCTTGATGAACAGATCCGCTAACCTCTCGGATGAATACGTTTCACGGATCGGTAAGAAGTGAGCACTCTTCGTTAGACGGTCGACTATCACCCATATGGCATCATAACCTCTTGCTGTTCGCGGCAGCTTCGTAATAAAATCCATGGTGATATGCTCCCACTTCCACTCGGGTATATCCAAAGGTTGGATCTTCCCCTATGGCTTCTGATGTTCCGCCTTCACTTGCAAACAAGTAAGACACTTACTCACGTACTCCGTTACGTCGCGCTTCATAGCGGGCCACCAATAATCTTTCTTCATATCATGGTACATCTTTGTAGCATCGAGATGAATGGAGTATCGAGTCTTATGAGCCTCGTCCATGATCTTCCTACGTAAATCTCCATAACAAGGAATCCACATTCGCCAAAATCGGGTTCTAACACCGAGAGTGTTTTCACCCAATTCTGTGACTAGACCTCTCACCCTTTCAGAGTTAAGGCGATCTTCGTTCAACGCCTCGTCTTGAAACTCCTTGACCTGCTTCATCACGTCAGAGGTCATAATCAATTGATAAGCCTTAACCCGGATCGGTTCAGGCCTCTCCTTTCGGCTAAGGGCATCCGCAACTACGTTGGCTTTGCCTGGATGGTAATGGATCTCACAATCATAATCCTTAATGAGCTCCAACCATCGCCTCTGCCTCATATTCAAATCCTTCTGCTCGAAGAAGTACTTCAAGCTCTTGGGGTCGGTGAAGATAGTGCACTTCGTCCCATATAAATAGTGCCTCCAAATCATCAATGCGAATACCACAGCTGCCAATTCCAAGTCATGAGAAGGGTAATTAACCTCATGAACTTTCAACTGTCGGGATGCGTAGGCTATAACCTTCCCTCGCTGCATCAACACACAACCCAACCCCAAATAAGAAGCATCTGAATAAACCACCAAATCTTCGTTTCCTTCGGGTAATGACAGGACTGGAGCTTGTGTCAATCTTGCCTTTAGCTCCTCAAAAGCCTTTTCTTGCTCTTGACCCCATACAAATTTCACGTCTTTACGGGTCAATTTAGTCAACGGAGAAGCTATTTTCGAGAAGTCTTGGATGAATCTTCTATAATAGCCCGCCAATCCCAAGAAACTACGAATCTCGAATGGCGTCTTTGGAGACTTCCATTGCATCACAGCTTCTACTTTTGCCGGGTCGACCATGATTCCTTCGGAATTTACCACATGACCCAAAAACTGAACTTCGCGCAACCAGAACGCGTACTTGGAGAACTTGGCATACAATTTCTCCCTTCTAAGCGTCTCCAATACTTCCCAAATGTGACCGGCATGCCCCTCCTCGCTCCTCGAATAAATCAGGATATCATCGATAAACACAATCACCGATTTATCAAACATCGGCCGGCACACTCGATTCATCAAATCCATAAAAGCAGCTGTTGCGTTGGTTAAACCAAAAGACATAACGAGGAACTCATAGTGTCCATAACGCGTGCGAAAAGCTGTTTTAGGAATATCCTGCTCCTTCACCTTCAGCTGATGATAACCCGATCGAAGATCGATTCTCTAAAACCAACTGGCACCTTGCAGATGATCAAACAAGTCGTCGATTCTTGGTAAAGGATACCGATTCTTCACCGTCAACTTGTTCAACTCGCGGTAGTCGATGCACATCCTCATGCTACCGTCTTTCTTCTTTACAAACAAGACCGGAGCGCCCCAGGGAGAGATACTCGGTCGAATAAACCCTTTATTCAACAGTTCTTGCAATTGAACCATTAGTTCCTTCATCTCTGTTGGAGCCAAACGATACGGTGCCTTAGCGACAGGCTGAGAACTGGGTATCAAATCAATCTGGAACTCGATCTCACGGTCCGGTGGCACTCCTGGTAAATCTTCTGGAAACACATCGGGAAAATCACACACAACCGGTACGTCGAACAATTGTGGTGTTGACGTGTCCATATATTTCCTATAAGCCAGGTAGGCACTACATCCACGTCTCATACACTTCCCCGCCACGGCCATCGAAATTATCTTTGGAACCGTAGTAACTCGATCACCGTAGATCGTCACCGAACTCCCGTCAGGCGCTGTCAGTCGGATCATCTTCTTGCGACACACGATATTCGCTTCGTAGGCCGCTAACTAGTCCATCCCTAGGACTACATCAAACCCGCCTAAGGTCATCACAAACAGTCTAGCAGGAAACCTATGACCTTCTAATTCTATGTCACAACCTTCTATCAGATTAGAGATCCTGGTAGACTAGTTTCTAAATCGAAGGGCTCATCAATACTTCTACTTCTAACGGGCAGATTAGCACAGAAAGTAGCAGAAATGAAACTCCTACTAGCACCAAAATCAAATAACACAGAAGCAAGAGTTTGGTTTACTAGAAACGTACCTGACACAACATCCGGGTCCATCCTAGCCTCCTCCTGGTCATCGTGAAAGCTTTGGCGCTCGCCTTCTGCCCTTCACTCCCGTCCTTCTTCTTTGCCCCAGAACTCTCAACCCTCGGCTTCTTACAGTCCCTGCTCAGATGGCCATCTTCTCCACAGTTATAGCATCTCACGGCCCCGCATTCTCGAGCCATGTGACCGGGCTTCCCACACTTGAGAATATTAAATAGATTTTATGGGGCAACTGGCCACTGTAATTAGGGACTTACTATACTTGACATAGGGACTTACTATACTTGACATAAACTGAGCTATTACCTTGAATGATCGTGTTGGTGTTTGAATCTTATAGTGTGTTTAGAGGATGGCTGGTGGTAGATCTTCAAAAGTTTCAAGAGGAGGAGGTCGTGGTAGGAGTGGTGCTAGACCGCGTGCCACAAGAGGTGGTGCTAAGGCTGCAGAAAAGGCACCTAAAGAGCCCGAGACTCATCACCAGGAAGGTGGTGATGAAAGTACTAATCTAAGAGCCTCGGTGAAAGAGGCTGTTGTCGAGGAAGTTCACCAGGTCATGGAGACGATCCTGCCTTCTGTGGTGGTCGAAGTGATTATAGTTGTAAGGGAGGATGAGAAGAAGGAGAAAGAGAAGACCGCGGGAGAAGCGGGGCAACGGGAGACTAAGACGGTTGTCCCAAGTGATGAGGAGGAGGAAGAAGCGGTGCTAGGGACAGCTCGGGGCTGTACTTATGGGGCATTGCAGAGATGCAAGCCCCCAACTTTTGATGGCAATGGCAACACTGCTGCTGCTCATCGACGGGTGAGAGAGATGGAAGCTGTGCTTGATATCAGTGAGTGTAGGGAGGACTAAAAGGTGAAGTTTGCTGCCCACTCATTTGTGGACTCGGCTTTATGTTGGTGGGACAATATTATCCAGGCCGAGGGTAGCAGGGTGATTGGAAAGATGAGTTGGGATGAACTGAAGAAGCTGGTGATTAAGGAGATCTATCCTCATAGGGAACTTGACAAGATTGAGAGGGACTTCCAATAGTTGGAGGCGGGAACCATGACGCACCAACAGTACACCACTAAGTTTAACGAGATGGCGCGACTGGTGCCAGATCAGGTGACACCTATGTCACGAAAGATAAAGAGGTACATCCAAGGTTTGCCGGTGGATATTCGCAGGCACATGATCGCCGCCCAGCTAAGCACGTTTAGGTCGGTGGTTGATATGGCGGGAAGGCTGTATGATGAATGAGAGGTGGCTGTGGTTGAAGTGAGTAAGAAAGGTGGCGGTGGTGACCAGAACTGGAATGGAAAGCGGTATGGACACAGTGGTGTCGCTCCAAACAGCAAGGTTGCAAGGGTGGATGACCGGCGAGTGACCGCCTCTGGTGCGGGGACAAGGAAATGTGGTAAACGTGGAAGGGAACATACTTGAGAATGCTGATGGTTATAATGCTTTCGTAAGTACTCTTATACGCCAATCTGTAGTTGCATAATTTTGATTGACGTACAAGAAAATCTTATTTACTTGATCATGTTACATTGATTTAACTTCTTTTTGATTCATCAAGCATTACGTTTCTTGTTGTTCGTCTGATTACTTTCATTCCATCACTGTAATCTGATTATTGATTCTTATTAAGTGGATACGAGTAGTTTCGTGGTCCTTTCCAACTAGTTTCCTTGTCTTAATTGTCAATAATGGTTACTATAGATCAACAGTTGTTATTAAGATGGATTTAGTGGATTTCTAAGGTAGGAGTGTTCGAAGATAGTTATGGAGTTTTTTAATGAGTTTCAGGTAGGCATGGATTGATTTTTAGAGTTATTCATGTGGTTATATGTTTGGTTTTGGTTTCAAATCACACTAATGATTTTATGTTCCATTTCTGATTCATTGTTGATATTCTAATGATAATTATATTCATATTTGATTACATTGGTTTAGAAGTGCGTTCAAACCATAGAACTATACTTGTTTAATGTTTTAGTATAACAAGTTCCTTTCCCATGTATTTAGTAATGCTTTAGTAAATACTCTTATACGCCAATCTGTAGTTGCATAGTTTTGATTGGCGTACAAGAAAATCTCATTTACTTGATCATGCTACATTGATTTAACTTCATTTTGATCCACCAAACATTACGTTTCTTGTTGTTCGTCTGATTAGTTTCATTCCACCACTGTAATTTGATTATTGATTCTTATTAAGCGGATACGAGTAGTTTTATGGTCCTTTATAACTAGTTTTCTTGTTTTAAAGGTCAATAATGGTTTCTGTAGATCAACTATTGTTATTAAGATGGATATAGTGGATTTCTAAGGCAAGAGTGTTCGAATATGGTTATGGTGTCTTCTAATGAGTTTCGGATAGGAGTGGGTTGATTTTAGGAGTAATTCGTGTGGTTATATGTTCGGTTTTGGTTTCAAATCACACTAATGATTCTATGTTCTATTTGTGATTCATTTTTGATATTCTGATGATAATTATATTCATATTTGATTACATTGCTTTAGAAGTGCGTTCAAACCATAGAACTATACTTTTTTAATGTTTAGTATAACAAGATCCTTTTCCACGTATTTAGTAATGCTTTCGTAAATACTCTTATACGCCAATCTGTTGTTGCATAATTTTGATTCAAGTCCTAGAAAATCTTATTTACTTGATTATGTTACATTGATTTAACTTTTTTTTGATTCATCAAGCATTACGTTTCTCGTTGTTCGTCTGATTACTTTCATTCCACTACTGTAATTTGATTATTGATTCTTATTAAGTGGATACGAGTAGTTTTATGGTCCTTTACAACAAGTTTCCATGTTTTAATTGTCAATAATGGTTTCTGTAGATCATTAGTTGTTATTAAGATGGATTTGTGGATTTCTGAGGTAGTAGTGTTCAAAGATGGTTATGGAGTTTCTGATGAGTTTCGGGTAGGCATGGATTGATTTTGGGAGTTATACGTGTGGTTATATGTTTGGTTTTGGTTTCAAATCACACTAATGATACTATGTTCCATTTTTGATTCATTTTTATGATTCTGATGATAATTATACTCATATTTGATTAGATTGGTTTAGAAGTGCGTTGAAACAATAGAACTATAATAGTTTAATGTTTTAGTACAACTAGTTTCTTTCCCATGTATTTAGTAATGCTTTCGTAAATACTCTTATACACCAATCTGTAGTTGCATTATTTTGATTATCGTACAATAAAATCTTATTTACTTGATCATGCTACATTGATTTAACTTCATTTTGATCCATCAAACATTACGTTTCTTGTTGTTCGTCTGATTACTTTCATTCCACCACTGTAATTTGATTATTGATTCTTATTAAGTGGATACGAGTAGTTTTGTGGTCCTTTACAACTAGTTTCCTTGTCTTAATTGTCAATAATGGTTTTTGTAGATCAACGGTTGTTATTAAGATGGATATAGTGGATTTCTAAGGCAAGAGTGTTCGAAGATGGTTATGGTGTCTTCTAATGAGTTTCGGGTAGGAGTGGATTGATTTTAGGAGTTATTCGTGTGGTTATGCGTTCGGTTTTGGTTTCAAATCACACTAATGATTCTATGTTCCATGTGTGATTCATTGTTGATGTTCTAATGATAATTATATTCATATTTGATTAATTTGCTTTAGAAGTGCGTTCAAACCATAGAACTATAGTTGTTTAATGTTTTAGTATAACAAGTTCCTTTCCCATGTATTTAGTAATGCTTTCGTAAATACTCTTATACGCCATCTGTAGTTGTATAATTTTGATTGATGTACAAGAAAATCTTATATACTTGATCTTGTTACATTGATTTAACTTCTTTTTGATTCATCAAGCATTACGTTTCTCGTTGTTCGTCTGATTACTTTCATTCTACCACTGTAATCTGATTATTGATTCTTATTAAGTGGATACGAGTAGTTTCATGGTCCTTTACAACTAGTTTCCTTGTTTTAATTGTCAATAATGCTTTCTGTAGATCAACAGTTGTTATTAAGATGGATTTAGTGGATTTCTGAGGCAGGAGTGTTCAAAGATGGTTATGGAGTTTTCTGATGAGTATCGGTGTAAGGCCTCGTTCCTGGGACACTCACAGTTGGACATTCATCGCACATGATATTTAAATCGTATTACAAATCATTAAAACATTGCAGTGGAATAATATAACAAAAACCATTTCAAGCATTAATAATTACTTTTGCAAAATAATACATCGTTGTTAGAGTTACAAAATATCATTTGATGCATTACAACACAAAAATATCATTTCAACATAAAATGGATGACATACAAAATCTTTGACAAATAGCTTCACCCCGTGCCATCCTCAACAACCATTACCTACCAACTGAAAATGTATAAAAAGTCAGCATTGCTGAGTGAGTTCTAGTTTTATAATAAAAATACTATACTTTCGTTTAAAACTCTTTCTTTACCTTCATTTGTGATCATACATCATACATACACATATAGATAATATTTATTATTATCTTTCATCATCGTTCATCATCGTACGTCATTCGTACATTCATCATTATCTTTCACTTTCATCAGGACCAATGCCATGTGCTATACCCCGAACATTGTACACGAAGCTGGTTACTAGGCCGAAGTCTATGAATAGACCCCTAACATTGTGCACGAAGCTGACTCCAGTACCTGGGGCAAGCAACAAGGGTCCCATACGTTTGGTCAATCACAAGGATTAGACCCCCCGTGTGCATTCTTCTAGGTTAGTTAAACCGCACACAGTTGACCTAACACCCTTCATTGGGTGTGAACCTCCTTACATTTGCTTGTAAGACTTTTCATTCATTCTTTACTGTAAGGCCCCATTCCCAGGACACTCACAATTGGACAATCATCACACATATTACCTCAAAATCACAAAAAATTATTTAACATTTGCAGCGGAAAAATTTTAACGAAACCATTTCATATATTAACAATTACTGTTTGCATCATCATTACATTACAAATCATCTTCTAGTTTCATCACTACACAAAATGGATGCCAACCAAAATCTTCGGCAAGTAGCTTCACCTCGTGCCATCCTCAGCAACCTTTACCTGCCAACTGAAAATGTATAAAAGTCAGCGTTGCTGAGTGAGTTCTAATTTTATAAAAATATATTACCTTTCATTTCGTTAAAACCTTTTCAAACTTTCGCACGTGATCATACATTATACATACACATAGATAATAACATTATTATCTTCCGTCATCCTTCTTTTCGTACTTATTGCACGTTTCGTACATTTCGCACGTTACATTATCTTTCACTTCTATCTAGGTCCTGTCATATGCTAAACCCCCCTCTTGGCACGGAGCCAACTAATCTAGGGTTTAGCGATAAGGACCCCGTTTCGCACGTATGGAATAGTCACCAAGACTGATCCCCCTATGTGTGAATCCCTTATGGGGCAGCCAAGATCGCACGCTGTATGACACACAGTTGAGCTGACAACTCTCAAGGAGTTGTGAACCTCCTTACATTTTGCTTGCAAGACTTTCATTTATGTTCCACTTTTATTATCTTAGATCTCTCACTTCGTTAAGATAATACTTTTCATCCATTTACATAATCACACCACGTAAGGCCAAGGAAAAATACATAATAGGAACATAAAGAAAACAGGCTATAAACATGCATAACATCATCATACAATCATCACATATCATCCCCGGGAACATCCCAAGTTACAGCCTAACAGTCCCTCTTCCTCGAAACTTCAGAAAATTTTCTAAGTCTTTAGGCGCATGAGCACTATGCAGGCGCACGAGCACTATGCGGGCGCATGAATACTTATGCGCATGGGCGACTCAGGCGCATAGGCACTATTCGGGTGCACGACGAAGAATTAGGCGCCTGGACAACTTTCTAGGCGCATGGGTGCTATGCAGGCGCATGAGCCTGGTTTAGGCGTATGGACACTTAGGCGTTTGGGCAGTCTTAGACGCATGGGCATACTTAGGCTCCTGGGCATAATCCTAGGCGCATGGGCACTATTTGTGCGCATGAACCTTGGGCGTTTGGGTACTATTTGGGCGCATGATCTCAGGCGCATGGGCACTTAGGCGCATGGCCAACTACTTTTCTAACTACCATCATTTTCAGACCTCACATCATCAATCGGACCTATTCTAGCCTAGTTTCTAGCATACTAAGCACCAAACAAGCATATAGCATGCACATAATCATAAATCATCCTGAACATACACCCACCCACAACAGGGCACACACATATACATACGGGTACACACCCAAACTTTATAAAAACAAGTAAGCATGCATTTCCAGCCCCAAATCAATTAAAACATTCAAAAATGGGGATCTAGAACTCACCTCTTACAACTTCCGAGTAAGACTTCCTTCAAACCCGAATGCTTATGAGTTACCTAAAAACACCAAAACACACAACCGAACACACATACAAGCACATAAGCACATACCCAAAGCTGAAATGCAGCCAAGAACACCCCATAAATCAGAAAACTAACCTGAATTTCGACTTCTTCTTCTTCCTCTCTCTAAAACCGAAGAGAATTATGCTCTTTCTCTCACTAAAAATCGACAGGAAGATGATGTGCAATAGGGGTGGGCGGCCATGCCACCTTTTTGAACAAATTAATAATAAAGTTTACCCCTTGCACAACTTTAACCCCTCAACTTGGGTTATTTTGCTTTTCTTCCTTTTTCTTCACTATTTCTCTTCTTTTAAAATTTCCGGGTGTTACATTTACGTTCCACTTTTCATTAACATTAACTTTTGCTTTCATTACATAATACGTTACGTTCATTAACATAATCACACCACGTAAAGCCACGGAATAGTACGTAATAAGGAACATAAATGAAACAGGCCATAAACATACACCACATCATCATATAATATCACATGCAACATCATACATCGTCCTCGGAAACATCCCAAGTCGTAGCCTAAATGTCCCTTTTTCCCAAAAATTTCAGAATATTTTCTAAGTCTTTAGGCGCATGGGCACTATGCAGGCGCTTGGCCACTATGCGGGCGCATGAATACTTAGGCGCATGGGCGACTCAAGCGCATGGGCACTATTGGGGCGCATGAGCCTTACCTAGGCGCATGGGCACTCAGGAGTCTGGGGAACTTAGGCGCATGGGAATACTTGGGCGCATGGCCAACTGTTTTCTAACTAACATCATTTTCAGACCCCAATTCATCTTTCTAACCTGTTCCAAGCCTAGTTCTAACATAATAAGCATCAAAACAAGCATACAACATAATCAAAAATCTTTCCGAATCCTAAACCCACCCAACAAGGCACACACATACATACGGGTACACACCCATCATTCATAATAATATTTTATCATGCATCTCGAGCCCCAAAATCAGTTAAAACGTTTCAAAACGGGGATCTAAAACTCACTTCTTGCCACTTTCGAGTAAGACTTCCTTCAAACCCGAATGCTTATGAGTTCAAACACCTAAAAACATCAAAAACACACAACCAAGCCCACACAAACACATAAGCACATACCCGAAGGCTGAAAATCAGCCAAGAACACCCCAAAAATCAGAAAACTAACCTGAATTCAGCTTCTTCTTCTTCCTCTCTCCAGAACCAAAAGAATTCTGCTCTTTCACTCTTTAAAACCGATGGAAAGATGGTACAGGAGGTGATGTGGGTGGCCATACCATCTTTTAAACAAAGTAATATCAAACTTTGTCCCATGTACAACTTTAACCCCTCAACTTGGGTTATTTTGCTCTTCTTTCCTTTTCTTCACTTTTCTCTTCTTTTAAAATTTTCGGGTGTTACATTCTGGTAGGCATGGATTGATTTTGGGAGTTATACGTGCGGTTATATGTTTGGTTTTGGATTCAAATCAAACTAATGATACTATGTTCCATTTTTGATTCATTGTTGTCATTCTGATGATAATTATAATCATATTTAATTAGATTGGTTTAGAAGTGCGTTGAAGCAATAGAACTATAGTTGTTTAATGTTTTAGTATAACTAGCTTCTTTCCCATGTAATTAGTAATGCTTTCGTAAATACTCTTATACATCAATCTGTAGTTGCATAATTTTGATTAACGTACAAGAAAATCTTATTTACTTGATCATGCTACATTGATTTAACTTTATTTTGATCCATCAAACAATACGTTTCTTATTGTTCGTCTGATTACTATATTCCACCACTGTAATTTGATTATTGATTCTTATTAAGTGGTTACAAGTAGTTTTGTGGTCCTTTACAACTAGTTTCCTTGTCTTAATGGCCAGTAATGGTTTTTGTAGATCAACAGTTGTTATTAAGATGGATATAGTGGATTTCTAAGGCAAGAGTGTTCGAAGATGGTTATGGAGTCTTCTAATGAGTTTCGGGTAGGAGTGGATTGATTTTAGGAGTTATTCGTGTGATTAGTTTTGGTTTCAAATCACACTAATGATTATATGTTCCATTTGTGATTCGTTGTTGATATTCTAATGATAATAATATTCATATTTGATTACATTGGATTAGAAGTGCGTTCAAACCATAGAACTATGCTTGTTTAATGTTTTAGTATAACAAGTTCCTTTCCCATGTATTTAGTAATGCTTTCGTAAATACTCTTATACGTCAATATGTAGTTGCATAATTTTGATTGACGTACTAGAAAATCTTATTTACTTGATCATATTACATTGATTTAACTTCTTTTTGATTCATTAAGCATTACGTTTCTTGTTGTTCGTCTGATTACTTTCATTCCACCACTATAATTTGATTATCGATTCTTATTAAGTGAATAAGAGTAGTTTAATGGTCCTTTACAACTAGTTTCCATGTTTTAATTGTCAATAATGGTTTCTGTAGATCAACAGTTGTTATTAAGATGGATTTAGTGGATTTCTGAAGTATGAGTGTTCAAAGATGGTTATGGAGTTTTCTAATGAGTTTCGGGTAGGCATGGATTGATTTTAGGAGTTATTCGTGTGGTTATATGTTTGGTTTTGGTTTCAAATCACACTAATGATACTATGTTCCATTTTTGATTCATTGTTATGATGCTCGTGATAATTATAATCATATTTGATTAGATTGATTTAAAAGTACATTGAAACAATAGAACTATAGTTGTTTAATATTTTAGTATAACTAGTTTCTTTCCCATTTATTTAGTAACGCTTTCTTAAATACTCTTATATACCAATCTATATTTACATAATTTTGATTGACGTACAAGATAATCCTATTTACTTTATCATGTTACATTGATTTAACTTCTTTTTGATCCATCAAGCATTACGTTTCTCATTGTTCATCTTCTTACTTTTATTCCACCACTGTAATTTGATTATTGATTCTTATTTAGTGGATATGAGTAGTTTCATGGTCCTTTACAACTGGTTTTCTTGTCTTAATGGTCAATAATGGTTATTGTAGATCAACTGTTGTTATTAAGATGGATTTAGTATATTTCTGAGGGAGGATTGTTCGAAGATGGTTATGAAGTCTTCTGATAGTTTCGGGAAGGAATGGATTTATTTTACGAGTTATTCGTGTGGTTATATGTTTGGTTTTTGTTTTGAATCACACTAATGATACTATGTTCGAGTTGTGACTCATTGTTGCGATTCTGAAGATAATTATTATCATATTTGATTAGATTGGTTTAGAAGTGCGTTCAAACAACAAAACTATAGTTGTTTAATGTTTTAGTATAACTACTTTCTTTCCCATATATTTAGTTATGCTTTCTTAAATACTCTTATACACCAATATGTAGTTGCATAATTTTGATTGACGTACAAGAAAATGTTATTAACTTTATCATGTTACATTGATTTAACTTCTTTTTGATCCATCAAGCATTACATTTCTGATTGTTCGTCTGATTACTTTCATTCCAGCACTTTAATTCGATTATTGATTCTTTTCTAGTAGAAACGAGTAGTTTCGTGATGCTTTACAACTGTTTACTTGACTTAATGGTCAATAGTGGTTTTTGTTGATCAACAATTGTTATTAAGATGGATTTAGTGGATTTCAGAGTCAGGATTGATTTTAGGAGTTATTCGTGTGGTTATATGTTCGGTTTTGGTTTCGAATCACACTAATGATACTATGTTCCATTTGTGATTCATTGTTGCGATTCTGATTATAATTATAATCATATTTGATTAGATTGGCTTAAAAGTGCGTTCAAACAATAGAAATATAGTTGTTTAATGTTTTAGTATAACTAGTTTCTTTCCCATGTATTTAGTAATGCTTTCTTAAATACTCTTATACACCAATCTATATTTGCATAATTTTAATTGACGTATAAGAAAATCTTATTTACTTTATCATGTTACATTGATTTAACTTCTTTTTGATCCATCAAGCATTACGTTTCTCATTGTTCGTCTTATTACTTTTATTCCACCACTGTAATTTGATTATTGATTCTTATTTAGTGGATACGAGTAGTTTCATGGTCCTTTACAACTGGTTTCCTTGTCTTAATGGTCAATAATGGTTTCTGTAGATCAACAGTTGTTATTAAGATGGATTTAATAGATTTCTGAGGCAGGATTGTTTGAAGATGGTTATGAAGTCTTCTGATTAGTTTCGGTAAGGAATGGATTGATTTTAGGAGTTATTCGTGTGGTTATATGTTTGGTTTTGGTTTTGAATCACACTAATGATACTATGTTCGATTTGTGACACATTGTTGCGATTCTGAAAATAATTATTATCATATTTGATTAGATTGGTTTAGAAGTGCGTTCAAACAATAGAACTATAGTTGTTTAATGTTTTAGTATAACTACTTTCTTTCCCATGTAATTAGTTATGCATTCTTAAATACTCTTATACACCAATCTGTAGTTAAATAGTTTTGATTGACGTATAAAAAAATCTTATTCACTTTATCATGTTATATTGATTTAACTTCTTTTTGATCCAAACAAGCATTACGTTTCTCATTGTTCTTCTAATTTCTTTCATTCCACCACTATAATTTGATTATTAATTCTTATTTAGTGGATACAAGCAGTTTCGTGGTCCTTTGCAACTGGTTTCCTTGTCTTAATATTCAATAATGGTTTCTATAGATAACAATTGTTTTTAAGATGGATTTAGTGGATTTCTGAGGCAGGATTGTTTGAAGATCGTTATGAAGTCTTCTGATGAGTTTCGGGAAGGAATGGATTGATTTTAGGAGTTATTCATGTGGTTATATGCTCGGTTTTGGTTTTGAGTCACACTAATGATACTATGTTCCATTTGTGATTCATTGTTGCGATTCTGAAGATAATTATAATCATATTTGATTTGATTAGTTTAGATGTGCGTTCAAACAATAGAACTATAGATGTTTAATGTTTTAGTATAACTAGTTCCTTTCCCATGTATTTAGTAATACTTTTTTAAATACTCTTATACAAAAATCTGTAGTTGCATAATTTTGATTGACGTACAAGAAAATCTTATTTACTTTATCATGTTACATTGATTTAACTTCTTTTTGATCCATCAAGCATTACGTTTCTCATTGTTCGTCTTATTACTTTTATTCCACCACTGTAATTTGATTATTGATTCTTATTTAGTGGATACGAGTAGTTTCATGGTCCTTTACAACTGGTTTCCTTGTCTTAATGGTCAATAATGGTTTCTGTAGATCAACAGTTGTTATTAAGATGGATTTAGTAGATTTCTGAGGCAGGATTGTTTGAAGATGGTTATGAAGTCTTCTGATTAGTTTCGGTAAGGAATGGATTGATTTTAGGAGTTATTCGTGTGGTTATATGTTTGGTTTTGGTTTTGAATCACACTAATGATACTATGTTCGATTTGTGACACATTGTTGCGATTCTGAAAATAATTATTATCATATTTGATTACATTGGTTTAGAAGTGCGTTCAAACAATAGAACTATAGTTGTTTAATGTTTTAGTATAACTACTTTCTTTCCCATGTAATTAGTTATGCATTCTTAAATACTCTTATACACCAATCTGTAGTTAAATAGTTTTGATTGACGTATAAAAAAATCTTATTCACTTTATCATGTTATATTGATTTAACTTCTTTTTGATCCAAACAAGCATTACATTTCTCATTGTTCTTTTAATTTCTTTCATTCCACCACTATAATTTGATTATTAATTCTTATTTAGTGGATACGAGCAGTTTCGTGGTCCTTTGCAACTGGTTTCCTTGTCTTAATATTCAATAATGGTTTCTATAGATAACAATTGTTTTTAAGATGGATTTAGTGGATTTCTGAGGCAGGATTGTTTGAAGATCGTTATGAAGTCTTCTGATGAGTTTCGGGAAGGAATGGATTGATTTTAGGAGTTATTCATGTGGTTATATGCTCGGTTTTGGTTTTGAGTCACACTAATGATACTATGTTCCATTTGTGATTCATTGTTGCGATTCTGAAGATAATTATAATCATATTTGATTTGATTAGTTTAGATGTGCGTTCAAACAATAGAACTATAGATGTTTAATGTTTTAGTATAACTAGTTCCTTTCCCATGTATTTAGTAATACTTTTTTAAATACTCTTATACAAAAATCTGTAGTTGCATAATTTTGATTGACGTACAAGAAAATCTTATTTACTTTATCATGTTACATTGATTTAACTTCTTTTTTATCCATCAAGCATTATGTTTCTCATTGTTCATTTGATTACTTTCATTCCACCACTGTAATTTGATTGTTGATTCTTATTTAGTGGATACGAGTAGTTTCGTGGTCCTTTACAACTGCTTTCCTTGTCTTAATGGTCAATAATGGTTTCTGTAGATCAATAATTGTTATTAAGATGGATTTAGTAGAATTGGGCAGGGATTGTTCGAAGATGGTTATGGAATCTTCTGATAAGTTTCGGGTAGGAATGGATTGATTTTTTGAGTTATTCGTGTAGTTATATGTTCGGTTTTGGTTTCTAATCACACAAATGATACTATGTTCCATTTGTGATTCATTGTTGTGTTTCTGATTAAAATTATAATCATATTTGATTAGATTGGTTTAGATGTGCGTTCAAACAATAGAACTACAGTTGCTTAACGTTTTAGTGTAACTAGTTCCTTTCCCATGTATTTAGTAATGCATTCTTAAATACTCTTATGCACCAATCTATATTTGCGTAATTTTGATTAACGTACAAGAAAATCTTATTTACTTTATCATGTTACATTGATTTAACTTCTTTTTGATCCATCAAGCATTACGTTTCTCATTATTCGTCTCATTACTTTTATTGCACCACTGTAATTTGATTATTGATTCTTATTTAGTGTATACGAGTAGTTTCGTGGTACTTTACAACTGGTTTCCTTGTCTTAATCGTCAATAATGGTTTCTGTAGATCAACAGTTGTTATTAAGATAGATTTAGTAGATTTTTGAGGCAGGATTGTTCGAAGATGGTTTTGAAGTCTTCTGATTAGTTTCGGGAAGGAATGGATTGATTTTAGGAGTTATTCGTGTGGTTATATGTTTGGCTTTGGTTTTGAATCACACTAATGATACTATGTTCCATTTGTGATTCATTGTTGCGATTCTGAAGATAATTATACTCATATTTGATTAGATTGGTTTAGAAGTGCGACAAACAACAGAACTATAGTTGTTTAATGTTTTAGTATAACTACTTTCTTTCCCATGTATTTAGTCATGCTTTCTTAAATACTCTTATACACCAATTTGTAGTTGCATAATTTTGATTGACGTACAAGAAAATCTTATTTAATTTATCATGTTACATTGATTTAACTTCTTTTTTATCCATCAAGCATTATGTTTCTCACTGTTCGTTTGATTACTGTCATTCCACCATTTTAATTTGATTATTGATTCTTATTTTGTGCATACGAGTAGTTTTGTTGTCCTTTACAACTGGTTTCTTTGTCTTAATGGTCAATAATGATTTCTTTAGATCGACAGCTGTTATTAAGGTGGATTTAGTGGATTTCGGAGACAGGATTGTTCGAAGATGGTTATGGAGTCTTCTGATGAGTTTCGAGTAGGAATGGATTGACTTTAGAAGTTATTCGTGTGGTTATATGTTTGGTTTTGGTTTAGAATCACACTAATGATACTATGTTCCATTTGCGATTCATTGTTGCGATTCTGATGATAATTATAATCATATTTGATTAGATTTGTTTAGAAGAGCGTTCAAACAATAAAACAATAGTTGTTTAATGTTTTAGTATATCTGGTTCCTTTCCCAGGTATTTAGTTATTCTTTCTTAAATACTCTTATACACCAATCTGTAGTTGCATAATTTTGATTAACGTACAAGAAAATCTTATTTACTTTATCATGTTACATTGATTTAACTTCTTTTTGATCCATCAAGCATTACGTTTCTCATTGTTCGTCTGATTACTTTCATTCCACTACTGTAATTTGATTATTGATTCTTATTTAGTGGATACGAGTAGTTTCTGGTCCTTTACAACTGGTTTCCTTATTTTAATGGTCAATAATGGTTTCTGTAGATCAACAGTTGTTATTAAGATGGATTTAGTAGATTTCTGAGGCAGGATTGTTTGAAGATGGTTATGAAGTCTTCTGATTAGTTTCGGTAAGGAATGGATTGATTTTAGGAGTTATTCGTGTGGTTATATGTTTGGTTTTGGTTTTAAATCATTCTAATGATACTATGTTCGATTTGTGATTCATTGGTGTGATTCTGATGATAATTATAATCATATTTGATTAGATTGGTTTAGAAGTGCGTTCAAACAACAGAACTATAGTTGTTCAATGTTTTAGTATGACTACTTTCTTTCCCATGTATTTAGTTATGCTTTCTTAAATACTCTTATACACCAATATGTAGTCGCATAATTTTGATTGACATACAAGAAAACCTTATTTACTTTATCATGTTACATTAATTTAACTTCTTTTTGATCCATCAAGCATTACGTTTCTCATTGTTCGTCTGATTACTTTGATTCCACAACTGTAATTTGATTATTGATTCTTATTTAGTAGATACAAGTAGTTTCGTGGTCCTTTGCAACTGGTTTCCTTGTCTTAATGGTCAATAATGGTTTCTGTAGATCCACAATTGTTATTACGATTGATTTAGTGGATTTCTGAGGCAGGATTGTTCGAAGATGGTTATGAAGTCTTCTGATGAGTTTTGGGAATGAATGGATTGATTTTAGGAGTTATTCGTGTGGTTATATGTTTGGTTTTGATTTTGAATCACACTAATGATACTATGTTCCATTTGTGATTCATTGTTGTGATTTTGAAAATAATTATAATCATATTTGATAAGATTGGTTTAGAAGTGCATTCAAACAATAGAACTATGGTTGTTTAATGTTTTAGTATAACTACTTTCTTTCCCATGTATTTAGTTATGCTTTCTTAAATACTCTTATACACCATTCTGTAGTTGAATAATTTTGATTGACGTACAAAAAAATCTTATTTACTTTATCATGTTCGAAGATGGTTATGGAATCTTCTAATAAGTTTCGGGTAGGAATGGATTGATTTTATGAGTTATTCGTGTAGTTATATGTTTGGTTTTGGTTTCTAATCACACTAATGATACTATGTTCCATTTGTGATTCATTGTTGCGATTCTGATTATAATTATAATCATATTTGATTAGATTGGTTTAGATGTGCGTTCAAACAATAGAACTATAGTTGTTTAATGTTTTAGTGTAACTAGTTCCTTTCCCACGTATTTAGTAATACTTTTTTAAATACTCTTATACACCAATCTGTAGTTGCATAATTTTGATTGATGTATAAGAAAATCTTATTTCCTTTATCATGTTACATTGATTTAACTTCTTTTTTATCCATCAAGCATTATGTTTCTCGTTGTTCGTTTTATTACTTTCATTCCACCACTGTAATTTGATTATTGATTCTTATTTAGTGGATACGTGCAGTTTCGTGGTCCTTTGCAACTGCTTTCCTTGTCTTAATGGCCAATAATGGTTTCTATAGATAACAATTGTTATTAAGATGGATTTAGTGGATTTCTGAGGCAGGATTGTTCGAAGATCGTTATGAAGTCTTCTGATTAGTTTCGGGAAGGAATGGATTGATTTTAGGAGTTATTCGTGTGGTTATATGCTCGGTTTTTGTTTTGAATCACACTAATGATACGATGTTCCATTTGTGATTCATTGTTGCGATTCTGAAGATAATTATAGTCATATTTGATTAGATTGGTTTAGATGTGCGTTCAAACAATAGAACTCTAGATGTTTAATGTTTTAGTATAACTAGTTCCTTTCCCGTGTGTTTAGTAATACTTTTTTAAATACTCTTATACACCAATCTGTAGTTGCATAATTTTGATTGACGTACAAGAAAATCTTATTTATTTTATCATGTTACATTGATTTAACATCTTTTATATCCATCAAGCATTATGTTTCTCATTGTTCGTTTGATTACTATCATTCCACCACTGTAATTTGATTATTGATTCTTATTTAGTGGATATGAGTAGTTTCGTGGTCCTTTACAACTGCTTTCCTTGTCTTAATGGTCAATAATGGTTTCTGTAGATCAATAATTGTTATTAAGATGGATTTAGTGGATTTCGGGGGCAGGATTGTTCGAAGATGGTTATGGAATCTTCTAATAAGTTTCGGGTAGGAATGGATTGATTTCAGGATTTATTCGTGTAGTTATATGTTGGGTTTTGGTTTCTAATCACACTAATGATACTATGTTCCATTTGTGATTCATTGTTGCGATTCTGATTATAATTATAATCATATTTGATTAGATTGGTTTAGATGTGTGTTCAAACAATAGAACTATAGTTGTTTAATGTCTTAGTGTAACTAGTTCCCTTCCCATGTATTTAGTAATACTTTTTTAAATACTCTTATACACCAATCTGTAGTTGCATAATTTTGATTGACGTACAAGAAAATCTTATTTACTTTATCATGTTACATTGATTTAACTTCTTTTACATTCATCAAGCATTATGTTTCTCATTGTTCGTTTGATTACTATCATTCCACCACTGTAATTTGATTATTGATTCTTATTTAGTGGATACGAGTAGTTTCGTGGTCCTTTACAACTGCTTTCCTTGTCTTAATGGTCAATAATGGTTTTTGTAGATCAATAATTGTTATTAAGATGGATTTAGTGGATTTTGGGGGCTGGATTGTTCGAAGATGGTTATGAAGTCTTCTGATTAGTTTCGGTAAGGAATGGATTGATTTTAGGAATTATTCGTGTGGTTATATGTTCGGTTTTGGTTTCTAATCACACTAATGATACAATGTTCCATTTGTGATTCATTGTTGCGATTCTGATTATAATTATAATCATTTTTGATTAGATTGGTTAAGTGTGTGTTCAAACAATAGAACTATAGTTGTTTAATGTTTTAGTGTAACTAGTTCCTTTCTCATGTATTTAGTAATACTTTTTTAAATAATCTTATACACAAATGTGTGGTTGCATAATTTTGATTGACGTACAAGAAAATCTTATTTACTTTATCATGTTACATTGATTTAACTTCTTTTTTATCCATCAAGCATTATGTTTCTCGTTGTTCGTTTTATTACTTTCATTCCACCACTGTAATTTGATTATTGATTCTTTTTTAGTGGATACGAGTAGTTTCGTGGTCTTTTACAACTGCTTTCCTTGTCTTAATGGTCAATAATGGTTTTTGTTGATCAATAAATGTTATTAAGATGGATTTAGTGGATTTCGGGGGCAGGATTGTTCGAAGATGGTTATGGAATCTTCTGATAAGTTTCGGGTAGCAATGGATTGATTTTATGAGTTATTCGTGTAGTTATATGTTTGGTTTTGGTTACTAATCACACTAATGATACTATGTTCCATTTGTGATTCATTGTTGCGATTCTGATTATAATTATAATCATATTTGATTAGATTGGTTTAGATGTGCGTTCAAACAATAGAACTATAGTTGTTTAATGTTTTAGTGTAACTAGTTCCTTTCCCACGTATTTAGTAATACTTTTTTAAATACTCTTATACACCAATCTGTAGTTGCATAATTTTGATTGACGTATAAGAAAATATTATTTACTTTATCATGTTACATTGATTTAACTTCTTTTTTATCCATCAAGCATTATGTTTCTCATTGTTCGTTTGATTACTTTCATTCCACCACTGTAATTTGATTATTGATTCTTATTTAGTGGATACGAGTAGTTTCGTGGTCCTTTACAACTGCTTTCCTTGTCATAATGGTCAATAATGGTTTCTGTAGATTAACAGTTGTTATTATGGTGGATTTAGTAGATTTCTGAGGCAGGATTGTTCGAAGATGGTTATGAAGTCTTCTGATAAGTTTCGGGAAGGAATGGATTGATTTTAGGAGTTATTCGTGTGGTTATATGTTTGGTTTTGATTTTGAATCACACTAATGATACTATGTTCGATTTGTGACTCATTGTTGCGATTCTGAAGATAATTATTAACATAATCGATTAGATTGGTTTACAAGTGCGTTCAAACAACAGAACTATAGTTGTTTAATGTTTTAGTATAACTACTTTCTTTCCCATATATTTAGTTATGCTTTCTTAAAAACTCTTATACACTAATCTGTAGTTGAATAATTTTGATTGATGTACAAAAAATCTTATTTACTTTATCTTGTTACATTGATTTAACTTCTTTTTGATCCATCAAGCATTACGTTTCTAATTGTTCGTCTGATTACTTTCAATCCACCACTGTAATTTGATTATTGATTCTTATTTAGTGGATACGAGCAGTTTCGTGGTCCTTTGCAACTGGTTTCCTTGTCTTAATGGTCAATAATGGTTTCTATAGATAACAATTGTTATTAAGAGGGATTTAGTGGATTTCTGAGGCAGGATTGTTCGAAGATCATTATGAAGTCTTCTGATTAGTTTCGGGAAGGAATGGATTGATTTTAGGAGTTATTCGTGTGGTTATATGCTCGGTTTTGGTTTTGAATCACACTAATGATACGATGTTCCATTTGTGATTCATTGTTGCGATTCTGAAGATAATTATAGTCATATTTGATTAGATTGGTTTAGATGTGCATTCAAACAATAGAACTATAGATGTTTAATGTTTTAGTATAACTAGTTCCTTTCCCATGTATTTAGTAATACTTTTTTAAATACTCTTATGCACCAATATGTAGTTGCATAATTTTGATTGACGTACAAGAAAATCTTATTTATTTTATCATGTTACATTGATTTAACTTCTTTTATATCCATCAAGCATTAATTTTCTCATTGTTCGTTTGATTACTATCATTCCACCACTGTAATTTGATTATTGATTCTTATTTAGTGGATACGAGTAGTTTCGTGGTCCTTTACAACTGCTTTCCTTGTCTTAATGGTCAATAATGGTTTCTGTAGATCAATAATTGTTATTAAGATGGATTTAGTGGATTTCGAGGGCAGGATTGTTCGAAGATGGTTATGGAATCTTCTAATAAGTTTCGGGTAGGAATGGATTGATTTTATGATTTATTCGTGTAGTTATATGTTGGGTTTTGGTTTCTAATCACACTAATGATACTATGTTCCATTTGTGATTCATTGTTGCGATTCTGATTATAATTATAATCATATTTGATTAGATTGGTTTAGATGTGTGTTCAAACAATAGAACTATAGTTGTTTAATGTCTTAGTGTAACTAGTTCCTTTCCCATGTATTTAGTAATTCTTTTTTAAATACTCTTATACACCAATCTATAGTTGCATAATTTTGATTGACGTACAAGAAAATCTTATTTACTTTATCATGTTACATTGATTTAACTTCTTTTATATCCATCAAGCATTATGTTTCTCATTGTTCGTTTGATTACTATCATTCCACCACTGTAATTTGATTACTGATTCTTATTTAGTGGATACGTGCAGTTTCGTGGTCCTTTGCAACTGGTTTCCTTGTCTTAATGGTCAATAATGGTTTCTATAGATAACAATTGTTATTAAGATGAATTTAGTGGATTTCTGAGGCAGGATTGTTCGAAGATCGTTATGAAGTCTTCTGATTAGTTTCGGGAAGGAATGGATTGATTTTAGGAGTTATTCGTGTGGTTATATGCTTGGTTTTTGTTTTCAATCACACTAATGATACGATGTTCCATTTGTGATTCATTGTTGCGATTCTGAAGATAATTATAGTCATATTTGATTAGATTGGTTTAGATGTGCGTTCAAACAATAGAACTATAGATGTTTAATGTTTTAGTATAACTAGTTCCTTTCCCATGTATTTAGTAATACTTTTTTAAATACTCTTATACACCAATCTGTAGTTGCATAATTTTGATTGACGTACAAGAAAATCTTATTTATTTTATCATGTTACATTGATTTAACATCTTTTATATCCATCAAGCATTATGTTTCTCATTGTTCGTTTGATTACTATCATTCCACCACTGTAATTTGATTATTGATTCTTATTTAGTGGATACGAGTAGTTTCGTGGTCCTTTACAACTGCTTTCCTTGTCTTAATGGTGAATAATGGTTTCTGTAGATCAATAATTGTTATTAAGATGGATTTAGTGGATTTCGGGGGCAGGATTGTTCGAAGATGGTTATGGAATCTTCTAATAAGTTTCGGGTAGGAATGGATTGATTTTATGATTTATTCGTGTAGTTATATGTTGGGTTTTGGTTTCTAATCACACTAATGATACTATGTTCCATTTGTGATTCATTGTTGCGATTCTGATTATAATTATAATCATATTTGATTAGATTGGTTTAGATGTGTGTTCAAACAATAGAACTATAGTTGTTTAATGTCTTGGTGTAACTAGTTCCCTTCCCATGTATTTAGTAAAACTTTTTTAAATACTCTTATACACCAATCTATAGTTGCATAATTTTTATTGACGTACAAGAAAATCTTATTTACTTTATCATGTTACATTGATTTAACTTCTTTTATATCCATCAAGCATTATGTTTCTCATTGTTCGTTTGATTACTATCATTCCACCACTGTAATTTGATTATTGATTCTTATTTAGTGGATACGAGTAGTTTCGTGGTCCTTTACAACTGCTTTCCTTGTCTTAATGGTCAATAATGGTTTTTGTAGATCAATAATTGTTATTAAGATGGATTTAGTGGATTTCGGGGGCTGGATTGTTCGAAGATGGTTATGAAGTCTTCTGATTAGTTTCGGTAAGGAATGAATTGATTTTAGGAATTATTCGTGTGGTTATATGTTCGGTTTTGGTTTCTAATCACACTAATGATACTATGTTCCATTTGTGATTTATTGTTGCGATTCTGATTATAATTATAATCATTTTTGATTAGATTTGTTTAGATGTGTGTTCAAACAATAGAACTATAGTTGTTTAATGTTTTAGTGTAACTAGTTCCTTTCTCATGTATTTAGTAATACTTTTTTAAATAATCTTATACACAAATGTGTGGTTGCATAATTTTGATTGACGTACAAGAAAATCTTATTTACTTTGTCATGTTACTTTGATTTAACTTCTTTTTTATCCATCAAGCATTATGTTTCTCATTGTTCGTTTGATTACTTTCATTCCACCACTATAATTTGATTATTGATTCTTATTAAGTGGATACGAGTAGTTTTGTGGTCCTTTACAACTGCTTTCCTTGTCTTAATGGTCAATAATTGTTATTAAGATGGATTTAGTGGATTTCGGGGGCAGGATTGTTCGAAGATGGTTATGGAATCTTCTGATAAGTTTCGGGTAGGAATGGATTTATTTTAAGAGTTATTCGTGTAGTTATATGTTCGGTTTTGGTTTCTAATCACACTAATGATACCATGTTTCATTTTTGATTCACTGTTGCGATTCTGATTATAATTATAATCATATTTGATTAGATTGGTTTACATGTGTGTTCAAACAATAGAACTATAGTTGTTTAATGTTTTCGAGTAACTAGTTCATTTCCCATGTATTTAGTAATGCTTTCTTAAATACACTTATACACAAATTTGTAGTTGCAGAATTTTGATTGACGTACACGAAAATCTTATTTACTTTATCATGTTACATTGATTTAACTTATTTTTGATCCATCAAGCATTAAGTTTCTGATTGTTCGTCTGATTACTTTCATTCCAGCACCTTAATTTGATTATTGATTCTTATTTAGTAGAAATGAGTAGTTTCGTGGTGCTTTACAACTGGTTTCCTTGTCTTAATGGTCAATAGTGGTTTTTGTAGATCAACAATTGTTATTAAGATAGATTTAGTGGATTTCAGAGTCAGGATTGTTCAAAGATGGTTATGGAGTTTTATGATGAGTTTCAGGAAGGAATGGATTGATTTTAGGAGTTATTCGTGTGGTAATATGTTTGGTTTTGGTTTAGAATCACACTAATGACACTATGTTCCATTTGTGATTCATTGTTGCGATTATGATGATAATTATAATCATATTTGATTAGATTTGTTTAGAAGAGCGTTCAAACAATAAAACTATAGTTGTTTAATGTTTTAGTATAACTAGTTTCTTTTCCCATGTATTTAGTTATGCTTTCTTAAATACTCTTATACACCAATCTGTAGTTGCATAATTTTGATTGACGTAGAAGAAAATCTTATTTACTTTATCATGTTACATTGTTTTAACTTCTTTTTGATCCAACAAGCATTACGTTTCTCATTGTTCTTTTGTAACACCCAGAAATTTTAAAAGAAGAGAAAAGTGAAGAAAAAGGAAAAAAAGCAAAATAACCCAAGTTGAGGGGTTAAAGTTGTACATGGGACAAAGTTGGTATTTAATCCGTTCAAAAGGTGGTCATGGGCCCCATGACCCCTGTACCATCTTCCTGTCGAATTTTAGTGAGAAAGAGCAGAATTCTCTTTGGTTTTAGAGAGAGGAAGAAGAAGAGGCTGAATTCAGGTTAGTTTCCTGATTTCAGGGTGTTCTTGGCTGATTTTCAGCTTCGGGTATGTGCTTATGTGCTTATATGTGTGTTCGGTTGTATGTTTTGGTGTTTTAGGTGTTTGAACTCATAAGCATTCGGGTTTGAAGGAAGTCTTACTCGGAAGTTGCAAGAGGTGAGTTATAGATTCCCGTTTTTACATGTTTTAACTGATTTGGGGATGAAAATGCATGCTTAAACGTCTTTATAAGCTTGGGCGTTTACCCGTATGTATATATGTGTGTGCCCGATGGGTGGGTGTATGTTCGGGATGATTTATGATTATGTCCGTGATTTTATGCCTGTTAGATGCTTAGTATGCTAGAAACTAGGCTAGAACAGGTTCGATTGATGATTTTGGGTCTGAAAATGATGGTAGTTTGAAAAGTAGTTGGCCATGCGCCTAAGTGCTCATGCGCGTGAGATCATGCGCCCAAACAGTACCCAAACGCCCAAAGTCGATGCGCACAAATAGTGCCCATGCGCCTAAACCAGGCTCATGCGCCTGAGTCACCCATGCGCCTAAGTATTCATGCGCCCGCATAGTGTCCGAGCGCTTGCATAGTGGTCATGCGCCTAAGACTTAGAAAATTTTTTGAAATTTTCGGGGAAGAAGGACTTCTAGGCTATGACTTGGGGTGTTCCTGGGGATGATATATGATGATTATGTGATGATGTTATGAATGTTATGGCCTGTTTTCTTTATGTTCCTATTATGTATTTCTCCGTGACATTACCTGGTGTGATAATGAATGAAAAGTATTATCTTAACGAAGCGAAAGATCTAAGATAATGAAAGTGAAACATAATGAATGAATGAATGAAAGTCTTGCAAGCAAAATGTAAGGAGGTTCACAACTCCTTGAGAGTTGTCAGCTCAACTGTGTGTCATACAGCGTGCGATCTTGGCTGCCCCATGAGGGATTCACACACAGGGGGATCAGTCTTGGTGACTGTTCCATACGTACGAAACGGGGTCCTTGTCACTAAACCCTAGATTAGTTGGCTTCGTGCCCAAGGGGGGGGGGTTTAGTATATGACAGGACCTAGATAGAAGTGAAAGATAATGTAACATGCGAAATGTACGAAACGTGCGATAAGTGCGAAAAGAACGATGACGGAAGATAATAATGCTATTATCTATGTGTATGTATAATGTATGATTACGTGTGAAAGTATGAAAATGTTTTAACGAATGAAAGGTAATATATTTTTATAAAACTAGAACTCAATCAGCAACGCTGACTTTTATGCATTTTCAGTTGGCAGGTAAAGGTTGCTGAGGATGGCACGGGGTGAAGCTACTTGGCAAGGATTTTGTCTGGCATCCATTTTGTGTAGTAATGAAACCAGATGATGATTTGTATTGTAATAATGTTGTAAATAGTAATTATGAATATATGAAATGGTTTCGTTAAATTTTTCCACTGCAAATGTTTAATAGATTTTATGTGAATTTGAAATATTATGTGCGATGAATGTCCAACTGTGAGTGTTCCGGGAATGGGGCTATACAAGTTGGTATCAGAGCCAAAAGTTTAAGAGAAATGGGTAAATATTTTCCAATAAACCTAAACTTAAACTGAAAATGGGACAAAGGGAAGGATGCCAGCCCGAGTAGCTACGTGCCATCAGGTATTTTCTTTAATGTTAACTGGTATTATGTGCGCATGTTATTTGAATTATGCGCCTTTAGTAGATTTGGATACTGATGTAGTCAGGATAGGGAATGCTTGGGGTATGAAGAGTAAAGTAAGTGGCTAATCACAACTGGCAACTGTAATTAGGGACTTACTATACTTGACATAAACTGAGCTATTACCTTGAATGATCGTGTTGGTGTTTGAATCTTATAGTGTGTTAGAGGATGGCTGGTGGTAGATCTTCGAGAGCTTCTAGAGGTGGAGGTCGTGGTGGACGTGGTGCTGGACCGCATGCCACAAGAAGGGGTGCTAAGGCTGCAGACACGGCACCTGAAGAGCCCGAGACTCAACACCAGGAAGGTGGTGATGAGAGTGCTAATTTGAGGGCCTCGGTGAAAGAGGCTGTTGTTGAAGAGGTTCACCAAGTCATGCAGACGATCCTGCCGACTGTGGTGGTCGAAGTGATCAGAGCTGTAAGGGAGGATGAGAAGAAGGAGAAAGAGAAGACCGCGGGAGAAGCGGGACAGCGGGAGACTGAGACGGTTGTCCCAAGTGACGAGGAGGAAGAAGTGGTGCCAGGAACAGCTCGGGGCTGTAATTATAGGGCATTCCAGATATGCAAGCCCCCGACTTTCGATGGCAATGGTAACGCTGCTGCTGCCCATCGATGGGTGAGAGAGATGGAAGCCGTGCTTGATATCAGCGAGTGCAGGGAGGACCAGAAAGTGAAGTTTGCTACCCATTCATTTGTGGACTCGGATTTGTACTGGTGGGACAATATTGTCCAGGCCGAGGGTAGCAGGGCTATTGGAAAGATGAGTTGGGATGAGCTGAAGAAGCTGGTGATTGAGGAGTTCTATCCTCATAGGGAACTTGACAAAATTAAGAGAGAGTTCCTACAGTTGGAGGCGGGAACCATGACGCACCAACAGTACACCACAAAGTTTAATGAGATGGCGCGACTGGTGCCAGATCAGTTGACACCTGTGTCCCGAAAGATAAAGAGGTACATCCAAGGTTTGCACGCGGATATTCGCAGGCACATGATCGTCGCCCAGCCGAGCACGTATAGGTCAGTGGTTGATCTGGCGAGAAGGTTGTATGACGACCTGGAGGTAGTAGAGGCTGAAGTGAGCAAGAAAGGTGGCGGTAGTGACCGGAACTGGAACGGGAAGCGGTTTGGACGTGGTGGTGCGCTCCAAACAACAAGGTTGCCAGGGTGGATGACCGGCGTGTAGCCACACCCGGGGCAGGAGCAAGGAGGTGTGGTAAATGTGGAAGGGAGCATACGGGGGAGTGCAAATGGGGATCGAACGTCTGCTTCAAGTGTGGGAAGCCCGGTCACATGGCTCGAGAGTGGGGGTCGTGAGATGTTATAACTGTGGTGAAGATGGCCATCTGAGCAGGGACTGCAAGAAGCCGAGGGCTGAGAGTTCCGGGGCAAAGAAGAAGGCTGGAAGTGAAGGGTAGAAGGCGAGTGCCAAAGCTTTCACGATGACCAGGGAGGAGGCTAGGACGGACCCCGATGTTGTGTCAGGTACGTTTCTAGTAAACCAAACTCTTGCTTCTGTGTTATTTGATTCTGGTGCTATTAAGAGTTTTATTTATGCTGCTTTCTGTGCTAATTTGCCCGTTAGAAGTAGAAGTATTGATGAGCCCTTCGATGTAGAAACTGCCATAGGTAAGTCTACCAGGATCTCTGATCTGATAGAAGGTTATGACATAGAACTAGAAGGTCATAGGTTTCCTGCTAGACTGTTTGTGATGACCTTAGGCGGATTTGATGTAGTCCTAGGAATGGATTGGTTAGCGGCCTATGAAGCGAATATTATGTGTCGCAAGAAGATGATCCGATTAACAGCGCCTGACGGGAGTTTGGTGACGGTATTCGGCAATCGAGTTACTACGATTCCGAAGGTAATTTCGATGGCGGTGGCGGGGAAGTGTATGAGACGTGGATGTAGTGCCTACCTGGCTTATGTGAAGGATGTGGACACGTCAACACCACAATTGTCCGACGTACCGGTTGTGTGTGACTTTCCTGATGTGTTTCCTAAGAGATTTACCAGGTGTGCCACCGGACCGTGAGATCGAGTTCCAGATTGATTTGATACCCGGTGCCCAGCCTGTCGCTAAGGCACCGTATCGATTGGCTCCAACAGAGATGAAGGAACTGATGGTTCAATTGCAAGAATTGCTGGATAAGGGGTTTATTCGACCGAGTATCTCTCCGTGGGGGTGCTCCGGTCTTGTTTGTAAAGAAGAAAGACGGTAGCGTGAGGATGTGCATCGACTACCGCGAGTTAAACAAGTTGACGGTGAAGAATCGGTATCCTTTACCAAGAATCGACGACTTGTTTGATCAACTGCAAGGTGCCAGTTGGTATTCGAGAATCGATCTTCGATCAGGTTATCATCAGCTGAAGGTGAAAGAGCAGGATATTCCTAAAACAGCTTTTCGTACGCGTTACAGACACTACGAGTTTCTCGTTATGTCTTTTGGTTTAACCAACGCGCCAGCTGATTTTATGGATTTGATGAATCGAGTGTGCCAGCCGATGTTGGATAAATCAGTGATTGTGTTTATCGATGATATCCTGATTTATTCAAGGATCGAGGAGGAGCATGCCGGTCATATTCGGGAAGTGTTGGGGACGCTTAGAAGGGAGAGGTTGTATGCTAAGTTCTCCAAGTGCGCGTTCTGGTTGCGTGAAGTTCAGTTTTTGGGTCATGTGGTAAATTCCGAAGGGATCATGGTCGACCCAGCAAAGGTAGAAGCTGTGATGCAATGGAAGTCTCTAAAATGCCATCCGAGATTCATAGTTTCCTGGGTTTGGCGGGATATTTTAGGAGATTCATCCAAGACTTCTCGAAGATAGCTTCTCCGTTGACTAAGTTGACCCGTAAGGACGTGAAATTTGTATGGGGTCAAGAGCAAGAAAAGGCTTTTAAGGGGTTGAAAGTAAGGTTGACGCAAGCTCCAGTCTTGTCGTTACCTAAAGGAAGCGAAGATTTGGTGGTTTATTCACATGCTTCTTATTTGGGGTTGGGTTGTGTGTTAATGCAGCAAGGGAAGGTTATAGCTTACGCAACCCGACAGCTGAAAGTTCATGAGGTCAATTACCCTACTCATGACTTGGAGTTAGCGGCTGTGGTATTTACATTGAAGATTTAAAGGCACTATTTATATGGGACGAAGTGCACTATCTTCACCGACCACAAGAGCTTAAAGTATTTTTTCGAGCAGAAAGATTTGAATATGAGGCAGAGGCGATGGTTGGAGCTTATTAAGGATTATGATTATGAGATCCATTACCGTCCGGGCAAAGCTAACGTAGTGGCGGATGCCCTTAGCCGAAAGGAAAGGCCTGAACCGATCCGGGTGAAGGCTTACCAATTGGTTATGACCTCTGATGTGATGAAGCAGGTCAAGGAGTTTCAAGACGAGGCGTTGAAAGAAGATCGCCTTAACTCCGAAAGGATGAGAGGTCTAGTCAGGGAATTGGGTGAAAACACTCTCGGTGTTAGAACTCGATTTGGGCGAATGTGGATTCCTCGTTATGGAAATTTACGTGAAAAGATCATGGATGAAGCTCATAAGACTCGATACTCCATTCATCCTGATGCTACCAAGATGTATCATGATACGAAGAAAGATTATTGGTGGCCCGGTATGAAGCGCGACGTAGCGGAGTACTTGAATAAGTGTCTTACTTGCTTGCAAGTGAAGGCGGAGCATTAGAAGTCCTACGGGAAGATCCAACCTTTGGATATACCCGAGTGGAAGTGGGAGCATATCACCATGGATTTTATTACGAAGCTGCCGCGAACGGCAAGAGGGTATGATGCCATATGGGTGATAGTCGACCGTCTGACGAAGAGTGCTTACTTCTTACCGATCCGTGAAACGTATTCCTTCGAGAGGTTAGCGGATCTGTTCATCAAGGAGATTGTGACTCGTCATGGTGTACCGGTGTCTATTGTGTCTGACCGTGACACTCGGTTTACATCCAAGTTTTGGAAGAGATTTCATGATGCGCTGGGGACGAGGTTGCATATCAGTACGGCTTATCATCCTCAAACGGATGGTCAATCAGAAAGAACTATTCAGATGCTTGAGGATATGCTTCGGGCATGCGTCATTGACTTTGGAGGAAGTTGGGACGAACACTTACCGTTAGCTGAATTCTCATACAACAGTTATCATGCCAGCATTGGTATGCCACCCTATGAGATGCTATACGGTAGGAGGTGTAGGACGCCCGTATGTTGGGGTGACATCGGTCAGAAGGAGCTAGGAAGCATTGAGGTGATCGAGGCTACCACTGAGAAACTGGAAAAGATCAAAGCCTATATGAAGGCAGCCAAAGATAAGCAGAAGTCGTATGCCGATAAGAGACGTAGACCTATTGAATTCAAGGTGGGTGATACAGTTATGTTGAAGGTTTCACCTTGGAAGGGTATCATTCGGTTTAGAAAGCGGGGCAAGTTGAGTCCGAGATACATAGGGCCTTTCCGAATCATTGCTCGAGTAGGAGAGGTGGCCTATAGATTGGAGTTGCCCGATGAGTTAAGTGGAATTCATCCAACATTCCATGTATCTCATCTGAGGAAGTGCTTAGCTGATGAGGATATAGTGGTACCACTGGAGGACATTGAGGTTGATGAACGGCTTAATTATGTGGAGCAACTAGTGGTTATCATTGACAGGAAAGAAAAGAGGCTAAGGAATAAAGTGGTTCCCTTGGTGCGAATACAGTGGAAGCATAGAAAAGGATCCGAGTCTACATGGGAATCTGAGGAGGAGATGAGACAGCATTATCCTCAGTTGCTCGAGGAATGACAGGTTTCGGGGACGAAACCTGTATAAGGGGGGTGGATTTGTAACACCCGGAAATTTTAAAAGAAGAGAAAAGTGAAGAAAAAGGAAGAAAAGCAAAATAACCCAAGTTGAGGGGTTAAAGTTGTACATGGGACAAAGTTGGTATTTAATCCGTTCAAAAAGTGGTCATGGCCGCCCATGACCCTTGTACCATCTTCCTGTCGAATTTTAGTGAGAGAAAGAGCAGAATTATCTTTGGTTTTAGAGAGAGGAAGAAGAAGAGGCTGAACTCAGGTTAGTTTCCTGATTTCAGGGTGTTCTTGGCTGATTTTCAGCTTCGGGTATGCGCTTATTTGCTTGTATGTGTGTTCGGTTGTATGTTTTGGTGTTTTAGGTGTTTGAACTCATAAGCATTCGGGTTTGAAGGAAGTCTTACTCGGAAGTTGCAAGAGGTGAGTTCTAGATCCCCGTTTTTACATGTTTTAATTGATTTGGGGATGGAAATGCATGCTTAAACGTCTTTATAAGCTTGGGTGTGTACCTGTATGTATATATGTGTGTGCCTGATGGGTGGGTGTATGTTCGGGATGATTTATGATTATGTTCGTGATTTTATGCTTGTTAGATGCTTAGTATGCTAGAAACTAGGCTAGAAAAGGTTAGATTGATGATTTTGGGTCTGAAAATGTTGGTAGTTAGAAAAGTAGTTGGCCATGCGCCTAAGTGCTCATGCGCCTGAGATCATGCGCCCAAACAGTACCCAAACGCCCAAGGTCGATGTGCACAAATAGTTCCCATGCGCCTAAACCAGGCTCATGCGCCTGCATAGTGCCCATGCGCTTGAGTCACCTATGCGCCTAAGTATTCATGCGCCCGCATAGTGTCCGAGAGCCTGCATAGTGCTCATGCGCCTAAGACTTAGAAAATTTTCTGAAATTTTCGGGGAAGAAGGACTTCTAGGCTATGACTTGGGGTGTTCCCGGGGATGATATGTGATGATTATCTGATGATGTTATGAATGTTATGGCCTGTTTTCTTTATGTTCCTATTATGTATTTCTTCGTGGCATTACCTGGTGTGATAATGAATGAAAAGTATTATCTTAACGAAACGAAAGATCTAAGATAATGAAAGTGGAACATAATGAATGAATGAATGAAAGTCTTGCAAGCAAAATGTAAGGAGGTTCACAACTCCTTGAGAGTTGTCAGCTCAATTGTGTGTCATACAGCGTGCGATCTTAGCTGCCCCATGAGGGATTCACACACAGGGGAATCAGTCTTGGTGACTATTCCATACGTGCTAAACGGGGTCCTTGTCACTAAACCCTAGATTAGTTGGTTTCGTGCCCAAGAGGGGGGTTTAGTATATGACAGGACATAGATAGAAGTGAAAGATAATGTAACATGCGAAATGTACGAAACGTGCGATAAGTGCGAAAAGAACGATGACGGAAGATAATAATGCTATTATCTATGTGTATGTATAATGTATGATCACATGTGAAAGTATGAAAATGTTTTAACGAATGAAAGGTAATATATTTTTATAAAACTAGAACTCAATCAGCAACGCTGTCTTTTATGCATTTTCAGTTGGCAGGTAAAGGTTGCTGAGGATGGCACTGGGTGAAGCTACTTGGCAATGATTTTGTTTGGCATCCATTTTGTGTAGTAATGAAACCAGATGATGATTTGTAATGTAATAATGTTGTAAACAGTAATTATGAATATATGAAATGGTTTCGTTAAATTTTTCCACTGCAAATGTTTAATAGATTTAGTGGATTTCGGGGGCAGGATTTTTCGAAGATGGCTATGGAATCTTCTGATAAGTTTGGGGTAGGAATGGATTGATTTTATGAATTATTCGTGTAGTTATATGTTCGGTTTTGGTTTCTAATCACATTAATGATACTATGTTCCATTTGTGATTCATTGTTACGATTCTGATTATAAGTATAATCATATTTGATTAGATTGGTTTAGAAGTGCTTTCAAACAACAGAACTATAGTTGTTTAATGTTTTAGTATAACTACTTTCTTTCCCATGTATTTTGTTATGCTTTCTTAAATACTCTTATACACCAATATGTAGTTGCATAATTTTGATTGACGTACCAGAAAATCTTATTTACTTTATCATGTTACATTCATTTAACTTCTTTTTGATCCATCAAGCATTACGTTTCTCATTGTTCGTCTGATTACTTTCATTCCACCACTGTAATTTGATTATTGATTCTTATTTAGTGGATACGAGTAGTTTCGTGGTCCTTTACAACTGGTTTCCTTGTCTTAATGGTCAATAATGGTTTCTGTTAATTAACCATTGTGATTATGATTGATTTAGTGGATTTCTGAGGCAGGATTGTTCGAAGATGGTTATGAAGTCTTCTGATGAGTTTTGGGAAGGAATGGATTGATTTTAGGAGTTATTCGTGTGGTTATAAATTCGGTTTTGGTTTTGAATCACACTAATGATACTATGTTCCATTTGTGATTCATTGTTGCGATTCTGAAAATAATTATAATCATATTTGATAAGATTAGTTTAGAAGTGCGTTTAAATAATAGAACTATGGTTGTTTAATGTTTTAGTATAACTACTTTCTTTCCCATGTATTTAGTTATGCTTTCTTTAATACTCTTATGCACCAATCTGTAGTTGAATAATTTTGATTGACGTACAAGAAAATCTTATTTACTTTATCATGTTACTTTGATTTAACTTCTGTTTGATCCATCAAGCATTACGTTTCTCATTGTTCGTCTGAATACTTTCATTCCACCACTGTAATTTGATTATTGATTCTTATTTAATGGATACAAGTAGTTTCATAGTCCTTTGCAACTGGTTTCCTTGTCTTAATGGTCAATAATGGTTTCTATAGATAACAATTGTTATTAAGATAGATTTAGTAGATTTCTGAGGCAGGATTGTTCGAAGATCGTTATGAAGTCTTCTTATGAGTTTCGAGAAGGAATGGATTGATTTTAGGAGTAATTCGTGTGGTTATATGCTCGGTTTTTGTTTTGAATCACACTAATGATACTATGTTCCATTTGTGATTCATTGTTGCGATTCTGAAGATAATTATAATCATATTTGATTAGATTGGTTTAGATGTACGTTCAAACAATAGAACTATAGATGTTTAATGTTTTAGTATAACTAGTTCCTTTCCCATGTATTTAGTAATACTTTTTTAAATACTCTTCTACACCAATCTGTAGTTGCATAATTTTGATTGACGTACAAGAAAATCTTATTTACTTTATCATGTTACATTGATTTAACTTCTTTTTTATCCATCAAGCATTATGTTTCTCATTATTCGTTTGATTACTTTCATTCCACCACTGTAATTTGATTATTGATTCTTATTTAGTGGATACGAGTAGTTTCGTGGTACTTTACAACTGCTTTCCATGTCTTAATGGTCAATAATGGTTTCTGTAGATCAATAATTGTTATTAAGATGGATTTAGTGGATTTCGGGGGCAGGATTGTTCGAAGATGGTCATGGAATCCTTTGAAAAGTTTGGGGTAGGAATGGATTGATTTTATGAGTTATTCGTGTAGTTATATGTTCGGTTTTGGTTTCTAATCACACTAATGATACTATGTCCATTTGTGATTCATTGTTGCGATTCTGATTATAATTATAATCATATTTGATTAGATTAGTTTAGATGTGCGTTCAAACAATAGAACTATAGTTGTTTAAAGTTTTAGTGTAACTATTTCCTTTCCCATGTAATTAGTTATGCATTCTTAAATACTCTTATACACCAATCTGTAGTTAAATAATTTTGATTGACGTATAAAAAAATCTTATTTACTTTATCATGTTATATTGATTTAACTTCTTTTTGATCCAAACAAGCATTACGTTTCTCATTGTTCTTCTGATTACTTGCATTCCACCACTGTAATTTGATTATTGATTCTTATTTAGTGGATACGAGTAGTTTCGTGGTCCTTTACAACTGCTTTCCTTGTCTTAATGGTCAATAATGGTTTCTCTAGATCAATAGTTGTTATTAAGATGGATTTAGTGGATTTCGGGGGCAGGATTGTTCGAAGATGGTTATGGAATCTTCTGATAAGTTTCGGGTGGGAATGGATTGATTTTATGAGTTATTCGTGTAGTTATATGTTCGGTTTTGGTTTCTAATCACACTAATGATACTATGTTCCATTTATGTTCATCGTTGCGATTCTTATTATAATTATAATCATATTTGATTAGATTGGTTTAGATGTGCGTTCAAACAATAGAACTACAGTTGTTTAATGATTTAGTGTAACTAGTTCCTTTCCCATGTATTTAGTAATGCTTTCTTAAATACTCTTATACACCAATTTGTAGTTGCATAATTTTGATTGAGGTGCAAGAAATTCTTATTTACTTTATCATGTTACATTGACTTAACTTCTTTTTGATCCATCAAGCATTACGTTTCTGATTGTTCTTCTGATTACTTTAATTCCACCACTTTAATTTGATTATTGATTCTTATTTACTTGAAACGAGTAGTTTCGTGGTGCTTTACAGCTGGTTTCCTTGTCTTAATGGTCAATAGTGGTTTCTGTAGATCAACAATTGTTATTAAGATGGAGTCAGGATTGTTCAAAGATAGTTATGGAGTTTTCTGATGAGTTTCGGGACGGAATGGATTGATTTTAAAAGTTATTCGTGTGGTCATATGTTCGATTTTGGTTTCGAATCACACTAATGATACTATGTTCCATTTGTGATTCATTGTTGCGATTCTGATTATAATTGTAATCATATTTGATTAGATTGGTTTAAAAGTGCGTTCAAACAATAGAAATATAGTTGTTTAATGTTTTAGTATAACTAGTTTCTTTCCCATTTATTTAGTAATGCTTTCTTAAATATTCTTATACACCAATCTGTAGTTGCATAATTTTGATTGACAAACAGGAAATCTTATTTACTTTATCATGCTACATTGATTTAAATTCTTTTTGATCCATCAAGCATTACCTTTCTCATTATTTGTCTGATTACTTTCATTCCACCACTGTAATTTGATTATTGATTCTTATTTAGTGTATACGAGTAGTTTCGTGATCCTTTACAACTGGTTTCCTTGTCTTAATGGTCAATAATTGTTTCTGTAGATCAACAGTTGTTATTAAGATGGATTTAGTGGATTTCGGGGGCAGGATTGTTCGAAGATGGTTATGGAATCTTCTGATAAGTTTCGGGTGGGAATGGATTGATTTTATGAGTTATTCGTGTAGTTATATGTTCGGTTTTGGTTTCTAATCACACTAATGATACTATGTTTCATTTATGTTCATCGTTGCGATTCTTATTATAATTATAATCATATTTGATTAGATTGGTTTAGATGTGCGTTCAAACAATAGAACTATAGTTGTTTAATGATTTAGTGTAACTAGTTCCTTTCCCATGTATTTAGTAATGCTTTCTTAAATACTCTTATACACCAATTTGTAGTTGCATAATTTTGATTGAGGTACAAGAAAATCTTATTTACTTTATCATGTTACATTGACTTAACTTCTTTTTGATCCATCAAGCATTACGTTTCTGATTGTTCGTCTGATTACTTTAATTCCACCACTTTAATTTGATTATTGATTCTTATTTACTTGAAACGAGTAGTTTCGTGGTGCTTTACAGCTGGTTTCCTTGTCTTAATGGTCAATAGTGGTTTCTGTAGATCAACAATTGTTATTAAGATGGAGTCAGGATTGTTCAAAGATAGTTATGGAGTTTTCTGATGAGTTTCGGGACGGAATGGATTGATTTTAGAAGTTATTCGTGTGGTCATATGTTCGATTTTGGTTTCGAATCACACTAATGATACTATGTTCCATTTGTGATTCATTGTTGCGATTCTGATTATAATTATAATCATATTTGATTAGATTGGTTTAAAAGTGCGTTCAAACAATAGAAATATAGTTGTTTAATGTTTTAGTATAACTAGTTTCTTTCCCATTTATTTAGTAATGCTTTCTTAAATACTCTTATACACCAATCTGTATTTGCATAATTTTGATTGACAAACAGGAAACCTTATTTACTTTATCATGCTACATTGATTTAAATTCTTTTTGATCTATCAAGCATTACCTTTCTCATTATTTGTCTGATTACTTTCATTCGACCACTGTAATTTGATTATTGATTCTTATTTAGTGTATACGAGTAGTTTCGTGATCCTTTACAACTGGTTTCCTTGTCTTAATGGTCAATAATTGTTTCTGTAGATCAACAGTTGTTATTAAGATGGATTTAGTGGATTTCGGGGGCAGGATTGTTCGAAGATGGTTATGGAATCTTCTGATAAGTTTCGGGTGGGAATGGATTGATTTTATGAGTTATTCGTGTAGTTATATGTTCGGTTTTGGTTTCTAATCACACTAATGATACTATGTTTCATTTATGTTCATCGTTGCGATTCTTATTATAATTATAATCATATTTGATTAGATTGGTTTAGATGTGCGTTCAAACAATAGAACTATAGTTGTTTAATGATTTAGTGTAACTAGTTCCTTTCCCATGTATTTAGTAATGCTTTCTTAAATACTCTTATACACCAATTTATAGTTGCATAATTTTGATTGAGGTACAAGAAAATCTTATTTACTTTATCATGTTACATTGACTTAACTTCTTTTTGATCCATCAAGCATTACGTTTCTGATTGTTCGTCTGATTACTTTAATTCCACCACTTTAATTTGATTATTGATTCTTATTTACTTGAAACGAGTAGTTTCGTGGTGCTTTACAGCTGGTTTCCTTGTCTTAATGGTCAATAGTGGTTTCTGTAGATCAACAATTGTTATTAAGATGGAGTCAGGATTGTTCAAAGATAGTTATGGAGTTTTCTGATGAGTTTCGGGACGGAATGGATTGATTTTAGAAGTTATTCGTGTGGTCATATGTTCGATTTTGGTTTCGAATCACACTAATGATACTATGTTCCATTTGTGATTCATTGTTGCGATTCTGATTATAATTATAATCATATTTGATTAGATTGGTTTAAAAGTGCGTTCAAACAATAGAAATATAGTTGTTTAATGTTTTAGTATAACTAGTTTCTTTCCCATTTATTTAGTAATGCTTTCTTAAATACTCTTATACACCAATCTGTATTTGCATAATTTTGATTGACAAACAGGAAACCTTATTTACTTTATCATGCTACATTGATTTAAATTCTTTTTGATCTATCAAGCATTACCTTTCTCATTATTTGTCTGATTACTTTCATTCGACCACTGTAATTTGATTATTGATTCTTATTTAGTGTATACGAGTAGTTTCGTTATCCTTTACAACTGGTTTCCTTGTCTTAATGGTCAATAATTGTTTCTGTAGATCAACAGTTGTTATTAAGATGGATTTAGTGGATTTCGGGGGCAGGATTGTTCGAAGATGGTTATGGAATCTTCTGATAAGTTTCGGGTGGGAATGGATTGATTTTATGAGTTATTCGTGTAGTTATATGTTCGGTTTTGGTTTCTAATCACACTAATGATACTATGTTTCATTTATGTTCATCGTTGCGATTCTTATTATAATTATAATCATATTTGATTAGATTGGTTTAGATGTGCGTTCAAACAATAGAACTATAGTTGTTTAATGATTTAGTGTAACTAGTTCCTTTCCCATGTATTTAGTAATGCTTTCTTAAATACTCTTATACACCAATTTATAGTTGCATAATTTTGATTGAGGTACAAGAAAATCTTATTTACTTTATCATGTTACATTGACTTAACTTCTTTTTGATCCATCAAGCATTACGTTTCTGATTGTTCGTCTGATTACTTTAATTCCACCACTTTAATTTGATTATTGATTCTTATTTACTTGAAACGAGTAGTTTCGTGGTGCTTTACAGCTGGTTTCCTTGTCTTAATGGTCAATAGTGGTTTCTGTAGATCAACAATTGTTATTAAGATGGAGTCAGGATTGTTCAAAGATAGTTATGGAGTTTTCTGATGAGTTTCGGGACGGAATGGATTGATTTTAGAAGTTATTCGTGTGGTCATATGTTCGATTTTGGTTTCGAATCACACTAATGATACTATGTTCCATTTGTGATTCATTGTTGCGATTCTGATTATAATTATAATCATATTTGATTAGATTGGTTTAAAAGTGCGTTCAAACAATAGAAATATAGTTGTTTAATGTTTTAGTATAACTAGTTTCTTTCCCATTTATTTAGTAATGCTTTCTTAAATACTCTTATACACCAATCTGTATTTGCATAATTTTGATTGACAAACAGGAAACCTTATTTACTTTATCATGCTACATTGATTTAAATTCTTTTTGATCTATCAAGCATTACCTTTCTCATTATTTGTCTGATTACTTTCATTCGACCACTGTAATTTGATTATTGATTCTTATTTAGTGTATACGAGTAGTTTCGTGATCCTTTACAACTGGTTTCCTTGTCTTAATGGTCAATAATTGTTTCTGTAGATCAACAGTTGTTATTAAGATGGATTTAGTGGATTTCTGAGCTAGGATTGTTCGAAGATGGGTATGGAGTCTTCTAATGAGTCTCAAGTAGGAATAGATTGATTTTAGGAGTTATTCGTGTGGTTATATGTTCGGTTTTGGTTTCTAATCACACTAATGATACTATGTTTCATTTATGTTCATCGTTGCGATTCTTATTATAATTATAATCATATTTGATTAGATTGGTTTAGATGTGCGTTCAAACAATAGAACTATAGTTGTTTAATGATTTAGTGTAACTAGTTCCTTTCCTATGTGTTTAGTAATGCTTTCTTAAATACTCTTATACACCAATTTGTAGTTGCATAATTTTGATTGAGGTACAAGAAAATCTTATTTACTTTATCATGTTACATTGACTTAACTTCTTTTTGATCCATCAAGCATTATGTTTCTGATTGTTCGTCTGATTACTTTAATTCCACCACTTTAATTTGATTATTGATTCTTATTTACTTGAAACGAGTAGTTTCGTGGTGCTTTACAGCTGGTTTCCTTGTCTTAATGGTCAATAGTGGTTTCTGTAGATCAACAATTGTTATTAAGATGGAGTCAGGATTGTTCAAAGATAGTTATGGAGTTTTCTGATGAGTTTCGGGACGGAATGGATTGATTTTAGAAGTTATTCGTGTGGTCATATGTTCGATTTTGGTTTCGAATCACACTAATGATACTATGTTCCATTTGTGATTCATTGTTGCGATTCTGATTATAATTATAATCATATTTGATTAGATTGGTTTAAAAGTGCGTTCAAACAATAGAAATATAGTTGTTTAATGTTTTAGTATAACTAGATTCTTTCCCATTTATTTAGTAATGCTTTCTTAAATACTCTTATACACCAATCTGTATGTAAGGCCCCGTTCCCGGGACACTCACAGTTGGACATTCTTCGTTGATAATATATGAAAACTCATATTCATTAACAATATTAATGTAGCGGAATAATTTTAACAAACCATTTTATATATTAATGATTGCTTTTGCCAAATAATACAACATTGTTACATTACAAAATATCGTTCGGTTGCATTACAACACAAAAACATCCTTGTTACACAAAATGGATGCCAGTCAAAACTTGCCAAGTAGCTTCACCCCTTGCCATCCTCAGCAACCATTACCTGCCAACTGAAAATGCATAAAAGTCAGCGTTGCTGAGTGAGTTCTAGTTTTATAAAGATATTTATATTACCTTCCATTCATGAAAACATTTTCTTACCTTTGCACATGATCATACATCATACATACATTAAGGTAATATTTATTATCTTCCGTCATCATTCTTTTTTACTTTTTGCAATTTACATTGCCTTTCACTTCTATCTAGATCCTGTCATATGCTAAACCCCCCTCTTGGTCACGAAACCAACTAAACTAGGATTTAGCGACAAGGATCACATATGGCACGTATGGAACAGTCACCAAGATTGACTCCCCTGTGTGTGAACCCTCAAGGGTCAACCAAAATCGCACTGTAAGGGCCCCGTTCCCGGGACACTCACAGTTGGACATTCATCGCACATACTATTTCAAATTCTCATAAAATCTATTTAACATTTGCAGCGGAAAATTTAACGAAACCATTTCATATATTAATAATTACTGTTTACAACATCTTTACATTACAAATCATCATCAGGTTTCATTTCTACACAAAAGCATCATTGTTACACAAAATGGATGCCAGTCAAAAATCTTGGTCAAGTAGCTCCACCCCATGCCATCCTCAGCAACCGTTACCTGCCAACTGAAAATGCATAAAATTCAGCGTTGCTGAGTGAGTTCTAGTTTTATGAAAATATTTATATTACCTTCCATTCGTTAAAACATTTTCATACTTTCGCAAGTGATCACACATTATACATACACATAGATAGTAGCATTATTATCGTCCGTCATCGTTCTTTTCGTACTTATCGCACGTTTCGTACATTTCGCACGTTACATTATCTTTCACTTCTATCTAGGTCCTGGTATATACTAAACCCCCCCCCCCCCCCTCTTGGGCATGAAGCCAACTAATCTAGGGTTTAGTGACAAGGACCCCGTTTCGCACGTATGGAACAGTCACCAAGACTGATCCCCCTGTGTGTGAATCCCTCATGGGGCAGCCAAGATTGCACACTGTATGACACACAGTTGAGCTGACAACTCTCGAGGAGTTGTGAACCTCCTTACATTTTGCTTGCAAGACTTTCATTCGTTCATTCATTATGTTCCACTTTCATTGTCTTAGATCTTTCACTTCGTTAAGATAATACTTTTCATCCATTAACGTAATCACACCATGTAAGGCCACGGAGAAATACATAATAGGAACATAAAGAAAACAGGCCATAAACATACATAACATCAACATACAATCATCACATATCAACCCTGGGAACATCCCAAGTCATAGCCTAAAAGTCCATCTTCCCGAAAATTTCAGAAAAATTTTCTAAGTCTTAGACGCATGAGCACTATGCAGGCGCACGAGCACTATGCGGGCGCATGAATACTTAGGCGCATGGGTGACTCAGGCGCATGGGCACTATTTGGGCGCACGGCCAACACTTAGGCGTCTGGACAACTTTCTAGGCGCATGGCCACTTAGGCGTTCTGGCAGACTTAGACGCATGGGCATACTTAGGCTCCTCGGCATAATCCTAGGCGCATGGGCACTATTTGTGCGCATGAACCTTGGGCGTTTTGGGTACTGTTTGGGTGCATGATCTCAGGCGCATGGCCAACTTCTTTCTAGCTAACCTTATTTTCAGACCCAACATCATCAATCTAACCTGTTCTAGCCTAGTTTCTAGCTTACTAAGCATCTAACAAGCATGAAACTAGGAACATAATCATAAACCATCCCGAACATACACCCTCCCACAACACGGCACACACATATACATACGGGTACACACCCAAATTTTATAAAAATGAGTAAGCATGCATTTCCAGCCCCAAATAAATTAAAACATGTAAAAACGGGGATCTAGAACTCACCTCTTGCAACTTTCGACTAAGACTTCCTTCAAACCCGAATGCTTATGAGTTCAAACACCTAAAACACCAAAACCGAACACACATACAAGCACATAAGCACACACCCGAAGCTGAAAATCAGCCAAGAACACCCTGAAAATCAGGAAATTAACCTGAATTCAGCCTCTTCTTCTTCCTCTCTCTAAAATTGTTGGAGCTCTTGAAGATTAGCATTTAGTCTCTAGATTTTGTTTTTGTCATACTATAGGGACTTATTATGTAAATATATGTTCCTTAGTTTCATTGTTAGTATAAATAGGATATTGTTTATATGTGCAGGTAGACTTTTGAAGAATTTCAGTTAGAACTCTCGCTGTACATTGTATCCGATTGCAAACTGCTTTCAATGAAATCACTGTGAATTTTTGAAGTATTTTGCTTTTGTTTATTACTTTGTGCTTATAATTGATCTTTGCATTACAATATCATCACAGATCGATCCATTTGAACCGATCAAAAACCGAAGAGAATTCTTTGCTCTCTCTCTCTGAAAAATCGACAGAAAGATGGTGAAGGGGTCATGGGCGGCCATGACCACCTTTTGAATGGATTAAATACCAACTTTGTCCCATGTACAACTTTAACCCCTCAACTTGGGTTATTTTACTTTTCTTTCCTTTTTCTTCACTTTTCTCTTCTTTTAAAATTTCCGGGTGTTACAAGTCCACCCCCCTTATATAGGTTTCGTCCCCGAAACCTGTCACTCCTTGAACAGTTGAGGATAATGCTGTCTCATCTCCTCCTCAGGTTCCCATGTAGACTCGTATCCCTTTATATGCTTTCACTGTACTCGCACCAAGGGAACCACTTTATTCCTTAGCCTCTTCTCTTTCCTGTCAATGATAGCCACTGGTTGCTCCACATAATTGAGCCGTTCGTCAACCTCAATGTCCTCCAGTGGTACCACCATATCCTTATCAGCTAAGCACTTTCTCAGATGAGATACATGGAATATCGGGTGAATTCCACTTAACTCATCGGGCAACTCCAATCTATAGGCCACCTCTCCTACTCGAGCAATGATTCGGAAAGGCCCTATTACCTTGGACTCAACTTGCCCCGCTTTCTAAACCGAATGATACCCTTCCAAGGTGAAACCTTCAACATAACTCTGTCACCCACCTTGAATTCAATTGGTCTACGTCTCTTATCAGCATACGACTTCTGCCTATCCTTGGCTGCCTTCATAAAGGCTTTGATATTTTCTAGCTTTTCAGTCGTAACCTCGATCACTTCGATGCTCCCTAACTCCTTCTGACCAATATCACCCCAACATACGGGTGTCCTACACCTCCTACCGTATAGCATCTCATAGGGTGGCATACCAATGCTAGCATGATAACTGTTGTTGTTTGAGAATTCAACTAACGGTAAGTGTTCATCCCAACTTCCTCCAAAGTCAATGACGCATGCCCGAAGCATATCCTCAAGCGTCTTAATGGTTCTTTCTGATTGACCATCCGTTTAAGGATGATAAGCCGTACTGATATGTAACCTCGTCCCCATCGCATCGTGGAATCTCTTCCAGAACTTGGATGTTAACCGGGTGTCACGGTCAGACACAATAGACACCGGTACACCATGATGAGTCACAATCTCCTTGATGAATAGATCCGCTAACCTTTCGGATGAGTACGTTTCAAGGATCGGTAAGAAGTGAGCACAGTTCGTCAGACGGTCGACTATCACCCATATGGCATCATACCCCCTTGCCGTTCGCGGCAGCTTCATAATAAAATCCATGGTGATATGCTCCCACTTCCACTCGGGTGTATCCAAAGGTTGGATCTTCCCGTATGGCTTCTGATGCTCCGCCTTCACTTGCAAACAAATAAGGCACTTACTCACGTACTCCGCCACGTCGCGCTTCATACCGGGCCACCAATAATCCTTCTTCATATCATGATACATCTTTGTAGCACCAGGATGAATAGAGTATCGAGTCTTATGAGCCTCATCCATGATCTTTCCACATAGATCTCCATAACAAGGAATCCACATTCGCCCAAACCGGGTTCTAACACCGAGAGTGTTTTCACCCAATTCCGTGACTAGACCTCTCATCCTTTCGGAGTTAAGGCGATCTTCTTTCAACGCCTCGTCTTGAAACTCCTTGACTTGCTTCGTCACATGACTCACATCGGAGGTCATAACCAATTGGTAAGCTTTCACCCGGATCGGTTCAGGCCTCTCCTTTCGGCTAAGGGCATCCGCCACTATGTTGGCTTTGCTCGGATGGTAATGGATCTCACAATCATAATCCTTAATGAGCTCCAAACATCGCCTCTGCCTCATATTCAAATCTTTCTGCTCGAAGAAATACTTCAAGCTCTTGTGGTCGGTGAAGATAGTGCACTTCGTCCCATATAAATAGTGACTCCAAATCTTCAATGCAAAGACCACAGCCGCCAACTCCAGATCATGAGTAGGGTAATTAACCTCATGAACTTTCAGCTGTCGAGATGCGTAAGCTATAACCTTCCCTCGCTGCATCAACACGCACCCAACCCCAAATAAGAAGCATCTGAATAAACCACCAAATCTTCGCTTCCTTCAGGTAACGACAAGACTAGAGCTTGCGTCAACCTCGCTTTCAACTCCTCAAAAGCCTTTTCTTGCTCTTGGCCCCATACAAACTTCATGTCCTTACAGGTCAACTTAGTCAACGAAGAAGCTATCTTTGAGAAGTCTTGGATGAATCTTCTATAATATCCCACCAATCCCAAGAAACTACGAATCTCGGACGGCGTCTTTGGAGACTTCCATTGCATCACAGCTTCTACTTTTGCTGGGTAGACCATGATTCCTTCGGAATTCACTACGTGACCCAAAAACTGAACTTCACGCGACCAGAACGTGCACTTGGAGAACATGGCATACAACTTCTCCCTTCTAGGCGTCTCCAATACTTCCCGAATGTGTCCGGCATGCTCCTCCTCGCTCCTCGAATAAATCAGGATATCATCGATAAACACAATCATCGATTTATCCAACATCGGCCGGCACACTCAATTCATCAAATCCATAAAAGCAGCTGGCGTGTTGGTTAAACCAAAAGACATAACGAGGAACTCGTAGTGTCCGTAACGCGTGCGAAAAGCTGTTTTAGGAATATCCTGCTCCTTCACCTTCAGCTGATGATAACCCGATCGAAGATCGTTTCTCGAAAACCAACTGGCACCTTGCAGCTGATCAAACAAGTCGTCAATTCTGGGTAAAGGATATCGGTTCTTCACCGTCAACTTGTTCAACTCACGGTAGTCGATGTACATCCTCATGCTACCGTCTTTCTTCTTTACAAACAAGACCGGAGCACCCCAGGGAGAGATACTCGATCGAATAAACCCTTTATCCAACAGTTCTTGCAATTGAACCATCAGTTCCTTCATCTCTGTTGGAGCTAATCGATACGGTGCCTTAGCGACATGCTGAGCACCGGGTGTCAAATCAATCTGGAACTCGATTTCACGGTCCGGTGGCACACCTGGTAAATCTTTTAGAAACACATTGGGAAATTCACACACAACTGGTACGTCGGACAATTGTGGTGTTGACGTGTCCACATCTTTCACATAAGCCAGGTAGGCACTACATCCACGCCTCATGCACTTCCCCGCCACCGCCATCGAAATTACTTTCGGAATCGTAGTAACTCGATCACTGTAGATCGTCACCGAACTCCCGTCACACGCTGTCAGTCAGATCATCTTCTTGCGACACACGATATTCGTTTCATTGGCCGCAAACCAGTCCATCCCTAGGACTACATCAAACCCGCCTAAGGTCATCACAAACAGTCTAGCAGAAAACCTATGACCTTCTAGCTCTATGTCACAGCTTTCTATTATATCAGAGATCCTGGTAGACTTACCTATGGTAGTTTCTACATCGAAGGGCTCATCAATACTTCTACTTCTAACGGGCAAATTAGCAAAGAAAGTAGCAGAAATAAAACTCCTACTAGCACCAGAATCAAATAACACAGAAGCAAGAGTTTGGTTTACTAGAAACTTACCTGACACAATATCGGGGTCCGTCCTAGCCTCCTCCCTGGTCATCGTGAAAGCTCTGGCACTCGCCTTCTGCCCTTCACTCCCAGCCTTCTTCCTTGCCCCTAAACTCTCAGCCCTCGGCTTCTTGCAATCCCTACTCAGATGGCCATCTTCTCCACAGTTATAGCATCTCACGGCCCCGCACTCTCGAGCCATGTGACCGGGCTTCCCACACTTGAAGCAAACGTTTGATCCCCATCTGCATTCTCCAGTATGTTCCCTTCCACATTTATCACACTTCCTTGTTCCCGTACTAGAGGCGGTCACTCGCCGATCATCCACCCTTGCAACCTTGTTGTTTCGAGCGACACCACCGCGTCCAAACCGCTTCCCATTCCAGTTTCGATCACCCCCACCACTTTTCATGCTTACTTCAACCGCAGCCACCTCCCGTTCATCGTACAACCTTCCCACCAGATCAACCACCGACCTAAACGTGCTCGGCCGGGCGGTGATCATGTGCCTGCAAATATCCACCGGCGAACCTTGGATGTACCTCTTTATCTTTCGTGACATAGGTGTCACTTGATCTGGCACCAGTCGCGCCATCTCATTAAACTTAGTGGTGTACTGTTGGTGCATCATGGTTCCCGCCTCCAACTGTAGGAACTCCCTCTCAATCTTATCAAGTTCCCTGTGAGAATAGAACTCCTCAATCACCAGCTTCTTCAGTTCATCCCAATTCATTCTTCCAATAGCCTTGCTACCCTCGGCCTGGACAAATATTCTCCCACCAACATAAAGTCGAGTCCACAAATGAGTGGGTAGCAAACTTCACCTTCTGGTCCTCCCTGCACTCGCTGATATCAAGCACAGCTTCCATTTCCCTCACTCATCGATGGGCAGCAGCGGCGCTGCCATTGCCATCAAAAGTCGGGGGTTTGCATCTCTGGAATGCCCCATAGGTACAGCCCTGAGCTGTCCCTGGCACTGATTCTTCCTCCTCCTCATCACTTGGTACAACCGTCTCAGTCTCCTGCTGCCCAGCTTCTCCCGCGGTCCTCTCTTTCTCCTTCTTCTCATCCTCCCTTATAGCTCTAATCACTTCGACCACCACAGACGGCAGGATCGTCTGCATGACCTGATGGACTTCTTCAACAACAACCTCCTTTGCCGAGGCCCTCAGATTGGCACTCTCATCACCACCTTCCTGGTGATGAGTCTTGGACTCTTCAGCTGCCCTTTCTGTAGCCTTAGCACCACCTCTTGTGGCCCGCGGTCCAGCACCACGTCCACCACGACCTCCACCTCTCGAAGCCTTCGAAGATCTACCACCAGCCATCCTTTAACACACTATAAGATTCAAACACCAACAAGGTCATTCAAGGTAATGGCTCAGTTTATGTCAAGTATAGTAAGTCCCTAATTACAGTGACAAGTTGTGATTTGCCACTTTCTTTACTCTTCATACCCCAAGCATTCCCTATCCTGACTACATCAGTATTCAAATCTACTAAAAGCACAAAAATTAGATAGCATGCGCACATAATACAGGTTAACATTAAAGAAAATACCTTATGGCACGTAGCTACTTGGGCTGGCATCCCTTCATTTGTCCCATTTTCAGTTTAAGTTTAGGTTTATTGGAAAATATTTACCCATTTCTCTTAAACCTTTGGCTCTGATACCAACTTGTAAGGGCCCTGCTCCCGGGACACTCACAGTTGGACATTCATCGCACATACTATTTCAAATTCTCATAAAATCTATTTAACATTTGCAGCGGAAAATTTAATGAAACCATTTCATATATTAATAATTACTGTTTACAACATCATTACATTACAAATCATCATTGGGTTTCATTTCTACACAAAAGCATCATTGTTACACGAAATGGATGCCAGTCAAAAATATTGGACAACTAGCTCCACCCCGTGCCATCCTCAGCAACTGTTACCTGCCAATTGAAAATGCATAAAAGTCAGCGTTGCTGAGTGATTTCTAGTTTTATGAAAACATTTATATTACCTTCCATTCGTTAAAACATTTTCATACTTTCGCACGTGATCACACATTATACATATACATAGATAGTAGCATTATTATCTTTCGTCATCGTTCTTTTCGTACTTATCGCACGTTTCGTACATTTCGCACGTTACATTATCTTTCACTTCTATCTAGGTCCTGTAATATACTAACCCCCCCTCTTGGGCACGAAGCCAACTAATCTAGGGTTTAGTGACAAGGACCCCATTTCGCACGTATGGAACAGTCACCAAGATTGATCCCCTGTGTGTGAATCCCTCATGGGGCAGCCAAGATCGCACGCTGTATGACACACAGTTGAGCTGACAACTCTCGAGGAGTTGTGAACCTCCTTACATTTTGCTTGCAAGACTTTCATTCGTTCATTCATTATGGTCCACTTTCATTATCTTAGATCTTTCACTTCGTTAAGATAATACTTTTCATCATTAACATAATCACACCATGTAAGGCCACGGAGAAATACATAATAGGAACATAAAGAAAACAGACCATAAACATACATAACATCAATATACAATCATCACATATCAACCCCGGGAACATCCCAAGTCATAGCCTAAAAGTCCATCTTCCCGAAAATTTCAGAAAAATTTTCTAAGTCTTAGATGCATGAGCACTATGCAGGCGCACGAGCACTATGCGGGCGCATGAATACTTAGGCGCATGGGCGACTCAGGCGCATAGGCACTGTTTGGGCTCACCGCCAAAACTTAGGCATCTGGACAACTTTCTAGGCGCATGGGCACTATGCAGGCGCATGAGCCTGGTTTAGGCGCATGGGCACTTAGGCTTTTTGGTAGACTTAGACGCATGGGCATACTTAGGCTCCTGGGCATACTTAGGCTCCTGGGCATAATCCTAGGCGCATGGGCACTTTTTGTGCGCATGAACCTTGGGCGTTTTGGGTACTGTTTGGGCGCATGATCTCAGGCGCATGAGCACTTAGGCGCATGGCCAACTGCTTTCTAGCTAACCTTATTTTCAGACCCAACATCATCAATCTAACCTATTCTAGTCTAGTTTCTAGCATACTAAGCATCTAACAAGCATGAAACAAGGAACATAATCAAAAAGGGCAACTTTATTATTAATTTGGTCAAAAAGGTGGTCATGGCCGCCCATGACCTCCTGTACCATTCTTCCCTTCGATTTTAGAGAGAGAAAGAGTAGAATTCTCTCGGTTCTAGAGAGAGGAAGAAGAAAAAGTCGAAATTCAGGTTAGTTTTCTGATTATTAGGGTGTTCTTGGCTGATTCTCAGCCTTTGGGTATGTGCTTATGCGTTTGTGTATGCTCGGTTGTGTGTTTTTGGTGTTCTTAGGTGTTTGAGCTCATAAGCATTCGGGTTTGAAGGAAGTCTTACTCGAAAGTTGCAAGAGGTGAGTTCTAGATCCCCGTTTTTAAATGTTTTAACTGATTTTGGGGCTGGAAATGCATGTTTTAACGTTTTTCTTATAAATTTTGGGTGTGTACCCGTATGTATGTCTATGTGCCCTGTTGGGAGGGTGTATGTTTGTGGAAAATTTATGATTATGTTCATGGTTTTAAGCTTGTTAGATGCTTAGTATGCTAGAAACTAGGCTAGAACAAGTTCGATTGATGATTTTGGGTCTGAAAATAATGGTAGTTAGAAAAGTAGTTGGCCATGCGCCTAGGTGCTCATGCGCCTAAGATCATGCGCCCAAACAGTACCCAAACGCCCAAGGTTCATGCGCACCAATAGTGTTGGAGCTCTTGAAGATTAGCATTTAGTCTTTAGATTTTGTTTTTGTCATAGTATAGGGACTTATTGTGGAAATATATGTTCCTTAGTTTCATTGTTAGTATAAATAGGATATTGTTTATATGTGCAGGTAGACTTTTGAAGAATTTCAGTTAGAACTCTCTCTGTACATTATATCCGATTGCAAACTGCTTTCAATGAAATCACTGTGAATTTTTGAAGTATTTTGCTTTTGTTGATTACTTTGTGCTTATAATTGATCTTTGCATTACGATATCATCACAGATCGATCCATTTGAACCGATCAAATGGTATCAGAGCTTTCAGTTCAGTGATTTGAAGCTTAAAATCGAATTTTGAGCTCTGTGAATCACTTGAATCTGTGATTGATAGCAATTGATCAAGTAGTTGTTGATTTCAGTTGTGTTTCATCATCTGAAACATGAATTGAATCACAATTGAGTGATTTCTTACATTCAGATCTGAATTTTCATTAGATTTGTGTGTGAACTGTTCTTCGTTGTCGAACTCTAATTCAATTAGAAATTCAGATTTGTTGTTGTTAATTGAGAGAATTGATGAATTAGGATTGATTAACGACTTGAATTCTACCTTATTGGAAGTTTTTAGATCAATTAATCAAGTTTTGAAGAATTTGATAAGATCAGGTTGTTATGAAGATGATGAATTAGGCGCTTGGGGTGTTAAAATCACCTAAAATTTGCTCAAGTGTTTAGGCGCGTTGCAACTGTGTAGGCGCATCAATACTGTTTGGGCGTTTCAGAGTTGGACGTTTTGACACTATTTGGACGTTTTACCACTATGGACGTTTTTGAAAACCGTGTTCTAGGCGTTTGACAACTGTTTGGACGCTTGACAACTGTTCAGGCGTTTGACAACTGTTCAGGCGCATCTTCGGTTGGACGTTTCAAGAATTCTACCAAGGCATTCCCTTAGGCGTTTCAAGTACAAAGTGGGCGTTTCACAACTATTCAGGCGCATTAGATTTCAGACGTTTCATTCAACACTTAGAAAATTTTTCAAAAACTAAAATCCAAAAACATTGTCATTTCTTTGTTTCATTTCAAACTTTAAAACAACAAAAACATTTTCTTGTCTTAATTTCAAAACTTAAAATGGCTAAATCTGAAGATTCTGAGAACAGGGTTCCTAAGTTGAAGAATAGAGCTGATTTCAAGAACTGGTCTCTCAGATTAAAACATCACTTAAACTCTATTGATACAGATCTCTAGAAGTCAATAGAGAAAGGACCTCACATTCCTGTTTCATTAGATGGTCCTGACAGAGGATTTGTTTACAACAAAGACTCTCAAGAACCATATCCTGAAGATGGTCTACACGGTGATGATTTGAAGAAGGTTAAAAAATGATATTAAAGCTTATTCTCTGATGTGCAAGGGTTTACCTTTGGAAGTGTTAACAAGACTTGATAGTTATCAGACTGGGTATACCATGTACAAAGCTTTAAAAATAATTTATGAAGGTGGTAAAGAGATTCAAGATCTCAAAAAGCAGAAACTAAAAAGGCAACTTGAAATTATTTGAGCATCTTTCTGGAGAAACAATCAATCAAATGATGAACAGATTTGTGCAGCTCATTACTGAAATGTCAACTGTTGGAGTGAAGAATGATCTCAAAGATCTAAATGACAGACTTCTCAATGCTCTTCCATCTTCATGGAAACAAACAGTTACTTTGTTGAAGCACACATAAAAGTTTCCCATGGATCTTGATCTTCTGAATACCAAATAGAATCAGTTGAAATTGATGAGAGTTCAAGGAACAATGATAGATCCACATTAACATCTCAGTATAAGTATGTTGCATCTCCAGCTAACACAGTGGAGAATGCATTTGTGGCTAAAGATGATAGTTCTTCAAAAGATGAGGGTGATTTGTTTATTGGAGCTGGTTTCTTTGCTGACTCAACCTATACAAGTACTCCTGTCTACACAAATCAATCACAGTCTCCTCCTAAAACTCAAATGCCTAAACCTCAAACTGAGACTCCAACTTCTAACTCTGTTAAACCAAGCAAAGTTAAAGATGTCATAAACATTCTTTTACAGGATGAAGAGTCAAAATTTGCTTTTACTGCTTTCATGGCAAGCTTTCAAGCTTATCAAGGTAGTCATCTAACTCAAGTTGATTTAATTTTGCAAGATTTATTTGAGATGGATCCTGATGATGTAGAGGAGATGGATTTGAACTGGCAAATGGTGATGATAGCTTACAGAACTCAGAAACACTCTTATGTGAACAGAAATTATAAGCCAAGTGCAAACAAAAAGGTTGGCTTTGACAAGTCAAAATCAAGGTGTTTCAACTGCAATAGCTATGGTCATTTTTCAAGAGATTGCAAAGCTCCAAGAAATCAAGGAGGAAATGATCAAGCAGGTTCCAGTAGTCAAAGATATCAACATCAGTCTCAGAAAACTTTTCGGAAGCCATATCAGAGTCTTCCTATGCCAGAGCTGAAAGAAGAATCAAAAACAACTGAAGAGCCAAAGAAAGCTCTAGTTGTCAGCATCAAGGATGGTTATGACTAGAGTGCTTATGCAAAACAGTTTACAGCTAATCTCACTTCTGGTTTAGCACTTGTTGCTGAAATTAATGACGAAGACTGGTCTGAAGACAATGATCCAAAGGCAGATGATGATTCAGACAATGATGATTGGAGTGACAAATCTGATCCCAATGAAGATTCAGAAGAAATTGCTCTCATGGCACAATCAGAACAACCAAAGGTTGAACACTCATCATCTAATACTGAGACTTCACCTTCTTATCTAGAAATTCCAATGGAAGTCAGAGAGAAAATGTGTACAAAAGCATGTTTTGAACAAGTTGAACACTACAGAACCTACTCATTCAAAATATGTGACAAACTTAAACAAGAAGAGTTAATGCACAACAAACTCAAAGATGATCATAAAATCTCTGATGACAAAATCATATCTCTTCAAACATCATGGAACAAAACTTTAAAAGATCTTGAACAAGTAAAAAGGCAACTTGAAGAGATGACCAAAACTCTAGAACAAGAAAAGTTGGCACATGCTGCAACTCAAGTTGATCTTGCAAAAGTTAAAAGTTCAAAAACTATAGTTGAACAACTGGTAAATGGGAGAAAAGATAAAGATAAAACAGGTCTAGGTTTCACACATGAGCCTATGCCTGAATCAATCTCAAACACTTTGCCAGAGAACTTTAACACTCATGATCACTCACCTGAAAACAAAGCAAAGCTCAAAGCAATTCATGAAAAGAAAAAGAATGAGCAATCTACTGAAAAAAGTGAAATTGAAAAGATAAACATTGAAATCTTTGAGGAGAAGGATTCAGAAAAGATAAAAAATGGTCATCCGATAAAAGTCAAATCATATGAACCACGACCTAAGAACAAGAAGTTGTTTGTTCCAAAAGGATCTAATGAATGTGTTGTTGAACAATGTGTTGAAGAAGTCATTGAAATAAATGAGAAAAAGAAAGGGAAAGCTAAAGAAGAAAAATTGAAATCAGATACTTCATGTTCTGATGATTCAAGCTTTTGTGAATCAAACCAAAATGAACATAAAATTAAAGAATCTGAAAAAGAATCTTCTCAAAAATCAATTTCTTCCCAAAGCAACAAAACATCTTCAAGATCAAGAAATCAAAGAAGGAGAAAATCAAATGTTAAATCTAAAAATTATCAAACTCAAAGAACTGATCAATCGAATCAATTGAAACCTGTGAAGTTTGTGTCAGCAGGAACTTTTGACATGAACACAATTTTTGAAACAACATCAAAACCAAAGATCAAATCTAACTCTGATCTGAAAACAGGTTCAGGTCCTAAGTCTTCCGCTGTTAATAAAAGATTTGCATCTAAGGAGTCAAAGAATTGTGAAAATGTTCAAAAACTCAAACCTAAAAATCAAAAGACCAAACTTACAAATCAAAAACAACAGATTAACGTGCCAACTTCTAAATCTAAACAAGGATCAAATGTGGCATCCACATCTAGGGTTAATCATCAGTTCTTTAATTCTTCACAAAGGTACTGTGACATCTGTGACATGTATAATCATAACACATCTGAATGTTATTTTAACAAATACTGTCACATTTGTGATATGACAAATCACACAACTGCTGAGTGTTATTCCAATAAAAACTATGCCTTGTGTGATGAAAGAAATCATAATACTGAAGATTGTTACTTCAGAAAGAACTCGCCAAGGAATGAATATATTCATCAACGATTTCAAAGAAATCAAAACAATGGTTTTCAAGGTTTATCACAACAACCTTCCTTAGGCTTGAGATCTCTCAGAAGAATCAATTCTGATTATGATGATCATTATACTGTGAGAACAAAACACTATACACAAAGAAATTTCATTCCACGATCTGTGAGAATGAACAATGGAACATTTCCCAAGCAAAATTTTTCTAAGAATGTTTCAATGAATGGTTCAAAATATCTTGATGAGGATCTTGAAAATAGATTTAATGTTTTGAGCATTAAACAAAATAAAGATAATCAGAAATTTGTCAGAAAAGAAATTGATAATTCTAAATATCAAACGAAACCTGACATGAACAAACTCCATTTTAAGCAGTTTACCATTGTTGATAAATATGGCAAGCCCAAGACCATCTCGGCTTGGGTTGATAACTCAACTTAATTGTCTTTGAAATGCAGGTTCGCCAAAAAGACCAATAAACACGTGGTATGTTGATAGTGGGTTAGCCGGCATATGATAGGCAATCATGCCTTACTTTAAGACTTTAAGATGAAAGATGGTACAAATGTAGCATTTGGAGGTGATGAAGGTGGAAAGATTACTGGAGAAGGAACAGTATCAAATGGGATCATTAGCTTTGATAAAGTTAACTACTGTGCTCAGTTGAACTTTAATCTTTTAAGTGTTTCCCAAATTTGTGATAAATCATATTCTGCTTTATTTGATGACTCTCATTGTTACATTTTAAAGCCAGGTTTTCAGATTAGCAAGGAATGGGTAGTTGTTAAAGCTGTTCGTGATCGAGATGTATACAAACTAGATATGTCTCAAGTTGATCCTTCAACAGAAACAACTTGCCTAATTGCTCAAGCATCAAATGATGAAAGCCAGCTTTGGCATAGACGTCTCGGACATTCTAACTTCAAAAACATGAACAAGCTTGCTGCAGGAAATCATGTAGTAGGCATTCCAACAAAGAAGTTTGCTACATCAGATCTCTGCAAAGCGTGTTTGAAAGGGAAACAACATAGAGCCTCTTATAAGTCCAAGCTGATAAACTCAAATTCCAAGCCTCTACAGATGTTGCACATGGATCTATTCAGTCCGGTAAACGTGCAAAGTATTGGAAAGAAATCTTACTGTTTAGTTATCATTGATGACTTTACAAGATTTGCTTGGGTTTTCTTTTTGCATGCTAAATCTGAAACGGCTGAATTATTAAAAGAGTTTATCATTAAAGTAGAAAATCAATTAGATCAAAAAGTAAAAATCATTAGAAGTGATAATGGAACAGAATTTAAAAATGCTAATGTCGACATGTTCTGTGCAGGAAAAGGAATTGCTCATCAGTTCAGTGCTCCTAGAACTCCACAACAAAATGGAGTTGCTGAAAGGAAGAACAGAACATTGATTGAGGCAGCTAGTGCAATTCTAGCAGATGCGAAGATTCCAATCACCATCTGGGATGAAGCCATATCCACTGCATGTTTTGTTCAAAATCGTACTTTATTAGTGAAAGATAAACAGAAAACTCCTTATGAGTTGATGTTTGGCAGGAAACCAAACATAAATTTTCTTAAATCTTTTGGTTGCTCGGTTTTGATCTTAAACTCAAATGATTAGATTGGAAAATTTGAAGCAAAATCTGATGATGGATTTTTTTCTTGGATATTCATCAGTTTCAAAAGCATTTAGAGTTTATAACTCTAAGAAGAATGTTATTACTGAAACATTCAATGTTAAATTCCTTGAAAATTCATTTCCATCAGTTGCAAATGGTCCAGCTTGATTATTTGATTTAGATTCTTTGTCAAACTCATTCAATTCTAACCTGTTTGAATCTTCGTGTGTCAAGAGGAAACAGGTAGGTGATCTTGGATCCTTCAGTGATGATTCAGATTTTGATGATATGGATGATTCAAGCCCAGATTATCCATTCTTCTCATTTGTTAAAGATCCTGTGTTAAATTCAAAATCTCATGTTCAACAAGCTCAAGAACAACCTCCAGTTTCTCAAAATTCAAATGTTTCTCAACCTATTCCTAATGATGGTCCAGAAATTCTACATCCTGAGTCTGGAACTTCATCTATATCTGGAGATGTAGATATTAATGACAAGTTTGATTATTTTATCAACTCACCGACTCAAGTTCCAAATTTCACTCCACATTCTTCAAACTTGTTGCATCAGCTTTCCAACTTGAACCAGACTAATCTTGATGTGAATGTTCAAGAAGATACGATCCCAATGACTTGTGTTCACAAGAAACATCCTATATCATAGATTATTGGTCATTTGAATGAGAGAACTACGAGAAGTCAGTTCAAACAAGCAAACATTTGCTTATACTCTTGTTTCCTATCTCAAATTGTTCCTAAAAACATTACTGAAGCGTTACAGGACAATAGTTGGATTGAGGCTATGCAAGAAGAGTAATTACAGTTCCGTAAACAGGAAGCGTGGAAGCTTGTGGATTTGCCTGAAGGAGAAAATACCATTGGCACCAAATGGTTGTTCAGAAACAAATCAGATGATAGAGGAATTGTTGTTTGAAACAAAGCAAGGCTAGTAGCACAAGGTTACACCCAAGAGGAAGGAGTGGATTATGATGAAGTGTTTGCTCCAGTTGCAAGACTTGAAGCAATTCGTGTCTTCCTAGCATATGCTTCATATATGAAATTCAAGGTGTACCAAATGGATGTTAAAGGTGCTTTCTTGTATGGACCAATCACAGATAATGTGTATGTCAAGCAACCTCAAGGTTTTAAAGATGCTGAATTTCCTCATCGTGTGTACAAGCTGAGCAAAGCGTTATATGGTCTACATCAAGCTCCTAGAATCTGGTATGAAACATTGTCACAGCACTTGATCCAAAATGGATACACAAGAGGGAAAATTGATCCAACTTTATTCATAAAGAAGGATGCAGATGATCTCTTATGTGTTCAAGTATATGTTGACGATATCATATTTGGTTCTACTAGTCAGAAATTGTGCTCAGAATTTGAAGATATCATGAAATCTCACTTTTAAATGAGTTCTATGGGAGAAATAAACTTTTTTCTTGGTTTACAAGTGAAATAGTCTGCAGATGGAATTTTCATCAATCAAGAGAATTTGTTGACAAGCTCTTGAAAAAGTTTAAAATGCAAGACTGTCAATCAATCAGAACTCCAACTGACATTAACACCAAGATTGATCCTGATTCAAAAGGAAAATCAATTGACCTAACTCTATACAGATCTATGATTGGATCTTTGATGTATCTTACTGCATCTAGACCTGATATAATGTATGCTGTTTGAGTCTGTGCCAGGTATCAATCAGACCCGAAGGAATCTCACCTTATCACTGTCAAACGCATATTCAGATATCTCAAAGGAAAACCGACTCTAGGGTTATGGTATCCTTATGAAGGAAACTTCGAGTTACATGGATATACTGACAGTGATTATGGGGGATGTTGTCAAGATAGAAAATCTACAACAGGTGGTTGTCAGTTTTTGGGTCCCAGATTAGTCTCATGGTAGTGTAAGAAACAAACAAATGTCTCAGTCTCAACTGTAGAAGCTGAGTACATAGCTGCATCAGCAAGATGTTGTCAAATTCTTTGGTTACAAAACCAACTGCTGGATTACGGGTTCAATTTTCTTAAAACTCCAATTTACATTGATAACACCGCTGCTATGTTTATAACAGCTAACCCTGTTCAACATTCAAAAACAAAGCATATCAAAATTCGATATCATTTTCTCAGAGATAACTCTGAAAAAGGTTTAATCATTTTGATTCAAATATCAACAGAAAAACAATTGGCTGACCTATTTACAAAAGCCTTTTTACCAGGAAGGTTTGAGTATTTGGTTGAGTCTATTGGTCTTATTAACCATATAGAAAATTAATTTTGATGGTTCAAAATGAATATAACCCTCCCTTCTTTTAATAAGAAAAATAAAGAGAAATTGTTAACATTAACTGTCTGATTGCATATATTGTGTGTGTGTGCTAAATGAAAAAGCAAATACAAAATTAGAAAAGTGCAAAATCAAAATAGAAAATTATAAATTGAAAATATAAAAATATATTTTATTATTTTAGTATTGAATCTGCCATTGCATTATGTGAGAAATGATAGTACATCAGTTTTAATTAGTTGCATACTTCACTCGTTAATAAAGTCTGACGTGATCATATATGACGTGCAGGTAATCTCATGCAATTATACTGAACAAGTAGATTCTTGTGATTTAACTAAATCATTATGCATTTGTGTGTATCCGTCTTAGTTCTAAAGAGAGGTATTGACTTTTCTGATTGTGTGCTTGTCAAGTTACAAACTCATACCTAGTGATGATATGATTAACCATGAGATCTGTTTACAGCATCTGTTCACTTCTTTGTTATGAGTCATCATAGACCTGAAGTGACGAGGTATCCTCTGTTGTAAGTCATTACAGACCTGGATATTCTCACCTGATGCAAAAGATGCCAATGTGCACAAACTATTCAAAAGTCCAAAAATGAATATAAACATGAGATCTGGTTATTCATATATGTCAGGTTTTTAAGCTGAGAAAAAGTGCTTGCTTGCCTTACTTAACGAAGGTCAGACTCTCTAAGTCTAATACTGGGTCACATAATGTCATATCTAATCAAACCAAATCAATCCAAGAATTGAAAAAGTAGGTGTGCTGATACTTTGCCAAAGTACTCATTGTCTGTCCTTAGATCTAGTGTCTCCTCTGCTGCGGGAACGCTGACCTGGAACACACCTGATCAGGATTTAATCATTGTCTATGACTATGCACAATTTTTTTTGGTTAATGTGCTGATTGTTTACTGATATGATCTCACTACAGGCATGTGATTCATTATAAGTATAGTGTAGAGTTTTATTCTGCTTTATCTTAATTTTTGCATGATTTTATGTGTGCAGGCATGTTGATAACGACTGGTTTGTCTTTCTTTTTCATCAATTAAATAAACTTCTAAGTTTGTGAACTTAAAAGTTTAGAGGGAGTAAAGATTGAAAAAGAATTTCAAAATAAATGATTGAATGATGAAAAGGATGAGGCTAAATGTTTACAAGTATGTGTTGTTTGATATGATTCAAAAATAAACCTGAAAAGAATTCAAATTAAGTTGAAATGTGGAAAAGCTTCTTGCAATAAAAAAAATAAAGAACTGAGATTATTTGTAATTTTTGAAAATTTCAAAAGTTTGAGATTAAAATGACAGGAAATTAATTGAGAAATAAAAGGTATATTTTGAGTGAGAAATAAATTTTTGAATGATAAAAGTCAAAAAGTCAAAGACTTTTAAAGTCAAAAAGTCAAACATTGACCAGGTTGAAATTCCATGATGAACAGTGAAAATTTTTAAAATTAGGGTTTGGATGAATTTGGTGAAAAAATGCCAAGTGTTAGACGTATGGAAAGGTCTCATACGCCTGAACTGTGGTCAAAAGTCTAATTCAGGAGTATGTTGATATTTCAGAAATATGTACAAGCGTTGGGCGTTTTGTTTCAATTCATGCGCTTAAACAGTTGTCATAAGTCTGAAAATTTGGTTAAGTAATGGGCGTTTCAAACAAACTCATGCGCCTAAACAGTACCAGACTTTCCATGTTGAAAATATTCCAAGTGTAGAAGCTTTGAAAGTTCATGTGCTTAAACAGTTCTCATAAGGACTGAAGGTTCATGAAATTGTCCAAGTGTTAGGCGTTTCAGGATAGGTCATGCGCCTGAACAGTGCTCATGCGTCTAAATAGTTCTCATGCGCCTGAACAGTGTCCGTGCGCCTAAGTCCTTTGATAAAAATCTGACCAAGTGAATTCATGCGTCTAGGTCTCATGCGTCTCAACAGGGGTAATACGCCTGTACAGTTTTCATGCGAATAAACCTCATGCGTCTCAACAGTGGTCATACGCCTTCACAGTGGTCATGCGCCTAAGAGTTTTTCACACTTATATAAATTCAACACTTGACAGAATCTCATTTCACTCGTTCATTCACACTAATACTCTGTTCTTAGTCATTCATTCGACGATTATCATCTTCATATTTCATACTGATTTACTGAAATCATTGTGACATTTAGGTGTAAACTTTAAGGGTGTTCAAAAAATCCGATATCCGAAATCCGATCCGTATCCAAATCCGAATAAACCGATCCGAATTCTTATTCGGATATTCGGATCGGATCTCATCCGAATCCGAATTCCTTATTCGGATTTCGGATCGGATTTCGGATTTCATAATTTTTTTATTCGGATTGTTCGGATTGTTCGGATATCCGATTAATCCAAATAAGAATTCAATTATGTTTTTAGCCTAATACTCATTAGCCAACTACCTATTATAGTTTTAACTCAATATTAAAGAATATTAACACATTATAGTCATCTAATCCTAAATAATTATACAATAATCGATTGTTGTTCTAAATTAGAGATTATAATCTTCGGGTTTTATATAATTAGCTATTATGTTTCAATTTGGGTTTACGTCAAATTTGTATTTTCAAATTTTATATATTTTGTTATAATTTTAAACTTATAATATGTTAATAATAAAAAATTAGCAAAAAAAAATTTAAGAACAAAAAAATAAAAAATTATGTTATTTAGTTTATTCGGATTATTCGGATAAATTCGGATTATTCGGATATATATCCAAATCCTATCCGAATTGAATTCGGATAGATTCGGATCGGATAGAGATATCCTTATTCGGATCGGATCGGATTTCGGATAGGGTCCTGAAATTTTCATATCCGAATAATCCGATCCGAATAATCCGAATGATCCGGCTTATCCGATCCGATGAACACCCCTAATAAACTTTGATGCTAAACATCATAGTGAGTTCAAATCATCAAAACACAGACTATTTAACACACATTTGATTGGTCGTATGAACCCTATTCGGGCGTTCGAACCCTAAGGGTTTAAGAAATTTGAAATTTTCAGATTAAATGTGTTAAATTGTTCAAAATTGAATTTGAAATTGCTGAATAAATGTGTTTGCGACCTGATTGACCTCATCAAAACTCAATTTCATCACAAAAAAATTTTGATGATTCTGTGCTTATCAGTCAAATAAAATAATAATAAAAATTTAAAAATGAAATGAATCGACAAAATTGAAGTTTTAATAAAAGTTTAATCTTAATCATCAAAAACATCTCTTAAATCTCATAAATCAAAAAGAAACAAACTACTTAGTGATTATAAATTTTTAAAACTTGAATTTGTATATAACAGTAAGTGTTTCAAACACTTAGAAAATTTGAATAAAATTAATCAAGTTTTAACAATTTAAAATCTATTAAGTGAAATTTTGAAAACATTTTGTTATATGTTACTTGGTTTTAATCTCAAATTATTAATTAATTTATATCCAATACATTTGAGTAATGAGTATATCAAATACTTAGAAAATGTCTAAGTATTATTAGATAAAAATTGATAAATCATTGTGAGATTTATATCAATGTAAAACATTCATTCTTATATTGTTTCTTTGTAAATGACAGATGGCAGAACTCAAGTTTGAGCCCAAGCATAATGTAGCTGCTTTCTTAAATGAAGAAGTTAGAGAGGCTACTGGATATGAAGAAATGATCAGATTCTTGTTAAGAACAAGATATGTGTATGCTATGTGTGCTCGTCCGGTCATATATTCAAGGCTGATTAAGAGATTTTGGAGAACTGCAAAGATTGAAAGAGATGAAGAAGGCAATAAAGTGTTGAGGGGATTTGTAACTGGTGATAGAATGATAGAAGTATCTGAAGAGTCAATCAGAGAAGCATTAAGACCGGGTGAAAATGATGCACAAGATTTATCAGAATTTTCTTTCAATGAGTGCAGAGATACTTTCATGATAATGGGTAACCCAGATTACTTTCCAAAGAAACAATTCTTCAGAGCCAGAGTTTTTAACCACTATAAATGTAGAACACCCTGATTTTTATGTATATGGGGTAAACGGTGAAAGACTGGATTTAGAACACATGTCTGAAACTGTGTACAAAAGATTATCTGTTGTTACTGGAGCCCAGAACATTTAAATGTTTGATTACATGAGGGCAGTAGCTAGAGATGAAGTAGACATCAATCAAGATCACTTTCATTTAATTGAGGATGAACCGGTTAATCCAAATGATTTGATTGAAGATGTTATTCAAGAAGTTGTTGAAGAAGAAGAGGAAGTTGATGATGATGATGAAGATGAGCAAGATGGTGATGAAAGCTTATCAAGTGATGATGATAAAGATGATGATGCTAATGTTGGTGGGAATGTTGAAGAAACCATTCAAGATGTTGATAGTGAAGAAACTATGTCTGATGAAAGGAATGAAAAGACTGATGATGATGAATCTAGAATGAATGAGCAAGCTGAAAATGAAGAGTTTGAAGTTGATAATGAGAATGTTGATGAAAGTTTAGATCAAAATCAGACATTTGATTTTGATTACATTAATGCAATATTATCTGAGCCTATAAATGTATCATCTGAAGATGTGCAAGAGGAACAGATAGTTATTGTGGATGAAAGTATAAGGAAACAAACTCAAAATGCAACTGTGCAAACTGAAGATGACAGTGATGATGAATTAATTGATAAGTTGAAAGTTAAGAATGCAAAACAAGAAGAATTGATTAAGAAGCTTCAAGAAGAGAATGATGTATTAAAAGCTGAGGTTGATAATAAAGATTTGATAGTGGCTGATCTTGAAAAGAAAGTAAAAAGATTGAATGAAGAAGTTGAAAGATTGAAAGAGAATTTAAAAGAGAAAGAGATAGAATCAGAATCAGAAGTGGAGATAATTGAAAAGATCTCTAAAGCTGATAAAGGAAAAAGGAAGATTGATGAAGTGATTATAGATGTATCTGTTGCTTCATCTAAAATTCAGAAAACTATAGATGAAACAGTGTATGCTGATGAAGAAAATGTGCAACAATAAATTGAAGCTTTAGATGACATTGACTCTGAATTTAATGATGATTGGTACAACGAAGTACTCGAAGATGAAGATGTGTGTGAACTTCTTGAATCTCCAATTCAAAACATTCAAGATGATATTCCAATTGACTTTGAAGACAGATACAATTACCTTGTTAAGAATAAGTATAATCATGTATTTTTGGATGGGTTAACAGTTTCTCAAATAAATGAAGAATATGAGAAATGCGTGTTAGCTGAATCAACTGCTCCGGTGGATCCAAATGAAATTTGTATAGAACATGGAGAATGGACACCGATGAGTGAGAGTATAAATATTGATGATATTACTGTGTCTGAATTGCATCATCCTAATCCTGAAGACATGAGCATACCGGCATTAAGGATGTGGTTGCAGTCAAGGAATTATCCAAGGAAAAGATTAAACAGGCTTCAAGGAGCTTCTCTGAGAAATTTAGTGAGAAGTTTTCAAGAAACAGAAAAGCAAAACAACAAAATGATTGTGCTTGATACAGACAATCCTCAATACCTTGAGATCACCAAAAGAACAAGAATTTTGAAACCACAAGAGATAAAGTCCATGGAGCTTGTGAAGAAGAGTCATGAACAGAGACAAGAGTTAATGAAAATGTTTCCAGAGAAAGAAAAGCAAGCTTATCAAGTCTCAATTGATCAAAAACAACTGTGGAACAAAGCAAGATCTGCTGGTGATATTGTGAGGAATGTGTTGCAAACAGGACAATCAATTTTAGAGCTGTTAAATGCTATGATTGTGCCTGATAATACTAAAGAAGTGAAGATTGTTGCATGGAAGGATGATGAAGTATTTGATGCATTTTTGATCAAGAGAGTAAATGCTATTTGTGATGTATATCATTTTTACTCTAGTATTATTGCTCTTCCAGTTCATGATTTAAAAGAATTACACAAGTTACCTCTAATTAATCCAACCAAGTCATCAAGAGGAGAAAACTTTGTGAAACTTTTGGATCATGGAATCACAAGAATGGTATCCTTTTTGAAAACAAGATGTGATCAAGAAGATAAGTTGTATTTCCAATCTTTAAAGAAAAGAAAGAAAGGAGAATCAAGCTCATCAGAAAAAGAAAGTTATTTGGAGACTTTCAGTGATAAATATTTTGATAACGTAACCAATCCAGGATTGAAGGTGATAGATGGTACCCAAATGTCAAAACCTATTCTTAGATGGTTTTATGATTCAGAATCATTTTAATTGATGTTGGTACGAAATGAAGATGATTAGGACAAGGATATGATAAGTTTGTTTGGAGTGTTTGAGTTGAAACTTTTGCATCCAAGTTACATTTCATTTTTGTCAAATCAAAAGTTTGAAAGGGTGTCATTTGAAGTAGCTGAAAATGATAGAAAGTATTTCTTGACAATCATTAAAGTGATGAATGCAGCCATGGAGCGGATTTCGTTGAGGAAAGCTCTGGCTTATGCAAATATTGTCAAGGAAGATGTACATAATAAAGAATTTATGAGAATATCAAGCAAAGGAGTGTTAGAGATACATACAAAGGATAATCAAGATCCATTAGAATTTTATGCAAACATTGACATTGCAAGGTTATCAAAAGAAACCTTGATGGTAATGGATGCTATGGAAATAAAGACAAATGAATCAAAGCCTGAACAAGGCATTTTGGCAGCAAAATTCAAATCTGCAATAAAGAAAGCATTAAAAGAAATAGAGATATACAAAGAAAAGCCGATGTTCAAAATCAAAGAAGAACCTGAAGATTTTTTTGACTGAAGACTATGCAAATCTTAGGGGGAGTATTGTTGGAGCTCTTGAAGATTAGCATTTAGTCTTTAGATTTTGTTTTTGTCATAGTATAGGGACTTATTGTGTAAATATATGTTCCTTAGTTTTATTGTTAGTATAAATAGGATATTGTTTATATGTGCAGGTAGACTTTTGAAGAATTTCAGTTAGAACTCTCTCTGTACATTGTATCCGATTGCAAACTGCTTTCAATGAAATCACTGTGAATTTTTAATGTATTTTGCTTTTGTTGATTACTTTGTGCTTATAATTGATCTTTGCATTGCAATATCATCACAAATCGATCCATTTGAACCGATCAAATAGTGCCCATGCGCCTAGAATTATGCCCAGGCGCCTAAGTGTGCCCATACGCCCAACTGCCCAAACGTCTAAGTGTCCATGCGCCTAAGTCAGGCTCATGCGCCTACATAGTACCCATGCGCCCAGAAATCAGCCCAAGCGCCCAAGTAAGGCTCGTGCGCCCCAATAGTGCCCATGCGCCTGTGTCGCCCATGCGCTTAAGTATTCATGCGCCTAAAGACTTAGAAAATTTTCGGGAAAGAGGGACTTTTAGGCTATGACTTGGGATGTTTCCGGGGATGATATGTGATGATTATATGATGATGTTATGTATGTTATGGCCTGTTTTATTTATGTTCCTTATTATGTATTACTCCGTGGCTTTACGTGGTGTGATTATGTTAACGAACGTAAAGTATTATCTTAACGAAGCGAAAGATCTAAGATAATGAAAGTGGAACATAATGAATGAAAGAATGAAAGTCTTGCAAGCAAAATGTAAGGAGGTTCACAACTCCTTGAGAGTTGTTAGCTCAATTGTGTGTCATACAGCGTGAGATCTTGGCTGCCCCATGAGGGTTCACACACAAGGGAATCAGTCTTGGTGACTGTTCCATACGTGCGAAATGGGGTCCTTGTCGCTAAACCTTAGATTAGTTGGCTTCGTGCCCAAGAGGGGGGTTTAGTATATGACAGGATCTAGATAGAAGTGAAAGATAATGTAACGTGTGAAATGTAGGAAACGTGCGATATGATCGAAATGAACGATGACGGAAGATAATAAATATTACCTTGATGTATGTATGATGCATGATCGCGAATGAAAGTAAGAAAAAGGTTTTAACGAATGGAAGGTAATGTATTTTTATAAAACTAGAACTCACTCAGCAACGCTGACTTTTATGCATTTTCAGTTGGTAGGTAATGGTTGCTGAGGATGACATGGGGTGAAGCTGCTTTGCGGGTTTTGACTGGCATCCATTTTGTATAACAATGATGTTTTTGTGTAGTAATAAAACCAAACGACGATTTGTAATGTAGTAATGATGTAAACAGCAATTGTCAATATACGAAATGGTTTGGTTAAATTATTCTACTACAAATGTTTAATAGATTTTATGTGGTTTTGAAATATTATGTGCGATAAATGTCCAACTGTGAGTGTCCTGGGAACGGAGCATTACAAGTTGGTATCAGAGCCAAAGTGTAAGAGAAATGGGTAATGTATTTCAAAAACTTAAACGTAAACTGAAAATGGGAGAAAGGGAAGGATGCCAGCCCAAGTAGTTACGTGCCATCAGGTATTTTCTTTAATGAAAACCGGTATTATGTGCGCATGTTATTTGAATTATGTGCTTTTAGTAGATTTGGATACTGATGTAGTCAGGATAGGAAATGCTTGGGGTATGAAGAGTAAAGTAAGTGGCTAATCATAACTGGCCACTGTGATTAGGGACTTACTGTACTTGACATAAACTGAGCTATTACCTTGAATGACCGTGTTGGTGTTTGAATCTTATAGTGTGTTTAGAGGATGGCTGGTGGTAGATCATCGAAAGCTTCTAGAGGTGGAGGTCGTGGTGGACGTGGTGCTGGACCGCGTGCCACAAGAGGTGGTGCTAAGGCTGCAGAAAGGGCACCTGAAGAGCCCGAGACTTATCACCAGGAAGGTGGTGATGAGAGTGCTAATTTAAGGGCCTCGGTGAAAGAGGCTGTTGTTGAGGAAGTTCACGAGGTCATGCAGACGATCCTGCCGTCTGTGGTGGTTGAGGTGATTAGAGCTGTAAGAGAGGATGAGAAGAAGGAGAAAGAGAAGACCGCGGGAGCAGAGGGGCAATGGGAGACTGAGACGGTTGTCCCAAGTGATGAGGAGGAGGAAGAAGCGGTGCCAGGAACGGCTCGGGGTTGTAATTATGGGGCATTCCAGAGATGCAAACCCCCGACTTTTGATGGCAATGGCAACGCTGCTACTGCTCATCGATGGGTGAGAGAAATGGAGGCTGTACTTGATATCAGCGAGTGTAGAGAGGACCAAAAAGTGAAGTTTGCCACTCACTCATTTGTGGACTCGGCTTTATGCTGGTGGGATAATATTGTCCAGGCCGAGGGTAGCAGGGCTATTGGAAAGATGAGGTGGGAAGAACTGAAGAAGTTGGTTATTGAGGAGTTCTGTCCTCACAGGGAACTTGATAAGATTGAGAGGGAGTTCCTACAGCTGGAGGCGGAAACCATGACGCACCAACAGTACACCAGTAAATTCAACGAGATGGCGCGACTGGTGCCAGATCAGGTGACACCTGTGTCACGAAAGATAAAGAGGTACATCCAGGGTTTGCCGGTGGATATTCGCAGACACATGATTGCCGCCCGTCCGAGCACGTTTAGGTCGGTGGTCGATCTGGCTAGAAGGTTGTATGATGAACGGGAGGTGGCTGTGGTTGAAGTGAGCAAGAAAAGTGGTGGTGGTGATCGAAACTGGAACGGGAAGTGGTTTAGACGTGGTGGTGTCGCGCCAAACAACAAGGTTGCAAGGGTGGATGACCGGCGTGTAGCCACACCCGGGGCAGGAGCAAGGAGGTGTGGTAAATGTGGAAGGGAGCATGCGGGGGAGTGCAGATGGGGATCGAACATCTGCTTCAAGTGTGGGAAGCCCGGTCACATGGCTCGAGAGTGCGGGGTCGTGAGATGTTATAACTGTGGTGAAGATGGCCATCTGAGCAGGGACTGCAAGAAGCCAAGGCTGAGAGTTCCGGGGAAAAGAAGAAGGCTGGGAGTGAAGGGTAGAAGGTGAGCGCCAGAGCTTTCACGATGACCAGGGAGGAGGCTAGGACGGACCCTGATGTTGTGTCAGGTACGTTTCTAGTAAACCAAACTCTTGCTTCTGTGTTATTTGATTCTGGTGCTAGTAGGAGTTTTATTTCTGCTGCTTTCTATGCTAATTTGCTCGTTAGAAGTAGAAGTATTGACGGGCCCTTCGATGTAGAAACTGCCATAGGTAAGTCTACTAGGATCTCTGATCTGATAGAAGGCTGTGACATAGAACTAGAAGGTCATAGGTTTCTTGCTAGACTGTTTGTGATGACCTTAGGCGGGTTTGATGTAGTCCTAGGGATGGACTGGTTAGCGGCCTATGAAGCGAATATCATATGTCGCATGAAGATGATCTGACTGTCAGTGCCTGACGGGAGTTCGGTGACGATCTACGGTGATAGAGTTACTACGATTCTGAAGGTAATTTCGATGGCGGTGGCGGAGAAGTGCATGAGGCGTGGATGTAGTGCCTACCTGGCTTATGTGAAGGATGTGGACACGTCAACACCACAACTGTCGGACGTACCGGTTGTGTGTGATTTTCCCGATGTGTTTACAGAAGATTTATCAGGTGTGCCACCGGACCATAAGATCGAGTTCCAGATTGATTTTATACCCGGTGCTCAGCCTATCGCTAAGGCATCGTATCGATTGGCTCTAACAGAGATGAAGGAACTGATGGTTCAATTGCAAGAATTGTTGGATAAAGGGTTTGTTCGACCGAGTATCTCTCCCTGGGGTTCTCCGGTCTTGTTTGTAAAGAAGATGGACGGTAGCATGAGAATGTGCATCAACTACCGTGAGTTAAACAAGTTGACGATGAAGAACGGATATCCTTTACCAAGAATCGATGACTTGTTTGATCACCTCCAAGGTGCTAGTTGGTTTCGAGAATCGATCTTCGATCGGGTTATCATCAGCTGAAGGTGAAGGAGCAGAATATTCCTAAAATAGCTTTTCGCACGCGTTATGGACGCTACGAGTTTCTCGTTATGTCTTTTGGTTTCATCAACGCGCCAGCTACGAGTTTCGATTGATGATTTTGCGTCTGAAAATGATGGTAGTTAGAAAAGTAATTGGCCATGCGCCTAAGTGCTCATGCGCCTAAGATGATGCACCCAAACAGTACCCAAACGCCCAAGGTTCATGCGCACCAATAGTGCCCATGCACCTAGAATTATGCCCAGGCGCCTAAGTGTGCCCATACGCCCAACTGCCCAAACGTCTAAGTGTCCATGCGCCTAAGTCAGGCTCATGTGCCTGCATAGTACCCATGCGCCCAGAAATCGACCCATGCGCCCAAGTAAGGCTCGTGCGCCCCAATAGTGCCCATGCGCCTGTGTCGCCCATGCGCCTAAGTATTCATGCGCCCGCATAGTGCTCGTGCGCCTGCATAGTGCTCATGCGCCTAAAGACTTAGAAAATTTTCGGGAAAGAGGGACTTTTAGGCTATGACTTGGGATGTTTCCGGGGATGATATGTGATGATTATATGATTATGTTATGTATGTTATGGCCTGTTTTCTTTATATTCCTTATTATGTATTACTCTGTGGCTTTACGTGGTGTGATTATTTTAACGAACATAAAGTATTATCTTAACGAAGTGAAAGATCTAAGATAATGAAAGTGGAACATAATGAATGAACGAATGAAAGTCTTGCAAGCAAAATGTAAGGAGGTTCACAACTCCTTGAGAGTTGTTAGCTCAATTGTGTGTCATACTGCAAGCGATCTTGGCTGCCCCATGAGGGTTCACACACAAGGGAATCAGTCTTGGTGACTGTTCCATACTTGCAAAACCGGGTCCTTGTCGCTAAACCCTAGATTAGTTGGCTTCATGCCCAAGAGGGGGGTTTAGTTTATGACAGGACCTAGATAAAAGTGAAAGATAATGTAACGTGCGAAATATACGAAACGTGCGATATGATCGAAATGAACGATGACGGAAGATAATAAATATTACCTTGGTGTATGTATGATGCATGATCGCGAATGAAAGTAAGGAAAGATTTTAACGAATGGAAGGTAATGTATTTTTATAAAACTAGAACTCACTCAGCAACGCTGACTTTTATGCATTTTCAGTTGGCAGGTAATGGTTGCTGAGGATGGCACGGGGTGAAGCTGCTTGGCGGGTTTTGACTGGCATCCATTTTGTGTAACAATGATGTTTTTGTGTAGTAATGAAACCAAAAAACGATTTGTAATGTAGTAATGATGTAAACAACAATTGTCAATATACGAAATGGTTTTGTTAAATTATTATGCTGCAAATGTTTAATAGATTTTATGTGGTTTTGAAATATTATGTGCGATGAATGTCCAACTGTGAGTGTCCCGGGAACGGGGCATTACAGTGCAATTCAGAAACAAGAATATCATCAACATTAATGCTTTCAATCATCGATGTCCATTCTCCATGTTCTAAACAAATTTCATTTGGATCCACCGGAGCTGATTTATTCTGCTAACATACATTTCTCATATTTTTCATTGATCTGAGACACTGTTAATCCATCCAAAAACACACGATTGTACTTATTCTTAACAAGAGAGTTATATCTATCTTCAAAATCAATTGGAATATCTTCTTGAATGTTCTGCATTGGTGAATCAACAATTTCACATACATCTTCATCATCAAGCACTTCATTGTACCAATCATCAGAGAATTCAGAATCAATATCATCTAAAGCTTCAATCTATTTCTACACATCTCCTTCATCAAAATGCATTGAGTCATCTACAGTTTTCTGACTCTTTTATGGTGCAGCTGATAAATCTATCACAACTTCACCAATCTTTCTTTTTCCTTTGTCCATTTCAGAGATCTTTTCTACCACATTCACTTGTGATTCTGATTCTGTTCACTTTTCTTTTTCTTTCAAATCATTTCTTAGCTTTTCAACCTCTTCAGTCAATCTCTTCATATTTTCTTCAAGTTTAGTCATTAACAAATCTTTCTTTACTGCCTCAGCTTTTAACAATGCATTTTCTTCTTGTAATTTCTTTACAAATTCTTCTTGTTCAACATTCTTAACTTTCAAATCATCAATCAATGCTTCATCACTATCATCTTCTGTTTGCATACAAGCATTTTGAGTTTGTTTCATCACATTTTCATCCACAATCACAATCTGTTCTTCTTGAATATCACCAGAAGATACATTCTGTGTAGCAGGTTCTGATAAGATTGCATCAATGTAATCAAAATCAAATGACAAATTTTGTTCCAAACTTTCATCAACATTTTCATCATCATCACCTTCATTCTCATCATCTCCTACTTGCTTATTTACTTCAGCTTCAGCTTCATCATCACTAATATTTTCATCTCTTTGACCAGACATAGTTTCTTCACTATCAACTTCTTGATTAGTTTCTTCAACATTCCCACCAACATTATCATCAGGATCATCATTATCATTATCATCATCACTACTTGATGAGCTTTCATCATCATCATGCTCATCTTCATCATCATCATCTACTTCTTCCTCAATCACTTTATGGATAACATCTTCAATCAAATCATTAGGATCAATTGGTTCATCTTCAATCAAATGAAAGTGATCTTGATTGATATCCACTTCATCCCTTGCTACAACCCTCACATAATCAAACATTGGAATGTTCTGGGCTCCAGTAACTACAGCCAATCTCTTATACACATTCTCAGTCATGTGTTTAAGATCTAATCTTTCACCATTTACCCCATAGACATGAAAGTCTGGGTATTCTTCATTAATAATCATTTGCAGGAACCTTGGATACATCAAGTATTTGTTCCTTCTTCCTTTCTACAAGTTGAATATAAATCCATTCATGATCCATTTGGCCATATTAAATCTTCTATCGGTGGCGAAGGCAACTATTGGAGATGCAATATCGACAGGAAATGAATTCCAGCCAGCACTTGTCTTTGAAATACAATGTTGGAAGATGAAGCATAGAAGCTTCCAGTGATTAAAAACTCTTGCTCTGAAAAATTGTTTCTTGGGAAAGTTATCTGGATGACCCATCAACATGAATGTCTCTCTACATTCATTGAAAGTAAATTCAGATAAGTCTTGTGCATCATTTTCACCCAGTCTAAGAGCATCTCTAATTGACTGCTCAGAAACTTCTATCATTCTATCTCCAGTCACAAATCCCCTCAAAACTTTCTTCCCTTCATCATCTATTTCTATCTCAGCTGTTCTCCAGAATCTTTTAATCAGTCTTACATATATGGCTGGACGAGCACACATAGCATACACATATTTAGTTCTCAACAGAAATCTGATCATCTCTTCATAACCAGCTGCATCTCTAACTTCTTCATCGAGAAAAGCTGCTACATTATGCTTTGGCTCAAACTTGAGCTCAGCCATTTGTCATTTACAAAGAAACAAAGTATGTGAATGAATGAATTACATTGATGTAAATCTCATAATGATTTATCAATTTTTATCCAATAACACTTAGAAATATTTCTAAGTATTTTATACACTCAATTACTCAAATGTATTGGATATAAAATCAATTAGTATTTTGAGATTAATATCAAGTAATATATGACAAATTATGCACACTAATTACTTTTCAATTTACTTAATAGATTTTAAATTTTTAAAACTTGATCAATTTTATTCAAAATTTTCTAAGTATTTGTTTCTATTAGATTTATGAGAAGTAAGAGAATTTTTAATGATTAACATTTGAAACTTTCTTAAAAACTTCAATTTGTCGATTCAGTTCATTTCTTAATTTTTTTTTATTATTTTATTCAACTGTTGAACACCATGATCATCAAGAAATTTTTATGATGAAATTAAGTTTTGATGATGTCAATCTAGTCGAAAACATGTGTTATCAACAAATTCAGATTTAATTTTGAACATTTTAACACATTTATGTTGAAAATTTAAAATTTCTTAAACCATTAGGGTTCGAACGCCCAAATAGCTTTCAAACACCCAATCAAATGTGTGTTTAATGTTCTGTGTTTTGATGATTTGAACTTAACATGATGTTTAGAATCAGAGATTATACCTAAATATCACAAGGATTTCAGGAAATCAGTCTAAACAATATGAAAATGATAATCGTCGGAGAATGAATAAGAACAGAGAGTTTTAGTGTGTGAATGAACGAGTGAAATGAAATTCTGTCAAGTGTTGAATTTATATAAATGTGAAAAACTCTTAGGCGCATGACCACTGTTGAGGCGCATGAGATTTAGGCGCATGACTACTGTACAAGGGTATTACTCCTGTTGAGACGCATGAGACCTAGGCGCATGAACTCACTTGGTCAGATTTTATCAGAAAGAATTTAGGCGCATGGACACTGTTCAGGTGTATGGGCACTGTTTTAGGCATGAGCACTGTTCAAGCGCATGACCTAGCCTGAAACGCCTACACTTGGACAATTTCATGAACCTCAGTTCGTATGAGAACTGTTTAGGCGCATGGACTTTCAAAGCGTCTACACTTGGAATATTTTCAACATGGAAAGTCTGGTACTGTTTAGGCGAATGAGCTTTGTTGAAACGCCCAACAGTTAACCAATTTTTCAGACTTATGACAACTGTTTAAGCGCATGAGTTGGAACCAAAACGCCCAACACTTGAACAAATTCTGAAATATCATCATACTCCTGAAATGGACTTTTGAGCACTGTTCAGGCGTATGAGACCTTTTCATACATCTAACAGTTAGAATTTTCTCACCAATTCATCCAAACCCTAATTTTGAAAATTTTCACTGTTCATCTTGACTTTTTGACTTTATAAAATCATTGACTTTTTAACTTTTAACATTTAAGAGTCACTTTCTCACTCAACTTTTACTTTTTATTTCTCAAATAATTTCCTGTCATTTTAGTCTCAAAATTTTGAAATTTTTCAAAAAATTACAAATAATCTCAATTCTTTATTTTTGATTGCAAGAGGTCTTTTCACATTTCAACTTAATTTGAAATCTTTTTAGGTTCATCTTTGAATCATATCAAACACACACATACTTGTAAACTTTTAGCATCATCCTTTTCATCTAATCATTTATTTTGATTTTCTTTTTCAATCTTTACTCCCCCTAAACTTTTAAGTTCACAAACTTAGAAGTTTATTTGATTGATGAAAAAGAAAAACAAACCAGTCATTATCAACATGCCTGCACACAGAAAATCATGCAAAAATCTAAATAAAGCAGAATAAAACTCTACTATATAATGAATGAATCACATGCCCGTAGTGAGATCATATCAGTTAACAATCAGCATATTAACCAAACAAATTATGGATAGTCATAGACAGTGATTAAATCCTGATCATGTATGTTCCAGGTCAGCGTTCCCGCAACAGAGGAGACACTAGATCTAAGGACAGACAATGAGTACTGTGGCAAAAATATCAGCACACTTACTTTTTCAATTCTTGCATTGATTAAGGTTCGATTAGATATGACATTATGTAACCCACACTTAGACTTAGAGAGTCTGACCCTCGTCAAGGAATGCAAGCAAGCACTTTTACTCAACTTAAAAACCTGACATATATGTATAACCAGATCTCATGTTTAGGGCAATGAGAGAATCATCATGGTAAAACCATTCGATAATCTCCAAGAAAACCACCATGGACGAACCATTAGGTAATCTCCGAATCCGTTTCATAAAGAAATAGATAGAGATGATTCATAAAGAATCATAGGACATCCATTTTGGACTTTTGAAAGGATAGTGCACGTTGGCATCTTTTACATCAGGTGAGAATATCCAGGTCTGTAATGACTTACAACAGAGGATACCTCGTCACTTCAGGTCTATGATTACTCATAACAGAGAAGTGAACAGATGCTATAAACAGATCTCACGGTTATTCATATCACCACCAGTTGTGAGTTTGTAACTTGACAAGCAAACAATCAGATAGGTCCACACCACTCATTAGTACTAAGGCGGATACACAAAAATGCACAATGATTTAGTTAAATCACAAGAATCTACTTTTTCTGTATAAGTGCATGAGTTTACCCGCACATCATATCTGATCACGTCAGACTTTATTAACGAGTTAAGTATGCAACTGATTAAAACTGATGTACTATCATTTCTCACATATTGTAATAGCAGATTAAATCCTGAAAAAAATTAACAACTAAACTATATCTTGGTATTTTCATTTTATATTTTTCTATTTTGATTTTGCAATTTATAGTTTTGTATTTGCTTTTTCTTTTAGCTACACACACACTATATACAAACAGGCAGTCAACTTTGACAGTTTCGCTTTTAATTTTCTTATTAAAAATAAAGGAGGGTTATTTTCATTTTGATGAATCAAAATCAGTTTTCAATATAGTTAATAAGACCAATAGACTCAACCAAATATTCAAACCTTCCTGGTAAAAAGGCTTTTGTAAAGAGGTCAGCCAATTGTTTTTCAGTTGATATTTGAATCAAAATGATTAAACCTTTTTCTGAGTTATCTCTGAGAAAATGATATCGAATTTCGATGTGCTTTGTTTTTGAATGTTGGACAGGATTAGCTGTTATAAACATAGCAGCTGTGTTATCAATGTAAATAGGAGTTTTAAGAAATTTGATCCAGCAGTTGGTTTTGTAACCAAAGGATTTGAGAACATCCTGCTGATGCAGCTATGTACTCAGCTTCTGCAGTTGAGACTGAGACATTTGTTTGTTTCTTACACTGCCATGAGACTAATCTGGGACCTAAAAACTAACAACCATCCATTGTAGATTTACGATCTTGGCAACATCCCTTATAATCACTATCAGTATATCCATATAACTCGAAGTTTCCTTCATAAGGATACCATAACCCTAGAGCCGGTTTTCCTTTGAGATATCTGAATATGCGTTTGACATCAATAAGATGAGATTCCTTTGGGTCTGATTGATACCTAGCACAGACACAAACAACATACATGATATCAGGTCTAGATGCAGTAAAGATACATCAAAGATCCAATCATAGATCTGTATAGAGTTTGGTCAATTGATTTTCCTTTCGGATCAGGATCAATCTTGGTGTTAACGTCGGTTGGAGTTGTGATTGATTGACAATCTTGTAGTTTAAACTTTTTAAAGAGTTTGTCAATAAATTTTTCTTGATTGATAAAAATTCCATCTGCAGACTGTTTCACTTGTAATCCAAGGAAAAAGTTTATTTCTCCTATAGAACTTATTTGGAAACGAGATTTCTTAATTTATTCAAATTTTGAGCACAATTTCTGACTTGTAGAACCAAATATGATATCGTCCACATACACTTGAATACATAAAAGATCATCTGCATCCTTCTTTATGAATAAAGTCGGATCAATTTTCCCTCTTGTGTATCCATGTTGAATCAAATGCTGGGACAATGTTTCATACCATATTTTAGGAGCTTGATGTAGACCATATAAAGCTTTGCTTAACTTGTACACACGATGAGGAATTCAACATCTTCAAAACCTTGAGGTTGCTTGACATACAGATCATCTGTGATTGGTCCATACAAGAAGGCACCTTTGACATCCATTTGGTACACCTTGAATTTCATATATGAAGCATATGCTAGGAAGACACGAATTGCTTCAAGTCTTGCAACTAGAGCAAACACTTCATCATAATCAACTCCTTCCTCTTGGGTGTAACCTTGTGCTACGAGCCTTGATTTATTTCAAATAATAATTCCTCGATCATCTGATTTGTTTCTGAATAACCATTTTGTGCCAATGGCATTTTCTCCTTCAGGCAAATCCACAAGCTTCCACACTTCCTGTTTGCGGAACTGTAGTAACTCTTCTTGCATAGCCTCAATCCAACTATTGTCCTGTAACGCTTCAGAGATGTTTTTAGGAACAATTTGAGATAGAAAAAATGAGTATAAGTAGATGTTTGCTTGCTTGGAATGACTTCTCGTTGTTCTCTCATTCAAAGGACCGATAATCTGTGATATAGGATGTTTTTTGTGAACACGAGTCTTTGGGATCTCATCTTCTTGAACATTCACATCAAGATTAGTCTAGTTCAAGTCGAAAAGCTGATGCAACAGGTTTGAAGAATGTGGAGTGAAATTCGAAACTTGACTTGGTGAGTTGATAAAATAATCAAGCTTGTCATTAAAATCTACATCTCCAGATATAGATGAAGTTCCAGACTCAGGATGTAGAATTTCTGGTCCATCATTAGGAATAGGTTGAGAAACATTTGAATTTTGAGAAATATGATGTTGTTCTTGAGCTTGTTGATCATGAGATTCTGAACTGAATACAAGATCTTTAACAAATGAGAAGAATGGATAGTCTGGACTTGAATCATCCATATCATCAGAATCTAAATCATCACTGAAAGATCCAAGATCTCCTACCTATTTCCTGTTAACACAGGAAGATTCAAACATATTAGAATTGAATGAGTTTGACAAAGAATCTAAATCAAATAACCAAGCTGGATCATTTTGCAACTGATGGAAATGAGTTTTCAAGTAATTTAACATTGAAAGTTTCAATGATAACATTCTTCCTAGAGTTATAAACTCTAAATGCTTTTGAAACTGATGAATATCCAAAAAAATCCATCATCAGATTTTGCTTCAAATTTTCCAATCTGGTCATTTGAGTTTAAAATCAAAACCGGACAACCAAAAGATTTAAGAAAATCTATGTTTGGTTTCCTATCAAACATCAACTCATAAGGAGTTTTCTATTTATCTTTCACCAATAGTGTACAATTCTGAACAAAACATGCAGTTGATATGGATTCATCCCAGAAGGTGATTGGAATCTTCGCATCTGCTAACATTGCACGAGCTGCCTCAATCAACGTTCTGTTCTTCCTTTCTGTAACTCCATTTTGTTGTGGAGTCCTAGGAGCACTGAACTGATGAGCGATCCCTTTTCCTGCATAGAACATGTCAACATTAGCGTTTTTAAATTCTGTTCCATTATCACTTCGAATTATTTTCACTTTTTGATCTAGTTGATTTTCTACTTTAATGATAAACTCTTTTAATAATTCAGTCGTTTCAGATTTAGCTGCAAAAAGAAAACCCAAGAAAATCTTGTAAAGTCAACAATGATAACTAAAAAATAAGATTTCTTTCCAATAGTTTGCTTGTTTACTGGACCGAATTGAAGATCAAGAATAGGTTGGACTCACCTTAGATTAGCTTTTGTTTACGTTTAAATGTAATAGGTTATATGTTAGTTTACTTTTGTAAGTATGTTAGTTATTTGTGTTTTGCTGCCCAGCGAAACTATGAGCGAAACTGTAGTTTCGCTCATAGTCAGCGGTCTGTTTCTCCCGGCGAAACTGTGTTTCTCAGCCAGGCGACACTAGGCTTGGGCATGATAGTTTCGCTGACAGTTTCGCTGTCAGCGAATCTTTCAACTCTATATATAGAATTTGTTTCTTTCATTATAATCTAACCTTGCAAAACCCTAATTCGTCTGATCATTGTTGCAAGTGCATTTTGTAAGCTGGAATCACTTGGAAATATTATTGAGCTTTGTTCTATTAATTGTATTGGATTTGATTTGTTTACTTTTGAATACTTTTGGTCAATTCTTCATCATCAAATGTTTCTATTGTGTATGTGTTAGTGATATTGAACAATTCTCTCGATCAATTGTACTGTGATTCTATCTATTTGGACCAACAAAATGGTATCAGAGCCTTTGTGCTCTTGATTGTTTGGTTTTTGGTTGGTTGAGTTCAATATCACTATTTCATCAATTCTGGATCAAATTTGAGTGTATTTGATATGGAATTTGATTGAAATTGATTAGTTCTTGGTTGAGAAAGCTTTGGTAATCATCAGATCTCAAGTTCATTGAGATTTGAGTGATTTTGGATTGATTTCGTGTTGAAAAAGTTTTTCAGATTCATCCAGCGAAATTACAGTTCAATCAACGAAACTGTGAGCTTTAGCCAGTGAAACTACAAGTGTTTTGCTCATTGTGATTGTTTCTGCAAACTCTGCGAAAGTACCATCATTGAACGAAAGTTCAACAGTGCTTGTGATCCATCATCAAGCGAAAATGTTGCCGAATTTACATTTGAACGAAAGTTCAAGCTAGTTTCGTTCAAAACTATCTGCGAATCTAGCAAAATCAATCAGTTTGCTAGCGAATCTGCTGCCAAAATTACCAGCGAAAGTATCAGCGAAACTACTGCATTCCAGCGAAACTACTCATGTCTAAGATGACAACTCTCAGCCTTGCTGATTTGGAGAGTGTGGCACCTAATAGACCCCCGAGACTGGTCAATGGAGATAATTTTAAGGATTGGAAGAGATGCCTGAAAGCATTCTTTTACTACACGGGTCATAATCAGTGGGAATCAATCATCTCTGGTCCACACATTCTGACTGTTACTGTTGGAGATGTCGTCTCTCAAAGCAAGGACCCAGCCACGTTTACTGAAAAGGATCTAAAGTTGATTGATAGGGATCAGAAAGCATTTGGAGCTTTAACTTTGTGTCTTGCACCAGATATTTACAACTGTTTTGCTGAGCACAAGAATGCCAAGTCTCTTTATGATGCATTGTGTGAATTTTATGATAGGAATGATGAGTTAGTGAAGGACAAAGGTATTCAGGCTGAGAAAGAGTTCAACTCATTTATGGGTTACAAGAATGAGAGTCTTACTGATCTGACAAATCGTTTTCTGACTATATCGAGCACGTTAAAGAAGTCTGATGAAAAACTCTCAAATAGTGAACAAGTGAATAGGTTGTTGGATTCCCTCCCACCGCAATGGAGCCTACAGGTGAGGATGCTGAAACAAGAGAGAGGATTCACAGATTACAAGCTTATGGATATCATCAACAAGCTTAAATCATTTGAATTAGACATGAAGAGAAGAGAGTTTAATCAGTCCATCATGCCATCATCTGGTTTTCCACAGAATGCTGCATTACTTACTTCCGCTGCAAGCTCATCAATGCAAGCATCAAGACAAGGAGGAGTGAATACAAGTGTCTCATGTGATCAAATTGGTGGTGGTGTCAATTCTGTCAGAGATAAAGCTAATTCAAAATCTACTTTTGGAACGTCAATCCCATCTGAGACAATGGCTTTGTTTGGAATGTTTGTGCAAAGCTACGAGGCATTGGTGGCTGGAGAATTAAAGGGAAGAGGGATGACTATGGAAGACATGTATCAGGTCGATCCGGATGATTTGGAAGAAACTGATATTTAGTGGCAAATGGCGATGTTGACTCTCAGAGCGAGAAGGTTTATGGAAAGAACAGGAAGGAAGATCTTTGGAGGTCAAAATTCTAACTCTAAGTTAGGTTTTGATAAATCCAAATTGAGATGTTTTAACTGCAAGCAATTAGGACATTTCAAAAGAGAATGTCCATTGCCAATTGTCATAGATCCAAGCAACTCTGGAGTTCCAAGACTAGTTTCGAGAGGAGAAAAGGAAGAAAGTAAACAGAAGAAAGAGACAGCTTTGATATCAAGCTTTGACTGGAGTGCAGAAGCTGAGGAAACTAAAGAAGAAATCAATCAAGCTCTTGTTGCTGAGGTTATAAAAGAGGAGGAGAATGTGGAAGAGTTTGATCTGTTCAAGGAATTCAGAAGTGAAGCTGAAGTATCTCAAGGTGTTAAGAATGAGAGGAAGAAGTGTGTTAAGAAGAATGAGACTGGGAATTTGATGGCTGATGATTTGAAAGAAGATGAAGGTGAGAAGGTAAAGCTCGTAGGGAATAGACAGAGAGAAGAGCAAAGAGAAGCATGATGCTGCAACCACTGTTGAGGAAAATGTGAAGAGTACTCCAGTGTGTCAATGTGAAAAGGCTCTGGCAGCTGAGAAAGTGGTGATGGGCCTCCCTTATGAGGTAGTACAAGACATGTGTTCTTCTGCTTGCAAGATAAGGTTATTTGGTGTGTATAAAGCAAATCGTTTGTTGCTTGACAATGAAAAGGATTTAAAACGAATTAATGAAGAGCTTAAACTAAACAAGTCAAAATATTTTGTTAAATTAAATGAAGCTTTAAAAGAAAATGAACATTTAAAAAGAATTGTTTTAGAAAGAAATGTTGAAATAAATACTTTGACTGAAAGAGTTGCACTTGCTGAGTTTGAAACAAGTAAACTTCAGTCAAAACTTGATAAATGGACAATTTCTGGAATGAAACATGACGATTTATGTAAATCACAATGGGGGGCTAGGATTAAAACGGGTTTGGGTTATGAAAATGCTTTGGTTTATCCTCCTCCTAGTACTTATTGTTATTCACCTATGCCTGTTCCACACCCTTTAAATGATTTGATTCAAACATATACTAACAGTGTGTCTGCAGGTTTAGAAGGTGTGAATTCTAAGGAGGTGCGTGAGGAGTACGGTTATGGACCGACTAGTGGGCTTGGATGCAATAGTTTTAGTACACCTAAACCTCAACGTTCTGTTTTAGATCATAGCTCTAGTTTAAGTTCAATTTTTGTTTCACAAAAATATGTCCTAGATATTGATTCTGCGTGTTCTAGTGATGTTTCCACATCTTCATTGAATAATTTCAGATGTAATGTTAATGCTTCTAATACTTGTGTGAATGATGTTGTGAACGACTCTGTTATCGAGAGTAAAGATAAAATTAAAAGTAAGTGTTTTGAAAAATTCTTTTCTCATCCCATTCCATCATTTACTCCAATTAAAATTTCACAATCTAATGAAAGGGTAATGTCATCTTCTTATGCAAGCACAAGTGGTACAAGTACCACATGTACTTCGGATGAGAATGCATCAACATTTGTAAGTAGCCATTCTTTAAAAGACAAAATTAGAACTAGAGATATGTATGAGACTTACAGTGATGTTGATTCTAGATTGTCTTAATGCGATGAGGAAATATGCATAGATAAAATTCCTGAGTTGAGGCATAATAGACCTAGATTAAAATCTCATTGTTTTAAATGTGGTAAAGATGATCATTTAGTTAAAAATTGTCCTGAGCTTCATCACAGATATGTTCATAAGAACTCTTTTAGCAGTAGATTAACTCATCTAGTTAATAATTTCTTTAACAAAAGATCATTTGCACCAAAGCCCAAAGTTGTTCAAACATGGGTTCCTGTTTCAGCTGGTTAATCTATTCATTCAATTTGTGTAGGAGTCATCCACTAGAGCTGTAAATAGTGTTTGGCATGTTGATAGTGGATGCTCCAGACATATGACAGGGCAGAAGGACTTGCTGACAAATTATCGCATCATCAATGGAGGATATGTTGCATTTGCTGGCGACAAGAAAAGTGGTAAACTGATAGGTCAAGGGGAGGTCTCTAATGGATCCCTTACATTGGAGAAAGTCAATTTTGTGCTAGAGCTCGCATTCAATCTTTTGAGCGTCTCACAGATTTGTGATAAAGACATCCCGGTTCTTTTCCTCTCCAACGAATGTCTATTTTTGAAACCCGGGTTTGCTGTTCCTATGGAGACGGTGCTCATGCGAGCTCCGAGAAAGAATAATACATATCTTCTTGACATGGGATCTAAAGAATCAATGTCCACTGTCACCTGTCTTCTATCTAAAGCTTCAACCTCTGAATCTTTCTTGTGGCATCGCAGATTGGGCCATATTAATTTCAAAAATATTAACAAATTAGTTAAAAACAATCTTGTTAGGGGATTACCATTAAAAGACTTTTTTGTTATTGAGAAATGCATGGCCTGTGCCAAAGGAAAACAACATAAGAAACCACATAAACCAAAACTTGAAAATAGCATTTCTAATCCCCTCGCATTGTTACATACTGATTTGTTTGGCCCAATCAGCGCTAAATCCATTGCTAAGAAATCTTTTTGCCTTGTTGTTACAGATGACTTTTCAAGGTATTCATGGGTGAGATTTCTAGCACATAAAGGAGAAGTTGCTGAAGAGCTGCAGAAGTTAATTCTTTCAATCGAAATGATAAGCAAGAGGAAGGTAATGGCTATTCGAAGTGACAATGTTACCGAGTTTAGAAATCACATTTTTTATTCCTTCTGTGCAAGTAAAGGTATTTTGAGACAGTTCAGTGCTGCCAGAACACGTCAGTAAAACGGTGTTGCTGAGAGAAAGAATCGCACTCTTATAGAAGCCGCTCGCACTATGCTGATCGAATCCGCTTTACCAATTATTTTCTGGGCTGAGGCGGTGAATTGCGCTTCGTATGTTCTTAACCTCGTGTTGATTGTAAAAGACAAAATGAAGACTCCTTATGAATTGTTTCATAAAAGGAAGCCATTGATTGATTTCTTTCGTCCATTTGGATGCTCGTGTACCTTGTTGAACACTCATGCACAGAAGACGAAATTTGGAGCAGTGTCAGATGAGTGTTACTTCGTTGGTTATTCATCCTCTCAGAAAGCTTATAGGTTGTATAACAAGAGAACACGTATTATGCAGGAGTCATTTTATGTTGATTGGTAAGAATCTAATCCTTCTGTTGTTCAGACTGAACCTGCATGGTTTTTTGATTCCATTGATGATGATGTGTCCTTCTCTAATGTTCACACAAACATTATTCCTCCAGATCCATTGCCTGTTGTACGTCCCGTTCCTTAAGCCTCATCCAATTCATCATCTAACAATGTCACATCAGTTGACATTCCATCTTCTTCTTCATCATTTGACATTCCACTCCCACATGTTTCAGCACCTATTCCTTCGACACCAACCTCTACATCATCTCAAACTTTTCCATCGCCCTCACTTGTTGAATCTGTTCAACAATCTTCTTCTCTATTATCTACACAACCTCAATCCAGTAGCACACTTCAACCTAATCCATTACCCTTAACCACTGACTTTAAATCATTAAAAGACCACCCTCATGATAACATAATTGGATCAATCACTGATGGTGTTAGGAAGCGGATTCAATCTGGTTTGATAAACGTGTGCTTATTCTCTTGTTTTGTATCCCAAATCGTTCCAAAGAATGTTCATGCAGCTCTTCAGGATCCATGTTGGGTTGAGTCCATGTAATTGGAGCTACAACAGTTTAGGAAACTCAAGGTGTGGACACTAGTTGATCTTCCTCCAAACAAATGCCTAATTGGCACGAAATGGGTGTTCAAGAACAAACCCGATGATCGTGGCATTGTGGTGAGGAATAAATCCCGTTTGGTGGTTCAAGGATTTGCTCAGGAAGAAGGAATTGATTACATGGAAGTCTTTGCTCCCGTAGCCCGTCTTGAAGCAATTAGGATCTTTCTGGCTCATGCCGCACATAAGCAATTCAAGGTCTATCAGATGGATGTTAAATGTGCCTTTCTCTATGGAGACATTAACGAAGAGATATTTGTGTGTCAACCACCAGGGTTTGAGGATCCAGATTTTCCTGACAAAGTATACAAGCTTGATAAATCTCTCTATGGTCTACATCAAGCCCCTCGCATCAGGTACGAGACTCTAACACAGTATCTTCTGAGCAATGGTTTCTCTTGTGGCACCATGGATATGACTTTATTTAAAAGGGAGGTGGATGGTGAGATGCTAATTGTGCAAGTCTATGTTGACGATATCATTTTTGGCTCCACCAATCCAAAGCTATGTCGAGAATTTGAGGAGGCTATGCGAAGTCACTTTGAGATGAGCATGATGGGGGAGATGTGCTTTTTCTTGGGTTTGCAAGTTGAGCAAAAGCCTGAAGGAATTCTTATTTACCAGGAGAAGTATGTCAAGGAGATTATGAAGAAATTCAAGATGGATGAAGCGTCTTCTGAATTAACTCCATTCTCAGCTCAAACATGCCTCACTCCAGATGAGAATGGAAAATTTGTTGATCCTCATCTGTACAGATCTATGATCGGTTCCCTTATGTATCTTACAGCAAGTCATCCCGACATCACCTTTGCTGTAGGATATTGTGCTCGATATCAATCTTATCCTAAGGAGTCTCATGAGAAGGCAGTCAAACGGATCTTTCGTTATCTTAAGGGCTCCTCTCGTTTAGGTCTTTGGTATCCTTATGGTGGAAATTTTGACTTGCATGCTTATTCTGATAGTGATTCGAATGGTTGCAAGTTAAACAGAAAATCTGTCACCGGAGGCATATCTGGGCAATTGTCTGGTATCATGGCAGAGCAAGAAACAGACTACCGTGTCTCTTTCCACGGGGGAGGCAGAGTATATTGCTGCTTCAAGCTGTTGCTCACAAGTGCTGTGGATACAACATCAGATGATTGACTATGGAATCAACTTTCTCCATACTCCATTATTCTGTGACAATGAAGCGGCCATTGGAATCGCAAAGAATCCAATTCACCATTCCCGCACCAAGCACATCGAGACATGGATTCATGCAATCCCTGATGCTCAGGAGAAGGGTTTTATTGATATTATTCCTATTGACACAAAAAATCAAAAAGCTGATCTTTTCACTAAAACATTCGATAAACCTCGTTTTTATGAATTGATCTCCATGTTAGGATTAGTATCATTTTAAAACTCGTTTTCTTAATTGTCTCATGTAATTTTTGTACATCTTCCTTTCTTTGTTTCTTTTAATTTTAAGCTCCATAGCCTTTCATTATTTTACATAAAATATATATTTTGTTACTTAGAAATTTCTCCAATCTTGCAGATTTGTAGAAATTTCAGGGGAGAATAACTCGTGTTTATCTAATAGAATAAGAAACTTATTAACTCGGATTATCCCCTTGACATTTTTGGCCATCACAAAGTTTCAAGTCCTTGCCCAAAATGGATTGAGAACGTGATATCTTTTCTTTGATGAATCATTTTGAAAAATCCTCTACCCATATTTTCAAAAAGTGCTACTTGCTAGCTCCTTTTGTATCAAAGAAGTCCCTTACTGTATATTATTACGTGCTCATCTCCTCTGCTATGTGTGAACATTGACCTGGAGTGATGATCTCCTTTGTTATACGTAAGTATAGACCTGGAGCTCTCATCAGCACGTTATGATGATCTTCTTTGTTATATGTGAATATAGACCTGAAGCTCTCATCTGTCAAAATTAAATGATCATCTCCTCTGTTATACGTAAGTATAGACCTGGAGCTCTTATCATTTGAGAATTATAAGGTCTGTGCTTCATTTGAAAAGATTCTTGTTGTGTTCATCATGGGATAATCAAGCAGAGTTTATCATTTTGTTCAATACATCATGAGGACAGGATGAGTTTCTTTGCCAAATGTCTGTGGGGACTGAGTCATTTCAGTCTTCTTTAAACAAATCAAAAACATGATAACAAAAGCTGCAGTTCACTTGTTGAAAAGAAGAAGGCATGGGTTTAAAAAGGACAAGTATATCATTAATCCCGCCAAACTCTGATTCTCCGGAAAATCTCTTCAGCTTATCGTATCTCTATATCTTTTTATTTTACTTTACTCTTGTCTTTTAGCTGGTCTAAATTTTGTGAAATCTTGTTAGGTTTTATGGGGCTTATTCTTTATTTTTGATTCCTTTATTTTTGTCTTTGTCTTAATTTTTCTTTTAAATAATTAAATATTAAAAAAATATATATTTTGTTTTTGTGTCCAGCGAATCTATAGATTCGCTGGTAGTTTTGCTGTGCGAAACCATAATCTCGCCGGTACTTTCGCTCATTTCAGAATCATTTTGATTAAAAGATTTACCGGATGAAACTATAGTTTCACTGACAGTGAAACTATATGCTATTTATGATGTTATGCGAAATTGTTTGCTTATTTTCACACCATCGTATGTTTGGTTGAACCGGAACCCTAAAAGTCGTTTACCCGTACGATTTTCATTTCTAGTGTGTTTTTGAGGCGTTTGTTGATCTTTTAAGTGTTAGGTGTGTGTTTCGAACCTACGTATATAGTTTTATCTAGGTTTTATCCTCATTAAATGACCGTATTTGATTTTGTCTCTTCGGTACCTTCGCAGTTCTTTCCGCGAATCTGAACGAAAGTTCTCCTGTTCTCAGCGAAATTGTAAGGTTTTGCTGTTCGAGCGAACTTGACAATTTTGCTTGACCGAACTCTGTGTCGCCTAGTCAAAACTATAGTTTCGGCACGCCGAAAATACGTCTTCGGTTTGGCGAAACTACTAGTGAACCTCTGCCGAAATTGCACTTTCGCTTGCCGAAACTACTGTTTCGGCCAGCGAAACTATACTTTTGACTAGCGAAATTAATTTGGTTTTTCTTTCATTTTATTCTTTTTAATTGTTTTTCTTTATTATTTAATTTATTACATCTTTCTAACGTGTTTCATCTACCTCTTTTCAGATGAATGGCTAATTTAAAATTTGACGAGCGGAACAACATCACAGCTATTCTTGATGATCAAAATCCAAAGGCTGCTGGATTTCGTGACTGTATACGTTGGCTCAGAGATTCTCCTATCGCGTATGCGATCTCTCATTCTCCGACCATATACGATCTTCACATTCGAGACTTCTGGAGATCTGCTGATTATGACACGAGAGCTAATCCTCAGAGGATTGTAGCTAGAGTTCTGGAAAATGATATCTCCATTATTGTAGAGGTTATTGCACGAGTGCTAAGGCTTCAAGAAGATTGTGGATATGAGGTGGTGTTAACTGATCAGGAGGTGTTTGAAGCCTTTAGGAGTATAGGATATGAGGATCCTCCTTTTGGGACACGAAAAGAAATAAAAAAATCTTTTATGTCCAAGGAGTGGAGATATATTGCTCACATATTTATTATGTGCTTGGATCATAGAAAGGGGGGAACGGATGGGTTAAACTTGGACTGTGCCAAGGCCATGATTATCTGCTGTAGAGGGCAAAAGGCCAATATAGCTAAGCTTATAATTGATTGTATGACCGAGAATGTGATGGCACTGAAGAAGGATAATTGGTTGCTATATCCAAGGTTTATTCAGATGCTGATAGATGATCTAATTCCTAATGTGCCTAGACATGGAGAAATCAAAAGACTGGTTCAGATAAATACCAGAATATTTGCTGACTGCTCTGCCATCAGGCATGATTTTAGCAAGAAGATCGCGCATTTGTGGGAGAATATGTATCCAGCCGAAAGGTGGAACTATATTAGAAGGGTGATAGAAAGTGAGAACAAACATGCTGAGGAAACAAGAGAGAAGCAAGCTGAGTCGGTAAAGAAGAGGAAGAGGTATGCGAAAGAAAAACACTATGATTTTGAGGAGGATACAGATGAGGTTGAGCAGGCATTAAGAGCTGAAAGGGAGAAAAGATCCAAGAAGAAAACTGATTAAGCTGATGTTGAGAGGATGGGTGAGAGGAGGTCAAAGCATAAGCACTAAACTTTTACTGAGCCACAGAGGAGGGATGAGACGGGAAATTTAGATGAGGATGTAATCAGGAATCTTAACTCATCTCTTTCTAATGAGTTAAGTACGATAAAAACGAAGTTGACAAATCAAGAGTTGAGAGAAAAGAGGAAAGATGAGATGCTGGAAGGGATGTCCAAGATGCTGGTTGATCAGCATAATTTGATAAAGAGGCTATGGACTGAGGTTAACGAACTTAAAGCTGCAACCGGCCTGCCTAATCAGCTAACTCAATCTGAGTTAGATGATCTTACTGATATTTCAAGGTACTTATTTCTAAATGTGGGTACCTCATCCAAGGCAGGAGAGGGCTCTAGTGGTGCAGCAGATGCTACAGCTGGAGGTTCTGGTGAGAAGAATGTTGATGTGAGAGAGACGGAGGCTGTAAGGAAAGATGCAGAAGAACACATGGAAGAGGTGATTGAGGCAGGGTTTATAGACCTGGGAATAAACATTGATACAGATTTGGTTGGTGAGGAGATCGTGAGAGATTCAGCTGTAAAGGGTGGACAAAAGATAGTTGAGACGATCTTGATTGATGAGGAGGAGGATGATGAGCAGCTAGTAGATTATGATTCAGAGCCCGAGTATTATGAAGTTGATGAATGACCCTTGATTTATGTGGCCAAGAAGGGCTCTGCTGATGGCGATGTGTTTGAGTTAGAGAAGGAGGACTGGTTTGTTAAGGAGAAAGAGCAAGAAGATATAACCCGTCTATTCCAGAATATACAAGGGTCGAGCAGGAAAGAGGCTGAGAAGAAAATAATAAGTTTGAAATATAACTCAAGCCTGAAAATGTTTATGATAAAGAGGAGAGGTGGAAGGATTTCGTATTTACATAAAAGGAAGGCGTTCAAGACCTTGCCTAGATGGGATCTTAGGAGGCTGGCAGAGATTCCCTTAACTGACTCACAGAAGAGTAAACGAGCAAAACTGTTGGAAGAAGAAATAAAACAGGGGCTAAACGACAATTTTGTGACTTTTGGATTCATGAAGGCTGAACGGAAAAGATCAAAGAAGGACAAGGACTGGGAGACTGGAAAGGGGAGGATAGTGCTAAGGGTGAAGCCCCCAAAGACGGTGAGTAGGATGAGGTTACCTGATCCCCTTCCCCAAAGGCTTCAGAGGTTTGAAAAATGGTTCTACGACAACAACACGGGGGAGGCGGTGATTAGGATAAAGGACGGAACTGAATTTAGACTTTTGATCCAATGGAAGAATTTTCATTCTGTGATGAGGACTTACTGGTTTTATGTGAAAACCATATCAAGGTTGGGGCAGGAGCAGAAATGAGAAAAGAGGCAAGCTTGTTCATGGAGGTTGCCAACAAGGCCCGAGGAGTTAGAGCTGAGGTAAGAGAGCTAGATGAGAAAATTCATGAGGCTGATGAAGTAAGGATGGACGTGCAGGACCTTACACGACAATTTGAACGAGCTAGTGCACATGGTGAAGATGTGACTACAGCAGGAACTGAAGCAGAAGGCAGATCTACAGCTAGAGAAGAATCTGGAGCTAGCGCTCCTATCGAAGATGATCCGGTCGGTGAGGTCCAACCTAGGGGGAGTATTGAAGATCAAGAATAGGTTGGACTCACCTTAGATTAGCTTTTGTTTACGTTTAAATGTAATAGGTTAAATGTTAGTTTACTTTTGTAAGTATGTTAGTTATTTGTGTTTTGCTGCCCAGCGAAACTATGAGCGAAACTGTAGTTTCGCTCATAGTTAGCGGTCTGTTTCTCCCGGCGAAATTGTGTTTCTCAGCCACGCGACACTAGGCTTGGGCATGATAGTTTCGCTGACAGCGAAACTGTCAGCGAATCTATCAACTCTATATATAGAATTTGTTTCTTTCATTGCAATCTAACCTTGCAAAACCTTAATTCGTCTAATCATTGTTGCAAGTGCATTTTGTACGCCGGAATCACTTGGAAATATTATTGAGCTTTGTTCTATTAATTGTATTGGATTTGATTTGTTTACTTTTGAATACTTTTGGTCAATTCTTCATCATCAAATGTTTCTATTGTGTATGTGTTAGTGATATTGAACAATTCTCTCAATCAATTGTAATGTGATTCGATCTATTTGGACCAACACGAATTGATCCATGTGCAACATCTGTAGAGGCTTGGAATTTGAGTTTATCAGCTTGGACTTATAAGACGCTCTGTGTTGCTTCCCTTTCTGTAAAGCCCCGTTCCCGGAACACTCACAGTTGGACAATCATCACACATAATGTTTCAAAATCACATCAAAATTTATTAAAAACACTGTAGCGGAATAATTTAACGAAACAATTTCATATATTTGTAATTACTGTTTACAACATTAGTACATTACAAATCATCGTCTTGTTTCATTTCTACACAAAAGCATTATTGTTACACAAAATGGATGCCAGTCAAAAATCTTTGCCAAGTAGCTCCACCCCGTGCCATCCACAGCAACCATTACCTGCCAACTGAAAATGCATAAAAGTCAGCGTTGCTGATTGAGTTCTAGCTTTATAATAGAAATACTTTACTTTCGCTTAGAAAACCTTTCTTTACTTTCATTCGCGATCATACATCATACGTACATACAGATAATATTTATTATTATCTTTCATCATCATTCATTATCGTACGTCATTCTTTCTTTCATCATTATCTTTCACTTTCATCTTGACCAATGTCATGTGCTATACCCCGACATTGTGCACAAAGCTGGTTACTGGGCCTGAAGTCTATAAATAGACTCCTAACATTGTGCACGAAGCTGACTCCAATACCTAAGGCAAGCGACAAAGGTCCCATACGTTTGGTCAATCACAAGGATTAGACCCCCGTGTGCATCCTTCTGGGTTAGCTAAACCGCACACAGTTGAGCTCACACCCTTCATTGGGTGTGAACCTCCTTACGTTTGCTTGCAAGACTCTTCTTTCATTCTTTACGTTCCACTTTCATTATCTTAGATCTTTCAATTTGTTAAGATAATACTTTTCATCCATTAACATAATCACATCACGTAAGGCCACGGAGAAATACATAATAGGAACATAAAGAAAACAGGCCATAAACATGCATAACAGCATCATACAATCATCACATATCAACCCCGGGAACATTCCAAGTCATAGCCTAAAAGTCCTTCTTTCCCGAAAATTTCAGAAAATTTTCTAAGTCTTAGGCGCATGAGCACTATGCGGGCGCATGAATACTTAGGCGCATGGGTACTATGCAGGCGCATGAGCCTAGTTTAGGCGCATGGGCACTTAGGCGTTTCTGCACTATCTGGGCGTATGGGCATACTTAGGCTCCTTGGCATAATCCTAGGCGCATGGGCACTATTTGTGCGCATGAACCTTGGGCGTTTGCGTACTGTTTGGGCGCATGATCTCAGGCGCATGGCCAACTGCTTTTCTAACTACCATCATTTCAGACCCAAAATCACCAATCTAACCTGTTCTAGCCTAGCTTCTAACATACTAAGCATCAAACAAGCATAAAACATGCACATAACCATAGACCATCCCGAACATACACCCTCCCACAACAGGGCACACACATATACATACGGGTACACATCAAAATTTCATAAAAACGAGTAAGCATGCATTTTCAGCCCCAAATCAGTTAAAACATTTAAAAACGGGGATCTAGAACTCACCTCTTGCAACATCCAAGTAAGACTTCCTTCAAACCCGAATGCTTATGAGTTCAAACACCTAAACACACAACCGAACACACAAACAAGCACATAAGCACCTACCAGAAGCTAAAATGCAGCCAAGAACAACCCAAAAATCAGAAAACTAACCTGAATTCCAACCTCTTCTTCTTCCTCTCTCTAAAACCAAAGTGAATTCTGCTATTTCTCTCACTAAAAATCGACAGGAAGATGGTACAGGGGTCATGGGCTTCCATGACCACCTTTTTGAACATATTAATATAAAACTTTGTCCCTTGTACCATTTTAACCCCTCAACTTGGGTTATTTTGCTATTCTTCCTTTTTCTTCACATTTCTCTTCTTTTAAAATTTCCGGGTGTTACACTTTCAAACATGCTTTACAGAGATCTGATGTAGCAAACTTTTTTGTTGGAATGCCTACTACATGATTTCCTGCAGCAAGCTTGTTCATGTTTTTAAAGTTGGAATGCCCGAGACGTCTGTGCCAAAGCTGGCTTTCATCATTTGATGCTTGAGCAATTAAGCAAGTTGTTTCTGTTGAAGGATCCACTTGAGACATACCTAGCTTGTATACATCTCGATCACGAACAACTTTAACAACTACCCATTCTTTGCTAATCTGAAAACCTGGCTTTAAAATATAACAATGAGAGTCATCAAATAATACAGAATATGATTTATCACAAATTTGGGAAACGCTTAAAAGATTAAAGTTCAACTGAGCACAGTAGTTGACTTGATCAAAGCTGATAACCCCATTTGATACAGTTCTTTCTCTGGTAATCTTTCCACCTGCATCACCTCCAAATGCAACACGTGTACCATCTTTTGTCTTAAAGTCTTGAAGTAAGGCATGATTGCCTGTCATATGACGGCTACACCCACTATCAACATACCACGTGTTTATTGGTCTTCTTAGGCGTACCTGCATTTCAAAGACATTTAAGTTGAGTTATCAACCCAAGCCGAGATGGTCTTGTGCTTGCCATACTTATCAACAATGGTAAATTGCTTAAAGTAGAGTTTATTCACGTCAGATTTCTTTTGATATTTAGAATTATCAATTCCTCTTCTGACAAATTTTTGATTATCTTTATTTTGTTTAATCCTCAAAGCATTGAAATGATTTTCTAGATAATCATAAGAAATTTTGAACCATCTACTAAAACATTCTTAGAAAAATTTTGCTTGTTAAATGTTTCATTTTTCATTCTCACAGGTCGTGGAATGAAATTTCCTTGTGTATACTGCTTTGTTCTCATAGTATAATGATCATCATAATAAGAATTGATTCTTCTGAGAGATCTCAAGCCTAAGGAAGGTTGTTGTGATAAACCTTGAAAACCATTATTTTCATTTCTTTGAAATCATGGATTAACAAATCCATTCCTTGGCGAGTTCTTTCTGAAGTAACAATCTTCAGTATTATGATTCCTTACATCACATAAGGCACAATATTTGTTGAAATAACAATCAACACTTGAGTGATTTGTCATATCACGAATGTGACAGTACTTGTTAAAGTAACATTCAGATGTGTTATGATTATACATGTCACATATGTCACAGTACCTTTGTGGAGATTTAAACAACTGATGGTTAACCCTAGATGTGGATGCTACATTTGATCCTTGTTTAGATTTAGGAGTAGGCATGTTAATCTGTTGTTTTTGATTTGTGAGTTTGTGCTTTTGATTTTTAGGTTTTGGATTTTGAACATTTTCATAATTCTTTGACTCCTTAGACACAAATCTTTTATTAACAGCGGAAGACTTAGGACCTGAACCTGTTTTCAGATCAGAGTTAGTTTTGATCTTTGGTTTTGATGTCATTTCAGAGATTGTGTTCATGTCAAAAGTTCCTGTTGATACAAACTTCATTGGTTTAAATTGATTTGATTGATCGGTTCTTTGAGTATGAGAATTTTTAGCTTTAGCATTTGTTTTTCTCCTTCTTTGATTTCTTGTTCTTGATGATGTTTTGTTGCTTTGGGATGGAATTGAATCTTGAGAAGATTCTTTTTCAAATTCTTTAAGTTTTTGATCATTTTGGTTTGATTCATAAGAACTTGAATCATCGGAACATGAAGTATCTGATTTTAATTTCTCTTCTTTAGTTTTCCCTTTCTTCTTGTCATTTGTTTCAATGACTTCTTCAACACATTGTTCAACAACACATTCATTAGATCCTTTTGGGACAAACGACTTCTTGTTCTTTGGTTGAGGTTCATATGATTTAACTTTTATCGGATGACCATTTTTTATCTTTTCTGAATCTTTCTCCTCAAATATTTCAATATTTATCTTTTCAATTTCACTTTCTTCGGTAGATTGCACATTCTTTTTCTTTTCATGAAAGGCTTTGAGCTTTGCTTTGTTTTCAGGTGAGTGATCATGAGTATTAAAGTTCTCTGGTAAGGTGTTTGAGATTAATTCAGGCATAGGCTCTGATACCATTTGATAGGTTCAAATGGATCGATCTGTATTGATATTGTAATGCAATGATCAATTATAAGCACAAAGTAATCAACAAAAGCAAAATACTTCAAAAATTCATAGAGTTTTCATTGATAGCAAAATGCAATTCGATACAATGTACAGAGTGAGTTCTAACAAAAAGTCTCTATCAAAGTCTCCCTGCACAAGATACATAATATCCTATTTATACTAACAATGAAAACTAAGAAACATATATTTACAAATAAGTCCCTAAACTATGACAAAAACAAAATATAAAGACTAAATGCTAATCTTCAAGAGCTCCAACATGGATTGATTTTAGGAGTTATACGTGTAGTTATATGTTCGGTTTTGGTTTACAATCACACTAATGATACTATGTTCCATTTGTGATTCATTGTTGCGATTCTGATGATAATTATAATCATATTTGATTAGATTGGCTTAGAAGAGCATTCAAACAGTAAAACTATAGTTGTTTAATGTTTTAGTATAACTAGTTTCTTTCCCATGTATTTAGTTATGCTTTCTTAAATACTCTTATACACCAATCTGTAGTTGCATAATTTTGATTGACGTATAAGAAAATCTTATTTACTTTATCATGTTACATTGATTTAACTTCTTTTTGATCCATCAAGCATTACATTTGTCATTGTTCTTCTGATTACTTTCATTTCACCACTGTAATTTGATTATTGATTCTTATTTAGTGGATACGAGTAGTTTCGTGGTCATTTACAACTGGTGTCCTTGTCTTAATGGTCAATAATGGTTTCTGTAGATCAATAGTTGTTATTAAGATGGATTTAATGGTTCTGGGGCAGGATTGTTCAAAGATGGTTATGGAATCTTCTGATAAGTTTCGGGTAGGAATGGATTGATTTTATGAGTTATTCGTGTAGTTATATGTCAGGTTTTGGTTTCGAATCTCACTAATGATACTATGTTCCATTTGTGATTCATCGTTGCGATTCTGATTATAATTATAATCATATTTGATTAGATTGATTTAGATGTGCGTTCAAACAATAGAACTATAGTTGTTTAATGTTTTAGTGTAACTAGTTTCTTTCCTATTATTTAGTAATGCTTTCTTAAATACTCTTATATACCAATTTGTAGGTGCATAATTTTGATTGACGTACAAGAAAATCTTATTTACTTTATCATGTTACATTGATTTAACTTCTTTTTGATCCATCTAGCATTACGTTTCTGATTGTTCGTCTCATTACTTTCATTCCAGCACTTTAATTTGATTATTGATTCTTATTTAGTGGAAACGAGTAGTTTTGTGGTGCTTTACAACTGGTTTCCTTGTCTTAATAGTCAATAGTGGTTTTTGTAGATCAACAATTGTTATTAAGATGGATTTAGTGGATTTCCGAGTCAGGAATGTTCGAAGATGGTGATGGACTTTTTTGATGAGTTTTGGGAAGGAATGGGTTAATTTTAAGAGTTATTCGTGAGGTTATGTGTTCGGTTTTGGTTTCGAATCGCACTAATGATACTATGTTCTATTTGTGATTCATTGTTGCGATTCTGATTATAATTATAATCATCTTTGATTAGATTGGTTTAAAAGTGTGTTCAAACAATAGAAATATAGTTGTTTAATGTTTTAGTATAACTAGTTTCTTTCCCATGTATTTATGCTTTCTTAAATACTCTTATACACCAATCTGTAGTTGCATAATTTTGATTGACGTACAAGAAAATCTTATTTAATTTATCAAGTTACATTGATTTAACTTCTTTTTGATCCATCAAGCATGACCTTTCTAATTGTTTATCCGATTACTTTCATTCCACCACTGTAATTTGATTATTGATTCTTATTTAGTGGATCCGAGTAGTTTCGTGGTCCTTTACAACTAGTTTCCTTGTCTTAATTGTCAATAATGGTTTCTGTAGATCAACAGTTGTTATTAAGATGGATTTAGTGGATTTCCAGGGCAGGATTGTTCGAAGATGGTTATGGAGTCTTCTGATAAGTTTCGGGTAGGAATTGATTGATTTTATGAGTTATTCGTGTAGTTATATGTTCGGTTTTGGTTTCGAATCACACTAATGATACTATGTTCCATTTGTGATTCATCGTTGCGATTCTGATTATAACTATAATCATATCTGATTAGATTGGTTTAGATGTGCGTTTAAACAATAGAACTATAATTGTTTAATGTTTTAGTGTAACTAGTTTCTTTCTCATGTATTTAGTAATGCTTTCTTAAATACTCTTATACACCAATTTGTAGGTGCATAATTTTGATTGACGTACAAGAAAATCTTATTTACTTTATCATGTTACATTGATTTAACTTTTTTTTTGATCTATCAAGCATTACGTTTCTAATTGTTCATCTGATTACTTTCATTCCAGCACTTTAATTTGATTATTGATTGTTAAATAATGGAAATGTGTAGTTTCGTGGTGCTTTACAACTGATTTCCTTGTCTTAATGGACAATAGTGGTTTTTGTAGATCAACAATTCTTATTATGATGGATTTAGTGGATTTCAGAGTCAGGATTGTTCAAAGATGGTTGTAAAGTTTTCTTATGAGTTTCGGGAAGGAATGGATTGATTTTAGTTGTTATTCGTGTGGTTATATGTTTGGTTTTGGTTTCGAATCACACTAATGATACTATGTTCCATTTGTGACTCATTGTTGCGATTCTGATTATAATTATAGTCATATTTAATTAGATTGGTTTAAAAGTGCGTTCACACAATAGAAATATAGTTGTTTAATATTTTAGTATAACTAGTTTCTTTCCCTTGTATTTAGTAATGCTTTCTTAAATAATCTTATACACCAATCTGTAGTTGCATAATTTTGATTGACGTACAAGAAAATCTTATTTACTTTGTCATGTTACAATGATTTAACTTCTTTTTGATCCATCAAGCATTACGTTTCTCATTGTTCGTCAGATTACTTTCATTCCACCACTGTAATTTGATTATTGATTCTTATTTAGTGGATACGAGCAGTTTCGTGGTCCTTTACAACTGGTTTCCTTGTCTGAATGGTCAATAATGGTTTCTCTAGATCAACAGTTGTTATTTAGAAGGATTTGGTAGATTTCTGAGGCAGGATTGTTCGAAGATGGTTATGGAGTCTTCTGATGAGTTTCGGGTAGGAATGGATTGATTTTATGAGTTATTCGTGTAGTTATATGTTCGGTTTTGGTTTCCAATCACAGTAATGATACTATGTTCCATTTGTGATTCATCGTTGCGATTCTGATTATAATTATAATCATATTTGATTAGATTGGTTTAAAAGTGCGTTTACACAATAGAAATATAGTTGTTTAATGTTTTAGTATAACTAGTTTATTTCCCATGTATTTGGTAATGCTTTCTTAAATACTCTTATACACCAATTTGTAGGTGCATAATTTTGATTGAAGTATAACAAAATCTTATTTACTTTATCATGTTACATTGATTTAACTTTTTTTTGATCCATCAGTCATTATGTTTCTGATTGTTCGTCTGATTACTTTAAATCCAGCACTTTAAGTTGATTATTGATTCTTAAATAATGGAAATGAGTAGTTTCGTGGTGCTTTACAACTGGTTTCCTTGTCTTAATGGTCAATAGTGGTTTTTGTAGATCGACAATTGTTATTATGATGGATTTAGTGGATTTCAGAGTCAGGATTGTTCAAAGATGGTTATGAAGTTTTCTGAAGAGTTTCGGGAAGGAATGGATTAATTTTAGGGTTATTCGTGTGGTTATATGTTCGGTTTTGGTTTCGAATCACACTAATGATACTATGTTCCATTTGTGACTCATTGTTGCGATTCTGATTATAATTATGATCATATTTGATTAGATTGGTTTAAAAGTGCATTCACACAATATAAATATAGTTGTTTAATGTTTTAGTATAACTAGTTTCTTTCCCATGTATTTAGTAATGCTTTCTTAAATACTCTTATACACCAATCTGTAGTTGCCTAATTTTGATTGACGTACAAGAAAATCTTATTTACTTTATTATGTTACATTGATTTAACTTCTTTTTGATTCATCAAGCATTACGTTTCTCATTGTTCGTCAGATTACTTTCATTCCACCACTGTAATTTGATTATTGATTCTTATTTAATGGATACGAGTAGTTTCGTGGTCCTTTACAACTGGATTCCTTGTCTTAATGGTCAATAGTGGTTTTTGTAGATCAACAATTGTTATTATGATGGATTTAGTGGATTTCAGAGTCAGGATTGTTCAAAGATGGTTATGGAGTTTTCTGATGAGTTTCGGGAAGGAATGGATTAATTTTAGGGTTATTCGTGCGGTTATATGTTCGGTTTTGGTTTCGAATCACACTAATGATACTATGTTCCATTTGTGACTCATTGTTGCGATTCTGATTATAATTATAATCATATTTGATTAGATTGGTTTAAAAGTGCGTTTACACAATAGAAATATAGTTGTTTAATGTTTTAGTATAACTAGTTTATTTCCCATGTATTTGGTAATGCTTTCTTAAATACTCTTATACACCAATTTGTAGGTGCATAATTTTGATTGAAGTATAACAAAATCTTATTTACTTTATCATGTTACATTGATTTAACTTTTTTTTGATCCATCAGTCATTATGTTTCTGATTGTTCGTCTGATTACTTTAAATCCAGCACTTTAAGTTGATTATTGATTCTTAAATAATGGAAATGAGTAGTTTCGTGGTGCTTTACAACTGGTTTCCTTGTCTTAATGGTCAATAGTGGTTTTTGTAGATCGACAATTGTTATTATGATGGATTTAGTGGATTTCAGAGTCAGGATTGTTCAAAGATGGTTATGGAGTTTTCTGAAGAGTTTCGGGAAGGAATGGATTAATTTTAGGGTTATTCGTGTGGTTATATGTTCGGTTTTGGTTTCGAATCACACTAATGATACTATGTTCCATTTGTGACTCATTGTTGCGATTCTGATTATAATTATGATCATATTTGATTAGATTGGTTTAAAAGTGCATTCACACAATAGAAATATAGTTGTTTAATGTTTTAGTATAACTAGTTTCTTTTCTATGTATTTAGTAATGCTTTCTTAAATACTCTTATACACCAATCTGTAGTTGCATAATTTTGATTGACGTACAAGAAAATCTTATTTACTTTGTCATGTTACAATGATTTAACTTCTTTTTGATCCATCAAGCATTACGTTTCTCATTGTTCGTCAGATTACTTTCATTCCACCACTGTAATTTGATTATTGATTCTTATTTAGTGGATACGAGCAGTTTCGTAGTCCTTTACAACTGGTTTCCTTGTCTGAATGGTCAATAATGGTTTCTCTAGATCAACAGTTGTTATTTAGAAGGATTTAGTAGATTTCTGAGGCAGGATTGTTCGAAGATGGTTATGGAGTCTTCTGATGAGTTTCGGGTAGGAATGGATTGATTTTATGAGTTATTCGTGTAGTTATATGTTCGGTTTTGGTTTCCAATCACAGTAATGATACTATGTTCCATTTGTGATTCATCGTTGCGATTCTGATTATAATTATAATCATATTTGATTAGATTGGTTTAAAAGTGCGTTTACACAATAGAAATATAGTTGTTTAATGTTTTAGTATAACTAGTTTATTTCCCATGTATTTGGTAATGCTTTCTTAAATACTCTTATACACCAATTTGTAGGTGCATAATTTTGATTGAAGTATAACAAAATCTTATTTACTTTATCATGTTACATTGATTTAACTTTTTTTTGATCCATCAGTCATTATGTTTCTGATTGTTCGTCTGATTACTTTAAATCCAGCACTTTAAGTTGATTATTGATTCTTAAATAATGGAAATGAGTAGTTTCGTGGTGCTTTACAACTGGTTTCCTTGTCTTAATGGTCAATAGTGGTTTTTGTAGATCGACAATTGTTATTATGATGGATTTAGTGGATTTCAGAGTCAGGATTGTTCAAAGATGGTTATGAAGTTTTCTGAAGAGTTTCGGGAAGGAATGGATTAATTTTAGGGTTATTCGTGTGGTTATATGTTCGGTTTTGGTTTCGAATCACACTAATGATACTATGTTCCATTTGTGACTCATTGTTGCGATTCTGATTATAATTATGATCATATTTGATTAGATTGGTTTAAAAGTGCATTCACACAATATAAATATAGTTGTTTAATGTTTTAGTATAACTAGTTTCTTTCCCATGTATTTAGTAATGCTTTCTTAAATACTCTTATACACCAATCTGTAGTTGCCTAATTTTGATTGACGTACAAGAAAATCTTATTTACTTTATTATGTTACATTGATTTAACTTCTTTTTGATTCATCAAGCATTACGTTTCTCATTGTTCGTCAGATTACTTTCATTCCACCACTGTAATTTGATTATTGATTCTTATTTAATGGATACGAGTAGTTTCGTGGTCCTTTACAACTGGATTCCTTGTCTTAATGGTCAATAGTGGTTTTTGTAGATCAACAATTGTTATTATGATGGATTTAGTGGATTTCAGAGTCAGGATTGTTCAAAGATGGTTATGGAGTTTTCTGATGAGTTTCGGGAAGGAATGGATTAATTTTAGGGTTATTCGTGCGGTTATATGTTCGGTTTTGGTTTCGAATCACACTAATGATACTATGTTCCATTTGTGACTCATTGTTGCGATTCTGATTATAATTATAATCATATTTGATTAGATTGGTTTAAAAGTGCGTTTACACAATAGAAATATAGTTGTTTAATGTTTTAGTATAACTAGTTTATTTCCCATGTATTTGGTAATTTCTTAAATACTCTTATACACCAATTTGTAGGTGCATAATTTTGATTGAAGTATAACAAAATCTTATTTACTTTATCATGTTACATTGATTTAACTTTTTTTTGATCCATCAGTCATTATGTTTCTGATTGTTCGTCTGATTACTTTAAATCCAGCACTTTAAGTTGATTATTGATTCTTAAATAATGGAAATGAGTAGTTTCGTGGTGCTTTACAACTGGTTTCCTTGTCTTAATGGTCAATAGTGGTTTTTGTAGATCGACAATTGTTATTATGATGGATTTAGTGGATTTCAGAGTCAGGATTGTTCAAAGATGGTTATGGAGTTTTCTGAAGAGTTTCGGGAAGGAATGGATTAATTTTAGGGTTATTCGTGTGGTTATATGTTCGGTTTTGGTTTCGAATCACACTAATGATACTATGTTCCATTTGTGACTCATTGTTGCGATTCTGATTATAATTATGATCATATTTGATTAGATTGGTTTAAAAGTGCATTCACACAATAGAAATATAGTTGTTTAATGTTTTAGTATAACTAGTTTCTTTTCTATGTATTTAGTAATGCTTTCTTAAATACTCTTATACACCAATCTGTAGTTGCATAATTTTGATTGACATACAAGAAAATCTTATTTACTTTATTATGTTACATTGATTTAACCTTTTTTTGATTCATCAAGCATTACGTTTCTCATTGTTCGTCAGATTACTTTCATTCCACCACTGTAATTTGATTATTGATTCTTATTTAATGGATACGAGTAGTTTCGTGGTCCTTTACAACTGGTTTCCTTGTCTTAATGGTCAATAGTGGTTTTTGTAGATCAACAATTGTTATTATGATGGATTTAGTGGATTTCAGAGTCAGGATTGTTCAAAGATGGTTATGGAGTTTTCTGATGAGTTTCGGGAAGGAATGGATTAATTTTAGGGTTATTCGTGTGGTTATATGTTCGGTTTTGGTTTCGAATCACACTAATGATACTATGTTCCATTTGTGACTCATTGTTGCGATTCTGATTATAATTATAATCATATTTGATTAGATTGGTTTAAAAGTGCGTTAACACAATAGAAATATAGTTGTTTAATGTTTTAGTATAACTAGTTTCTTTCCCATGTATTTGGTAATGCTTTCTTAAATACTCTTATACACCAATTTGTAGGTGCATAATTTTGATTGAAGTATAACAAAATCTTATTTACTTTATCATGTTATATTGATTTAACTTTTTTTTGATCCATCAGTCATTACGTTTCTGATTGTTCGTCTGATTACTTTAAATCCAGCACTTTAAGTTGATTATTGATTCTTAAATAATGGAAATGAGTAGTTTCGTGGTGCTTTACAACTGGTTTCCTTGTCTTAATGGTCAATAGTGGTTTTTGCAGATCGACAATTGTTATTATGATGGATTTAGTGGATTTCAGAGTCAGGATTGTTCAAAGATGGTTATGGAATTTTCTGAAGAGTTTCGGGAAGGAATGGATTAATTTTAGGGTTATTCGTGTGGTTATATGTTCGGTTTTGGTTTCGAATCACACTAATGATACTATGTTCCATTTGTGACTTATTGTTGCGATTCTGATTATAATTATGATCATATTTGATTAGATTGGTTTAAAAGTGCATTCACACAATAGAAATATATTTGTTTAATGTTTTAGTATAACTAGTTTCTTTCCCATGTATTTAGTAATGCTTTCTTAAATACTCTTATACACCAATCTGTAGTTGCATAATTTTGATTGACGTACAAGAAAATCTTATTTACTTTATTATGTTACATTGATTTAACTTCTTTTTGATTCATCAAGCATTACGTTTCTCATTGTTCGTCAGATTACTTTCATTCCACCACTGTAATTTGATTATTGATTCTTATTTAATGGATACGAGTAGTTTCGTGGTCCTTTACAACTGGTTTCCTTGTCTTAATGGTCAATAGTGGTTTTTGTAGATCAACAATTGTTATTATGATGGATTTAGTGGATTTTAGAGTCAGGATTGTTCAAAGATGGTTATGGAGTTTTCTGATGAGTTTCGGGAAGGAATGGATTAATTTTAGGGTTATTCGTGTGGTTATATGTTCGGTTTTGGTTTCGAATCACACTAATGATACTATGTTCCATTTGTGACTCATTGTTGCGATTCTGATTATAATTATAATCATATTTGATTAGATTGGTTTAAAAGTGCGTTTACACAATAGAAATATAGTTGTTTAATGTTTTAGTATAACTAGTTTCTTTCCCATGTATTTGGTAATGCTTTCTTAAATACTCTTATACACCAATTTGTAGGTGCATAATTTTGATTGAAGTATAACAAAATCTTATTTACTTTATCATGTTATATTGATTTAACTTTTTTTTGACCCATCAGTCATTACGTTTCTGATTGTTCGTCTGATTACTTTAAATCGAGCACTTTAAGTTGATTATTGATTCTTAAATAATGGAAATGAGTAGTTTCGTGGTGCTTTACAACTGGTTTCCTTGTCTTAATAGTCAATAGTGGTTTTTGTAGATCGACAATTGTTATTATGATGGATTTAGTGGATTTCAGAGTCAGGATTGTTCAAAGATGGTTATGGAGTTTTCTGAAGAGTTTTGGGAAGGAATGGATTAATTTTAGGGTTATTCGTGTGGTTATATGTTCGGTTTTGGTTTCGAATCACACTAATGATACTATGTTCCATTTGTGACTCATTGTTGCGATTCTGATTATAATTATGATCATATTTGATTAGATTGGTTTAAAAGTGCATTCACACAATAGAAATATAGTTGTTTAATGTTTTAGTATAACTAGTTTCTTTCCCATGTATTTGGTAATGCTTTCTTAAATACTCTTATACACCAATTTGTAGGTGCATAATTTTGATTGAAGTATAACAAAATCTTATTTACTTTATCATGTTACATTGATTTAACTTTTTTTTGATCCATCAGTCATTATGTTTCTGATTGTTCGTCTGATTACTTTAAATCCAGCACTTTAAGTTGATTATTGATTCTTAAATAATGGAAATGAGTAGTTTCGTGGTGCTTTACAACTGGTTTCCTTGTCTTAATGGTCAATAGTGGTTTTTGTAGATCGACAATTGTAATTATGATGGATTTAGTGGATTTCAGAGTCAGGATTGTTCAAAGATGGTTATGGAGTTTTCTGATGAGTTTCGGGAAGGAATGGATTAATTTTAGGGTTATTCGTGTGGTTATATGTTCGGTTTTGATTTCGAATCACACTAATGATACTATGTTCCATTTGTGACTCATTGTTACGATTCTGATTATAATTATAATTATATTTGATTAGATTGGTTTAAAAGTGCGTTTACACAATAGAAATATAGTTGTTTAATGTTTTAGTATAACTAGTTTATTTCTCATGTATTTGGTAATGCTTTCTTAAATACTCTTATACACCAATTTGTAGGTGCATAATTTTGATTGAAGTATAAAAAAATCTTATTTACTTTATCATGTTTCATTGATTTAACATTTTTTTGATCCATCAGTCATTACGTTTCTGATTTTTCGTCAGATTACTTTAAATCCAGCACTTTAAGTTGATTATTGATTCTTAAATAATGGAAATGAGTAGTTTCGTGGTGCTTTACAACTGGTTTCCTTGTCTTAATGGTCAATAGTGGTTTTTGCAGATCGACAATTGTTATTATGATGGATTTAGTGGATTTCAGAGTCAGGATTGTTCAAAGATGGTTATGGAGTTTTCTGAAGAGTTTCGGGAAGGAATGGATTAATTTTAGGGTTATTCGTGTGGTTATATGTTCGGTTTTGGTTTCGAATCACACTAATGATACTATGTTCCATTTGTGACTCATTGTTGCGATTCTGATTATAATTATGATCATATTTGATTAGATTGGTTTAAAAGTGCATTCACACAATAGAAATATAGTTGTTTAATGTTTTAGTATAACTAGTTTCTTTCCCATGTATTTAGTAATGCTTTCTTAAATACTCTTATACACCAATCTGTAGTTGCATAATTTTGATTGACGTACAAGAAAATCTTATTTACTTTATTATGTTACATTGATTTAACTTCTTTTTGATTCATCAAGCATTACGTTTCTCATTGTTCGTCAGATTACTTTCATTCCACCACTGTAATTTGATTATTGATTCTTATTTAATGGATACGAGTAGTTTCGTGGTCCTTTACAACTGGTTTCCTTGTCTTAATGGTCAATAGTGGTTTTTGTAGATCAACAATTGTTATTATGATGGATTTAGTGGATTTCAGAGTCAGGATTGTTCAAAGATGGTTATGGAGTTTTCTGATGAGTTTCGGGAAGGAATGGATTAATTTTAGGGTTATTCGTGTGGTTATATGTTCGGTTTTGGTTTCGAATCACACTAATGATACTATGTTCCATTTGTGACTCATTGTTGCGATTCTGATTATAATTATAATCATATTTGATTAGATTGGTTTAAAAGTGCGTTTACACAATAGAAATATAGTTGTTTAATGTTTTAGTATAACTAGTTTATTTCCCATGTATTTGGTAATGCTTTCTTAAATACTCTTATACACCAATTTGTAGGTGCATAATTTTGATTGAAGTATAACAAAATCTTATTTACTTTATCATGTTACATTGATTTAACTTTTTTTTGATCCATCAGTCATTATGTTTCTGATTGTTCGTCTGATTACTTTAAATCCAGCACTTTAAGTTGATTATTGATTCTTAAATAATGGAAATGAGTAGTTTCGTGGTGCTTTACAACTGGTTTCCTTGTCTTAATGGTCAATAGTGGTTTTTGTAGATCGACAATTGTTATTATGATGGATTTAGTGCATTTCAGAGTCAGGATTGTTCAAAGATGGTTATGGAGTTTTCTGAAGAGTTTCGGGAAGGAATGGATTAATTTTAGGGTTATTCGTGTGGTTATATGTTCGGTTTTGGTTTCGAATCACACTAATGATACTATGTTCCATTTGTGACTCATTGTTGCGATTCTGATTATAATTATGATCATATTTGATTAGATTGGTTTAAAAGTGCATTCACACAATATAAATATAGTTGTTTAATGTTTTAGTATAACTAGTTTCTTTCCCATGTATTTGGTAATGCTTTCTTAAATACTCTTATACACCAATCTGTAGTTGCATAATTTTGATTGACGTACAAGAAAATCTTATTTACTTTATTATGTTACATTGATTTAACTTCTTTTTGATTCATCAAGCATTACGTTTCTCATTGTTCGTCAGATTACTTTCATTCCACCATTGTAATTTAATTATTGATTCTTATTTAATGGATACGAGTAGTTTCGTGGTCCTTTACAACTGGTTTCCTTGTCTTAATGGTCAATAGTGGTTTTTGTAGATCAACAATTGTTATTATGATGGATTTAGTGGATTTCAGAGTCAGGATTGTTCAAAGATGGTTATGGAGTTTTCTGATGAGTTTCGGGAAGGAATGGATTAATTTTAGGGTTATTCGTGCGGTTATATGTTCGGTTTTGGTTTCGAATCACACTAATGATACTATGTTCCATTTGTGACTCATTGTTGCGATTCTGATTATAATTATAATCATATTTGATTAGATTGGTTTAAAAGTGCGTTTACACAATAGAAATATAGTTGTTTAATGTTTTAGTATAACTAGTTTATTTCCCATGTATTTGGTAATGCTTTCTTAAATACTCTTATACACCAATTTGTAGGTGCATAATTTTGATTGAAGTATAACAAAATCTTATTTACTTTATCATGTCACATTGATTTAACTTTTTTTTGATCCATCAGTCATTATGTTTCTGATTGTTCGTCTGATTACTTTAAATCCAGCACTTTAAGTTGATTATTGATTCTTAAATAATGGAAATGAGTAGTTTCGTGGTGCTTTACAACTGGTTTCCTTGTCTTAATGGTCAATAGTGGTTTTTGTAGATCGACAATTGTTATTATGATGGATTTAGTGGATTTCAGAGTCAGGATTGTTCAAAGATGGTTATGGAGTTTTCTGAAGAGTTTCGGGAAGGAATGGATTAATTTTAGGGTTATTCGTGTGGTTATATGTTCGGTTTTGGTTTCGAATCACACTAATGATACTATGTTCCATTTGTGACTCATTGTTGCGATTCTGATTATAATTATGATCATATTTGATTAGATTGGTTTAAAAGTGCATTCACACAATAGAAATATAGTTGTTTAATGTTTTAGTATAACTAGTTTCTTTTCTATGTATTTAGTAATGCTTTCTTAAATACTCTTATACACCAATCTGTAGTTGCATAATTTTGATTGACGTACAAGAAAATCTTATTTACTTTATTATGTTACATTGATTTAACTTTTTTTTGATTCATCAAGCATTACGTTTCTCATTGTTCGTCAGATTACTTTCATTCCACCACTGTAATTTGATTATTGATTCTTATTTAATGGATACGAGTAGTTTCGTGGTCCTTTACAACTGGTTTCCTTGTCTTAATGGTCAATAGTGGTTTTTGTAGATCAACAATTGTTATTATGATGGATTTAGTGGATTTCAGAGTCAGGATTGTTCAAAGATGGTTATGGAGTTTTCTGATGAGTTTCGGGAAGGAATGGATTAATTTTAGGGTTATTCGTGTGGTTATATGTTCGGTTTTGGTTTCGAATCACACTAATGATACTATGTTCCATTTGTGACTCATTGTTGCGATTCTGATTATAATTATAATCATATTTGATTAGATTGGTTTAAAAGTGCGTTAACACAATAGAAATATAGTTGTTTAATGTTTTAGTATAACTAGTTTCTTTCCCATGTATTTGGTAATGCTTTCTTAAATACTCTTATTCACCAATTTGTTGGTGCATAATTTTGATTGAAGTATAACAAAATCTTATTTACTTTATCATGTTATATTGATTTAACTTTTTTTTGATCCATCAGTCATTACGTTTCTGATTGTTCGTCTGATTACTTTAAATCCAGCACTTTAAGTTGATTATTGATTCTTAAATAATGGAAATGAGTAGTTTCGTGGTGCTTTACAACTGGTTTCCTTGTCTTAATGGTCAATAGTGGTTTTTGCAGATCGACAATTGTTATTATGATGGATTTAGTGGATTTCAGAGTCAGGATTGTTCAAAGATGGTTATGGAATTTTCTGAAGAGTTTCGGGAAGGAATGGATTAATTTTAGGGTTATTCGTGTGGTTATATGTTCGGTTTTGGTTTCGAATCACACTAATGATACTATGTTCCATTTGTGACTCATTGTTGCGATTCTGATTATAATTATGATCATATTTGATTAGATTGGTTTAAAAGTGCATTCACACAATAGAAATATAGTTGTTTAATGTTTTAGTATAACTAGTTTCTTTCCCATGTATTTAGTAATGCTTTCTTAAATACTCTTATACACCAATCTGTAGTTGCATAATTTTGATTGACGTACAAGAAAATCTTATTTACTTTATTATGTTACATTGATTTAACTTCTTTTTGATTCATCAAGCATTACGTTTCTCATTGTTCGTCAGATTACTTTCATTCCACCACTGTAATTTGATTATTGATTCTTATTTAATGGATACGAGTAGTTTCGTGGTCCTTTACAACTGGTTTCCTTGTCTTAATGGTCAATAGTGGTTTTTGTAGATCAACAATTGTTATTATGATGGATTTAGTGGATTTTAGAGTCACGATTGTTCAAAGATGGTTATGGAGTTTTCTGATGAGTTTCGGGAAGGAATGGATTAATTTTAGGGTTATTCGTGTGGTTATATGTTCGGTTTTGGTTTCGAATCACACTAATGATACTATGTTCCATTTGTGACTCATTGTTGCGATTCTGATTATAATTATAATCATATTTGATTAGATTGGTTTAAAAGTGCGTTTACACAATAGAAATATAGTTGTTTAATGTTTTAGTGTAACTAGTTTCTTTCCCATGTATTTGGTAATGCTTTCTTAAATACTCTTATACACAAATTTGTAGGTGCATAATTTTGATTGAAGTATAACAAAATCTTATTTACTTTATCATGTTATATTGATTTAACTTTTTTTTGATCCATCAGTCATTACGTTTCTGATTGTTCGTCTGATTACTTTAAATCGAGCACTTTAAGTTGATTATTGATTCTTAAATAATGGAAATGAGTAGTTTCGTGGTGCTTTACAACTGGTTTCCTTGTCTTAATGGTCAATAGTGGTTTTTGTAGATCGACAATTGTTATTATGATGGATTTAGTGGATTTCAGAGTCAGGATTGTTCAAAGATGGTTATGGAGTTTTCTGAAGAGTTTTGGGAAGGAATGGATTAATTTTAGGGTTATTCGTGTGGTTATATGTTCGGTTTTGGTTTCGAATCACACTAATGATACTATGTTCCATTTGTGACTCATTGTTGCGATTCTGATTATAATTATGATCATATTTGATTAGATTGGTTTAAAAGTGCATTCACACAATAGAAATATAGTTGTTTAATGTTTTAGTATAACTAGTTTCTTTCCCATGTATTTTGTAATGCTTTCTTAAATACTCTTATACACCAATCTGTAGTTGCATAATTTTGATTGACGTATAAGAAAATCTTATTTACTTTATTATGTTACATTGATATAACTTCTTTTTGATTCATCAAGCATTACGTTTCTCATTGTTCGTCAGATTACTTTCAATCCACCACTGTAATTTGATTATTGATTCTTATTTAATGGATACGAGTAGTTTCGTGGTCCTTTACAACTGGTTTCCTTGTCTTAATGGTCAATAGTGGTTTTTGTAGATCAACAAGTGTTATTATGATGGATTTTGTGGATTTCAGAGTCAGGATTGTTCAAAGATGGTTATGGAGTTTTCTGATGAGTTTCGGGAAGGAATGGATTAATTTTAGGGTTATTCGTGTGGTTATATGTTCGGTTTTGGTTTCGAATCACACTAATGATACTATGTTCCATTTGTGACTCATTGTTGCGATTCTGATTATAATTATAATCATATTTGATTAGATTGGTTTAAAAGTGCGTTTACACAATAGAAATATAGTTGTTTAATGTTTTAGTATAACTAGTTTCTTTCCCATGTATTTGGTAATGCTTTCTTAAATACTCTTATACACCAATTTGTAGGTGCATAATTTTGATTGAAGTATAACAAAATCTTATTTACTTTATCATGTTATATTGATTTAACTTTTTTTTTATCCATCAGTCATTACGTTTCTGATTGTTCGTCTGAATACTTTCAATCCAGCACTTTAATTTGATTATTGATTCTTAAATAATGGAAACGAGTTGTTTCGTGGTGCTTTACAACTGGTTTCCTTGTCTTAATGGTCAACAGTGGTTTTTGTAGATCAACAATTGTTATTATGATGGATTTAGTGGATTTTAGAGTCAGGATTGTTCAAAGATAGTTATGGACTTTTCTGATGAGTTTCGAGAAGGAATGGATTAATTTTAGGAGTTATTCGTGTGGTTATATGTTCGGTTTTCGAATCACACTAATGATACTATGTTCCATTTGTGACTCATTTTTGAGATTCTGATTATAATTATAATCATATTTGATTAAATTGGCTTAAAAGTGCGTTCACACAATAGAAATATAGTTGTTTAATGTTTTAGTATAACTAGTTTCTTTTCCATGTATTTAGTAATGCTTTCTTAAATACTCTTATACACCAATCTGTAGTTGCATAATTTTGATTGACGTACAAGAAAATCTTATTTACTTTATTATGTTACATTGATTTAACTTCTTTTTGATTTATCAAGCATTACGTTTCTCATTGTTCGTCAGATTACTTTCATTCCACCACTGTAATTTGATTATTGATTCTTATTTAATGGATACGAGTAGTTTCGTGGTCCTTTACAACTGATTTCCTTGTCTTAATGGTCAATAGTGGTTTTTGTAGATCAACAATTGTTATTATGATGGATTTAGTGGATTTCAGAGTCAAGATTGTTCAAAGATAGTTATGGAGTTTTCTGATGAGTTTCGGGAAGAAATGGATTAATTTTAGGGTTATTCGTGTCGTTATATGTTCGGTTTTGGTTTCGAATCACACTAATGATACTATGTTCCATTTGTGACTCATTGTTGCGATTCTGATTATAATTATAATCATATTTGATTAGATTGGTTTAAAAGTGCGTTTACACAATAGAAATATAGTTGTTTAATGTTTTAGTATAACTAGTTTCTTTCCCATGTATTTGGTAATGCTTTCTTAAATACTCTTATACACCAATTTGTAGGAGCATAATTTTGATTGAAGTATAACAAAATCTTATTTACTTTATCATGTTATATTGATTTAACTTTTTTTTGATCCATCAGTCATTACGTTTCTGATTGTTCGTCTGATTACTTTCAATCCAGCACTTTAATTTGATTATTGATTCTTAAATAATGGAAACGAGTAGTTTCGTGGTGCTTTACAACTGGTTTCCTTGTCTTAATGGTCAATAGTGGTTTTTGTAGATCGACAATTGTTATTATGATGGATTTAGTGGATTTCAGAGTCAGGATTGTTCAAAGATGGTTATGGAGTTTTCTGATTAGTTTCGGGAGGGAATGGATTAATTTTAGGGTTATTCGTGTGGTTATATGTTCGGTTTTAGTTTCGAATCACACTAATGATACTATGTTCCATTTGTGACTCATTGTTGCGATTCTGATTATAATTATAATCATATTTGATTAGATTGGTTTAAAAGTGCGTTTACACAATAGAAATATAGTTGTTTAATGTTTTAGTATAACTAGTTTCTTTCCCATGTATTTGGTAATGCTTTCTTAAATACTCTTATACACCAATTTGTAGGAGCATAATTTTGATTGAAGTATAACAAAATCTTATTTACTTTATCATGTTACATTGATTTAACTTTTTTTTGATCCATCAATCATTACGTTTCTGATTGTTCGTCTGATTACTTTCAATCCAGCACTTTAATTTGATTATTGATTCTTAAATAATGGAAACGAGTAGTTTCGTGATGCTTTACAACTAGTTTCCTTGTCTTATTGGTCAATAGTGGTTTTTGTAGATCGACAATTGTTATTATTATGGATTTAGTGGATTTTAGAGTCAGGATTGTTCAAAGATGGTTATGGAGTTTTCTGATGAGTTTCGGGAAGGAATGGATTAATTTTAGGGTTATTCGTGTGGATATGTTCGTTTTGGTTTCGAATCACACTAATGATACTATGTTCCATTTGTGACTCATTGTTGCGATTCTGATTATAATTATAATCATATTTGATTAGATTGATTTAAAAGTGCGTTTACACAATAGAAATATAGTTGTTTAATGTTTTAGTATAACTAGTTTCTTTCCCATGTATTTTGGTAATGCTTTTTTTAAATACTCTTATACACCAATTTGTAGGTGCATAATTTTGATTGAAGTATAACAAAATCTTATTTACTTTATCATGTTACATTGATTTAACTTTTTTTTGATCCATCAATCATTATGTTTCTGATTGTTCGTCTGATTACTTTCAATCCAGCACTTTAATTTGATTATTGATTCTTAAATAATGGAAACGAGTAGTTTCGTGGTGCTTTACAACTGGTTTCCTTGTCTTAATGGTCAATAGTGGTTTTTGTAGATCAACAATTGTTATTATGATGGATTTAGTGGATTTCAGAGTCACGATTGTTCAAAGATAGTTATGGACTTTTCTGATGAGTTTCGAGAAGGAATGGATTAATTTTAGGAGTTATTCGTGTGGTTATATGTTCGGTTTTCGAATCACACTAATGATAGTATGTTCTATTTGTGACTCATTTTTGAGATTCTGATTATAATTATAATCATATTTGATTAAATTGGCTTAAAAGTGCGTTCACACAATAGAAATATAGTTGTTTAATGTTTTAGTATAACTAGTTTCTTTCCCATGTATTTAGTAATGCTTTCTTAAATACTCTTATACACCAATCTGTAGTTGCATAATTTTGATTGACGTACAAGAAAATCTTATTTACTTTATTATGTTACATTGATTTAACTTCTTTTTGATTCATCAAGCATTACGTTTCTCATTGTTCGTCAGATTACTTTCATTCCACCACTGTAATTTGATTATTGATTCTTATTTAATGGATACGAGTAGTTTCGTGGTCCTTTACAACTGGTTTCCTTGTCTTAATGGTCAATAATGGTTTTTGTAGATCAACAATTGTTATTATGATGGATTTAGTTGATTTCAGAGTCAGCATTGTTCAAAGATGGTTATGGAATTTTCTGATGTGTTTCGGGAAGGAATGGATTAATTTTAGGGTTATTCGTGTGGTTATATGTTTGGTTTTGGTTTCGAATCACACTAATGATACTATGTTCCATTTGTCACTCATTATTGCGATTCTGATTATAATTATTATCATATTTGATTAGATTAGTTTAAAAGTGCGTTTACACAATAGAAATTTAGTTGTTTAATGTTTTAGTATAACTAGTTTCTTTCCCATGTATTTTGTAATGCTTTCTTAAATACTCTTATACACCAATTTGTACGTGCATAATTTTGATTGAAGTGTAACAAAATCTTATTTACTTTATCATGTTAAATTGATTTAACTTTTTTTTGATCCATCAGTCATTACGTTTCTGATTGTTCGTCTGATTACTTTCAATCCAGCACTTTAATTTGATTATTGATTCTTAAATAATGGAAACGAGTAGTTTCGTGGTGCTTTACAACTGGTTTTCTTGTCTTAATGGTCAAAAGTGGTTTTTGTAGATCGACAATTGTTATTATGATGATTTAGTGGATTTCAGAGTCAGGATTGTTCAAAGATGGGTATGGAGTTTTCTGATGAGTTTCGGGAAGGAATGGATTAATTTTAGGGTTATTCTTGTGGTTATATGTTCGATTTTGGTTTCGAATCACACTAATGATACTATGTTCCATTTGTCACTCATTGTTGCGATTCTGATTATAATTATTATCATATTTGATTAGATTAGTTTGAAAGTGCGTTTACACAATAGAAATTTAGTTGTTTAATGTTTTAGTATAACTAGTTTCTTTCCCATGTATTTGGTAATGCTTTCTTAAATAATCTTATACACCAATTTGTACGTGCATAATTTTGATTGAAGTGTAACAAAATCTTATTTACTTTATCATGTTAAATTGATTTAACTTTTTTTTGATCCATCAGTCATTACGTTTCTGATTGTTCGTCTGATTACTTTCAATCCAGCACTTTAATTTGATTATTGATTCTTAAATAATGGAAACGAGTAGTTTCGTGGTGCTTTACAACTGGTTTTCTTGTCTTAATGGTCAATAGTGGTTTTTGTAGATCGACAATTGTTATTATGATGATTTAGTGGATTTCAGAGTCAGGATTGTTCAAAGATGGGTATGGAGTTTTCTGATGAGTTTCGGGAAGGAATGGATTAATTTTAGGGTTATTCGTGTGGTTATATGTTCGGTTTTGGTTTCGAATCACACTAATGATACTATGTTCCATTTGTGACTCATTGTTGCGATTCTGATTATAATTATTATCATATTTGATTAGATTAGTTTAAAAGTGCGTTTACACAATAGAAATTTAGTTGTTTAATGTTTTAGTATAACTAGTTTCTTTCCCATGTATTTGGTAATGCTTTCTTAAATAATCTTATACACCAATTTGTACGTGCATAATTTTGATTGAAGTGTAACAAAATCTTATTTACTTTATCATGTTAAATTGATTTAACTTTTTTTTGATCCATCAGTCATTACGTTTCTGATTGTTCGTCTGATTACTTTCAATCCAGCACTTTAATTTGATTATTGATTCTTAAATAATGGAAACGAGTAGTTTCGTGGTGCTTTACAACTGGTTTTCTTGTCTTAATGGTCAATAGTGGTTTTTGTAGATAGACAATTGTTATTATGATGATTTAGTGGATTTCAGAGTCAGGATTGTTCAAAGATGGGTATGGAGTTTTCTGATGAGTTTCGGGAAGGAATGGATTAATTTTAGGGTTATTCTTGTGGTTATATGTTCGGTTTTGGTTTCGAATCACACTAATGATACTATGTTCCATTTGTCACTCATTGATGCGATTCTGATTATAATTATTATCATATTTGATTAGATTAGTTTGAAAGTGCGTTTACACAATAGAAATTTAGTTGTTTAATGTTTTAGTATAACTAGTTTCTTTCCCATGTATTTGGTAATGCTTTCTTAAATACTCTTATACACCAATTTGTACGTGCATAATTTTGATTGAAGTGTAACAAAATCTTATTTACTTTATCATGTTAAATTGATTTAACTTTTTTTTGATCCATCAGTCATTACGTTTCTGATTGTTCGTCTGATTACTTTCAATCCAGCACTTTAATTTGATTATTGATTCTTAAATAATGGAAACGAGTAGTTTCGTGGTGCTTTACAACTGGTTTTCTTGTCTTAATGGTCAATAGTGGTTTTTGTAGATCGACAATTGTTATTATGATGATTTAGTGGATTTCAGAGTCAGGATTGTTCAAAGATGGGTATGGAGTTTTCTGATGAGTTTCGGGAAGGAATGGATTAATTTTAGGGTTATTCGTGTGGTTATATGTTCGGTTTTGGTTTCGAATCACACTAATGATACTATGTTCCATTTGTGACTCATTGTTGCGATTCTGATTATAATTATTATCATATTTGATTAGATTAGTTTAAAAGTGCGTTTACACAATAGAAATTTAGTTGTTTAATGTTTTAGTATAACTAGTTTCTTTCCCATGTATTTGGTAATGCTTTCTTAAATACTCTTATACACCAATTTGTACGTGCATAATTTTGATTGAAGTGTAACAAAATCTTATTTACTTTATCATGTTAAATTGATTTAACTTTTTTTTGATCCATCAGTCATTACGTTTCTGATTGTTCGTCTGATTACTTTCAATCCAGCACTTTAATTTGATTATTGATTCTTAAATAATGGAAACGAGTAGTTTCGTGGTGCTTTACAACTGGTTTTCTTGTCTTAATGGTCAATAGTGGTTTTTGTAGATAGACAATTGTTATTATGATGATTTAGTGGATTTCAGAGTCAGGATTGTTCAAAGATGGGTATGGAGTTTTCTGATGAGTTTCGGGAAGGAATGGATTAATTTTAGGGTTATTCTTGTGGTTATATGTTCGGTTTTGGTTTCGAATCACACTAATGATACTATGTTCCATTTGTCACTCATTGATGCGATTCTGATTATAATTATTATCATATTTGATTAGATTAGTTTGAAAGTGCGTTTACACAATAGAAATTTAGTTGTTTAATATTTTAGTATAACTAGTTTCTTTCCCATGTATTTGGTAATGCTTTCTTAAATACTCTTATACATCAATTTGTACGTGCATAATTTTGATTGAAGTGTAACAAAATCTTATTTACTTTATCATGTTAGATTGATTTAACTTTTTTTTGATCCATCAGTCATTACGTTTCTGATTGTTCGTCTGATTACTTTCAATCCAGCATTTTAATTTGATTATTGATTCTTAAATAATGGAAACGAGTAGTTTCGTGGTGCTTTACAACTGGTTTTCTTGTCTTAATGGTCAATAGTGGTTTTTGTAGATCAACAATTGTTATTATGATGGATTTAGTGGATTTTAGAGTCAGGATTGTTCAAAGATGGTTATGGAGTTTTCTGATGAGTTTCGGGAAGGAATGGATTAATTTTAGGGTTATTCGTGTGGTTATATGTTCGGTTTTGGTTTCGAATCACACTAATGATACTATGTTCCATTTGTGACTCATTGTTGCGATTCTGATTATAATTATTATCATATTTGATTAGATTAGTTTAAAAGTGCGTTTACACAATAGAAATATAGTTGTTTAATGTTTTAGTATAACTAGTTTCTTTCCCATGTATTTTGGTAATGCTTTCTTAAATACTCTTATACACCAATTTGTAGGTGCATAATTTTGATTGAAGTATAACAAAATCTTATTTACTTTATCATGTTACCTTGATTTAACTTTTTTTTGATCCATCAATCATTACGTTTCTGATTGTTCGTCTGATTACTTTCAATCCAGCACTTTAATTTGATTATTGATTCTTAAATAATGGAAACGAGTAGTTTCGTGATGCTTTACAACTAGTTTCCTTGTCTTATTGGTCAATAGTGGTTTTTGTAGATCGACAATTGTTATTACTATGGATTTAGTGGATTTCAGAGTCAGGATTGTTCAAAGATGGTTATGGAGTTTTCTGATGAGTTTCGGGAAGGAATGGATTAATTTTAGGGTTATTCGTGTGGTTATATGTTCGTTTTGGTTTCGAATCACACTAATGATACTATGTTCCATTTGTGACTCATTGTTGCGATTCTGATTATAATTATAATCATATTTGATTAGATTGATTTAAAAGTGCGTTTACACAATAGAAATATAGTTGTTTAATGTTTTAGTATAACTAGTTTCTTTCCCATGTATTTTGGTAATGCTTTCTTAAATACTCTTATACACCAATTTGTAGGTGCATAATTTTGATTGAAGTATAACAAAATCTTATTTACTTTATCATGTTACATTGATTTAACTTTTTTTTGATCCATCAATCATTACGTTTCTGATTGTTCGTCTGATTACTTTCAATCCAGCACTTTAATTTGATTATTGATTCTTAAATAATGGAAACGAGTAGTTTCGTGGTGCTTTACAACTGGTTTCCTTGTCTTAATGGTCAACAGTGGTTTTTGTAGATCAACAATTGTTATTATGATAGATTTAGTGGATTTCAGAGTCACGATTGTTCAAAGATAGTTATGGACTTTTCTGATGAATTTCGAGAAGGAATGGATTAATTTTAGGAGTTATTCGTGTGGTTATATGTTCGGTTTTCGAATCACACTAATGATAGTATGTTCCATTTGTGACTCATTTTTGAGATTCTGATTATAATTATAATCATATTTGATTAAATTGGCTTAAAAGTGCGTTCACACAATAGAAATATAGTTGTTTAATGTTTTAGTATAACTAGTTTCTTTCCCATGTATTTAGTAATGCTTTCTTAAATACTCTTATACACCAATCTGTAGTTGCATAATTTTGATTGACGTACAAGAAAATCTTATTTACTTTATTATGTTACATTGATTTAACTTCTTTTTGATTCATCAAGCATTACGTTTCTCATTGTTCGTTAGATTACTTTCAATCCAGCACTTTAATTTGATTATTGATTCTTAAATAATGGAAACGAGTAGTTTCGTGATGCTTTACAACTAGTTTCCTTGTCTTATTGGTCAATAGTGGTTTTTGTAGATCGACAATTGTTATTACTATGGATTTAGTGGATTTCAGAGTCAGGATTGTTCAAAGATGGGTATGGAGTTTTCTGATGAGTTTCGGGAAGGAATGGATTAATTTTAGGGTTATTCGTGTGGTTATATGTTCGGTTTTGGTTTCGAATCACACTAATGATACTATGTTCCATTTGTGACTCATTGTTGCGATTCTGATTATAATTATTATCATATTTGATTAGATTAGTTTAAAAGTGCGTTTACACAATAGAAATTTAGTTGTTTAATGTTTTAGTATAACTAGTTTCTTTCCCATGTATTTGGTAATGCTTTCTTAAATACTCTTATACACCAATTTGTACGTGCATAATTTTGATTGAAGTGTAACAAAATCTTATTTACTTTATCATGTTACATTGATTTAACTTTTTTTTGATCCATCAGTCATTACGTTTCTGATTGTTCGTCTGATTACTTTCAATCCAACACTTTAATTTGATTATTGATTCTTAAATAATGGAAACGAGTAGTTTCGTGGTGCTTTACAACTGGTTTCCTTGTCTTAATGGTCAATAGTGGTTTTTGTAGATCGACAATTGTTATTATGATGGATTTAGTTGATTTCAGAGTCAGGATTGTTCAAAGATGGTTATAGAGTTTTCTGATGAGTTTCGGGAAGGAATGGATTAATTTTAGGGTTATTCTTGTGGTTATATGCTCGGTTTGGTTTCGAATCACACTAATGATACTATGTTCCATTTGTCACTCATTGTTGCGATTCTAATTATAATTATTATCATATTTGATTAGATTAGTTTAAAAGTGCGTTTACACAATAGAAATTTAGTTGTTTAATGTTTTAGTATAACTAGTTTCTTTCCCATGTATTTGGTAATGCTTTCTTAAATACTCTTATACACCAATTTGTACGTGCATAATTTTGATTGAAGTGTAACAAAATCTTATTTACTTTATCATGTTAAATTGATTTAACTTTTTTTTGATCCATCAGTCATTACGTTTCTGATTGTTCGTCTGATTACTTTCAATCCAGCACTTTAATTTGATTATTGATTCTTAAATAATGGAAACGAGTAGTTTCGTGGTGCTTTACAACTGGTTTTCTTGTCTTAATGGTCAATAGTGGTTTTTGTAGATCGACAATTGTTATTATGATGATTTAGTGGATTTCAGAGTCAGGATTGTTCAATGATGGGTATGGAGTTTTCTGATGAGTTTCGGGAAGGAATGGATTAATTTTAGGGTTATTCGTGTGGTTATATGTTCGGTTTTGGTTTCGAATCACACTAATGATACTATGTTCCATTTGTGACTCCTTGTTGCGATTCTGATTATAATTATAATCATATTTGATTAGATTGATTTAAAAGTGCGTTTACACAATAGAAATATAGTTGTTTAATGTTTTAGTATAACTAGTTTCTTTCCCATGTATTTTGGTAATGCTTTCTTAAATACTCTTATACACCAATTTGTAGGTGCATAATTTTGATTGAAGTATAACAAAATCTTATTTACTTTATCATGTTACATTGATTTAACTTTTTTTTGATCCATCAATCATTACGTTTCTGATTGTTCGTCTGATTACTTTCAATCCAGCACTTTAATTTGATTATTGATTCTTAAATAATGGAAACGAGTAGTTTCGTGATGCTTTACAACTAGTTTCCTTGTCTTATTGGTCAATAGTGGTTTTTGCAGATCGACAATTGTTATTATTATGGATTTAGTGGATTTCAGAGTCAGGATTGTTCAAAGATGGTTATGGAGTTTTCTGATGAGTTTCGGGAAGGAATGGATTAATTTTAGGGTTATTCGTGTGGTTATATGTTCGTTTTGGTTTCGAATCACACTAATGATACTATGTTCCATTTGTGACTCATTGTTGCGATTCTGATTATAATTATAATCATATTTGATTAGATTGATTTAAAAGTGCGTTTACACAATAGAAATATAGTTGTTTAATGTTTTAGTATAACTAGTTTCTTTCCCATGTATTTTGGTAATGCTTTCTTAAATACTCTTATACACCAATTTGTAGGTGCATAATTTTGATTGAAGTATAACAAAATCTTATTTACTTTATCATGTTATATTGATTTAACTTTTTTTTGATCCATCAATCATTACGTTTCTGATTGTTCGTCTGATTACTTTCAATCCAGCACTTTAATTTGATTATTGATTCTTAAATAATGGAAACGAGTAGTTTCGTGGTGCTTTACAACTGGTTTCCTTGTCTTAATGGTCAATAGTGGTTTTTGTAGATCAACAATTGTTATTATGATGGATTTAGTGGATTTCATCGTCACGATTGTTCAAAGATAGTTATGGACTTTTCTGATGAATTTCGAGAAGGAATGGATTAATTTTAGGAGTTATTCGTGTGGTTATATGTTCGGTTTTCGAATCACACTAATGATAGTATGTTCCATTTGTGACTCATTTTTGAGATTCTGATTATAATTATAATCATATTTGATTAAATTGGCTTAAAAGTGCGTTCACACAATAGAAATATAGTTGTTTAATGTTTTAGTATAACTAGTTTCTTTCCCATGTATTTAGTAATGCTTTCTTAAATACTCTTATACACCAATCTGTAGTTGCATAATTTTGATTGACGTACAAGAAAATCTTATTTACTTTATTATGTTACATTGATTTAACTTCTTTTTGATTCATCAAGCATTACGTTTCTCATTGTTCGTCAGATTACTTTCATTCCACCACTGTAATTTGATTATTGATTCTTATTTAATGGATACGAGTAGTTTCGTGGTCCTTTACAACTGGTTTCCTTGTCTTAATGGTCAATAATGGTTTTTGTAGATCAACAATTGTTATTATGATGGATTTAGAGGATTTCAGAGTCAGGATTGTTCAAAGATGGTTATGGAATTTTCTGATGAGTTTCGGGAAGGAATGGATTAATTTTAGGGTTATTCGTGTGGTTATATGTTCGGTTTTGGTTTCGAATCACACTAATGATACTATGTTCCATTTGTGACTCATTGTTGCGATTCTGATTATAATTATAATCATATTTGATTAGATTGGTTTAAAAGTGCGTTTACACAATAGAAATATAGTTGTTTAATGTTTTATTATAACTAGTTTCTTTCCCATGTATTTGGTAATGCTTTCTTAAATACTCTTATACACCAATTTGTAGGTGCATAATTTTGATTGAAGTATAACAAATCTTATTTACTTTATCATGTTACATTGATTTAACTTTTTTTTGATCCATCAGTCATTACGTTTCTGATAGTTCGTCTGATTACTTTCAATCCAACACTTTAATTTGATTATTGATTCTTAAATAATGGAAACGAGTAGTTTCGTGTTGCTTTACAACTGGTTTCCTTGTCTTAATGGTCAATAGTGGTTTTTGTAGATCGACAATTGTTATTATGATGGATTTAGTTGATTTCAGAGTCAGGATTGTTCAAAGATGGTTATGGAGTTTTCTGATGAGTTTCGGGAAGGAATGGATTAATTTTAGGGTTATTCTTGTGGTTATATGTTCGGTTTTGGTTTCGAATCACACTAATGATACAATGTTCCATTTGTCACTCATTGTTGCGATTCTGATTATAATTATTATCATATTTGATTAGATTAGTTTAAAAGTGCGTTTACACAATAGAAATTTAGTTGTTTAGTGTTTTAGTATAACTAGTTTCTTTCCCATGTATTTGGTAATGCTTTCTTAAATACTCTTATACACCAATTTGTACGTGCATAATTTTGATTGAAGTGTAACAAAATCTTATTTACTTTATCATGTTAAATTGATTTAACTTTTTTTTGATCCATCAGTCATTACGTTTCTGATTGTTCGTCTGATTACTTTCAATCCAGCACTTTAATTTGATTATTGATTCTTAAATAATGGAAACGAGTAGTTTCGTGGTGCTTTACAACTGCTTTTCTTGTCTTAATGGTCAATAGTGGTTTTTGTAGATCGACAATTGTTATTATGATGATTTAGTGGATTTCAGAGTCAGGAATGTTCAAAGATGGGTATGGAGTTTTCTGATGAGTTTCGGGAAGGAATGGATTAATTTTAGGGTTATTCGTGTGGTTATATGTTCGGTTTTGGTTTCGAATCACACTAATGATACTATGTTCCATTTGTGACTCATTGTTGCGATTCTAATTATAATTATAATCATATTTGATTAGATTGATTTAAAAGTGCGTTTACACAATAGAAATATAGTTGTTTAATGTTTTAGTATAACTAGTTTCTTTCCCATGTATTTTGGTAATGCTTTCTTAAATACTCTTATACACCAATTTGTAGGTGCATAATTTTGATTGAAGTATAACAAAATCTTATTTACTTTATCATGTTACATTGATTTAACTTTTTTTTGATCCATCAATCATTACGTTTCTGATTGTTCGTCTGATTACTTTCAATCCAGCACTTTAATTTGATTATTGATTCTTAAATAATGGAAACAAGTAGTTTCGTGGTGCTTTACAACTGGTTTCCTTGTCTTAATGGTCAATAGTGGTTTTTGTAGATCAACAATTGTTATTATGATGGATTTAGAGGATTTCAGAGTCACGATTGTTCAAAGATAGTTATGGACTTTTCTGATGAGTTTCGAGAAGGAATGGATTAATTTTAGGAGTTATTCGTGTGGTTATATGTTCGGTTTTCGAATCACACTAATGATACTATGTTCCAATTGTGACTCATTTTTGAGATTCTGATTATAATTATAATCATATTTGATTAAATTGGCTTAAAAGTGCGTTCACACAATAGAAATATAGTTCTTTAATGTTTTAGGATAACTAGTTTCTTTCCCATGTATTTAGTAATGCTTTCTTAAATACTCTTATACACCAATCTGTAGTTGCATAATTTTGATTGACGTACAAGAAAATCTTATTTACTTTATTATGTTACATTGATTTAACTTCTTTTTGATTTATCAAGCTTTACGTTTCTCATTGTTCGTCAGATTACTTTCATTACACCACTGTAATTTGATTATTGATTCTTATTTAATGGATACGAGTAGTTTCGTGGTCCTTTACAACTGATTTCCTTCTCTTAATGGTCAATAGTGGTTTTTGTAGATCAACAATTGTTATTATGATGGATTTAGTGGATTTCAGAGTCAGGATTGTTCAAAGATGGTTATGGAGTTTTCTGATGAGTTTCGGGAAGAAATGGATTAATTTTAGGGTTATTCGTGTGGTTATATGTTCGGTTTTGGTTTCGAATCACACTAATGATACTATGTTCCATTTGTGACTCATTGTTGCGATTCTGATTATAATTATAATCATATTTGATTAGATTGGTTTAAAAGTGCGTTTACACAATAGAAATATAGTTGTTTAATGTTTTAGTATAACTAGTTTCTTTCCCATGTATTTGGTAATGCTTTCTTAAATACTCTTATACACCAATTTGTAGGTGCATAATTTTGATTGAAGTATAACAAAATCTTATTTGCTTTATCATGTTACATTGATTTAACTTTTTTTTGATCCATCAGTCATTACGTTTCTGATAGTTCGTCTGATTACTTTCAATCCAACACTTTAATTTGATTATTGATTCTTAAATAATGGAAACGAGTAGTTTCGTGGTGCTTTACAACTGGTTTCCTTGTCTTAATGGTCAATAGTGGTTTTTGTAGATCGACAATTGTTATTATGATGGATTTAGTTGATTTCAGAGTCAGGATTGTTCAAAGATGGTTATGGAGTTTTCTGATGAGTTTCGGGAAGGAATGGATTAATTTTAGGGGTATTCTTGTGGTTATATGTTCGGTTTTGGTTTCGAATCACACTAATGATACTATGTTCCATTTGTCACTCATTGTTGCGATTCTGATTATAATTATTATCATATTTGATTAGATTAGTTTAAAAGTGCGTTTACACAATTGAAATTTAGTTGTTTAATGTTTTAGTATAACTAGTTTCTTTCCCATGTATTTGGTAATGCTTTCTTAAATACTCTTATACACCAATTTGTACGTGCATAATTTTGATTGAAGTGTAACAAAATCTTATTTACTTTATCATGTTAAATTGATTTAACTTTTTTTTGATCCATCAGTCATTACGTTTCTGATTGTTCGTCTGATTACTTTCAATCCAGCACTTTAATTTGATTATTGATTCTTAAATAATGGAAACGAGTAGTTTCGTGGTGCTTTACAACTGGTTTCCTTGTCTTAATGGTCAATAGTGGTTTTTGTAGATCAACAATTGTTATTATGATGGATTTAGTGGATTTCAGAGTCACGATTGTTCAAAGATAGTTATGGACTTTTCTGATGAGTTTCGAGAAGGAATGGATTAATTTTAGGAGTTATTCGTGTGGTTATATGTTCGGTTTTAGTTTCGAATCACACTAATGATACTATGTTACATTTGTGACTCATTGTTGCGATTCTGATTATAATTATAATCATATTTGATTAGAATGAATTAAAAGTGCGTTTACACAATAGAAATATAGTTGTTTAATGTTTTAGTGTAACTAGTTTCTTTCCCATGTATTTGGTAATGCTTTCTTAAATACTCTTATACACCAATTTGTAGGTGCATAATTTTGATTGAAGTATAACAAAATATTATTTACTTTATCATGTTACATTGATTTAACTTTTTTTTGATCCATCAATCATTACGTTTCTGATTGTTCGTCTGATTACTTTCAATCCAGCACTTTAATTTGATTATTGATTCTTAAATAATGGAAACGAGTAGTTTCGCGGTGCTTTACAACTGGTTTCCTTGTCTTAATGGTCAATAGTGGTTTTTGTAGATCAACAATTGTTATTATGATGGATTTAGTGGATTTCAGAGTCACGATTGTTCAAAGATAGTTATGGACTTTTCTGATGAGTTTCGAGAAGGAATGGATTAATTTTTGGAGTTATTCGTGTGGTTATATGTTCGGTTTTCGAATCACACTAATGATAGTATGTTCCATTTGTGACTCATTTTTGAGATTCTGATTATAATTATAATCATATTTGATTAAATTGGCTTAAAAGTGCGTTCACACAATAGAAATATAGTTGTTTAATGTTTTAGTATAACTAGTTTCTTTCCCATGTATTTAGTAATGCTTTCTTAAATACTCTTATACACCAATCTGTAGTTGCATAATTTTGATTGACGTACAAGAAAATCTTATTTACTTTATTATGTTACATTGATTTAACTTCTTTTTGATTGATCAAGCATTACGTTTCTCATTGTTCGTCAGATTACTTTCATTCCACCACTGTAATTTGATTATTGATTCTTATTTAATGGATACGAGTAGTTTCGTGGTCCTTTACAACTGGTTTCCTTGTCTTAATGGTCAATAATGGTTTTTGTAGATCAACAATTGTTATTATGATGGATTTAGAGGATTTCAGAGTCAGGATTGTTCAAAGATGGTTATGGAATTTTCTGATGAGTTTCGGGAAGGAATGGATTAATTTTAGGGTTATTCGTGTGGTTATATGTTCGGTTTTGGTTTCGAATCACACTAATGATACTATGTTCCATTTGTGACTCATTGTTGCGATTCTGATTATAATTATAATCATATTTGATTAGATTGGTTTAAAAGTGCGTTTACACAATAGAAATATAGTTGTTTAATGTTTTATTATAACTAGTTTCTTTCCAATGTATTTGGTAATGCTTTCTTAAATACTCTTATACACCAATTTGTAGGTGCATAATTTTGATTGAAGTATAACAAAATCTTATTTACTTTATCATGTTACATTGATTTAACTTTTTTTTGATCCATCAGTCATTACGTTTCTGATAGTTCGTCTGATTACTTTCAATCCAACACTTTAATTTGATTATTGATTCTTAAATAATGGAAACGAGTAGTTTCGTGGTGCTTTACAACTGGTTTCCTTGTCTTAATGGTCAATAGTGGTTTTTGTAGATCGACAATTGTTATTATGATGGATTTAGTTGATTTCAGAGTCAGGATTGTTCAAAGATGGTTATGGAGTTTTCTGATGAGTTTCGGGAAGGAATGGATTAATTTTAGGGTTATTCTTGTGGTTATATGTTCGGTTTTGGTTTCGAATCACACTAATGATACTATGTTCCATTTGTCACTCATTGTTGCGATTCTGATTATAATTATTATCATATTTGATTAGATTAGTTTAAAAGTGCGTTTACACAATAGAAATTTAGTTGTTTAATGTTTTAGTATAACTAGTTTCTTTCCCATGTATTTGGTAATGCTTTCTTAAATACTCTTATACACCAATTTGTACGTGCATAATTTTGATTGAAGTGTAACAAAATCTTATTTACTTTATCATGTTAAATTGATTTAACTTTTTTTTGATCCATCAATCATTACGTTTCTGATTGTTCGTCTGATTAATTTCAATCCAGCACTTTAATTTGATTATTGATTCTTAAATAATGGAAACGAGTAGTTTCGTGGTGCTTTACAACTGGTTTTCTTGTCTTAATGGTCAATAGTGGTTTTTGTAGATCGACAATTGTTATTATGATGATTTAGTGGATTTCAGAGTCAGGATTGTTCAAAGATGGGTATGGAGTTTTCTGATGAGTTTCGGGAAGGAATGGATTAATTTTAGGGTTATTCGTGTGGTTATATGTTCGGTTTTGGTTTCGAATCACACTAATGATACTATGTTCCATTTGTGACTCATTTTTGCGATTCTGATTATAATTATAATCATATTTGATTAGATTGGTTTAAAAGTGCGTTTACACAATAGAAATATAGTTGTTTAATGTTTTATTATAACTAGTTTCTTTCCCATGTATTTGGTAATGCTTTCTTAAATACTCTTATACACCAATTTGTAGGTGCATAATTTTGATTGAAGTATAACAAAATCTTATTTATTTTATCATGTTACATTGATTTAACTTTTTTTTGATCCATCAATCATTACGTTTCTGATTGTTCGTCTGATTACTTTCAATCCAGCACTTTAATTTGATTATTGATTCTTAAATAATGGAAACGAGTAGTTTCGTGGTGCTTTACAACTGGTTTCCTTGTCTTAATGGTCAATAGTGGTTTTTGTAGATCAACAATTGTTATTATGATGGATTTAGTGGATTTCAGAGTCACGATTGTTCAAAGATAGTTATGGACTTTTCTGATGAGTTTCGAGAAGGAATGGATTAATTTTTGGAGTTATTCGTGTGGTTATATGTTCGGTTTTCGAATCACACTAATGATAGTATGTTCCATTTGTGACTCATTTTTGAGATTCTGATTATAATTATAATCATATTTGATTAAATTGGCTTAAAAGTGCGTTCACACAATAGAAATATAGTTGTTTAATGTTTTAGTATAACTAGTTTCTTTCCCATGTATTTAGTAATGCTTTCTTAAATACTCTTATACACCAATCTGTAGTTGCATAATTTTGATTGACGTACAAGAAAATCTTATTTACTTTATTATGTTACATTGATTTAACTTTTTTTTGATCCATCAGTCATTACGTTTCTGATTGTTCGTCTGATTACTTTCAATCCAACACTTTAATTTGATTATTGATTCTTAAATAATGGAAACGAGTAGTTTCGTGGTGCTTTACAACTGGTTTTCTTGTCTTAATGGTCAATAGTGGTTTTTGTAGATCGACAATGGTTATTATGATGATTTAGTGGATTTCAGAGTCAGGATTGTTCAAAGATGGGTATGGAGTTTTCTGATGAGTTTCGGGAAGGAATGGATTAATTTTAGGGTTATTCGTGTGGTTATATGTTCGGTTTTGGTTTCGAATCACACTAATGATACTATGTTCCATTTGTGACTCATTGTTGCGATTCTGATTATAATTATAATCATATTAGATTAGATTGGTTTAAAAGTGCGTTTACACAATAGAAATTTAGTTGTTTAATGTTTTAGTATAACTACTTTCTTTCCCATGTATTTGGTAATGCTTTCTTAAATACTCTTATACACCAATTTGTACGTGCATAATTTTGATTGAAGTATAACAAAATCTTATTTACTTTATCATGTTAAATTGATTTAACTTTTTTTTGATCCATCAAATCATTACGTTTCTGATTGTTCGTCTGATTACTTTCAATCCAGCACTTTAATTTGATTATTGATTCTTAAATAATGGAAACGAGTAGTTTCGTGGTGCTTTACAACTGGTTTTCTTGTCTTAATGGTCAATAGTGGTTTTTGTAGATCGACAATGGTTATTATGATGATTTAGTGGATTTCAGAGTCAGGATTGTTCAAAGATGGGTATGGAGTTTTCTGATGAGTTTCGGGAAGGAATGGATTAATTTTAGGGTTATTCGTGTGGTTATATGTTCGGTTTTGGTTTCGAATCACACTAATGATACTATGTTTCATTTGTGACTCATTGTTGCGATTCTGATTATAATTATAATCATATTTGATTAGATTGGTTTAAAAGTGCGTTTACACAATAGAAATATAGTTGTTTAATTTTTAGTATAACTAGTTTCTTTCCCATGTATTTGGTAATGCTTTCTTAAATACTCTTATACACCAATTTATAGGTGGATAATTTTGATTGAAGTATAACAAAATCTTATTTACTTTATCATGTTACATTGATTTAACTTTTTTTTGATCCATCAGTCATTACGTTTCTGATTGTTCGTCTGATTACTTTCAATCCAGCACTTTAATTTGATTATTGATTCTTAAATAATGGAAACGAGTAGTTTCGTGGTGCTTTACAACTGGTTTCCTTGTCTTAATGGTCAATAGTGGTTTTTGTAGATCGACAATTGTAATTATGATGGATTTAGTGGATTTCAGAGTCAGGATTGTTCAAAGATGGTTATGGAGTTTTCTGATGAGTTTCGGGAAGGAATGGATTAATTTTAGGGTTATTCGTGTGGTTATATGTTCGGTTTTGGTTTCGAATCACACTAATGATACTATGTTCCATTTGTGACTCATTGTTGCGATTCTGATTATAATTATAATCATATTAGATTAGATTGGTTTAAAAGTGCGTTTACACAATAGAAATTTAGTTGTTTAATGTTTTAGTGTAACTACTTTCTTTCCCATGTATTTGGTAATGCTTTCTTAAATACTCTTATACACCAATTTGTACGTGCATAATTTTGATTGAAGTATAACAAAATCTTATTTACTTTATCATGTTAAATTGATTTAACTTTTTTTTGATCCATCAATCATTACGTTTCTGATTGTTCGTCTGATTACTTTCAATCCAGCACTTTAATTTGATTATTGATTCTTAAATAATGGAAACGAGTAGTTTCGTGGTGCTTTACAACTGGTTTTCTTGTCTTAATGGTCAATAGTGGTTTTTGTAGATCGACAATGGTTATTATGATGATTTAGTGGATTTCAGAGTCAGGATTGTTCAAAGATGGGTATGGAGTTTTCTGATGAGTTTCGGGAAGGAATGGATTAATTTTAGGGTTATTCGTGTGGTTATATGTTCGGTTTTGGTTTCGAATCACACTAATGATACTATGTTTCATTTGTGACTCATTGTTGCGATTCTGATTATAATTATAATCATATTTGATTAGATTGGTTTAAAAGTGCGTTTACACAATAGAAATATAGTTGTTTAATGTTTTAGTATAACTAGTTTCTTTCCCATGTATTTGGTAATGCTTTCTTAAATACTCTTATACACCAATTTATAGGAGCATAATTTTGATTGAAGTATAACAAAATCTTATTTACTTTATCATGTTACATTGATTTAACTTTTTTTTGATCCATCAGTCATTACGTTTCTGATTGTTCGTCTGATTACTTTCAATCCAGCACTTTAATTTGATTATTGATTCTTAAATAATGGAAACGTGTAGTTTCGTGGTGCTTTACAACTGGTTTCCTTGTCTTAATGGTCAATAGTGGTTTTTGTAGATCGACAATTGTTATTATGATGGATTTAGTGGATTTCAGAGTCAGGATTGTTCAAATATGGTTATGGAGTTTTCTGATGAGTTTCGGGAAGGAATGGATTAAATTTTAGGAGTTATTCGTGTGGTTATATGTTCGGTTTTGGTTTCAAATCACACTAATGATACTATGTTTCATTTGTGACTCATTGTTGCGATTCTGATTATAATTATAATGATATTTGATTAGATTGGTTTAAAAGTGCGTTTACACAATAGAAATATAGTTGTTTAATTTTTAGTATAACTAGTTTCTTTCCCATGTATTTGGTAATGCTTTCTTAAATACTCTTATACACCAATTTATAGGTGGATAATTTTGATTGAAGTATAACAAAATCTTATTTACTTTATCATGTTACATTGATTTAACTTTTTTTTGATCCATCAGTCATTACGTTTTTGATTGTTCGTCTGATTACTTTCAATCCAGCACTTTAATTTGATTATTGATTCTTAAATAATGGAAACGAGTAGTTTCGTGGTGCTTTACAACTGGTTTCCTTGTCTTAATGGTCAATAGTGGTTTTTGTAGATCGACAATTGTAATTATGATGGATTTAGTGGATTTCAGAGTCAGGATTGTTCAAAGATGGTTATGGAGTTTTCTGATGAGTTTCGGGAAGGAATGGATTAATTTTAGGGTTATTCGTGTGGTTAAATGTTCGGTTTTGGTTTCGAATCACACTAACGATACTATGTTCCATTTGTGACTCATTGTTGCGATTCTGATTATAATTATAATCATATTAGATTAGATTGGTTTAAAAGTGCGTTTACACAATAGAAATTTAGTTGTTTAATGTTTTAGTATAACTAATTTATTTCCCATGTATTTGGTAATGCTTTCTTAAATACTCTTATACACCAATTTGTACGTGCATAATTTTGATTGAAGTATAACAAAATCTTATTTACTTTATCATGTTAAATTGATTTAACTTTTTTTTGATCCATCAATCATTACGTTTCTGATTGTTCATCTGATTACTTTCAATCCAGCACTTTAATTTGATTATTGATTCTTAAATAATGGAAACGAGTAGTTTCGTGGTGCTTTACAACTGGTTTCCTTGTCTTAATGGTCAAGTGTGGTTTTTGTAGATCGACAATTGTTATTATGATGATTTAGTGGATTTCAGAGTCAGGATTGTTCAAAGATGGTTATGGAGTTTTCTGATGAGTTTCGGGAAGGAATGGATTAATTTTAGGGTTATTCGTGTGGTTATATGTTCGGTTTTGGTTTCGAATCACACTAATGATACTATGTTCCATTTGTGACTCATTGTTGCGATTCTGATTATAATTATAATCATATTTGATTAGATTGGTTTAAAAGTGCGTTTACACAATAGAAATATAGTTGTTTAATGTTTTAGTATAACTAGTTTCTTTCCCATGTATTTGGTAATGCTTTCTTAAATACTCTTATACATCAATTTATAGGTGCATAATTTTGATTGAAGTATAACAAAATCTTATTTACTTTATCATGTTACATTGATTTAACTTTTTTTTGATCCATCAGTCATTACGTTTCTGATTGTTCGTCTGATTACTTTCAATCCAGCACTTTAGTTTGATTATTGATTCTTAAATAATGGAAACGAGTAGTTTCGTGGTGCTTTACAACTGGTTTCCTTGTCTTAATGGTCAATAGTGGTTTTTGTAGATCGACAATTGTTATTATGATGGATTTAGTGGATTTCATAGTCAGGATTGTTCAAAGATGGTTATGGAGTTTTCTGATGAGTTTCGGGAGGGAATGGATTAATTTTAGGGTTATTCGTGTAGTTATATGTTCGGTTTTGGTTTCGAATCACACTAATGATACTATGTTCCATTTGTGACTCATTGTTGCGATTCTGATTCTAATTATAATCAAATTTGATTAGATTTGTTTAAAAGTGCGTTTACACAATAGAAATTTAGTTGTTTAATGTTTTAGTATAACTAGTTTCTTTCCCATGTATTTGGTAATGCTTTCTTAAATACTCTTATACACCAATTTGTAGGTGCATAATTTTGATTGAAGTATAACAAAATCTTACTTACTTTATCATGTTAAATTGATTTAACTTTTTTTTGATCCATCAATCATTACGTTTCTGGTTGTTCGTCTGATTACTTTCAATCCAGCACTTTAATTTGATTATTGTTTCTTAAATAATGGAAACGAGTAGTTTCGTGGTGCTTTACAACTCGTTTCCTAGTCTTAATGGTCAATAGTGGTTTTTGTAGATCGACAATTGTTATTATGATGATTTAGTGGATTTCAGAGTCAGGATTGTTCAAAGATGGTTATGGAGTTTTCTGATGAGTTTCGGGAAGGAATGGATTAATTTTAGGGTTATTCGTGTGGTTATATGTTCGGTTTTGGTTTCGAATCACACTAATGATACTATGTTCCATTTGAGACTCATTGTTGCGATTCTGATTATAATTATAATCATATTTGATTAGATTGGTATAAAAGTGCGTTTACACAATAGAAATATAGTTGTTTAATGTTTTAGTATAACTAGTTTCTTTCCCATGTATTTGGTAATGCTTTCTTAAATACTCTTATACACCAATTTATAGGTGTATAATTTTGATTGAAGTATAACAAAATCTTATTTACTTTATCATGTTACATTGATTTAACTTTTTTTTGATCCATCAGTCATTACGTTTCTGATTGTTCGTCTGATTACTTTCAATCCAGCACTTTAATTTGATTATTGATTCTTAAATAATGGAAACGAGTAGTTTCGTGGTGCTTTACAATTGGTTTCCTTGTCTTAATGGTCAATAGTGGTTTTTGTAGATCGACAATTGTTATTATGATGGATTTAGTGGATTTCAGAGTCAGGATTGTTCAAATATGGTTATGGAGTTTTCTGATGAGTTTCGGGAAGGAATGGATTAAATTTTAGGAGTTATTCGTGTGGTTATATGTTTGGTTTTGGTTTCAAATCACACTAATGATACTATGTTCCATTTGTGACTCATTGTTGCGATTCTGATTATAATTATAATGATATTTGATTAGATTGGTTTAAAAGTGCGTTTACACAATAGAAATATAGTTGTTTAATTTTTACTATAACTAGTTTCTTTCCCATGTATTTAGTAATGCTTTCTTAAATACTCTTATACACCAATTTATAGGTGCGTAATTTTGATTGAAGTATAATAAAATCTTATTTACTTTATCATGTTACATTGATCTAACTTTTTTTTGATCCATCAGTCATTACGTTTCTGATTGTTCGTCTCATTACTTTCAATCCAGCACTTTAATTTGATTATTGATTCTTAAATATTGGAAACGAGTAGTTTCGTGGTGCTTTACAACTGGTTTCCTTGTCTTAATGGTCAATAGTGGTTTTTGTAGATCGACAATTGTTATTATGATGGATTTAGTGGATTTCAGAGTCAGGATTGTTCAAAGATGGTTATGGAGTTTTCTGATGAGTTTCGGGAAGGAATGGATTAATTTTAGGGTTATTCGTGTGGTTATATGTTCGGTTTTGGTTTCGAATCACACTAATGATACTATGTTCCATTTGTGACTCATTGTTGCGATTCTGATTATAATTATAATCATATTTGATTAGATTGATTTAAAAGTGCGTTTACACAATAGAAATTTAGTTGTTTAATGTTTTAGTATAACTAGTTTCTTTCCCATGTATTTGGTAATGCTTTCTTAAATACTCTTATACACCAATTTGTAGGTGCATAATTTTGATTGAAGTATAACAAAATCTTATTTACTTTATCATGTTACATTGATTTAACTTTTTTTTGATCCACTAGTCATTATGTTTCTGATTGTTCGTCTAATTACTTTCAATCCAGCACTTTAATTTGATTATTGATTCTTAAATAATGGAAACGAGTAGTTTTGTGGTGCTTTACAACTGGTTTCCTTGTCTTAATGGTCAATAGTGGTTTTTGTAGATCGACAATTGTTATTATGATGGATTTAGTGGATTTCAGAGTCAGGATTTTTCAAAGATGGTTATGGAGTTTTCTGATGAGTTTCGGGAAGGAATGGATTAATTTTAGGGTTATTCGTGTGGTTATATGTTCGGTTTTGGTTTCGAATCACACTAATGATACTATGTTCCATTTGTGACTCATTGTTGCGATTCTGATTATAATTATAATGATATTTGATTAGATTGGTTTAAAAGTGCGTTTACACAATAGAAATATAGTTGTTTAATTTTTAGTATAACTAGTTTCTTTCCCATGTATTTAGTAATGCTTTCTTAAATACTCTTATACACCAATTTGTAGGTGCATAATTTTGATTGAAGTATAACAAAATCTTATTTACTTTATCATGTTACACTGATTTAACTTTTTTTTTATCCGTCGGTCATTACGTTTCTGATTGTTCGTCTGATTACTTTCAATCCAGCACTTTAATTTGATTATTGATTCTTAAATAATGGAAACGAGTAGTTTCGTGGTGCTTTACAACTGCTTTCCTTGTCTTAATGGTCAATAGTGGTTTTTGTAGATGGACAATTGTTATTATGATGGATTTAGTGGATTTCAGAGTCAGGATTGTTCAAATATGGTTATGGAGTTTTCTGATGAGTTTCGGGAAGGAATGGATTAAATTTTAGGAGTTATTCGTGTGGTTATATGTTCGGTTTTGGTTTCAAATCACACTAATGATACTATGTTCCATTTGTGACTCATTGTTGCGATTCTGATTATAATTATAATGATATTTGATTAGATTGGTTTAAAAGTGCGTTTACACAATAGAAATATAGTTGTTTAATTTTTAGTATAACTAGTTTCTTTCCCATGTATTTGGTAATGCTTTCTTAAATACTCTTATACACCAATTTGTAGGTGCATAATTTTGATTGAGGTATAACAAAATCTTATTTACTTTATCATGTTACATTGATTTAACTTTTTTTTGATCCATCAGTCATTACGTTTCTGATTGTTCGTCTGATTACTTTCAATCCAGCACTTTAATTTGATTATTGATTCTTAAATAATGGAAATGAGTAGTTTCGTGATGCTTTACAACTGGTTTCCTTGTCTTAATGGTCAATAGTGGTTTTTGTAGATCGACAATTGTTATTATGATGGATTTAGTGGATTTCAGAGTCATGATTGTTCAAAGATGGTTATGGAGTTTTCTAATGAGTTTCGGGAAGGAATGGATTAAATTTTAGGAGTTATTCGTGTGGTTATTCGTGTGGTTATATGTTCGGTTTTGGTTTCGAATCACACTAATGATACTATGTTCCATTTGTGACTCATTGTTGCGATTCTGATTATAATTATAATCATATTTGATTAGATTGGTTTAAAAGTGCGTTTACACAATAGAAATATAGTTGTTTAATGTTTTGGTATGACAAGTTTCTTTCCCATGTATTTGGTAATGCTTTCTTAAATACTCTTATACACCAATTTGTAGGTGCATAATTTTGATTGAAGTATAACAAAATCTTATTTACTTTATCATGTTACATTGATTTAACTTTTTTTTGATCCACCAGTCATTATGTTTCTGAATGTTCGTCTAATTACTTTCAATCCAGCACTTTAATTTGATTATTGATTCTTAAATAATGGAAACGAGTAGTTTCGTGGTGCTTTACAACTGGTTTTCTTGTCTTAAAGGTCAATAGTGGTTTTTGTAGATCGACAATTGTTATTATGATGGATTTAGTGGATTTCAGAGTCAGGATTTTTCAAAGATGGTTATGGAGTTTTCTGATGAGTTTCGGGAAGGAATGGATTAATTTTAGGGTTATTCGTGTGGTTATATGTTCGGTTTTGGTTTCGAATCACACTAATGATTCTATGTTCCATTTGTGACTCATTGTTGCGATTCTGATTATAATTATAATCATATTTGATTAGATAGATTTAAAAGTGCGTTCACACAATAGAAATATAGTTGTTTAATGTTTTAGTATAACTAGTTTCTTTCCCATGTATTTAGTAATGCTTTCTTAAATAATCTTATACACCAATCTGTAGTTGCATAATTTTGATTGACGTACAAGAAAATCTTTTTTACTTTGTCATGTTTCATTGATTTAACTTCTTTTTGATCCATCAAGCATTACGTTTCTCATTGTTTGTCAGATTACTTTCATTCCACCACTGTAATTTGATTATTGATTCTTATTTAGTGGATACGAGTAGTTTCGTGGTCCTTTACAATTGGTTTCCTTGTCTTAATGGTCAATAACGGTTTCTCTCGATCAACAGTTGTTATTAAGATGGATTTAGTGGATTTCTGAGGCAGGATTGTTCGAAGATGGTTATGGAGTCTTCTGATGAGTTTCGGGTAGGAATGGATTGATTTTATGAGTTATTCGTGTAGTTACATGTTCGGTTTTGGTTTCGAATCACACTAATGATACTATGTTCCATTTGTGATTCATCGTTGCGATTCTGATTATAATTATAATCATATTTGATTAGATTGGTTTAGATGTGCGTTAAAATAATAGACCTATAGTTGTTTAATGTTTTAGTATAACTAGTTTCTTTCCCATGTATTTAGTAATGCTTTCTTAAATACTCTTATACACCAATTTGCAGGTGCATAATTTTGATTGACGTATAACAAAATCTTATTTACTTTATCATGTTACATTGATTTAACTTTTTTTTCATCCATCAATCATTACGTTTCTAATTGTTCGTCTGATTACTTTCAATCCAGCACTTTAATTTGATTATTGATTCTTAAATAATGGAAACGAGTAGTTTCGTGGTGTTTTACAACTGGTTTCCTTGTCTTAATGGTCAATAGTGGTTTTTGTAGATCAACAATTGTTATTATGATGGATTTTGTGGATTTCAGAGTCAGGATTGTTCAAAGATAGTTATGGAGTTTTCTGAAGAGTTTCGAGAAGGAATGGATTAATTTTAAGAGTTATTCGTGTGGTTATATGTTCGGTTTTGGTTTCGAATCACACTAATGATACTATGTTCCATTTGTGACTCATTGTTCCGATTCTGATTATAATTATAATCATATTTGATTAGATTGGTTTAAAAGTGCGTTTACACAATAGAAATATAGTTGTTTAATGTTTTAGTATAACTAGTTTCTTTCCCATGTATTTAGTAATGCTTTCTTAAATACTCTTATACACCAATCTGTAGTTGCATAATTTTGATTGACGTACAAGAAAATCTTATTTACTTTGTCATGTTTCATTGATTTAACTTCTTTTTGATCCATCAAGCATTACGTTTCTCATTGTTTGTCAGATTACTTTCATTCCACCACTGTAATTTGATTATTGATTCTTATTTAGTGGATACGAGTAGTTTCGTGGTCCTTTACAATTGGTTTCCTTGTCTTAATGGTCAATAACGGTTTCTCTCGATCAACAGTTGTTATTAAGATGGATTTAGTGGATTTCTGAGGCAGGATTGTTCGAAGATGGTTATGGAGTCTTCTGATGAGTTTCGGGCAGGAATGGATTGATTTTATGAGTTATTCGTGTAGTTATATGCTCGGTTTTGGTTTCGAATCACACTAATGATACTATGTTCCATTTGTGATTCATCGTTGCGATTCTGATTATAATTATAATCATATTTGATTAGATTGGTTTAGATGTGCGTTAAAATAATAGACCTATAGTTGTTTAATGTTTTAGTATAACTAGTTTCTTTCCCATGTATTTAGTAATGCTTTCTTAAATACTCTTATACACCAATTTGCAGGTGCATAATTTTGATTGACGTATAACAAAATCTTATTTACTTTATCATGTTACATTGATTTAACTTTTTTTTGGGAAACTTTATTTTTGAAGATCATTGGATATGATGATGTGAGCATGTTTATGTTGTAAGGGTCATGTTAGAATGCATATGGATGATGTCTAATGTGGTGGAATGTGTTACTTGGATTGTATGGTTGCTTGATTGATCATTTAAAGAATGTAGATTCTTGGTGATTATACCTGATGATGAATTATGGTTAGTGATTAGGAAACCATGATTGGGATTGGAGATTGATCGTTATGTGTTTGTTAGATGGAATGAATCTTGTTGATTAATCTGATTATGATTGTCATACAGGCGTGCGAATCTGAGGCCCCTACTTAGTAGGATTGGCAAGGTTTAGGGTGTGAAGTCGTGAGTGGCTTCACATGGCATGTTGTGCATGGTTAGACTTCATAAATGAATTATTAGTTGTGATATATTTATGATTGTGTTGAGCATGTTGATTGTTTGAGATTCGCATAAGTTGTATGATGATCTAGGTTAATCTTGGGTTGATGATGTGATATACGTGGATACTTTGTTTGATAATCATGTATGATAAGTTGATACGCTTGATTAAACGAGATTTCATTTAATATGTCACCAACGGGTCAAATGGGTCAACTAGGTTAAATGAGACTTGTTTTCCAAAGCCTTGGGTTAATGTGTTTATTGAGCACCTAGGGTTGTTAAGTTTTCTGTGCACACGTACTTATGTACTTACGTGTTCTAGGTAACCTTTGAAGGGTTGTCTTTCAATCCATCATCAGTTCCCTCTTGTCATTGTCTTTGCACATCAGGTGAGTTCATGCCCCACTATTTTATAAACTCTCTTATGGGGGAGGTAGCATACTTGTTCACAAATGCTATATTATTATTATAAGTTATGTATGTTTTAACATAGTGCTTAATACCTTGAAAGTCCTCACACTTTCGGATCGTTAATAATGGTAACTAGCGGGAAATCTTGGGTAGTACTACTGGGTTTGACAAGCCCCACCTGTGCGACTCGAGGTCAAACGGGTGCAATATTGTCCTAAACACAAACATTGTTACGACCTGGTAAGTCGTGACTGGAGGCAACAACTGCAACACAGTCAGCTTCGATCGCGAAATCACTTTTGTTATTACTTGTGAATATAGACTAGCTATCTATTTTAATGCACTTCTTATGTTATGCAAATTATTATTGTTTATGTTAAATGCAAACTCTTGAACTCACCAACCATTGTGTTGACATTTTTAGTATGCAATTCTTAGGTCGTTAATTCAGGTTGCCATTAGGAGCACATCACAGGTCCAGCATGCATACTAAGACTTCATCTTAAGTCAGGACATTTGAATTTTATTTATGGGATTTAAATAATGGGTTGGCGCGTGTTTTGCCAAATTTTACATTTACATACTTTGGGTTTGTCTTATTTACAAAACGCTTCCGCATGGTTTTAAAGCTTGAACTTTGATTAGTTTATTTTTAAATGTGGCATATAGTGTCGTTCTGAGTAACTAGTGACTGTGATCCTGGTTTGTTCACACGCCTCGCGGTAAAACTCTGCATGTGGATTTTGAGGGTGTGACCGATTAGCCACTTACTTTACCTTTCATACCCCAAGCATTTCCTATCCTGACTACATCAGTATCCAAATCTACTAAAAGCACATAAAGCAGATAACATGCACACATAATACCGGTTAACATTAAAGAAAATACCTGATGGCACGTAGCTACTTGGGCCGGCATCCTTCCATTTGTCCCATTTTCAGTTTAAGTTTAGGTTTTTTGAGAAATATTTACCCATTTCTCTTAAACTTTGGCTCTGATACCAACATGTAAGGCCCCGTTTCCGGGTCACTCACAGTTAGACATTCATCGCACATGATATTTAAATCACATTACAAATCATAAAAACATTGCAGCGGAATAATTTAAATAAACCATTTCATGCCTTAATAATTACTTTTGCAAAATAATACATCGTTGTTAGAGTTACAAAATATTATTTGATGCATTAAAACACAAAAATATCATTTCAACATAAAATGAATGCCATCCAAAATCTTTGCCAAGTAGCTTCGCCCCGTGCCATCCTCAGCAACCATTACCTGCCAACTAAAAATGCGTGAAAGTTTTATAATAAAATACTTTACTTTCATTTAAAATCCTTTCTTTACTTTCATTCGTGATCATACATCTTACGTACATACAGATAATATTTATTATTATCTTTCATCATCGTTCATCATCGTACGTCATTCGTAGATTCATCATTATCTTTCACTTTCATCTGGACCAATGCCATGTGCTATACCCCGAACATTGTGCACGAAGCTGGTTACTAGGCCGAAGTCTATAAATAGACCCCTAACATTGTGCACGAAGCTGACTCCAGTACCTGGGGCAAGCGACAAGGGTCCCATACGTTTGGTCAATCACAAGGATTAAACCCCCGTGTGCATCCTTCTGGGTTAGCTAAACCGCACACAGTTGAGCTAACACCCTTCATTGGGTGTGAACCTCCTTACATTTGCTTGTAAGACTTTCATTCGTTCATTCATTATGTTCCACTTTTCATTAACATTAACTTCCACTTTCATTGCATAATATTTTACGTTCATTAACATAATCACACCATGTAAAGCCACGAAATATAATATAATAAGGAACAAAATAATATAAATCTCTGCATTTCCAACCAACTTCTTCAGCTTCACCTTCTGATCCTCTCTGCATTCGCTGATATCAAGTATAACTTCCATCTCTCTCACCCATCAATGAGCAGTAGCAGCATTGCCATTGCCATCAAAAGTTGGGGGTTTGCATCTCTGGAATGCCCCATAATCACAACCCCGAGCTGTTCCTGGCACCGTTTCTTCCTCCTCTTCATCACTTGGGACAACCGTCTCAGTCTCCCGTTGCCCCGCTTCTTCTGCGGTCTTCTCTTTTTCCTTCTTCTCATCCTCCCTTACAGTTCTACTCACTTCGACCACCACAGACGGCAGGATCGTCTGCATGACCTGGTGAACCTCCTCAACAACAGCCTCTTTCACCGTGGCTCTTAGATTAGCACTCTCATCACCACCTTCCTGGTGATGAGTCTCGAGCTCTTCAGGTGCCCTTTCCGCAGCCTTAGCACCACCTCTTGTGGCACGCGGTTCAGCACCACGTCTGCCACGACCTCCACCTCTAGAAGCTTTCGAAGATCTACCACCCGCCATCCTCTAAACACACTATAAGATTCAAACACCAACATGGTCATTCAAGGTAATAGCTCAGTTTATGTCAAGTATAGTAAGTCCCTAATTACAGTGGCCAGTTGTGATTAGCCACTTACTTTACCTTTCATACCCCAAGCATTTCCTATCCTGACTACATCAGTATTCAAATCTACTAAAAGCACATAAATCAGATAACATGCGCACGTAATACCGGTTAACATTAAAGAAAATACCTGATGGCACGTAGCTACTTGGGCTGGCATCCTTACATTTGTCCCATTTTCAGTTTAAGTTTAGTTTTTTTTTTAAATTAATTTACCCATTTCTCTTAAACTTTGGCTCTGATACCAACTTGTAACGCTCAGTTCCCGAGACACTCACAGTTGGATATTCATCACACATAAAATTTCAAAATCACATAAAATCTATTAAACATTTGCGGCGGAAAAATTTAATAGAACCATTTCGTATATTAACAATAGCTGTTTACAACATTACTACATTACAAATCGTCGTTTGGTTTCATTACGACACAAAACATCATTTTTACACAAAATGGATGCCAGTCAAAACCCGCCAAGCAGCTTCACCCCGTGCCATCATCAGCAACCATTACCTGCCAACTGAAAATGCATAAAAGTCAGCGTTGCTGAGTGAGTTCTAGTTTTATAAAAATATATTACCTTTCATTCGTTATAACCTTTTCATACTTTCGTACATGCTCATACATCATACATACATCGAGGTAATATTTATTATCTTCCGTCATCGTTCATTTCGATCATATCGCACGTTACATTATCTTTCACTTCTATCTAGGTCCTGTCATATGCTAGACCCCCCTCTTGGGCACGAAGCCAACTAATCTAGGGTTTAGCGACAAGGACCCCGTTTTGCACGTATGGAACAGCCACCAAGACTGATTCCCCTGTGTGTGAACCCTCATGGGGCAGCCAAGATCGCACGCTGTATGACACACAGTTGAGCTGACAACTCTCAAAGAGTTGTGAACCTCCTTACATTTTGCTGGTAAGACTTTCATTCGTTCATTCATTATGTTCTACTTTCATTATCCTAGATCTTTTGCTTCGTTAAGATAATACTTTTCATTCATTAACATAATCAATCACACCACGTAAAGCCACGGAGTAATACATAATAGGGAACATAAAGAAAACAGGCCATAACATACATAACATCATCATATAATCATCATATATCATCCCCGGAAACATCCCAAGTCATAGCCTAAATGTCAATCTTTCTTGAAAATTTCAGAAAATTTTCTAAGGCATTAGGTGCATGAGCACTATGCGGGCGCTTGGTCACTATGCGGGCGCATCAATACTTAGGCGCATGGGCGACTCAGGCGCATGGGCACTATTTGGGCGCACGAGCCTTACTTAGACGCATGGGCAGGGTTTCTGGGCACATGGGTACTATGCAGGCGCTTGAGCTTGATTTAGGCGCATGGACACTTAGACATTTGGGCAGACTTAGACGCATGGGAATACTTAGGCGCATGGGCACTATTTGTGCGCATAGACCTTGGGCGTTTGGGTACTGTTTGGGCGCATGATCTTAGGCGCATGGCCAACTGTTTTCTAACTAATCATCAGTTTCTGACCCCAACTCATCATCTAACCTGTTCCAAGCCTAGTTTCTAGCATACTAAGCATCAAACAAGCATAAAATCATGAACATAATCATAAATCATCCCGAACATACACCCTCCCAACAGAGCATACACACATACATATGGGTACACACCCAAATTTATAAAAACGTTAAAACATGCATTTCTAGCCCCAGAATCAGTTAAAACATTTAAAAACAGGGATCTAAAACTCGCCTCTTGCAACTTCGAGTAAGATTTCCTTCAAACCCGAATGCTTATGAGCTCAAACACCTAAAAACACCTAAAACACACAACCGAGCACACACAAACACATAAGCACATACCCAAAGGCTGAAAATCAGCCAAAAACACCCTAATAATCAGAAAACTAACCTGAATTCAACCTCTTCTTCTTCCTCTCTCTAAAATCGAGAGAATTCTGCTATTTCTCTCTCTAAAAATCCGAATGAAAGTTGGTACAGGGGTCATGGGCGGCCATGACCACCTTTTTGAACATATTAATATAAAACTTTATCCCTTGTACCATTTTAGCCCCTCAACTTAGGTTAGTTTGCTTTTATTTCCTTTTTCTCTTCCTTTAAAATGTCCGGGTGTTACAAGTCCACCCCCCTTATATAGGTTTCGTCCCCGAATCATGTCACTCCTCGAACAGCTGAGGATAATGCTGTCTCATCTCCTCCTCAGGTTCCCATGTAGACTCGAATCCCTTTCTATGCTTCCACTGTACCCGCACCAAGGGAACCGCTTTATTCCTTAGCCTCTTTTCTTTCCTGTCAATAATAGCCACTAGTTGTTCCACATAATTTAGTCGCACGTCTACCTTAGTGTCTTTCGGTGGTACCACCATATCTTCATCAGCTAGGCACTTTCTCAAATGAGATACATGGAATGTCGGATGAATTCCACTTAACTCATCGGGCAACTCCAATCTATAGGCCACCTCTCCTACTCGAGCAATGATTCAGAAAGGCCCTATATACCTCGGACTCAACTTGCCCCGCTTTTTAAACTGAATGATACCCTTCCAAGGTGAAACCTTCAACATAACCCTATCACCCACCTTAAATTCAATCGGTCTACGTCTCTTATCGGCATACGACTTCTGTCTATCTTTAGCTGCCTTCATAAAGGCTTTGATCTTTTCTAGTTTCTCAATCGTATCCTCGATCACCTCAATGCTCCCTAATTCCTTCTGACCAATGTCACGCCAACATACGGGCATCCTACACCTCCTACCATATAGCATCTCATAGGGTGGCATACCAATGCTGTCATGATAACTGTTGTTATATGAGAATTCAGCTAACGGTAAGTGTTCGTCCCAATTTCTTTCAAAGTCAATGACGCATGCCCGAAGCATATCCTCCAGCGTCTGAATAGTTCTTTCTGATTGACCATCCGTTTAAGGATGATAAGCCGTACTGATATGTAACCTCGTCCCCATCGTATCGTGGAATCTCTTCCAGAACTTGGATGTAAACCGAGTGTCACGGTCAGACACAATAGACACCGGTACACCATGACAAGTCACAATCTCCTTGATGAACAGATCCGCTAACCTCTCAAATGAATACGTTTCATGGATCGGTAGGAAGTGAGCACTCTTCGTCAGACGATCGACTATCACCCATATGGCATCATATCCCTTTGCCGTTTGCGGCAGCTTCGTAATAAATTTCATGGTGTTATGCTCCACTTCCACTCGGGTATATCCAAAGGTTGGATCTTCCTGTATGGCTTCTGATGCTCTGCCTTCACTTGCAAACAAGTAAGGCACTTACTCACGTACTCCGTCACATCTCGCTTCATACCCAGCCACCAATAATCTTTCTTCATACCATGATACATCTTTGCGGCACCGGGATTAATGGAGTATCGAGTCTTGTGAGCTTCATCCATGATCTTTCCACGTAAATCTCCAAAACGAGGAATCCACATCCGCCCAAATCGGGTTCTAACACCGAGAGTGTTTTCACCCAATTTCGTGACTAGACCTCTCATCCTTTCGGAGTTAAGGCGATCTTCTTTCAACGCCTCATCTTGAAACTCCTTGGCCTGCTTCATCATATCAGAGGTCATAACTAACTAGTAAGCCTTCACTCGGATTGGTTCAGGTCTCTTCTTTCGGCTAAGGGCGTCCGCCACTACGTTGGCATTGCTGGATGGTAATGGATCTCGCAATCATAATCCTTAATGAGCTCCAACCATCGCCTCTGTCTCATATTCAAATCTTTGTGCTCGAAGAAGTACTTCAAGCTCTTGTGGACCAATGCCATGTGCTATACCCCGAAAATTATGCACGAAGCTGGTTACTGGGCCGAAGTCTATAAATAGACCCCTAACATTATGCACGAAGCTGACTCCAGTACCTAGGGCAAGCGACAAGGGTCCCATACGTTTGGTCAATCACAAGGATTAAACCCCCGTGTGCATCATTCTGGGTTTGATAAACCGCACACAGTTGAGCTAACACCCTTCATTGGGTGTGAACCTCCTTACATTTGCTTGTAAGACTTTCATTCGTTCATTCATTATGTTTCACTTTTCATTAACATTAACTTCCACTTTCATTGCATAATACTTTACGTTCATTAATATAATAACATCACGTGTCACACCCTCAAAATCCACGTGCGGAGTTTTACCGCGAGGCGTGTGAACAAACCAGGATCACAGTCACTAGTTACTCAGAACGACACTATATGCCACATTTAAAAATAAACCAATCAAAGTTCAAGTTTTAAAACCATGCAGAAGCGTTTTGTAAATAAGACAAACCCAAAATATGTAAATGTAAAATTTGGCAAAGCACGCGCCAACCCATTATTTAAATCTCATAAATAAAATTCAAATGTCATGACTTAAGATGAAGTCTTAGAATGCATGCTGGACCCGTGTTGTGCTCCTAATGACAACTTTAATTAACGACCTGAGAATAGCATACTAAAAATGTCAACACAATGGTTGGTGAGTTCAAGAGTTTGCATTTAACATAAACAATGATAATTTGCATAACATAAGAAGTGCATTGAAATGGATAGCTAGTCTATATTCATAAGTAATAACAATAGTGATTTCGCGATCGAAGCTGACTGTGTTGCGTTTGTTGCCTCCCGTCACGACTTACCAGGTCGTAACGATGTTTGTGTCTAGGACAATATTGCACCCGTTTGACCTCGAGTCGCACAGGTGGGGCTTGTCAAACCCAGTAGTACTACCCAAGATTTCCCGCTAGTTACCATTATTAACGATCCGAAAGTGTGAGGACTTTCAAGGTATTATACACCATGTTAAAACATACACAACTTATAATAATGATATAGCGTTTGTGAACAAGTATGCTACCTCCCCCATAAGAAAGTTTATAAAATAGTGGGGCATGAACTCACCTGATGTGCAAGGATAATGACAAGAGAGAACTGATGATGGATGGAAAGACAACCCTTCAAGGTTACCTAGAACACGTAAGTACATAAGTACGTGTGCACAGAAAACTTAACAACCCTAAGTGCTCAATAAACACATTGACCCAAGGCTTTGGAAAACAAGACTCCTCTAACCTAGTTGACCCGTTTGACCCGTTGGTGACATATTAATTGAAATCTCGTTTAATCAAATGTATCAACTTATCATACATGATTATCAAACAAAGTATTCACGCATATTACATCATCAACCCAAGTTCAATCTAGATCATCATACAACTTATGCGAATCTCAAACAATCAACATGCTCAACACAATCATAAATATATCACAACTAATAATTCATTCATGAAGTCTAATCATGCACAACATGCCATGTGAAGCCACTCACGACTTCACACCCTAAACCCTGCCAATCCTACTAAGTAGGGGCCTCAGATTCGCACGCGTGTATGACAATCATAATAACATAAATCAACAAGATTCATTCCAACCAACAAACACAATAATGATCAATTCCAATCCCAAACATGATTTCCTAATCACTAGCCATAATTCATCATCATGTATAATCACCAAGAACCTACATTCTTTAAATGATCAATCAAGCATCCATACAACCCAAGTAACACATTCCACCACATTAGACATCATCCATAAGCATTCTAACATGCTCCTAACACCATAAACATTCTCAAATCATCATATCCAATGATCTTCAAAAATAAAGTTTCCCTTTTTAGAAGGTAACACCCAAAAGCAATCTAATATCCAATTCCTTCATAGTTTCATCAATTTTATACCCAATCAAGTTCATAACATTCATTCTAACATGATAATCATCACTAACTCATCAAAATTCCCAATCATCATGCATAAAAGTTTCCACTTATAGTAAGGTATGAACAAACACTAGATTTCATGACTTTTCTTGCACAATTCAAGTAAACCAACATCCAAGCAATGTATCTAACATCATACAATCATCAAATCATGAATTCCAAGAACAAAAAGTTTCCTCTTAAGGCAATGTGTGAACAATGTGATCAAACCATGGAATTCTTGCATAATCAACATAATCTAACATTCATACAATCTAACCAACATCAAATTAACATCTAACAATCATCAATTTCACTTTTTTGATCACCAATTTCGAATTAGGGTTCTTCAAGAATCAAAACCATGAAAAACTAATCAAAACTAACCTTCAGGTGTGCTTAGATGATGATCAACACTTGAAAACAACTTGTAATACTTGAAACCATTTGGAATTTGACTTGTGCACTTGTTCTTGGATCAAAATCGCAAGATGAAGGTGTTGGGAGGGGGGTTACGGCCGCAATGGGGGTTTGGGGCTAGGGTTGGGTTTAATTTTGTTTAAATATGGTAACTTTTAATTTCAATCCAATTACAAAATAAACCCCATTGTTTATATTTTATAAAAACTAATCTTTTTAACACTTTTTAATAGGTTTTAACTACAAAATATAAACATTACTAATCAACAATAATAATCACATACATTTTCAACTAATAGCAAAAAATATGAGATCATAGTTACACATTGTCACGTTATCAAGTAAAATTCACAAACAATAACTTAAAATGCATGAATCACATAACCACAACTAATAATCAACATTATTCACTAGGTTATCATTTGTTTACCATAGATAATTGTTATTAAGTCACCAACGTTCAACGACAACTAGTGTGTGCTCACGACACGTGTATGCAAGACCTAACGGAACTAACGGAGTTTGGTAACGAAAAATTACTAGATGTCACATTATCCCCATGTTGAAAGAATTTTCGTCTCGAAAATTGCGTTACATGGTTGTGTTACATCACTGGTTTACTGCATTGGCATAACGAAATCGAGTGAGTTGTCACATCATCCCCATGTTTAAAGAAATTTTGTCCCGAAATTTAATCAGTACCTTCCCCGGCTGTGACCGTCGTTTCGAACAGATGAGGATACTTGAGCTTCATCTGATCCTCGCGTTCCCACGTGAATTCCGGTCCACGTCTTGAGTTACAACGAACCTTGACTATAGGTATTTTGCTTTGCTTAAGAGTTTTGACCTCACGGTCCATTACTTCAACGGGCTCCTCAACAAAGAGCAATTGCTCATCCACTTGTACTTCCTCGAGTGGTACAACCAAAGTCTCATCAGATAAGCACTTTTTCAGATTTGAGACGTGAAATACGTTGTGAACGCCATTTAATGACTCAGGCAGGTCTAACCGATACGCCACTGGACCTATTCTTTCAAGAATCTCAAATGGTCCAACGTATCTCGGGTTAAGGTTGCCTCTTTTGCCAAATCGAATGACGCCTTTCCATGGTGAGACCTTCAACAACACTTTGTCACCGACCTAAAATTCCAAAGGTTTCCGTCGCTTGTCTGCATAGCTCTTTTGTCTGTCTCGCGCTGCAGCCATACGGTTCCGTATCTGCACAATCTTTTTGGTAGTCTCGTGCACCAATTCAGGGCCAGTCAGCTGACTATCACCAACTTCAGCCCAACAAACTGGTGATCTACACTTTCGCCCATACAACGCCTCAAATGGTGCTGCCTGAATACTAGTATGGTAACTATTGTTGTACGAGAATTCGACCAAAGGTAGATGAACTTCCCAATTATTTCCAAAATCAATTACGCAAGCACGTAACATGTCCTCCAAAGTTTGAATAGTACGCTCGCTTTGTCCATCGGTCTGCGGATGATATGCAGTACTCATATCCAACCGCGTTCCCAGAGATTTCTGTAACGACTGCCAGAAATGAGACGTAAAACGAGCATCACGATCAGAAATAATCGAGATCGGCACGCCATGTCTTGAGACCACCTCCTTCAGGTAAATTCTGGTTAATTTGTCCATTTTGTCCGTCTCCTTAATCGCCAAGAAGTGAGCTAACTTAGTCAGTCGATCCACGATCACCCATATCGTGTCACAACCATTAGAAGTTCTGGGTAATTTAGTAATAAAGTCCATAGAAATTTGTTCCCACTTCCACAAAGGAATCTCAGGTTGTTGCAGTAACCCAGATGGCTTTTGATATTCCACTTTAACCTTGGAACAGGTTAGACACTTGCTCACATACGTTGCTACGTCTGCCTTCATATTAGGCCACCAATAGTGCGCTTTCAGGTCATGATACATTTTGTCAGAACCAGGGTGTATGGAATATTTAGACTTATGTGCTTCACCCATGACTAAATCTCTCAAATCTCCATACATGGGTACCCAAAGTCTATCCATGAAATACCGGATTCCATCGGATTTGACTTCCAACTGTTTGTCCATCCCACGTAAGGATTCTGAACCAATGTTTTCCGTTTTCAAAGCTTCTGTCTGAGCTTCCTTGATTTGTTCACGCAAATGAGTGCTAATCGTAAGCTGCAAAGCACGCACTCGCCGGGGCTTAGCAGTCTCCTTCCTACTCAAAGCATCAGAGACTACATTCGCCTTACCTGGGTGATATTTGATAGCACAATCGTAATCGTTTAACAGTTCCACCCAGCGTCACTGCCTCATGTTTAGCTCTTTCTGCTCAAAGATATGCTGAAGACTCTTGTGATCGGTGTAAATGGTGCATTTGGTTCCGTACAAGTAATGTCTCCAGATCTTCAAGGCAAAAATCACTTCACCTAACTCCAAATCATGAGTAGTATAGTTCTTTTCATGCACCTTCAGTTGTCTCGAGGCATAGGCTATTACCTTGCCACGTTGCATCAGGACACAACCAAGTCCTTGGATAGAAGCATCATAGTAAACCACAAAATCATCACTTCCTTCTGGTAATGCTAATATCGGCGCGCTACAGAGTTTCTGTTTCAACAACTGAAAAGCAGCTTCTTGCCTCTCACCCCATTTATACGTTGTTCCTTTATGGGTCAAGGCTGTGAGAGGTTGAGCGATTTTTGAAAATCCCTCGATGAAATGTCGATAGTACCCTGCCAGTCCAAGAAATTGCCTTATCTCACTAGGCGTCTTGGGTACCGACCAGTTCTTTATAGCCTCAATCTTTGTAGGATCCACATGTATTCCTTTCTCGTTAACAATGTGACCCAAGAATTGCACCTCACGAATCCAAAAATCACACTTAGAAAACTTGGCATACAATTGTTCCTTCTTAAGCAATTCCAAGATTAGACGTAGATGCTCCTCATGCTCCTCCTTGGTCTTAGAATAGATCAATATGTCATCGATAAACATGATAACAAACTGATCGAGGTAGGGTTTGCACACACGATTCATGAGATCCATGAATACCGCTGGTGCATTAGTCAACCCAAAGGGCATGACCAAGAATTCATAATGACCATAACGAGTGCGGAATGCGGTTTTAGAGATGTCTTCCTCCCGAACTCTCTGTTGATGATAACCGGACCTCAAATCAATTTTTGAATAATAGCTTGATCCCTGAAGTTGATCAAATAAGTCATCAATACAGGGCAAAGGGTATCCGTTCTTGACTGTGACCTTGTTCAACTCTCTGTAGTCAATGCACATACGAAAGGTACCATCTTTCTTCTTAACAAAAAGTACAGGTGCTCCCCACGGTGATGAGCTCGGTCGAATAAATACTTTATCCAATAGCTCCTGAAGTTGTGCAGATAGTTCCTGCAGTTCGTTTGGTGCTAACCGATAAGGTGCTCTCGCAATTGGAGCTGCTCCGGGAGTCAAATCAATTTGAAATTCAACCTGACGATGAGGTGGTAGTCCAGGCAGATCCTCTGGAAACACCTCTGGAAAGTCACGAACTACCGGGATATTCTCTATCTTCTTCTCTTCTTGTTGTTTATCGCTCACAAGGGCTAATATGGCTAAGTGACCCTTGCGTAGCCACTTCTGCGCTTTCATAAAAGATATGATGCCTATCACTGCACCACTCTTTTCGCCCTTAACTGAGAGAATCTCTCCCTCCTTTAGAGGAATGCGAATAACCTTCTCATGGCATATGACTTCTGCCTGCTTCTCAGACAGCCAATCCATACCCACGACCACGTCAAAACTCCCAAGTGTAACAGGCATGAGATCGATATCAAAGGTATGACCAGCGAGTTCTATCTTACAACCCTTAAGGATATGCGTAACGGAAATTTGCTTACCATCAGCTAATTCTACGGTATACTTAGAGTCCAACGCAGAAGGCATATCACTTAGGAGACTACCGAATTTAGTAGAAATAAAACTCCTATCGGCTCCAGTATCAAACAGTATAGAAGCAAAACGACCATTAATAGGAAATTTACCAGTAACAGTAGTAGGATCGTTTAGAGCCTCACCAGATCCCATGACAAAGGCTCTCCCTTTTGCTCCACCATTGTCGCCACCATTATTGTCACCATTGCCCCCATTATTGTTATTACCACCATTTCCATTGCCATTACCATTTCTTTTTAATTGAGGGCAATTTCTCTTGTAATGCCCCTCTTTTCCACATTCAAAGCAACCCTTTGGCGTTTCATGGGGCCGCTGGGACTGCTGAGGCTGCTGGGGCTTCTTCATCAACTCCCCACGACAATCCTTTGCCGCGTGTCCAACCTTCCCACAACGCTGGCATCGAAAGCTATCACACCTGCCAGTGTGGTGATAGTTGCATCGGTTGCATTTGGGGCTTTTCCCCGCATAACCACCGGGTCCTTGAGTTGGGGCAGACGATTGGTTGAAGTTGCGGTTGTTATCAAACCTCCTTTGTTGCTGTTGTTGTTGAGGCTGTTGTTGCTGAGGTTGACTACCAGATGTCGATCCCTTGCTGGCATTACTTTCCCACTTGCGTTTATTGTCGGGCATGCTTGTCACAGCGCCCCGCTTAGGTAACTTCCCTTGCTCCACTGCCTGATCGGTGAGTTTATGAGCCAATCGAATGACCTGTTGAATAGTAGGAAGATTTGCAGCGGTCACCATACTTTGAATTTCCAGCACCAACCCACGTAAGTAGAGCTCAATTCGTCGGCTCGGCGGGTCAACCATGCCAGGACAAAGTGTAGCCAGCTCATGAGACCTAGTAGTGTAAGCTTCAATGTCAGATCCTTCCATCTTTAATTGCCAGAACTCGGCTTCTAGCTTCTGAACTTCATTACGAGGGCAGTATTCCTCTGTCATCATCGTTTTGAATTCATCCCATGGCAGCGCGTTTGCCATCGCCTGACCAAGCATCTGCACTTGCACATTCCACCACGTGAGTGCTGCACCCTTAAGTGTCCCCGTGGCGAATTTCACCTGGTCCACCGCTGGACAGTTGCATTTGGCGAAGACTGATTCAGTCTTCTCGAACCACCTCACGAGCCCTATAGCTCCCTCAGATCCACTGTAGGTATGGGGCTTGCAATCCATAAATGCCTTGTAAGTACACCTAGGTGGTCCTGTATTCACATGACAGAGTATTTAAATCGAACCGAATGAATTTATCACTTAACGGAATATTTGCGTAATCGATGACTAAAGTCACCATTTACCTCCAAACTGAGCGGGTTGAGTGTTCAATGCCCCCTGCACATGCTAATTAATCAGGGCAGCTAATTCAGCTGGGGTCATGTTCACGGTGCCGGCGCCACGTCCACTGCCACGCCCACGGCCACGTCCGCGTCCACTGCCTCGGCCGTCCATATTTCACTTTACATTTACAAACACAATAATGAGTAACATCCAACATATTAATCTCATTGAAGTATGGTAAATAATAAGAAATAATGTACTGTCACAACCACAACATTTATAACCAGAATAATAACTTATCATAAATAAATTGTAAGTAACTCACAAAATATCCAATCAATGTCAAAATTTCAAGTTTTCAGTTGTGTGGGAAACAACCCTTCCCACATAGGTTTTAAAAAAAAAGGCTATGCAGTCTAGATCATATAAATAGAAAAGAATCAATCAAACAAATCCGATCCATCACTATCTTCGCCGTCTGGAGCTACTTCGGGCTCTTCCTCGGGGTCTTCATCAACATCTTCTGCTGGTGTAGGATGGTCCACAATCTGTAGTGCTGCAAACTGTGCCTCCAATCCGGTCAACCTATCCTCCACACCTACATTATGAAGCTCCTGCTCGTCCATACGCTCCACAAGCTGCATCACAGTACCAGTCAGGGTATGATGTCCAGTAATAGCCATCGAGAGTCGGTCCTGGAGTGTCTCCACTAGTAGACGTAGCTGGCGCACTTCATATGCTAAAGTGGAGTTCTCGTCAGTGAGTACTCTGATACGCCGACGCTTAGTGTCAAGAGTCGCAACTAAACCTGCCACAGCCTGCTCGAGAGGAACGTCAAGTGAGGGAAGAGCAGGTGTCGTAGAGCCAGTAGCTGACCTGGTCCTTGGTCCAGTAGTAGCAGGGCCTGGGACCCGCTCCCTGTAAACCATACGGTTCACATAGGTAGCATAGTATCTCCAATCTCGAGGAGGATCGAGCTCGGGTGACACAAATGGCTGGTCCAAATCTATCTCTCTAGAAGGGTAAGGATACCGCGGCCAATCGGGTTCTCGATGAGGTACACGAGGAGAAGGAGGGGATTCAGAACGCGTAGGTCTTTTACCCAAAACCCGTGATGATGATGCCATGCTGCAGTGCACGTGATGCGTAAGCCAATGAGTATACAGTAAGAGAATAAGCAAAGAGTGACTAACTAACTGTGTGCGGTTATAGACTAATGTGTATGCAACCTAGTTCCCTATATCCAATGGCTCTTATACCAATCTGTCACACCCTCAAAATCCACGTGCGGAGTTTTACCGCGAGGCGTGTGAACAAACCAGGATCACAGTCACTAGTTACTCAGAACGACACTATATGCCACATTTAAAAATAAACCAATCAAAGTTCAAGTTTTAAAACCATGCGGAAGCGTTTTGTAAATAAGACAAACCCAAAATATGTAAATGTAAAATTTGGCAAAACACGCGCCAACCCATTATTTAAATCTCATAAATAAAATTCAAATGTCATGACTTAAGATTAAGTCTTAGAATGCATGCTGGACCCGTGTTGTGCTCCTAATGGCAACTTTAATTAACGACCTGAGAATAGCATACTAAAAATGTCAACACAATGGTTGGTGAGTTCAAGAGTTTGCATTTAACATAAACAATGATAATTTGCATAACATAAGAAGTGCATTGAAATAGATAGCTAGTCTATATTCATAAGTAATAACAATAGTGATTTCGCGATCGAAGCTGACTGTGTTGCGTTTGTTGCCTCCCGTCACGACTTACCAGGTCGTAACGATGTTTGTGTCTAGGACAATATTGCACCCGTTTGACCTCGAGTCGCATAGGTGGGGCTTGTCAAACCCAGTAGTACTACCCAAGATTTCCCGCTAGTTACCATTATTAACGATCCGAAAGTGTGAGGACTTTCAAGGTATTATACACCATGTTAAAACATACACAACTTATAATAATAATATAGCGTTTGTTAACAAGTATGCTACCTCCCCCATAAGAGAGTTTATAAAATAGTGGGGCATGAACTCACCTGATGTGCAAGGATAATGACAAGAGAGAACTGATGATGGATGGAAAGACAACCCTTCAAGGTTACCTAGAACACGTAAGTACATAAGTACGTGTGCACAGAAAACTTAACAACCCTAAGTGCTCAATAAACGCATTGACCCAAGGCTTTGGAAAACAAGACTCCTCTAACCTAGTTGACCCGTTTGACCCGTTGGTGACATCTTAATTGAAATCTCGTTTAATCAAATGTATCAACTTATCATACATGATTATCAAACAAAGTATTCACGCATATTACATCATCAACCCAAGTTCAATCTAGATCATCATACAACGTATGCGAATCTCAAACAATCAACATGCTCAACACAATCATAAATATATCACAACTAATAATTCATTCATGAAGTCTAATCATGCACAAGATGCCATGTGAAGCCACTCACGACTTCACACCCTAAACCCTGCCAATCCTACTAAGTAGGGGCCTTAGATTCGCACGCGTGTATGACAATCATAATAACATAAATCAACAAGATTCATTCCAACCAACAAACACAATAATGATCAATTCCAATCCCAAACATGATTTCCTAATCACTAGCCATAATTCATCATCATGTATAATCACCAAGTACCTACATTCTTTAAATGATCAATCAAGCATCCATACAACCCAAGTAACACATTCCACCACATTAGACATCATCCATAAGCATTCTAGCATGCTCCTAACACCATAAACATGCTCACATCATCATATCCAATGATCTTCAAAAATAAAGTTTCCCTTTTTAGAAGGTAACACCCAAAAGCAATCTAATATCCAATTCCTTCATAGTTTCATCAATTTTATACCCAATCAAGTTCATAACATTCATTCTAACATGATAATCATCACTAACTCATCAAAATTCCCAATCATCATGCATAAAAGTTTCCACTTATAGTAAGGTATGAACAAACACTAGATTTCATGACTTTTCTTGCACAATTCAAGTAAACCAACATCCAAGCAATGTATCTAACATCATACAATCATCAAATCATGAATTCCAAGAACAAAAAGTTTCCTCTTAAGGCAATGTGTGAACAATGTGATCAAACCATGGAATTCTTGCATAATCAACATAATCTAACATTCATACAATCTAACCAACATTAAATTAGCATCTAACAATCATCAATTTCACTTTTTTCATCACCAATTTCGAATTATGGTTCTTCAAGAATCAAAACCATGAAAAACTAATCAAAACTAACCTTTAGGTGTGCTTAGATGATGATTAACACTTGAAAACAACTTGTAATACTTGAAACCACTTGGAATTTGACTTGTGCACTTGTTCTTGGATCAAAATCGCAAGATGAAGGTGTTGGGAGGGGGGTTACGGCCGCAATGGGGGTTTGGGGCTAGGGTTGGGTTTAATTTTGTTTAAATATGGTAACTTTTAATTTCAATCCAATTACAAAATAAACCCCATTGTTTATATTTTATAAAAACTAATCTTTTTAACACTTTTTAATAGGTTTTAACTACAAAATATAAACATTACTAATCAACAATAATAATCACATACATTTTCAACTAATAGCAAAACATATGAGATCATAGTTACACATTGTCACGTTATCAAGTAAAATTCACAAACAATAACTTAAAATGCATGAATCACATAACCACAACTAATAATCAACATTATTCACTAGGTTATCATTTGTTTACCATAGATAATTGTTATTAAGTCACAAACGTTCAACGACAACTAGTGTGTGCTCACGACACGTGTATGCAAGACCTAACGGAACTAACGGAGTTTGGTAACGGAAAATTACCAGCTGTCACATCACGTAAAGCCACGAAATAATATAATAAGGAACATAAAGAAAACAGGCCATACACATGCATAACATCACCATACATCACCCCCTTCCAAGTCATAGCCTAAAAATCTCTATTTCCCAAAAATTTCAGAATATTTTCTAAGGCTTTAGGCGCATGAGCACTATGCAGGCGCTCGGCCACTATGGGGGCGCTTGAATACTTAGGCGCATGGGCGACTTAAGCGCATGGGCACTATTGGGGCACACGAGCCTTACTTAGGTGCATGGGCATTCAGGCTTCTGGGGAACTTAGGCGCATGGGTACTATGCACGCGCATAAGCCTGATTTAGGCGCATGGGCACTTAGGTGTTTGGGCAGTTGGGTGCATGGGCACACTTAGGCGCCTGGGCATAATTCTAGGCTTATGAGTACTATTTGGGCGCATAAACTTAGGCGCATGACCAACTGTTTTCTAACTAACTTCATTTTCAGACCCCCAAAAACACCATTCTAACCTGTTCTAGCCTAGTTCTAACATACTAAGCATCATAAACAAGCATAAAATCATCCCGAACATACACCCTCCCAAAACAGGGCACACACATTCATACGGTTACACACCCAACTTTCATAAAAACGTTTTATCACGCATTTCCATCCCCAAAATAAGTTAAAACATGTAAAAACAGGGATCTAGAACTCACCTCTTGCAACTTTCGAGTAAGACTTCCTCAAACCCGAATGCTCTATGAGTTCAAACACCTAAAAACATCATAAACACATAACCGAACATATACAAACACATAAGCACATACCCGAAGGCTGGAAATCAGCCAAGAACAACCTAAAAATCAGAAAACTAACCTGAATCAACTTCTTCTTCTTCCTCTCTCTAAAACCCGAGAGAATTCTTTGCCTTCTCTCTCTAAAATACGATGGAAAAATGGTACAGGAGATGATGTGGGCGGCCATACCACCTTTTGAACAAAATAGTATAAAACTTTGTCCTTTGTACAACCTTTACCCCTCAACTTGGGTTATTTTGCTTTTCTTTCCTTTTCTTCACTTTTCTCTTCTTTTAAAATTTCCGGACGTTACAATTCCAACACTGTAATTTGATTATTGACTCTAATTTAGTGGATATGGGTAGTTTCGTGGTCCTTTTCAACTGGTTTCCTTGTCTTAATGGTCAATAATAGTTTCTGTAGATCAACAGTTGTTATTAAGATGGATTTAGTGAATTTCTGAGGCAGGATTGTTCAAAAATGGTTTTGGAGTCTTCTGATAAGTTTCGGGTAGGAATGGATTGATTTTAGGAGTTATTCGTGTGGTTATATGTTCGATTTTGGTTTCGAATTACACTAATAATACTATGTTCCATTTGTGATTCTTTGTTACGATTCTGATGATAATTATAATCATATTTGATTAGATTGGTTTACAAGTGCGATCAAACAATAGAACTATCGTTGTTTAATGTTTTAGTATAACTAGTTCCTTTCCCATGTATTTAGTAATGCTTTCTTAAATATTCTTATACACCAATCTTTAGTTGTATAATTTTGATTGACGTACAAGAAAATCTTATTTACTTTATCATGCAACATCGATTTAACTTATTTTTGATCCATCAAGAATTAAGTTTCTCATTTTTCGTCTAATTACTTTCATTCCACCACTGTAATTTGATTATTGATTCTTGTTTTGTAGATACGAGTAGTATCGTGGTCTTTTACAACTGGTTTTCTTGTCTTAATGGTCAATAAAGGTTTATGTAGATCAACAGTTGTTATTAAGATGGACTTACAGGATTTCTGAGGCAGGATTGTTCGAAGATGGTTATGGAGTCTTCTGATGAGTTTCGGGTAGGAATGGATTGATTTTAAGAGTTATTCGTGTGGTTATATGTTCGGTTTTGGTTTCAAATCTCAATAATGATACTATGTTCCATTTATGATTCATTGTTGCGATTCTAATGATAATTATAATCATATTTGATTAGATTGGTTTGGAAGTGCGCTGAAACAATAGAACTATAGTTGTTTAATGTTTTACTATAACTAGTTCCTTTCCCATTTATTTAGTAATGCTTTCTTAAATACTCTTATACACCAATCTGTAGTTGTATATTTTTGATTGACGTACAAGAAAATCTTATTTACTTTATCATGTTACATTGATTTAACTTCTTTTTGATCCGTCACGTATTACGTTTCTCATTGTTCGTCAGATTACTTTCATTCCACGACTGTAATTTGATTATTGATTCTTATTTAGTGGATACGAGTAGTTTCGTGGTCCTTAACAACTGGTTTCCTTGTCTTAATTGTAAATAATGGGTTCTGAAGATCAACAGTTGTTATTAAGATAGATTTCTGAGACAGGATTGTTCGAAGATGGTTATGGAGTCTTCTAATGAGTTTCGAGTAGGAATGGATTGATTTTAGGAGTTATTCGTGTGGTTATATGTTTGATTTTGGTTTCGAATCACACTAATAATACTATGTTCCATTTGTGATTCCTTGTTGCGATTCTGATGATAATTATAATCCTATTTGATTAGATTGGTTTAAAAGTACGTTCAAACAATAGAACTATAGTTGTTTAATGTTTTAGTATAACTGGTTCCTTTCCCATTATTTAGTAATGCTTTCTTAAATACTCTTATACACGAATCTTTAGTTGTATAATTTTGATTGACGTTCAAGAAAATCTTTTTTACTTTATCATGTTACATCGATTTAACTTATTTTTGCTCCATCAAGAATTACGTTTCTCATTTTTCATCTGATTACTTTCATTCCATCACTGTAATTTGATTATTAATTCTTATCCAGTGGATACGAGTAGTTTCGTGATCCTATACAACTGGTTTCCTTGTCTTAATGGTCAATAGTGGTTTTTGTAGATCAATAGTTGTTATTCAGATGGACTTAGTGGTTTTCTGAGGCAGGATTGTTCGAAGATGTTATGGAGTCTTCTAATGAGTTTCGGGTAGGAGTGGATTGATTTTAGGAGTTATTCGTGTGGTTATATGTTCGGTTTTGGTTTCGAATCACACTAATGATACTATGTTCCATTTGTGACTCATTGTTGCGATTCTGATTATAATTATGATCATATTTGATTAGATTGGTTTAAAAGTGCATTCACACAATAGAAATATAGTTGTTTAATGTTTTCGTATAACTAGTTTCTTTCCCATGTATTTTGTAATGCTTTCTTAAATACTCTTATACACCAATCTGTAGTTGCATAATTTTGATTGACGTACAAGAAAATCTTATTTACTTTATTATGTTACATTGATTTAACTTCTTTTTGATTCATCAAGCATTACGTTTCTCATTGTTCGTCAGATTACTTTCATTCCACGACTGTAATTTGATTATTGATTCTTATTTAGTGGATACGAGTAGTTTCGTGGTCCTTAACAACTGGTTTCCTTGTCTTAATTGTAAATAATGGGTTCTGAAGATCAACAGTTGTTATTAAGATAGATTTCTGAGACAGGATTGTTCGAAGATGGTTATGGAGTCTTCTAATGAGTTTCGAGTAGGAATGGATTGATTTTAGGAGTTATTCGTGTGGTTATATGTTTGATTTTGGTTTCGAATCACACTAATAATACTATGTTCCATTTGTGATTCCTTGTTGCGATTCTGATGATAATTATAATCCTATTTGATTAGATTGGTTTAAAAGTACGTTCAAACAATAAAACTATAGTTGTTTAATGTTTTAGTATAACTGGTTCCTTTCCCATGTATTTAGTAATGCTTTCTTAAATACTCTTATACACGAATCTTTAGTTGTATAATTTTGATTGACGTTCAAGAAAATCTTTTTTACTTTATCATGTTACATCGATTTAACTTATTTTTGCTCCATCAAGAATTACGTTTCTCATTTTTCATCTGATTACTTTCATTCCATCACTGTAATTTGATTATTAATTCTTATCCAGTGGATACGAGTAGTTTCGTGATCCTATACAACTGGTTTCCTTGTCTTAATGGTCAATAGTGGTTTTTGTAGATCAATAGTTGTTATTCAGATGGACTTAGTGGTTTTCTGAGGCAGGATTGTTCGAAGATGTTATGGAGTCTTCTAATGAGTTTCGGGTAGGAGTGGATTGATTTTAGGAGTTATTCGTGTGGTTATATGTTCGGTTTTGGTTTCGAATCACACTAATGATACTATGTTCCATTTGTGACTCATTGTTGCGATTCTGATTATAATTATGATCATATTTGATTAGATTGGTTTAAAAGTGCATTCACACAATAGAAATATAGTTGTTTAATGTTTTCGTATAACTAGTTTCTTTCCCATGTATTTTGTAATGCTTTCTTAAATACTCTTATACACCAATCTGTAGTTGCATAATTTTGATTGACGTACAAGAAAATCTTATTTACTTTATTATGTTACATTTATTTAACTTCTTTTTGATTCATCAAGCATTACGTTTCTCATTGTTCGTCAGATTACTTTCATTCCACGACTGTAATTTGATTATTGATTCTTATTTAGTGGATACGAGTAGTTTCGTGGTCCTTAACAACTGGTTTCCTTGTCTTAATTGTAAATAATGGGTTCTGAAGATCAACAGTTGTTATTAAGATAGATTTCTGAGACAGGATTGTTCGAAGATGGTTATGGAGTCTTCTAATGAGTTTCGAGTAGGAATGGATTGATTTTAAGAGTTATTTATGTGGTTGTATGTTCGGTTTTGGTTTCGATTCACACTAATGATACTATGTTCCATTTATGATTCATTGTTGCGATTCTGATGATAATTATAATCATATTTGATTAGATTGGTTTAGAAGTGCGCTGAAACAATAGAACTATAGTTGTTTAATGTTTTAGTATAACTAGTTCCTTTCCCATGTATTTAGTAATGCTTTCTTAAACACACTTATACACCAATCTATAGTTGCATATTTTTGATTGACGTACAAGAAAATCTTATTTACCTTATCATGTTACATTGATTTAACTTCTTTTTGATCCATTACGTATCACCTTTCTCATTGTTCGTCTGATTACTTTCATTCCACCACTATAATTTGATTATTGATTCTTATTTAGTGGATACGAGTAGTTTCGTGGTCCTTAACAACTGGTTTCCTTGTCTTAATGGTCAATAATGAGGTCTGTAGTTCAACAGTTGTTATTAAGATGGATTTAGTGGATTTCTGAGACAGGATTGTTCGATGATGGTTATGGAGTCTTCTAATGAGTTTCTAGTTGGAATGGATTGATTTTAGAGTTATTCGTGTGGTTATATGTTCGGTTTTGGTTTAGAATCACGCTTATGATACTATGTTCCATTTGTGATTCATTGTTGCGATTCTGATGATAAGTATAATCATAGTTGATTAGATTGGTTTAGAAGTGCGTTCAAACGATAGAACTATATTTGTTTAATGTTTTAGTATAACTAGTTCCTTTCCAATGTATTTAGTACTACTTTCTTAAATACTCTTATACACCAATCTTTAGTTGCATAATTTTGATTGACGTACAAGAAAATCTTATTTACTTGATCTTATTACGTTGATTTCACTTCTTTTTGATCCATCAAGCATTATGATTCTCATTGTTCGTTTGATTACTTTCATTCTACCACTTTAATTTGATTATTGATTCCTATTTAGTGGATACGAGTAGTTTCGTGGTCCTTTACAACTGGTTTCCTTGTCTTAATTGTTAATAATGGTTTCTGTAGATCAACAGTTGTTATTAAGATAGATTTAGTTGATTTCTATGGCAGGATTGTTCGAAGATGGTTATGGTGTCTTCTGATGATTTTCGGGTATGAATGGATTGATTTTAAGAGTTATTCGTGTGGTTATATGTTCAGTTTTGGTTTCGAATCACACTAATGATACTATGTTCAATTTATGATTCATTGTTGCGATTCTGATTATAATTATAATCATATTTGATTAGATTGGGTTAGAAGTGCGCTGAAACAATAGAACTATAGTTGTTTAATGTTTTAGTATAACTAGTTCCTTTGCCATGTATTTAGTAATGCTTTCTTAAATACTCTTATGCACCAATCTGTATTGCATATTTTTGATTGACGTATAAGAAAATCTTATTTACTTTATCATGTTACATTAATTTAACTTCTTTTTGATCCATCATGTATTAAGTTTCTCATTGTTCGTCGGATTACTTTATTCCACCACTGTAATGTGATTATTGATTCTTATTTAGTGGATACGAGTAGTTTCGTGGTCCTTAAAAACTGGTTTGCTTGTCTTAATAGTCAATAATGGGTTCTGAAGATCAACAGTTGTTATTAAGATGGATTTAGTGGATTTCTGAGACAGGATTGTTCGAAGATGGTTATGGAGTCTTCTAATGAGTTTCGAGTAGGAATGGATTGATTTTAGGAGTTATTCGTGTGGTTATATGTTTGATTTTGGTTTCGAATCACACTAATAATACTATGTTCCATTTGTGATTCCTTGTTGCGATTCTGATGATAATTATAATCCTATTTGATTAGATTGGTTTAAAAGTGCGTTCAAACAATAGAACTATAGTTGTTTAATGTTTTAGTATAATTGGTTCCTTTCCCATGTATTTAGTAATGCTTTCTTATATACTCTTATACACGAATCTTTATTTGTGTAATTTTGATTGACGTTCAAGAAAATCTTTTTTACTTTATCATGTTACATCGATTTAACTTATTTTTGCTCCATCAAGAATTACGTTTCTCATTTTTCATCTGATTACTTTCATTCCATCCCTGTAATTTGATTATTAATTCTTATCTAGTGGATACGAGTAGTTTCGTGGTCCTATACAACTGGTTTCCTTGTCTTAATGGTCAATAGTGGTTTTTGTAGATCAAAAGTTGTTATTCAGATGGACTTAGTGGATTTCTGAGGCAGGATTGTTTGAAGATGGTTATGGAGTCTTCTGATGAGTTTCGGGTAGGAATTGATTGATTTTAAGAGTTATTTATGTGGTTGTATGTTCGGTTTTGGTTTCGATTCACACTAATGATACTATGTTCCATTTATGATTCATTGTTGCGATTCTGATGATAATTATAATCATATTTGATTAGATCGGTTTAGAAGTGCGCTGAAACAATAGAACTATAGTTGTTTAATGTTTTAGTATAACTAGTTTCTTTCCCATGTATTTAGTAATGCTTTCTTAAATACACTTATACACCAATCTGTAGTTGCATATTTTTGATTGACGTACAAGAAAATCTTATTTACCTTATCATGTTACATTGATTTAACTTCTTTTTGATCCATTACGTATCACCTTTCTCATTGTTCGTCTGATTACTTTCATTCCACCACTATAATTTGATTATTGATTCTTATTTAGTGGATACGAGTGGTTTCGTGGTCCTTAACAGCTGGTTTCCTTGTCTTAATAGTCAATACTGGTTCTGTAGATCAACAGTTGTTATTAAGATGGATTTAGTGGATTTCTGAGACAGGATTGTTCGAAGATGGTTGTGGAGTCTTCTAATGAGTTTCGAGTAGGAATGGATTTATTTTAGGAGTTATTCGTGGGGTTATATGTTCTATTTTGGTTTCGAATCACACTAATAATACTATGTTCCATTTGTGAATCTTTGTTGCGATTCTGATGATAATTATAATCATATTTGATTAGATTGGTTTAAAAGTGGGTTAAAACAATAGAACTATAGTTGTTTAATGTTTTAGTATAACTGGTTCCTTTCCCATGTATTTAGTAATGCTTTCTTAAATACTCTTATACACCAATCTTTAGTTGTATAATTTTGATTGGCGTACAAAAAAATCTTTTTTGCTTTATCATGTTACATTGATTTAACTTATTTTTGATCCATCAAGCATTACGTTTCACATTTTTCGTCAGATTACTTTCATTCAACCACTATAATTTGATTATTGATTCTTATTTAGTGGATACGAGTAGTTTCGTGGTCCTTAACAACTGGTTTCCTTGTCTTAATGGTCAATAATGGTTTCTGTAGATCAACAGTTGTTATTAAGATGGATTTAGTGGATTTCTGAGACAGGATTGTTCGAGGATGGTTATGGAGTCTTCTAATGAGTTTCGAGTAGGAATGGATCGATTTTAGGAGTTATTCGTGTGGTTATATGTTCGGTTTTGGTTTAGAATCACACTAACGATACTATGTTCCATTTGTGATTCATTGTTACAATTCTGATGCTAATTATAATCATAGTTGATTAGATTGGTTTAGAAGTGCGTTAAAACGACAGAACTATAGTTGTTTAATGTTTTAGTATAACAAGTTCCTTTCACATGTATTTAGTAATGCTTTCTTAAATACTCTTATACACCAATCTTTAGGTGCATAATTTTTATTAACGTACAAGAAAGTCATATTCACTTTATCATGTTACATTGATTTAACTTCTTTTTGATTCATCATGCATTACGTTTCTCATTGTTCATCTGATTACTTTCATTCCACCACTTTAATTTGATTATTGATTCTTATTTAGGGGATACGGGTAGTTTCGTGGTCCTTTTTAACTGGTTTACTTGTCTTAATGGTCAATAATGGTTTCTGTCGATCAACAGTTGTTATTAAAATGGGTTTGGTGGATTTCTGAGGCAGGATTGTTCCAAAATGGTTATGGAGTCTTCTGATGAGTTTCGGGTAGGAATGGATTGATTTTAGGAGTTATTCGTGTGGTTATATGTTCGATTTTGGTTTCGAATCACACTAATGATACTATGTTCCATTTATGATTCATTGTTGCGATTCTGATGATAATTATAATCATATTTGATTAGATTGGTTTAGAAGTGCGCTGAAACAATAGAACTATAGTTGTTTAATGTTTTAGTATATCTAGTTCATTTCCCATGTATTGAGTAATGCTTTCTTAAATACTCTTTTATGCCAATCTTTAGTTGTATAATTTTGATTGACGTACAAGAAAATCTTATTTACTTTCTCATGTTACATTGATTTAACTTATTTTTGATCCATCAAGCATTACGTTTCTCATTTTTTGTCTGATTACTTTCATTCCACCACTGTAATTTGATTATTGATTCTTATTTAGTGGAAACGAGTAGTTTCGTGGTCCTTTACAACTGGTTTTCTTGTCTTAATAGTCAATAATGGTTTCTGTAAATTAACAGTTGTTATTAAGATAGACTTAGTGGATTTCTGAGGCAGGATTGTTCGAAAATGGTTATGGAGTCTTCTGATGAGTTTCGGGTAGGAATGGATTGATTTTAAGAGTTATTCGTGGGTTATATGTTCGGTTTTGGTTTCAAATCACAATAATGGTACTATGTTCCATTTATGATTCATTGTTGCTATTCTGATGATAATTATAATTATATTTGATTAGATTGGTTTGGAAGTGCGCTGAACCAATAGAACTATAGTTGTTTAATGTTTTACTATAACTAGTTCCTTTCCCATTTATTTAGTAATGCTTTCTTAAATACTCTTATACACCAATCTGTAGTTGTATATTTTTGATTGACGTACAAGAAAATCTTATTTACTTTATCATGTTACATTGATTTAACTTCTTTTTGATCCGTCACGCATTACGTTTCTCATTGTTCGTGTGATTACTTTCATTCAACCACTGTAATTTGATTATTGATTCTTATTTAGTGGATACGAGTGGTTTCGTGGTCCTTGACAGCTGGTTTCCTTGTCTTAATAGTCAATACTGGTTCTGTAGATCAACAGTTGTTATTAAGATGGATTTAGTGGATTTCTGAGACAGGATTGTTCGAAGATGGTCGTGGAGTCTTCTAATGAGTTTCGAGTAGGAATGGATTTATTTTAGGAGTTATTCGTGGGGTTATATGTTCTATTTTGGTTTCGAATCACACTAATAATACTATGTTCCATTTGTGATTCTTTGTTGCGATTCTGATGATAATTATAATCATATTTGATTAGATTGGTTTAAAATTGCGTTCAAACAATAGAACTATAGTTGTTTAATGTTTTAGTATAACTGGTTCCTTTCCCATGTATTTAGTAATGCTTTCTTAAATACTCTTTTATGCCAATCTTTAGTTGTATAATTTTGATTGACGTACAAGAAAATCTTATTTACTTTCTTATGTTACATTGATTTAACTTATTTTTGATCCATCAAGCATTACGTTTCTCATTTTTTGTCTGATTACTTTCATTCCACCACTGTAATTTGATTATTGATTCTTATTTAGTGGAAACGAGTAGTTTCGTGGTCCTTTACAACTGGTTTTCTTGTCTTAATAGTCAATAATGGTTTCTGTAAATTAACAGTTGTTATTAAGATAGACTTAGTGGATTTCTGAGGCAGGATTGTTCGAAGATGGTTATGGAGTCTTCTGATGAGTTTCGGGTAGGAATGGATTGATTTTAAGAGTTATTCGTGGGTTATATGTTCGGTTTTGGTTTCAAATCACAATAATGGTACTATGTTCCATTTATGATTCATTGTTGCTATTCTGATGATAATTATAATTATATTTGATTAGATTGGTTTGGAAGTGCGCTGAACCAATAGAACTATAGTTGTTTAATGTTTTACTATAACTAGTTCCTTTCCCATTTATTTAGTAATGCTTTCTTAAATACTCTTATACACCAATCTGTAGTTGTATATTTTTGATTGACGTACAAGAAAATCTTATTTACTTTATCATGTTACATTGATTTAACTTCTTTTTGATCCGTCACGCATTACGTTTCTCATTGTTCGTGTGATTACTTTCATTCAACCACTGTAATTTGATTATTGATTCTTATTTAGTGGATACGAGTGGTTTCGTGGTCCTTGACAGCTGGTTTCCTTGTCTTAATAGTCAATACTGGTTCTGTAGATCAACAGTTGTTATTAAGATGGATTTAGTGGATTTCTGAGACAGGATTGTTCGAAGATGGTCGTGGAGTCTTCTAATGAGTTTCGAGTAGGAATGGATTTATTTTAGGAGTTATTCGTGGGGTTATATGTTCTATTTTGGTTTCGAATCACACTAATAATACTATGTTCCATTTGTGATTCTTTGTTGCGATTCTGATGATAAATATAATCATATTTGATTAGATTGGTTTAAAATTGCGTTCAAACAATAGAACTATAGTTGTTTAATGTTTTAGTATAACTGGTTACATTGATTTAACTTCTTTTTGATCCATCACGTATTACCTTTCTCATTGTTCGTCTGATTACTTTCATTCCGCCACTGTAATTTGATTATTGATTCTTATTTAGTGGATACGAGTAGTTTCGTGGTCCGTAACAACTGGTTTTCTTGTCTTAATGGTCATTAACGGGTTCTGTAGATCAAGAGTTGTTATTAAGATAGATTTAGTGGATTTCTGAGACAAGATTGTTCGATGATGGTTATGGAGTCTTCTAATGAGTTTCGAGTAGAATGGATTGATTTTAGGAGTTATTCGTGAGGTTATATGTTCGGTTTTGGTTTAGAATCACACTAATGATGCTATGTTCCATTTGTGATTCATTGTTGCGATTCTGTTGATAATTATAATCGTAGTTGATTAGATTGGTTTAGAAGTGCATTCAAACGATAGAACTATAGTTGTTTAATGTTTTAGTATAACTAGTTCCTTTCCAATGTATTTAGTACCGCTTTCTTAAATACTCTTATACACCAATCTTTAGTTGCATAATTTTGATTAACGTACAAGAAAATCTTATTTTCTTGACCATGTTACGTTGATTTAACTTCTTTTTGATCCATCAAGCATTATGATTCTCATTGTTCGTTTGATTACTTTCATTCCACCACTTTAATTTGATTATTGATTCTTATTTAGTGGATACGAGTAGTTTCGTGGTCCTTTTCAACTGGTTTCCTTGTCTTAATGGTCAATAATGGTTTGTGTAGATCAACAGTTGTTATTAAGATGGATTTAGTGGATTTCTGAGGCAGGATTGTTCCAAAATGGTTATGGAGTCTTCTGATGAGTTTCGGGTAGGAATGGATTGATTTTAGGAGTTATTCGTGTGGTTATATAGTCGGTTTTGGTTTCGAATCACAATAATGATACTATGTTCCATTTATGATTCATTGTTGCGATTCTGATAATAATTATAATCATATTTGATTAGATTGATTTAGAAGTGCGCTAAAACAGTAAAACTATAATTATTTAATGTTTTAATATAACTAGTTCCTTTTCCATGTACTTAGTATTGCTTTCTTAGATACTCTTATACACCAATCTGTAGTTGCATATTTTTGATTGACGTACAAGAAAATCTTATTTACTTTATCATGTTACATTCATTTAACTTATTTTTGATCCATCATGCATTACGTTTCTCATTGTTCGTCTAATTACTTTCATTCAACCACTGTAATTTGATTATTGATTCTTATTTATTGGATACGAGTAGTTTGGTGGTCCTTAACAACTGCTTTCCTTGTCTTGATGGTCAATATACGTTTCTGTAGATCAACAGTTGTTATTAAGATGGATTTAGTGGATTTCTGAGACAGGATTGTTCGAAGATGGTTATGGAGTCTTCTAATGAGTTTCGAGTAGGAATGGGTTAATTTTAGGAGTTATTCGTTTGGTTATATGTTCGGTTTTGGTTTAGAATCACACTAATTATACTATGTTCCATTTGTGATTCATTGTTGCGATTCTGATGATAAGTATAATCATAGTTGATTAGATTGGTCTAGAAGTGCGCTGAAACAATAGAACCCTAGTTGTTTAATGTTTTAGTATAACGAGTTCCTTTCCCGTGTATTTAGTAATGCTTACTTAAATACTCTTATACACCAATCTGTAGTTGCATATTTCGATTGTCGTACAAGAAAATCTTATTTACTTTATCATGTTACCTTGATTTAACTTCTTTTTGATCCATCACGCATTACGTTTCTCATTGTTCGTCTGATTACTTTCATTCCACCACTGTAATTTGATTATTAATTCTTATTTATTGGATACGGGTAGTTTCGTGGTCCTTTTCAACTAGTTTCCTTGTCTTAATGGTCAATAATGGAAACTGTAGAAAAACAGTTGTTATTAAGATAGATTTAGTGGATTTTTGAGGCAAAATTGTTCAAAAATGGTTATGGAGTATTCTGATGAGTTTCGGGTAGAAATGGATTGATTTTAGGAGTTATTCTTGTGGCTATATGTTCGATTTTGGTTTCGAATCACACTAATGATACTATGTTCCATTTGTGATTCTTTGTTGCAATTCTGATGATAATTATATTCATATTTGATTGGTTTAGAAGTACGTTCAAACAATAGAACTATAATTGTTTAATGTTCTAGTATAACTAGTTCCTTTTCCCATGTATTTAGTAATGCTTTCTTAAATACTCTTATACACAAATCTTTAGTTGTATAATTTTGACTGACATACAAGAAATTCTTTTTTACTTTATCTTGTTACATTGATTTAACTTATTTTTTATCCATCAAGCATTATGTTTCTCATTTTTCGTCTGATTACTTCTATTCCACCACTGTAATTTGATTATTAATTTTTATTTAGTGGATACGAGTAGTTATGTGGTCCTTTACAACTGCTTTCCTTGTCTTAATGGTCAATAATGGTTTCTGTAGATCAACAGTTGTTATTAAGATACACTTAGTGGATATCTGAGGCAGGATTGTCGAAAATCGTTATTGAGTCTTCTGATGAGTTTCGAGTTGGAATGTATTGATTTTAAGAGTTATTCGTGTGGTTATATGTTCGGTTTTGGTTTCGAATCACAATAATGATACTATAATTGATGATTTATTATTGCGATTCTGATGATAATTATAATCATATTTGATTATATTGGTTTAGAAGTGCGCTGAAACAATAAAACTATAGTTGTTTAATGTTTTAGTATAACTAGTTCATTTCCCATGTATTTAGTAATGCTTTCTTAAATATTCTCATACACCAATCATTAGTTGTATAATTTTGATTGACGTACAAAAAAATCTTATTTACTTTATCATGTTACATTGATTTAACTTATTTTTGATCCATCAAGAATTACGTTTCTCATTTTTCGTCTGATTACTTTCATTCTACCACTGTAATTTGATTATTGATTCTTATTTGGTGGATACGAGTAGTTTCGTGGTCCTTTAGAACTGGTTTCCTTGTCTTAATGGTCAATAAAGGTTTCTTTAGATCAACAGTTGTTATTAAGATAGACTTAGTGGATTTTTGGGACAGGATTGTTCGAAGATGGTTATGGAGTCTTCTAATGAGTTTCGGGTAGGAATGGATTGATTTTAAGAGTTATTCGTGTGAAAATATGTTCGGTTTTGGTTTCGAATCACAATAATGATACTATGTTCCATTTATGATTCATTGTTGCGATTCTGATGATAATTATAATCATATTTGATTAGATTGGTCTAGAAGTTCGCTGAAGCAATAGAACTATAGTTGTTTAATGTTTTAGTATAACTAGTTTATTTCCCGTGTATTTAGTAATGTTTTCTAAAATACTCTTATACACCAATCTGTAGTTGCATATTTTCGATTGACGTACAAGAAAATCTTATTTACTTTATCATGTTACCTTGATTTAACTTCTTTTTGATCCATCACGCATTACGTTTCTCATTGTTCGTCTGATTACTTTAATTCCACCACTGTAATTTGATTATTGATTCTTATTTAGTGGATACGGGTAGTTTCGTGTTCTTTTTCAACTGGTTTCCTGGTCTTAATGGTCAATAATGAAAACTGTAGAAAAACAGTTGTTATTAAGATAGATTTAGTGGATTTCTGAGGCAGGATTGTTCAAAAATGGTTATGGAGTATTCTGATGAGTTTCGGGTAGGAATGGATTGATTTTAGAGTTATTAGTGTGGTTATATGTTCGATTTCGGTTTCGAATCACACTATTGATACTATGTTCCATTTGTGATTCTTTGTTGCGATTCTGATGATAATTATATTCATATTTGATTGGTTTAGAAGTGCGCTCAAACAATAGAACTATAATTGTTTAATGTTCTAGTATAACTAGTTCCTTTTCCCATGTATTTAGTAATGCTTTCTTAAATACTCTTATACACCAATCTTTAGTTGTATAATTTTGATTGACATACAAGAAAATCTTATTTACTTTATCATGTTACATTGATTTAACTTATTTTTGATCCATCAAGCATTAGTTTCTCATTTTTCGTCTGATTACTTTCATTCCATCACTGTAATTTGATTATTGATTCTTATTTAGTGGATACGAGTAGTTTCGTGATCCTTTACAACTGGTTTCCTAGTCTTAATGGTCAATAATGGTTTCTGTAGATCAACAGTTGTTATTAAGATACACTTAGTGGATATCTGAGGCAGGATTGTCGAAGATGGTTATTGAGTCTTCTGATGAGTTTCGGGTAGGAATGGATTGTTTTTAAGAGTTATTCGTGTGGTTATATGTTCGGTTTTGGTTTCGAATCACAATAATGATACTATGTTTCATTTATGATTTATTGTTGCGATTCTGATGATAATTATAATCATATTTGATTATATTGGTTTAGAAGTGCGCTGAAACAATAGAACTATAGTTGTTTAATGTTTTAGTATAACTAGTTCATTTCCCATGCATTTAGTAATGCTTTCTTAAATACTCTTATACACCAATCTTTAGTTGTATAATTTTGATTGACGTACAAAAAAATCTTATTTACTTTATCATGTTACATTGATTTAACTTATTTTTGATCCATCAAGAATTACGTTTCTCATTTTTCGTCTGATTTCTTTCATTTTACCACTGTAATTTGATTATTGATTCTTATTTGGTGGATACGAGTAGTTTCGTGGTCCTTTAGAACTGGTTTCCTTGTCTTAATGGTCAATAAAGGTTTCTTTAGATCAACAGTTGTGTTTATGATAGACTTAGTGGATTTCTGAGACAGGATTGTTCGAAGATGGTTATGGAGTCTTCTGATGAGTTTCGGGTAGGAATGGATTGATTTTAAGAGTTATTCGTGTGAAAATATGTTCGGTTTTGGTTTCGAATCACAATAATGATCCTATGTTCCATTTATGATTCATTGTTGCTGTTCTGATGATAATTATAATCATAGTTGATTAGATTGGTCTAGAAGTGTGCTGAAACAATAGAACTATAGTTGTTTAATGTTTTAGCATAACTAGTTCCTTTCCCGTGTATTTAGTAATGCTTACTTAAATACTCTTATACACCAATCCGTAGTTGCATATTTTCGAATGACGTACAAGAAAATCTTATTTACTTTATCATGTTACCTTGATTTAACTTCTTTTTGATCCATCACGCATTACGTTTCTCATTGTTCGTCTGATTACTTTCATTCCAACATTGTAATTTGATTATTGATTCTTATTTAGTGGATACGGGTAGTTTCGTGGTCCTTTTCAACTGGTTTCCTTGTCTTAATGGTCAATAATGGAAGCTATAGAAAAACAGTTGTTATTAAGATAGATTTAGTGGATTTCTGAGGCAGGATTGTTCAAAAATGGTTATGGAGTATTCTGATGAGTTTCGGGTAGAAATGATTTGATTTTAGGAGTTATTCGTGTGGTTATATGTTCGATTTTGGTTTCGAATCACACTATTGATACTATGTTCCATTTGTGATTCTTTGTTGCGATTCAGATGATAATTATATTCATATTTGATTGGTTTAGAAGTGCGTTCAAACAATAGAACTATAATTGTTTAATGTTCTAGTATAACAAGTTCCTTTTCCCATGTATTTAGTAATGCTTTCTTAAATACTCTTATACACCAATCTTTAGTTGTAAAATTTTGATTGACGTACAAAAAAATCTTATTTACTTTATCATGTTACATTGATTTAACTTATTTTTGATCCATCAAGAATTACGTTTCTTATTTTTCGCCTGATTAGTTTCATTCTACCACTGTAATTTGATTATTGATTCTTATTTGGTGGATACGAGTAGTTTCGTGGTCCTTTACAACTAGCTTTCTTGTCTTAATGGTCAATAAAGGTTTCTTTAGATCAACAGTTGTTTTTATGATAGACTTAGTAGATTTCTGAGACAGGATTGTTCGAAGATGGTTATGGAGTCTTCTGATGAGTTTCGCGTAGGAATGGATTGATTTTAAGAGTTATTCGTGTGAAAATATGTTCGGTTTTGGTTTCGAATCACAATAATGATCCTATGTTCCATTTATGATTCATTGTTGCTATTCTGATGATAATTATAATCATAGTTGATTAGATTGGTCTAGAAGTGTGCTGAAACAATAGAACTATAGTTGTTTAATGTTTTAGCATAACTAGTTCCTTTCCCGTGTATTTAGTAATGCTTACTTAAATACTCTTATACACCAATCTGAAGTTGAATATTTTCGATTGACGTACAAGAAAATCTTATTTATTTTATTATGTTACCATGATTTAACTTCTTTTTGATCCATCACGTATTACGTTTCTCATTGTTCGTCTGATTACTTTCATTCCACCACTGTAATTTGATTATTGATTCTTATTTAGTGGATACGGGTAGTTTCGTGGTCCTTTTCAACTGGTTTCCTTGTCTTAATGGTCAATAATGGAAACTGTAGAAAAACAGTTGTTATTAAGATATATTTAGTGGATTTCTGAGGCAGGATTGTTCAAAAATGGTTATGGAGTATTCTGATGAGTTTCGGGTAGGAATGGATTGATTTTATGAGTTATTCGTGTGGTTATATGTTCGATTTTGGTTTCGAATCACACTATTGGTACTATGTTCCATTTGTGATTCTTTGTTGCGATTCTGATGATAATTATATTCATATTTGATTGGTTTAGAAGTGCGTTCAAACAATAGAACTATAATTGTTTAATGTTCTAGTATAACTAGTTTCTTTTCCCATGTATTTAGTAATGCTTTCTTAAATACTCTTATACACCAATCTTTAGTTGTATAATTTTGATTAACATACAAGAAAATCTTATTTACTTTATCATGTTACATTGATTTAACTTATTTTTGATCCATCAAGCATTACGTTTCTCATTTTTCGTCTGATTACTTTCATTCCACCACTGTAATTTGATTATTGATTCTTATTTGGTGGATACAGTAGTTTCGTGGTCCTTTACAACTGGTTTCCTTGTTTTAATGGTCAATTATGGTTTTTGTAGATCAACAGTTGTTATTAAGATAGACTTAGTGGATATCTGAGGCAGGATTGTCGAAGATGGTTATTGAGTCTTTTTATGAGTTTCGGGTAGGAATGGATTGATTTTAAGAGTTATTCGTGTGGTTATATGTTCGGTTTTGGTTTCGAATCACAATAATGATACTATGTTCCATTTATGATTTATTGTTGTGATTCTGATGATAATTATAATCATATTTGATTATATTGGTTTAGAAGTGCGCTGAAACAATAGAACTATAGTTGTTTAATGTTTTAGTATAACTAGTTCATTTGCCATGTATTTAGTAATGCTTTCTTAAATACTCTTATACACCAATCTTTAGTTGTATAATTTTGATTGACGTACAAAAAAATCTTATTTACTTTATCATGTTACATTGATTTAACTTATTTTTGATCCATCAAGAATTACGTTTCTTATTTTTCATCTGATTAGTTTCATTCTACCACTGTAATTTGATTATTAATTCTTATTTGGTGGATACGAATAGTTTCGTGGTCCCTTACAACTGGCTTTGTTGTCTTAATGGTCAATAAAGGTTTCTTTATATCAACAGTTGTTTTTATGATAGACTTAGTAGATTTCTGAGACAGGATTATTCGAAGATGGTTATGGAGTCTTCTGATGAGTTTCACGTAGGAATGGATTGATTTTAAGAGTTATTCGTGTGAAAATACGTTCGGTTTTGGTTTCGAATCACAATAATGATCCTATGTTCCATTTATGATTCATTGTTGCTATTCTGATGATAATTATAATCATAGTTGATAAGATTGGTCTAGAAGTGTGCTGAAACTATAGAACTATAGTTGTTTAATGTTTTAGCATAACTAGTTCCTTTCCCGTGTATTTAGTAATGCTTACTTAAATACTCTTATACACCAATCTGTAGTTGCATATTTTCGATTAACGTACAAGAAAATCTTATTTACTTTATTATGTTAACTTGATTTAACTTCTTTTTGATCCATCACGCATTACGTTTCTCATTGTTCGTCTGATTACTTTCATTCCACCACTGTAATTTGATTATTGATTCTTATTTACACGGGTAGTTTCGTGGTCCTTTTCAACTGGTTTCCTTGTCTTAATGGTCAATAATGGAAACTGTAGAAAAACAGTTGTTATTAAGATATATTTAGTGGATTTCTGAGGCAGGATTGTTCAAAAATGGTTATGGAGTATTCTGATGAGTTTCGGGTAGGAATGAATTGATTTTAGGAGTTATTCGTGTGGTTATATGTTCGATTTTGGTTTCGAATCACACTATTGATACTATGTTCCATTTGTGATTCTTTGTTGCGATTCTGATGATAATTATATTCATATTTGATTGGTTTAGAAGTGCGTTCAAACAATAGTACTATAATTGTTTAATGTTCTAGTATGACTAGTTCCTTTTCCCATGTATTTAGTAATGCTTTCTTAAATACTCTTATACACCAATATTTAGTCGTATAATTTTGATTGACATACAAGAAAATCTTATTTACTTTATCATGTTACATTGATTTAACTTATTTTTGATCCATCAAGCATTACGTTTCTCACTTTTCGTCTGATTACTTTCATTCCACAACTGTAATTTGATTATTGATTCTTACCCTTTTCTCCACTCTTTCGGGGCATACGAGAAAAGAGTCCAGCCGAGCAAGAAGATGAATTCATTGGTGGAATGTCAAGGTCAGCCGTCACGTTAGTGGATACGAGTAGTTTCGTGGTCCTTTATAACTGGTTTCCTTGTCTTAATGGTCAATAATGGTTTTAGTAGATCAACAGTTGTTATTAAGATAGACTTAGTGGATATCTAAGGCAGGATTGTCGAAAATGGTTATTGAGTCTTTTGATGAGTTTCGGGTAGGAATGGATTGATTTTAAGAGTTATTCGTGTGGTTATATGTTCGGTTTTAGTTTCGAATCACAATAATGATACTATGTTCCATTTATGATTTATTTTTGCGATTCTGATGATAATTATAATCATATTTGATTATAATGGTTTAGAAGTGCGCTGACACAATAGAACTATAGTTGTTTAATGTTTTAGTATAACTAGTTCATTTCCCATGTATTTAGTAATGCTTTCTTAAATACTCTTATACACCAATCTTTAGTTGTATAATTTTGATTGACGTACAAAAATATCTTATTTACTTTATCTGTTACAATGATTTAACTTATTTTTGATCCATCAAGAATTACGTTTCTTATTTTTTGTCTGATTACTTTCATTCTACCACTGTAATTTGATTATTGATTCTTATTTGGTGGATACGAGTAGTTTCGTGGTCCTTTACAACTGGCTTCCTTGTCTTAATGGTCAATAAAGGTTTCTTTAGACCAACAGTTGTTTTTATGATAGACTTAGTGGATTTCTGAGACAGGATTGTTCGAAGATGGTTATGGAGTCTTCTGATGAGTTTCGGGTAGGAATGGATTGATTTTAAGAGTTATTCGTGCGAAAATATGTTCGGTTTTGGTTTCGAATCACAATAATGATCCTATTTTCCATTTATGATTCATTGTTGCGATTCTGATAATAATTATAATCATAGTTGATTAGATTGGTCTAGAAGTGTGCTGAAACAATAGAACTATAGTTGTTTATTGTTTTAGTATAACTATTTTCTTTCCCATGTATTTAGTAATGCTTTCTTAAATACTCTTATAACCAATCTGTAGTTGCATATTTTTGATTGACGTACAAAAAAATCTTATTTACTTTATCATGTTAAATTGATTTAACTTCTTTTTTATCCATCACGCATTACGTTTCTCATTGTTCGTTTGATTACTTTCATTCAACCACTGTAATTTGATTATTGATTCTTATTTAGTGGATACGAGTAGTTTCGTGGTCCTTAACAACTGGTTTCCTTGAATTAATGGTCAATAATGGTTTATGTAGATCAACAGTTGTTATTAAGATGGATTTAGTGGATTTCTGAGGGAGGATTGTTCGAAGATGGTAACGGAGTCTTCTGATGATTTTCAGGTAGGAATGAATTGATTTTAGGAGTTATTCATGTGGTTATATTTTCGGTTTTGGTTTCGAATCACACTAATGATACTATGTTCTATTTGTGATTCATTGTTTCGATTCTGAAGATAATTATATTCATATTTGATTAGATTGGTTTAGAAGTGCGTTCAAACGATAGAACTATAGTTGTTTAATGTTTTAGTATAACTAGTTCCTTTCCCATGTATTTAGTAATGCTTTCTTAAATACTCTTATACACCAATCTTTAGTTGCATAATTTTGATTAACGTACAAAAAAGTGTTATTTACTTTATCATGTTACATTCATTTAACTTCTTTTTGATCCTTCAAGTATTACGTTTCTCATTGTTTGTCTGATTACTTTCATTCCACCACTGTAATTTGATTATTGATTCTTATTTTGTGGATACGGGTAGTTTCATGTTCCTTTTCAACTGGTTTCCTTGTCTTAATGGCCAATAATGGTTTCTATAGATCAACAGTTGTTATTAAGATAGACTTAGTGGATTTCTGAGGCAGGATTGTTCGAAGATGGTTATGGAGTCTTCTGATGAGTTTCGGGTAGGAATGGATTGATTTTAAGAGTTCTTCGTGTGGTTATATGTTCGGTTTTGGTTTCGAATTACAATAATGATACTATGTTCCATTTATGATTCATTGTTGCGATTCTGATGATAATTATAATCGTATTTGATTAGATTGGTTTAGAAGTGTGCTGAAACAATAGAACTATAGTTTTTTAATGTTTTAGCATAACTAGTTTCTTTCCCATGTATTTAGTAATGCTTTCTTAAATACTCTTATACACCAATCTTTAGTTGTATAATTTTGATTGACATACAAGAAAATCTTATTTACTTTATCATGCTACATTGATTTAACTTATTTTTGATCCATCAAGCATTACGTTTCTCATTTTTCGTCTGATTACTTTCATTCCACCACTGTAATTTGATTATTGATTCTTATTTAGTGGATATGAGTAGTTTCGTGGTCCTTTACAACTGGTTTCCTTGTCTTAATGGTCAATAATGGTTTATGTAGACAACAGTTGTTATTAAGATGGATTTAGTGAATTTCTGCGACAGGATTGTTCGAAGATGGTTATGGAGACTTCTATTGAGTTTCGGGTAGGAAAGGATTGATTTTAAGAGTTATTCGCGTGGTTATATGTTCGGTTTTGGTTTCGAATCACAATAATGATACTATGTTCCATTTATGATTTATTCTTGCGATTCTGATGATAATTATAATCATATTTGATTATATTGGTTTAGAAGTGCGCTGAAACAATAGAACTATAGTTGTTTAATGTTTTAGTATAACTAGTTCATTTCCTATGTATTTAGTAATGCATTCTTAAATACTCTTATACACCAATCTTTAGTTGTATAATTTTGATTGACGTACAAAAAAATCTTATTTACTTTATCATGTTACATTGATTTAACTTATTTTTGATCCATCAAGAATTACGTTTCTTATTTTTCGTCTGATTACTTTCATTCCTCCACTGTAATTTGATTATTGATTCTTATTTAGTGGATATGAGTAGTTTCGTGGTCCTTTACAACTGGTTTCCTTGTCTTAATGGTCAATAATGGTTTATGTTGACAACAGTTGTTATTAAGATGGATTTAGTGGATTTCTGGGACAGGATTGTTCGAAGATGGTTATGGAGACTTCTAATGAGTTTCGGGTAGGAAAGGATTGATTTTAAGAGTTGTTCGCGTGGTTATATGTTCGGTTTTGGTTTCGAATCACAATAATGATACTATGTTCCATTTATGATTTATTGTTGCGATTCTGATGATAATTATTATCATATTTCATTATATTGGTTTAGAAGTGCGCTGAAACAATAGAACTCTAGTTGTTTAATGTTTTAGTATAACTAGTTCATTTCCTATGTATTTAGTAATGCTTTCTTAAATACTCTTATACACCAATCTTTAATTGTATAATTTTGATTGACGTACAAAAAAATCTTATTTACTTTATCATGTTACATTGATTTAACTTATTTTTGATCCATCAAGAATTACGTTTCTTATTTTTCGTCTGATTACTTTCATTCCACCACTGTAATTTGATTATTGATTCTTATTTAGTGGATACGAGTAGTTTCGTGGTCCTTTACAACAGGTTTCCATGTCTTAACGGTCAATAATGGTTTCTGTAGATCAACAGTTGTTATTAAGATAGACTTAGTGGATTTCGGAGGCAGGATTGTTCGAAGATTGTTATGGAGTCTTCTGATGAGTTTCGGGTAGGAAAGGATTGATTTTAAGAGTTATTCGCGTGGTTATATGTTCGGTTTTGGTTTCGAATCACAATAATGATACTATGTTCCATTTATGATTTATTGTTACGATTCTGATGATAATTATAATCATATTTGATTATATTGGTTTAGAAGTGCGCTGAAACAATAGAACTATAGTTGTTTAATGTTTTAGCATAACTAGTTCCTTTCCCTTGTATTTAGTAATGCTTTCTTAAATACTCTTATACACCAATCTTTAGTTGCATAATTTTGATTAACGTACAAGAAAGTGTTATTTACTTTATCATGTTACATTCATTTAACTTCTTTTTGATCCTTCAAGCATTACGTTTCTCATTGTTTGTCTGATTACTTTCATTCCACCACTGTAATTTGATTATTGATTCTTATTTTGTGGATACGAGTAGTTTCATGTTCCTTTTTAACTGGTTTCCTTGTCTTAATGGTCAATAATGGTTTCTGTAGATCAACAGTTGTTATTAAGATAGACTTAGTAGATTTCTGAGGCAGGATTGTTCGAAGATGGTTATGGAGTCTTCTGATGAGTTTCGGGTAGGAATGGATTGATTTTAAGAGTTCTTCGTGTGGTTATATGTTCGGTTTTGGTTTCCAATTACAATAATGATACTATGGTCCATTTATGATTCATTGTTGCGATTCTGATGATAATTATAATCGTATTTGATTAGATTGGTTTAGAAGTGTGCTGAAACAATAGAACTATAGTTGTTTAATGTTTTAGCATAACTAGTTCCTTTCCCATGTATTTAGTAATGCTTTCTTAAATACTCTTATACACCAATCTTTAGTTGTATAATTTTGATTGACGTACAAGAAAATCTTATTTACTTTATCATGTTACATTGATTTAACTTATTTTTGATCCATCAAGCATTACGTTTCTTATTTTTCGTCTAATTACTTTCATTCCACCACTGTAATTTGATTATTGATTCTTATTTAGTGGATATGAGTAGTTTCGTGGTCCTTTACAACTGGTTTCCTTGTCTTAATGGTCAATAATGGTTTATGTAGATCAATAGTTGTTATTAAGATAGACTTAGTGGATTTCTGAGGCAGGATTGTTCGAAAATGGTTATGGAGTCTTCTGATGAGTTTAGGGTAGGAATGGACTGATTTTAAGAGTTATTCGTCTGGTTATATGTTCGGTATTGGTTTCGAATCACAATAATGATACTATGTTCCATTTATGATTCTTTGTTGCGATTCTGATGATAATTATAATCATATTTGATTAGATTGGTTTAAAAGTGCGTTGAAACAATAGAACTATAGTTGTTTAATGTTTTAGTATAACTAGTTCTTTTCCCATGTATTTAGTAATGCTTTCTTAAATACTCTTATACACCAATCTATAGTTGCATATTTTCGATTGACGTACAAGAAAATCTTATTTACTTTATCATGTTACATTGATTTAACTTCTTTTTGATCCATCATGCATTACGTTTCTCATTGTTCGTCTAATTACTTTCATTCCAACACTGTAATTTGATTATTGATTCTTATTTTGTGGATACGAGTAGTGTTGTAACACCCGAACATTTTAAAAGAAGAGAAAAAGGAAAGAAAAGCAAACTAACCTAAGTTGAGGGGTTAAAATTGTACAAGGGGCCAAGTTTTATATTAATATGTTCAAAAAGGTGGTCATTGCCGCCCAGACCCCTATACCAACTTTCATTCGGATTTTTAGAGAGAGAAAGAGCAGAATTCTCTTAGTTTTAAAGAGAGGAAGAGGCTAAATTCAGGTTAGTTTTCTGATTATTAGGGTGTTTTTGGCTGATTTTCAGCCTTTGGGTATGTGCTTATGTGTTTGTGTGTGCTCGGTTGTGTGTTTTTGGTGTTTTTAGGTATTTGAGCTCATAAGTATTCGGGTTTGAAGGAAGTCTTACTCGAAGTTGCAAGAGGTGAGTTCTAGATCCCCGTTTTTAAATGTTTTAACTGATTTTGGGGCTGGAAATGCATGTTTTAACGTTTTTATAAATTTGCGTGTGTACCCGTATGTATGTGTGTATGCTCTGTTGGGAGGGTGTATGTTCGGGATGATTTATGATTATGTTCATGAGTTTATGCTTAGTATGCTAGAAACTAGGCTTGGAACAGGTTTGATGATGAGTTGGGGTTGGAAACTGATGATTAGTTAGAAAACAGTTGGCCATGCGCCTAAGTGCTCATGCGCCTAAGATCATGCGCCCAAACAGTACCCAAACGCCCAAGGTCCATGCGCACAAATAGTGCCCATACGCCTAGAATATTGCCCAGGCGCCTAAGTATTCCCATGCGTCTAAGTCTGCCCAAACGTCTAAGTGTCCATGCGCCTATATCAGGCTCAAGCGCCTGCATACTACCCATGCGCCTAGAAACCCTGCCCATGCGCCTAAGTAAGGCTTGTGCGCCCAAATAGTGTCCATGCGCCTAAGTCGCCTATGCGCCTAAGTATTCATGCGCCCGCATAATGCCCAAGCGCCCGCATAGTGCTCATGCGCCTAATGCCTTAGAAAATTTTCTGAAATTTTCGGGAAAGAGGGACTTTTAGGCTATGACTTGGGATGTTTCCGGGGACGATATGTGATGATTATATGATGATGTTATGTATGTTATGGCCTGTTTTCTTTATGTTCCCTATTATGTATTTTTTCGAGGCTTTACGTGGTGTGATTATGTTAATGAATGAAAAGTATTATCTTAACGAAGCGAAAGATCTAAGAAAATGAAAGTGGAACAGAATGAATGAACGAATGAAACTCTTGCAAGCAAAATGTAAGGAGGTTCATAACTCCTTGAGAGTTGTCAGCTCAACTGTGTGTCATACAACGTGCGATCTTGGCTGCCCCATGAGGGTTCACACACAGGGGAATCAGTCTTGGTGACGGTTCCATACATGCGAAACAGGCTCCTTGTCGTTAAACTCTAGATTAGTTGGCTTCGTGCCCAACAGGGGGGTCTAGCATATGACAGGACCTAGATAGAAGTGAAAGATAATATAACGTGCGAAATGTACGAAACGTGCGATATGATCGAAATGAACGATGATGAAAGATAATAAATACTACCTTGATGTATGTATGATGTATGATCATGTACAAAAGTATGAAAAGGTTATAACAAATGAAAGGTAATATATTTATATAAAACTAGAACTCACTCAGCAACACTGACTTTTATGCATTTTCAGTTGACAGGTAATGGTTGCTGAGGATGGCACGGGGTGAAGCTGCTTGGCGGGGTTTGACTGGCATCCATTTTGTGTAACAATGATGTTTTGTGTAGAAATGAAACCAAACGACGATTTGTAATGTAGTAATGTTGTAAACAACTATTGTTAATATACGAAATTGTTCTGTTAAATTTTTCCGCTGCAAATGTTTAATAGATTTTATGTGATTTTGATATATTATGTGCGATGAATGTCCAACTGTGAGTGTCCCGGGAACGGGGCCTTACAAGTTTCGTAGTCCTTAACAACTGGTTTCCTTGACTTAATGGTCAATAATGATTTCTGTAGATCAACAGTTGTTATTAAGATGGATTTAGTGAATTTCTGAGACAGGATTGTTCGAAGATGGTTATGGAGTCTTCTAATGAGTTTCGAGTAGGAATGGATTGATTTTAGGAGTTATTCGTGTGGTTATATGTTCGGTTTTGGTTTAGAATCACACTAATGATACTATGTTCCATGTGTGATTCATTGTTGATTCTGATGATAATTATAATCATATTTGATTAGATTGGTTTAGAAGTGCGTTCTCACAATAGAACTATAGTTGTTTAATGTTTTAGTAAAACTAGTTCCTTTCCCATGTATTTAGTAATGCTTTCTTAAATACTTTTGTACACCAATCTGTAGTTGCATAACTTTGATTAACGTACAAGAAAGTCTTATTACTTTATCATGTTACATTGATTTAACTTATTTTTGATCCATCAAGCATTACTTTTCTCATTGTTCGTCTAATTACTTTCATTCCACCGCCGTAATTTCATTATTGATTCTTATTTAGTGGATACGAGTAGTTCTGTGGTTATTTACAACTGGTTTCCTTGTCTTAAAGGTCAATAATGGTTTTTGTAGATCAGCAGTTGTTATTAAGATGGATAGAGTTGATATCAGAGGCAGGATTGTTCAAAAATGGTTATGTAGGCTTCTAATGAGTTTCGGGTTCGAATGGATTGATTTTAGGAGTTATTCGTGTGGTTATATGTTCGGTTTTGGTTTCGAATCACACTAGTGATACTATGTTCCATTTGTGGTTCATTGTTGCGATTCTGAAGATAATTATAATCATATTTGATTAGTTTGGTTTAGAAGTGCGTTCAAACAATAGAACTATAGTTGTTTAATGTTTTAGTAAAACTAGTTCCTTTCCCATGTATTTAGTAATGCTTTCTTAAATACTTTTGTACACCAATCTGTAGTTGCATAATTTTGATTAACGTACAAGAAAGTCTTATTTACTTTATCATGTTACATTGATTTAACTTCTTTTTGATCCATCAAGCATTACGTTTCTCATTGTTCGTCTGATTACTTTCATTCCACCGCTGTAATTTCATTATTGATTCTTATTTAGTGGATACGAGTAGTTCGGTGGTCCTTTACAACTAGTTTCCTTGTCTTAATGGTCAATAATGGTTTCTGTAGATCAACAGTTGTTATTAAGATGGATTTAGTAGATTTCTAAGGCAGGATTGTTCGAAGATAGTTATAGAGTCTTCTGATGATTTTCGGATAGGAATGGATTGATTTTAGGAGTTATTCATGTGGTTATATTTTCGGTTTTGATTTCGAATCACACTAATGATACTATGTTCCATTTGTGATTCATTTTGCAATTCTGATGATAATTATAATCATATTTGATTAGATTGGTTTAGAAGTGCGTTCTCACAATAGAACTATAGTTGTTTAATGTTTTAGTAAAACTAGTTCCTTTCCCATGTATTTAGTAATGCTTTCTTAAATACTTTTGTACACCAATCTGTAGTTGCATAACTTTGATTAACGTATAAGAAAGTCTTATTACTTTATCATGTTACATTGATTTAACTTATTTTTGATCCATCAAGCATTACTTTTCTCATTGTTCGTCTAATTACTTTCATTCCACCGCTGTAATTTCATTATTGATTCTTATTTAGTGGATACGAGTAGTTCTGTGGTTATTTACAACTGGTTTCCTTGTCTTAAAGGTCAATAATGGTTTTTGTAGATCAGCAGTTGTTATTAAGATGGATTTAGTTGATATCAGAGGCAGGATGGTTCAAAAATGGTTATGTAGGCTTCTAATGAGTTTCGGGTTCGAATGGATTGATTTTAGGAGTTATTCGTGTGGTTATATGTTCGGTTTTGGTTTCGAATCACACTAGTGATACTATGTTCCATTTGTGGTTCATTGTTGCGATTCTGAAGATAATTATAATCATATTTGATTAGTTTGGTTTAGAAGTGCGTTCAAACAATAGAACTATAGTTGTTTAATGTTTTAGTAAAACTAGTTCCTTTCCCATGTATTTAGTAATGCTTTCTTAAATACTTTTGTACACCAATCTGTAGTTGCATAATTTTGATTAACATACAAGAAAGTCTTATTTACTGTATCATGTTACGTTGATTTAACTTCTTTTTGATCCATCAAGCATTACGTTTCTCATTGTTCGTCTGATTACATTCATTCCACCGCTGTAATTTCATAATTGATTCTTATTTAGTGGATACGAGTAGTTCTGTGGTCCATTACAACTGGTTTCCTTGTCTTAATGGTCGATAATGGTTTCTATAGATCAACAGTTGTTATTAAGATGGATTTAGTGGATTTCAAAGGCAGGATTGTTCAAAGATGGTTATGGACTCTTCTGATGTGTTTCGGGTAGGAATGGATTGATTTTAGGAGTTATTCGTGTGGCTATATGTTGAGTTTTGGTTTCGAATCACACTAATGATACTATGTTCTACTTGTGATTCATTATTTCGATTCTAATGATAATTATAATCATATTTGATTAGATTGGTTTAGAAGTGCATTCAAACAGTAGAACTATAGTTGTTTATTGTTTTAGTATAACTAGTTCCTTTCCCATGTATTTACTAATGCTTTATTAAATACTCTTATACACCAATCTTTAGTTGTTTAATTTTGATTGACGTACAAGAAAATCTTATTTACTTTTTCATGTTATATTGATTTAACTTCTTTTTGATCCATCAAGCATTACGTTTCTCATTTTTCGTCTGATTACTTTCATTCTACCACAGTAATTTGATTATTGATTCTTATTTAGTGGATACGAGTAGTTTCGTGGTACTTTAGAACTGGTTTCCTTGTCTTAATGGTCAATAATGGTTTCTGTAGATCAATAGTTGTGATTAAGATGGATTTAGTGGATTTTTAAGGCAGGATTGTTCGAAGATGGTTATGGAGACTTCTAATGAGTTTCGAGTAGGAATGGATTGACCATTAAGACAAGAAAACAATGATACTATGTTCCATTTGTGATTCATTGTTGTGATTATGATGATAATTATAATCATAGTTGATTAGATTGGTTTAGAAGTGCGTTCGAACGATAGAACTGTAGTTGTTTAATGTTTTAGCATAACTAGTTCCTTTCCCATGTATTTTGTAATACTTTCTTAAATACTCTTATACACCAATCTTTAGTTGCATAATTTTGATTAACGTACAAGAACGTCTTATTTACTTTATCATTTTACATTGATTTAACTTTTTTTTATCCATCAAGCATTACATTTCTCATTGTTCGTCTGATTACTTTCATTCCACCACTGTAATTTGATTATTGATTCTTATTTAGTGGATACAGGTTGTTTCGTGGTCCTTTTCAACTGGTTTCCTTGTCTTAATGGTCAATAATGGTTTCTGTAGATCAAAAGTTGTTATTAAGATGGATTTAGTGGATTTCTGAGACTGGATTGTTCGATGATGGTTATGGAGTCTTCTAATGAGTTTCGAGTATGAATAGATAGATTTTAGGAGATATTCGTCTGGTTATATGTTCGGTTTTGGTTTAGAATCACGCTAATGATACTATGTTTCATTTGTGATTTATTGTTGCGATTCTGATAATAATTATAATCATAGTTGATTAGATTGGTTTAGAAGTGCGTTCAAACGATAGAACAATAGTTTTTTAATGTTTTAGTATAACTAGTTCCTTTCCCACGTATTTAGTAATGCTTTCTTAAATACTCTTATACACCAATCTTTAGTTGCATAATTTTGATTAACGTACAATAAAGTCTCTTTTATTTTATCATGTTACATTGATTTAACTTTTTTTTGATCCATTAAGCATTACATTTCTCATTGTTTGTCAGATTACTTTCATTCCACTCTTGTAATTTGATTATTGATTCTTATTTAGTGGATACGGGTAGTTTCGTGGTCCTTTTCAACTTGTTTTCTTGTCTTAATGGTCAATAATGGTTCCTGTAGATCAACAGTTGTTATTAAGATGGATTTAGGGGATTTCTGATGCAAGATTGTTCAAAAATGGTTATGGAGTCTTCTGATGAGTTTCGGGTAGGAATGGATTGATTTGAGAAGTTATTCATGTGGTTAAATGTTCGATTTTGGTTTCGAATCACACTAATGATACTATGTTCCATTTGTGATTCTTTGTTGCGATTCTGATGATAATTATATTCATATTTGATTAGATTGGTTTAGAAGTGCGTTCAAACAATAGAACTATAGTTGTTTAATCTTTTAGTATAACTAGTTCCTTTCCCGTGTATTTAGTAATGCTTTCTTAAATACTCTTATACACGAATCTTTAGTTGTATAATTTTGATTGACATACAAGAAAATCTTTTTTTACTTTATCATGTTACATTGATTTAACTTATTTTTTATCCATCAAGCATTACGTTTCTCATTTTTCATCTGATCACTTTCATTCAACCACTGTAATTTGATTATTGATTCTTATTTAGTGGATACGAGTACTTTCGTGGTCCTTTACAACTGGTTTCCTTGTCTTAATGGTCAATAATGGTTTCTGTAGATCAACAGTTGTTATTAAGATAGACTTAGTGGATTTCTGAGGCCGGATTGTTCGATGATTGTTATGGAGTCTTCTGTTGAGTTTCGGGTATAGTGGATTGATTTTAAGAGTTATTCGTGTGGTTATATGTTCGGTTTTGGTTTCGAAACACAAAAATGTTACTATGTTCCATTTATGATTCATTGTTGCGATTCTGATAATAATTATAATCATATTTGATTAAATTCGTTTAGAAGTGCGCTGAAACAATAGAAATATAGTTGTTTAATATTTTAGTATAACTAGTTCCTTTCCCATGTATTTAGTAATGCTTTCTTAAATACTCTTATACACCAATCTGTAGTTGGATATTTTTGATTGACGTACAAGAAAATATTATTTTCTTTATCTTGTTACATTGATTTAACTACTTTTTGATCCGTCACGCATTACATTTCTCATTGTTCGTCAGATTACTTTCATTCAACCACCGTAATTTGATTATTGATTCTTATTTAGTGGATACGAGTAGTTTCGTGGTCCTTAACAACTGGTTTCCTTGTCTTAATGGTCAATAATGGTTTCTGTAGATCAAAAGTTGTTATTAAGATGGATTTAGTGGATTTCTGCGACAGGATTGTTCGAAATGTGGAGGCACTATCTCTATGGCACCAAGTGCATTATCTATACTGATCATAGAAGCTTGCAGCACATTCTTGATCAGAAGATGTTAAACATGCGTTAGAGAAGATGGGTTGAGCTATTGAATGATTACGAATGTGAAATCCGCTACCACCCTGGCAAGGCAAATGTAGTGGCAGATGCCTTGAGTAGAAAGGAAAGGAAAAAAACCCCTTCGCGTCCGTGCCTTAAGGATGAGTATGTATACCAGCCTTATTGCTAGGCTAAAGGAAACTCAAGGTGAAGCACTGAAGGAGGATAACCTAGCTGAGGAGATGCTAACAGGAATGGAAAAGCGTTTAGAGTTGAGCAACGATGGTTTATACAAGTGTGAAGGAAGAACGTGGGTACCAAAGTATGGAGGGTTTAGAGAGACAATCCTAGATGAAGCTCACAAATCTAGATACTCGATTCACCCAGGAAGTGATAAAATGTACCAAGACTTAAAGGCACTTTTCTGGTGGCCTGGAATCAAGAAATCAATCGCCACCTATGTTGGGAAGTGTCTGACGTGCGCAATGGTAAAAGCTGAAAATCAAAAGCCGTCAGGAACTTTGCAACAACCAAAATTCCAGAGTGGAAATGGGATAACATTACAATGGATTTCGTTACGAAGTTACCAAGAACCTTTAGAGGACATGATGCCATTTGGGTAATAGTGGATAGGCTTACCAAATCAGCCCATTTCTTGCCGATTCGAGAGGACGACTTGCCAAAGCTAGCCCAACTTTACATCAACGAAATAGTGACCAGACATGGAGTGCCACTATCGATTATCTCAGACTGTGATAGTCGCTTCACTTCTCGTTTTTGGAGAACACTCCAACAGGCTTTGGGGACCCGTCTGGATTTAAGCACTGCATACCACCCTCAAACCGACGGACAAAGTGAAAGAACCATTCAAACTTTGGAAGATATGTTAAGAGCTTGCGTGATTGACTTCGGTGGGAACTGGGACAACCATCTTCCTCTAGTAGAGTTTTCCTACAATAATAGTTACCATGCAAGTATAAAAGCAGCCCCGTATGAAGCCCTATATGGTAGGAAATGTCGATCGCCGTTAAGTTGGAATGAGGTTGGTGACAGCCAAGTGATGGGACCCGACATCATGATGGAGACCACAGACAAAATATTTAAAATCAAAGAGCGTCTAAGAGCAGCCCGAGATCGTCAGAAGAAATACGCTGACAGAAGGCGAAAACCATTGGAATTCCAGGTCGGTGATAGAGTGATGCTAAAAGTCGCACCCTGGAAGGGAGCCGTAAGATTTGGTAAGAAAGGCAAGCTAAGCCCAAGATACATTGGACCATTTGAAATACTTGCTAGAATTGGCCCAGTCGCTTATCAATTAAAACTACCTCAAGAGTTAAGCTACATACATGACACATTCCATGTGTCTAACTTGAAGAAGTGTTTGGTAGACAAAGCCCTGGAATTGCCTTTGAAGGAAGCTAGAATTAATAACAAGCTGAATTTTGTCGAAGAACCTGTTGAGATCACTGACCGATTGGTCAAGAAACTCAGACGAAGTCGTATACCCAAGGTCAAAGTAAGATGGAATTCCAGGCGAGGGCCTGAATTCACTTGGGAACAAGAAGATGAAATGAGAAAAGATTTTCCGCACCTCTTCAAACCCACCCGTTCTAGATCTAATCGAGCCTAAAATTTCGGGACGAAATTTCCTAAACGATGGGAGAATGTAACAACCAGCTCCTAGGTCCAACCCTAACCCTAAATTTAATTTAACATTATTTTATCCATAGTATTATTATTATTATCATTTTTACATGATTATTTGATTTCATGCTTGATTGCCTTAGATGATACCTTTATGCCTTGACTTAGTCTAGAAATTAATAGATAATCCTTGACAAGTATTAATTAGGTGATGAAATTTAATTTCAAGGTAAAATAAATCATGGGTGATAATAATAAATCAAAATCCAATCTTGAATTATATATATGGATTCTTACACTTAAAAATCTAAAAACAAGAAACTACTACCAAATAACACTACCTACTAAAATTATACTACACTTAATCTACTTTAATTAATAAAATACCAACAAAATTCAAAATTAAAACCCCCAACCACCTAATTTCGGCCGCCCCCTTTCCCTCCACTCACCTCACTCCCTTGAAATCTTCAAATCCACCTACACACTCCACCTCTTCTCTTCCCCATACATGCAAACCCACTCCCAACCTCACTCTCTCTCCCTCATTCACGAATTCAGCTCTTCCTTCTCCAATTCTCTGCATTTTTCTTCCTCTTCATAGCAGAATTTCGAAGAACAACTTCAACCAAACACCAACCAAGCTCAAAACAAGCAAGAAAGTGAGTTTTGGTGAGTTTTCAAGCTAGGTACTTGCAAGAACAGAAGGTTACAGCTTGAGCTCGTGATTCAACAGCCTTCAAACTCTCAAAATCACCTCTAAAACGTGGAACATCTGAAGTGTAAGCATCGATGTACCCGAATGAGGCTATTTCTTGAGTTTTACACCTTTATTCTATCAAAAATCTTACCTTCTTTGTTCTAACAGAAACTTGCTGCTATAACCTTGTTTTTGAGGAGCTTTTAACTTCATTAAAGGTATATCTCGTGATAGATTAGTGAATCTTTGGTTGGTGCACAAGTTTTCACCTTGAAAACCCTCTTTTTCATGGGTTTAGCACCAAAAACCCACCTATTTTTAAAAGCCTCTCAACCTATGCTCAACTTCTACTCTAAAACAGTTTATGAACTCCTTATGAAGCTGGTCTAAAATTTAAATAATGGTTTGGTGATGATTATGCTTGAAACATATCGATTACACATGTGTAAAAAGTGATTAACACCCTCTAAATGAATCAATGGTGACTTGTATGTAAAAATCCGTGAGTTGAAGTTTTGTTCCAGTAGTTTGATGATATTAAACCTGTAAAATTCATGACTTGGGGTAAACATTATGAAAAGTATGGTAAAATGGTTTAAATGAGGTAAATCTAGGACCCGAAAAGTGGTAAAATTGGAAGTTATGGGTTAAACTTAACAAATATCAAATTTTATAATTTTCAGGCCCTAAAATATATATTTTAGTGTTAAAAACCGAATTTGGTGATTTATTGGGTTAAATTGTAATTTTTATGAATTTAATTAGCAAAATAGACCTAAACCGGGAGATTTTGGAGAAAATTCTAAAAATTGTGTAACAAGTATAAAATCATGGAATTAATGAAATTTCAGTAACTTAGTGACCTCAAGGTGGTAATTTGGTAAAAGTTTGAAGAAAAATTAACTTAGAATGTTCGGTTTCGGGTAAAAATGAGTTTACAAACGAATTCTTACAAACCAAAGCCTTTGGCTATAATGACTCAAAAATCCCATTTAAAACAGATTAAAAAGTTTATTAGAAGTGTTTAAAAAGAAATAAATAAGTCTTTTGGGTTAAAAACTACAATATTCAAAACTAGAGGATAAATTGTCGGTTTAACCGTAACCGGTAACTAGATATAGGTATTTTAAATTCTCCAAATTAAAATACTGAAAATTTGGGTTAAAATAGGTCATTTTAAATATGTAAAACTTCTGGAAATTATTAAGAGCCATAATGGATCATGAAATGATAGAATTCAAACTTTAGGGTAAAAACTGTAAATTATGAAACTTGAAGGACTAAAGTGTAATTCTGCAATTTCACCATAAAATGATCAATATATGAATAAAAATTACTTGTTAAACTTATCATCACCTTATCAAACTGATTTAAATCATAAAACATGTCATTTACATAAATAAAGACAACTTTCCTAAAAAGGAAACTTTTTAAACGCAATTGTTAAAGAACCAAAGTTAATTGAACTTTTAACCATAAATTAACCTAGTTACTCTTATAATGACCATAGATCATTTAGCTTATTACTTGAATCATGATGATAGGGTGCTAGGAATTGAATCTATCTTTGCTCAAGGAATCGTTGACTTAACCCTAAGGTGAGTTCTAGTGTTCCCTTTTTACTATTGCTTTGGGATGAAACATGCTATGCCTACTTTGAAATCATTTATGTGCTATGATACTTGTATGTTGTGGTTAATATTGAACCTGCTCTTAATTGTATCACAATCATTAATTCTTGTGTGAACCGCTTGTTCTATATGGGTAGATCTACTTGGGGAATCCCCCACACACAGTGCCTTCCATCATGAATGGGAAGGGTACCACACTGAGATCCTGCGGGGTCGTTTGTGTCATGTGACAGGTATTATAAGATACTAAGGTGAACCATCCAGCAGGTATGGTTCACTATTTAAGGCTCAGTTATCCCTATGGGTTAACCGGTATTAACACAAATTTAGAAGAGGCTAGCCGGGACTGAGTGCAGGGTTGATTGTGACCCCACAACAGTGATATTTATGATTTCAAAAATTTACTTATGGATTTGTTTTTAAACTTTAAGCACTTGAATTCACCAACTTTTTAGTTGACACAAAAATCTTTTGAGCATGTTTCAGGTAATCCTTGATGAGAGCTTGGAATAGTTGGAGAACCTCTTTGGATGACCTAGTTCCGTGACCACCACATTGCATTAATTAGTTTGAATCTATCATTAGACAATTTGTTGGATGTTTGTTGAACTTATGAATTTACTTTAATTTGGATTAAGTCTGTTATGACCTGGCTTTTGACCGTTGTATTTGGGTTGTTAAAACTTTTATTGTAATGCCAGGTGATTTCTTTCCTTGTGTGCTCTTTTGATGGTTAGTTTCCGCTGCCATATATGTTGCCTGTCTGTGACGTCCCACCCTACTTGGGCCCGGGGTGTGACAATTTTGGTTTCGAATCACACAAATGATGCTATGTTCCATTTGTGATTCTTTGTTGCGACTCTGTTGATAATTATATTCATATTTGATTAGATTGGTTTAGAAGTGCGTTCAAACAATAGAACTATAGTTGTTTAATCTTTTAGTATAACTAGTTCCTTTCCCGTGTATTTAGTAATGCTTTCTTAAATACTCTTATACACGAATCTTTAGTTGTATAATTTTGATTGACATACAAGAAAATCTTTTTTTACTTTATCATGTTACATTGATTTAACTTATTTTTGATCCATCAAGCATTACGTTTCTCATTTTTCATCTGATTACTTTCATTCCACCACTGTAATTTGATTATTGATTCTTATTTAGTGGATACGAGTACTTTCGTGGTCCTTTACAACTGGTTTCCTTGTCTTAATGGTCAATAATGGTTTCTGTAGATCAACAGTTGTTATTAAGATAGACTTAGTGGATTTCTGAGGCCGGATTGTTCGATGATGGTTATGGAGTCTTCTGATGAGTTTCGGGTATAATGGATTGATTTTAAGAGTTATTCGTGTGGCTATATGTTCGGTTTTGGTTTCGAATCACAATAATGATACTATGTTTCATTTATGATTCATTGTTGTGATTCTGATAGTAATTATAATCATATTTGATTAAATTCGTTTAGAAGTGCGCTGAAACAATAGAAATATAGTTGTTTAATATTTTAGTATAACTAGTTCCTTTCCCATGTATTTAGTAATGCTTTCTTAAATACTCTTATACACCAATCTGTAGTTGGATATTTTTGATTGACGTACAAGAAATCTTATTTACTTTATCTTGTTACATTGATTTAACTACTTTTTGATCCGTTACGCATTACATTTCTCATTGTTCGTCAGATTACTTTCATTCAACCACCGTAATTTGATTATTGATTCTTATTTAGTGGATACGAGTAGTTTCGTGGTCCTTAACAACTGGTTTCCTTGTCTTAATGGTCAATAATGGTTTATGTAAATCAAAAGTTGTTATTAAGATGGATTTAGTGGATTTCTGCGACAGGATTGTTCGAAGATGGTGATGGAGACTTCTAATGAGTTTCGAGTAGGAATGGATTGATTTTAGGAGTTATTCGTCGGGTTATATTTTCGGTTTTGGTTTAGAATCACACTAATGATACTATGTTCCATTTGTGATTAATTGTTGCGATTCTGATGATAATTATAATCATAGTTGATTGGATTGGTTTAGAAGTGCATTCAAACGATAAAACTATAGTTGTTTAATTTTTTAGTATAACTAGTTCCTTTTCCATGTATTTAGTAATGCTTTCTTAAATACTCTTATACACAAATCTTTAGTTGCATAATTTTGATTAACGTACAAGAACATCTTATTTATTTTATCATGTTACATTGATTTAACTTTTTTTTTATCCATCAAGCATTACTTTTATCATTGTTCGTCTGATTACTTTCATTCCACCACTGTAATTTGATTATTGATTCTTATTTAGTGCATACGAGTTGTTTCGTGGTCCTTTTCATCTGGTTTCCTTGTCTTAATGGTCAATAACGGTTTCTGTAGATCAGCAGTTGTTATTAAGATGGATTTAGTGGATTTCTGAGACAGGATTGTTCGATGATGGTTATGGAGTCTTCTAATGAGTTTCGAGTATGAATGGATAGATTTTAGGAGTTACTCGTCTGGTTATATGTTCGATTTTGGTTTAGAATCACATTAATGATACTATGTTCCATTTGTGATTCATTGTTGCGATTCTAATGATAATTATAATCATAGTTGATTAGATTGGATTAGAAGTGCGTTCAAACGATAGAACTGTAGTTGTTTAATGTTTTAGTATAACTAGTTCCTTTCCCATGTATTTAGTAATGCTTTCTTAAATACTCTTATACACCAATCTTTAGTTGCATAATTTTGATTAACGTACAATAAAGTCTTATTTACTTTATCATGTTACATTGATTTAACTTTTTTTTGATCCATCAAACAATACGTTTCTCATTGTTTGTCTGATTACTTTCATTCCACTCCTGTAATCTGATTATTGATTCTTATTTAGTGGATACGGGTAGTTTCGTGGTCATTTTAAACTTGTTTTCTTGTCTTAATGGTCAATAATGCTTTCTGTAGTTCAACAGTTTTTATTAAGATGGATTTAGTGGATTTGTGAGGTAGGATTGTTCAAAAATGGTTATGGAGTCTTCTGATGAGTTTCGGGTAGGAATGGATTGATTTGAGGAGTTATTCGTGTGGTTATATGTTCGATTTTGGTTTCGAATCACACTAATGATACTATGTTCCATTTGTGATTCTTTGTTGCTATTCTGATGATAATTATAATCATATTTGATTAGATTGGTTTAGAAGTGCGTTCAAACAATAGAACTGTAGTTGTTTAATGTTTTAGTATAACTAGTTCCTTTCCCATGTATTTAGTAATGCTTTCGTAAATACTCTTATACAGTAATCTGTAGTTGCATAATTTTGATTGACGTACAAGAAAATCTTATTTACTTTATCATGTTACATATATTTAACTTCTTTTTGATCCATGAAGCATTACGTTTCTCATTGTTCATTTGATTATTTTCATTCCACCACTGAAATTTGATTATTGATTCTTATTTAGTGGATACAATTAGTTTCGTGGTTATTTAAAACTCGTTTTCTTGTCTTAATGGTCAATAATGGTTTTTGTAGATCAACAGTTGTTATTAAGATGTGTTTAGTAGATTTGTAAGGCAGGATTGTTCGAAGATGGTTATGGAGTCTTCTGATGAGTTTCGGGTAGGAATGGATTGATTTTAGGAGTTATTCGTGTGGCTATATGTTCGGTTTTGGTTTTGAATCACACTAATGACACTTTGTTCCATTTGTGATTCTTTGTTGCGATTCTGATGATAATTATAATCATATTTGATTAGATTGGTTTAGAAGTGCGTTCAAACAATAGAACTGTAGTTGTTTAATGTTTTAGTATAACTAGTTCATTTCCCATGTATTTAGTAATGCTTTCGTAAATACTCTTATACAGTAATCTGTAGTTGTATAATTTTGATTGACGTACAAGAAAATCTTATTTACTTTATCATGTTACATATATTTAACTTCTTTTTTATCCATGAAGCATTACGTTTCTCATTGTTCATTTGATTATTTTCATTCCACCACTGAAATTTTATTATTGATTCTTATTTAGTGGATACAATTAGTTTCGTGGTTATTTAAAACTCGTTTTCTTGTCTTAATGGTCAATAATGGTTTTTGTAGATCAACAGTTGTTATTAAGATGTATTTAGTAGATTTGTAAGGCAGGATTGTTCGAAGATGGTTATGGAGTCTTCTGATGAGTTTCGGGTAGGAATGGATTGATTTTAGGAGTTATTCGTGTGGTTATATGTTCGGTTTTGGTTTCGAATCACACTAATGATACTATGTTCCATTTGTGATTCATTGCTCCGATTATGATGATAATTATAATCATATTTGATTAGATTGGTTTAGAAGTGCGTTCAAACAATAGAAATATAGTTGTTTAATGTTTTAGTATAACTAGTTTCTTTCCCGTGTATTTAGTAATGCTTTCTTAAATACTCTTATACACCAATCTGTAGTTGCATAATTTTGATAAACGTACAAGAAAGTCTTATTTGCTTTATTATTTTACAATGATTTAACTTATTTTTGATCCATCAAGCATTACGTTTCTCATTGTTCGTCTGATTACTTTCATTCCACCACTGTAATTTGATTATTGATTCTTATTTAGTGGATACGAGAAGTGTCGTGGTCCTTTTCAACTGATTTCCTTGTCTTAATGGTCAATATGCTTTATGTAGATCAACAGTTGTTATTAAGATGGATTTAGTGGATTTCTAAGGCAGGATTGTTCAAAAACGGTTATGGAGTCTTCTGATGTGTTTCGGGTAGGAATCGATTGATTTTAGGAGTTATACGTGTGGTTAAATGTTCGATTTTGGTTTCGAATCACACTAATGATACTATGTTCCATTTGTGATTCATTTTGCGATCTGATGATAATTATAATCATATTTGATTAGATTGGTGTAGAAGTGCGTTCAAACAATAGAACTAGAGTTGTTTAATGTTTTAGTAAAACTAGTTCCTTTCCCATGTATTTAATAATGCTTTCTTAAATACTTTTGTACACCAATCTGTAGTTGCATAATTTTGATTAACGTACAAGAAAGTCTTATTTACTTTATCATGTTACATTGATTTAACTTCTTTTTGATCCATCAAGCATTACGTTTCTCATTGTTCGTCTGATTACTTTCATTCCACCGCTGTAATTTCATTATTGATTCTTATTTAGTGTATACGAGTAGTTCTGTGGTCCTTTACAACTGGTTTCCTTGTCTTAATGGTCAATAATGGTTTCTGTAGATCAACAATTGTTATTAAGATGGATTTAGTGGATTTCTAAGGCACGATTGTTCGAAGATGGTTATAAAGTCTTCTGATGATTTTCGGATAAGAATGGATTGATTTTAGGAGTTATTCATGTGGTTAAATTTTCGGTTTTGGTTTCGAATCACACTAATGATACAATGTTCCATTTGTGATTCATTTTGCGATTCTGATGATAATTATAATCATATTTGATTAGATTGGTTTAGAAGTGCGTTCACACAATAGAACTATAGTTGTTTAATGTTTTAGTAAAACTAGTTCCTTTCACATGTATTTAGTAATGCTTTCTTAAATACTTTTATACACCAATCTGTAGTTGCATAACTTTGATTAACGTACAAGAAAGTCTCATTTACTTTATCATGTTACATTGATTTAACTTATTTTTGATCCATCAAGCATTACTTTTCTCATTGTTCGTCTAATTACTTTCATTCCACCGCTGTAATTTTATTATTGATTCTTATCTAGTGGATACGAGTAGTTCTGTGGTTCGTTACAACTGGTTTCCTTGTCTTAAAGGTCAATAGTGGTTTCTCTAGATCAGCAGTTGTTATTAAGATGGATTTAGTTGATATCAGAGGCAGGATTGTTTAAAAATGGTTATGTAGTCTTCTGATGAGTTTCGGGTTCGAATGGATTGATTTTAGGAGTTATTCGTGTGGTTATATGTTCGGTTTTGGTTTCGAATCACACTAGTGATACTATGTTCCATTTGTGGATCATTGTTGCGATTCTGATGATAATTATAATCATACTTGATTAGTTTGGTTTAGAAGTGCGTTCAAACAATAGAACTATAGTTGTTTAATGTTTTAATAAACTAGTTCCTTTCCAATGTATTTAGTAAGGCTTTCTTAAATACTTTTGTACACCAGTCTGTAGTTGCATAATTTTGATTAACGTACAAGAAAGTCTTATTTACTTTATCATGTTACGTTGATTTAACTTCTTTTTGATCCATCAAGCATTACGTTTCTCATTGTTCGTCTGACTACTTTCATTCCACCGCTGTAATTTCATTATTGATTTTTATTTAGTGGATACGAGTAGTTCTGTGGTCCTTTACAATAGGTTTCCTTGTCTTAATGGTCAATAATGATTTCTGTAGATCACCAGTTGTTATTAAGATGGATTTAGTTGATATCAGAGGCAGGATTGTTCAAAAATGGTTATGTAGTCTTCTGATGAGTTTCGGGTTCGAATGGATTGATTTTAGGAGTTATTCGTGTGGTTATATGTTCGGTTTTCGTTTCGAATCACACTAGTGATACTATGTTCCATTTGTGGTTCATTGTTGCGATTCTGATGATAATTATAATCATATTTGATTAGTTTGGTTTAGAAGTGCGTTCAAACAATAGAACTATAGTTGTTTAATGTTTTAGTAAAACTCGTTCCTTTCCAATGTATTTAGTAAGGCTTTCTTAACACTTTTGCACACTAATCCGTAGTTGCATAATTTTGATTAATGTAAAAGAAAGTCTTATTTACTTTATCATGTTACGTTGATTTGACTTCTTTTTGATCCATCAAGCATTACGTTTCTCATTGTTCGTCTGATTACTTTCATTCCACCGCTGTAATTTCATTATTGATTCTTTTTTAGTGGATACGAGTAGTTCTGTGGTCCTTTACAATAGGTTTCCTTGTCTTAGTGGTCAATAATGATTTCTGTAGATCACCAGTTGTTATTAAGATGGATTTAGTTGATTTCTGAGATAGGATTATTCAAAAATGGTTATGTAGTCTTCTAATGAGTTTCGGGTTCGAATGGATTGATTTTAGGAGTTATTCGTGTGGTTATATGTTAAGTTTTGGTTTCGAATCACACTAATGATAGTATGTTCCATTTGTGATTCATTATTGCGATTCTGATGATAATTATAATCATATTTGATTAGTTTGGTTTAGAAGTGCGTTCAAACAATAGAACTATAGTGGATACGAGTAGTTTCGTGGTCCTTTACAACTGGTTTCCTTGTCTTAATGGTCGATAATGTTTTCTACAGATCAACAGTTATTATTAAGATAGATTTAGTGGATTTTTGAGGCAGGATTGTTCAAAGATGGTTATGGACTCTTCTGATGATTTTCGGGTAGGAATGGATTGATTTTAGGAGTTATTCATATGGTTATATTTTCGGTTTTGGTTTCGAATCACACTAATGATACTATGTTCCATTTGTGATTCATTTTGCGATTCTGATGATAATTATAATCATATTTGATTAGATTGGTTTAGAAGTGCGTTCAAACAATAGAACTATAGTTGTTTAATGTTTTAGTAAAACTAGTTCCTTTCCCATGTATTTAGTAATGCTTTCTTAAATACTTTTGTACACCAATCTGTAGTTGTATAATTTTGATTCACGTACAAGAAAGTCTTATTTACTTTATCATGTTACATTGATTTATCTTCTTTTTGATCCATCAAGCATTATGTTTCTCATTTTTCGTCTGATTACTTTCATTCCACCGCTGTAATTTCATTATTGATTCTTATTTAAAGGATGCGAGTAGTTCTGTGGCTCTTTACAACTGGTTTCCTTGTCTTAATGGTCAATAATAGTTTCTGTATATCAGCAGTTGTTATTAAGATGGATTTAGTTGATTTCTGAGGCAGAATTGTTCAAAAATGGTTATGTAGTCTTCTGATGAGTTTCGGGTTCGAATGGATTGATTTTAGGAGTTATTCATGTGGTTATAAGTTCGGGTTTGGTTTCGAATCACACTAATGATACTATGTTCCATTTGTGATTCATTGTTGCGATTCTGATGATAATTATAATCATATTTGATTAGTTTGGTTTAGAAGTGCGTTCAAACAATAGAACTATAGTGGATACGAGTAGTTTCGTGGTCCTTTACAACTGGTTTCCTTGTCTTAATGGTCGATAATGGTTTCTACAGATCAACAGTTGTTATTAAGATGGATTTAGTGGATTTCTAAGGCAGGATTGTTCGAAGATGGTTTTGGAGTCTTCTGATGATTTTCGGGTAGGAATGGATTGATTTTAGGAGTTATTCATATGGTTATATTTTCGGTTTTGGTTTCGAATCACACTAATGATACTATGTTCTATTTGTGATTCATTGTTTCGATTCTGATGCTAATTATAATCATATTTGATTAGATTGTTTAGAAGTGCGTTCAAACAATAGAACTATAGTTGTTTAATGTTTTATTATAACTAGTTCCTTTCCCATGTATTTAGTAATGCTTTATTAAATACTCTTATACACCAATCTGTAGTAGTATAATTTTGATTGACGTACAAGAAAATCTTATTTACTTTATCATGTTACATTGATTTAACTTCTTTTTGATCCATCAAGCATTACGTTTCTCATTTTTCGTCTGATTACTTTCATTCCATCACTGTAATTTTATTATTGATTCTTATTTAGTGGATACGAGTAGTTTCGTGGTCCTTTACAACTGGTTTCCTTGTCTTAATGGTCAATAATGGTTTCTGTAGATCAATAGTTGTTATTAAGATGGATTTAGTGGATTTATAAGGCATGATTGTTCGAAGATGGTTTTGGTGTCTTCTGATGATTTTCGGGTAGGAATGGATTGATTTTAGGAGTTATTCATATGGTTATATTTTCGGTTTTGGTTTCGAATCACACTAATGATACTATGTTCCATTTGTGATTCATTTTGCGATTCCGATGATAATAATAATAATATTAGATTAGATTGGTTTAGAAGTGCGTTCAAACAATAGAACTATAGCTGTTTAATGTTTTAGTAAAACTAGTTCCTTTCCCATGTATTTAGTAATGCTTTCTTAAATACTTTTGTACACCAATCTGTAGTTGTATAATTTTGATTCACGTACAAGAAAGTCTTATTTACTTTATCATGTTACATTGATTTAACTTCTTTTTGATCAATCAAGCATTACGTTTCTCATTTTTCGTCTGATTACTTTCATTCCACCGCTGTAATTTCATTATTGATTCTTATTTAGAGGATGCGAGTAGTTCTGTGGCCCTTTACAACTGGTTTCCTTGTCTTAATGGTCAATAATGGTTTCTGTATATCAACAGTTGTTATTAAGATGGATTTAGTGGATTTCCGAGGCAGGATTGTTCAAAGATGGTTATGGACTCTTCTGATGTGTTTCGGGCAGGAATGGATTGATTTTATGAGTTATTCGTGTGGTTATATGTTGGGTTTTGGTTTCCAATCACACTATTGATACTATGTTCTATTTGTGATTCATTGTTTCGATTCTGATGATAATTATAATCATATTTGATTAGATTGGTTTAGAAGTGCGTTCAAACAATAGAACTATAGTTTTTTAATGTTTTAGTATAACTAGTTCCTTTCCCATGTATTTAGTAATGCTTTATTAAATACTCTTATACACAAATCTTTAGTAGTATAATTTTGATTGACGTACAAGAAAATCTTATTTACTTTATCATGTTACATTGATTTAACTTCTTTTTGATCCATCAAGCATTATGTTTCTCATTTTTCGTCTGATTACTTTCATTCCACCACTGTAATTTGATTATTGATTCTTATTTAGTGGATACGAGTAGTTTCGTGGTCCTTTACAACTGGTTTCCTTGTCTTAATGGTCAATAATGGTTTTTGTAGATCAACAGTTGTTATTAAGATGGATTTAGTGAATTTCTAAGGCAGGATTGTTCGAAGATGGTTTTGGAGTCTTCTGATGATTTTCGGGTAGGAATGGATTGATTTTAGGAGTTATTCATGTGGTTATATTTTTGGTTTTGGTTTCGAATAACACTAATGATACTATGTTCCATTTGTGATTCATTTTGCGATTCTGATGATAATTATAATCATATTTGATTAGATTGGTTTAGAAGTGCGTTCAAACAATAGAACTATAGTTGTTTAATGTTTTAGTAAAACTAGTTCCTTTCCCATTTATTTAGTAATACTTTCTTAAATACTTTTGTACACCAATCTGTAGTTGTATAATTTTGATTCACGTACAAGAAAGTCTTATTTACTTTATCATGTTACATTGATTTAACTTCTTTTTGATCCATCAAGCATTGCGTTTCTCATATTTCGTCTGATTACTTTCATTCCACCGCTGTAATTTCATTATTGATTCTTATTTAGAGGATGCGAGTAGTTCTGTGGCCCTTTACAACTGGTTTCCTTGTCTTAATGGTCAATAATGGTTTCTGTATATCAACAGTTGTTATTAAGATGGATTTAGTGGATTTCCGAGGCAGGATTGTTCAAAGATGGTTATGGACTCTTCTGATGTGTTTCGGGTAGGAATGGATTGATTTTAGGAGTTATTCGTGTGGTTATATGTTGGGTTTTGGTTTCCAATCACACTATTGATACTATGTTCTATTTTTGATTCATTGTTTCGATTCTGATGATAATTATAATCATATTTGATTAGATTGGTTTAGAAGTGCGTTTAAACAATAGAACTATAGTTGTTTAATGTTTTAGTATAACTAGTTCCTTTCCCATGTATTTAGTAATGCTTTATTAAATACTCTTATACACAAATCTTTAGTAGTATAATTTTGATTGACGTACAAGAAAATCTTATTTACTTTATCATGTTACACTGATTTAACTTGTTTTTGATCCATCAAGCATTATGTTTCTCATTTTTCGTCTGATTACTTTCATTCCACCACTGTAATTTGATTATTGATTCTTATTTAGTGGATACGAGTAGTTTCGTGGTCCTTTACAACTGGTTTCCTTGTCTTAATGGTCAATAATGGTTTCTGTAGATCAACAGTTGTTATTAAGATGGATTTAGTGGATTTCTAAGGCAGGATTGTTCGAAGATGGTTTTGGAGTCTTCTGATGATTTTCGGGTAGGAATGGATTGATTTTAGGAGTTATTCATGTGGTTATATTTTTGGTTTTGGTTTCGAATCACATTAATGATACTATGTACCATTTGTGATTCATTTTGCGATTCTGATGATAATTATAATCATATTTGATTAGATTGGTTTAGAAGTGCGTTCAAACAATAGAACTATAGTTGTTTAATGTTTTAGTAAAACTAGTTCCTTTCCCATTTAATTAGTAATACTTTCTTAAATACTTTTGTACACCAATCTGTAGTTGTATAATTTTGATTCACTTACAAGAAAGTCTTATTTACTTTATCATGTTACATTGATTTAACTTCTTTTTGATCCATCAAGCATTGCGTTTCTCATATTTCGTCTGATTACTTTCATTCCACCGCTGTAATTTCATTATTGATTCTTATTTAGAGGATGCGAGTAGTTCTGTGGCCCTTTACAACTGGTTTCCTTGTCTTAATGGTCAATAATGGTTTCTGTATATCAACAGTTGTTATTAAGATGGATTTAGTGGATTTCCGAGGCAGGATTGTTCAAAGATGGTTATGGACTCTTCTGATGTGTTTCGGGTAGAATTGGATTGATTTTAGGAGTTATTCGTGTGGTTATATGTTGGGTTTTGGTTTCCAATCACACTATTGATACTATGTTCTATTTTTGATTCATTGTTTCGATTCTGATGATAATTATAATCATATTTGATTAGATTGGTTTAGAAGTGCGTTTAAACAATAGAACTATAGTTGTTTAATGTTTTAGTATAACTAGTTCCTTTCCCATGTATTTAGTAATGCTTTATTAAATACTCTTATACACAAATCTTTAGTAGTATAATTTTGATTGACGTACAAGAAAATCTTATTTACTTTATCATGTTACACTGATTTAACTTGTTTTTGATCCATCAAGCATTATGTTTCTCATTTTTCGTCTGATTACTTTCATTCCACCACTGTAATTTGATTATTGATTCTTATTTAGTGGATACGAGTAGTTTCGTGGTCCTTTACAACTGGTTTCCTTGTCTTAATGGTCAATAATGGTTTCTGTAGATCAACAGTTGTTATTAAGATGGATTTAGTGGATTTCTAAGGCAGGATTGTTCGAAGATGGTTTTGGAGTCTTCTGATGATTTTCGGGTAGGAATGGATTGATTTTAGGAGTTATTCATGTGGTTATATTTTTGGTTTTGGTTTCGAATCACACTAATGATACTATGTTCCATTTGTGATTCATTTTGCGATTCTGATGATAATTATAATCATATTTGATTAGATTGGTTTAGAAGTGCGTTCAAACAATAGAACTATAGTTGTTTAATGTTTTAGTAAAACTAGTTCCTTTCCCATTTATTTAGTAATACTTTCTTAAATACTTTTATACACCAATCTGTAGTTGTATAATTTTGATTCACGTACAAGAAAGACTTATTTACTTTATCATGTTACATTGATTTAACTTCTTTTTGAGCCATCAAGCATTACGTTTCTCATTTTTCGTCTGATTACTTTCATTTCACCGCTGTAATTTCATTATTGATTCTTATTTAGAGGATGCGTGTAGTTCTGTGGCCCTTTACAACTGGTTTCCTTGTCTTAATGGTCAATAATGGTTTCTGTAGATCAACAGTTGTTATTAAGATGGATTTAGTGGATTTCTAAGGCAGGATCGTTCGAAGATGGTTTTGGAGTCTTCTGATGATTTTCGGGTAGGAATGGATTGATTTTAGGAGTTATTCATGTGGTTATATTTTTGGTTTTGGTTTCGAATCACACTAATGATACTATGTTCCATTTGTGATTCATTTTGCGATTTTGATGATAATTATAATCATATTTGATTAGATTGGTTTAGAAGTGCGTTCAAACAATAGAACTATAGTTGTTTAATGTTTTAGTAAAACTAGTTCCTTTCCCATTTATTTAGTAATACTTTCTTGAATACTTTTATACACCAATCTGTAGTTGTATAATTTTGATTCACGTACAAGAAAGACTTATTTACTTTATCATGTTATATTGATTTAACTTCTTTTTGATCCATCAAGCATTATGTTTCTCATTTTTCGTCTGATTACTTTCATTCCACCACTGTAATTTGATTATTGATTCTTATTTAGTGGATACGAGTAGTTTCGTGGTCCTTTACAACTGGTTTCCTTGTCTTAATGGTCAATAATGGTTTCTATAGATCAACAGTTGTTATTAAGATGGATTTAGTGGATTTCTAAGGCAGGATTGTTCGAAGATGGTTTTGGAGTCTTCTGATGATTTTCGGGTAGGAATGGATTGATTTTAGGAGTTATTCATGTGGTTATATTTTTGGTTTTGGTTTCGAATCACACTAATGATACTATGTTCCCTTTGTGATTCATTTTGCGATTCTGATGATAATTATAATCATATTTGATTAGATTGGTTTAGAAGTGCGTTCAAACAATAGAACTATAGTTGTTTAATGTTTTAGTAAAACTAGTTCCTTTCCCATTTATTTAGTAATACTTTCTTAAATACTTTTATACACCAATCTGTAGTTGTATAATTTTGATTCACGTACAAGAAAGACTTATTTACTTTATCATGTTACATTGATTTAACTTCTTTTTGAGCCATCAAGCATTACGTTTCTCATTTTTCGTCTGATTACTTTCATTTCACCGCTGTAATTTCATTATTGATTCTTATTTAGAGGATGCGTGTAGTTCTGTGGCCCTTTACAGCTGGTTTCCTTGTCTTAATGGTCAATAATGGTTTCTGTATATCAGTAGTTGTTATTAAGATGGATTTAGTTTATTTCTGAGACAGGATTGTTGAAAAATGGTTATGTAGTCTTCTGACGAGTTTCGGGTTCGAATGGATTGATTTTAGGAGTTATTCGTGTGGTTATATGTTCGGTTTTGGTTTCGAATCACACTAATGATACTATGTTTCATTTGTGATTCATTGTTGCGATTCTGATGATAATTATAATCATATTTGATTAGTTTGGTTTAGAAGTGCGTTCAAACAATACAACTATAGTGGATACGAGTAGTTTCGTGGTCCTTTACAACTGGTTTCCTTGTCTTAATGGTCGATAATGGTTTCTACAGATCAACAGTTGTTATTAAGATGGATTTAGTGGATTTCTAAGGCAGGATTGTTCGAAGATGGTTATGGACTCTCCTGATGTGTTTCGGGTAGGAATGGATTGATTTTAGGAGTTATTCGTGTGGTTATATGTTGGGTTTTGGTTTCCAATCACACTAATGATACTATGTTCTATTTGTGATTCATTGTTTCGATTCTGATGATAATTATAATCATATTCGATTAGATTGGTTTAGAAGTGCGTTCAAACAATAGAACTATAGTTGTTTAATGTTTTAGTATAACAAGTTCCTTTCCCATGTATTTAGTAATGCTTTATTAAATACTCTTATACACCAATCTTTAGTAGTATAATTTTGATTGACGTACAAGAAAATCTTATTTACTTTATCATGTTACATTGATTTAACTTCTTTTTGATCCATCAGGCATTACGTTTCTCATTTTTCGTCTGATTACTTTCATTCCGCCACTGTAATTTGATTATTGATTCTTATTTAGTGGATACGAGTAGTTTCGTGGTCCTTTACAACTGGTTTCCTTGTCTTAATGGTCAATAATGGTTTCTTTAGATCAACAGTTGTTATTAAGATGGATTTAGTGGATTTCTAAGGCAGGATTGTTCGAAGATGGTTTTGGAGTCTTCTGATGATTTTCGGGTAGGAATGGATTGATTTTAGGAGTTATTCATGTGGTTATATTTTTGGTTTTGGTTTCGAATCACATTAATGATACTATGTACCATTTGTGATTCATTTTGCGATTCTGATGATAATTATAATCATATTTGATTAGATTGGTTTAGAAGTGCGTTCAAACAATAGAACTATAGTTGTTTAATGTTTTAGTAAAACTAGTTCCTTTCCCATTTATTTAGTAATACTTTCTTAAATACTTTTATACACCAATCTGTAGTTGTATAATTTTGATTCACGTACAAGAAAGTCTTATTTACTTGATCATGTTACATTGATTTATCTTCTTTTTGATCCATCAAGCATTACGTTTCTCATTTTTTGTCTGATTACTTTCATTCCACCGCTGTAATTTCATTATTGATTCTTATTTAGAGGATGCGAGTAGTTCTGTGGCCCTTTACAACTGGTTTCCTTGTCTTAATGGTCAATAATGGTTTTCGTATATCAGCAGTTGTTATTAAGATGGATTTTGTTGATTTCTGAGGCAGGATTGTTCAAAAATGGTTATGTAGTCTTCCGATGAGTTTCGGGTTCGAATGGATTGATTTTAGGAGTTATTCGTGTGGTTATATGTTCGGTTTTGGTTTCGAATCACACTAATGATACTATGTTCCATTTGTGATTCATTGTTGCGATTCTGATGATAATTATAATCATATTTGATTAGTTTGGTTTAGAAGTGCGTTCAAACAATACAACTATAGTGGATACGAGTAGTTTCGTGGTTCTTTACAACTGGTTTCCTTGTCTTAATGGTCGATAATGGTTTCTACAGATCAACAGTTGTTATTAAGATGGATTTAGTGGATTTCTAAGGCAAGATTGTTTGAAGATGGTTATGGACTCTCCTGATGTGTTTCGGGTAGGAATGGATTGATTTTAGGAGTTATTCGTGTGGTTATATGTTAGGTTTTGGTTTCCAATCACACTAATGATACTATGTTCTATTTGTGATTCATTGTTTCAATTCTGATGATAATTATAATCATATTTGATTAGATTGGTTTAGAAGTGCGTTCAAACAATAGAACTATAGTTGTTTAATGTTTTAGTATAACTAGTTCCTTTCCCATGTATTTAGTAATGCTTTATTAAATACTCTTATACACCAATCTTTAGTAGTATAATTTTGATTGACGTACAAGAAAATCTTATTTACTTTATCATGTTACATTGATTTAACTTCTTTTTGATCCATCAAGCATTACGTTTCTCATTTTTCGTCTGATTACTTTCATTCCGCCACTGTAATTTGATTATTGATTCTTATTTAGTGGATACGAGTAGTTTCGTGGTCCTTTACAACTGGTTTCCTTGTCTTAATGGTCAATAATGGTTTCTTTAGATCAACAGTTGTTATTAAGATGGATTTAGTGGATTTCTAAGGCAGGATTGTTCGAAGATGGTTTTGGAGTCTTCTGATGATTTTCGGGTAGGAATGGATTGATTTTAGGATTTATTCATGTGGTTATATTTTTGGTTTTGGTTTCGAATCACATTAATGATACTATGTACCATTTGTGATTCATTTTGCGATTCTGATGATAATTATAATCATATTTGATTAGATTGGTTTAGAAGTGCGTTCAAACAATAGAACTATAATTGTTTAACGTTTTAGTAAAACTAGTTCCTTTCCCATGTATTTAGTAATGCTTTCTTAAATACTTTTATACACCAATCTGTAGTTGTATAATTTTGATTCACGTACAAGAAAGTCTTATTTACTTGATCATGTTACATTGATTTATCTTCTTTTTGATCCATCAAGCATTACGTTTCTCATTTTTCGTCTGATTACTTTCATTCCACCGCTGTAATTTCATTATTGATTCTTATTTAGAGGATGCGAGTAGTTCTGTGGCCCTTTACAACTGGTTTCCTTGTCTTAATGGTCAATAATGGTTTCTGTATATCAGCAGTTGTTATTAAGATGGATTTTGTTGATTTCTGAGGCAGGATTGTTCAAAAATGGTTATGTAGTCTTCCGATGAGTTTCGGGTTCGAATGGATTGATTTTAGAAGTTATTCGTGTGGTTATATGTTCGGTTTTGGTTTCGAATCACACTAATGATACTATGTTCCATTTGTGATTCATTGTTGCGATTTTGATGATAATTATAATCATATTTGATTAGTTTGGTTTAGAAGTGCGTTCAAACAATACAACTATAGTGGATACGAGTAGTTTCGTGGTTCTTTACAACTGGTTTCCTTGTCTTAATGGTCGATAATGGTTTCTACAGATCAACAGTTGTTATTAAGACGGATTTAGTGGATTTCTAAGGCAAGATTGTTCGAAGATGGTTATGGACTCTCCTGATGTGTTTCGGGTAGGAATGGATTGATTTTAGGAGTTATTCGTGTGGTTATATGTTAGGTTTTGGTTTCCAATCACACTAATGATACTATGTTCTATTTGTGATTCATTGTTTCGATTCTGATGATAATTATAATCATATTTGATTAGATTGGTTTAGAAGTGCGTTCAAACAATAGAACTATAGTTGTTTAATGTTTTAGTATAACTAGTTCCTTTCCCATGTATTTAGTAATGTTTTATTAAATACTCTTATACACCAATCTTTAGTAGTATAATTTTGATTGACGTACAAGAAAATCTTATTTACTTTATCATGTTACATTGATTTAACTTCTTTTTGATCCATCAAGCATTACGTTTCTCATTTTTCGTCTGATTACTTTCATTCCGCCACTGTAATTTGATTATTGATTCTTATTTAGTGGATACGAGTAGTTTCGTGGTCTTTTACAACTGGTTTCCTTGTCTTAATGGTCAATAATGGTTTCTATAGATCAACAGTTGTTATTAAGATGGATTTAGTGGATTTCTAAGGCAGGATTGTTCGAAGATGGTTTTGGAGTCTTCTCATGATTTTCGGGTAGGAATGGATTGATTTTAGGAGTTATTCATGTGGTTATATTTTTGGTTTTGGTTTCGAATCACACTAATAATACTATGTTCCATTTGTGATTCATTTTGCGATTCCGATGATAATTATAATCATATTTGATTAGATTGGTTTAGAAGTGCGTTCAAACAATAGAACTATGATTGTTTAATGTTTTAGTAAAACTAGTTCCTTTCCCATGTATTTAGTAATGCTTTCCTAAATACTTTTATACACCAATCTGTAGTTGTATAATTTTGATTCACGTACAAGAAAGTCTTATTTACTTTATCATGTTACATTGATTTAACTTCTTTTTGATCCATCAAGCATTACGTTTCTCATGTTTCGTCTGATTACTTTCATTCCACCGCTGTAATTTCATTATTGATTCTTATTTAGAGGATGCGAGTAGTTCTGTGGCCCTTTACAACTGGTTTCCTTGTCTTAATGGTCAATAATGGTTTCTGTATATCAGCAGTTGTTATTAAGATGGATTTAGTTGATTTCTGAGACAGGATTGTTCAAAAATGGTTATGTAGTCTTCCGATGAGTTTCGGGTTCGAATGCATTGATTTTAGGAGTTATTCGTGTGGTTATATGTTCGGTTTTGGTTTCGAATCACACTAATGATACTATGTTTCATTTGTGATTCATTGTTGCGATTCTGATGATAATTATAATCATATTTGATTAGTTTGGTTTAGAAGTGCGTTCAAACAATACAACTATAGTGGATACGAATAGTTTCGTGGTCCTTTACAACTGGTTTCCTTGTCTTAATGGTCGATAATGGTTTCTACAGATCAACAGTTGTTATTAAGATGGATTTAGTGGATTTCTAAGGCAAGATTGTTCGAAGATGGTTATGGACTCTCCTGATGTGTTTCGGGTAGGAATGGATTGATTTTAGGAGTTATTCGTGTGGTTATATGTTGGGTTTTGGTTTCCAATCACACTAATGATACTATGTTCTATTTGTGATTCATTGTTTCGATTCTGATGATAATTATAATTATATTTGATTAGATTGGTTTAGAAGTGCGTTCAAACAATAGAACTATAGTTGTTTAATGTTTTAGTATAACTAATTTCTTTCCCATGTATTTAGTAATGCGTTATTAAATACTCTTATACACCAATCTTTAGTAGTATAATTTTGATTGACGTACAAGAAAATCTTATTTACTTTATCATGTTACATTGATTTAACTTCTTTTTGATCCATCAAGCATTACGATTCTCATTTTTCGTCTGATTACTTTCATTCCGCCACTGTAATTTGATTATTGATTCTTATTTAGTGGATACGAGTAGTTTCGTGGTCCTTTACAACTGGTTTCCTTGTCTTAATGGTCAATAATGGTTTCTGTAGATCAACAGTTGTTATTAAGATGGATTTAGTGGATTTCTAAGGCAGGATTGTTCGAAGATGGTTTTGGAGTCTTCTGATGATTTTCGGGTAGGAATGGATTGATTTTGGGAGTTATTCATGTGGTTAAATTTTTGGTTTTGGTTTCGAATCACACTAATGATACTATGTTCCATTTGTGATTCATTTTGCGATTCTAATGATAATTATAATCATATTTGATTAGATTGGTTTAGAAGTGCGTTCAAACAATAGAACTATAGTTGTTTAATGTTTTAGGAAAACTAGTTCCTTTCCCATGCATTTAGTAATGCTTTCTTAAATACTTTTATACACCAATCTGTAGTTGTATAATTTTGATTCACGTACAAGAAAGTCTTATTTACTTTATCATGTTACATTGATTTAACTTCTTTTTTATCCATCAAGCATTAAGTTTCAAATTTTTCGTCTGACTACTTTTATTCCACCGCTGTAATTTCATTATTGATTCTTATTTAGAGGATGCGAGTAGTTCTGTGGCCCTTTACAACTAGTTTCCTTGTCTTAAAGGTCAATAATGGTTTATGTATATCAGGAGTTGTTATTAAGATGGATTTAGTTGATTTCTGAGGCACGATTGTTCAAAAATGGTTATGTAGTCTTCTGATGAGTTTCGGGTTCGAATGGATTGATTTTAGGAGTTATTCGTGTGGTTATATATCGGTTTTGGTTTCGAATCACACTAATGATACTATGTTCCATTTGTGATTCATTGTTGCGATTCCGATGATAATTATAATCATATTTGATTAGTTTGGTTTAGAAGTGCTTTCAAACAATAGAACTATAGTGGATACGAGTAGTTTCGTGGTCCTTTACAACTGGTTTCCTTGTCTTAATGGTCGATAATGGTTTCTACAGATCAACAGTTGTTATTAAGTTAGATTTAGTGGCTTTTTGAGGCAGGATTGTTCAAAGATGGTTATGGACTCTTCTAATGTGTTTCGGGTAGGAATGGATTGATTTTAGGAGTTAATCGTGTGGTTATATGTTGGGTTTTGGTTTCGAACCACACTAATGATACTATGTTCTATTTATGATTCATTGTTTTGATTCTGATGATAATTATAATCATATTTGATTAGATTGGTTTAGAAGTGCGTTCAAACAATAGAACTATAGTTATTTAATGTTTTAGTATAACTAGTTACTTTCCCATGTATTTAGTCATGCTTTATTAAATACTCTTATACACCAATCTTTAGTAGTATAATTTTGATTGACGTACAAGAAAATCTTATTTACTTTATCACGTCACATTGATTTAACTTCTTTTTGATCCATTACGTTTCACAGTTTTCGTCTGATTACTTTCATTCCACCACTGTAATTTGATTATTGATTCTTATTTAGTGGATACGAGTAGTTTCTTGGTCCTTTACAACTGGTTTCCTTGTCTTAATGGTCAATAATGGTTTCTATAGATCAACAGTTGTTATTAAGATGGATTTAGTGGATTTCTGAGGCAGGATTGTTCAAAGATGGTTATGGACTCTTCTGATGTGTTTCGGGTAGGAATGGATTGATTTTAGGTGTTATTCGTGTTGTTATATGTTGGGTTTTGGTTTCGAATCACACTAATGATACTATGTTCCATTTGTGATTCATTTTCCGATTCTGATGATAATTATAATCATATTTGATTAGATTGGTTTAGAAGTGCGTTCAAACAATAGAACTATAGTTGTTTAATGTTTTAGTAAAACTAGTTCCTTTCCCATGTATTTAGTAATGCTTTCTTAAATACTCTTATACACCAATCTTTAGTTGTATAACTTTGATTGACGTACAAGAAAATTTTATTTACTTTATCATGTTACATTGATTTAACTTCTTTTTGATCCATCAAGCATTACGTTTCTCATTTTTCGTCTGATTACTTTCATTCCACCGCTGTAATTTCATTATGGTCAATAATAGTTTTTGTATATCAGCAGTTGTTGTTAAGATAGATTTAGTTGATTTCTGAGGCAGGATTGTTCAAAAATGGTTAGGTAGTCTTCTGATGAGTTTCGGGTTCGAATGGATTGATTTTAGGAGTTATTCGTGTGGTTATACGTTCGGTTTTGCTTTCGAATCACACTAGTGATACTATGTTCCATTTGTGATTCATTGTTGCGATTCTGATGATAATTATAATCATATTTGATTAGTTTGGTTTAGAAGTGCGTTCAAACAATAGAACTATAGTGGATACGAGTAGTTTCGTGGTCCTTTACAACTGGTTTCCTTGTCTTAATGGTCGATAATGGTTTCTATAGATCAAAAGTTGTTTTTAAGATGGATTTAGTGGATTTCTGAGGCAGGATTGTTCTAAGATGGTCAAGGAATCTTCTGATGTGTTTCGGGTAGGAATGGAATGATTTTAGGAGTTATTCGTGTGGTTATATGTTGGGTTTTGGTTTCGAATCACACTAATGATACTATGTTCTATTTGTGATTCATTGTTTCGATTCTGATGATAATTATAATCATATTTGATTAGATTGGTTTAGAAGTGCATTCAAACAATAGAACTATAGTTGTTTAATGTTTTAGTATAACTAGTTCCTTTCCCATGTTTTTAGTAATGCTTTATTAAATACCCTTATACACCAATCTTTAGTTGTATAATTTTGATTGACGTACAAGAAAATCTTATTTACTTTATCATGTTATATTGATTTAACTTCTTTTTGATCCATCAAGCATTACGTTTCTCATTTTTCGTCTGATTACTTTCATTCCACCACTGTAATTTGATTATTGATTCTTATTTAGTGGATACGAGTAGTTTCTTGGTCCTTTACAACTGGTTTCCTTGTCTTAATGGTCAATAATGGTTTCTATAGATCAACAGTTGTTATTAAGATGGATTTAGTGGATTTCTGAGGCAGGATTGTTCAAAGATGGTTATGGACTCTTCTGATGTGTTTCGGGTAGGAATGGATTGATTTTAGGTGTTATTCGTGTTGTTATATGTTGGGTTTTGGTTTCGAATCACACTAATGATACTATGTTCCATTTGTGATTCATTTTCCGATTCTGATGATAATTATAATCATATTTGATTAGATTGGTTTAGAAGTGCGTTCAAACAATAGAACTATAGTTGTTTAATGTTTTAGTAAAACTAGTTCCTTTCCCATGTATTTAGTAATGCTTTCTTAAATACTCTTATACACCAATCTTTAGTTGTATAACTTTGATTGACGTACAAGAAAATTTTATTTACTTTATCATGTTACATTGATTTAACTTCTTTTTGATCCATCAAGCATTACGTTTCTCATTTTTCGTCTGATTACTTTCATTCCACCGCTGTAATTTCATTATGGTCAATAATAGTTTTTGTATATCAGCAGTTGTTGTTAAGATAGATTTAGTTGATTTCTGAGGCAGGATTGTTCAAAAATGGTTAGGTAGTCTTCTGATGAGTTTCGGGTTCGAATGGATTGATTTTAGGAGTTATTCGTGTGGTTATACGTTCGGTTTTGCTTTCGAATCACACTAGTGATACTATGTTCCATTTGTGATTCATTGTTGCGATTCTGATGATAATTATAATCATATTTGATTAGTTTGGTTTAGAAGTGCGTTCAAACAATAGAACTATAGTGGATACGAGTAGTTTCGTGGTCCTTTACAACTGGTTTCCTTGTCTTAATGGTCGATAATGGTTTCTATAGATCAAAAGTTGTTTTTAAGATGGATTTAGTGGATTTCTGAGGCAGGATTGTTCTAAGATGGTCAAGGAATCTTCTGATGTGTTTCGGGTAGGAATGGAATGATTTTAGGAGTTATTCGTGTGGTTATATGTTGGGTTTTGGTTTCGAATCACACTAATGGTACTATGTTCTATTTGTGATTCATTGTTTCGATTCTGATGATAATTATAATCATATTTGATTAGATTGGTTTAGTAGTGCATTCAAACAATAGAACTATAGTTGTTTAATGTTTTAGTATAACTAGTTCCTTTCCCATGTTTTTAGTAATGCTTTATTAAATACTCTTATACACCAATCTTTAGTTGTATAATTTTGATTGACGTACAAGAAAATCTTATTTACTTTATCATGTTATATTGATTTAACTTCTTTTTGATCCATCAAGCATTACGTTTCTCATTTTTCGTCTGATTACTTTCATTCCACCACTGTAATTTGATTATTGATTCTTATTTAGTGGATACGAGTAGTTTCTTGGTCCTTTACAACTGGTTTCCTTGTCTTAATGGTCAATAATGGTTTCTGTAGATCAACAGCTGTTATTAAGATGGATTTAGTGGATTTCTGAGGCAGGATTGTTCAAAGATGGTTATGGACTCTTCTGATGTGTTTCGGGTAGGAATGGATTGATTTTAAGTGTTATTCGTGTTGTTATATGTTGGGTTTTGGTTTCGAATCACACTAATGATACTATGTTCTATTTGTGATTCATTGTTTCGATTCTGAAGATAATTATAATCATATTTGATTAGATTGGTTTAGAAGTGCGTTCAAACAATATAACTATAGTTTATTAATGTTTTAGTATAACTAGTTCCTTTCCCACGTATTTAGTAATGCTTTATTAAATACTCTTATACACCAATCTTTAGTTGTATAATTTTTATTGACGTACAAGAAAATCTTATTTACATTAACATGTTACCTTTATTTAACTTTTTTTTGATCCATCAAGCCTTACGTTTCTAATTTTTGGTCTGATTACTTTCATTCCACCACTGTAATTTGATTATTGATTTTTATTTAGTGGATACGAGTAGTTTCGTGGTCCTTTACAACTGGTTTCCTTGTCTTAATGGTGAATAATGGTTTGTGTAGATCAACAGTTGTTATTAAGATGGATTTAGTGGATTTCTAAGGCAGGATTGTTCGAAGATGGTTTTGGAGTCTTCTGATGATTTTCGGGTAGGAATGGATTGATTTTAGGAGTTATTCATGTGGTTATATTTTCGGTTTTGGTTTCGAATCACACTAATGATACTATGTTCCATTTGTGATTCATTGTTTCGATTCTGAAGATAATTATAATCATATTTTTCGATTCTGAAGATAATTATAATCATATTTGATTAGATTGGTTTAGAAGTGCGTTCAAACAATATAACTATAGTTGATTAATGTTTTAGTATAACTAGTTCCTTTCCCACGTATTTAGTAATGCTTTATTAAATACTCTTATACACCAATCTTTAGTTGTATAATTTTTATTGACGTACAAGAAAATCTTATTTACATTAACATGTTACCTTTATTTAACTTTTTTTTGATCCATCAAGCCTTACGTTTCTAATTTTTGGTCTGATTACTTTCATTCCACCACTGTAATTTGATTATTGATTTTTATTTAGTGGATACGAGTAGTTTCGTGGTCCTTTACAACTGGTTTCCTTGTCTTAATGGTCAATAATGGTTTGTGTAGATCAACAGTTGTTATTAAGATGGATTTAGTGGATTTCTAAGGCAGGATTGTTCGAAGATGGTTTTGGAGTCTTCTGATGATTTTCGGGTAGGAATGGATTGATTTTAGGAGTTATTCATGTGGTTATATTTTCGGTTTTGGTTTCGAATCACACTAATGATACTATGTTCCATTGGTGATTCATTTTGCGATTCTGATGATAATTATACTCATATTTTATTATATTGGTTTAGAAGTGCGTTCAAACAATAGAACTATACTTGTTTAATGTTTTAGTAAAACTAGTTCCTTTCCCATGTATTTAGTAATGCTTTCTTAAATACTCTTTTACACCAATCTTTAGTTGTATAATTTTGATTGACGTACAAGAAAGTCTTATTTACTTTATCATGTTACATTGATTTAACTTCTTTTTGATCCATCAAACATTACATTTCTCATTGTTCATCTGATTACTTTCATTCCACAGCTGTAATTTCATTATTGATTCTTATTTAGTGGATACGAGTAGTTTTGTGGTCCTTTACAACTGGTTTCCGTGTCTTAATGGTCAATAATGCTTTCTGTAGGTCAGCAGTTGTTATTAAGATGGATTTAGTTGATTTCTGAGGCAGGATTGTTCAAAAATGGTTATGTAGTCTTCTGATGAGTTTCGGGTTCGAATGGATTGATTTTAGGAGTTATTCGTGTGGTTATACGTTCGGTTTTGCTTTCGAATCACACTAATGATACTATGTTCCATTTGTGATTCATTGTTGCGATTCTGATGATAATTATAATCATATTTGATTAGTTTGGTTTACAAGTGCGTTCAAACAATAGAACTATAGAGGATACGAGTAGTTTCGTGGTCCTTTACAACTGGTTTCCTTGTCTTAATGGTCGATAAGGGTTTCTATAGATCAACAGTTGTTTTTAAGATGGTTTTAGTGGATTTCTGAGGCAGGATTGTTCTAAGATGGTCAAGGACTCTTCTGATGTGTTTCGGGTAGGAATGGATTGATTTTAGGAGTTATTCGTGTGGTTATATGTTGGGTTTTGGTTTCGAATCACACTAATAATACTATGTTCTATTTGTGATTCATTGTTTCGATTCTGATGATAATTATAATCATATTTGATTAGATTGGTTTAGAAGTGCATTCAAACAATAGAACTATAGTTGTTTAATGTTTTAGTATAACTAGTTCCTTTCTCATGTTTTTAGTAATGCTTTATTAAATACTCTTATACACCAATCTTTAGTTGTATAATTTTGATTGACGTACAAGAAAATCTTATTTACATTATCATGTTATATTGATTTAACTTCTTTTTGATCCATCAAGCATTACGTTTCTCATTTTTCGTCTGATTACTTTCATTCCACCACTGTAATTTGATTATTGATTCTTATTTAGTGGATACGAGTAGTGCCGTCGTCCTTTACAACTGGTTTCCTTATCTTAATGGTCAATAATGGTTTCTATAGATCAACAGTTGTTATTAAAATGGATTTAGTGGATTTCTGAGGCAGGATTGTTCAAAGATGGTTATGGACTCTTCTGATGTGTTTCGGGTAGGAATGGATTGATTTTAGGTGTTATTCGTGTTGTTATATGTTGGGTTTTGGTTTCGAATCACACTAATGATACTATGTTCTATTTGTGATTCATTGTTTCGATTCTGATGATAATTATAATCACATTTGATTAGATTGGTTTAGAAGTACGTTCAAACAATAGAACTATAGTTGTATAATGTTTTAGTATAAGTAGTTCCTTTCCCATGTATTTAGTAATGCTTTATTAAATACTCTTATACACCAATCTTTAGTTGTATAATTTTGATTGACGTACAAGAAAATCTTATTTACTTTATCATGTTACGTTGATTTAACTTCTTTTTGATCCATCAAGCATTATGTTTCTCTTTTTTCGTCTGATTACTTTCATTTCACCAGTGTAATTTGATTATTGATTCTTATTTAGTGGATACGAGTAGTGTCGTGGTTCTTTACAACTGGTTTCCTTGTCTTAATGGTCAATAATGGTTTCCGTAGATCAACAGTTGTTATTAAGATGGATTTAGTAGATTTCTAAGGCAGGATTGTTCGAAGATGGTTTTGGAGTCCTTTGATGATTTTCGGGTAGGAATGGATTGATTTTAGGAGTAATTCATGTGGTTATATTTTAGGTTTTGGTTTCAAATCACACTAATGATACTATGTTTCATTTGTGATTCATTTTGAGATTCTAATGATAATTATAATCATATTTTATTAGATTGGTTTAGAAGTGCGTTCAAACAATAGAACTATAGTTGTTTAATGTTTTAGTATAACTAGTTCTTTTCCCATGTATTTGGTAATGCCTTATTAAATAATCTTATACACCAATCTTTAGTTGTATAATTTTGATTGACGTACAAGAAAGTCTTATTTACTTTATCATGTTACATTGATTTAACTTCTTTTTGATCCATCAAACATTACGTTTCTCATTGTTCGTCTGATTACTTTCATTCCACCGCTGTAATTACATTATTGATTCTTATTTAGTGGATACGAGTAGTTCTGTGGTCCTTTACAACTGGTTTCCTTGTCTTAATGGTCAATAATGGTTTCTGTAGGTCAGCAGTTGTTATTAAGAAGGATTTAGTTGATTTCTGAGGCAGGATTGTTAAAAAATGGTTATGTAGTCTTCTTATGAGTTTCGGGTTCGAATGGATTGATTTTAGGAGTTATTCGTGTGGTTATACGTTCGGTTTTGCTTTCGAATCACACTAATGATACTATGTTCCTTTTGTGATTCATTGTTGCGATTCTGATGATAATTATAATCATATTTGATTAGTTTGGTTTAGAAGTGCGTTCAAACAATAGAACTATAGTGGATACGAGTAGTTTCGTGGTCCTTTACAACTGGTTTCCTTGTCTTAATGGTCGATAATGGTTTCTACAAATCAACAGTTGTTATTAAGATGGATTTAGTGGATTTCTGAGGCAGGATTGTTCTAAGATGGTTATGGACTCTTCTGATGTGTTTCGGGTAGGAATGGTTTGATTTTAGGAGTTATTCGCATGATTATATGTTGGGTTTTGTTTTCGTATCACACTAATGATACTATGTTCTATTTGTGATTCATTGTTTCGATTTTGATGATAATTATAATCATATTTGATTAGATTGGTTTAGAAGTACATTCAAATAATAGAACTATTGTTGTTTAATGTTTTAGTATAACTAGTTCCTTTCCCATGTATTTAGTAATGCTTTATTAAATACTCTTATACACCAATCTTTAGTTGTATAATTTTGATTGACGTGCAAGAAAATCTTATTTACTTTCTTATGTTACCTTTATTTAACTTTTTTTTGATCCATCAAGCCTTACGTTTCTCATTTTTGGTCTGATTACTTTCATTCTACCACTGTAATTTGATTATTGATTCTTATTTAGTGGATATGAGTAGTTTCGTGGTTCTTTACAACTGGTTTCCTTGTCTTAATGGTCAATAATGGTTTCTGTAGGTCAGCAGTTGTTATTAAGATGGATTTAGTTGATTTCTGAGGCAGGATTGTTCAAAAATGGTTATGTAGTCTTCTGATGAGTTTCGGGTTCGAATGGATTGATTTTAGGAGTTATTCGTGTGGTTATACGTTCGGTTTTGCTTTCGAATCACACTAATGATACTATGTTCCATTTGTGATTCATTGTTGCGATTGTGATAATAATTATAATCATATTTGATTAGTTTGGTTTAGAAGTGCGTTCAAACAATAGAACTATAGTGGATACGAGTAGTTTCGTGGTCCTTTACAACTGGTTTCCTTGTCTTAATGGTCGATAATAGTTTCTATAGATCAACAGTTGTTATTTAGATGGATTTAGTGGATTTCTGAGGTAGGAATGTTCTAAGATGGTTATGGACTCTTCTGATGTGTTTCGGGTAGGAATGGATTGATTTTAGGAGTTATTCGTGTGGTTATATGTTGGGTTTTCGTTTCGAATCACACTAATGATACTATGTTCTATTTGTGATTCATTGTTTCGATTCTGATGATAATTATAACCATATTTGATTAGATTGGTTTAGAAATGAGTTCAAACAATAGAACTATAGTTGTTTAATGTTTTAGTATAACTAGTTCCTTTCCCATGTATTTAGTAATGCTTTATTAAATACTCTTATACACCAATGTTTAGTTGTATAATTTTGATTGACGTACAAGAAAATCTTATTTACTTTATCAAGTTACATTGATTTAACTTCTTTTTGATCCATCAAGCATTACGTTTCACAGTTTTCGTCTAATTACTTTCATTCCACCACTGTAATTTTATTATTGATTCTTATTTAGTGGATACGAGTAGTTTCGTGGTCCTTTACAACTGGTTTCCTTGTCTTAATGGTCAATAATGGTTTCTTTAGATCAACAGTTGTTATTAAGATGGATTTAGTGGATTTCTGAGGCAAGATTGTTCAAAGGTGGTTATGGACTCTTCTGATGTGTTTCGGGTAGGAATGGATTGATTTTAGGCGTTATTCGTTTTGTTATATGTTGGGTTTTGGTTTCGAATCACACTGATGAAACTATGTTCTATTTGTGATTCATTGTTTCGATTCTGATAATAATTATAATCATATTTGATTAGATTGGTTTACAAGTGCGTTCAACCAATATAACTATAGTTGTTTATTGTTTTAGTATAACTAGTTCCTTTCCCATGTATTTAGTAATGCTTTATTAAATACTCTTATACACCAATCTTTAGTTGTATAATTTTGATTGACATACAAGAAAATCTTATTTACTTTATCATGTTACCTTTATTTAACTTTTTTTTGATCCATCAAACCTTACGTTTCTCATTTTTGGTCTGATTACTTTCATTCCACCACTGTAATTTGATTATTGATTCTTATTTAGTGGATAAGAGTAGTTCGTGGTCCTTTACAACTGGTTTCCTTGTCTTAATGGTCAATAATGGTTTGTGTAGATCAACAGTTGTTATTAAGATGCATTTAGTGGATTTCTAAGGCAGGATTGTTCGAAGATGGGTTTGGAGTCTTCGGATGATTTTCGGGTAGGAATGGATTGATTTTAGGAGTTATTCATGTGGTTATATTTTCGGTTTTGGTTTCGAATCACACTAATGATACTATGTTCCATTTGTGATTCATTTTGTGATTCTGATGATAATTATAATCATATTTGATTAGATTGGTTTAGAAGTGCATTCAAACAATAGAACTATAGTTGTTTAATGTTTTAGTAAAACTAGTTCCTTTCCCATGTATTTAGTAATGATTTCTTAAATACATTTGTACACCAATCTGTAGCTGCATAATTTTGATTAACGTACAAGAAAGTCTTATTTACTTTATCATGTTACATTGATTTAACATCTTTTTGATCCATCAAGCATTACGTTTCTCATTGTTCATCTGATTACTTTCATTCCACCGCTGTAATTTTATTATTGATTCTTATTTAGTGGATACGAGTAGTTACGAGTAGTTTTGTGGCCCTTTACAACTGGTTTCCTTGTCTTAATGGTCAATAATGGTTTCTATATATCAGCAGTTGTTATTAAGATGGATTTAGTTGATTTCTGAGGCAGGATTGTTCAAAAATGGTTATGTAGTCTTCAGATGAGTTTCGGGTTCGAATCGATTGATTTTAGGAGTTATTCGTGTGGTTATATGTTCGGTTTTGGTTTCGAATCACACTAATGATACTATGTTCCATTTGTGATTCATTGTTGCGATTCTGATGATAATTATAATCATATTTAATTAGTTTGGTTTAGAAGTGCGGTTAAACAATAGAAATATAGTGGATACGAGTAGTTTCGTGGTCCTTTACAACTGGTTTCCTTGTCTTAATGGTCGATAATGGTTTCTACAGATCCACAGTTGTTATTAAGATAGATTTAGTGGATTTCTAAGGCAGGATTGTTCAAAGATGGTTATGGACTCTTCTGATGTGTTTCGGGTAGGAATGGATTGATTTTAGGAGTTATTCGTGTGGTTATATGTTGGGCTTTGGTTTCGAATCACACTAATGATACTATGTTCTATTTGTGATTCATTGTTTCGATTCTGATGATAATTATAATAATATTTGATTAGATTGGTTTAGAAGTGCGTTCAAACAATAGAACTATAGTTGTTTAATGTTTTAGTATAACTAGTTCCTTTCCCATGTATTTAGTAATGCTTTATTAAATGCTCTTATACACCAATCTTTAGTTGTATAATTTTGATTGACGTACAAGAAAATCTTAGTTACTTTATCATGTTACATTGATTTAACTTCTTTTTGATCCATCAAGCATTACGTTTCTCATTTTTCGTCTGATTACTTTCATTCCACCACTGTAATTTGATTATTGATTCTTATTTAGTGGATACGAGTAGTTTCGTGGTCCTTTACAACTGGTTTCCTTGTCTTAATGGTCGATAATGGTTTCTATAGATCAACAGTTGTTATTAAGATAGATTTAGTGGATTTCTAAGGCAGGATTGTTCAAAGATGGTTATGGACTCTTCTGATGTGTTTCGGGTAGGAATGGATTGATTTTAGGAGTTATTCGTGTGGTTATATGTTGGGTTTTCGTTTCGAATCATACTAATGATACTATGTTCTATTTGTGATTCATTGTTTCGATTCTGATGATAATTATAACCATATTTGATTAGATTGGTTTAGAAGTGCGTTCAAACAATAGAACTATAGTTGTTTAATGTTTTAGTATAACTAGTTCCTTTCCCATGTATTTAGTAATGCTTTATTAAATGCTCTTATACACCAATCTTTAATTGTATAATTTTGATTGACGTACAAGAAAATCTTATTTACTTTATCATGTTACATTGATTTAACTTCTTTTTGATCCATCAAGCATTACGTTTCTCATTTTTTCGTCTGATTACTTTCATTCCACCACTGTAAATTGATTATTGATTCTTATTTAGTGGATACGAGTAGTTTCGTGGTCCTTTACAACTGGTTTCCTTGTCTTAATGGTCGATAATGGTTTCTACAGATCAACAGTTGTTATTAAGATAGATTTAGTGGATTTCTAAGGCAGGATTGTTCAAAGATGGTTATGGACTCTTCTGATGTGTTTCGGGTAGGAATGGATTGATTTTAGGAGTTATTCGTGTGGTTATATGTTGGGCTTTGGTTTCGAATCACACTAATGATACTATGTTCTATTTGTGATTCATTGTTTCGATTCTGATGATAATTATAATAATATTTGATTAGATTGGTTTAGAAGTGCGTTCAAACAATAGAACTATAGTTGTTTAATGTTTTAGTATAACTAGTTCCTTTCCCATGTATTTAGTAATGCTTTATTAAATGCTCTTATACACCAATCTTTAGTTGTATAATTTTGATTGACGTACAAGAAAATCTTAGTTACTTTATCATGTTACATTGATTTAACTTCTTTTTGATCCATCAAGCATTACGTTTCTCATTTTTCGTCTGATTACTTTCATTCCACCACTGTAATTTGATTATTGATTCTTATTTAGTGGATACGAGTAGTTTCGTGGTCCTTTACAACTGGTTTCCTTGTCTTAATGGTCGATAATGGTTTCTATAGATCAACAGTTGTTATTAAGATGGATTTAGTGGATATCAGAGGCAGGATTGTTCTAAGATGGTTATGGACTCTTCTGATGTGTTTCGGGTAGGAATGGATTGATTTTAGGAGTTATTCGTGTGGTTATATGTTGGGTTTTCGTTTCGAATCATTCTAATGATACTATGTTCTATTTGTGATTCATTGTTTCGATTCTGATGATAATTATAACCATATTTGATTAGATTGGTTTAGAAGTGCGTTCAAACAATAGAACTATAGTTGTTTAATGTTTTAGTATAACTAGTTCCTTTCCCATGTATTTAGTAATGCTTTATTAAATGCTCTTATACACCAATCTTTAATTGTATAATTTTGATTGACGTACAAGAAAATCTTATTTACTTTATCATGTTACATTGATTTAACTTCTTTTTGATCCATCAAGCATTACGTTTCTCATTTTTTCGTCTGATTACTTTCATTCCACCACTGTAAATTGATTATTGATTCTTATTTAGTGGATACGAGTAGTTTCGTGGTCCTTTACAACTGGTTTCCTTGTCTTAATGGTCGATAATGGTTTCTACAGATCAACAGTTGTTATTAAGATAGATTTAGTGGATTTCTAAGGCAGGATTGTTCAAAGATGGTTATGGACTCTTCTGATGTGTTTCGGGTAGGAATGGATTGATTTTAGGAGTTATTCGTGTGGTTATATGTTGGGTTTTCGTTTCGAATCATACTAATGATACTATGTTCTATTTGTGATTCATTGTTTCGATTCTGATGATAATTATAACCATATTTGATTAGATTGGTTTAGAAGTGCGTTCAAACAATAGAACTATAGTTGTTTAATGTTTTAGTATAACTAGTTCCTTTCCCATGTATTTAGTAATGCTTTATTAAATGCTCTTATACACCAATCTTTAATTGTATAATTTTGATTGACGTACAAGAAAATCTTATTTACTTTATCATGTTACATTGATTTAACTTCTTTTTTGATCCATCAAGCATTACGTTTCTCATTTTTTCGTCTGATTACTTTCATTCCACCACTGTAAATTGATTATTGATTCTTATTTAGTGGATACGAGTAGTTTCGTGGTCCTTTACAACTGGTTTCCTTGTCTTAATGGTCGATAATGGTTTCTACAGATCAACAGTTGTTATTAAGATAGATTTAGTGGATTTCTAAGGCAGGATTGTTCAAAGATGGTTATGGACTCTTCTGATGTGTTTCGGGTAGGAATGGATTGATTTTAGGAGTTATTCGTGTGGTTATATGTTGGGCTTTGGTTTCGAATCACACTAATGATACTATGTTCTATTTGTGATTCATTGTTTCGATTCTGATGATAATTATAATAATATTTGATTAGATTGGTTTAGAAGTGCGTTCAAACAATAGAACTATAGTTGTTTAATGTTTTAGTATAACTAGTTCCTTTCCCATGTATTTAGTAATGCTTTATTAAATGCTCTTATACACCAATCTTTAGTTGTATAATTTTGATTGACGTACAAGAAAATCTTAGTTACTTTATCATGTTACATTGATTTAACTTCTTTTTGATCCATCAAGCATTACGTTTCTCATTTTTCGTCTGATTACTTTCATTCCACCACTGTAATTTGATTATTGATTCTTATTTAGTGGATACGAGTAGTTTCGTGGTCCTTTACAACTGGTTTCCTTGTCTTAATGGTCGATAATGGTTTCTACAGATCAACAGTTGTTATTAAGATGGATTTAGTGGATATCAGAGGCAGGATTGTTCTAAGATGGTTATGGACTCTTCTGATGTGTTTCGGGTAGGAATGGATTGATTTTAGGAGTTATTCGTGTGGTTATATGTTGGGTTTTCGTTTCGAATCATTCTAATGATACTATGTTCTATTTGTGATTCATTGTTTCGATTCTGATGATAATTATAACCATATTTGATTAGATTGGTTTAGAAGTGCGTTCAAACAATAGAACTATAGTTGTTTAATGTTTTAGTATAACTAGTTCCTTTCCCATGTATTTTGTAATGCTTTATTAAATGCTCTTATACACCAATCTTTAATTGTATAATTTTGATTGACGTACAAGAAAATCTTAGTTACTTTATCATGTTACATTAATTTAACTTCTTTTTGATCCATCAAGCTTTACGTTTCTCATTTTTCGTCTGATTACTTTCATTCCACCACTGTAATTTGATTATTGATTCTTATTTAGTGGATATGAGTAGTTTCGTGGTCCTTTACAACTAGTTTCCTTGTCTTAATGGTCAATAATGGTTTCTGTAGACCAACAGTTGTTATTAGGATGGATTTAGTGGATTTCTAAGGCAGGATTGTTCGAAGATGGTCATGGACTCTTCTGATGATTTTCGGGTAGGAATGGATTGATTTTAGGAGTTATTCGTATTGTTATATGTTGGGTTTTGGTTTCGAATCACACTAATGATACTATGTTCCATTTGTGATTCATTTTGCCATTTTGATGATAATTATAATCATATTTGATTAGATTGGTTTAGAAGTGCGTTCAAACAATAGAACTATAGTTGTTTAATGTTTTAGTAAAACTTGTTCCTTTCCCATGTATTTAGTAATGCTTTCTTAAATACTTTTGTACACCAATCTGTAGTTGTATAATTTTGATTAACATACAAGAAAGTCTTATTTATTTTATCATGTTACATTGATATAACTTCTTTTTGATCCATCAAGCATTACGTTTCTCATTGTTCGTCTGATTAGTTTCATTCCACCGCTGTAATTTCATTATTGATTCTTATTTAGTGGATACGAGTAGTTCTGTGGTCCTTTACAACTGGTTTCCATGTCTTAGTGGTCAATAATGGTTTCTGTATATCTGCAGTTGTTATTAAGATGGATTTAGTTGATTTCTGAGGCAGGTTTGTTCAAAAATGGTTATGTAGTCTTCTGATGAGTTTCGGGTTCGAATGGATTGATTTTAGGAGTTATTCGTGTGGTTATATGTTCGGTTTTGGTTTCGAATCACACTAATGATACTATGTTCTACTTGTGATTCATTGTTGCGATTCTGATGATAATTATAATCATATTTGATTAGTTTGGTTTAGAAGTGCGTTCAAACAATAGAACTATAGTGGATACGAGTAGTTTCGTGGTCCTTTACAACTGGTTTCCTTGTCTTAATGGTCGATAATGGTTTCTATAGATCAACAGTTGTTATTAAGATGGATTTAGTGGATTTTTGAGGCAGGATTGTTCAAAGATGGTTATGGACTCTACTGATGTTTTTCGGGTAGAATGGATTGATTTTAGGAGTTATTCGTGTGGTTATATGTTGGGTTTTGGTTTCGAATCACACTAATGATACTATGTTCTATTTGTGATTCATTTTTTCGATTCTGATGGTAATTATAATCATATTTGATTAGATTGGTTTAGAAGTGCGTTCAAACAATAGAACTATAGTTGTTTAATGTTTTAGTATAACTAGTTCCTTTCCCATGTATTTAGTAATGCTTTATTAAATACTTTTATACACCAATCTTTAGTTGTATAATTTTGATTAATGTACAAGAAAGTCTTAATTACTTTATCATGTTACATTGATTTAACTTCTTTTTATCCATCAAGCATTACGTTTCTCATTGTTCGTCTGATTACTTTCATTCCACCGCTGTAATTTCATTGTTGATTCTTATTTAGTGGATACGAGTAGTTCTGTGATCCTTTACAACTAGTTTCCTTGTCTTAATGGTCAATAATGGTTTCTGTAGATCAGCAGTTGTTATTAAGATGGATTTAGTTGTTTTCTGAGGCAAGATTGTTCAAAAATGGTTATGTAGTCTTCTGATGAGTTTCGGGTTCGAATGGATTGATTTTAGGAGTTATTCGTGTGGTTATACGTTCCGTTTTGCTTTCGAATCACACTATTGATACTATGCTCCATTTGTGATTCATTTTTGCGATAATGATGATAATTATAATCATATTTGATTAGTTTGGTTTAGAAGTGCGTTCAAACAATAGAACTATAGTGGATACGAGTAGTTTCGTGGTCCTTTACAACTGGTTTCCTTGTCTTAATGGTCGATAATGGTTTCTATAGATCAATAGTTGTTATTAAGATGGATTTAGTGGATATCAGAGGCAGGATTGTTCTAAGATGGTTATGGACTCTTCTGATGTGTTTCGGGTAGGAATGGATTGATTTTAGGAGTTATTCGTGTGGTTATATGTTGGGTTTTCGTTTCGAATCATACTAATGATACTATGTTCTATTTGTGATTCATTGTTTCGATTCTGATGATAATTATAATCATATTTTATTAGATTGGTTTAGAAGTGCATTCAAACAATAGAACTATAGTTGTCTAATGTTTTAGTATAAGTAGTTCCTTTCCCATGTATTTAGTAATGCTTTATTAAATACTCTTATACACCAATCGTTAGTTGTATAATTTTGATTGACGTACAAGAAAATCTTATTTACTTTATCATGTTACATTGATTTAACTTCTTTTTGATCCATCAAGCATTACGTTTCTCATTTTTCGTCAGATTACTTTCATTCCACCACTGTAAATTGATTATTGATTCTTATTTAGTGGATACGAGTAGTTTCGTGGTCCTTTACAACTGGTTTCCTTGTCTTAATGGTCGATAATGGTTTCTACAGATCAACAGTTGTTATTAAGATAGATTTAGTGGATTTCTGAGGCAGGTTTGTTCAAAAATGGTTATGTAGTCTTCTGATGAGTTTCGGGTTCGAATGGATTGATTTTAGGAGTTATTCGTGTGGTTATATGTTCGGTTTGGCTTTCGAATCACACTAATACTACTATGTTCCATTTGTGATTCATTGTTGCGATGCTGATGATAATTATAGTCATATTTGATTAGTTTGGTTTAGAAGTGCGTTCAAACAATAGAACTATAGTGGATACGAGTAGTTTCGTGGTCCTTTACAACTGGTTTCCTTGTCTTAATGGTCGATAATGGTTTCTATAGATCAACAGTTGTTATTAAGATGGATTTAGTGGGTTTCTCAGGCAGGATTGTTCTAAGAAGGTTATGGACTCTTCTGATGTGTTTCGGGTAGGAATGGATTGATTTTAGGAGTTATTCGTGTGGTTATATGTTGGGTTTTGGTTTCGAATCACACTAATGATACTATGTTCTATTTGTGATTCATTGTTTGGATTCTGATGATAATTATAATCATATTTGATTAGATTGGTTTAGAAGTGCGTTCAAACAATAGAACATAGTTGTTTAACGTTTTAGTATAACTAGTTCCTTTCCCATGTATTTAGTAATGCTTTATTAAATACTTTTATACACCAATCTTTAGTTGTATAATTTTGATTGACGTACAAGAAAGTCTTAATTACTTTATCATGTTACATTGATTTAACTTCTTTTTATCCATCAAGCATTACATTTCTCATTGTTCGTCTGATTACTTTCATTCTACCGCTGTAATTTCATTGTTGATTCTTATTTAGTGGATACGAGTAGTTCTGTGATCCTTTACAACTAGTTTCCTTGTCTTAATGGTCAATAATGGTTTCTGTAGATCAGCAGTTGTTATTAAGATGGATTTAGTTGATTTCTGAGGCAGGATTGTTCAAAAATGGTTATGTAGTCTTCTGATGAGTTTCGGGTTCGAATGGATTGATTTTAGGAGTTATTTGTGTGGTTATACGTTCCGTTTTGCTTTCAAATCACACTAATGATACTATGTTCCATTTGTGATTCATTTTTGCAATAATGATGATAATTATAATCATATTTGATTAGTTTGGTTTAGAAGTGCGTTCAAACAATAGAACTATAGTGGATACGAGTAGTTTCGTGGTCCTTTACAACTGGTTTCCTTGTCTTAATGGTCGATAATGGTTTCTATAGATCAACAGTTATTATTAAGATGATTTAGTGGATTTCTGAGGCAGGATTGTTCTAAGATGGTTATGGACTCTTCTGATGTGTTTCGGGTAGGAATGGATTGATTTTAAGAGTTATTCGTGTGGTTATATGTTGGGTTTTCGTTTCGAATCACACTAATGATAATATGTTTTATTTGTGATTCATTGTTTCGATTCTGATGATAATTATAATCATATTTGATCAGATTGGTTTAGAAGTGCATTCAAACAATAGAACTATAGTTGTTTAATGTTTTAGTATAAGTAGTTCCTTTCCCATGTATTTAGTAATGCTTTATTAAATACTATTATACACCAATCTTTAGTTGTATAATTTTGATTGACGTACAAGAAAATCTTATTTACTTTATCATGTTACATTGATTTAACTTCTTTTTGATCCATCAAGCATTACGTTTCTCATTTTTCGTCTGATTACTTTCATTCCACCATTGTAAATTGATTATTGATTCTTATTTAGTGGATACGAGTACTTTCATGGTCCTTTACAACTGGTTTCCTTGTCTTAATGGTCGATAATGGTTTCTACAGATCAACAGTTGTTATTAAGATAGATTTAGTGGATTTCTGAGGCAGGTTTGTTCAAAAATGGTTATGTAGTCTTCTGATGAGTTTCGGGTTCGAATGGATTGATTTTAGGAGTTATTCGTGTGGTTATATGTTCGGTTTTGCTTTCGAATCACACTAATACTACTATGTTCCATTTGTGATTCATTGTTGCGATGCTGATGATAATTATAGTCATATTTGATTAGTTTGGTTTAGAAGTGCGTTCAAACAATAGAACTATAGTGGATACGAGTAGTTTCGTGGTCCTTTACAACTGGTTTCCTTGTCTTAATGGTCGATAATGGTTTCTATAGATCAACAGTTGTTATTAAGATGGATTTAGTGGGTTTCTCAGGCAGGATTGTTCTAAGAAGGTTATGGACTCTTCTGATGTGTTTCGGGTAGGAATGGATTGATTTTAGGAGTTATTCGTGTGGTTATATGTTGGGTTTTGGTTTCGAATCACACTAATGATACTATGTTCTATTTGTGATTCATTGTTTGGATTCTGATGATAATTATAATCATATTTGATTAGATTGGTTTAGAAGTGCGTTCAAACAATAGAACATAGTTGTTTAACGTTTTAGTATAACTAGTTCCTTTCCCATGTATTTAGTAATGCTTTATTAAATACTCTTATACACCAATCTTTAGTTGTATAATTTTGATTGACGTGCAAGTAAATCTTATTTACTTTATCATGTTACATTGATTTAACTTCTTTTTGATCCATCAAGCATTACGTTTCTCATTTTTCGTCTGATTACTTTCATTCCACCACTGTAATTTGATTATTGATTCTTATTTAGTGGATACGAGTAGTTTCGTGGTCCTTTACAACTGGTTTCCTTGTCTTAATGGTCGATAATGGTTTATACAGATCAACAGTTGTTATTAAGATGGATTTAGTGGATTTCTGAGGCAGGATTGTTCAAAGATGGTTATGGACTCTTCTGATGTGTTTCGGGTAGGAATGGATTGATTTTAGGAATTATTCGTGTGGTTATATGTTGGGCTTTGGTTTCGAATCACACTAATGATACTATGTTCTATTTGGGATTCATTGTTTCGATTCTGATGATAATTATAATCATATTTGATTAGATTGGTTTAGAAGTGCGTTCAAACAATAGAACTATAGTTGTTTAATGTTTTAGTATAACTAGTTCCTTTCCCATGTATTTAGTAGTGCTTTATTAAATGCTCTTATACACCAATCTTTAGTTGTATAATTTTGATTGACGTACAAGAAAATCTTAGTTACTTTATCATGTTACATTGATTTAACTTCTTTTTGATCCATCAAGCATTACGTTTCTCATTTTTTGTCTGATTACTTTCATTCCACCACTGTAATTTGATTATTGATTCTTATTTAGTGGATACGAGTAGTTTCGTGGTCCTTTACAACTGGTTTCCTTGTCTTAATGGTCAATAATGGTTTCTGTAGACCAACAGTTGTTATTAGGATGGATTTAGTGGATTTCTAAGGCAGGATTGTTCGAAGATGGTCATGGACTCTTCTGATGATTTTCGGGTAGGAATGGATTGATTTTAAGAGTTATTCGTATTGTTATATGTTGGGTTTTGGTTTCGAATCACACTAATGATACTATGTTCCATTTGTGATTCATTTTGCCATTTTGATGATAATTATAATCATATTTGATTAGATTGGTTTAGAAGTGCATTCAAACAATAAAACTATAGTTGTTTAATGTTTTAGTAAAACTTGTTCCTTTCCCATGTATTTAGTAATGCTTTCTTAAATACTTTTGTACACCAATCTGTAGTTGTATAATTTTGATTAACGTACAAGAAAGTCTTATTTACTTTATCATGTTACATTGATTTAACTTCTTTTTGATACATCAAGCATTACGTTTCTCATTGTTCGTCTGATTAGTTTCATTCCACCGCTGTAATTTCATTATTGATTCTTATTTAGTGGATACGAGTAGTTCTGTGGTCCTTTACAACTGGTTTCCATGTCTTATTGGTCAATAATGGTTTCTGTATATCTGCAGTTGTTATTAAGATGGATTTAGTTGATTTCTGAGGCAGGTTTGTTCAAAAATGGTTATGTAGTCTTCTGATGAGTTTCGGGTTCGAATGGATTGATTTTAGGAGTTATTCGTGTGGTTATATGTTCGGTTTTGGTTTCGAATCACACTAATGATACTATGTTCTACTTGTGATTCATTGTTGCGATTCTGATGATAATTATAATCATATTTGATTAGTTTGGTTTAGAAATGCGTTCAAACAATAGAACTATAGTGGATACGAGTAGTTTCGTGGTCCTTTACAACTGGTTTCCTTGTCTTAATGGTCGATAATGGTTTCTATAGATCAACAGTTGTTATTAAGATGGATTTAGTGGATTTTTGAGGCAGAATTGTTCAAAGATGGTTATGGACTCTTCTGATGTTTTTCGGGTAGAATGGATTGATTTTAGGAGTTATTCGTGTAGTTATATGTTGGGTTTTGGTTTCGAATCACACTAATGATACTATGTTCTATTTGTGATTCATTGTTTCGATTCTGGTGATAATTATAATCATATTTGATTAGATTGGTTTAGAAGTGCGTTCAAACAATAGAACCATAGTTGTTTAATGTTTTAGTATAACTAGTTCCTTTCCCATGTATTTAGTAATGCTTTCTTAAATACTTTTGTACACCAATCTGTAGTTGTATAATTTTGATTAACATACAAGAAAGTCTTATTTACTTTATCATGTTACATTGATTTAACTTCTTTTTGATCCATCAAGCATTACGTTTCTCATTGTTCGTCTGATTACTTTCATTCCACAGCTGTAATTTCATTGTTGATTCTTATTTAGTGGATACGAGTAGTTCTTATATCCTTTACAACTAGTTTCCTTGTCTTAATGGTCAATAATGGTTTCTGTAGATCAGCAGTTGTTATTAAGATGGATTTAGTTGATTTCTGAGGCAGGATTGTTCAAAAATGGTTATGTAGTCTTCGGATGAGTTTCGGGTTCGAATGGATTGATTTTAGGAGTTATACGTGTGGTTATACGTTCCGTTTTGCTTTCGAATCACACTAATGATACTATGTTCCATTTGTGATTCATTTTTGCGATAATGATGATAATTATAATCATATTTGATTAGTTTGGTTTAGAAGTGCGTTCAAACAATAGAACTACAGTGGATACGAGTAGTTTCGTGGTCCTTTACAACTGGTTTCCTTGTCTTAATGGTTGATAATGGTTTCTATAGATCAACAGTTGTTATTAAGATGGATTTAGTGGATTTCAGAGGCAGGATCGTTCTAAGATGGTTATGGACTCTTCTGATGTGTTTCGGGTAGGAATGGATTGATTTTAGGAGTTATTCATGTGGTTATATGTTCGGTTTTCGTTTCGAATCACACTAATGATACTATGTTCTATTTGTGATTCATTGTTTCGATTCTCATGATAATTATAATCATATTTGATTAGATTGGTTTAGAAGTACCTTCAAACAATAGAACTATAGTTGTTTAATGTTTTAGTATAACTAGTTCCTTTCCCATGTATTTAGTAATGCTTTATTAAATACTCTTATAAACCAATCTTTAGTTGTATAATTTTGATTGACGTACAAGAAAATCTTATTTAGTTTATTATGTTACCTTTATTTAACTTTTTTTTGATCCATCAAACCTTACGTTTCTCATTTTTGGTCTGATTACTTTCATTCCACCACTGTAATTTGATTATTGATTCTTATTTAGTGGATATGAGTAGTTTTGTGGTTCTTTACAACTGGTTTCCTTGTCTTAATGGTCAATAATGGTTTGTGTACAGTTTTTATTAAGATTGATTTAGTGGATTTCTAAGGCAGGATTGTTCGAAGATAGTTTTGGAGTCTTCGGATGATTTTCGGGTAGGAATGGATTGATTTTAGGAGTTATTCATGTGGTTATATTTGCGGTTTTGGTTTCGAATCACACTAAAGATACAACGTTCTATTTGGGGTTCATTGTTGCGATTCTGATGATAATTATAATCATATTTGATTAGATTGGTTTAGAAGTGCGTTCAAACAATAGAACTATAGTTGTTTAATGTTTTAGTAAAACTAGTTCCTTTCCCATGTATTTAGTAATGCTTTCTTAAATACATTTGTACAACAATCAGTAGTTGCATAATTTTGATTAACGTACAAGAAAGTCATATTTACTTTATCATGTTACATTGATTTAACATCTTTTTGATCCCTCAAGCATTACGTTTCTCATTGTTCATCTGATTACTTTCATTCCACCGCTGTAATTTCATTATTGATTCTTATTTAGTGGATACGAGTAGTTACGAGTAGTTTTGTGGCCCTTTACAACTGGTTTCCTTGTCTTAATGGTCAATAATGCTTTCTCTATATCAGCAGTTGTTATCAAGATGGATTTAGTTGATTTCTGAGGCAGGATTGTTCAAATCTGATGAGTTTCGGGTTCGAATGGATTGATTTTAGGAGTTATTCGTGTGGTTATATGTTCGGTTTTGGTTTCGAATCACACTAATGATACTATGTTCCATTTGTGATTCATTGTTGCGATTCTGATGTAATTATAATCATATTTGATTAGTTTGGTTTAGAAGTGCGTTCAAACAATAGAAATATAGTGGATACAAGTAGTTTCGTGGTCCTTTACAACTGGTTTCCTTGTCTTAATGGTCGATAATGGTTTCTACAGATCAATAGTTGCTATTAAGATGGATTTAGTGTATTTTTGAGGCAGGATTGTTCAAAGATGGTTATGGACTCTTCTGATGTGTTTCGGGTAGAAATGGATTGATTTTAGGAGTTATTCGTGTGGTTATATGTTGGGTTTTGGTTTCGAATCACACTAATGATACTATTTTCTATTTGTGATTCATTGTTTGGATTCTGATGATAATTATAATCATATTTGATTAGATTGGTTTAGAAGTGCGTTCAAACAATAGAACATAGTTGTTTAACGTTTTAGTATAACTAGTTCCTTTCCCATGTATTTAGTAATTGTTTATTAAATACTCTTATACACCAATCTTTAGTTGTATAATTTTGATTGACGTACAAGAAAATCTTATTTACTTTATCATGTTACATTGATTTAACTTCTTTTTGATCCATCAAGCATTACGTTTCTCATTTTTCGTCTGATTACTTTCATTCCACCACTGTAATTTGATTATTGATTCTTATTTAGTGGATACGAGTAGTTTCGTGGTCCTTTACAACTGGTTTCCTTGTCTTAATGGTCGATAATGGTTTATACAGATCAACAGTTGTTATTAAGATGGATTTAGTGGATTTCTGAGGTAGGATTGTTCAAAGATGGTTATGGACTCTTCTGATGTGTTTCGGGTAGGAATGGATTGATTTTAGGAGTTATTCGTGTGGTTATATGTTGGGCTTTGGTTTCGAATCACACTAAACTATGTTCTATTTGGGATTCATTGTTTCGATTCTGATGATAATTATAATCATATTTGATTAGATTGGTTTAGAAGTGCGTTCAAACAATAGAACTATAGTTGTTTAATGTTTTAGTATAACTAGTTCCTTTCCCATGTATTTAGTAATGCTTTATTAAATGCTCTTATACACCAATCTTTAGTTGTATAATTTTGATTGACGTACAAGAAAATCTTAGTTACTTTATCATGTTACATTGATTTAACTTCTTTTTGATCCATCAAGCATTACGTTTCTCATTTTTCGTCTGATTGCTTTCATTCCACCACTGTAATTTGATTATTGATTCTTATTTAGTGGATACGAGTAGTTTCGTGGTCCTTTACAACTGGTTTCCTTGTCTTAATGGTCAATAATGGTTTCTGTAGACCAACAGTTGTTATTAGGATGGATTTAGTGGATTTCTAAGGCAGGATTGTTCGAAGATGGTCATGGACTCTTCTGATGATTTTCGGGTAGGAATGGATTGATTTTAGGAGTTATTCGTATTGTTATATGTTGGGTTTTGGTTTCGAATCACACTAATGATACTATGTTCCATTTGTGATTCATTTTGCCATTTTGATGATAATTATAATCATATTTGATTAAATTGGTTTAGAAGTGCGTTCAAACAATAGAACTATAGTTGTTTAATGTTTTAGTAAAACTTGTTCCTTTCCCATGTATTTAGTAATGCTTTCTTAAATACTTTTGTACACCAATCTGTAGTTGTATAATTTTGATTAACGTACAAGAAAGTCTTACTTACTTTATAATGTTACATTGATTTAACTTCTTTTTGATCCATCAAGCATTACGTTTCTCATTGTTCGTCTGATTAGTTTCATTCCACCGCTGTAATTTCATTATTGATTCTTATTTAGTGGATACGAGTAGTTCTGGGGTCCTTTACAACTGGTTTCCATGTCTTAATGGTCAATAATGGTTTCTGTATATCTGCAGTTGTTATTAAGATGGATTTAGTTGATTTCTGAGGCAGGTTTGTTCAAAAATGGTTATGTAGTCTTCTGATGAGTTTCGGGTTCGAATGGATTGATTTTAGGAGTTATTCGTGTGGTTATATGTTCGGTTTTGGTTTCGAATCACACTAATGATACTATGTTCTACTTGTGATTAATTGTTGTGATTCTGATGATAATTATAATCATATTTGATTAGTTTGGTTTAGAAGTGCGTTCAAACAATAGAACTATAGTGGATACGAATAGTTTCATGGTCCTTTACAACTGGTTTCCTTGTCTTAATGGTCGATAATGATTTCTATAGATCAACAGTTGTTATTAAGATGGATTTATTGGATTTTTGAGGCAGGATTGTTCAAAGATGGTTATGGACTCTTCTGATGTTTTTCGGGTAGAATGGATTGATTTTAGGAGTTATTCGTGTGGTTATATGTTGGGTTTTGGTTTCGAATCACACTAATGATACTATGTTCTATTTGTGATTCATTGTTTCGATTCTGATGATAATTATAATCATATTTGATTAGATTGGTTTAGAAGTGCGTTCAAACAATAGAACTATAGTTGTTTAATGTTTTAGTATAACTAGTTCCTTTCTCATGTATTTAGTAATGCTTTATTAAATACTTTTATACACCAATCTTTAGTTGTATAATTTTGATTGACGTACAAGAAAGTCTTATTTACTTTATCATGTTACATTGATTTAACTTCTTTTTGATCCATCAAGCATTACGTTTCTCATTGTTCGTCTGATTACTTTCATTCCACCGCTGTAATTTCATTGTTGATTCTTATTTAGTGGATACGAGTAGTTCTGTGATCCTTTACAACTAGTTTCCTTGTCTTAATGGTCAATAATGGTTTCTGTAGATCAGCAGTTGTTATTAAGATGGATTTAGTTGATTTCTGAGGCAGGATTGTTCAAAAATGGTTACGTAGTCTTCTGATGAGTTTCGGGTTCGAATGGATTGATTTTAGGAGTTATTCGTGTGGTTATACGTTCCGTTTTGCTTTCGAATCACACTAATGATACTATGTTCCATTTGTGATTCATTTTTGCGATAATGATGATAATTATAATCATATTTGATTAGTTTGGTTTAGAAGTGCGTTCAAACAATAGAACTATAGTGGATACGAGTAGTTTCGTGGTCCTTTACAACTGGTTTCCTTGTCTTAATGGTGGATAATGGTTTCTATAGAATAACAGTTGTTATTAAGATGGATTTAGTGGATTTCAGAGGCAGGATTGTTCTAAGATGGTTATGGACTCTTCTGATGTGTTTCGGGTAGGAATGGATTGATTTTAGGAGTTATTTGCGTGGTTATATGTTGGGTTTTCGTTTCGAATCACACTAATGATACTACGTTGTATTTGTGATTCATTGTTTCGATTCTGATGATAATTATAACCAAATTTTATTAGATTGGTTTAGAAGTGCGGTCAAACAATAGAACTATGGTTGTTTAATGTTTTAGTATAACTAGTTCCTTTCCCATGTATTTAGTAATGCTTTATTAAATACTCTTATACACCAATTTTTAGTTGTATAATTATGATTGACGTACAAGAAAATCTTATTTACTTTATCAAGTTACATTGATTTAACTTCTTTTTGATCCATCAAGCATTACGTTTCATAGTTTTCATCTGATTACTTTCATTCCACCACTATAATTTTATTATTGATTCTTATTTAGTGGATACGAGTAGTTTCGTGGTTCTTTACAACTGGTTTCCTTGTCTTAATGGTCAATAATGGTTTCTGTCGACCAACAGTTGTTATTAGGATGGATTTAGTGGATTTCTAAGGCAGGATAGTTCGTAGATGGTCATGGACTCTTCTAATGATTTTCGGGTAGGAATGGATTGATTTTAGGAGTTATTCGTATTGTTATATGTTGGGTTTTGGTTTCGAATCACACTAATGATACTATGTTCCATTTGTGATTCATTTTGCAATTTTGATGATAATTATAATCATATTTGATTAGATTGGTTTAGAAGTGCGTTAAACAATAGAACTATAGTTGTTTAATGTTTTTGTAAAATTTGTTCCTTTCCCATGTATTTAGTAATGCTTTCTTAAATAGTATTATACACCAATCTGTAGTTGTATAATTTTGATTAACGTACAAGAAAGTCTTATTTACTTTATCATGTTACATTGATTTAACTTCTTTTTGATCCATCAAGCATTACGTTTCTCATTGTTCGTCTGATTAGTTTCATTCCACCGCTGTAATTTCATTATTGATTCTTATTTAGTGGATACGAGTAGTTCTGTGGTCCTTTACAACTGGTTTCCAGGTCTTAATGGTCAATAATGGTTTCTGTATATCTGCAGTTGTTATTAAGATGGATTTAGTTGATTTCTGAGGCAGGTTTGTTCAAAAATGGTTATGTAGTCTTCAGATGAGTTTCGGGTTCGAATGGATAGATTTTAGGAGTTATTCGTGTGGTTATATGTTCGGTTTTGGTTTCGAATCACACTAATGATACTATGTTCTACTTGTGATTCATTGTTGTGATTCTGATGATAATTATAATCATATTTGATTAGTTTGGTTTAGAAGTGCGTTCAAACAATAGAACTATAGTGGATACGAGTAGTTTCGTGGTCCTTTACAACTGGTTTCCTTGTCTTAATGGTCGATAATGGTTTCTATAGATCAACAGTTGTTATTAAGATGGATTTAGTGGATTTTTGAGACACGATTGTTCAAAGATGGTTATGGACTCTTTCGATGTTTTTCGGGTAGAATGGATTGATTTTAGGAGTTATTCGTGTGGTTATATGTTGGGTTTTGGTTTCGAATCACACTAATGATACTATGTTCTATTTGTGATTCATTGTTTCGATTCTGATGATAATTATAATCATATTTGATTAGATTGGTTTAGAAGTACGTTCAAACAATAGAACTATAGTTGTTTAATGTTTTAGTATAAGTAGTTCCTTTCCCATGTATTTAGTAATGCTTTATTAAATACTTTTGTACACCAATTTGTAGTTGTATAATTTTGATTCACATACAAGAAAGTCTTATTTACTTTATCATGTTACATTGATTTAACTTCTTTTTGATCCATCAAGCATTAGGTTTCTCATTGTTCGTCTGATTAGTTTCATTCCACCGCTGTAATTTCATTATTGATTCTTATTTAGTGGATACGAGTAGTTCTGTGGCCCTTTACAACTGGTTTACTTGTCTTAATGGTCAATAATGGTTTCTGTATATCTGTAGTTGTTAATAAGATGGATTTAGTTCATTTCTGAGGCAGGTTTGTTCAAAAATGGTTATGTAGTCTTCTGATGAGTTTCGGGTTCGAATGGATTGATTTTAGGAGTTATTAGTGTGGTTATATGTTCGGTTTTGGTTTCGAATCACACTAATGATACTATGTTCTACTTGTGATTCATTGTTGCGATTCTGATGATAATTATAATCATATTTGATTAGTTTGGTTTAGAAGTGCGTTCAAACAATAGAACTATAGTGGATACGAGTAGTTTCGTGGTCCTTTACAACTGGTTTCCTTGTCTTAATGGTCGATAATGGTTTCTATAGATCAACAGTTGTTATTAAGATGGATTTAGAGGATTTCTGAGGCAGGATTGTTCAAAGATGGTTATGGACTCTTCTGATGTGTTTCGGGTAGGAATGGATTGATTTTAAGAGTTATTCATGTGGTTATATTTTCGGTTTTGGTTTCGAATCACACTAATGATACTATGTTCCAGTTGTGATTCATTTTGCGATTCTGATGATAATTATAATCATATTTGATTAGATTGGTTTAGAAGTGCGTTCAAACAATAGAACTATAGTTGTTTAATGTTTTAGTAAAACTTGTTCCTTTCCCATGTATTTAGTAGTGCTTTCTTAAATACTTTTGTACACCAATTTGTAGTTGTATAATTTTGATTAACGTACAAGAAAGTCTTATTTACTTTATCATGTTACATTGATTTAACTTCTTTTTGATCCATCAAGCATTACGTTTCTCATTGTTCGTCTGATTAGTTTCATTCCACCGCTGTAATTTCATTATTGATTCTTATTTAGTGGATACGAGTAGTTCTGTGGCCCTTTACAACTGGTTTCCTTGTCTTAATGGTCAATAATGGTTTCTGTATATCTGTAGTTGTTAATAAGATGGATTTAGTTGATTTCTGAGGCAGGTTTGTTCAAAAATGTTTATGTAGTCTTCTGATGAGTTTCGGGTTCGAATGGATTGATTTTAGGAGTTATTAGTGTGGTTATATGTTCGGTTTTGGTTTCGAATCACACTAATGATACTATGTTCTACTTGTGATTCATTGTTGCGATTCTGATGATAATTATAATCATATTTGACTAGTTTGGTTTAGAAGTGCGTTCAAACAATAGAACTATAGTGGATACGAGTAGTTTCGTGGTCCTTTACAACTGGTTTCCTTGTCTTAATGGTCGATAATGGTTTCTATAGATCAACAGTTGTTATTAAGATGGATTTAGTGGATTTCTGAGGCAGGATTGTTCAAAGATGGTTATGGAATCTTCTGATGTGTTTCGGGTAGGAATGGATTTTTTTTAAGAGTTATTCATGTGGTTATATTTTCGGTTTTGGTTTCGAATCACACTAATGATACTATGTTCCATTTGTGATTAATTTTGCGATTCTGATGATAATTATAATCATTTTTGATTAGATTGGTTTAGAAGTGCGTTCAAACAATAGAACTATAGTTGTTTAATGTTTTAGTAAAACTAGTTCCTTTCCCATGTATTTATTAATGCTTTCTTAAATACTTTTGTACACCAATCTGTTGTTGCATAATTTTGATTGACGTACAAGAAAGTCTTATTTACTTTATCATGTTACATTGATTTAACTTCTTTTTGATCCATCAAGCATTACTTTTCTCATTGTTCGTCTGATTACTTTCATTCCACCGCTGTAATTTCATTGTTGATTCTTATTTAGTGGATACGAGTAGTTCTGTGATCCTTTACAACTAGTTTCCTTGTCTTAATGGTCAATAATGGTTTTTGTAGATCAGCAGTTGTTATTAAGATGGATTTAGTTGATTTCCGAGGCAGGATTGTTCAAAAATGGTTATGTAGTCTTCTGATGAGTTTCGGGTTCGAATGGATTGATTTTAGGAGTTATTCGTGTGGTTATACGTTCGGTTTTGCTTTCGAATCACACTAATGATACTATGTTCCATTTGTGATTCATTTTTGCGATTCTGATGATAATTATAATCATATTTGATGAGTTTGGTTTAGAAGTGCGTTCAAAGAATAGAACTATAGTGGATACGAGTAGTTTCGTGGTTCTTTACAACTGGTTTCCTTGTATTAATGGTCGATAATGGTTTCTATAGATCAACAGTTATTATTAAGATGGATTTAGTGGATTTCAGAGGCAGGATTGTTCTAAGATGGTTATGGACTCTTCTGATGTGTTTCGGGTAGGAATGGATTGATTTTAGGAGTTATTCGTGTGGTTATATGTTGGGTTTTCGTTTCGAATCACACTAATGATACTACGTTCTATTTGTGATTCATTGTTTCAATTCTGATGATAATTATAACTATATTTGATTAGATTGGTTTAGAAGTGCGTTCAAACAATAGAACTATTGTTGTTTAATGTTTTAGTATAACTAGTTTCTTTCCCACGTATTTAGTAATGCTTTATTAAATACTCTTATACACCAATTTTTAGTTGTATAATTTTGATTGACGTACAAGAAAATCTTATTTACTTTATCAAGTTACATTGATTTAACTTCTTTTTGATCCATCAAGCATTACGTTTCACAGTTTTCGTCTGATTACTTTCATTCCACCACTGTAATTTTATTATTGATTCTTATTTAGTGGATACGAGTAGTTTCGTGGTTCTTTACAACTGGTTTCCTTGTCTTAATGGTCAATAATGGTTTCTGTAGATCAACAGTTGTTATTAAGATGGATTTAGTGGATTTCTGAGGCAGGATTGTTCAAAGATGGTTATGGACTCTTCGGATGTGTTTCGGGTAGGAATGGATTTATTTTAGGAGTTATTCGTGTTGTTATATGTTGGGTTTTGGTTTCGAATCACACTGATGATACTATGTTCTATTTGTGATGCATTGTTTCGATTCTGATGATAATTATAATCATATTTGATTAAATTGGTTTAGAAGTGCGTTCAAACAATATAACTATAGTTGTTTAATGTTTTAGTATAACTAGTTCCTTTCCCATGTATTTAGTAATGCTTTATTAAATACACTTATAAACGAATCTTTAGTTGTATAATTTTGATTGACGTTCATGAAAATCTTATTTACTTTATCATGTTACCTTTATTTAACTTTTTTTTGATCCATCAAGCCTTACGTTTCTCATTTTTGGTCTGATTACTTTCATTCCACCACTGTAATTTGATTATTGATTCTTATATAGTGGATACGAGTAGTTTCGTGGTCCTTTACGACCGGTTTCCTTGTCTTAATGGTCAATAATGGTTTGTGTAGATCAACAGTTGTTATTAAGATGGATTTAGTGGATTTCTAAGGCAGGATTGTTCGAAGATAGTTTTGGAGTCTTCGGATGATTTTCGGGTAGGAATGGATTGATTTTAGGAGTTGTTCATGTGGTTATATTTTCGGTTTTGCTTTCGAATCATACTATTGATACTATGTTCCATTTGTGATTCATTTTGCGATTCTGATGATAATTATAATCATATTTGATTAGAATGGTTTAGAAGTGCGTTCAAACAATAGAACTATAGTTGTTTAATGTTTTAGTAAAACTAGTTCCTTTTCCATGTATTTATTAATGCTTTCTTAAATACATTTGTACACCAATATGTAGTTGTATAATTTTTTATTAACGTACAAGAAAGTCTTATTTACTTTATTATGTTACATTGATTTAACTTCTTTTTGATCCATCAAGCATTACGTTTCTCATTGTTCTTCTGATTACTTTCATTCCACCGCTGTAATTTCATTATTGATTCTTATTTAGTCGATACGAGTAGTTCTGTGGTCCTTTACAACTGGTTCCCTTGTCTTAATGGTCAATAATGGTTTCTGTAGATCAGCAGTTGTTATTATGATGGATTTAGTTTATTTCTGAGGCAGGATTGTTCAAAAATGGTTATGTAGTCTTCTGATGAGTTTCGGGTTCGAATGAATTGATTTTAGGAGTTATTCGTGTGGTTATATGTTCGGTTTTGCTTTCGAATAACACTAATGATACTATGTTACATTTGTGATTCATTGTTGTGATTCTGATGATAATTATAATCATATTAGATTAGTTTGGTTTAGAAGTGCGTTCAAACAATAGAACTATAGTGGATACGAGTAGTTTCGTGGTCCTTTACAACTGGTTTCCTTGTCTTAATGGTCGATAATGGTTTCTATAGATCAACAGTTTTTATTAAGATGGATTTAGTGGGTTTCTTAGGCAGGATTGTTCTAAGAAGGTTATGGACTCTTCTGATGTGTTTCGGGTAGGAATGGATTCATTTTAGGAGTTATTCGTGTGGTTATATGTTAGGTTTTGGTTTCGAATCACACTAATGATACTATGTTCTATTTGTGATTCATTGTTTCTATTCTGATAATAATTATAATCATATTTGATTAGATTGGTTTAGAAGTACATTCAAACAATAGAACTATAGTTGTTTAATGTTTTATTATAACTAGTTTCTTTCCCATGTATTTAGTAATGCTTTATTAAATACTCTTGTACACCAATCTTTAGTTGTATAATTTTGATTGACGTACAAGAAAATCTTATTTACTTTATCATGTTACATTGATTTAACTTCTTTTTGATCCATCAAGCATTACGTTTCTCATTGTTCGTCTGATTACTATCATTCCACCGCTGTAATTTCATTATGGATTCTTATTTAGTGGATACGAGTAGTTCTGTGGTCCTTTACAACTGGTTTCCTTGTCTTAATGGTCAATAATGGTTTCTCTAGATCAACAGTTGTTATTAAGATGGATTTAGTTGATTTCTGAGGCAGGATTGTTCAAAAATGGTTATGTAGTCTTCTGATGAGTTTCGGGTTCGAATGGATTGATTTTAGGAGTTATTCGTGTGGTAATATTTTCGGTTTTGGTTTCGAATCACACTAATGATACTATGTTCCATTTGTGATTCATTTTGCGATTCTGATGACAATTATAATCATATTTGATTAGATTGGTTTAGAAGTGCGTTTAAACAATAGAATTATAGTTGTTTAATGTTTTAGTATAACTAGTTTCTTTCCCATGTATTTAGTAATGCTTTATTAAATATTCTTATGCACCAATCTTTAGTTGTATAATTTTGATTGAGGTACAAGAAAATCCTATTTACTTTATCATGTTACATTGATTTAACTTCTTTTTGATCCATCAAGCATTACGTTTCTCATTTTTCGTCTGATTACTTTCATTCCACCACTGTAATTTGATTATTGATTCTTATTTAGTGGATACGAGTAGTTTCGTGGTCCTTTACAACTGGTTTCCTTGTCTTAATGGTCAATAATGGTTTCTGCAAATCAATAGTTGTTATTAAGATAGATTTAGTGGCATTCGAAGGCAGGATTGTTCAAAGATGGTTTTAGAGTCTTCTGATGATTTTCGGGTAGGAATGGATTGATTTTAGGAGTTATTCATGTGGTTATATTTTCGGTTTTGGTTTCGAATCACACTAATAATACTATGTTCCATTTGTGATTCATTTTACGATTCTGATGATAATTATAATCATATTTTATTAGATTTGTTTAGAAGTGCGTTCAAACAATAAAACTATAATTGTTTAATGTTTTAGTAAAACTAGTTCCTTTCCCATGTATTTAGTAATGCTTTCTTAAATACTTTTGTACACCAATCTGTAGTTGCATAATATTGATTAATGTACAAGAAAGTCTTATTTACATTATCATGTTACATTGATTTAACTTCTTTTTGATCCATCAAGCATTACGTTTCTCATTGTTCGTCTGATTACTATCATTCCACCGCTGTAATTTCATTATGGATTCTTATTTAGTGGTTACGAGTAGTTCTGTGGTCCTTTACAACTGGTTTCCTTGTCTTAATGGTCAATAATGGTTTCAGTAGATCAGCAGTTGTTATTAAGATGGATTTAGTTGATTTCTGAGGCAGGATTGTTCAAAAATGGTTATGTAGTCTTCTGATGAGTTTCGTGTTCGAATGGATTGAGTTTAGGAGTTATTCGTGTGGTAATATTTTCGGTTTTGGTTTCGAATCACACTAATGATACTATGTTCCATTTGTGATTCATTTTGCGATTCTGATGACAATTATAATCATATTTGATTAGATTGGTTTAGAAGTGCGTTCAAACAATAGAATTATAGTTGTTTAATGTTTTAGTATAACTAGTTTCTTTCCCATGTATTTAGTAATGCTTTATTAAATACTCTTATACACCAATCTTTAGTTGTATAATTTTGATTGACGTTCAAGAAAATCCTATTTACTTTATCATGTTACATTGATTTAACTTCTTTTTGATCCATCATGCATTACGTTTCTCATTTTTCGTCTGATTACTTTCATTCCACCACTGCAATTTGTTTATTGATTCTTATTTAGTGGATACGAGTAGTTTCGTCGTCCTTTACAATTGGTTTCCTTGTCTTAATGGTCCATAATGGTTTCTGTATATCAATAGTTGTTATTAAAATGGATTTAGTGGATTTCTGAGGCAGGATTGTTCAAAGATGGTTATGGACTCTTCTGATGTGTTTTGGGTAGGAATGGATTGATTTTAGGAGTTATTCGTGTTGTTATATGTTGGGTTTTGGTTTCGAATCACACTAATGATACTATGTTCTATTTGTGATTCATTGTTTCGATTCTGATGATAATTATAATCATATTTGATTAGACTGGTTTAGAAGTACATTCAAACAATAGAACTATAGTTGTTTAATGTTTTAGTATAACTAATTCCTTTCCCATATATTTAGTAATGCTTTATTAAATACTCTTATACACCAATCTTTAGTTGTATAATTTTGATTGACGTACAAGAAAATCTTATTTACTTTATCATGTTACATTGATTTAACTTCAAGCATTACGTTTCTCATTGTTCGTCTGATTACTATCATTCCACCGCTGTAATTTCATTATGGATTCTTATTTAGTGGATTCGAGTAGTTCTGTGGTCCTTCACAACTGGTTTCCTTGTCTTAATGGTCAATAATGGTTTCTCTAGATCAACAGTTGTTATTAAGATGGATTTAGTTGATTTCTGAGGCAGGATTGTTCAAAAATGGTTATGTAGTCTTCTGATGAGTTTCGGGTTCGAATGGATTGATTTTAGGAGTTATTCGTGTGGTAATATTTTCGGTTTTGGTTTCGAATCACACTAATGATACTATGTTCCATTTGTGATTCATTTTACGACTCTGATGACAATTATAATCATATTTGATTAGATTGGTTTAGAAGTGCTTTCAAACAATAGAATTATAGTTGTTTAATGTTTTAGTATAACTAGTTTCTTTCCCATGTATTTAGTAATGCTTTATTAAATATTCTTATACACCAATCTTTAGTTGTATAATTTTGATTGAGGTACAAGAAAATCCTATTTTGCTTTATCATGTTACATTGATTTAACTTCTTTTTGATCCATCAAGCATTACGTTTCTCATTTTTCGTCTGATTACTTTCATTCCACCACTGTAATTTGATTATTGATTCTTATTTAGTGGATACGAGTAGTTTCGTGGTCCTTTACAACTGGTTTCCTTGTCTTAATGGTCAATAATGGTTTCTGTAGATCAATAGTTGTTATTAAGATGGATTTAGTGGTATTCGAAGGCAGGATTGTTCAAAGATGGTTTTGGAGTCTTCTGATGATTTTCGGGTAGGAATGGATTGATTTTAGGAGTTATTCATGTGGTTATATTTTCGGTTTTGGTTTCGAATCACACTAATAATACTATGTTCCATTTGTGATTCATTTTACGATTCTAATGATAATTATAATCATATTTTATTAGATTTGTTTAGAAGTGCGTTCAAACAATAAAACTATAATTGTTTAATGTTTTAGTAAAACTAGTTCCTTTCCCATGTATTTAGTAATGCTTTCTTAAATACTTTTGTACACCAATCTGTAGTTGCATAATATTGATTAATGTACAAGAAAGTCTTATTTACATTATCATGTTACATTGATTTAACTTCTTTTTGATCCATCAAGCATTACGTTTCTCATTGTTCGTCTGATTACTATCATTCCACCGCTGTAATTTCATTATGGATTCTTATTTAGTGGATACGAGTAGTTCTGTGGTCCTTTACAACTGGTTTCCTTGTCTTAATGGTCAATAATGGTTTCAGTAGATCAGCAGTTGTTATTAAGATGGATTTAGTTGATTTCTGAGGCAGGATTGTTCAAAAATGGTTATGTAGTCTTCTGATGAGTTTCGTGTTCGAATGGATTGAGTTTAGGAGTTATTCGTGAGGTAATATTTTCGGTTTTGGTTTCGAATCACACTAATGATACTATGTTCCATTTGTGATTCATTTTGCGATTCTGATGACAATTATAATCATATTTGATTAGATTGGTTTAGAAGTGCGTTCAAACAATAGAATTATAGTTGTTTAATGTTTTAGTATAACTAGTTTCTTTCCCATGTATTTAGTAATGCTTTATTAAATACTCTTATACACCAATCTTTAGTTGTATAATTTTGATTGACGTTCAAGAAAATCCTATTTACTTTATCATGTTACATTGATTTAACTTCTTTTTGATCCATTAAGCATTACGTTTCTCATTTTTCGTCTGATTACTTTCATTCCACCACTGCAATTTGATTATTGATTCTTATTTAGTGGATACGAGTAGTGTCGTCGTCCTTTACAACTGGTTTCCTTGTCTTAATGGTCCATAATGGTTTCTGTATATCAATAGTTGTTATTAAAATGGATTTAGTGGATTTCTGAGGCAGGATTGTTCAAAGATGGTTATGGACTCTTCTGATGTGTTTTGGGTAGGAATGGATTGATTTTAGGAGTTATTCGTGTTGTTATATGTTGGGTTTTGGTTTCGAATCACACTAATGAAACTATGTTCTATTTGTGATTCATTGTTTCGATTCTGATGATAATTATAATCATATTTGATTAGACTGGTTTAGAAGTACATTCAAACAATAGAACTATAGTTGTTTAATGTTTTAGTATAACTAATTCCTTTCCCATATATTTAGTAATGCTTTATTAAATACTCTTATACACCAATCTTTAGTTGTATAATTTTGATTGACGTACAAGAAAATCTTATTTACTTTATCATGTTACATTGATTTAACTTCTTTTTGATCAATCAAGCATTACGTTTCTCATTTTTCGTCTGATTACTTTCATTCCACCACTGTAATTTGATTATTGATTCTTATTTAGTGGATACGAGTAGTTTCGTGGTCCTTTACAACTGGTTTCCTTGTCTTAATGGTCAATAATGGTTTCTGTAGATCAATAGTTGTTATTAAGATGGATTTAGTGGCATTCGAAGGCAGGATTGTTCAAAGATGGTTTTGGAGTCTTCTGATGATTTTTGGGTAGGAATGGATTGATTTTAGGAGTTATTCATGTGGTTATATTTTCGGTTTTGGTTTCGAATCACACTAATGATACTATGTTCCATTTGTGATTCATTTTGCGATTCTGATGATAATTATAATCATATTTTTTTAGATTGGTTTAGAAGTGCGTTCAAACAATAAAACTATAGTTGTTTAATGTTTTAGTAAAACTAGTTCCTTTCCCATGTATTTAGTAATGCTTTATTAAATATTTTTGTACACCAATCTGTAGTTGCATAATATTGATTAACGTACAAGGAAGTCTTATTTACTTTATCATGTTACATTGATTTAACTTCTTTTTGATCCATCAAGCATTACGTTTCTCATTGTTCGTCTGATTACTATCATTCCACCGCTGTAATTTCATTATGGATTCTTATTTAGTGGATACGAGTAGTTCTGTGGTCCTTTACAACTGGTTTCTTTGTCTTAATGGTCAATAATGGTTTCAGTAGATCAGCAGTTGTTATTAAGATGGATTTAGTTGATTTCTGAGGCAGGATTGTTCAAAAATGGTTATGTAGTCTTCTGATGAGTTTCGTGTACGAATGGATTGAGTTTAAGAGTTATTCGTGTGGTAATATTTTCGGTTTTGGTTTCGAATCACACTAATGATACTATGTTCCATTTGTGATTCATTTTGCGATTCTGATGACAATTATAATCATATTTGATTAGATTGGTTTAGAAGTGCGTTCAAACAATAGAATTATAGTTGTTTAATGTTTTAGTATAACTAGTTTCTTTCCCATGTATTTAGTAATGCTTTATTAAATACTCTTATACACCAATCTTTAGTTGTATAATTTTGATTGACGTTCAAGAAAATCCTATTTACTTTATCATGTTACATTGATTTAACTTTTTTTTGATCCATCAAGCATTACGTTTCTCATTTTTCGTCTGATTACTTTCATTCCACCACTGCAATTTGATTATTGATTCTTATTTAGTGGATACGAGTAGTTTCGTGGTCCTTTACAACTGGTTTTATTGTCTTAACGGTCAATAATAGTTTCTGTAGATCAACAGTTGTTATTAAGATGGGTTTAGTGGATTTCTAAGGCAAGATTGTTCGAAGATGGTTATGGAGTCTTCTGATGATTTTCGGGTAGGAATGGATTGATTTTAGGAGTTATTCATGTGGTAATATTTTCGGTTTTGGTTTCAAATCACACTAATGATACTATGTTCCATTTGTGATTCATTTTGCGATTCTGATGATAATTATAATCATATTTGATTAGATTGGTTTAGAAGCGCGTTCAAACAATAGAACTATAGTTGTTTAATGTTTTAGTATAACTAGTTCATTTCCCATTTATTTAGTAATGCTTTATTAAATACTCTTATACACCAATCTTTAGTTGTATAATTTTGATTAACGTACAAGAAAATCTTATTTACTTTATCATGTTACATTGATTTAACTTCTTTTTGATCCATCAAGCATTACGTTGCTCATTTTTCGTCTGATTACTTTCATTCCACCACTATAATTTGATTATTGATTCTTATTTAGTGGATACGAGTAGTTTCGTGGTCCTTTACAACTAGTTTCCTTGTCTTAATGGTCAATAATGGTTTCTGTAGATAAACAGTTGTTATTAAGATGAATTTAGTGGATTTCTAAGGCAGAATTGTTCGAAGATGGTTTTGGAGTCTTCTGATGATTTTCGGGTAGGAATGGATTGATTTTAGGAGTTATTCATGTGGTTATATTTTTGGTTTTGGTTTCGAATCACACTAATGTTACTATGTTCCATTTGTGATTCATTGTTGTGATTCTGATGATAATTATAATCATATTTGATTAGTTTGGTTTAGAAGTGCGTTCAAACAGTAGAACTATAGTGGATACGAGTAGTTTCGTGGTCCTTTACAACTGGTTTCCTTGTCTTAATGGTCGATAATGATTTCTATAGATCAACAGTTGTTATTAAGATTGATTTAGTGGATTTCTGAGGCAGGATTGTTCAAAGATGGTTATGGACTCTTCTGATGTGTTTCGGGTAGGAATGGATTGATTTTAGGAGTTATTCGTGTGGTTATGTGTTGGGTTTTGATTTCGAATCACACTAATGATACTATGTTCTATTTGTGATTCATTGTTTCGATTCTGATGATAATTATAATCATATATGATTAGATTGGTTTAGAAGTGCGTTCAAACAATAGAACTATAGTTGTTTAATGTTTAGTATAACTAGTTCCTTTCCCATTTATTTAGTAATGCTTTATTAAATACTCTTATACACCAATCTTTAGTTGTAAAATTTTTAATGACGTACAAGAAAATCTTATTTACTTTATCATGTTACATTGATTTAACTTCTTTTTGATCAATCAAGCATTACGTTTCTCATTTTTTGTCTGATTACTATCATTCCACCACTGCAATTTGATTATTGATTCTTATTTAGTGGATACGAGTAGTTTCGTGATCCTTTACAACTGGTTTCCTTGTCTTAATGGTCAATAATGGTTTCTCTAGATCAACAGTTGTTATTATGATGGATTTAGTGGATTTCTAAGGCAAGATTGTTCGAAGATGGTTATGGAGTCTTCTGATGATTTTTGGGTAGGAATGGATTGATTTTTGGAGTTATTCATGTGGTTATATTTTCGGTTTTGGTTTCGAATCACACTAATGATACTATGTTCCATTTGTGATTCATTTTGCGATTCTGATGATAATTATAATCATATTTGATTAGATTGGTTTAGAAGTGCGTTCAAACAATAGAACTATAGTTGTTTAATATTTTAGTAAAACTAGTTCCTTTCCCGTGTATTTAGTAATGCTTTCTTGAATACTTTTGTACACCAATCTGTAGTTACATAATTTTGATTGACGTACATGAAAATCTTATTTACTTTATTATGTTACATTGATTTAACTTCTTTTTGATCCATCAAGTATTATGTTTCTCATTTTTCGTCTGATTACTTTCATTCCACCCCTGTAATTTGATTATTGATTCTTATTTAGTGGATACGAGTAGTTTCGTGATCCTTTACAACTGGTTTCCTTGTCTTAATGGTCGATAATGGTTTCTATAGATCAACAGTTGTTATTAAGATGGATTTAGTGGATTTCTGAGGCAAGATTGTTCAAAGATGGTTATGGACTCTTCTGATGTGTTTCGGGTAGGAATGGATTGATTTCAGGAGTTATTCGTGTGGTTATATGTTGGGTTTTGGTTTCGAATCACACTAATGATACTATGTTCTATTTGTGATTCATTGTTTCAATTCTGATGATAATTAGAATCATATTTGATTAGATTGGTTTAGAAATGCGTTCAAACAATAGAACTATAGTTGTTTAATGTTTTAGTATAACTAGTTCTTGTCCCATGTATTTAGTAATGCTTTATTAAATACTCTTATACACCAATCTTTAGTTGTATAATTTTGATTGACGTACAAGAAAATCTTATTTACTTTATCATGTTACATTGATTTAACTTCTTTTTGATCCATCAAGCATTACGTTTCTCATTTTTCGTCTGAGTACTTTCATTCCACCACTGTAATTTGATTATTGATTCTTATTTAGTGGATACGAGTAGTTTCGTGGTCCTTTACAACTGGTTTCCTTGTCTTAATGGTCAATAATGGTTTATGTAGATCAACAGTTGTTGTTAAGATGGATTTAGTGGATTTCTAAGGCAGGATTGTTCAAAGATGGTTATGGACTCTTCTGATGTGTTTCGGGTAGGAATGGATTGATTTTAGGAGTTATTCGTGTGGTTATATGTTGGGTTTTGGTTTCGAATCACACTAATGATACTATGTTTTATTTGTGACTCATTGTTTCGATTCTGATGATAATTATAATTATATTTGATTAGATTGGTTTAGAAGTGCGTTCAAACAATAGAACTATAGTTATTTAATGTTTTAGTATAACTAGTTCCTTTCCCATGTATTTAGTAATTCTTTATTAAATACTCTTATACACCAATCTTTAGTTGTATAATTTTGATTGACGTAGAAGAAAATCTTATTTACTTTATCATGTTACATTGATTTAACTTCTTTTTGATCCATCAAGCATTACGTTGCTCATTTTTCGTCAGATTACTTTCATTCCACCACTGTAATTTGATTATTGATTCTTATTTAGTGGATAACGAGTACTTTCGTGGTTCTTTACAACTCGTTTCCTTGTCTTAATGGTCAATAATAGTTTCTGTAGATCAACAGTTGTTATTAAGATGGATTTAGTGGATTTCTAAGGCAGAATTGTTCGAAGATGGTTTTGGAGTCTTCTGATGATTTTCGGGTAGGAATGGATTGCTTTTAGGAGTTATTCATGTGGTTATATTTTCGGTTTTGGTTTCGAATCACACTAATGATACTATGTTCCATTTGTGATTCATTTTGCGATTCTGATGATAATTATAATCATATTTGATTATATTGGTTTAGAAGTGCGTTCAAACAATAGAACTATAGTTGTTTAATGTTTTAGTATAAGTAGTTCCTGTCCCATGTATTTAGTAATGCTTTATTAAATACTTTTGTACACCAATCTGTAGTTGCATAATTTTGATTAACGTACAAGAAAGTCTTATTTACTTTATCATGTTACATTTATTTAACTTCTTTTTCATCCATCAAGCATTACGTTTCTCATTGTTCGTCTGATTACTTTCATTCCACCGCTGTAATTTCATTATTGATTCTTATTTAGCGGATATGAGTAGTTCTGTGGTCATTTATAACTGGTTTCTTTGTTTTAATGGTCAATAATGGTTTTGTGTAGGTCAGCAGTTGTTATTAAGATGGATTTAGTTGATTTCTGAGGCAGGATTGTTCAAAAATGGTTATGTAGTCTTCTGATGAGTTTCGGGTTCGAATGGATTGATTTTAGGAGTTATTCGTGTGGTTATAAGTTCGGTTTTGCTTTCGAATCACACTAATGATACTATGTTACATTTGTGACTCATTGTTGCGATTCTGATGATTATTATAATCATATTTGATTTGTTTGGTTTAGAAGTGCGTTCAAACAATAGAACTATAGTTGTTTAATATTTTAGTAAAACTAGTTCCTTTCCCGTGTATTTAGTAATGCTTTCTTAAATACTTTTGTACACCAATCTGTAGTTGCATAATTTTGATTGACGTACATGAAAATCTTATTTACTTTATTATGTTACATTGATTTAACTTCTTTTTGATCCATCAAGTATTATGTTTCTCATTTTTCGTCTGATTACTTTCATTCCACCCCTGTAATTTGATTATTGATTCTTATTTAGTGGATACGAGTAGTTTCGTGATCCTTTACAACTGGTTTCCTTGTCTTAATGGTCGATAATGGTTTCTATAGATCAACAGTTGTTATTAAGATGGATTTAGTGGATTTCTGAGGCAAGATTGTTCAAAGATGGTTATGGACTCTTCTGATGTGTTTCGGGTAGGAATGGATTGATTTCAGGAGTTATTCGTGTGGTTATATGTTGGGTTTTGGTTTCGAATCACACTAATGATACTATGTTCTATTTGTGATTCATTGTTTCAATTCTGATGATAATTAGAATCATATTTGATTAGATTGGTTTAGAAATGCGTTCAAACAATAGAACTATAGTTGTTTAATGTTTTAGTATAACAAGTTCCTGTCCCATGTATTTAGTAATGCTTTATTAAATACTCTTATACACCAATCTTTAGTTGTATAATTTTGATTGACGTACAAGAAAATCTTATTTACTTTATCATGTTACATTGATTTAACTTCTTTTTGATCCATCAAGCATTACGTTTCTCATTTTTCGTCTGAGTACTTTCATTCCACCACTGTAATTTGATTATTGATTCTTATTTAGTGGATACGAGTAGTTTCGTGGTCCTTTACAACTGGTTTCCTTGTCTTAATGGTCAATAATGGTTTATGTAGATCAACAGTTGTTGTTAAGATGGATTTTGTGGATTTCTAAGGCAGGATTGTTCAAAGATGGTTATGGACTCTTCTGATGTGTTTCGGGTAGGAATGGATTGATTTTAGGAGTTATTCATGTGGTTATATGTTGGGTTTTGGTTTCGAATCACACTAATGATACTATGTTCTATTTGTGATTCATTGTTTCGATTCTGATGATAATTATAATCATATTTGATTAGATTGGTTTAGAAGTGCGTTCAAACAATAGAACTATAGTTGTTTAATGTTTTAGTATAACTAGTTCCTTTCCCATGTATTTTGTAATGCTTTATTAAATGCTCTTATTCACCAATCTTTAGTTGTATAATTTTGATTGACGTACAAGAAAATCTTATTTACTTTATCATGTTACATTGATTTAACTTCTTTTTGATCCATCAAGCATTACGTTTCTCATTTTTCGTCTGATTACTTTCATTCCACCACTGTAATTTGATTATTGATTCTTATTTAGTGGATACGAGTGGTTTCGTAGTCCTTTACAACTCATTTCCTTGTCTTAATGGTCAATAATGGTTTATGTAGATCAACAGTTGTTGTTAAGATGGATTTAGTGGATTTCTAAGGCAGGATTGATCAAAGATGGTTATGGACTCTTCTGATGTGTTTCGGGTAGGAATGGATTGATTTTAGGAGTTATTCGTGTGGTTATATGTTGGGTTTTGGTTTCCAATCACACTAATGATACTATGTTCTATTTGTGACTCATTGTTTCGATTCTGATGATAATTATAATTATATTCGATTAGATTGGTTTAGAAGTGCGTTCAAACAATAGAACTATAGTTATTTAATGTTTTAGTATAACTAGTTCCTTTCCCATGTATTTAGTAATTCTTTATTAAATACTCTTATACACCAATCTTTAGTTGTATAATTTTGATTGACGTAGAAGAAAATCTTATTTACTTTATCATGTTACATTGATTTAACTTCTTTTTGATGCATCAAGCATTACGTTGCTCATTTTTCGTCTGATTACTTTCATTCCACCACTGTAATTTGAATATTGATTCTTATTTGGTGGATAACGAGTACTTTCGTGGTCCTTTACAACTAGTTTCCTTGTCTTAATGGTCAATAATAGTTTCTGTAGATCAACAGTTGTTATTAAGATGGATTTAGTGGATTTCTAAGGCAGAATTGTTCGAAGATGGTTTTGGAGTCTTCTGATGATTTTCGGGTAGGAATGGATTGCTTTTAGGAGTTATTCATGTGGTTATATTTTCGGTTTTGGTTTCGAATCACACTAATGATACTATGTTCAATTTGTGATTCATTTTGCGATTCTGATGATAATTATAATCATATTTGGTTAGATTGGTTTAGAAGTGCATTCAAACAATAGAACTATAGTTGTTTAATGTTTTAGTAAAACTAGTTCCTTTCCCATGTATTTAGTAATGCTTTCTTAAATACTTTTGTACACCAATCTGTAGTTGCATAATTTTGATTCACGTACAAGAAAGTCTTTTTTACTTTATCATGTTACATTGATTTAACTTCTTTTTGATTCATCAAGCATTACGTTTCTCATTGTTCGTCTGATTACTTTCATTCCACCACTGTAATTTCATTATTGATTCTTATTTAGTGGATACGAGTAGTTTCGTGGTCCTTTACAACTTGTTTCCTTGTCTTAATGGTCAATAATGGTTTCTGTAGATCAACAGTTGTTATTAAGATGGATTTAGCGGATTTCTAAGGCAGGATTGTTCGAAGATGGTTTTGGAGTCTTGTGATGATTTTCGCGTAGGAATGGATTGATTTTAGGAGTTATTCATGTGGTTATATTTTCGGTTTTGGTTTCGAATCACACTAATGATACTATGTTCCATTTGTGATTCATTTTGCGATTCTGATGATAATTATAATCATATTTGATTAGATTGGTTTAGAAGTGCGTTCAAACAATAGAACTATAGTTGTTTAATGTTTTAGTAAAACTAGTTCCTTTCCCATGTATTTAGTAATGCTTTCTTAAATACTTTTGTACACCAATCTGTAGTTGCATAATTTTGATTGACGTACAAGAAAATCTTATTTACTTTATCATGTTACATTGATTTAACTTCTTTTTGATCCATCAAGCATTACGTTTCTCATTGTTCGTCTGATTACTTTCATTCCACCGCTGTAATTTCATTATTGATTCTTATTTAGTGGATACGAGTAGTTTCGTTGTCCTTTACAACTGGTTTCCTTGTCTTAATGGTCAATAATAGTTTTTGTAGATCAACAGTTGTTATTAAGATGGATTTAGTGGATTTCTGAGGCATGATTGTTCAAAGATGGTTATGGACTCTTCTGATGTGTTTCGGGTAGGAATGGATTGATTTTAGGAGTTATTCGTGTGGTTATATGTTGGGTTTTGGTTTCGAATCACACTAATGATACTATGTTCTATTTGTGATTCATTGTTGCGATTCTGATGATAATTATAATCATATTTTATTAGTTTGGTTTAGAAGTGCGTTCAAACAATAGAACTATAGTGGATACGAGTAGTTTCGTGGTCCTTTACAACTGGTTTCCTTGTCTTAATGGTCAATAATGGTTTATGTAGATCAACAGTTGTTGTTAAGATGGATTTAGTGGATTTCTGAGGCAGGATTGTTCAAAGATGGTTATGGACTCTTCTGATGTGTTTCGGGTAGGAATGGATTGATTTTAGGAGTTATTCGTGTGGTTAAATGTTGGGTTTTGGTTTCGAATCACACTAATGATACTATGTTCTATTTGTGATTCATTGTTGCGATTCTGATGATAATTATAATCATATTTTATTAGAAGTGCGTTCAAAAAATAGAACTATAGTGGATACGAGTAGTTTCGTGGTCCTTTACAACTGGTTTCCTTGTCTTAATGGTCGATAATGGTTTCTATAGATCAACAGTTGTTATTAAGATGGATTTAGTGGATTTCTGAGGCAGGATTGTTCAAAGATGGTTATGGACTCTTCTGATGTGTTTCGGGTAGGAATGGATTGGTTTTAGGAGTTATTCGTGTGGTTATATGTTGGGTTTTGGTTTCGAATCACACTAATGATACTATGTTCTATTTGTGATTCATTGTTTCGATTCTGATGATAATTATAATCATATTTGATTAGATTGGTTTAGAAGTGCGTTCAAACAATAGAACTATAGTTGTTTAATGTTTTAGTATAACTAGTTCCTTTCCCATGTATTTAGTAATGCTTTATTAAATACTCTTATACACCAATCTTTAGTTGTACAATTTTGATTAACGTACAAGAAAAGCTTAGTTACCTTATCATGTTACATTGAATTAACTTTCTTTGATCCATCAAGCATTACGTTGCTCATTTTTCGTCTGATTACTTTTATTCCACTACTGTAATTTGATTATTGATTCTTATTTAGTGGATACGAGTAGTTTCGTGGTCCTTTACAACTGGTTTCCTTGTCTTAATAGTCAATAATGGTTTCTGTAGATTAACAGTTGTTATTAAGATGGATCTAAGGATTTCTAAGGTAGGATTGTTCGAAGATGGTTTTGGAGTCTTCTGATGATTTTCGGGTAGGAATGGATTTATTTTAGGAGTTATTCATGTAGTTATATTTTCGGTTTTGGTTTCGAATCTCACTAATGATACTATGTTCCATTTGTGATTCATTTTGCGATTCTGATGATAATTATAATCATATTTGATTAGATTGGTTTAGAAGTGCGTTCAAACAATAGAACTATAGTTGTTTAATGTTTTAGTAAAACTAGTTCCTTTCCCATGTATTTAGTAATGCTTTCTTAAATACTTTTGTACACCAATCTGTAGTTGCATAATTTTGATTAACGTACAAGAAAGTCTTATTTACTTTATCATGTTACATTGATATAACTTCTTTTTGATCCATCAAGCATTACGTTTCTCATTGTTCGTCTGATTACTTTCATTCCACCGCTGTAATTTCATTATTGATTCTTATTTAGTGGATACGAGTAGTTCTGTGGTCCTTTACAACTGGTTTCCTTGTCTTAAAGGTCAATAATGGTTTCTGTAGATCAGCAGTTGTTATTAAGATAGATTTAGTTGATTTCTGAGGCTGGATTGTTCAAAAATGGTTATGTAGTCTTCTGATGAGTTTCGGGTTCGAATGGATTGATTTTAGGACTTATTCGTGTGGTTATATGTTTGGTTTTCTTTCAAATCACACTAATGATATTATGTTTCACTTGTGATTCATTGTTGCGATTCTGATGATAATTATAATCATATTTGATTAGTTTGGTTTAGAAGTGCGTTCAAACAATAAAACTATAGTGGATACGAGTAGTTTCGTGGTACTTTACAACTGGTTTCCTTGTCTTAATGGTCGATAATGGTTTTTATAGATCAACAGTTGTTATTAAGATGGATTTAGTGGATTTCTGAGGCAGGATTGTTCAAAGATGGTTATGGACTCTTCTGATGTTTTTCGGGTAGGAGTGGATTGATTTTAGGAGTTATTCGTGTGGTTATATGTTGGGTTTTGGTTTCGAATCACACTAATGATACTATGTTCTATTTGTGATTCATTGTTTCGATTCTGATGATAATTATAAACATATTTGATTAGATTGGTTTAGAAGCGCGTTCAAACAATAAAACTATAGTTGTTTAATGTTTTAGTATAAATAGTTCCTTTCCCATGTATTTAGTAATGCTTTATTAAATACTCTTATACACCAATCTTTAGTTGTATAATTTTGATTGACGTACAAGAAAATCTTATTTACTTTATCATGTTACATTGATTTAACTTCTTTTTGATCTATCAAGCATTACGTTTCTCATTTTTCGTCTGATTACTTTCATTCCACCACTGTAATTTGATTATTGATTCTTATTTAGTGGATACGAGTAGTTTCGTGGTCCTTTACAACTGGTTTCCTTGTCTTAATGGTCAATAATGGTTTCTGTAGATCAGCAGTTGTTATTAAGATAGATTTAGTTGATTTCTAAGGCAGGATTGTTCAAAAATGGTTATGTAGTCTTCTGATGAGTTTCGGGTTCGAATGGATTGATTTTAGGAGTTATTCGTGTGGTTATATGTAGGGCTTTGGTTTCGAATCACACTAATGAAACTATGTTCTATTTGTGATTCATTGTTTCAATTCTGATGATAATTATAATCATATTTGATTAGATTGGTTTAGAAGTGCGTTCAAACAATAGAACTATAGTTGTTTAATGTTTTAGTATAACAAGTTCCTTTCCCATGTATTTAGTAATGCTTTATTAAATACTCTTATACACCAATCTTTAGTTGTATAATTTTGATTGACGTACAAGAAAATCTTATTTACTTTATCATGTTACATTGATTTAACTTCTTTTTGATCCATCAAGCATTACGTTTCTCATTGTTCGTCTGATTACTTTCATTCCACCGCTGTAATTTCATTATTGATTCTTATTTAGTGGATACGAGTAGTTCTGTGGTCCTTTACAACTGGTTTCCTTGTCTTAATGGTCAATAATGGTTTCTGTAGATCAGCGGTTGTTATTAAGATAGATTTAGTTGATTTCTGAGGCAGGATTGTTCAAAAATGGTTATGTAGTCTTCTGATGAGTTTCGGGTTCGAATGGATTGATTTTGGGAGTTATTCGTGTGGTTATATGTTCGGTTTTCTTTCAAATCACACTAATGATATTATGTTTCATTTGTGATTCATTGTTGCGATTCTGATGATAATTATAATCATATTTGATTAGTTTGGTTTAGAAGTGCGTTCAAACAATAAAACTATAGTGGATACGAGTAGTTTCGTGGTACTTTACAACTGGTTTCCTTGTCTTAATGGTCGATAATGGTTTCTATAGATCAACAGTTGTTATTAAGATGGATTTAGTGGATTTCTGAGGCAGGATTGTTCAAAGATGGTTATGGACTCTTCTGATGTTTTTCGGGTAGGAATGGATTGATTTTAGGAGTTATTCGTGTGGTTATATGTTGGGTTTTGGTTTCGAATCACACTAATGATACTATGTTCTATTTGTGATTCATTGTTTCGATTCTGATGATAATTATAATCATATTTGATTAGATTGGTTTAGAAGTGCGTTCAAACAATAGAACTATAGTTGTTTAATGTTTTAGTAAAACTAGTTCCTTTCCCATGTATTTAGTAATGCTTTCTTAAATACTTTTGTACACCAATCTGTAGTTGCATAATTTTGATTAAAGTACAAGAAAGTCTTATTTACTTTATCATGTTACATTGATTTAACTTCGTTTTGATCCATCAAGCATTACGTTTCTCATTGTTCGTCTGATTACTTTCATTCCACCGCTGTAATTTAATTATTGATTCTTATTTAGTGGATACGAGTAGTTCTGTGGTCCTTTACAACTGGTTTCCTTGTCTTAATAGTCAATAATGGTTTCTGTAGATCAGCAGTTGTTATTAAGATAGATTTAGTTGATTTCTAAGGCAGGATTGTTCAAAAATGGATATGTAGTCTTCTGATGAGTTTCGGGTTCGAATGGATTGATTTTAGGAGTTATTCATGTGGTTATATGTAGGGTTTTGGTTTCGAATCACACTAATGATACTATGTTCTATTTGTGATTCATTGTTTCAATTCTGATGATAATTATAATCATATTTGATTAGATTGGTTTAGAAGTGCGTTCAAACAATAGAACTATAGTTGTTTAATGTTTTAGTATAACTAGTTCCTTTCCCATGTATTTAGTAATGCTTTATTAAATACTCTTATACACCAATCTTTAGTTGTATAATTTTGATTGACGTACAAGAAAATCTTATTTACTTTATCATGTTACATTGATTTAACTTCTTTTTGATCCATCAAGCATTACGTTTCTCATTGTTCGTCTGATTACTTTCATTCCACCGCTGTAATTTCATTATTGATTCTTATTTAGTGGATACGAGTAGTTCTGTGGTCCTTTACAACTGGTTTCCTTGTCTTAATGGTCAATAATGGTTTCTGTAGATCAGCAGTTGTTATTAAGATAGATTTAGTTGATTTCTGAGGCAGGATTGTTCAAAAATGGTTATGTAGTCTTCTGATGAGTTTCGGGTTCGAATGGATTGATTTTAGGAGTTATTCGTGTGGTTATATGTTGGGTTTTGGTTTCGAATCACACTAATGATACTATGTTTTATTTGTGATTCATTGTTTCAATTCTGATGATAATTATAATCATATTTGATTAGATTGGTTTAGAAGTGCGTTCAAATAATAGAACTATAGTTGTTTAACGTTTTAGTATAACTAGTTCCTTTCCCATGTATTTAGTAATGCTTTATTAAATACTCTTATACACCAATCTTTAGTTGTATAATTTTGATTGACGTACAAGAAAATCTTATTTACTTTATCATGTTACATTGATTTAACTTCTTTTTGATCCATCAAGCATTACGTTTCTCATTGTTCGTCTGATTACTTTCATTCCACCGCTGTAATTTAATTTTTGATTCTTATTTAGTGGATACGAGTAGTTCTGTGGTCCTTTACAACTGGTTTCCTTGTCTTAATAGTCAATAATAGTTTCTGTAGATCAGCAGTTGTTATTAAGATGGATTTAGCGGATTTCTAAGGCAGGATTGTTCGAAGATGGTTATGGACTCTTCTGATGTGTTTCGGGTTGGAATGGATTGATTTTAGGAGTTATTCGTGTGGTTAAATATTGGGTTTTGGTTTCGAATCACACCAATGATACTATGTTCTATTTGTGATTCATTGTTTCGATTCTGATGATAATTATAATCATATTTGATTAGATTGGTTTAGAAGTGCGTTCAAACAATAGAACTATAGTTGTTTAATGTTTTAGTATAACTAGTTCCTTTCCCATGTATTTAGTAATGCTTTATTAAATACTCTTGTACACCAATCTTTAGTTGTATTATTTTGATTGACGTACAAGAAAAGCTTATTTAGTTTATCATGTTATATTGATTTAACTTCTTTTTGATCCATCAAGCATTACGTTGCTCATTTTTCGTCTGATTACTTTCATTCCACCACTGTAATTTGATTATTGATTCTTATTTAGTGGATACGAGTAGTTTCGTGGTCCTTTACAACTGGTTTCCTTGTCTTAATGGTCAATAATGGTTTATGTAGATCAACAGTTGTTGTTAAGATGGATTTAGTGGATTTCTGAGGCAGGATTGTTCAAAGATGGTTATGGACTCTTCTGATGTGTTTCGGGTAGGAATGGATTGATTTTAGCAGTTATTCGTGTGGTTAAATGTTGGGTTTTGGTTTCGAATCACACCAATGATACTATGTTCTATTTGTGATTCATTGTTTCGATTCTGATAATAATTATAATCATATTTGATTAGATTGGTTTAGAAGTGCGTTCAAACAATAGAACTATAGTTGTTTAATGTTTTAGTATAACTAGTTCCTTTCCCATGTATTTAGTAATGCTTTATTAAATACTCTTGTACACCAATCTTTAGTTGTATTATTTTGATTGACGAACAAGAAAAGCTTATTTAGTTTAACATGTTATATTGATTTAACTTCTTTTTGATCCATCAAGCATTACGTTGCTCATTTTTCGTCTGATTACTTTCATTCCATCACTGTAATTTGATTATTGATTCTTATTTACTGGATACAAGTAGTTTCGTGGTCCTTTACAACTGGTTTCCTTGTCTTAATGGTTAATAATGGTTTCTGTAGATCAACAGTTATTATTAAGATGGATTTAGTGGATTTCTAAGGCAGGATTGTTCGAAGATGGTTTTGGAGTCTTCTGATGATTTTCGGGTAGGAATGGATTGATTTTAGGAGTTATTCATGTGGTTATATTTTCGGTTTTGGTTTCGAATCACACTAATGATACTATGTTCCATTTGTGATTCATTTTGTGATTCTGATAATAATTATAATCATATTTGATTAGATTGGTTTAGAAGTGCGTTCAAACAATAGAACTATAGTTGTTTAATGTTTTAGTAAAACTAGTTCCTTTCCAATGTATTTAGTAATGCTTTCTTAAATACTTTTGTACACCAATCTGTAGTTGCATAATTTTGATTAACGTACAAGAAAGTCTTATTTATTTTATCATGTTACATTGATTTAACTTCTTTTTGATCCATCAAGCATTACGTTTCTCATTGTTCGTCTGATTACTTTCATTCCACCGCTGTAATTTCATTATTGATTCTTATTTAGTGGATACGAGTAGTTCTGTGGTCCTTTACAACTGGTTTCCTTGTCTTAATGGTCAATAATGGTTTCTGTAAATCAGCAGTTGTTATTAAGATAGATTTAGTTGATTTCTAAGGCAGGAATGTTCAAAAATGGTTATGTAGTCTTCTGATGAGTTTCGGGTTCGAATTGACTGATTTTAGGAGTTATTCGTGTGGTTATATGTTGGGTTTTGGTTTCGAATCACACTAATGATACTATGTTCTATTTGTGATTCATTGTTTCAATTCTGATGATAATTATAATCATATTTGATTAGATTGGTTTAGAAGTGCGTTCAAATAATAGAACTATAGTTGTTTAATGTTTTAGTATAACTAGTTCCTTTCCCATGTATTTAGTAATGCTTTTTTAAATATTCTTATACACCAATCTTTAGTTGTATAATTTTGATTGACGTACAAGAAAAGCTTATTTAGTTTATCATGTTATATTGATTTAACTTCTTTTTGATCCATCAAGCATTTCGTTGCTCATTTTTAGTCTGATTACTTTCATTCCACCACTGTAATTTGATTATTGATTCTTATTTAGTGGATACGAGTAGTTTTGTGGTCCTTTACAACTGGTTTCCTTGTCTTAATGGTTAATAATGGTTTCCGTAGATCAACAGTTATTATCAAGATGGATTTAGTGGATTTCTAAGGCAGGATTATTCGAAGATGGTTTTGGAGTCTTCTGATGATTTTCGGGTAGGAATGGATTGATTTTAGGAGTTATTCGTGTGGTTATATGTTGGGTTTTGGTTTCGAATCACACTAATGATACTATGTTCTATTTGTGATTCATTGTTTCGATTCTGATGATAATTATAAACATATTTGATTAGATTGGTTTAGAAGCGCGTTCAAACAATAAAACTATAGTTGTTTAATGTTTTAGTATAACTAGTTCCTTTCCCATGTATTTCGTAATGCTTTATTAAATACTCTTATACACCAATCTTTAGTTGTATAATTTTGATTGACGTACAAGAAAATCTTATTTACTTTATCATGTTACATTGATTTAACTTCTTTTTGATCCATCAAGCATTACGTTTCTCATTTTTCGTCTGATTACTTTCATTCCACCACTGTAATTTGATTATTGATTCTTATTTAGTGGATACGAGTAGTTTCGTGGTCCTTTACAACTGGTTTCCTTGTCTTAATGGTCAATAATGGTTTATGTAGATCAACAGTTGTTGTTAAGATAGATTTAGTGGATTTCTGAGGCAGGATTGTTCAAAGATGGTTATGGACTCTTCTGATGTGTTTCGGGTAGGAATGGATTGATTTTAGGAGTTATTCGTGTGGTTAAATGTTGGGTTTTGGTTTCGAATCACACCAATGATACTATGTTCTATTTGTGATTCATTGTTTCGATTCTGATGATAATTATAATCATATTTGATTAGATTGGTTTAGAAGTGCGTTCAAACAATAGAACTATAGTTGTTTAATGTTTTAGTATAACTAGTTCCTTTCCCATGTATTTAGTAATGCTTTATGAAATATTCTTATACACCAATCTTTAGTTGTATAATTTTGATTGACGTACAAGAAAAGCTTATTTAGTTTATCATGTTATATTGATTTAACTTCTTTTTGATCCATCAAGCATTTCGTTGCTCATTTTTAGTCTGATTACTTTCATTCCACCACTGTAATTTGATTATTGATTCTTATTTAGTGGATACGAGTAGTTTCGTGGTCCTTTACAACTGGTTTCCTTGTCTTAATGGTCAATAATGGTTTCTGTAGATCAACAGTTGTTATTAAGATGGATTTAGTGGATTTCTAAGGCAGGATTGTTCGAAGATGGTTTTGGAGTCTTCTGATGATTTTCGGGTAGGAATGGATTGATTTTAGGAGTTATTCATGTGGTTATATTTTCGGTTTTGGTTTCGAATCACACTAATGATACTATGTTCCATTTGTGATTCATTTTGCGATTCTGATGATAATTATAATCATATTTGATTAGATTGGTTTAGAAGTGCGTTCAAACAATAGAACTATAGTTGTTTAATGTTTTAGTAAAAGTAGTTTCTTTCCCATGTATTTAGTAATGCTTTCTTAAATACTTTTGTACACCAATCTGTAGTTGCATAATTTTGATTAACGTACAAGAAAGTCTTATTTACTTTATCATGTTACATTGATTTAACTTCTTTTTGATCCATCAAGCATTACGTTTCTCATTGTTCGTCTGATTACTTTCATTCCACCGCTGTAATTTCATTATTGATTCTTATTTAGTGGATACGAGTAGTTCTGTGGTCCTTTACAACTGGTTTCCTTGTCTTAATAGTCAATAATGGTTTCTGTAGATCAGCAGTTGTTATTAAGATAGATTTAGTTGATTTCTGAGGCAGGATTGTTCAAAAATGGTTATGTAGTCTTCTGTTGAGTTTCGGGTTCGAATGGATTGATTTTAGGAGTTATTCGTGTGGTTATATGTTCGGTTTTCTTTCAAATCACACTAATGATATTATGTTTCATTTGTGATTCATTGTTGCGATTCTGATGATAATTAGAATCATATTTGATTAGTTTGGTTTAGAAGTGCGTTCAAACAATAAAACTATAGTGGATACGAGTAGTTTCGTGGTACTTTACAACTGGTTTCCTTGTCATAATGGTCGATAATGGTTTCTATAGATCAACAGTTGTTATTAAGACGGATTTAGTGGATTTCTGAGGCAGGATTGTTCAAAGATGGTTATGGACTCTTCTGATGTTTTTCGGGTAGGAATGGATTGATTTTAGGAGTTATTCGTGTGGTTATATGTTGGGTTTTGGTTTCGAATCACACTAATGATACTATGTTCTATTTGTGATTCATTGTTTCGATTCTGATGATAATTATTATCATATTTGATTAGATTGGTTTAGAAGTGCGTTCAAACAATAGAACTATAGTTGTTTAATGTTTTAGTAAAACTAGTTCCTTTCCCGTGTATTTAGTAATGCTTTCTTAAAGACTTTTGTACACCAATCTGTAGTTGCATAATTTTGATTAACGTACTAGAAAGTCTTATTTACTTTATCATGTTACATTGATTTAACTTTGTTTTGATCCATCAAGCATTACGTTTCTCATTGTTCGTCTGATTACTTTCATTCCACCGCTGTAATTTAATTATTGATTCTTATTTAGTGGATACGAGTAGTTCTGTGGTCCTTTACAACTGGTTTCCTTGTCTTAATAGTCAATAATGGTTTCTGTAGATCTGCAGTTGTTATTAAGATAGATTTAGTTGATTTCTCAGGCAGGATTGTTCAAAAATGGTTATGTAGTCTTCTGATGAGTTTCGGGTTCGAATGGATTGATTTTAGGAGTTATTCGTGTGGTTATATGTTGGGTTTTGGTTTCGAATTACACTAATGATACTATGTTCTATTTGTGATTCATTGTTTCGATTCTGATGATAATTATTATCATATTTGATTAGATTGGTTTAGAAGTGCGTTCAAACAATAGAACTATAGTTGTTTAATGTTTTAGTAAAACTAGTTCCTTTCCCGTGTATTTAGTAATGCTTTCTTAAAGACTTTTGTACACCAATCTGTAGTTGCATAATTTTGATTAACGTACTAGAAAGTCTTATTTACTTTATCATGTTACATTGATTTAACTTTGTTTTGATCCATCAAGCATTACGTTTCTCATTGTTCGTCTGATTACTTTCATTCCACCGCTGTAATTTAATTATTGATTCTTATTTAGTGGATACGAGTAGTTCTGTGGTCCTTTACAACTGGTTTCCTTGTCTTAATAGTCAATAATGGTTTCTGTAGATCTGCAGTTGTTATTAAGATAGATTTAGTTGATTTCTCAGGCAGGATTGTTCAAAAATGGTTATGTAGTCTTCTGATGAGTTTCGGGTAGGAATGGATTGATTTTAGGAGTTATTCATGTGGTTATATTTTCGGTTTTGGTTTCGAATCACACTAATGATACTATGTTCCATTTTTGATTCATTTTGCGATTCTGATGATAATTATAATCATATTTGAGTAGATTGGTTTAGAAGTGCGTTCAAACAATAGAACTATAGTTGTTTAATGTTTTAGTAAAACTAGTTCCTTTCCCATGTATTTAGTAATGCTTTCTTAAATACTTTTGTACACCAATCTGTAGTTGCATACTTTTGATTCACGTACAAGAAAGTCTTTTTTACTTTATCATGTTACATTGATTTAACTTCTTTTGATCCATCAAGCATTACGTTTCTCATTGTTCGTCTGATTACTTTTATTCCACCGCTGTAATTTCATTATTGATTCTTATTTAGTGGATACGAGTAGTTCTGTGGTCCTTTACAACTGGTTTCCTTGTCTTAATGGTCAATAATGGTTTTTGTAGATCAGCAGTTGTTATTAAGATAGATTTAGTTGATTTCTGAGTTAGGATTGTTCAAAAATGGTTATGTAGTCTTCTGATGAGTTTCGGGTTCGAATGGATTGATTTTAGGAGTTATTCGTGTGGTTATTTGTTCGGTTTTCTTTCAAATCACACTAATGATATTATGTTTCATTTGTGATTCATTGTTGGGATTCTGATGATAATTATAATCATATTTGATTAGTTTGGTTTAGAAGTGCGTTCAAACAATAAAACTATAGTGGATACGAGTAGTTTCGTGGTACTTTACAACTGGTTTCCTTGTCTTAATGGTCGATAATGGTTTCTATAGATCAACAGTTGTTATTAATATGGATTTAGTGGATTTCTAAGGCAGGATTGTTCGAAGATGGTTTTGGAGTCTTTTGATGATTTTCGGGTAGGAATGGATTGATTTTAGGAGTTATTCATGTGGTTATATTTTCGGTTTTGGTTTCGAATCACACTAATGATACTATGTTCCATTTTTGATTCATTTTGCGATTCTGATGATAATTATAATCATATTTGATTAGATTGGTTTAGAAGTGCGTTCAAACAATAGAACTATAGTTGTTTAATGTTTTAGTAAAACTAGTTCCTTTCCCATGTATTTAGTAATGCTTTCTTAAATACTTTTGTACACCAATCTGTGGTTGCATACTTTTGATTCACGTACAAGAAAGTCTTTTTTACTTTATCATGTTACATTGATTTAACTTCTTTTTGATCCATCAAGCATTACGTTTCTCATTGTTCGTCTGATTACTTTTATTCCACCGCTGTAATTTCATTATTGATTCTTATTTAGTGGATACGAGTAGTTCTGTGGTCCTTTACAACTGGTTTCCTTGTCTTAATGGTCAATAAAGGTTTTTGTAGATCAGCAGTTGTTATTAAGATAGATTTAGTTGATTTCTGAGTCAGGATTGTTCAAAAATGGTTATGTAGTCTTCTGATGAGTTTCGGGTTCGAATGGATTGATTTTAGGAGTTATTCGTGTGGTTATTTGTTCGGTTTTCTTTCAAATCACACTAATGATATTATGTTTCATTTGTGATTCATTGTTGGGATTCTGATGATAATTATAATCATATTTGATTAGTTTGGTTTAGAAGTGCGTTCAAACAATAAAACTATAGTGGATACGAGTAGTTTCGTGGTACTTTACAACTGGTTTCCTTGTCTTAATGGTCGATAATGGTTTCTATAGATCAACAGTTGTTATTAAGATGGATTTAGTGGATTTCTGAGGCAGGATTGTTCAAAGATGGTTATGGACTCTTCTGATGTTTTTCGGGTAGGAATGGATTGATTTTAGGAGTTATTCGTGTGGTTATATGTTGGGTTTTGGTTTCGAATCACACTAATGATACTATGTTCTATTTGTGATTCATTGTTTCGATTCTGATGATAATTATAAACATATTTGATTAGATTGGTTTAGAAGCGCGTTCAAACAATAAAACTATAGTTGTTTAATGTTTTAGTATAACTAGTTCCTTTCCCATGTATTTAGTAATCCTTTATTAAATACTCTTATACACCAATCTGTAGTTGCATAATTTTGATTAACGTACAAGAAAGTCTTTTTTACTTTATCATGTTACATTGATTTAACTTCTTTTTGATCCATCAAGCATTACGTTTCTCATTTTTCGTCTGATTACTTTCATTCCACCACTGTAATTTGATTATTGATTCTTATTTAGTGGATACGAGTAGTTTCGTGGTCCTTTACAACTGGTTTCCTTGTCTTAATGGTCAATAATGGTTTTTGTAGATCAAAAGTTGTTATTAAGATGGATTTAGTGGATTTCTAAGGCAGGATTGTTCGAAGATGGTTATGGAGTCTTCTGATGATTTTCGGGTAGGAATGGATTGATTTTAGGAGTTATTCATGTGGTTATATTTTCGGTTTTGGTTTCGAATCACAATAATGATACTATGTTCCATTTGTGATTCATTTTGCAAATCTGATGATAATTATAATCATATTTGATTAGATTGGTTTAGAAGTGCGTTCAAACAATAGAACTATAGTTGTTTAATATTTTAGTATAACTAGTTCCTTTCCCATGTATTTAGTAATGCTTTCTTAAATACTCTTATACACCAATCTTTAGTTGTATAATTTTGATTGACTTAGAAGAAAATCTTATTTACTTTATCATGTTACGTTGATTTAACTTCTTTTTGATCCATCAAGCATTAAGTTTCTCTTTTTTCGTCAGATTACTTTCATTCCACCACTGTAACTTGATTATTGATTCTTATTTAGTGGATACGAGTAGTTTCGTGGTCCTTTACAACTAGTTTCCTTGTCTTAATGGCCTATAATGGTTTTTGTAGATCAACAGTTGTTATTAAGATAGATTTAGTGGATTTCTGAGGCAGGATTGTTCAAAGATGGTTATGGAGTCTTCTGATGAGTTTCGGGTAGGAATGGATTGATTTTACGAGTTATTCATGTGGTTATATTTTTGGTTTTAGTTTCGAATCACACTAATGATACTATGTTCCATTTGTGATTTATTTTGCGATTCTGATGATACTTATAATCATATTTGATTAGATTGGTTTAGAAGTGCTTTCAAACAATAGAACTTTGCATAATTTTGATTGACGTACAAGAAAATCTTATTTACTTGACCATTTTACGTTGATTTCACTTCTTTTTGATCCATCAAGCATTACGTTTCTCATTGTTCGTCTGATTACTTTCATTCTGCCACTGTAATTTGATTATTGATTCTTATTTAGTGGATACGAGTAGTTTCGTGGTCCTTTTCAACTGGTTTCCTTGTCTTAATGTTCAATAATGGTTTCTGTAGATCAATAGCTGTTATTAAGATGGATTTAGTTGATTTCTGAGGCATGATTGTTCAAAAATGGTTATGGAGTCTTCTAATGAGTTTCGGGTAGGAATGGATTGATTTTAGGAGTTATTCGTGTGGTTATATGTTCGGTTTTGGTTTCGAATCATACTAGTGATACTATGTTCCATTTGTGATTTATTGTTGCGATTCTTATGATAATTATAATCATATTTGATTAGATTGGTTTAGAAGTGCGTTCAAACAATAGAATTATAGTTGTTTAATGTTTGAGTATAACTAGTTCCTTTCCAATTATTTAATAATGTTTTCGTAAATACTCTTATACACCAATTTGTATTTGCATAATTTTGATTGACGTACAAAAAAATCTTATTTACTTGACCATTTTACATTGATTTCACTTCTTTTTGATCCATCAAGCATTATGTTTCTCATTGTTCGTTTGATTAGTTACATTCCACCACTTTAATTTGATTATTGATTCTTATTTAGTGGATACGAGTAGTTTTGTGGTTCTTTACAACTGGTTTCCTTGTCTTAATGGTCAATAGTGGTTTCTGAAGATCAACAGTTGTTATTAATATGGATTTAGTGGATTTCTAAGGCAGGATTGTTCGAAGATGGTTATGGAGTCTTCTGATGATTTTCGGGTAGGAATGGATTGATTTTAGGAGTTATTCATGTGGTTATATTTTCGGTTTTGGTTTCGAATCACAATAGTGATACTATGTTCCATTTGTGATTCATTTTGCGAATCTAATGATAATTATAATCATATTTGATTAGATTGGTTTAGAAGTGCGTTCAAACAATAGAACTATAGTTGTTTAATATTTTAGTATAACTAGTTCCTTTCCCATGTATTTAGTAATGCTTTCTTAAATACTCTTATACACCAATTTGTATTTGCATAATTTTGATTGACGTACAAAAAAATCTTATTTACTTGACCATTTTACATTGATTTCACTTCTTTTTGATCCATCAAGCATTATGTTTCTCATTGTTCGTTTGATTAGTTACATTCCACCACTTTAATTTGATTATTGATTCTTATTTAGTGGATATGAGTAGTTTTGTGGTTCTTTACAACTGGTTTCCTTGTCTTAATGGTCAATAGTGATTTCTGAAGATCAACAGTTGTTATTAATATGGATTTAGTGGATTTCTAAGGCAGGATTGTTCGAAGATGGTTATGGAGTCTTCTGATAAGTTTCGGGTAGGAATGGATTGATTTTAGGAGTTATTCGTGTGGTTATATGTTCGGTTTTGGTTTCGAATCACACTAATGATACTATGTTCCCTTTGTGATTCATTTTGCGATTCGGATGATAATTATAATCATATTTGATTAGATTGGTTTAGAAGTGCGTTCAAACAATAGAACTATCGTTGATTAATGTTTTAGTATAACTTGTTCATTTCCCATGTATTTAGTGATGCTTTCTTAAATACTCTTATACAACAATCTGTAGTTTCATAATTTTGATTGACGTACAAGAAAATCTTATTTAATTGATCATGTTAAATTGATTTAACTTTTTTTTGATCCATCAAGCATTACGTTTCTCATTGTTCTTTTGATTACTTTCATGCCACCCCTGAAATTTGATTATTGATTCTTATTTAGTGTATACGATTAGTTTCGTGGTCATTTAAAACTCGTTTCCTTGTCTTAATGGTCAATAATTGTTTGTGTAGATCAGTAGTTGTTATTAAGATGGATTTAGTAGATTTCTAAGGTAGGATTGTTCGAAGATGGTTATGGAGTCTTCTGATGAGTTTCGGGTAGAAATGGATTGATTTTAGGAGTTATTCGTGTGGTTATATGTTCGATTTTGGTTTCGAATCACACTAATGATACTATGTTCCATTAGTGATTCATTGTTCCGATTCTGATGATAATTATAATCATATTTGATTAGATTGGTTTAGAAGTGCGTTCAAACAATAAAACTATAGTGGATACGAGTAGTTTCGTGGTACTTTACAACTGGTTTCCTTGTCTTAATGGTCGATAATGGTTTCTATAGATCAATAGTTGTTATTAAGATGGATTTAGTGGATTTCTGAGGCAGGATTGTTCAAAGATGGTTATGGACTCTTCTGATGTTTTTCGGGTAGGAATGGATTGATTTTAGGAGTTATTCGTGTGGTTATATGTTGGGTTTTAGTTTCGAATCACACTAATGATACTATGTTCTATTTGTGATTCATTGTTTCGATTCTGATGATAATTATAAACATACTTGATTAGATTGGTTTAGAAGCGCGTTCAAACAATAAAACTATAGTTGTTTAATGTTTTAGTATAACTAGTTCCTTTCCCATGTATTTCGTAATGCTTTATTAAATACTCTTATACACCAATCTTTAATTGTATAATTTTGATTGACGTACAAGAAAATCTTATTTACTTTATCATGTTACATTGATTTAACTTCTTTTTGATCCATCAAGCATTACGTTTCTCATTTTTCGTCTGATTACTTTCATTCCACCACTGTAATTTGATTATTGATTCTTATTTAGTGTATACGAGTAGTTTCGTGGTCCTTTACAACTGGTTTCCGTGTCTTAATGGTCAATAATGGTTTATGTAGATCAACAGTTGTTGTTAAGATGGATTTAGTGGATTTCTGAGGCAGGATTGTTCAAAGATGGTTATGGACAATTCTGATGTGTTTCGGGTAGGAATGGATTGATTTTAGGAGTTATTCGTGTGGTTATATGTTGGGTTTTGGTTTCGAATCACACTAATGATACTATGTTCTATTTGTGATTCATTGTTTCGATTCTGATGATAATTATAATCATATTTGATTAGATTGGTTTAGAAGTGCGTTCAAACAATAGAACTATAGTTGTTTAATGTTTTAGTATAACTAGTTCCTTTCCCATGTATTTAGTAATGCTTTATTAAATACTCTTATACACCAATCTTTAGTTGTATAATTTTGATTGACGTACAAGAAAAGCTTATTTAGTTTATCATGTTATATTGATTTAACTTCTTTCTGATCCATCAAGCATTACGTTGCTCATTTTTCGTCTGATTACTTTCATTCCACCACTGTAATTTGATTATTGATTCTTATTTAGTGGATACGAGTAGTTTCGTGGTCCTTTACAACTGGTTTCCTTGTCTTAATGGTCAATAATGGTTTCTGTAGATCAACAGTTGTTATTAATATGGATTTAGTGGATTTCTAAGGCAGGATTGTTCGAAGATGGTTTTGGAGTCTTCTGATGATTTTCGGGTAGGAATGGATTGATTTTAGGAGTTATTCATGTGGTTATATTTTCGGTTTTGGTTTCGAATCACACTAATGATACTATGTTCCATTTTTGATTCATTTTGCGATTCTGATGATAATTATAATCATATTTGATTAGATTGGTTTAGAAGTGCGTTCAAACAATAGAACTATAGTTGTTTAATGTTTTATTAAAACTAGTTCCTTTCCCATGTATTTAGTAATGCTTTCTTAAATACTTTTGTACACCAATCTGTAGTTGCATACTTTTGATTCACGTACAAGAAAGTCTTTTTTACTTTATCATGTTACATTGATTTAACTTCTTTTTGATCCATCAAGCATTACGTTTCTCATTGTTCGTCTGATTACTTTTATTCCACCGCTGTAATTTCATTATTGATTCTTATTTAGTGGATACGAGTAGTTCTGTGGTCCTTTACAACTGGTTTCCTTGTCTTAATGGTCAATAATGGTTTTTGTAGATCAGCAGTTGTTATTAAGATAGATTTAGTTGATTTCTGAGTTAGGATTGTTCAAAAATGGTTATGTAGTCTTCTGATGAGTTTCGGGTTCGAATGGATTGATTTTAGGAGTTATTCGTGTGGTTATTTGTTCGGTTTTCTTTCAAATCACACTAATGATATTATGTTTCATTTGTGATTCATTGTTGGGATTCTGATGATAATTATAATCATATTTGATTAGTTTGGTTTAGAAGTGCGTTCAAACAATAAAACTATAGTGGATACGAGTAGTTTCGTGGTACTTTACAACTGGTTTCCTTGTCTTAATGGTCGATAATGGTTTCTATAGATCAACAGTTGTTATTAATATGGATTTAGTGGATTTCTAAGGCAGGATTGTTCGAAGATGGTTTTGGAGTCTTCTGATGATTTTCGGGTAGGAATGGATTGATTTTAGGAGTTATTCATGTGGTTATATTTTCGGTTTTGGTTTCGAATCACACTAATGATACTATGTTCCATTTTTGATTCATTTTGCGATTCTGATGATAATTATAATCATATTTGATTAGATTGGTTTAGAAGTGCGTTCAAACAATAGAACTATAGTTGTTTAATGTTTTAGTAAAACTAGTTCCTTTCCCATGTATTTAGTAATGCTTTCTTAAATACTTTTGTACACCAATCTGTGGTTGCATACTTTTGATTCACGTACAAGAAAGTCTTTTTTACTTTATCATGTTACATTGATTTAACTTCTTTTTGATCCATCAAGCATTACGTTTCTCATTGTTCGTCTGATTACTTTTATTCCACCGCTGTAATTTCATTATTGATTCTTATTTAGTGGATACGAGTAGTTCTGTGGTCCTTTACAACTGGTTTCCTTGTCTTAATGGTCAATAAAGGTTTTTGTAGATCAGCAGTTGTTATTAAGATAGATTTAGTTGATTTCTGAGTCAGGATTGTTCAAAAATGGTTATGTAGTCTTCTGATGAGTTTCGGGTTCGAATGGATTGATTTTAGGAGTTATTCGTGTGGTTATTTGTTCGGTTTTCTTTCAAATCACACTAATGATATTATGTTTCATTTGTGATTCATTGTTGGGATTCTGATGATAATTATAATCATATTTGATTAGTTTGGTTTAGAAGTGCGTTCAAACAATAAAACTATAGTGGATACGAGTAGTTTCGTGGTACTTTACAACTGGTTTCCTTGTCTTAATGGTCGATAATGGTTTCTATAGATCAACAGTTGTTATTAAGATGGATTTAGTGGATTTCTGAGGCAGGATTGTTCAAAGATGGTTATGGACTCTTCTGATGTTTTTCGGGTAGGAATGGATTGATTTTAGGAGTTATTCGTGTGGTTATATGTTGGGTTTTGGTTTCGAATCACACTAATGATACTATGTTCTATTTGTGATTCATTGTTTCGATTCTGATGATAATTATAAACATATTTGATTAGATTGGTTTAGAAGCGCGTTCAAACAATAAAACTATAGTTGTTTAATGTTTTAGTATAACTAGTTCCTTTCCCATGTATTTAGTAATCCTTTATTAAATACTCTTATACACCAATCTGTAGTTGCATAATTTTGATTAACGTACAAGAAAGTCTTTTTTACTTTATCATGTTACATTGATTTAACTTCTTTTTGATCCATCAAGCATTACGTTTCTCATTTTTCGTCTGATTACTTTCATTCCACCACTGTAATTTGATTATTGATTCTTATTTAGTGGATACGAGTAGTTTCGTGGTCCTTTACAACTGGTTTCCTTGTCTTAATGGTCAATAATGGTTTTTGTAGATCAAAAGTTGTTATTAAGATGGATTTAGTGGATTTCTAAGGCAGGATTGTTCGAAGATGGTTATGGAGTCTTCTGATGATTTTCGGGTAGGAATGGATTGATTTTAGGAGTTATTCATGTGGTTATATTTTCGGTTTTGGTTTCGAATCACACTAATGATACTATGTTCCATTTTTGATTCATTTTGCGATTCTGATGATAATTATAATCATATTTGATTAGATTGGTTTAGAAGTGCGTTCAAACAATAGAACTATAGTTGTTTAATGTTTTAGTAAAACTAGTTCCTTTCCCATGTATTTAGTAATGCTTTCTTAAATACTTTTGTACACCAATCTGTGGTTGCATACTTTTGATTCACGTACAAGAAAGTCTTTTTTACTTTATCATGTTACATTGATTTAACTTCTTTTTGATCCATCAAGCATTACGTTTCTCATTGTTCGTCTGATTACTTTTATTCCACCGCTGTAATTTCATTATTGATTCTTATTTAGTGGATACGAGTAGTTCTGTGGTCCTTTACAACTGGTTTCCTTGTCTTAATGGTCAATAAAGGTTTTTGTAGATCAGCAGTTGTTATTAAGATAGATTTAGTTGATTTCTGAGTCAGGATTGTTCAAAAATGGTTATGTAGTCTTCTGATGAGTTTCGGGTTCGAATGGATTGATTTTAGGAGTTATTCGTGTGGTTATTTGTTCGGTTTTCTTTCAAATCACACTAATGATATTATGTTTCATTTGTGATTCATTGTTGGGATTCTGATGATAATTATAATCATATTTGATTAGTTTGGTTTAGAAGTGCGTTCAAACAATAAAACTATAGTGGATACGAGTAGTTTCGTGGTACTTTACAACTGGTTTCCTTGTCTTAATGGTCGATAATGGTTTCTATAGATCAACAGTTGTTATTAAGATGGATTTAGTGGATTTCTGAGGCAGGATTGTTCAAAGATGGTTATGGACTCTTCTGATGTTTTTCGGGTAGGAATGGATTGATTTTAGGAGTTATTCGTGTGGTTATATGTTGGGTTTTGGTTTCGAATCACACTAATGATACTATGTTCTATTTGTGATTCATTGTTTCGATTCTGATGATAATTATAAACATATTTGATTAGATTGGTTTAGAAGCGCGTTCAAACAATAAAACTATAGTTGTTTAATGTTTTAGTATAACTAGTTCCTTTCCCATGTATTTAGTAATCCTTTATTAAATACTCTTATACACCAATCTGTAGTTGCATAATTTTGATTAACGTACAAGAAAGTCTTTTTTACTTTATCATGTTACATTGATTTAACTTCTTTTTGATCCATCAAGCATTACGTTTCTCATTTTTCGTCTGATTACTTTCATTCCACCACTGTAATTTGATTATTGATTCTTATTTAGTGGATACGAGTAGTTTCGTGGTCCTTTACAACTGGTTTCCTTGTCTTAATGGTCAATAATGGTTTTTGTAGATCAAAAGTTGTTATTAAGATGGATTTAGTGGATTTCTAAGGCAGGATTGTTCGAAGATGGTTATGGAGTCTTCTGATGATTTTCGGGTAGGAATGGATTGATTTTAGGAGTTATTCATGTGGTTATATTTTCGGTTTTGGTTTCGAATCACAATAATGATACTATGTTCCATTTGTGATTCATTTTGCAAATCTGATGATAATTATAATCATATTTGATTAGATTGGTTTAGAAGTGCGTTCAAACAATAGAACTATAGTTGTTTAATATTTTAGTATAACTAGTTCCTTTCCCATGTATTTAGTAATGCTTTCTTAAATACTCTTATACACCAATCTTTAGTTGTATAATTTTGATTGACTTAGAAGAAAATCTTATTTACTTTATCATGTTACGTTGATTTAACTTCTTTTTGATCCATCAAGCATTAAGTTCTCTTTTTTCGTCAGATTACTTTCATTCCACCACTGTAACTTGATTATTGATTCTTATTTAGTGGATACGAGTAGTTTCGTGGTCCTTTACAACTAGTTTCCTTGTCTTAATGGCCTATAATGGTTTTTGTAGATCAACAGTTGTTATTAAGATAGATTTAGTGGATTTCTGAGGCAGGATTGTTCAAAGATGGTTATGGAGTCTTCTGATGAGTTTCGGGTAGGAATGGATTGATTTTACGAGTTATTCATGTGGTTATATTTTTGGTTTTAGTTTCGAATCACACTAATGATACTATGTTCCATTTGTGATTTATTTTGCGATTCTGATGATACTTATAATCATATTTGATTAGATTGGTTTAGAAGTGCTTTCAAACAATAGAACTTTGTATAATTTTGATTGACGTACAAGAAAATCTTATTTACTTGACCATTTTACGTTGATTTCACTTCTTTTTGATCCATCAAGCATTACGTTTCTCATTGTTCGTCTGATTACTTTCATTCTGCCACTGTAATTTGATTATTGATTCTTATTTAGTGGATACGAGTAGTTTCGTGGTCCTTTTCAACTGGTTTCCTTGTCTTAATGTTCAATAATGGTTTCTGTAGATCAATAGCTGTTATTAAGATGGATTTAGTTGATTTCTGAGGCATGATTGTTCAAAAATGGTTATGGAGTCTTCTAATGAGTTTCGGGTAGGAATGGATTGATTTTAGGAGTTATTCGTGTGGTTATATGTTCGGTTTTGGTTTCGAATCATACTAATGATACTATGTTCCATTTGTGATTTATTGTTGCGATTCTTATGATAATTATAATCATATTTGATTAGATTGGTTTAGAAGTGCGTTGAAACAATAGAATTATAGTTGTTTAATGTTTGAGTATAACTAGTTCCTTTCCAATTATTTAATAATGTTTTCGTAAATACTCTTATACACCAATTTGTATTTGCATAATTTTGATTGACGTACAAAAAAATCTTATTTACTTGACCATTTTACATTGATTTCACTTCTTTTTGATCCATCAAGCATTATGTTTCTCATTGTTCGTTTGATTAGTTACATTCCACCACTTTAATTTGATTATTGATTCTTATTTAGTGGATACGAGTAGTTTTGTGGTTCTTTACAACTGGTTTCCTTGTCTTAATGGTCAATAGTGGTTTCTGAAGATCAACAGTTGTTATTAATATGGATTTAGTGGATTTCTAAGGCAGGATTGTTCGAAGATGGTTATGGAGTCTTCTGATGATTTTCGGGTAGGAATGGATTGATTTTAGGAGTTATTCATGTGGTTATATTTTCGGTTTTGGTTTCGAATCACAATAGTGATACTATGTTCCATTTGTGATTCATTTTGCGAATCTAATGATAATTATAATCATATTTGATTAGATTGGTTTAGAAGTGCGTTCAAACAATAGAACTATAGTTGTTTAATATTTTAGTATAACTAGTTCCTTTCCCATGTATTTAGTAATGCTTTCTTAAATACTCTTATACACCAATTTGTATTTGCATAATTTTGATTGACGTACAAAAAAATCTTATTTACTTGACCATTTTACATTGATTTCACTTCTTTTTGATCCATCAAGCATTATGTTTCTCATTGTTCGTTTGATTAGTTACATTCCACCACTTTAATTTGATTATTGATTCTTATTTAGTGGATATGAGTAGTTTTGTGGTTCTTTACAACTGGTTTCCTTGTCTTAATGGTCAATAGTGATTTCTGAAGATCAACAGTTGTTATTAATATGGATTTAGTGGATTTCTAAGGCAGGATTGTTTGAAGATGGTTATGGAGTCTTCTGATAAGTTTCGGGTAGGAATGGATTGATTTTAGGAGTTATTCGTGTGGTTATATGTTCGGTTTTGGTTTCGAATCACACTAATGATACTATGTTCCCTTTGTGATTCATTTTGCGATTCGGATGATAATTATAATCATATTTGATTAGATTGGTTTAGAAGTGCGTTCAAACAATAGAACTATCGTTGATTAATGTTTTAGTATAACTTGTTCATTTCCCATGTATTTAGTGATGCTTTCTTAAATACTCTTATACAACAATCTGTAGTTTCATAATTTTGATTGACGTACAAGAAAATCTTATTTAATTGATCATGTTAAATTGATTTAACTTTTTTTGATCCATCAAGCATTACGTTTCTCATTGTTCTTTTGATTACTTTCATGCCACCCCTGAAATTTAATTATTGATTCTTATTTAGTGTATACGATTAGTTTCGTGGTCATTTAAAACTCGTTTCCTTGTCTTAATGGTCAATAATTGTTTGTGTAGATCAGTAGTTGTTATTAAGATGGATTTAGTAGATTTCTAAGGTAGGATTGTTCGAAGATGGTTATGGAGTCTTCTGATGAGTTTCGGGTAGAAATGGATTGATTTTAGGAGTTATTCGTGTGGTTATATGTTCGATTTTGGTTTCGAATCACACTAATGATACTATGTTCCATTAGTGATTCATTGTTCCGATTCTGATGATAATTATAATCATATTTGATTAGATTGGTTTAGAAGTGCGTTCAAACAATAGAACTATACTAGTTTCATGTTTTAGTATAACTAGTTTCTTTCCCATGTATTTAGTAATGCTTCTTAAATACTCTTATACACAAATTTGTAGTTGCATAATTTTGATTAACGTACAAGAATGTCTTATTTACTTTATCATGTTACATTGATTTAACTTCTTTTTGATCCATCAAGCATTACGTTTCTCATTGTTCATTTGACTACTTTCATTCCACTACTGAAATTTGATTATTGATTCTTATTTAGTGGATACGAGTAGTTTTGTGGTCCTTTTCAACTGGTGTCCTTGTCTTAATATTCAATAATGGTTTCTGTAGATCAATAATTGTTATTAAGCTGGATTTAGTGGATTTCTGAGGCAGGATTGTTCAAAAATGGGTCTGGAGTCTTCTGATGAGTTTCGGGTGAGTGCGGATTGATTTTAGGAGTTATTCGTGTCATTTTATGTTCTGTTTTGCTTTCGAATCACACTAATGATACTATGTTCCATTTGTGATTCATCGTTGCGATTCTAATGATAATTATAATCATATTTGATTAGATTGTTTTAGAAGTGCGTTCAAACAATACAACTATAGTTGTTTAATGTTTTAGTATAACTACATCCTTTCCCATGTATTTAGTTATGCTTTCTTACATACTCTTATACACCAATCTATTGGTGCATAATATTGATTGACGTACAAGAAAATCTTATTTACTTGACCATTTTACGTTGATTTCACTTCTTTTTGATCCATCAAGCGTTATGTTTCTCATTGTTCATTTGATTACTTTCATTCCACCACTTTAATTTGATTATTGATTCTTATTTAGTGGATACGAGTAGTTTCGTGATCCTTTACAACTGGTTTCCTTGTCTTAATGGTCAATAATGGCTTGTGTAGATCAACAATTGTTATTAAGATGAATTTAGTGGATTTCTAAGGCGGGATTGTTCGAAGATTGTTATGGAGTCTTTTGATAAGTTTCGGGTAGGAAGGGATTGATTTTAGGATTTATTCGTGTCATTACATGTTCGGTTTGGGTTTCGAATCACACTAATGATACTATGTTCCATTTGTGATTCATTTTGCGATTCGGATGATGATTATAATTATATTTGATTATATTGGTTTAGAAGTACATTCAAACAATAGAACTATAGTTGATTAATGTTTTAGTATAACTTGTTACTTTCCCACGTATTTAGTAATGCTTTCTTAAATACTCTTATACACCAATCTGTAGTTTCATAATTTTGATTGACGTACAAGAAAATATTATTTACTTGATCATGTTACATTGATTTAACTTCGTTTAGATCCATCAAGCATTACGTTTCTCATTGTTATTTTGGTTACTTTCATTCCACCACTAAAATTTGATTATTGATTATTATTTAGGGGATACGATTAGTTTCGTGGTAATTTAAAACTCGTTTCCTTGTCTTAATGGTCAATAATGGTTTTTGTAGATCAACAGTTGTTATTAAGATGGATTGAGTAGATTTCTGAGGCAGGATTGTTCAAAGATGGTTATGGAGTCTTCTGATAAGTTTCGGGTAGGAATGGATTGATTTTAGGAGTTATTCGTGTGGTTATATGTTCGATTTTGGTTTCGAATCACACTAATGATACTCTGTTCCATTTGTGATTTATTGTTGCAGTTCTGATGATAATTATAATCATATTTGATTAGATTGGTTTAGGAGTTCGTTCAAACAATACAACTATAGTTGTTTAATGTTTTAGTATAATTAGTTCCTTTTTCATGTATTTAGTAATGCTTTCTTAAATACTCTTATACACCAATCTGTAGTTGCATAATTTTGATTGACGTACAAGAAAATATTATTATTACTTTATCATGTACATTGATTTAACTTTTTTTTGATCCATCAAGTATTACGTTTCTCATTGTTCGTCTGATTACTTTCATTCCACCACTATAATTTGATTATTGATTCTTATTTAGTGGATACGAGTAGTTTCGTTGTCCTTTAGAACTGTTTTCCTTGTCTTAATGGTCAATAATGGTTTCTGTAGATCAACAGTTGTTATTAAGATGGATTTAGTGGATTTTTGAGGCAGGATTGTTCGAAGATGGTTATGGAGTTTTCTGATGAGTTTCGGGTAGGAATGGATTGATTTTAGGAGTTATTCGTGTGCTAATATGTGCGGTTTTGATTTCAAATCACACTAATGATACTATGTTCCATTTGTGATTTATTGTTGCGATTCTGATGATAATTATAATCATATTTGATTAGATTGGTTTTCAAGTGCGTTCAAACAATAGAACTATAGTTGTTTAATGTTTTAGTATAACTCGCGCCTTGCATGTTGGAGCTCTTGAAGATTAGCATTTAGTCTTTTGGATTTTTTAAATATATGTTTCTTAGTTTTCATTGTTAGTATAAATAGGATATTGTGTATTTGTGTAGGTAAACCTTTGGAGAATTTCAGTTAGAACTCTCTCTGTACATTGTATCCGATTGCAATTACAATATCATCACAGATCGATCCATTTGAACCTATCAAATGGTATCAGAGATTTCGGTTGAGTGATTTGAAGCTTAAAATCGAATTTTGAGCTCTGTGAATCACTTGAATCTGAGTTTGATAGCAATTGATCAATTAATTATTGATTTCAGTTGTGTTTCATCATTAGAAACATGAATTGAATCACGATTGAGTGATTTCTCACATTCAAATCTAAATTTTCATCAGATTTGTGTGCGAAACTGTTCTTCATTGTCGAACTCAAATTCAATCAGAATTTCAGATTTGTTGTTGTTAATTGAGAGAATTGATGAATTAGGATTGATTATCGACTTGAATACTACCTTATTGGAAGTTTTTAGATCAATTAATCAAGTTTTGAAGAATTGGATAAGATCACGTTGTTATGAAGATGATGAATTAGGGGCTTGGAGTGTTAAAATTATCTGAAAATTGCTCAAGTGTTTAGGCGCATTACAACTGTTTAGGCGCATCAACACTGTTTGGGCGTTTCAGAGTTGGACGTTTTGACACTATTTGGACGTTTTACCACTGTTTGGACGTTTTTGAAACATAAGAGTTCTAGGCGTTTGAAGATTGTTTGGGCGCTTCAGTTGAAAATCCAGCAAATTTGACTAAGTTCCCAGGCGTTTGACAACTGTTTGGACGCTTGACAACTGTTCAGGCGTTTGACAACTGTTCAGGCGCATCTTCAGTTGGGCGTTTCAGAATTCTACTATGGCATTCCCTTAGGCGTTCCAAGTTCAAAGTGGGCGTTTCTCAACTATTCAGGCGTATCAGATTTCAGACTTTTCATTCAACACTTAGAAAATTTTTTAAAAACTCAAATCCAAAAATATTGTCATTTCTTTGTTTTATTTCAAATTTTAAAAACAACAAAAACAGTTTATTTTCTTAAATTCAAAACTTAAAATGGCTAAGTCTGAAGATTCTGAGAACATGGTTCCTAAGTTGAAGAACAGAGCTGATTTCAAGAACTGGTCTCTCAGATTGAAATATCACTTAAACTCTATTGATACTGATCTCTGGAAGTCAATAGAGAAAGGACCACATATTCCTGTTTCTGCAGATGGTCCTGATAGAGGATCTGTTTATACAAAAGACTCTCAAGAACCTTTTCCTGAAGATGGTCTACATGGTGATGATCTGAAAAAGGTTAAAAATGATATTAAAGCTTATTCACTGATGTGCAAGGATTTACCTTTGGAGGTGCTGACAAGACTTGATAGTTATCACCATGTGCAAAGCTTTGAAGATCATTTATGAGGGTGGTAAAGAGATTCAAGATCTTAAAAAGCAGAAACTGAGAAGGCAACTTGAATTATTTGAGCATCTTTCTGGAGAAACAATAAATCAAATGATTAACAGATTTGTACAACTCATTACTGAAATGTCAACTGTTGGTGTGAAGAATGATCTCAAAGATCTAAATGACAGACTTCTCAATGCTTTTCCATCTTCATGGAAACAAACAGTTACTTTGTTGAAGCATACAGAAAAGTTTCCCATGGATCTTGATCTTCTGATTGTCAAAATAGAATCAGTTGAAATTGATGAGAGTTCCAGAAATAATGATAGATCTACATCAACATCTCAGTATAAGTATGTTGCATCTCCAGCTAACACAGTGGAGAATGCATTTGTGGCTAAAGATGATAGTTCTTCAAAAGTTGAGGGTGATTTGTTTGTTGGAGCTGGTTTCTTTGCTGACTCAACAACCTACACAAGTGCTCCTGTCTATACAAATCAATCTCAGTCTCCTCCTAAAACTCAAATGCTTAAACCTCAAACTGAGACTCCATCTTCTAACTTTGTTAAACCTAGCAAAGTTAAAGATGTCATAAACATCCTTTTACAGGATGAAGAGTCAAAATCTGCTTTTACTGCTTTCATGGCAAGTTTTCAAGCTTATCAAGGTAGTCACCTAACTCAAGTTGATTTGATTTTGCAGGATTTATTTGAGATGGATCCTAATGATGTAGAAGAGATGGATTTGAACTGGCAAATGGTGATGATAGCGTATAGGACTCAGAAACACTCTTATGTGAACAGAAATTACAAGCCAAGTGCAAATAAAAAGGTTGGCTTTGACAAGTCAAAATCAAGGTGTTTCAAATGCAATAGCTATGGTCATTTTTCAAGAGAATGCAAAGCTCCAAGAAATCAAAGAGGCAATGATCAAGCAGGCTCTAGTAGTCAAAGACACCAGCATCAGTCTTAGAAAAATTCTCAGAAGCCATATCAGAGTCTTCCTATGCCAGAACTGTAAGAAGAATTAAAAACAACTAAAGAGCCAAAGAAAGCTCTAGTTGTCAGCATTAAGGATGGTTATGACTGGAGTGCTTATGCAGAACAGTTTACTGTTGATCTCACTTCTGGTTTAGCACTTGTTGCTGAAATTAATGATGAAGACTGGTCTGAAGACAATGATCCAAAGGCAAATGATGATTCAGACAATGATGAAAGCTATGACTGGAGTGACAAATCTGATACCAAGGAAGATTCAGAAGAAATTGCTCTCATGGCATAGTCAGAACAACCAAAGGTTGAACACTCATCATCTGATACTGAAACTTCAACTTCTTATCCAGAAATTCCATTGGAAGTCAGAGAGAAAATGTGCACAAAAGCATGTTTTGAACAAGTTGAACACTACAGAACATACTCATTCAAAATATGTGATAAACTTAAACAAGAAGAGTTAATGCACAACAAACTCAAAGCTGATCATAAAATCTCTGATGACAAAATCATATCACTTCAAACAACTTGGAACAAAACTCTAAAAGAACTTGAACAAGTAAAAAGGCAACTTGAAGAGATGACTAAAACTCTAGAACAAGAAAAGATTGCACATGCTGCAACTGAGGTTGATCTTGCAAAAGTTAAAAGTTCAAAAACTATTGTTGAACAACTGGTAAATTGGAGAAAATATAAAGATAAAACAGGTCTAGGTTTCACACATGAGCCTATGCCTGAATCAATCTGAAACACCTTGCCAAAGAACTTTAACACTCATGATCACTCACCTGAAAACAAAGCAAAGCTCAAAGCATTTCATGAAAAGAAAAAGAATGTGCAATCTACTGAAGAAGGTGAAATTGAAAAGATAAATATTGAAATTTTTGAGGAGAAAGATTCAGAAAAGATAAAAAATGGTCATCCGATAAAAGTTAAATCATATGAACCTCGACCAAAGAACAAGAAGTTATTTGTCCCAAAAGGATCTAATGAATGTGTTGTTGAGCAATGTGTTGAAGAAATCATTGAAACAAATGACAAAAAGAAAGGGAAAACTAAAGAAGAGAAATTAAAATCAGATACTTCATGTTCTGTTGATTCAAGTTCTTGTGAATTAAACCAAAATGAACATAAACTCAAAGAATCTAAAAAAGAATCTTCTCAAAAATCAATTCCATCCCAAAGCAACAAAACATCATCTAAAACAAGAAATCAAAGAATAAGAAAATCAAATGTCACATCTAAAAATTCTCAAACTCAAAGAACCGATCAATCAAATGAATTTAAACCTGTGAAGTTTGTGTCAGCAGGAACTTTTGACATGAACACAATCTCTAAAACGACATCAAAACCAAAGATCAAATCTAACTCTGATCTGAAAACAGGCTCAGGTCCTAAGACTTCCGCTGTTCATAAAAGATTTATGTCTAAGGAGTCAAATGATTATGAAAATGTTCAAAAGCCTAAATCTAAAAATCAAAAACCCAAACTCACAAATCAAAAACAACAGATTAACCTGCTAACTCCGAAATCTAAACAAGGATCAAATGTGGCATCCACATCTAGGGTTAATTATCAGTTCTTTAAATCTTCACAAAGGTACTGTGACATTTGTGACATGTATAATCATAACACATCTGAATGTTATTTTAACAAATACTGTCACATTTGTGATATGACAAATCACACAATTGCTGATTTTTATTTCAACAAATACTATGCCTTGTGTGATGAAACGAATCATAATACTGAAGATTGTTACATTAGAAAGAACTCGCCAAGGAATGGATATGTTAATCCACGATTTCAAAGAAATTAAAATAATGGTTTTCAAGGTTTATCACAACAACCTTCCTTAGGCTTGAGATCTCTCAGAAGAATCAATTCTGATTATGATGATCATTATACTGTGAGGACAAAGCAGTATACACAAGGAAATTTCATTCCCCGATCTGTGAGAATGAACAATGGAACATTCACCAAGCAGAATTTTTCTAAGAATGTTTCAGTTGATGGTTCAAAATTTCTTGATGAGGATCTTGAAAATCATTTTAATGCTTTGAGGATTAAACAAAATAAAGATAATCATAAATTTGTCAGAAGAGGAATTGATAATTTTAAATATCAAACGAAACCTGACATGAACAAACTTCATTTTAAGCAGTTTACCATTGTTGATAAGTATGGCAAGCCCAAGACCATCTCGGCTTGGGTTGATAACTCAACTTAAATGTCTTTGAAATGCAGGTATGCCCAAGAAGACCAATAAACTCGTGGTATGTTGATAGTGGGTGTAGCCGACATATAACAGGCAATCATGCCTTACTTCAAGACTTTAAGATAAAAGATGGTACACATGTTGCATTTGGAGGTGATGCAGGTGGAAAGATTACAGGAGAAGGAACGGTATCAAACGGGATTATTAGCTTTGATAAAGTCAACCACTGTGCTCAGTTGAACTTTAATCTTTTAAGTGTTTCCCAAATTTGTGATAAAGCATATTCTGCTTTATTTGATGACTCTCATTGTTATATTTTAAAGCCAGGTTTTCAGTTTAGCAAGGAATGGGTAGTTGTTAAAGCTGTTCGTGATCGAGATGTCTACAAGCTAGATATGTCTCAAGTACATCCTTCAACAGAAACAACTTGCCTAATTGCTCAAGCATCAAATGATGAAAGCCAGCTTTGGCATAGACGTCTCAGACATTCTAACTTCAAAAACATGAACAAGCTTGTTGCAGGAAATCATGTAGTAGGCATTCCAACAAAGAAGTTTGATACATCAGATCTCTGCAAAGCATGTTTCAAAGGGAAACAACACAGAGCGTCTTATAAGCCCAAGCTGATAAACTCAAATTCCAAGCCTCTACAGATGTTGTATATGGATCTATTCGGTCAAGTAAACGTGCAAAGTATTGGAAAGAAATCTTACCATTTAGTTATCATTGATGACTTTACAAGATTTACTTGGGTTTTCTTTTTGCATGCTAAATCTAAAACGGCTGAATTATTAAAAGAGTTTATCATTAAAGTAGAAAATCAATTAGATCAAAAAGTAAAAATCATTCGAAGTGATAATGGAACAGAATTTAAAAATGTTAATGTTGACATGTTCTGTGCAAGAAAAAGGATTGCTCATCAGTTCAGTGCTCCTAGAACTCCACAACAAAATGGAGTTCCTGAAAGGAAGAACAGAACATTGATTGAGGCAGCTCGTGCAATGTTAGCAGATGCGAAGATTCCAATCACTTTCTGGGATGAAGCCATATCTACTGCATGTTTTGTTCAAAATCGTACTCTACTAGTGAAAGATAAACAGAAAACTCCTTATGAGTTGATGTTTGGCAGGAAACTAAACATAGATTTTCTTAAATCTTTTGGTTGTCCGGTTTTGATTTTAAACTCAAATGATCAGATTGGAAAATTTGAAGCAAAATCTGATGGTAGATTTTTTCTTGGATATTCGTTAGTTTCAAAAGCATTTAGAGTTTATAACTCTAAGAAAAATGTTATCATTGAAACTTTCAATGTTAAATTCCTTGAAAATTCATTTCCATCAGTTGCAAATGGTCCAGCTTGGTTATTTGATTTAGATTCTTTGTCAAACTCATTCAATTCTAACCTGTTTGAATCTTCTTGTGTCAACAGAAAATAGGCAGGAGATCTTGGATCTTTCAGTGATGATTCAGATTCTAATGATATGGATGATTCAAGCCCAGATTATCCATTCTTCTCATTTGTTAAAGATCATGTGTTCAATTCAGAATCTCATGATCAACAAGCTCAAGAACAACATCCTGTTTCTCAAAATTCAAATGTTTCTCAACCTATTCCTATTGATGGACCAGAAATTCTACATCTTGAGTCTGGAACTTCATCTATATCTGGAGATGTAGATGTTAATGAGAAGCTTGATTATTTTATCAACTCACCGACTCAAGTTTCAAATTTCACTCCATATTCTTCAAATCTGTTGCATCAGCTTTCCAACTTTAACTAGACTAATCTTGATGTGAATGTTCAAGAAGATGAGATCCCAACATCTCGTGTTCACAAGAAACATCCTATCTCACAGATTATTGGTCCTTTGAATGAGAGAACTACGAGAAGTCATTTCAAGCAAGCAAACATTTGCTTATACTCATGTTTTTTATCTCAAATCGTTCCTAAAAACAATACTGAAGCGTTACTGGACAATAGTTGGTTGAGGCTATGCAAGAAGAGTTATTATAGTTCCGCAAACAGGAAGTGTGAAAGCTTGTGGATTTGCCTAAAGGAGAAAATGCCATTGGCACAAAATGGTTGTTCAGAAATAAATCAGATGATAAAGGAATTGTTGTTCGAAACAAAGCAAGGCTAGTAGCACAAGGTTACACCCAAGAGGAAGGAGTTGATTATGATGAAGTGTTTGCTCCAGTTGCAAGACTTGAAGCAATTCGTGTCTTCCTAGCATATGCTTCATATATAAAATTCAAGGTGTACCAAATGGATGTTAAAGGTGCTTTCTTGTATGGATCAATCACAGATGATGTGTATGTCAAGCAACCTCAAGGTTTTGAAGATGTTGAATTTCCTCATCGTGTGTACAAGCTAAGCAAAGCTTTATATGGTCTACATCAAGCTCCTAGAATCTGGTATGAAACATTGTCACAGCATTTGATTCAAAATGAATACACAAGAGGGAAAAATTGATCCGACTTTATTTATAAAGAAGGATGCAGATGATCTCTTATGTGTTCGAATGTATATGGACAATATCATATTTGGTTCTACAAGTCAGAAATTGTGCTCAGAATTTGAAGAAATTATGAAATCTCGTTTTCAAATGAGTTCTATGGGAGAAATAAACTTTTTCCTTGGATTACAAATGAAACAGTCTGCAGATGGAATTTTTATCAATCAAGAGAAATTTGTTGACAAGCTCTTGAAAAAGTTTAAACTGCAAGATTGTCAATCAATCAGAACTCCAACCGAAAAGAAAATCAATTGACCAAACTCTATACAGATCTATGATTGGATCTTTGATGTATCTTACTGCATCTAGACCTGATATAACGTATGCTGTTTGTGTCTGTGCCAGGTATCAATCAGACCCGAAGGAATCTCACCTTATCGCTGTCAAACGCATATTCAGATATCTCAAAGGAAAACCGGCTCTAGGGTTATGGTATCCTTATGAAGGAAACTTCGAGTTACATGGATATACTGATAGTGATTATGGGGGATGTTGCTAAGATCTTAAATCTACAACGGGTGGTTGTCAATTTTTGGGTCCCAGATTAGTCTCATGGCAGTGTAAGAAACAAACAAATGTCTTAGTCTCAACTGCAGAAGCTGAGTACATAGCTGCATCAGCAGGATGTTCTCAAATCCTTTGGTTACAAAACCAACTGCTGGATTACGGGTTCAATTTTCTTAAAACTCTAATTTACATTGATAACACCGCTGCTATGTTTATAACAGCTAATCCTGTCCAACATTCAAAAACAAAGCATATCAAAATTCGATATCATTTTCTCAGAGATAACTCTGAAAAAGATTTAATCATTTTAATTCAAATAGCAACAGAAAAACAATTGGCTGACCTCTTTACAAAAGCCTTTTTACCAAGAAGGTTTGAGTATTTGGTTGAGTCTATTGGTCCTATTAACCATATTAAAAACTGATTTTGATTTTTCAAAATGAAAATAACCCTCCCTTCTTTTAATAAGAAAATTAAAGAGTAATTGTCAAAAATAACTGACTAATTGTATATATTGTGTGTGTGTGCTAAAAGAAAAAGCAAATACTAAACTAGAAAATTGCAAAATTAAATAGAAAAATATAAAATGAAAATACAAAAATATAGTTTAGTTGTTCATTTATTATTTTAGGATTGAATCTGACATTGTAATATGTGAGAAATGATAGTACACCAGTTTTAATCAGTTGCATACTTCACTCGTTAATAAAGTCTGACGTGATCAGATATGCTGTGCGGGTAAACTCATGCAATTATACTGAAAAAGTAGATTCTTGTGACTTAACTAAATCATTATGCATTTGTGTGTATCCCTCTTACTACTAATGAGTGGTGTTGACCTATCTGATTGTTTGCTTGTCAAGTTACAAACTCACACCTGGTGGTGATATGAATAACCGTGAGATCTGTTTACAGCATCTGTTCACTTCTTTGTTATGAGTCATCATAGACCTGAAGTGACGAGGTATCCTTTGTTGTAAGTCATTACAGACCTGGATATTCTCACCTGATGCAAAAGATGCCAATGTGCACAATCCATTCAAAAGTCCAAAATGGATGTCCTATGATTCTTTATGAATCATCACTATCTATTTCTTTATGAAACGGATTCGGAGATTACATAATGGTTCGTCCATGGTGGTTTTCTCGGAGATTATCAATTGGTTTTACCATGATGACTCTCTCATTGACCTAAACATGAGATCTGGTTATACATATATGTTGGGTTTTTAATTTGAGTAACAGTGATTGCTTGCATTTCTTGATGAGGGTCAGACTCTCTAGGTCTAAGTCTGGGTTACATAATGTCATATCTAATCGAACCTTAATCAAACCAAGAATTGAAAAAGTAAGTGTGCTGATATTTTTACTAAAGTACTCATTGTCTGTCCTTCGATCTAGTGTCTCCTCTGCTGCGGGAACGCTGACCTGGAACACACCTGATCAGGATTTAATCATTGTCTATGACTATCCATAATTTTTTTTTGATTAATGTGCTGATTGTTAACTGATATGGTCTCACTGCAGGCATGTGATTCATTAAGTATATAGTAGAGTTTTATTCTGCTTTATCTTGATTTTTGCATGATTTTATGTGTGTAGGCATGTTGATAATGACTGGTTTGTTTTTCTTTTTTATCATTCAAATAAACTTCTAAGTTTGTGAACTAAAAAGTTTAGGGGGAGTAAAGATTAAAAAAGAATTTCAAAATAAATGATTGGATGATGGAAAGGATGATGCTAAAAGTTTACAAGTATGTGTGTGTTTGATATGATTAAAAAATCAACCTGAAAAGATTTCAAATTAAGTTGAAATGTGGAAAAGCTTCTTGCAATCAAAAATAAAGAATAAAAATTTCAAAATTTTGAGACTAAAATGACGGGAAATTATTTGAGAAATAAAAGGTAAAGTTTAAATGAAAATTAAAAGTTAAAAGTCAAAAAGTCATAAGATTTTTAAAGTCAAAAAGTCAAAATTTGACCGGATTGAAATTTCATGAACAGTAAAAATTTTTAAAATTAGGGTTTGGATGAATTTGGTGAAAGAATTTCCAAGTGTTAGACGTATGGAAATGTCTCATACGCTTGAACAGTGGCCAAGAGTCCAATTCAGGAGTATGATGATATTTCAGGAATATGTACAAGTGTTGGGCGTTTTGGTTCCAACTCATGCACCTAAACAGTTGTCATAAGTCTGAAAATTGGTTAAGTGTTGGGCGTTTCAAACAAACTCATGCACGTGAACAATACCAGACTTTCCACGTTGAAAATATTCCAAGTGTAGACGCTTTGAAAGTCCATGCGCCTAAATAGTTCTCATACGAACTGAGGGTTCATGAAATTGTCCATGTGTTAGGCGTTTCAGGCTAGGTTATGCGCCTGAACAGTGCTCATGCACCTAAATCAGTGCCCATGCGCCTGAACAGTGACCATGCGCTTAAGTCCTTTCTGATGAAAATCTGACCAAGTGAGTTCATGCGTCTCAACAGGAGTAATACGCCTGTACAGTAGTCATGCGCTTAAACCTCATGCGTCTCAACAGTGGTCATACGCCTTCACAGTGGTCATGCGCCTAAGAGTTTTTTACACTTATATAAATTCAACACTTGACAGAATATCATTTCACTCATTCATTCACTTACTCAAAATCTTTGTTCTTATTCATTCATCCGAAGATTATCATCTTCATTTTGTTTATACTGATTTACTGAAATCATTGTGACATTTAGGTATAAACTTTGATTCTAAACATAATGTTAAGTACAAATCATCAAAACACAGAACGTTTAACACACATTTGATTGGGCGTATGAACGCTATTCGGGCGTTCGAACCCTAAGGGTTTAAGAAATTTGAAATTTTTAGACTAAATATGTTAAAATGTTCAAAATTGAATCTTAAATTGTTGAATACATGTGTTTGCGACCAGATTAACATCATCAAAACTCAATTTCATCACAAAAAATTTCTTGATGATCATGTGTTCATCAGTCAATAAAATAATAATAAAAAAAATTTAAAACTGAAATGAATCGACAATTTGAAGTTTTTAATAAAATTTCAATATTAATCATCAAAAACATCTCTTAATTCTCATAAATCAAAAAGAAACAAATTACTTAGTGATTATGAATTTTTTTAAAAACTTGACTTTGTATAAAACAGTAAGTGTTCAAACACTTAGAAAATTTTGAACAAAATTAATTAAGTTTTAAAAATTTAAAATCTATTAAGTAAAATTGAAAATTAATTAGTGTGTATATTTGTCATATGTTATTTGGTTTTAATTTCAAAATATTAATTGATTTATATCCAATACATTTGATTAATTGAGTATATAAAATACATAGAATATTTCTAAGTGTTATTGGATAAAATTGATAAATCATTATGAGATTTACATCAATGTAATACATTCATTCTTATACTTGTTTCTTTGTAAATGACAGATGGTAGAACTCAAGTTTGAGCCTAAGCACAATGTAGCTGCTTTCCTCAATGAAGAAGTTAGAGAGGCTACTGGATATGAAGAAATGATCAGAATCTTGTTGAGAACAAGATATGTATATGCTATGTGTGCTCGTCCTACCATATATGCAAGGTTGATTAAAAGATTCTGGAGGACAGCTGAGATTGAAAGAGATAAGGAAGGAAAGAAAGTGCTGAGGGGATTTGTGACTGGTGATAGAATGATAGATTTTTCTGAAGAGTCAATCGGAGAAGCACTAAGACCGGGTGAAAATGATGCACAAGATTTGGCAGAATTTACTTTTAATGAGTGCAGAGATACTTTCATGATGATGGGTCACCTAGATAACTTTCTAAAGAAACAATTCTTCAGAGCTAGAGTTTTTAACCACTGGAAACTTCTGTGCTATATCTTTCAACATTGTATGTCTAAAAGGAGCGCTGGATGGAACTCATTTCCTGTTAATAGAGCTTCTCCTATTGTTGCATTGGCCACAAACAGAAGGTTTAATATGGCCAGATGGATTATGAATGGATTTATATTCAATTTGGATAAAGGAAAGAGAAATAAATACTTGATGTATCCAAGATTCCTACAAATGATTATCAATGAAGAACACCCAGACTCTATGTCTATGGGGTAAATGGTTAAAGATTGGATTTAGAACACATGTCTGAAACTATGTATAAAATATTGTCTGTTGTTACTGGAGCCCTGAACATTCCAATGTTTGATTATATGAGGGCAGTAGCTAGGGATGAAGTAGACATCAATCAAGATCATTTTCATTTAATTAAAGATGAATGAGTTGATCCCAATGATTTAATTGAAGATGTTACAAGAAGTTGTTGAAGAAGAAGCGGAAGATGATGATGATGAAGATGAGCAAGATGGTGATGAAAGCTCATCAAGTGATGATGATAATGATGATGATGATAATGTTGGTGGGAATGTTGAAGAAACCAATCAAGATATTGATAGTGAAGAAACTATGTCTGATGAAAGAGATGAAAATGGTGATGATGAAGTTGAAATGAATGAGCAAGCAGGAGATGAAGAGGATAATGTTGATACTAATGTGAATGAAAATGTTGATGAAAGTTTGGAACAAAATCAGACATTTGATTTTGATTACATTAATGCAATTTTATCTGAACCTGTTACTCATAATGCAACTTCTGATGACGTACAAGTGGAACAGATAGTTATTATGGATGAAAATGTGAGGAAACAAACTCAAGATGCAATTGTGCAAACTGAATGTGATAGTGATGAGACTTTGATTGATGATTTGAAAGTTAAAAATGCTGAACAAGAAGAATTGATAAAGAAACTTCAATAAGAAAATGCATTATTGAAAGCTGAGTCTGAGAAGAAAGATTTGATGATTATTGAAATTGAAGAGAAAGTAAAAAGATTGAATGAAGAAGTTGATAAATTGAAAGAGAATTTAAAGGAAAAAGAGATAGAATCAGAATCTGAAGTGGAGATAATAGAAAAGATTTCTGAAGCTAATAAAGGAAAAAGAAAGATTGATGAAGTGATGATAGATTTATCTGCTACACCATAAAAAAGTTAGAAAACTGTAGATGACACAGTGTATGTTGATAAAGAAGATGTGCAAAAGCAAATTGAAGCTTTAGACGACATTGACTCTGATTTAATGATGATTGGTACAACGAAGTACTTGATGATGAAGATGTGTGTGAACTTGCTGAATCTCCAATCCAAAACATTCAAGAAAATGTCCCAATTGATTTTAAAGACATATATAATTATCTTGTTAAGAACAAGTACAATCATGTATTTTTGGATGGATTAACAGTGTCTCAAATAAATGAAGAATATGAGAAATGCTTGTTAGCCGAATCAACAGCACCGGTGGATCCAAATGAAATTTGTTTAGAACATGGAGAATGGACACCAATGCATGAGAGCATAAATGTTGATGATATTCCCGTGTCTGAATTGTACCATCCTAACCTCGAAGACATGAGCTTACCTGCATTGAGGATGTGGTTGCAATCAAGGAATTATCCAAGGAAAAGATTAAACAGGCTGCAAGGAGCTTCATTGAGAAATTTAGTGAGAAGTTTTAAAGAAACAGAAAAACAAAACAACAAGATGATCGTGCGTGATACATATAATCCTCAATACTTGGAGAACACTAAAAGAACAAGAATTTTGAAACCGCAAGAGATTAAGTCTATGGAGCTTGTGAAGAAGAGTCATGAGCAGAGACAAGAGTTGATGAAAATGTTCCCCAAGAAAGAAAAGCAAGCTTATCAAGTATCAATTGATCAAAAACAACTATGGAATAAAGCAAGATCTGCTGGGGATATAGTGAGGAATGTGTTGCAAACAAGACAATCAATTTCAGAGCTGTTAAATGCTATGATTGTGCTTGACAATACTTAAGAAGTGAAGATTGTTGCTTGGAAGTACGATGAAGCATTTGATGCATTTTTGATTAAGAGAGTAAATGCTATCTGTGATGTCTATTATTTTTATTCTAGTATCATTGCTCTTCCTGTCCAAATTTAAAAGAACTACACAAGTTACCTCTAATTAATCCGACCAAGGCATCAAGAGGAGAAAACTTTGTGAAACTTCTGGACTATGGAATCACAAGAATGGCATCATTTCTTAAAACAAGATGTGATCAAGAAGATAAGTTGTATTTTCAATCTTTAAAGAAAAGAAAGAAAGGAGAATCAAGCTCATCTGAAAAAGAAAGCTATTTGGAGACGTATAGTGACAAGTACTTTGATAAAGTAACTAATCCAGGATTGAAAATGATAGATGTTACTCAAACTTCAAAACCTATCCTAGGATGGTTTTATGATTCAGAAACATTTCAGTTGATGTTGGTATGGAATGAAGATGATTGGGATAAAGACATGATAAGTTTGTTTGGAGTTTTGAGTTGAAACTGTTGCATCCAAGTTATATTTCATTTTTGTCAAATCAGAAGTTTGAGAGGGTGTCATCTGAAGCAACAGAAAATGATAGAAAGTATTTCTTGACAATAATTAAAGTGATGAATGGCCATGGAGTGGATTTCGTTGAGGAAAGCTCTGGCTTATGCAAACATTGTAAAGAAAGATGTACAAAATATAGAATTCATGAGAATATTGCAGGGTTGTCAAAGGAAACCTTGATGGTAATGGATGCTATGGAAATAAAGACTAATGAATCGAAGCCTGAATAAGGTGTTTTGGCAGCAAAATTCAAGTCTACAATAACGAAAGCTTTAAGAGAGATAGAGATGTACAAAGAAAAGCCAATGTTCAAGATTAAAGAAGAACCTGAAGATTTTTTTGACTGAAGACAATGCAAATCTTAGGGGGAGTATTGTTGGAGCTCTTGAAGATTAGCATTTAGTCTTTAGATTTTGTTTTTGTCATAGTATAATGACTTATTTTGTAAATATATGTTCCTTAGTTTTCATTGTTATAAATAGGATATTGTGTATTTATGCAGGTAGACTTTTGGAGAATTTCAGTTAGAACTCTCTCTGTACATTGTATTCAATTGCAATTTGCTTTCAATGAAATCTCTATGAATTTTTAAAGTATTTTACTTTTGTTGATTACTTTGTGCTTATAATTGATCATTGCATTACAATATCATCATAGATCGATCCATTTGAACCTATCATTTCCCATGTATTTAGTAATGCTTTCTTAAATACTCTTATACACCAATCTGTAGTTGCATAATATTGATTGACGTACAAGAAAATCTTATTTACTTTATCATGTTACGTTGATTTAACTTCTTTTTGATCCATCAAGCACTACGTTTCTCATTGTTCATTTGATGACTTTCATTCCACCACTGAAATTTGATTATTGATTCTAATTTAGTGGATACGATTAGTTTCGTGGTCCTTTACAACTAGTTTCCTTGTCTTAATGGTCAATAATGGTTTCTGTAGATCAATAGTTTTTATTAAGATGGATTTAGTAGATTTCTGAGGCAGGATGGTTCTAAGATGGTTTGGGAGTCTTCTGATGAGTTTCGGGTAGGAATGGATTGATTTTAGGAGTTATTCGTGTGGTTATATGTTCGGTCTTGGTTTCGAATCACACTAAGATACTATGTTCCATTTGTGATTCATTTTGCGATTCGGATGATAATTATAATCATATTAGATTAGATTGGTTTAGAAGTGCGTTCAAACAATCGAACTATGGTTGATTAATGTTTTAGTATAACTAGTTCCTTTCCCATGTATTTAGTAATGTTTTCTTAAATACTCTTATACACCAATCTGTAGTTTCATAATTTTGATTGACGTACAAGAAAATCTTATTTACTTGATCATCTTACATTGATTTAACTTCTTTTTGATCCATCAAGCATTACGTTTCTCATTGTTCTTTTGATTACCTTCTTTCCACCACTGAAATTTTATTATTGATTCTTATTTAGTGGATACGATTAGTTTCGTAGTAATTTAAAACTCGTTTTCTTGTCTTAATTGTCAATAATGTTTCTGTAGATCAACAGTTGTTATTAAGATGTATTTAGTAGATTTCTAAGGCAGGATTGTTCGAAGATGGTTATGGAGTCTTCTGATGAGTTTCGGGTAGGTATGGATTGATTTTAGGAATTATTCGTGTGGTTATATGTTCGGTCTTGGTTTCGAATCACACTAAGATACTATGTTCCATTTGTGATTCATTTTGCGATTCGGAAGATAATTATAATCATATTAGATTAGATTGGTTTAGAAGTGCGTTCAAACAATAGAACTATGGTTGATTAATGTTTTAATATAACTAGTTCCTTTCCCATGTATTTAGTAATGTTTTCTTAAATACTCTTATACACCAATCTGTAGTTTCATAATTTTGATTGACGTACAAGAAAATCTTATTTACTTGATCATCTTACATTGATTTAACTTCTTTTTGATCCATCAAGCATTACGTTTCTCATTGTTCTTTTGATTACCTTCTTTCCACCACTGAAATTTTATTATTGATTCTTATTTAGTGGATACGATTAGTTTCGTAGTAATTTAAAACTCGTTTTCTTGTCTTAATTGTCAATAATGTTTCTGTAGATCAACAGTTGTTATTAAGATGTATTTAGTAGATTACTAAGGCAGGATTGTTCGAAGATGGTTATGGAGTCTTCTGATGAGTTTCGGGTAGGTATGGATTGATTTTAGGAATTATTCGTGTGGTTATATGTTCGGTTTTGGTTTCGAATCACACTAATGATACTATCTTCCATTTGTGATTCATTGCTGCGATTATGATAAAAATTATAATCATATTTGATTAGATTGGTTTAGAATTGCATTTAAACAATACAACTATAGTTGTTTAAATTTTACTATAACTAGTTCCTTTCACATGTATTTAGTAATGCTTTCTTAAATACTCTTATACACCAATTAGTAGTTGTATAATTTTGATTGACGTACAAAAAAATATTATTTACTTTATCATGTTACATTGATTTAACTTATTTTTGATCCATCAAGCATTACCTTTCTCATTGTTCGTCTGATTACTTTCATTTCACCACTGTAATTTGATTATTGATTCTTATTTAGTGGATACGAGTAGTTTCGTGGTCCTTTACAACTGCTTTCCTTGTCTTAATGGTCAATAATGGTTTCTGTAGATCAACAGTTGTTATTAAGATTGATTTAGTGGATTTCTGAGGCAGGATTTTTCGAAGATAATTGTGAAGTTTTCTGATGAGTTTCGGGTAGGAATGGATTGATTTTAGGAGTTATTTGTGTGGTTATATGTTCGGTTTTGGTTTCGAATCACACTAATGATACTATGTTCAATTTGTGATTCATTGTTGCGATTTTGATGATAACTATAATCATATTTGATTAGATTGGTTTAGAAGTGCGTTCAAACAATAGAATTATAGTTGATTAATGTTTTAGTATAACTAGTTCCTTTCCCGTGTATTTAGTAATGTTTTCTTAAATACTCTTATACACCAATCTGTAGTTTCATAATTTTGATTGACGTACAAGAAAATCTTATTTACTTGATCATGTTACATTTAATTTAACTTTTTTTTGATGCATCAAGCATTACGTTTCTCATTGTTCTTTTGATTACCTTCTTTGCACCACTGAAATTTGATTATTGATTCTTATTTAGTGGATACGATTAGTTTCGTAGTAATTTAAAACTCGTTTCCTTGTCTTAATGGTCAATAATAGTTTCTGTTGATCGACAGTTGTTATTAAGGTGTATTTAGTAGATTTCTAAGGCAGAATTGTTCGAAGATGGCTATGGAGTCTTCTGATGTGTTTCGGGTAGGAATGAATTGATTTTAAGAGTTATTCGTGTGGTTATATATTCGGTTTTGGTTTCGAATCACACTAACGATACTATGTTTCATTTGTGATTTACGGTTGCGATTCTGATAATAATAATAATCATATTTGATGAGATTGGTTTAGAAGTGCGTTCAAACAATAGAACTGTAATTGTTTAATGTTTTAGTATAACTAGTTCTTTTCCCATATATTTAGTAATGTTTTCTTAAATACTCTTATACACTAATCTGTACTTGCATAATTTTGATTGACGTACAAGAAAATCTTATTTACTTTATCATGTAACATATATTTAACTTCTTTTTGATCCATCAAGCATTACGTTTCTCATTGTTCGTCTGATTACTTTCATTGCACCGCTGTAATTTGATTATTGATTCTTATTTAGTGGATATGTGTAGTTTCGTGGTCCTTTACAACTGCTTTCCTTGTCTTAATGGTCAATAATGGTTTCTGTAGATCAACAGTTGTTATTAAGATGGATTTAGTGGATTTCTAAGGCAGGATTGTTAGAAGATGGTTGTGGAGTTTTCCGATGAGTTTCGGGTAGGAATGGATTGATTTTAGTGTTATTCGTGTGGTTATATGTTCGGATTTGGTTTCGAATCACGCTAATGATACTATGTTTCATTTGTGATTCATTGTTGCGATTCTGATGATAATTATAATCATATCTGATGAGATTTGTTTAGAAGTGCGTTCAAACAATAGAACTGCAGTTGTTTAATGTTTTAGTATAACTAGCTCCTTTACCATGAATTTAGTAATGCTTTCTTAAATACTCTTATACACGAATCTGTAGTTGCATAATTTTGATTGACCTACAAGAAAATCTTATTTACTTTATCATGTAACATATATTTAACTTCTTTTTGATCCATCAAGCATTATGTTTCTCATTGTTCGTTTGATTATTTTCATTCCACCACTTTAATTTGATTACTGATTCTTATTTAGTGGATACGAGTAGTTTCGTGGTCCTTTACAACTGTTTTCCTTGTCTTAATGGTCAATAATGGTTTCTGTAGATCAACGGTTGTTATTAAGATGGATTTAGTGGATTTTTGAGGCAGGATTGTTCGAAGATGGTTGTGGAGTTTTCTGATGAGTTTCGGGTAGGAATGGATTGATTTTAGGAGTTATTCGTGTGGTTATATGTTCGGTTTTGGTTTCGAATCACACTAATGATACTATGTTCCATTTGTGATTCATTGTTGCGATTCTGATGATAATTATAATCATATTTGATTAGATTGGTTTAGAATTGCGTTCAAACAATAGAACTATAGTTGTTTAATGTTTTAGTATAACTAGTTCCTTTCCCATGTATTTAGTAATGCCTTCTTAAATACTCTTATACACCAATCTGTAGTTGCACAATTTTGATTGACGTACAAGAAAATCTTATTTACTTTATCATGTTACATTTATTTAACTTCTTTTTGATCCATCAAGCATTATGTTTCTCATTGTTCGTTTGATTATTTTCATTCCACCACTTTAATTTGATTACTGATTCTTATTTAGTGGATACGAGTAGTTTCGTGGTCCTTTACAACTGTTTTCCTTGTCTTAATGGTCAATAATGGTTTCTGTAGATCAACGGTTGTTATGAAGATGGATTTAGTGAATTTTTGAGGCAGGATTGTTCGAAGATCGTTGTGGAGTTTTCTGATGAGTTTCAGGTAGGAATGGATTTATTTTTGGAGTTATTCGTGTGGTTATATGTTCGGTTTTGGTTTCGAAACACACTAATGATACTATGTTCCATTTGTGATTCATTGGTGCGATTCTGATGATAACTATAATCATATTTGATTAGATTGGTTTAAAAGTGCTTTCAAACAATAGAACTATAGTTGTTTAATGTTTTAGTATAACTAGTTCTTTTCCCATGTATTTAGTAATGCTTTCTTAAATACTCTTATACACCAATCTGTAGTTGCACAATTTTGATTGACGTACAAGAAAATCTTATTTACTTGATTATGTTACATTAATTTAACTTCTTTTTGATCCATCAAGCATTACCTTTCTCATTTTTCTTTTGATTACCTTCTTTCCACCACTGAAATTTGATTATTGATTCTTATTTAGTAGATACGAGTACTTTCGTGGTCCTTTACAACTGCTTTCCTTGTTTTAATGGTCAATAATGGTTTCTTTAGATCAACAGTTGTTATTAAGATGGATTTAGTGGATTTCTGAGGCAGGATTGTTTGAAGATGGTTGTGGAGTTTTCTGATGCGTTTCGGGTAGGAATGGATTGATTTTAGGAGTTATTCGTGTGGTTATATGTTCGGTTTTGGTTTCGAATTACACTAATGATACTATGTTCCATTTGTGATTTATTGCTGCGATTCTGATGATAATTATAATTATATCTGATGAGATTGGTTTAGAAGTGCGTTCAAACAATAGAACTGCAGTTGTTTAATGTTTTAGTATAACTAGTTCTTTCCCATGTATTTATTAATGCTTTCTTAAATACTCTTATACACGAATCTGTAGTTGCATAATTTTGATTGACCTACAAGAAATTATCTTATTTACTTTATCATGTTACATTTATTTAACTTCTTTTTGATCCATCAAGCATTATGTTTCTCATTGTTCGTTTGATTATTTTCATTCCACCACTTTAATTTGATTACTGATTCTTATTTAGTGGATACGAGAAGTTTCGTGGTCCTTTACAACTGTTTTCCTTGTCTTAATGGTCAAAAATGGTTTCTGTAGATCAACGGTTGTTATTAAGACGGATTTAGTGGATTTTTGAGGTAGGATTGTTCGAAGATGGTTGTGGAGTTTTCTGATGAGTTTCGGGTAGGAATGGATTGATTTTAGGAGTTATTCGTGTGGTTATATTTTCGGTTTTGGTTTCGAATCACACTAATGATACTATGTTCCATTTGTGATTCATTGTTGCGATTCTGATGATAATTATAATCATATTTGATTAGATTGGCTTAGAATTGCGTTCAAACAATAGAACTATAGTTGTTTAATGTTTTAGTATAACTAGTTCCTTTCCCATGTATTTAGTAATGCCTTCTTAAATACTCTTATACACCAATCTGTAGTTGCACAATTTTGATTGACGTACAAGAAAATCTTATTTACTTTATCATGTTACATTTATTTAACTTCTTTTTGATCCATCAAGCATTATGTTTCTCATTGTTCGTTTGATTATTTTCATTCCACCACTTTAATTTGATTACTGATTCTTATTTAGTGGATACGAGTAGTTTCGTGGTCCTTTACAACTGTTTTCCTTGTCTTAATGGTCAATAATGGTTTCTGTAGATCAACGGTTGTTATTAAGATGGATTTAGTGGATTTTTGAGGCAGGATTGTTCGAAGATGGTTGTGGAGTTTTCTAATGAGTTTCGGGTAGGAATGGATTGATTTTAGGAGTTATTCGTGTGGTTATATGTTCGGTTTTGGTTTCGAAACACACTAATGATACTATGTTCCATTTGTGATTCATTGTTGCGATTCTGATGATAATTATAATCATATTTGATTACATTGGTTTAGAATTGCGTTCAAACAATAGAACTATAGTTGTTTAATGTTTTAGTATAACTAGTTCCTTTCCCATGTATTTAGTAATGCCTTCTTAAATACTCTTATACACCAATCTGTAGTTGCACAATTTTGATTGACGTACAAGAAAATCTTATTTACTTTATCATGTTACATTTATTTAACTTCTTTTTGATCCATCAAGCATTATGTTTCTCATTGTTCGTTTGATTATTTTCATTCCACCACTTTAATTTGATTACTGATTCTTATTTAGTGGATACGAGTAGTTTCGTGGTCCTTTACAACTGTTTTCCTTGTCTTAATGGTCAATAATGGTTTCTGTAGATCAACGGTTGTTATGAAGATGGATTTAGTGAATTTTTGAGGCAGGATTGTTCGAAGATCGTTGTGGAGTTTTCTGATGAGTTTCAGGTAGGAATGGATTGATTTTTGGAGTTATTCGTGTGGTTATATGTTCGGTTTTGGTTTCGAAACACACTAATGATACTATGTTCCATTTGTGATTCATTGGTGCGATTCTGATGATAACTATAATCATATTTGATTAGATTGGTTTAAAAGTGCTTTCAAACAATAGAACTATAGTTGTTTAATGTTTTAGTATAACTAGTTCTTTTCCCATGTATTTAGTAATGCTTTCTTAAATACTCTTATACACCAATCTGTAGTTGCACAATTTTGATTGACGTACAAGAAAATCTTATTTACTTGATTATGTTACATTAATTTAACTTCTTTTTGATCCATCAAGCATTACCTTTCTCATTTTTCTTTTGATTACCTTCTTTCCACCACTGAAATTTGATTATTGATTCTTATTTAGTAGATACGAGTACTTTCGTGGTCCTTTACAACTGCTTTCCTTGTTTTAATGGTCAATAATGGTTTCTTTAGATCAACAGTTGTTATTAAGATGGATTTAGTGGATTTCTGAGGCAGGATTGTTTGAAGATGGTTGTGGAGTTTTCTGATGCGTTTCGGGTAGGAATGGATTGATTTTAGGAGTTATTCGTGTGGTTATATGTTCGGTTTTGGTTTCGAATTACACTAATGATACTATGTTCCATTTGTGATTTATTGCTGCGATTCTGATGATAATTATAATTATATCTGATGAGATTGGTTTAGAAGTGCGTTCAAACAATAGAACTGCAGTTGTTTAATGTTTTAGTATAACTAGTTCTTTCCCATGTATTTATTAATGCTTTCTTAAATACTCTTATACACGAATCTGTAGTTGCATAATTTTGATTGACCTACAAGAAATTATCTTATTTACTTTATCATGTTACATTTATTTAACTTCTTTTTGATCCATCAAGCATTATGTTTCTCATTGTTCGTTTGATTATTTTCATTCCACCACTTTAATTTGATTACTGATTCTTATTTAGTGGATACGAGAAGTTTCGTGGTCCTTTACAACTGTTTTCCTTGTCTTAATGGTCAAAAATGGTTTCTGTAGATCAACGGTTGTTATTAAGACGGATTTAGTGGATTTTTGAGGTAGGATTGTTCGAAGATGGTTGTGGAGTTTTCTGATGAGTTTCGGGTAGGAATGGATTGATTTTAGGAGTTATTCGTGTGGTTATATGTTCGGTTTTGGTTTCGAATCACACTAATGATACTATGTTCCATTTGTGATTCATTGTTGCGATTCTGATGATAATTATAATCATATTTGATTAGATTGGCTTAGAATTGCGTTCAAACAATAGAACTATAGTTGTTTAATGTTTTAGTATAACTAGTTCCTTTCCCATGTATTTAGTAATGCCTTCTTAAATACTCTTATACACCAATCTGTAGTTGCACAATTTTGATTGACGTACAAGAAAATCTTATTTACTTTATCATGTTACATTTATTTAACTTCTTTTTGATCCATCAAGCATTATGTTTCTCATTGTTCGTTTGATTATTTTCATTCCACCACTTTAATTTGATTACTGATTCTTATTTAGTGGATACGAGTAGTTTCGTGGTCCTTTACAACTGTTTTCCTTGTCTTAATGGTCAATAATGGTTTCTGTAGATCAACGGTTGTTATTAAGATGGATTTAGTGGATTTTTGAGGCAGGATTGTTCGAAGATGGTTGTGGAGTTTTCTAATGAGTTTCGGGTAGGAATGGATTGATTTTAGGAGTTATTCGTGTGGTTATATGTTCGGTTTTGGTTTCGAAACACACTAATGATACTATGTTCCATTTGTGATTCATTGTTGCGATTCTGATGATAATTATAATCATATTTGATTACATTGGTTTAGAATTGCGTTCAAACAATAGAACTATAGTTGTTTAATGTTTTAGTATAACTAGTTCCTTTCCCATGTATTTAGTAATGCCTTCTTAAATACTCTTATACACCAATCTGTAGTTGCACAATTTTGATTGACGTACAAGAAAATCTTATTTACTTTATCATGTTACATTTATTTAACTTCTTTTTGATCCATCAAGCATTATGTTTCTCATTGTTCGTTTGATTATTTTCATTCCACCACTTTAATTTGATTACTGATTCTTATTTAGTGGATACGAGTAGTTTCGTGGTCCTTTACAACTGTTTTCCTTGTCTTAATGGTCAATAATGGTTTCTGTAGATCAACGGTTGTTATGAAGATGGATTTAGTGAATTTTTGAGGCAGGATTGTTCGAAGATCGTTGTGGAGTTTTCTGATGAGTTTCAGGTAGGAATGGATTGATTTTTGGAGTTATTCGTGTGGTTATATGTTCGGTTTTGGTTTCGAAACACACTAATGATACTATGTTCCATTTGTGATTCATTGGTGCGATTCTGATGATAACTATAATCATATTTGATTAGATTGGTTTAAAAGTGCTTTCAAACAATAGAACTATAGTTGTTTAATGTTTTAGTATAACTAGTTCTTTTCCCATGTATTTAGTAATGCTTTCTTAAATACTCTTATACACCAATCTGTAGTTGCACAATTTTGATTGACGTACAAGAAAATCTTATTTACTTGATTATGTTACATTAATTTAACTTCTTTTTGATCCATCAAGCATTACCTTTCTCATTTTTCTTTTGATTACCTTCTTTCCACCACTGAAATTTGATTATTGATTCTTATTTAGTAGATACGAGTACTTTAGTGGTCCTTTACAACTGCTTTCCTTGTTTTAATGGTCAATAATGGTTTCTTTAGATCAACAGTTGTTATTAAGATGGATTTAGTGGATTTCTGAGGCAGGATTGTTTGAAGATGGTTGTGGAGTTTTCTGATGCGTTTCGGGTAGGAATGGATTGATTTTAGGAGTTATTCGTGTGGTTATATGTTCGGTTTTGGTTTCGAATTACACTAATGATACTATGTTCCATTTGTGATTTATTGCTGCGATTCTGATGATAATTATAATTATATCTGATGAGATTGGTTTAGAAGTGCGTTCAAACAATAGAACTGCAGTTGTTTAATGTTTTAGTATAACTAGTTCTTTCCCATGTATTTATTAATGCTTTCTTAAATACTCTTATACACGAATCTGTAGTTGCATAATTTTGATTGACCTACAAGAAAATCTTATTTACTTTATCATGTTACATTTATTTAACTTCTTTTTGATCCATCAAGCATTATGTTTCTCATTGTTCGTTTGATTATTTTCATTCCACCACTTTAATTTGATTACTGATTCTTATTTAGTGGATACGAGAAGTTTCGTGGTCCTTTACAACTGTTTTCCTTGTCTTAATGGTCAAAAATGGTTTCTGTAGATCAACGGTTGTTATTAAGACGGATTTAGTGGATTTTTGAGGCAGGATTGTTCGAAGATGGTTGTGGAGTTTTCTGATGAGTTTCGGGTAGGAATGGATTGATTTTAGGAGTTATTCGTGTGGTTATATGTTCGGTTTTGGTTTCGAATCACACTAATGATACTATGTTCCATTTGTGATTCATTGTTGCGATTCTGATGATAATTATAATCATATTTGATTAGATTGGCTTAGAATTGCGTTCAAACAATAGAACTATAGTTGTTTAATGTTTTAGTATAACTAGTTCCTTTCCCATGTATTTAGTAATGCCTTCTTAAATACTCTTATACACCAATCTGTAGTTGCACAATTTTGATTGACGTACAAGAAAATCTTATTTACTTTATCATGTTACATTTATTTAACTTCTTTTTGATCCATCAAGCATTATGTTTCTCATTGTTCGTTTGATTATTTTCATTCCACCACTTTAATTTGATTACTGATTCTTATTTAGTGGATACGAGTAGTTTCGTGGTCCTTTACAACTGTTTTCCTTGTCTTAATGGTCAATAATGGTTTCTGTAGATCAACGGTTGTTATTAAGATGGATTTAGTGGATTTTTGAGGCAGGATTGTTCGAAGATGGTTGTGGAGTTTTCTAATGAGTTTCGGGTAGGAATGGATTGATTTTAGGAGTTATTCGTGTGGTTATATGTTCGGTTTTGGTTTCGAAACACACTAATGATACTATGTTCCATTTGTGATTCATTGTTGCGATTCTGATGATAATTATAATCATATTTGATTACATTGGTTTAGAATTGCGTTCAAACAATAGAACTATAGTTGTTTAATGTTTTAGTATAACTAGTTCCTTTCCCATGTATTTTGTAATGCTTTCTTAAATACTCTTATACACCAATCTGTTGTTGCACAATTTTGATTGACGTACAAGAAAATCTTATTTAGTTTATCATGATACATTTATTTAACTTCTTTTTGATCCATCAAGCATTATGTTTCTCATTGTTCGTTTGATTATTTTCATTCCACCACTTTAATTTGATTACTGATTCTTATTTAGTGGGTACGAGTAGTTTCGTGGTCCTTTACAACTGTTTTCCTTGTCTTAATAGTCAATAATGGTTTCTGTAGATCAACGGTTGTTATTAAGATGGATTTAGTGGATTTTTGAGGCAAGATTGTTCGAAGATGGTTGTGGAGTTTTCTGATGAGTTTCGGGTAGGAATGGATTGATTTTAGGAGTTATTCGTGTGGTTATATGTTCGGTTTTGGTTTCGAATCACACTAATGATACTATGTTCCATTTGTGATTCATTGTTGCGATTCTGATGATAATTATAATCATATTTGATTACATTGGTTTAGAATTGCGTTCAAACAATAGAACTATAGTTGTTTAATGTTTTAGTATAACTAGTTCCTTTCCCATGTATTTAGTAATGCTTTCTTAAATACTCTTATACACCAATCTGTAGTTGCACAATTTTGATTGAAGTACAAGAAAATCTTATTTACTTTATCATGTTACATTTATTTAACTTCTTTTTGATCCATCAAGCATTATGTTTCTCATTGTTCGTCTGATTACTTTTATTCCACCACTTTAATTTGATTATTGATTCTTATTTAGTGGATACGATTAGTTTCGTGGCCCTTTACAACTACTTTCCTTGTCTTAATGGTCAATAATGGTTTCTTTAGATCAACGGTTGTTATTAAGATGGATTTAGTGGATTTCTAAAGAAGGATTATTCGAAGATGGTTGTGGAGTTTTCTGATTAGTTTCGGGTAGGAATGGATTGATTTTAGGAGTTATTCGTGTGGTTATATGTTTGGTTTTGGTTTTGAATCACACTAATGATACTATGTTTAATTTGTGATTTATTGTTGCGATTCTGATGATAACTATAAACATATTTGATTAGATTGGTTTAAAAGTGCTTTCAAACAATAGAACTATAGTTGTTTAATGTTTAAGTATAACTAGTTCCTTTCCCATGTATTTAGTAATGCTTTCTTAAATACTCTTATACACCAATATTTAGTTGCACAATTTTGATTGACGTACAAGAAAATCTTATTTACTTTATCATGTTACATTTATTTAACTTCTTTTTGATCCATCAAGCATTATGTTTCTCATTGTTCGTCTGATTACTTTCATTCCACCACTTTAACTTGATTATTGATTCTTATTTAGTGGATACGATTAGTTTCGTGGTCCTTTACAACTACTTTCCTTGTCTTAATGGTCAACAATGGTTTGTGTAGACCAACAGCTGTTATTAAGATGTATTTAGTAGATTTCCAAGGCAGGATTGTTCGAAGATGGCTATGGAGTCTTCTGATGAGTTTCGGGTAGGAATGGATTGATTTTAGGAGTCATTCGTGTGGTTATATGTTCGGTTTTGGTTTCGAATCATACTAATGATACTCTGTTCCATTTGTGATTCATTGTTGCAATTGTGATGATAATTATAATCATATTTGATTAGATTGGTTTAGAAGTGCGTTCAAACAATACAACTATAGTTGTTTAATGTTTTTGTATAACTAGTTTCTTTCCCATGTATTTAGTAATATTTTCTTAAATACTCTTATACACCAATCTGTAGTTGCGTAATTTTGATTGACGTACAAGAAAATATTATTTACTTTATCATGTTACCTTGATTTAAATTCTTTTTGATCCATCAAACATTACGTTTCTCATTGTTTGTCTTATTACTTTCATTCCACCACTGTAATTTGATTATTGATTTTTATTTAGTGAATACGAGTAGTTTCGTGGTCCTTTACAACTGCTTTCCTTGTCTTAATGGTCAATAATGGTTTCTGTAGATCGACAGTTGTTATTAAGATGGATTTAGTGGATTTCTGAGGCAAGATTGTTAGAAGTTGGTTGTGGAGTTTTCTTATGAGTTTCAGGCAGGAATGGATTGATTTTACGAGTTATTCGTGTGGTTATATGTTCGGTTTTGGTTTCGAATCACACTAATGATACTATGTTCCATTTGTGATTCATTGTTGCGATTCTGATGATAATTATAATTATATCTGATGAGATTGGTTTAGAAGTGCGTTCAAACAATAGAACTGCAGTTGTTTAATGTTTTAGTATAACTAGTTCCTTTCCCATGTATTTAGTAATGCTTTCTTAAATACTCTTATACACGAATCTGTGGTTGCATAATTTTGATTGACGTACAAGAAAATCTTATTTACTTTATCATGTTACATTTATTTAACTTATTTTTGATCCATCAAGCATTATGTTTCTCATTGTTCGTTTGATTACTTTCATTCCACCACTGAAAATTGATTATTGATTCTTATTTAGTGGATACAATTAGCTTCGTGGTTATTTAAAACTCGTTTTCATGTCTTAATGGTCAATAATGGTTTTTGTAGATGAACAGTTGTTATTAAGATGTATTTAGTAGATTTCTAAGGCAGGATTGTTCGAAGATGGTTATGGAGTCTTCTGATGAGTTTCGGGTAGGAATGGATTGATTTTAGGAGTTATTCGCGTGGTTATATGTTCGGTTTTGGTTTCGAATCACACTAATGATACTATGTTCCATTTGTGATTCATTGCTGCGATTATGATGATAATTATAATCATATTTGATTAGATTGGTTTAGAATTGCGTTTAAACAATACAACCATAGTTGTTTAATTTTTAGTATAACTAGTTCATTTCACATGTATTTAGTAATGCTTTTTTAAATACTCTTATACACCAATCTGTAGTTTCATAATTTTGATTGACGTACAAGAAAATCTTATTTACTTGATCATCTTACATTGATTTAACTTCTTTTTGATCCATCAAGCATTACGTTTCTCATTGTTCTTTTGATTACCTTCTTTCCACCACTGAAATTTTATTATTGATTCTTATTTAGTGGATACGATTAGTTTCGTAGTAATTTAAAACTCGTTTTCTTGTCTTAATTGTCAATAATGTTTCTGTAGATCAACAGTTGTTATTAAGATGTATTTAGTAGATTTCTAAGGCAGGATTGTTCGAAGATGGTTATGGAGTCTTCTGATGAGTTTCGGGTAGGTATGGATTGATTTTAGGAATTATTCGTGTGGTTATATGTTCGGTCTTGGTTTCGAATCACACTAAGATACTATGTTCCATTTGTGATTCATTTTGCGATTCGGATGATAATTATAATCATATTAGATTAGATTGGTTTAGAAGTGCATTCAAACAATCGAACTATGGTTGATTAATGTTTTAATATAAATTGGTTTAGAAGTGCATTCAAACAATCGAACTATGGTTGATTAATGTTTTAATATAACTAGTTCCTTTCTCATGTATTTAGTAATGTTTTCTTAAATACTCTTATACACCAATCTGTAGTTTCATAATTTTGATTGACGTACAAGAAAATCTTATTTACTTGATCATCTTACATTGATTTAACTTCTTTTTGATCCATCAAGCATTACGTTTCTCATTGTTCTTTTGATTACCTTCTTTCCACCACTGAAATTTTATTATTGATTCTTATTTAGTGGATACGATTAGTTTCGTAGTAATTTAAAACTTGTTTTCTTGTCTTAATTGTCAATAATGTTTCTGTAGATCAACAGTTGTTATTAAGATGTATTTAGTAGATTACTAAGGCAGGATTGTTCGAAGATGGTTATGGAGTCTTCTGATGAGTTTCGGGTAGGTATGGATTGATTTTAGGAATTATTCGTGTGGTTATATGTTCGGTTTTGGTTTCGAATCACACTAATGATACTATCTTCCATTTGTGATTCATTGCTGCGATTATGATAAAAATTATAATCATATTTGATTAGATTGGTTTAGAATTGCATTTAAACAATACAACTATAGTTGTTTAAATTTTACTATAACTAGTTCCTTTCACATGTATTTAGTAATGCTTTCTTAAATACTCTTATACACCAATTAGTAGTTGTATAATTTTGATTGACGTACAAAAAAATATTATTTACTTTATCATGTTACATTGATTTAACTTATTTTTGATCCATCAAGCATTACGTTTCTCATTGTTCGTCTGATTACTTTCATTTCACCACTGTAATTTGATTATTGATTCTTATTTAGTGGATACGAGTAGTTTCGTGGTCCTTTACAACTGCTTTCCTTGTCTTAATGGTCAATAATGGTTTCTGTAGATCAACAGTTGTTATTAAGATTGATTTAGTGGATTTCTGAGGCAGGATTTTTCGAAGATAATTGTGAAGTTTTCTGATGAGTTTCGGGTAGGAATGGATTGATTTTAGGAGTTATTTGTGTGGTTATATGTTCGGTTTTGGTTTCGAATCACACTAATGATACTATGTTCAATTTGTGATTCATTGTTGCGATTTTGATGATAACTATAATCATATTTGATTAGATTGGTTTAGAAGTGCGTTCAAACAATAGAATTATAGTTGATTAATGTTTTAGTATAACTAGTTCCTTTCCCTTGTATTTAGTAATGTTTTCTTAAATACTCTTATACACCAATCTGTAGTTTCATAATTTTGATTGACGTACAAGAAAATCTTATTTACTTGATCATGTTACATTTAATTTAACTTTTTTTTGATGCATCAAGCATTACGTTTCTCATTGTTCTTTTGATTACCTTCTTTGCACCACTGAAATTTGATTATTGATTCTTATTTAGTGGATACGATTAGTTTCGTAGTAATTTAAAACTCGTTTCCTTGTCTTAATGGTCAATAATAGTTTCTGTTGATCGTTAGTTGTTATTAAGGTGTATTTAGTAGATTTCTAAGGCAGAATTGTTCGAAGATGGCTATGGAGTCTTCTGATGTGTTTCGGGTAGGAATGAATTGATTTTAAGAGTTATTCGTGTGGTTATATGTTCGGTTTTGGTTTCGAATCACACTAACGATACTATGTTTCATTTGTGATTTACGGTTGCGATTCTGATAATAATAATAATCATATTTGATGAGATTGGTTTAGAAGTGCGTTCAAACAATAGAACTGTAGTTGTTTAATGTTTTAGTATAACTTGTTCTTTTCCCATATATTTAGTAATGTTTTCTTAAATACTCTTATACACTAATCTGTACTTGCATAATTTTGATTGACGTACAAGAAAATCTTATTTACTTTATCATGTAACATATATTTAACTTCTTTTTGATCCATCAAGCATTACGTTTCTCATTGTTCGTCTGATTACTTTCATTGCACCACTGTAATTTGATTATTGATTCTTATTTAGTGGATATGTGTAGTTTCGTGGTCCTTTACAACTGCTTTCCTTGTCTTAATGGTCAATAATGGTTTCTGTAGATCAACAGTTGTTATTAAGATGGATTTAGTGGATTTCTGAGGCAGGATTGTTAGAAGATGGTTGTGGAGTTTTCCGATGAGTTTCGGGTAGGAATGGATTGATTTTAGTGTTATTCGTGTGGTTATATGTTCGGATTTGGTTTCGAATCACGCTAATGATACTATGTTTCATTTGTGATTCATTGTTGCGATTCTGATGATAATTATAATCATATCTGATGAGATTTGTTTAGAAGTGCGTTCAAACAGTAGAACTGCAGTTGTTTAATGTTTTAGTATAACTAGCTCCTTTACCATGAATTTAGTAATGCTTTCTTCAATACTCTTATACACGAATCTGTAGTTGCATAATTTTGATTGACCTACAAGAAAATCTTATTTACTTTATCATGTAACATATATTTAACTTCTTTTTGATCCATCAAGCATTATGTTTCTCATTGTTCGTTTGATTATTTTCATTCCACCACTTTAATTTGATTACTGATTCTTATTTAGTGGATACGAGTAGTTTCGTGGTCCTTTACAACTGTTTTCCTTGTCTTAATGGTCAATAATGGTTTCTGTAGATCAACGGTTGTTATTAAGATGGATTTAGTGGATTTTTGAGGCAGGATTGTTCGAAGATGGTTGTGGAGTTTTCTGATGAGTTTCGGGTAGGAATGGATTGATTTTAGGAGTTATTCGTGTGGTTATATGTTCGGTTTTGGTTTCGAATCACACTAATGATACTATGTTCCATTTGTGATTCATTGTTGCGATTCTGATGATAATTATAATCATATTTGATTAGATTGGTTTAGAATTGCGTTCAAACAATAGAACTATAGTTGTTTAATGTTTTAGTATAACTAGTTCCTTTCCCATGTATTTAGTAATGCCTTCTTAAATACTCTTATACACCAATCTGTAGTTGCACAATTTTGATTGACGTACAAGAAAATCTTATTTACTTTATCATGTAACATATATTTAACTTCTTTTTGATCCATCAAGCATTACGTTTCTCATTGTTCGTCTGATTACATTCATTGCACCGCTGTAATTTGATTATTGATTCTTATTTAGTGGATATGTGTAGTTTCGTGGTCCTTTACAACTGCTTTCCTTGTCTTAATGGTCAATAATGGTTTCTGTAGATCAACAGTTGTTATTAAGATGGATTTAGTGGATTTCTAAGGCAGGATTGTTAGAAGATGGTTGTGGAGTTTTCCGATGAGTTTCGGGTAGGAATGGATTGATTTTAGTGTTATTCGTGTGGTTATATGTTCGGATTTGGTTTCGAATCACGCTAATGATACTATGTTTCATTTGTGATTCATTGTTGCGATTCTGATGATAATTATAATCATATCTGATGAGATTTGTTTAGAAGTGCGTTCAAACAATAGAACTGCAGTTGTTTAATGTTTTAGTATAACTAGCTCCTTTACCATGAATTTAGTAATGCTTTCTTAAATACTCTTATACACGAATCTGTAGTTGCATAATTTTGATTGACCTACAAGAAAATCTTATTTACTTTATCATGTAACATATATTTAACTTCTTTTTGATCCATCAAGCATTATGTTTCTCATTGTTCGTTTGATTATTTTCATTCCACCACTTTAATTTGATTACTGATTCTTATTTAGTGGATACGAGTAGTTTCGTGGTCCTTTACAACTGTTTTCCTTGTCTTAATGGTCAATAATGGTTTCTGTAGATCAACGGTTGTTATTAAGATGGATTTAGTGGATTTTTGAGGCAGGATTGTTCGAAGATGGTTGTGGAGTTTTCTGATGAGTTTCGGGTAGGAATGGATTGATTTTAGGAGTTATTCGTGTGGTTATATGTTCGGTTTTGGTTTCGAATCACACTAATGATACTATGTTCCATTTGTGATTCATTGTTACGATTCTGATGATAATTATAATCATATTTGATTAGATTGGTTTAGAATTGCGTTCAAACAATAGAACTATAGTTGTTTAATGTTTTAGTATAACTAGTTCATTTCCCATGTATTTAGTAATGCCTTCTTAAATACTCTTATACACCAATCTGTAGTTGCACAATTTTGATTGACGTACAAGAAAATCTTATTTACTTTATCATGTTACATTTATTTAACTTCTTTTTGATCCATCAAGCATTATGTTTCTCATTGTTCGTTTGATTATTTTCATTCCACCACTTTAATTTGATTACTGATTCTTATTTAGTGGATACGAGTAGTTTCGTGGTCCTTTACAACTGTTTTCCTTGTCTTAATGGTCAATAATGGTTTCTGTAGATCAACGGTTGTTATTAAGATGGATTTAGTGGATTTTTGAGGCAGGATTGTTCGAAGATGGTTGTGGAGTTTTCTGATGAGTTTCGGGTAGGAATGGATTGATTTTAGGAGTTATTCGTGTGGTTATATGTTCGGTTTTGGTTTCGAATCACACTAATGATACTATGTTCCATTTGTGATTCATTGTTGCGATTCTGATGATAATTATAATCATATTTGATTAGATTGGTTTAGAATTGCGTTCAAACAATAGAACTATAGTTGTTTAATGTTTTAGTATAACTAGTTCCTTTCCCATGTATTTAGTAATGCTTTCTTAAATACTCTTTTACACCAATCTGAAGTTGCACAATTTTGATTGACGTACAAGAAAATCTTATTTAGTTTATCATGTTACATTTATTTAACTTCTTTTTGATCCATCAAGCATTATGTTTCTCATTGTTCGTTTGATTATTTTCATTCCACCATTTTAATTTGATTACTGATTCTTATTTAGTGGATACGAGTAGTTTCGTGGTCCTTTACAACTGTTTTCCTTGTCTTAATGGTCAATAATGGTTTCTGTAGATCAACGGTTGTTATTAAGATGGATTTAGTGGATTTTTGAGGCAGGATTGTTCGAAGATGGTTGTGGAGTTTTCTGATGAGTTTCGGGTAGGAATGGATTGATTTTAGGAGTTATTCGTGTGGTTATATGTTCGGTTTTGGTTTCGAATCACACTAATGATACTATGTTCCATTTGTGATTCATTGTTGCGATTCTGATGATAATTATAATCATATTTGATTAGATTGGTTTAGAATTGCGTTCAAACAATAGAACTATAGTTGTTTAATGTTTTAGTATAACTAGTTCCTTTCCCATGTATTTAGTAATGCTTTCTTAAATACTCTTATACACCAATCTGAAGTTGCACAATTTTGATTGACGTACAAGAAAATCTTATTTAGTTTATCATGTTACATTTATTTAACTTCTTTTTGATCCATCAAGCATTATGTTTCTCATTGTTCGTTTGATTATTTTCATTCCACCATTTTAATTTGATTACTGATTCTTATTTAGTGGATACGAGTAGTTTCGTGGTCCTTTACAACTGTTTTCCTTGTCTTAATGGTCAATAATGGTTTCTGTAGATCAACGGTTGTTATTAAGATGGATTTAGTGGATTTTTGAGGCAGGATTGTTCGAAGATGGTTGTGGAGTTTTCTGATGAGTTTCGGGTAGGAATGGATTGATTTTAGGAGTTATTCGTGTGGTTATATGTTCGGTTTTGGTTTCGAATCACACTAATGATACTATGTTCCATTTGTGATTCATTGTTGCGATTCTGATGATAATTATAATCATATTTGATTAGATTGGTTTAGAATTGCGTTCAAACAATAGAACTATAGTTGTTTAATGTTTTAGTATAACTAGTTCCTTTCCCATGTATTTAGTAATGCTTTCTTAAATACTCTTATACACCAATCTGAAGTTGCACAATTTTGATTGACGTACAAGAAAATCTTATTTAGTTTATCATGTTACATTTATTTAACTTCTTTTTGATCCATCAAGCATTATGTTTCTCATTGTTCGTTTGATTATTTTCATTCCACCATTTTAATTTGATTACTGATTCTTATTTAGTGGATACGAGTAGTTTCGTGGTCCTTTACAACTGTTTTCCTTGTCTTAATGGTCAATAATGGTTTCTGTAGATCAACGGTTGTTATTAAGATGGATTTAGTGGATTTTTGAGGCAGGATTGTTCGAAGATGGTTGTGGAGTTTTCTGATGAGTTTCGGGTAGGAATGGATTGATTTTAGGAGTTATTCGTGTGGTTATATGTTCGGTTTTGGTTTCGAATCACACTAATGATACTATGTTCCATTTGTGATTCATTGTTGCGATTCTGATGATAATTATAATCATATTTGATTAGATTGGTTTAGAATTGCGTTCAAACAATAGAACTATAGTTGTTTAATGTTTTAGTATAACTAGTTCCTTTCCCATGTATTTAGTAATGCTTTCTTAAATACTCTTATACACCAATCTGAAGTTGCACAATTTTGATTGACGTACAAGAAAATCTTATTTAGTTTATCATGTTACATTTATTTAACTTCTTTTTGATCCATCAAGCATTATGTTTCTCATTGTTCGTTTGATTATTTTCATTCCACCATTTTAATTTGATTACTGATTCTTATTTAGTGGATACGAGTAGTTTCGTGGTCCTTTACAACTGTTTTCCTTGTCTTAATGGTCAATAATGGTTTCTGTAGATCAACGGTTGTTATTAAGATGGATTTAGTGGATTTTTGAGGCAGGATTGTTCGAAGATGGTTGTGGAGTTTTCTGATGAGTTTCGGGTAGGAATGGATTGATTTTAGGAGTTATTCGTGTGGTTATATGTTCGGTTTTGGTTTCGAATCACACTAATGATACTATGTTCCATTTGTGATTCATTGTTGCGATTCTGATGATAATTATAATCATATTTGATTAGATTGGTTTAGAATTGCGTTCAAACAATAGAACTATAGTTGTTTAATGTTTTAGTATAACTAGTTCCTTTCCCATGTATTTAGTAATGCTTTCTTAAATACTCTTATACACCAATCTGAAGTTGCACAATTTTGATTGACGTACAAGAAAATCTTATTTAGTTTATCATGTTACATTTATTTAACTTCTTTTTGATCCATCAAGCATTATGTTTCTCATTGTTCGTTTGATTATTTTCATTCCACCATTTTAATTTGATTACTGATTCTTATTTAGTGGATACGAGTAGTTTCGTGGTCCTTTACAACTGTTTTCCTTGTCTTAATGGTCAATAATGGTTTCTGTAGATCAACGGTTGTTATTAAGATGGATTTAGTGGATTTTTGAGGCAAGATTGTTCGAAGATGGTTGTGGAGTTTTCTGATGAGTTTCGGGTAGGAATGGATTGATTTTAGGAGTTATTCGTGTGGTTATATGTTCGGTTTTGGTTTCGAATCACACTAACGATACTATGTTCCATTTGTGATTCATTGTTGCGATTCTGATGATAATTATAATCATATTTGATTAGATTGGTTTAGAATTGCGTTCAAACAATAGAACTATAGTTGTTTAATGTTTTAGTATAACTAGTTCATTTCCCATGTATTTAGTAATGCTTTCTTAAATACTCTTATACACCAATCTATAGTTGCACAATTTTGATTGAAGTACAAAAAAATCTTATTTACTTTATCATGTTACATTTATTTAACTTCTTTTTGATCCATCAAGCATTATGTTTCTCATTGTTCGTCTGATTACTTTTATTCCACCACTTTAATTTGATTATTGATTCTTATTTAGTGGATACGATTAGTTTCGTGGCCCTTTACAACTACTTTCCTTGTCTTAATGGTCAATAATGGTTTCTTTAGATCAACGGTTGTTATTAAGATGGATTTAGTGGATTTCTAAAGAAGGATTATTCGAAGATGGTTGTGGAGTTTTCTGATTAGTTTCGGGTAGGAATGGATTGATTTTAGGAGTTATTCGTGTGGTTATATGTTTGGTTTTGGTTTTGAATCACACTAATGATACTATGTTTAATTTGTGATTTATTGTTGCGATTCTGATGATAACTATAAACATATTTGATTAGATTGGTTTAAAAGTGCTTTCAAACAATAGAACTATAGTTGTTTAATGTTTAGTATAACTAGTTCCTTTCCCATGTATTTAGTAATGCTTTCTTAAATACTCTTATACACCAATATTTAGTTGCACAATTTTGATTGACGTACAAGAAAATCTTATTTACTTTATCATGTTACATTTATTTAACTTCTTTTTGATCCATCAAGCATTATGTTTCTCATTGTTCGTCTGATTACTTTCATTCCACCACTTTAATTTGATTATTGATTCTTATTTAGTGGATACGATTAGTTTCGTGGTCCTTTACAACTACTTTCCATGTCTTAATGGTCAACAATGGTTTGTGTAGACCAACAGCTGTTATTAAGATGTATTTAGTAGATTTCCAAGGCAGGATTGTTCGAAGATGGCTATGGAGTCTTCTGATGAGTTTCGGGTAGGAATGGATTGATTTTAGGAGTCATTCCTGTGGTTATATGTTCGGTTTTGGTTTCGAATCATACTAATGATACTCTGTTCCATTTGTGATTCATTGTTGCAATTGTGATGATAATTATAATCATATTTGATTAGATTGGTTTAGAAGTGCGTTCAAACAATACAACTATAGTTGTTTAATGTTTTTGTATAACTAGTTTCTTTCCCATGTATTTAGTAATATTTTCTTAAATACTCTTATACACCAATCTGTAGTTGCGTAATTTTGATTGACGTACAAGAAAATATTATTTACTTTATCATGTTACCTTGATTTAAATTCTTTTTGATCCATCAAACATTACGTTTCTCATTGTTTGTCTTATTACTTTCATTCCACCACTGTAATTTGATTATTGATTTTTATTTAGTGAATACGAGTAGTTTCGTGGTCCTTTACAACTGCTTTCCTTGTCTTAATGGTCAATAATGGTTTCTGTAGATCGACAGTTGTTATTAAGATGGATTTAGTGGATTTCTGAGGCAAGATTGTTAGAAGTTGGTTGTGGAGTTTTCTTATGAGTTTCAGGCAGGAATGGATTGATTTTACGAGTTATTCGTGTGGTTATATGTTCGGTTTTGGTTTCGAATCACACTAATGATACTATGTTCCATTTGTGATTCATTGTTGCGATTCTGATGATAATTATAATTATATCTGATGAGATTGGTTTAGAAGTGCGTTCAAACAATAGAACTGCAGTTGTTTAATGTTTTAGTATAACTAGTTCCTTTCCCATGTATTTAGTAATGCTTTCTTAAATACTCTTATACACGAATCTGTGGTTGCATAATTTTGATTGACGTACAAGAAAATCTTATTTACTTTATCATGTTACATTTATTTAACTTATTTTTGATCCATCAAGCATTATGTTTCTCATTGTTCGTTTGATTACTTTCATTCCACCACTGAAAATTGATTATTGATTCTTATTTAGTGGATACAATTAGCTTCGTGGTTATTTAAAACTCGTTTTCATGTCTTAATGGTCAATAATGGTTTTTGTAGATCAACAGTTGTTATTAAGATGTATTTAGTAGATTTCTAAGGCAGGATTGTTCGAAGATGGTTATGGAGTCTTCTGATGAGTTTCGGGTAGGAATGGATTGATTTTAGGAGTTATTCGCGTGGTTATATGTTCGGTTTTGGTTTCGAATCACACTAATGATACTATGTTCCATTTGTGATTCATTGCTGCGATTATGATGATAATTATAATCATATTTGATTAGATTGGTTTAGAATTGCGTTTAAACAATACAACCACAGTTGTTTAATTTTTAGTATATATAGTTCATTTCACATATATTTAGTAATGCTTTTTTAAATACTCTTATACACCAATCTGTAGTTTTATAATTTTGATTGACGTACAAAAAAATATTATTTACTTTATTATGTTACATTGATTTAACTTCTTTTTGATCCATCAAGTATTACGTTTCTCATTGTTCGTCTGATTACTTTCATTTCACCACTGTAATTTGATTATTGATTCTTATTTAGTAGATACGAGTAGTTTCGTGGTCCTTTACAACTGCTTTCCTTGTCTTAATGGTCAATAATGGTTTCTGTTGATCAACAGTTGTTATTAAGATAGATTTAGTGGATTTCTAAGGCAGGATTTTTTGAAGATGGTTGTGGAGTTTTCTGATGAGTTTCGGTTAGGAATGGATTGATTTTAGGAGTTATTCGTGTGGTTATATGTTCGGTTTTTGTTTCGAATCACACTAATGATACTATGTTCCATTTGTGATTCATTGCTGCGATTCTGATGATAATTTGAATTATATTTGATGAGATTGGTTTAGAAGTGTGTTCAAACAATAGAACTGCAGTTGTTTAATGTTTTAGTATAACTAGTTCCTTTCCCATTTATTTAGTAATGCTTTCTTAAATACTCTTATACAGGAATCTGTAGTTGCATAATTTTGATTGACGTACAAGAAAATCTTATTTACTTTATCATGTTACATTTATTTAACTTTTTTTTTGATCCATCAAGCATTACGTTTCTCATTGTTCGTTTGATTACTTTCATTCCACCACTGAAATTTGATTATTGATTCTTATTTAGTGGATACAATTAGTTTCGTGGTCCTTTACAACTGCTTTCCTTGTCTTAATGGTCAATAATGGTTTCTGTAGATCAATAGTTGTTATTAAGATGTATTTAGTAGATTTCTAAGGCAGGATTGTTCGAAGATAGTTATGGAGTCTTCTGATGAGTTTCAGGTAGGAATGGATTGATTTTAGGAGTTATTCGTGTGGTTATATGTTCGGTTTTAATTTCGAATCACACTAATGATACTATGTTCCATTTGTGATTCATTGCTGCGATTATGATGATAATTATAATCATATTTGATTAGATTGGTTTAGAATTGCGTTTAAACAATACAACCATAGTTGTTTAATTTTTAGTATAACTAGTTCATTTCACATGTATTTAGTAATGCTTTCTTAAATACTCTTATACACAAATCTGTAGTTTTATAATTTTGATTGACATACAAAAAAATATTATTTACTTTACAATGTTACATTGATTTAACTTCTTTTTGATCCATCAAGTATTACGTTTCTCATTGTTCGTCTGATTACTTTCATTTCACCACTGTAATTTGATTATTGATTCTTATTTAGTGGATACGAGTAGTTTCATGGTCCTTTACAACAGCTTTCCGTGTCTTAATGGTCAATAATGGTTTGTGTAGATCAACAGTTGTTATTAAGATGGATTTAGTGGATTTCTGAGGCAGGATTTTTCGAAGATGGTTGTGGAGTTTTCTGATGAGTTTCGGGCAGGAATGGATTGATTTTAGGAGTTATTCATGTGGTTATTTGTTCGGTTTTGGTTTCGAATCACACTAATGATACTATGTTCCATTTGTGAATCATTGTTGCGATTCTGATGATAATTATAATCATATTTGATTATATTAGTTTAAAAGTGCGTTCAAACCATAGAACTATAGTTGATTAATGTTTTAGTACAACTAGTTCCTTTCCTGTGTATTTAGTAATGTTTTCTTAAATACACTTATACCCCAATCTATAGTTTTATAATTTTGATTGACGTACGAGAAAATCTTATTTACTTGATCATGTTACATTGATTTAACCTTTTTTTGATCCATCAAGCATTACGTTTCTCATTGTTCTTTTGATTACCTTCTTTCCACCACTGAAATTTGATTATTGATTCTTATTTAGTGGATACGATTTGTTTCGTAGTAATTTAAAACTCGTTTCCTTTGTTTTAATGGTCAATAATGGTTTCTGTAGATTAACAGTTGTTATTAAGATGTGTTTAGTAGATTACTAAGGCAGGTTTGTTCGAAGATGGCTATGGAGTCTTCTGATGAGTTTCGGGTAGAAATGGATTGATTTTAGGAGTTATTCATGTGGTTATGTGTTCAGTTTTGGTTTCGAATCACACTAATAATACTATGTTCCATTTGTGAATCATTATTGCGATTCTGATGATAATTATAATCATATTTGATTATATTAGTTTAAAAGTGCGTTCAAACGATAAAACTATAGTTGATTAATGTTTTAGTATAACTAGTTCCTTTCCCGTGTATTTAGTAATGTTTTCTTAAATACTCTAATACACCAATCTATAGTTTCATAATTTTGATTGACGTACGAGAAAATCTTATTTACTTGATCATGTTACATTGATTTAACTTTTTTTTGATCCATTAAGCATTACGTTTGCCATTGTTCTTTTGATTTCCTTCTTTCCACCACTAAAATTTGATTATTGATTCTTATTTAGTGGATACGATTTGTTTCGTAGTAATTTAAAACTCGTTTTCTTGTCTTAATGGTCAATAATGGTTTCTGTAGATCAACAGTTGTTATTAAGATGTGTTTAGTTGATCACTAAGGCAGGATTGTTCGAAGATGGCTATGGAGTCTTCTAATGAGTTTCGGGTAGAAATAGATTGATTTTAGGAGTTATTCGTGTGGTTATATGTTCGGTTTTGGTTTTGAATCACACTAATGATACTCTGTTCCATTTGTGATTCATTGTTGCAATTGTGATGATAATTATAATCATATTTGATTAAATTGGTTTAGAAGTGCGTCCAAACAATACAACTATAGTTGTTTAATGTTTTAGTACAGCTAGTTCCTTCCCCATGTATTTAGTAATGCTTTATTAAATACTCTTATACACCAATCTGTAGTTGCATAATTTTGATTGACGTACAAGAAAATATTATTTACTTTATCATGTTACCTTGATTTAAATTCTATTTGATCCATCAAACATTACGTTTCTCATTGTTTGTCTTATTACTTTCATTCCATCACTGTAATTTGATTATTGATTCTTATTTAGTGGATACGAGTAGTTTTGTGGTCCTTTACAACTGCTTTCCTTGTCTTAATGGTCAATAATGGTTTCTATAGATCAACAGTTGTTATTAAGATGGATTTAGTGGATTTCTGAGGCAGGATTGTTCGAAGATGGTTGTGGAGTTTTCTGATGAGTTTCAGGTAGGAATGGATTGATTTTAGGAGTTATTCGTGTGGTTATATGTTCGGTTTTGGTTTTGAATCATACTAATGATATTATGTTCCATTTGTGATTCATTGTTGCAATTCTGATGATAATTATAATTATATTTGACGAGATTGGTTTAAAAGTGCGTTCAAACTATAGAACTGCAGTTATTTAATATTTTTCTATATCTAGTTCCTTTCCCATTTATTTAGTAATGCTTTCTTAAATACTCTTATACACCAATCTGTAGTTGCATAATTTTGATTGACGTACAAGAAAATATTATTTACTTTATCATGTTACATTGATTTAACTTCTTTTTGATCCATCAAGCATTACGTTTCTCATAGTTCATCTGATTACTTTCATTCCACCACTGTAATTTGATTATTGATTCTTATTTAGTGGATACGAGTAGTTTCGTGTAGATCAACTGCTTTTCTTGTCTTAATGGTCGATAATGGTTTGTGTAGATCAACAGTTGTTATTAAGATGGATTTAGTGGATTTCTGAGGCAGGATTTTTCGAAGACGGTTGTGGAGTTTTCTGATGAGTTTCGGGTAGGAATGGATTGATTTTAGGAGTTATTCGTGTGGTTATATGTTCGGTTTTGGTTTTGAATCACACTAATGATACTATGTTCCATTTGTGATTCATTGTTACGATTCTGATGATAACTATAATCATATTTGATTAGATTGGTTTAGAAGTGCGTTCAAACAATAGAACTATAGTTGATTAATGTTTTAGTATAACTAGTTCCTTTCCCGTGTATTTAGTAATGTTTTCTTAAATACTCTTATACAACAATCTGTAGTTTCATAATTTTGATTGACGTACAAGAAAATCTTATTTACTTGATCATGTTACATTGATTTAACTTCTTTTTGATCCTTCAACCATTTTTCCACCACTGAAATTTGATTATTGATTCTTATTTAGTGGATAGGATTAGTTTCGTAGTAATTTAAAACTCGTTTGCTTGTCTTAATGGTCAATAATGGTTTCTGTAGATCAACACTTGTTATTAAGATGTATTTAGTAGATTTCTAAGGCAGGATTGTTCGAAGATGGCTATGGAGTTTTCTGATGAGTTTCGGGTAGGAATGTATTGATTATAGGAGTTGTTCGTGTGGTTATATGTTTGGTTTTGGTTTCGAATCACACTAATGATACTATGTTTCATTTGTGATTCATTGCTGCGATTATGATGATAATTATAATCATATTTTATTAGATTGGTTTAGAATTGCGTTTAACCAATACAACTATAGTTGTTTAATTTTTAGTATAGCTAGTTCCTTTCACATGTATTTAGTAATGCTTCCTTAAATACTCTTATACACCAATCTGTAGTTGTATAATTTTGATTGACGTACTAAAAAATATTATTTACTTTATCATGTTACATTGATTTAACTTCTTTTTGATCCATCAAGCATTACGTTTCTCATTGTTCGTCTGATTACTTTCATTTCACCACTGTAATTTGATTATTGATTCTTATTTAGTGGATACGAGTAGTTTCGTGGTCCTCTACAACTGCTTTCCTTGTCTTAATGGTCAATAATGGTTTCTGTAGATCAACTGTTGTTATTAAGATGGATTTAGTGGATTTCTGAGGTAGGATTTTTCGAAGACGGTTGTGGAGTTTTCTGATGAGTTTCGGGTAGGAATGGATTGATTATAGGAGTTATTCATGTGGTTATATGTTCGGTTTTGGTTTCGAATCACACTGATGATACTATGTTTCATTTGTGATTCATTGCTGCGATTATGATGATAATTATAATCATATTTTATTAGATTGGTTTAGAATTGCGTTTAACCAATACAACTATAGTTGTTTAATTTTTAGTATAGCTAGTTCCTTTCACATGTATTTAGTAATGCTTCCTTAAATACTCTTATACAACAATCTGTAGTTTCATAATTTTGATTGACGTACAAGAAAATCTTATTTACTTGATCATGTTACATTGATTTAACTTCTTTTTGATCCTTCAACCATTTTTCCACCACTGAAATTTGATTATTGATTCTTATTTAGTGGATAGGATTAGTTTCGTAGTAATTTAAAACTCGTTTGCTTGTCTTAATGGTCAATAATGGTTTCTGTAGATCAACACTTGTTATTAAGATGTATTTAGTAGATTTCTAAGGCAGGATTGTTCGAAGATGGCTATGGAGTTTTCTGATGAGTTTCGGGTAGGAATGTATTGATTATAGGAGTTGTTCGTGTGGTTATATGTTTGGTTTTGGTTTCGAATCACACTAATGATACTATGTTTCATTTGTGATTCATTGCTGCGATTATGATTATAATTATAATCATATTTTATTAGATTGGTTTAGAATTGCGTTTAACCAATACAACTATAGTTGTTTAATTTTTAGTATAGCTAGTTCCTTTCACATGTATTTAGTAATGCTTCCTTAAATACTCTTATACACCAATCTGTAGTTGTATAATTTTGATTGACGTACAAAAAAATATTATTTACTTTATCATGTTACATTGATTTAACTTCTTTTTGATCCATCAAGCATTACGTTTCTCATTGTTCGTCTGATTACTTTCATTTCACCACTGTAATTTGATTATTGATTCTTATTTAGTGGATACGAGTAGTTTCGTGGTCCTCTACAACTGCTTTCCTTGTCTTAATGGTCAATAATGGTTTCTGTAGATCAACTGTTGTTATTAAGATGGATTTAGTGGATTTCTGAGGTAGGATTTTTCAAAGACGGTTGTGGAGTTTTCTCATGAGTTTCGGGTAGGAATGGATTGATTTTAGGAGTTATTCGGGTGGTTATATGTTCGGTTTTGGTTTCGAATCACACTAATGATACGATGTTCCATTTGTGATTCATTGTTGCGATTCTGATGATAACTATAATCATATTTGATTAGATTGGTTTAAAAGTGCGTTCAAACAATAGAACTATAGTTGATTAATGTTTTAGTATAACTAGTTCCTTTCCCGTGTATTTAGTAATGTTTTCTTAAATACTCTTAAAAAACAATCTGTAGTTTCATAATTTTGATTGACGTACAAGAAAATCTTATTTACTTGATCATGTTACATTGATTTAACTTTTTTTTTATCCTTCAAGCATTTTTCCACCACTGAAATTTGATTATTGATTCTTATTTAGTGGATACGATTAGTTTCGTAGTAATTTAAAACTCGTTTCCTTGTCTTAATGGTCAATAATGGTTTCTGTAGATTAACAGTTGTTATTAAGATTTATTTAGTAGATTTCTAAGGCAGGATTGTTCGAAGATGGCTATGGAGTTTTCTGATGAGTTTCGGGTAGGAATGGATTGATTTTAGGAGTTATTCGTGTGGTTATATGTTTGGTTTTGGTTTCGAATCACACTAATGATACTCTGTTCCATTTGTGATTCATTGTTGCAATTGTGATGATAATTATAATCATATTTGATTAGATTGGTCTAGAAGTGCGTTCAAACAATACAACTATAGTTGTCTAATGTTTTAGTATAACTAGTTCCTTTCCCATTTATTTAGTAATGTTTTCTTAAATACTCTTATACACCAATCTGTAGTTGCATAATTTTAATTGACGTACAAGAAAATATTATTTACTCTATCATGCTACCTTGATTTACTTCTTTTGATTTATCAAGCATTACGTTTCTCATTGTTCGTCTGATTACATTCATTCCACCACTGTAATTTGATTATTGATTCTTATTTAGTGGATACGAGTAGTTTCGTAGTAATTTAAAACTCGTTTCCTTGTCTTAATGGTCAATAATGGTTTCTGTAGTTCAACGGTTGTTATTAAGATGTATTTAGTAGATTTCTAAGGCAGGATTGTTCAAAGATGGCTATGGAGTCTTCTGATGAGTTTCGGGTAGGAATGGATAGATTTTAGGAGTTATTCTTGCGGTTATATGTTCGGTTTTGGTTTCGAATCACACTATTGATACTCTGTTCCATTTGTGTTTCGTTGTTTCAATTCTGATGATAATTACAATCATATTTGATTAGATTGGTTTAGAAGTTCGTTCAAACAATACAACTATAGTTGTTTAATGTTTTAGTATAACTAGCTCCTTTCTCATGTATTTAGTAATGCTTTCTTAAATACTCTTACACACCAATCTGTAGTGCATAATTTTGATTGACGTACAAGAAAATATTATTTACTTTATCATGTTACATTGATTTAACTTCTCTTTGATCCATCAAGCATTACGTTTCTCATAGTTCGTCTGATTACTTTCATTCAACCACTGTAATTTGATTATTGATTCTTATTTAGTGGATACGAGTAGTTTCGTGGTCCTTTACAACTGCTTTCCTTATCTTAATGGTCAATAATGGTTTTTGTAGATCAACAGTTGTTATTAAGATGGATTTAGAAGATTTCTAAGGTAGGATTGTTCGAAGATGGTTGTGGAGTTTTCTGATGAGTTTCGGGTAGAAATGGATTGATTATAGGAGTTATTCGTGTGGTTATATGTTCGGTTTTGGTTTCGAATCACACTGATGATACTATGTTTCATTTGTGATTCATTGCTGCGATTATGATGATAATTATAATCATATTTTATTAGATTGGTTTAGAATTGCGTTTAAACAATACAACTATAGTTGTTTAATTTTTAGTATAACTAGTTCCTTTCACATGTATTTAGCAATCCTTCCTTAAATACTCTTATACACCAATCTGTAGTTGTATAATTTTGATTGACGTATAAAAAAATTTTATTTACTTTATCATGTTACATTGATTTAACTTTTTTTTGATCCATCAAGCATTACGTTTCTCATTGTTCGTCTGATTACTTTCATTTCACCACTGTAATTTGATTATTGTCTCTTATTTAGTGGATACGAGTAGTTTCGTGGTCCATTACAACTGCTTTCCTTGTCTTAATGGTCAATAATGGTTTCTGTAGATCAACAGTTGTTATTATGATGGATTTAGTGGATTTCTGAGGCAGGATTTTTCGAAGACGGTTGTGGAGTTTTCTGATGAGTTTCGGGTAGGAATGGATTGATTTTAGTAGTTATTCGTGTGGTTATATGTTCGGTTTTGGTTTCAAATCACACTAATGATACTATGTTCCATTTGTGATTTATTGTTGCGATTCTGATGATAACTATAATCATATTTGATTAGATTGTTTTAGAAGTGCGTTCAAACAATAGAACTATAGTTGATTAATGTTTTAGTATAACTAGTTCCTTTCCTTTATTTAGTACTGTTTTCTTAAATACTCTTATACAACAATCTGTAGTTTCATAATTTTGATTGACGTACAAGAAAATCTTATTTACTTGATCATGTTACATTGATTTAACTTCTTTTTGATCCTTCAAGCATTTTTCCACCACTGAAATTTGATTATTGAATCTTATTTAGTGGATACGATTAGTTTCGTAGTAATTTAAAACTCGTTTGCTTGTCTTAATGGTCAATAATGGTTTCTGTAGATCAACAGTTGTTATTAAGATGTATTTAGTAGATTTCTAAGGCAGGATTGTTCGAAGATGGCTATGGACTTTTCTGATGAGTTTCGGGTAGGAATGGATTGATTTTAGGAGTTATTCGTGTGGTTATATGTTTGGTTTTGGTTTCGAATCACACTAATGATACTCTGTTCCATTTGTTATTCATTGTTGTAATTGTGATGATAATTATAATCATATTTGATTAGATTGGTCTAGAAGTGCGTTCAAACAATACAACTATAGTTGTCTAATGTTTTAGTATAACTAGTTCCTTTCCCATTTATTTAGTAATGTTTTCTTTAATACTCTTATACACCAATCTGTAGTTGCATAATTTTAATTGACGTACAAGAAAATATTATTTACTCTATCATGCTACCTTGATTTAACTTCTTTTTGATTTATCAAGCATTACGTTTCTCATTGTTCGTCTGATTACATTCATTCCACCACTGTAATTTGATTATTGATTCTTATTTAGTGGATACGAGTAGTTTCGTAGTAATTTAAAACTCGTTTCCTTGTCTTAATGGTCAATAATGGTTTCTGTAGTTCAACGGTTGTTATTAAGATGTATTTAGTAGATTTCTAAGGCAGGATTGTTCAAAGATGGCTATGGAGTCTTCTGATGAGTTTCGGGTAGGAATGGATAGATTTTAGGAGTTACTCTTGCGGTTATATGTTTGGTTTTGGTTTCGAATCACACTATTGATACTCTGTTCCATTTGTGTTTCGTTGTTTCAATTCTGATGATAATTACAATCATATTTGATTAGATTGGTTTAGAAGTTCGTTCAAACAATACAACTATAGTTGTTTAATGTTTTAGTATAACTAGCTCCTTTCCCATGTATTTAGTAATGCTTTCTTAAATACTCTTACACACCAATCTGTAGTTGCATAATTTTGATTGACGTACAAGAAAATATTATTTACTTTATCATGTTACATTGATTTAACTTCTCTTTGATCCATCAAGCATTGCGTTTCTCATAGTTCGTCTGATTACTTTCATTCAACCACTGTAATTTGATTATTGATTCTTATTTAGTGGATACGAGTAGTTTCGTGGTCCTTTACAACTGCTTTCCTTATCTTAATGGTCAATAATGGTTTTTGTAGATCAACAGTTGTTATTAAGATGGATTTAGTAGATTTCTGAGGTAGGATTGTTCGAAGATGGTTGTGGAGTTTTCTGATGAGTTTCTGGTAGAAATGGATTGATTATAGGAGTTATTCGTGTGGTTATATGTTCGGTTTTGGTTTCGAATCACACTGATGATACTATGTTTCATTTGTGATTCATTGCTGCGATTATGATGATAATTATAATCATATTTTATTAGATTGGTCTAGAAGTGCGTTCAAACAATACAACTATAGTTGTCTAATGTTTTAGTATAACTAGTTCCTTTCCCATTTATTTAGTAATGTTTTCTTTAATACTCTTATACACCAATCTGTAGTTGCATAATTTTAATTGACGTACAAAAAAATATTATTTACTCTATCATACTACCTTGATTTAACTTCTTTTTGATTTATCAAGCATTACGTTTCTCATTGTTCGTCTGATTTCATTCATTCCACCACTGTAATTTGATTATTGATTCTTATTTAGTGGATACGAGTAGTTTCGTAGTAATTTAAAACTCGTTTCCTTGTCTTAATGGTCAATAATGGTTTCTGTAGTTCAACGGTTGTTATTAAGATGTATTTAGCAGATTTCTAAGGCAGGATTGTTCAAAGATGGCTATGGAGTCTTCTGACGAGTTTCGGGTAGGAATGGATAGATTTTAGGAGTTACTCTTGCGGTTATATGTTTGGTTTTGGTTTCGAATCACACTATTGATACTCTGTTCCATTTGTGTTTCGTTGTTTCAATTCTGATGATAATTACAATCATATTTGATTAGATTGGTTTAGAAGTTCGTTCAAACAATACAACTATAGTTGTTTAATGTTTTAGTATAACTAGCTCCTTTTCCATGTATTTAGTAATGCTTTCTTAAATACTCTTACACACCAATCTGTAGTTGCATAATTTTGATTGACGTACAAGAAAATATTATTTACTTTATCATGTTACATTGATTTAACTTCTCTTTGATCCCTCAAGCATTACGTTTCTCATAGTTCGTCTGATTACTTTCATTCAACCACTGTAATTTGATTATTGATTCTTATTTAGTGGATACGAGTAGTTTCGTGGTCCTTTACAACTGCTTTCCTTATCTTAATGGTCAATAATGGTTTTTGTAGATCAACAGTTGTTATTAAGATGGATTTAGTAGATTTCTGAGGTAGGATTGTTCGAAGATGGTTGTGGAGTTTTCTGATGAGTTTCGGGTAGAAATGGATTGATTATAGGAGTTATTCATGTGGTTATATGTTCGGTTTTGGTTTCGAATCACACTGATGATACTATGTTTCATTTGTGATTCATTGCTGCGATTATGATGATAATTATAATCATATTTTATTAGATTGGTTTAGAATTGCGTTTAAACAATACAACTATAGTTGTTTAATTTTTAGTATAACTAGTTCCTTTCACATGTATTTAGTAATCCTTCCTTAAATACTCTTATACACCAATCTGTAGTTGTATAATTTTGATTGACGTACAAAAAAATATTATTTACTTTATCATGTTACATTGATTTAACTTTTTTTTGATCCATCAAGCATTACGTTTCTCATTGTTCGTCTGATTACTTTCATTTCAGCACTGTAATTTGATTATTGACTCTTATTTAGTGGATACGAGTAGTTTCGTGGTCCATTACAACTGCTTTCCTTGTCTTAATGGTCAATAATGGTTTCTGTAGATCAACAGTTGTTATTAAGATGGATTTAGTGGATTTCTGAGGCAGGATTTTTCGAAGACGGTTGTGGAGTTTTCTGATGAGTTTCGGGTAGGAATGGATTGATTTTAGTAGTTATTCGTGTGGTTATATGTTCGGTTTTGGTTTCGAATCACACTAATGATACTATGTTCTATTTGTGAATCATTGTTGCGATTCTGATGATAACTATAATCATATTTGATTAGATTGGTTTAGAAGTGCGTTCAAACAATAGAATTATAGTTGATTAATGTTTTAGTATAACTAGTTCCTTTCCCATGTATTTAGTAATGTTTTCTTAAATACTCTTATACAACAATCTGTAGTTTTATAATTTTGATTAGCGTACAAGAAAATCTTATTTAGTTGATCATGTTACATTGATTTAACTTCTTTTTGATCCTTCAAGCATTTTTTCACCACTGAAATTTGATTATTGATTCTTATTTAGTGGATACGATTAGTTTCGTAGTAATTTAAAATTCGTTTGCTTGTCTTAATGGTCAATAATGGTTTCTGTAGATCAACAGTTGTTATTAAGATGTATTTAGTAGATTTCTAAGGCAGGATTGTTCGAAGATGGCTATGGACTTTTCTGATGAGTTTCGGGTAGGAATGGATTGATTTTAGGAGTTATTCGTGTGGTTATATGTTTGGTTTTGGTTTCGAATCACACTAATGATACTCTGTTCCATTTGTTATTCATTGTTGCAATTGTGATGATAATTATAATCATATTTGATTAGATTGGTCTAGAAGTGCGTTCAAACAATACAACTATAGTTGTCTAATGTTTTAGTATAACTAGTTCCTTTCCCATTTATTTAGTAATGTTTTCTTAAATACTCTTTTACACCAATCTGTAGTTGCATAATTTTAATTGACGTACAAGAAAATATTATTTACTTTATCATGTTACATTGATTTAAGTTCTTCTTGATTCATCAAGCATTACGTTTCTCATTGTTCGTCTGATTACTTTCATTCCACCACTGTATTTTGATTATTGATTCTTATTTAGTGGATACGAGTAGTTTCATAGTAATTTAAAACTCGTTTCCTTGTCTTAATGCTCAATAATAGTTTCTGTAGTTCAACAGTTGTTATTAAGATGTATTTAGTAGATTTCTAAGGCAAGATTGTTCAAAGATGGAGTCTTCTGATGAGTTTCAGGTAGGAATGGATGGATTTTATGAGTTATTCGTGTGGTTATATGTTCGGTTTTGGTTTCGAATCACACTATTGATACTCTGTTCCATTTGTGTTTCATTGTTTCGATTCTGATGATAATTACAATCATATTTGATTAGATTGGTTTATAAGTGCGTTCAAACAATACAACTATAGTTGTTTAATGTTTTAGTATAACTAGTTCCTTTCCCATGTATTTAGTAATGCTTTCTTAAATACTCTTATACACCAATCTGTAGTTGCATAATTTTGATTGACGTTCAAGAAAATATTATTTACTTTATCATGTTACATTGATTTAACTTCTTTTTGATCCATCAAACATTACGTTTCTCATAGTTCGTCTGATTACTTTCATTCCACCACTATATTTTGATTATTGATTCTTATTTAGTGGATACGAGTAGTTTCGTGGTCCTTTACAACTGCTTTCCTTATCTTAATGGTCGATAATGGTTTGTGTAGATCAACAGTTGTTATTAAGATGGATTTAGTAGATTTCTGAGGCAGGATTGTTCGAAGATGGTTGTGGAGTTTTCTGATGAGTTTCGGGTAGGAATGGATTGATTTTAGGAGTTATTCGTGTGGTTATATGTTCGGTTTTGGTTTCAAATCACACTAATGATACTATGTTTCATTTGTGATTTATTGTTGCTATTCTGATGATAATTATAATCATATTTGATTAGATTGGTTTAGAAGTGTGTTCAAACAATAGAACTATAGTTGTTTAATGTTTTAGTATAACTAGTTCTTTTCCCATGTATTTAGTAATGCTTTCTTAAATACTCTTATACACGAATCTGTAGTTGCATAATATTGATTGAAGTATAAGAAAATCTTATTTACTTTATCATGTTACATTGAGTTAACTTCTTTTTGATCCATCAAGCATTACGTTTCTCATTGTTCGTTTGATTACTTTCATTCCACCACTGAAATTTGATTATTGATTCTAATTTAGTGGATACGATTAGTTTCGTGGTCCTTTACAACTAGTTTCCTTGTCTTAATGGTCAATAATGGTTTCTGTAGATCCACAGTTGTTATTAAGATGGATTTATTAGATTTCTGAGGCAGGATTGTTCGAAAATGGTTATGGAGTCTTCTGATGAGTTTCGGGTAGGATGGATGGATTTTAGGAGTTATTCATGTGGTTATATGTTCGGTTTTGGTTTCGAATCACACTATTGATACTCTGTTCTATTTGTGTTTCATTGTTTCAATTCTGATGATAATTAAAATCATATTTGATTAGATTGGTTTAGAAGTGCGTTCAAACAATACAACTATAGTTGTTTAATGTTTTTGTATAACTAGTTCCTTTCCCATGTATTTAGTAATGCTTTCTTAAATACTCTTATACACCAATCCGTCGTTGCATAATTTTGATTGACGTACAAGAAAATATTATTTACTTTATCATGTTACATTGACTTAACTTCTTTTTGATCCATCAAGCACTACGTTTCTCATAGTTCGTCTGATTACTTTCATTCCACCACTGTAATTTGATTATTGATTCTTATTTAGTGGATACGAGTAGTTTCGTGGTCCTTTACAACTGCTTTCCTTATCTTAATGGTCAATAATGGTTTCTGTAGATCAACAGTTGTTATTAAGATCATTTTAGTAGATTTCTTAGGCAGGATTGTTCGAAGATGGTTGTGGAGTTTTCTGATGAGTTTCGGGTAGGAATGGATTAATTTAAGGAGTTTTTCGAGTGGTTATATGTTCGGTTTTGATTTCTAATCACACTAATGATACTATGTTCCATTTGTGATTCATTGTTGCGATTCTGATGATAATTATAATCATTTTTGATTAGATTGGTTTAGAATTGCGTTCAAACAATAGAACTGTAGTTGTATAATGTTTTAGTATAACTAGTTCATTTCCCATGTATTTAGTAATGCCTTCTTAAATACACTTATACACGAATCTGTAGTTGCATAATTTTGATTGACGTATAAGAAAATCTTATTTACTTTATCATGTTACATTGATTTAACTTCTTTTTGATCCATCAAGCATTACGTTTCTCATTGTTCGTTTGATTACTTTAATTCCACCACTGAAATTTGATTATTGATTCTAATTTAGTGGATACGATAAGTTTCGTGGTCCTTTACAACTGGTTTCCTTATCTTAATGGTCAATAATGGTTTCTGTAGATCCACAGTTGTTATTAAGATGGATTTAGTATATTTCTGAGGCAGGATTGTTCGAAGATGGTTATGGAATCTTCCAATGAGTTTCGGGTAGGAATGGATGGATTTTAGGAGTTATTCGTGTGGTTATATGTTCGTTTTGGTTTCGAATCACACTAATGATACTATGTTCCATTTGTGATTCTTTATCAATTCTGATGATAATTATAATCATATTTAATTAGATTGGTTTAGAAGTGCGTTCAAACAATACAACTATAGTTGTTTAATGTTTTAGTATAACTAGTTCCTTTCCCATGTATTTAGTAATGCTTTCTTAAATACTCTTATACACCAATCTGTAGTTGCATAATTTTGATTGACGTACAAGAAAATATTATTTACTTTATCATGTTACATTGATTTAACTTCTTTTTAATCCATCAAGCATTACGTTTCTCATCGTTCGTCTGATTACTTTCATTCCACCACTGTAATTTGATTATTGATTCTTATTCAGTGGATACAAGTAGTTTCGTGGTCCTTTACAACTGCTTTCCTTATCTTAATGACCAATAATGGTTTTTGTAGATCAACAGTTGTTATTAAGATGGATTTAGTAAATTTCTGAGGCAGGATTGTTCGAAGATGGTTGTGGAGTTTTCTGGTGAGTTTCGGGTAGGAATGGATTGATTTTAGGAGTTATTCGTTTGGTTATATGTTCGGTTTTGGTTTCTAATCACACTAATGATACTATGTTTCATTTGTGATTTATTGTCGCGATTATGATGATAATTATAATCATATTTGATTAGATTGGTTTAGAATTGCGTTTAAACAATACAACTATAGTTGTTTAATTTTTAGTATAGCTAGTTCCTTTCACATGTATTTAGTAATGCTTCCTTAAATACTCTTATACACCAATCTGTAGTTGTATAATTTTGATTGACGTACAAAAAAATATTATTTACTTTATCATGTTACATTGATTTAACTTCTTTTTGATCCATCAAGCATTACGTTTCTCATTGTTCATCTGATTACTTTCATTGCACCGCTGTAATTTGATTATTGATTCTTATTTAGTGGATACGAATAGTTTCGTGGTCCTTTACACCTGCTTTTCTTGTCTTAATGGTCAATAATAGTTTCTGTAGATCAACAGTTGTTATTAAGATGGATTTAGTGGATTTCTGAGGCAGGATTTTTCGAAGATGGTTGTGGAGTTTTCTGATGAGTTTCGGGTAGGAATGGATTGATTTTAGGAGTTATTCGTTGTTTATATGTTCGGTTTGGTTTCGAATCAACTAATGATACTATGTTCATTTGTGATTCATTGTTGCGATTCTGATGATAACTATAATCATATTTGATTAGATTGTTTAGAAGTGCGTTCAAACAATAGAATTATAGTTGATTAATGTTTTAGTATAACTAGTTCCTTTCCCATGTATTTAGTAATGTTTCTTAAATACTCTTATACAACAATCTGTAGTTGCATAATTTTGATTGACGTACAAGAAAATCTTATTTACTTGATCATGTTACATTGATTTAACTTCTTTTTGATTCCTTCAGCATTTTTTCACCATGAAATTTGATTATTGATTCTTATTAGTGGATATACGATTAGTTTCGTGGTCCTTTAAAATTCGTTTCCTTGTCTTAATGGTCAATAATGGTTTCTGTAGATCAACAGTTGTTATTAAGATCGTTTTAGTAGATTTCTGAGGCAGGATTGTTCGAAGATGGTTGTGGAGTTTTCTGATGAGTTTCGGGTAGGAATGGATTAATTTTAGGAGTTTTTCGAGTGGTTATATGTTCGGTTTTGGTTTCGAATCACACTAATGATACTGTGTTCCATTTGTGATTCATTGTTGCGATTCTGATGATAATTATAATCATATTTGATTAGATTGGTTTAGAAGTGCGTTCAAACAATAGAACTGTAGTTGTATAATGTTTTAGTATAACTAGTTCCTTTCCCATGTATTTAGTAATGCCTTCTTAAATACTCTTATACACCAATTTATAGTTGCATAATTTTAATTGACGTACAAAAAAATATTATTTACTTTATCATGTTACCTTGATTTAACTTCTTTTTGATTCATCAAGCATTACGTTTCTCATTGTTCGTCTGATTACTTTCATTCCACCACTGTAATTTGATTATTGATTCTTATTTTGTGGATACGAGTAGTTTCGTAGTAATTTAAAACTCGTTTTCTTGTCTTAATGGTCAATAATGGTTTCTGTAGTTCAACAGTTGTTATTAAGATGTATTTAGTAGATTTCTAAGGCAGGATTGTTCGAAGATGGTTGTGGAGTTTTCTGATGAGTTTCGAGTAGGAATGGATTGATTTTAGGAGTTATTCGTGTAGTTATATGTTCGGTTTTGGTTTTGAATCACACTAATGATACTATGTTTCATTTATGATTCATTGTTGTGATTCTGATGATAATTATAATCATATTTGATTAGATTGGTTTAGAAGTGCGTTCAAACAATAGAACTATAGTTGTTTAATGTTTTAGTATAACTAGTTCCTTTCCCATGTATTTAGTAATGCTTTCTTAAATACTCTTATACACGAATCTGTAGTTGCATAATTTTGATTGAAGTATAAGAAAATCTTGTTTACTTTATCATGTTACATTGATTTAACTTCTTTTTGATCCATCAAGCATTACGTTTCTCATTGTTCGTTTGATTACTTTCATTCCACCCTGTAATTTGATTATTGATTCTTATTTAGTGGATATGAGTAGTTTCGTGGTCCTTTACTACTGGTTTCCTTGTCTTAATGGTCAATAATGGTTTCTGTAGATCCACAGTTGTTATTAGGATGGATTTAGTAGATTTCTGAGGCAGGATTGTTCGAAGATGGTTATGGAGTCTTCCGATGAGTTTCGGGTAGGAATGGATGGATTTTAGGAGTTATTCGTGTGGTTATATGTTCGGTTTTGGTTTCGAATCACTCTATTGATACTCTGTTCCATTTGTGTTTCATTGTTTCAATTCTAATGATAATTACAATCATATTTGATTAGATTGGTTTAGAAGTACGTTCAAACAATACAACTATAGTTGTTTAATGTTTTAGTATAACTAGTTCCTTTCTCATGTATTTAGTAATGCTTTCTTAAATACTCTTATACACCAATCTGTTGTTGAATAATTTTGATTAACGTACAAGAAAATATTATTTACTTTATCATGTTACATTGATTTAACTTCTTTTTGATCCATCAAGCATTACGTTTCTCATCGTTCGTCTGATTACTTTCATTCCACCACTGTAATTTGATTATTGATTCTTATTTAGTGGATACGAGTAGTTTCGTGGTCCTTTACAACTGCTTTTCTTATCTTAATGGTCAATAATGGTTTTTGTAGATCAACAGTTGTTATTAAGATGGATTTAGTAGATTTCTGAGGCAGGATTGTTTGAAGATGGTTGTGGAGTTTTCTGGTGAGTTTCGGGTTGGAATGGATTGATTTTAGGAGTTATTCGTGTGGTTATATGTTCGGTTTTGGTTTCGAATCATACTAATGATACTATGTTTCATTTGTGATTCATTGCTGCGATTATGATGATAATTATAATAATATTTGATTAGATTGGTTTAGAATTGCGTTTAAACAATACAACCATAGTTGTTTAATTTTTAGTATAGCTAGTTTCTTTCACATGTATTTAGTAATGCTTCCTTAAATACTCTTATACACCAATTTGTAGTTGTATAATTTTGATTGACGTACAAAAAAATATTATTTACTTTATCATGTTACATTGATTTAACTTTTTTTTGATCCATCAAGCATTACGTTTCTCATTGTTCGTTTGATTACTTTCATTCCACCACTGTAATTTGATTATTGATTCTTATTTATTGGATACGAGTAGTTTCGTGATCCTTTACAACTGCTTTCCTTGTCTTAATGGTCAATAATAGTTTCTGTAGATCAACAGTTGTTATTAAGATGGATTTAGTGGATTTCTGAGGCAGGATTTTTCGAAGACGGTTGTGGAGTTTTCTGATGAGTTTCGGGTAGGAATGGATTGATTTTAGGAGTTATTCGTGTGGTTATATGTTCGGTTTTGGTTTCGAATCACACTAATGATACTATGTTCCATTTGTGATTCATTGTTGCGATTCTGATGATAACTATAATCATATTTGATTAGATTGGTTTAGAAGTGCGTTCAAACAATAGAACTATAGTTGATTAATGTTTTAGTATAACTAGTTCCTTTCCCGTGTATTTAGTAATGTTTTTTTAAATACTCTTATACAACAATCTGTAGTTTCATAATTTTGATTGACGTAGAAGAAAATCTTATTTAGTTGATCATGTTACATTGATTTAACTTCTTTTTGATCCTTCAAGCATTTTTCCACCACTGAAATTTGATTATTGATTCTTATTTAGTGGATACGATTAGTTTCGTAGTAATTTAAAACTCGTTTGCTTGTCTTAATGGTCAATAATTGTTTCTGTAGATCAACAGTTGTTATTAAGATGTATTTAGTAGATTTCTATGGCAGGATTGTTCGAAGATGGCTATGAAGTTTTCTGATGAGTTTCGGGTAGGAATGGATTGATTTTAGAACTTATTCGTGTGGTTATATGTTTGGTTTTGGTTTCGAATCACACTATACTCTGTTCCATTTGTGATTCATTGTTGCAATTGTGATGATAATTATAATCATATTTGATTAGATTGGTCTAGAAGTGCGTTCAAACAATACAACTATAGTTGTCTAATGTTTTAGTATAACAAGTTCCTTTCCCATTTATTTAGTAATGTTTTCTTAAATACTCTTATACACCAATTTGTAGTTGCATAATGTTAATTGACGTACAAGAAAATATTATTTACTTTATCATGTTACCTTGATTTAACTTCTTTTTGATTCATCAAGCATTACGTTTCTCATTGTTCGTCTGATTACTTTCATTCCACCACTGTAATTTGATTATTGATTCTTATTTAGTGGATACGAGTAGTTTCGTAGTAATTTAAAACTCGTTTCCTTGTCTTAATGGTCAATAATGGTTTCTGTAATTCAACAGTTGTTATTAAGATGTATTTAGTAGATTTCTAAGGCAGGATTGTTCAAAGACGGCTATGGAGTCTTCTGATGAGTTTCGGGTAGGAATGGATGGATTTAAGGAGTTATTCGTGTGGTTATATGTTTGGTTTTGGTTTCGAATCACACTATTGATACTCTGTTCTATTTGTGTTTCCTTGTTTCAATTCTGATGATAATTACAATCATATTTGATTAGATTGGTTTAGAAGTGCGTTCAAACAATACAACTATAGTTGTTTAATGTTTTAGTATAACTAGTTCCTTTCCCATGTATTTAGTAATGCTTTCTTAAATACTCTTATACACCAATCTGTTGTTGAATAATTTTGATTAACGTACAAGAAAATATTATTTACTTTATCATGTTACATTGATTTAACTTCTTTTTGATCCATCAAGCATTACGTTTCTCATCGTTCGTCTGATTACTTTCATTCCACCACTGTAATTTGATTATTGATTCTTATTTAGTGGATACGAGTAGTTTCGTGGTCCTTTACAACTGCTTTCCTTGTCTTAATGGTCAATAATGGTTTCTGTAGATCAACAATTGTTATTAAGATGGATTTAGTGGATTTCTGAGACAGGATTGTTCGAAGATAGTTGTGGAGTTTTCTGATGAGTTTCGGGTAGGAAGGGATTGATTTTAGGAGTTATTCGTGTGGTTATATGTTCGGTTTTGGTTTCGAATCACACTAATGATACTATGTTCCATTTGTGATTTGTTGTTGCGATTCTAATGATAATTATAATCATATTTGATTAGATTGGTTTAGAAGTGCGTTCAAACCATAGAACTATAGTTGTTTAATGTTTTAGTATAACTAGTTCCTTTCCCATGTATTTAGTAATGCTTTCTTAAATACTCTTATACACCAATCCGTAGTTGCATAATTTTAATTGACGTACAAGAAAATCTTATTTACATTATCATGTTACATTCACTTAACTTCTTTTTGATCCATCAAGCATTATGTTTCTCATTGTTTTTTTGATTACTTTCATTCCACCACTTTAATTTGATTATTGATTCTTATTTAGTGGATATGAGTAGTATCGTTGTCCTTTACAACTGGTTTCTTTGTATTAATGGTCAATAATGGTTTCTTTAGATCAACAGTTGTTATTAAGATGGATTTAGTGGATTTCTGAGGCAGTATTGTTCAAAGATGGTTATGGAGTTTTCTGATGAGCTTCGGGTAGGAATGGATTGATTTTAGGAGTTATTCGTGTGGTTATATGTTCGGTTTTGCTTTCGAATCACACTAATGATACTATGTTCCATTTGTGATTCATTTGTGCGATTCTGATAATAATTATAATCATATTTGATTAGATTGGTTTATAAGTGCGTTCAAACAATAAAACTATAGTTGTTTAATGTTTTAGTATAAGTACTTCCTTTTCCATGTTTTTAGTTATGCTTTCTTAAATACTCTTATACACCAATCTGTATTTGCATAATATTGATTGACGTACAAGAAAATCTTATTTACTTTATAATGTTACATTGATTTAACTTCTTTTTGATCCATCAAGCATTACGTTTCTCATTGTTCGTCTGATTTCTTTCATTCCACCACTGTAATTTGATTATTGATTCTTATTTAGTGGATACGAGTAGTTTCGTGGTCCTTTACAACTGCTTTTCTTGTCTTAATAGTCAATAATGGTTTCTATAGATCAACAGTTGTTATTAAGATGGATTTAGTGGATTTCTGAGGCAGGATTGTTCGAAGATGGTTGTGGAGTTTTCTGATGAGTTTCGGTTAGGAATGGATTGATTTTAGGAGTTATTCGTGTGGTTATATGTTCGGTTTTTGTTTCGAATCACACTAATGATACTATGTTTCATTTGTGATTTGTTGTTGCGATTCTAATGATAATTATAATCATATTTGATTAGATTGGTTTAGAAGTGCATTCAAACAATAGAACTATAGTTGTTTAATGTTTTAGTATAACTAGTTCCTGTCCTATGCATTTAGTAATGCTTTCTTAAATACTCTTATACAACAATCCGTAGTTGCATAATTTTGATTGACGTATAAGAAAATCTTATTTACTTTATCATGTTACATTGATTTAACTTCTTTTTGATCCATCAAGCATTACGTTTCTCATTGTTCGTCCGATTACTTTCATTCCACCCCTGTAATTTGAATATTGATTCTTATTTAGTGGATACAAGTAGTTTCGTGGTCCTTTACAACTGGTTTACTTGTCTTAATGGTCAATAATGGTTTCTGTAGATCAACAGTTGTTAGTAAGATGGATTTAGTGGATTTCTGAGGCAGGATTGTTCGAAGTTGGTTGTGGAGTTTTCTGATGAGTTTCGGGTAGGAATGGATTGATTTTAGGAGCTATTCGTGTGGTTATATGTTCGGTTTTAGTTTCGAATCACACTAATGATACTATGTTCCATTTGTGATTCGTTGTTGTGATTCTGATGATAATTATAATCATATTCGATTAGATTGGTTTAGAAGTGCGGTCAAATAATAGAACTATGGTTCTTTAATGTTTTAGTATTACTAGTTTCTTTCACATGTATTTAGTAATGCTTTCTTAAATACTCTTATACACCAATCCGTAGTGGCATAATTTTGATTGACGTACAAGAGATCTTATTTACTTTATCATGTTTCATTGATTTAACCTTTTTTGATCTATCAACCATTGAGTTTCTCATTGTTCGTCCGATTACTTTTATTCCACCACTGTATTTTGATTATTGATTCTTATATAGTGGATACGAGTAGTTTCGTGGTCCTTTACAACTTCTTTCCTTGTCTTAATGGTCAATAATGGTTTCTGTAGATCAACAGTTGTTATTAAGATGGATTTAGTGAATTTTATGAGGCAGGATTGTTCGAAGATGGTTGTGGAGTTTTCTGATGAGTTTCGGGTAGGAATGGATTGATTTTAGGAGTTATTCGTGTGCTTATGTGTTCGGTTTTGGTTTCGAATCACACTAATGATACTATGTTCCATTTGTGATTCATTGTTACGATTCTGATGATAATTATAATCATATTTGATTAGATTCATTTAGAAGTACGTTCAAAGAATAGAACTATAGTTGTTTAATGTTTTAGTATAACTAGTTCCCTTCCCATGTATTTAGGAATGCTTTCTTAAATACTCTTATACACCAATCCGTAATTGCATAATTTTAATTGACGTACAAGAAAATCTTATTTACTTCATCATGTTACATTAACTTAACTTCTTTTTGATCCATCAAGCATTACGATTCTTATTGTTCATCCGATTACTTTCATTCCACCACTTTAATTTGAATATTGATTCTTATTTAGTGGATACGAATAGTTTCGTTGTCCTTTACAACTGGTTTCTTTGTATTAATGGTCAATAATGGTTTCTTTAGATCAACAGTTGTTATTAAGATGTGTTTAGTGGATTTCTGAGGCAGGATTGTTCGAAGATGCTTATGGAGTCTTCTGATGAGCTTTGGGTAGGAATGGATTGATTTTAGGAGTTATTCGTGTGGTTATATGTTCGGTTTTGCTTTCGAATCACACTAATGATACTATGTTCCATTTGTGATTCATTGGTGCGATTCTGATAATAATTATAATCATTTTGATTATATTGGTTTAAAAGTGCGTTCAAACAATAAAACTATAGTTGTTTAATGTTTTAGTATAAGTACTTCCTTTTCCATGTTTTTAGTTATGCTTTCTTAAATACTCTTATACACCAATCCATAGTTGCAGAATATTGATTGACGTACAAGAAAATCTTATTTACTTTATAATGTTTCATTGATTTAACTTCTTTTTGATCCATCAAGCATTACGTTTTTCATTGTTCGTCTGATTACTTTCATTCCACCACTTTAATTTGATTATTGATTCTTATTTAGTGGATACGAGTAGTTTCGTGGTCCTTTACAACTGCTTTTCTTGTCTTAATTGTCAATAATGGTTTCTGTAGATCAACAGTTGTTATTCAGATGGATTTAGTGGATTTCTGAGGTAGGATTGTTCGAAGGTGGTTGTGGAGTTTTCTGATTAGTTTCGGGTAGGAATGGATTGATTTTAGGAGTTATTCGTGGGGATATATGTTCGGTTTTGGTTTCGAATCACACTAATGATACTATGTTCCATTTGTGATTCGTTGTTACGATTCAGATGATAATTATAATCATATTTGATTAGATTGGTTTAGAAGTGCGTTCAAACAATAGAACTATAGTTGTTTAATGTTTTAGTATAACTAGTTCCTGTCCCATGTATTTAGTAATGCTTTCTTAAATACTCTTGTACACTAATCCGTAGTTGCATAATTTTGATTGACGTACAAGAAAATCTTATTTACTTTATCATGTTACATTGATTTAACTTCTTTTTAATCCATCAAGCATTACGTTTCTCATTGTTCGTCTGATTACTTTCATGGCACCACTGTAATTTGATTATTGATTCTTATTTAGTGGATACGAGTATTTTCGTGGTCCTTTACAACTACTATCCTTGTCTTAATGGTCAATAATGGTTTTTGTAGATCAACAGTTGTTATTAAGATGGATTTAGTGGATTTCTGAGGCAGGATTGTTCGAAGGTTGTTATGGAGTTTTCTGATAAGTTTCGGGTAGGAATGGATTGATTTTAGGAGTTATTCGTGTGGTTATATGTTCGGTTTTGGTTTCGAACCACACTAATGATACTATGTTCCATTTGTGATTCATTGTTGCGATTCTGATGATAATTATAATCATATTTGATTAGATTGGTTTAGAAGTGCGTTCAAACAATAGAACTATAGTTGTTTAATGTTTTAGTATAACTAGCTCCTTTCCCATATATTTAGTAATGCTTTCTTAAATACTCTTATACACAAATCTGTAGTTGCATAATATTGATTGACGTACAAGAAAATCTTATTTACTTTATCATGTTACATTGATTTAACTTCTTTTTGATCCATCAAGCATTACGTTTCTCATTGTTCATTTGATTACTTTCATTCTACCACTAAAATTTGATTATTGATTCTAATTTAGTGGATACGATTTGTTTCGTGGTACTTTACAACTGGTTTTCTTGTCTTAACGGTCAATAATGGTTTTTGTACATCAACAGTTGTTATTAAGATGGATTTAGAGGATTTCTGAGGCAGGATTGTTCGAAGATGGTTGTGGAGTTTTCTGATTAGTTTCGGGTAGGAATGGATTGATTTTAGCAGTTATTCGTGTGGTTATATGTTCGGTTTTGGTTTTGAATCACACTAATAATACTATGTTCCATTTATGATTCATTGCTGCGATTATGATAATAGTTATAATCATATTTGATTAAATTGGTTTAGAATTGCATTTAAAGAATACAACTATAGTTGTTTAATTTTTAGTATAACTAGTTCCTTTCACATGTATTTAGTAATGCTTTCTTAAATACTCTTATACACAAATTTGTAGTTGCATAATATTGATTGACGTACAAGAAAATCTTATTTACTAGATCATGTTACTTTGATTTAACTTATTTTTGACCCATCAAGAATTACGTTTCTCATTGTACATTTGATTACTTTCATTCCAACACTGTAATTTGATTATTGATTATTATTTAGTGGATACGAGTAGTTTCGTGGTCCTTTACAACTGCTTTTCTTATCTTAATGGTCAATAATGGTTTCTGTAGATCAACAGTTGTTATTAAGATGGATTTAGTGGATTTCTAAGGCAGGATTGTCCGAAGATTGTTATGGAGTGTTCTGATGAGTTTCGGGTAGGAATGAATTGATTTTAGATGTTATTCGTGTGGTTATATGTTCGGTTTTGGTTTCGAATCACACTAATGATACTATGTTCCATTTGTAATTCATTGTTGCGATTCTGATGATAATTATAATCATATTTGATTAGATTGATTTAGAAGTACGTTCAAACAATAGAACTATAGTTGTTTAATGTTTTAGTATAACTAGTTCAGTTCCCATGTATTTAGTAATGCTTTCTTAAATACTCTTTTACACAAATCTGTAGATGCATAATATTGATTGACGTACAAGAAAATCTTATTTACTAGATCATGTTACTTTGAGTTAACTTCTTTTTGACCCATCAAGAATTACGTTTCTCATTGTTCCTTTGATTACTTTCATTCCAACACTGTAATTTGATTATTGATTATTATTTAGTGGATACGAGTAGTTTCGTGGTCCTTTACAACTGGTTTCCTTGTCTTAATGGTCAATGATGGTTTCTTTAGATCAACAGTTGTTATTAAGATGGATTTAGTGGATTTCTGAGGCAGGATTGTTTGAAGATTGTTATGGAGTCTTCTGATGAGTTTCGGGTAGGAATGGATTGATTTTAGGAGTTATTCATGTGGTTTTATGTTCGGTTTTGGTTTCGAATCACACTAATGATACTATTTTTCATTTGTGGTTCATTGTTGCGATTCTGATGATAATTATAATAATATTTGAGTAGATTGGTTTAGAAGTGCATTCAAATAATAAAACTATAGTTGTTTAATGTTTTAGTATAACTAGTTCATTTCCCATGTATTTAGTAATGGTTTTTTAAATATTCTTATACACCAATCTGTAGTTGCATAATTTTGATTGACGTACAAGAAAATCTTATTTACTAGATCATGTTATATTGATTTAACTTTTTTTTGACCCATCAAGAATTACGTTTCTCATTGTTCATTTGATTACTTTCATTCCAACACTGTAATTTGATTATTGATTATTATTTAGTGGATACGAGTAGTTTCGTGGTCCTTTACAACTGGTTTCCTTGTCTTAATGGTCAATAATGGTTTCAGGAGATCAGCAGTTGTTATTAAGATGGATTTAGTAGATTTCTAAGGCAGGATTGTTCGAAGATGGTTATGGAGTTTTCTTATGAGTTTCGGGTAGGAATGGATTGATTTTAGGAGTTATTCGTGTGGTTATATATTCGGTTTTGGTTTTGAATCACACTAATGATACTATGTTCCATTTGTGATTCATTGTTACTATTCTGATGATAATTATAATCGTATTTGATTAGATTTGTTTTGAAGTGCGTTCAAACAATACAACTATAGTTGTTTAATTTTTAGTATAACTACTTCCTTTTCCATGTTTTTAGTTATGCTTTCTTAAATACTCTTATACACCAATCTGTAGTTGCGTAATATTGATTGACACACAAGAAACTCTTATTTACTTTATAATGTTACATTGATTTAACTTCTTTTTGATCCATCAAGCATTACGTTTCTCATTGTTCATCTGATTACTTTCATTCCACCACTGTAATTTGATTATTGATTCTAATTTAGTGGATACGATTTGTTTCGTGGTCCTTTACAACTGGTTTTCTTGTCTTAATGGTCAATAATGGTTTCTGCAGATTAACAGTTGTTATTAAGATGGATTTAGTGGATTTCTGAGGCAGGATTGTTCGAAGATGGTTGTGGAGTTTTCTGATGAGTTTCGGGTAGGAATGGATTGATTTTAGGAGTTATTCGTGTGGTTATATGTTCGGTTTTGGTTTCGAATCACACTAATGATACTATGTTCCATTTGGGATTCGTTGTTGCGATTCTGATGATAATTATAATCATATTTGATTAGATTGGTTTATAAGTGCGTTCAAACATTAGAACTATAGTTGTTTAATGTTTTAGTATAACTAGTTTCTTTCCCATGTATTTAGTAATGCTTTCTTAAATACTCTTACACACCAATCTGTAGTTGCATAATAATGATTGACGCATAAGAAAATCTTATTTACTTTATCATGTTACATTGATTTAACTTCTTTTTGATCCATCAAGCATTATGTTTCTCATTGTTCATTTGAATACTTTCATTGCACCACTGAAATTTGATTATTAATTCTTATATAGTGGATACAATTGGTTTCATGGTTATTTAAAACTCGTTTTCTTGTCTTAATGGTCAATCATGGTTTCTGCAGATCAACAGTTGTTATTAAGATGGATTTAGTTGATTTCTAAGGCAGGATTGTTCGAAGATTGTTATGGAGTTTTCTGATGAGTTTCGGGTAGGAATGGATTGATTTTAGGAGTTATTCGTGTGGTTATATGTTCGGTTTTGGTTTCGAACCACACTAATGATACTATGTTTCATTTGTTATTCATTGTTGCGATTCTGATAATAATTATAATCATATTTGATTAGATTGGTTTAGAAGTGCGTTCAAACAATAGAACTATAGTTGTTTACTGTTTTAGTATAACTAGCTCCTTTCCCATATATTTAGTAATGCTTTCTTAAATACTCTTACACACCAATCTGTAGTTGCATAATAATGATTGACGCATAAGAAAATCTTATTTACTTTATAATGTTACATTGATTTAACTTCTTTTTGATCCATCAAGCATTACGTTTCTCATTGTTCGTCTGATTACTTTCATTCCACCACTGTAATTTGATTATTGATTCTAATTTAGTGGATACAATTTGTTTCGTGGATCTTTAAAACTGGTTTCCTTGTCTTAATGGTCAATAATGGTTTCTGTAGATCAACAGTCGTTATTAAGAAGGATTTAGTGCATTTCTGAGGCAGGATTGTTCGAAGATGGTTGTGGAGTTTTCTGATGAGTTTCGGGTAGGAATAGATTGATTTAAGAGTTATTCGTGTGGTTATATGTTCGGTTTTGGTTTCGAATCACACTAATGATACTATGTTCCATTTGTGATTTATTGTTGCGATTCTGATAATAATCATAATCATATTTGCTTAGATTGGTTTAGAAGTGCGTTCAAACAATAAAACTATAGTTGTTTAATGTTTTAGTATAACTACTTCCTTTTCCATGTTTTTAGTTATGCTTTCTTAAATACTCTTATACACCAATCTGTAGTTGCGTAATATTGATTGACACACAAGAAACTCTTATTTACTTTATAATGTTACATTGATTTAACTTCTTTTTGATCCATCAAGCATTACGTTTCTCATAGTTCATCTGATTACTTTCATTCCACCACTGTAATTTGATTATTGATTCTAATTTAGTGGATACGATTTGTTTCGTGGTCCTTTACAACTGGTTTTCTTGTCTTAATGGTCAATAATGGTTTCTGTAGATTAACAGTTGTTATTAAGATGGATTTAGTGGATTTCTGAGGCAGGATTGTTCGAAGATGGTTGTGGAGTTTTCTGATGAGTTTCGGGTAGGAATGGATTGATTTTAGGAGTTATTCGTGTGGTTATATGTTCGGTTTTGGTTTCGAATCACACTAATGATACTATGTTCCATTTGGGATTCGTTGTTGCGATTCTGATGATAATTATAATCATATTTGATTAGATTGGTTTATAAGTGCGTTCAAACATTAGAACTATAGTTGTTTAATGTTTTAGTATAACTAGTTTCTTTCCCATGTATTTAGTAATGCTTTCTTAAATACTCTTCTACACCAATCCGTAGTTGCATAATTTTGATTGACGTACAAGAAAATCTTATTTAATTTATCATGTTACATTGATTTAACTTCTTTTTGATCCATCAAGCATTACGTTTCTCATTGTTCGTCCGATTACTTTTATTCCACCACTGTAATTTGTTTATTGATTCTTATTTAGTGGATACGAGTAGTTTCGTGGTCCTTTACAACTGCTTTCCTTCTCCTAATGGTCAATAATGGTTTCTGTAGATCAACAGTTGTTATTAAGAAGGACTTAGTGGATTTCTGAGGCAGGATTGTTCGAAGATGGTTGTGGAGTTTTCTGATGAGTTTCGGGTAGGAATAGATTAATTTTAGGAGTTATTCGTGTGGTTATATGTTCGGTTTGGTTTCGAATCACACTAATGATACTATGTTCCATTTGTGATTCATTGTTGCGATTCTGATTATAATTATAATCATATTTGATTAGATTGGTTTAGAAGTACGTTCAAACAATAGAACTATAGTTGTTTAATGTTTTAGTGTAACTAGTTCCCTTCCCATGTATTTAGTAATGTTTTCTTAAATACTCTTATACACCAATCCGTAGTTGCATAATTTTAATTGACGTACAAGAAAATCTTATTTACTTTATCATGTTACATTGACTTAACTTCTTCTTGATCCATCAAGCATTATGTTTCTCATTGTTTGTTTGATTACTTTCATTCCTCCACTTTAATTTGATTATTGATTCTTATTTAGTGGATACGAGTAGTTTCGTTGTCCTTTACAACCGGTTTCTTTTTAGTAATGGTCAATAATGGTTTCTTTAGATCAACAGTTGTTATTAAGATGGATTTAGGGGATTTCTGAGGCAGGATTGTTCAAACATGGTTATGGAGTCTTCCGATGAGCTTCGGGTAGGAATGGATTAATTTTACGAGTTATTCGTGTGGTTATATGTTCGTTTTTGCTTTCGAATCACACTAATAATACTATGTTACATTTGTGATTCATTGGTGCGATTCTGATAACAATTATAATCATATTTGATTAGATTGGTTTAGAAGTGCGTTCAAACAATAAAACTATTGTTGTTTAATGTTTTAGTATAACAACTTCCTTTTCCATGTTTTTGGTTATGCTTTCTTAAATACTCTTATACACCAATCTGTAGTTGCATAATATTGATTGATGTACAAGAAAATCTTATTTACTTTATAATGTTACATTGATTTAACTTCTTTTAGATCCATCAAGCACTATGTTTCTCATTGTTCGTCTGATTACTTTCATTCCACCACTGTAATTTGATTATTGATTCTGAGTTAGTGGATTCGAGTAGTTTCGTGGTCTTTTACAACTTCTTTTCTTGTCTTAATGGTCAATAATGGTTTCTGTAGATTAATAGTTTTTATTAAGATGGATTTAGTGGATTTCTGAGGAAGGATTGTTCGAAGATTGTTATGGAGTCTTCTGATGAGTTTCGGGTAGGAATGGATTGATTTTAATAGTTATTCATGTGGTTTTATGTTCGGTTTTGGTTTCGAATCACACTAATGATGCTATTTTTTATTTGTGGTTCATTGTTGCGATTCTTATGATAATTATAATCATATTTGATTAGATTGGTTTAGAAGTGCATTCAAATAATAGAACTATAGTTGTTTAATGTTTTAGTATAACTAGTTCATTTCCCATGTATTTAGTAATGGTTTCTTAAATAATCTTATACACCAATCTGTAGTTGCATAATTTTGATTGACGTACAAGAAAATCTTACTTACTAGATCATGTTACATTGATTTAACTTCTTTTTGATCCATCAAGAATTGCGTTTCTCATTGTTCATTTGATTACCTTCATTCCAACACTGTAATTTGATTATTGATTATTATTTAGTGGATACGAGTTGTTTCGTGGTCCTTTACAACTGGTTTCCTTGTCATAATGGTCAATAATGGTTTCTGTAGATCAATAGTTGTTATTAAGCCGGATTTTGTAGATTTATAAGGCAGGATTGTTCGAAGATGGTTATGGAGTCTTCTGAAGAGTTTCGGGTAGGAATGGATTGATTTTAGGAGTTATTCGTGTGGTTAAATGTTCGGTTTTGGTTTCGAATCAAACTAATAATACTATTTTCCGTTCGTGATTCATTGTTGCGATTCTGATGATAATTATAATCACATTTGATTAGATTCGTTTAGAAGTGCGTTCAAACAATAAAACTATAGCTGTTTAATGTTTTAGTATAACTACTTTCTTTCCCATGTATTAAGTTATGGTTTCTTAAATACTTTTATACATCAATCTGTAGTTGCATAATTTTGATTGACGAACAAGAAAATATTATTTACTTTATCATGTTACTTTGATTTAACTTCTTTTTGATCCATCAAGCATTACGTTTCTCATTGTTCGTCTGATTAATTTCATTCCACCATTATAATTTGATTTTTGATTCTTATTTAGTGGATACTAGTAGTGTGGTGGTCCTTTACAACTGCTTTCCTTGTCTTAATGGTCAATAATGGTTTGTGTAGATCAACAGTTGTTATTAAGATGGATTTAGTGGATTTCTGAGGCAGGATTGTTAGAAGATGGTTGTGGAGTTTTCTTATGAGTTTCGGGTAAGAATAGATTGATTTTAGGAGTTATTCGTGTGGTTATATGTTCGGTTTTGGTTTCGAATCACACTAATGATACTATGTTCCATTTGTGATTCATTGTTACGATTCTGATGATAATTATAATCATATTTGATTAGATTGGTTTAGAATTGCGTTTAAACAATACAACTATAGATGTTTAATGTTTTAGTATAACTAGTTCCTTTCCCTTGTATTTAGCAATGCTTTCTTAACTTCTCTTATACACCAATCTGTTGTTGCATAATTTTGATTGACGTACAAGAAAATTTTATTTACTTTATCATGTTACATTGATTTAACTTCTTTTTGATCCATCAAGCATTACGTTTCTCATTGTTCATTTGAATACTTTCATTCCACCACTGAAATTTGATTATTGATTCTTATTTAGTGGATACAATTAGTTTCATGGTTATTTAAAACTCGTTTTCTTGTCTTAATGGTCAATAATGGTTTATGTAGATCAACAGTTGTTATTAAGATGGATTTAGTTGATTTCTAAGGCAGGATTGTTCGAAGATGGTTATGGAGTCTTCTGATGAGTTTCGGGTAGGAATGGATTGATTTTAGAAGTTATTCGTGTGGTTATATGTTCGGTTTTGGTTTCGAATCATACTAATGATACTATGTTCCATTTGTGATTCATTGCTGCGATTATGATAATAGTTATAATCATATTTGATTAGATTGGTTTAGAATTACGTTTAAACAATACAACTATAGATGTTTAATTTTTAGTATAACTAGTTCCTTTCACATTTATTTAGTAATGCTTTCTTAAATACTCTTATACACCAATTTGTAGTTGTACAATTTTGATTGGCGTACAAAAAAATATTATTTACTATATCATGTTACATTGATTTAACTTCTTTTTGATCCGTCAAGCATTACGTTTCTCATTGTTTGTCTGAATACTTTCATGTCACCACTGTAATTTGATTATTGATTCTTATTTAATGGAAACGAGTAGTTTCGTGGTCTTTTACAACTACTTTCCTTCTCTTAATGGTCAATAATGGTTTCTGAAGATCAACAGTTATTATTAAGATGGATTTAGTGGATTTCTGAGGCAGGATTGTTCGCAGATGGTTGTGGAGTTTTCTGATGAGTTTCGAGTAGGAATGGATTGATTTTAGGAGTTATTCGTGTGGTTATATGTTCGGATTTGGTTTCGAATCACACTAATGATACTATGTTCCAATTGTGATTCATTGCCGCGATTCTGATTTTAATTATAATCATATTTGATTAGATTGGTTTATAAGTACGTTCAAACAATAGAACTATAGTTGTTTAATATTTTAGTGTAACTAGTTTCTTTCCCATGTATTTAGTAATGTTTTCTTAAATACTCTTATACACCAATCCGTAGTTGCATAATTTTAATTGACGTACAAGAAAATCTTATTTACTTTATCATGTTACATTGACTTAACTTCTTTTTGATCCATCAAGCATTATGTTTCTCATTGTTTGTTGATTACTTTCATTCCTCCACTTTAATTTGATTATTGACTCTTATTTAGTGGATACGAGTAGTTTCGTTGTCCTTTACAACTGGTTTCTTTGTATTAATGGTCAATAATGGTTTCTTTAGATCAACAGTTGTCATTAAAATGGATTTAGTGGATTTCTGAGGCAGGATTGTTCGAAGATGGTTATGGAGTCTTCTGATGAGCTTCGGGTAGAATGGATTGATTTTAGGAGTTATTCGTGTGGTTATATGTTCGGTTTTGCTTTCGAATCACACTAATGATACTATGTTCCATTTGTAATTCATTGTTGCGATTCTGATAATAATTATAATCATATTTGATTAGATTGGTTTAGAAATGCGTTCAAACAATAAAACTATAGCTGTTTAATGTTTTAGTATAACTACTTCCTTTTCCATGTTTTTAGTTATGCTTTCTTAAATACTCTTATACACTAATCTGTAGTTTCATAATTTTGATTGACGTACAAGAAAATCTTATTTACTTGATCATGTTACATTAATTTAACTTCTTTTTGATCCATCAAGCATTACGTTTCTCATTGTTCTTTTGATTACCTTCTTTCCACCACTGAAATTTGATTATTGATTCTTATTTAGTGGATACGTTTAGTTTCGTAGTAATTTAAAACTCGTTTCCTTGTCTTAATGGTCAATAATGGTTTCTGTAGATCAACAGTTGTTATTAAGATGTATTTAGTAGATTTCTAAGGCAGGATTGTTAGAAGATGGTTGTGGAGTTTTCTTATGAGTTTCGGGTAAGAATAGATTGATTTTAGGAGTTATTCGTGTGGTTATATGTTCGGTTTTGGTTTCGAATCACACTAATGATACTATGTTCCATTTGTGATTCATTGTTACGATTCTGATGATAATTATAATCATATTTGATTAGATTGGTTTAGAATTGCGTTTAAACAATACAACTCTAGATGTTTAATGTTTTAGTATAACTAGTTCCTTTCCCTTGTATTTAGCAATGCTTTCTTAAATATTCTTGTACACCAATCTGTTGTTGCATAATTTTGATTGACGTACAAGAATATCTTATTTACTAGATCATGTTACATTGATTTAACTTCTTTTTGATCCATCAAGAATTACGTTTCTCATTGTTCATTTGATTACCTTCATTCCAACACTGTAATTTGATTATTGATTATTATTTAGTGGATACGAGTAGTTTCGTGGTCCTTTACAACTGGTCTCCTTGTCATAATGGTCAATAATGGTTTCTGTAGATCAACAGTTGTTATTAAGATGGATTTTGTAGATTTATAAGGCAGGATTGTTCGAAGATGGTTATGGAGTCTTCTGAAGAGTTTCGGGTAGGAATGGATTGATTTTAGGAGTTATTCGTGTGGTTAAATGTTCGGTTTTGGTTTCGAATCAAACTAATAATACTATTTTCCGTTCGTGATTCATTGTTGCGATTCTGATGATAATTATAATCACATTTGATTAGATTCGTTTAGAAGTGCGTTCAAACAATAAAACTATAGCTGTTTAATGTTTTAGTATAACTACTTTCTTTCCCATGTATTAAGTTATGCTTTCTTAAATACTTTTATACACCAATCTGTAGTTGTATAATTTTGATTGATGTATAATAAAATATTTTTTACTTTATCATGTTACCTTGATTTAACTTCTTTTTGATCCATCAAGCATTACGTTTCTCATTGTTCGTCTGATTAATTTCATTCCACCATTATAATTTGATTATTGATTCTAATGTAGTGGATACGATTTGTTTCGTGGTCCTTTACAACTGGTTTCCTTGTCTAAATGGTCAATAATGGTTTCTGTAGATCAACAGTTGTTATTAAGATGGATTTAGTGGATTTCTGAGGCAGGATTGTTCGAAGATGGTTGTGGAGTTTTATGATGAGTTTCGGGTAGGAATGGATTGATTTTAGGAGTTATTCGTGTGGTTATATGTTCAGTTTTTGTTTCGAATCACACTAATGATACTATGTTCCATTTGTGATTCGTTGTTGCGATTCTGATGAAAATTATAATCGTATTTGATTAGATTGGTTTATAAGTGCGTTCAAACAATAAAACTATGGTTGTTAAATATTTTAGTATAACTAGTTCCTTTCCCATTTATTTAGTAATGCTTTCATAAATACTCTTATACACCAATCTGTAGTTGTATAATTTTGATTGGCGTACAAAAAAATATTATTTACTATATCATGTTACATTGATTTAACTTCTTTTTGATCCGTCAAGCATTACGTTTCTCATTGTTTGTCTGATTACTTTCATGTCACCACTGTAATTTGATTATTGATTCTTATTTAATGGAAACGAGTAGTTTCGTGGTCCTTTACAACTACTTTCCTTCTCTTAATGGTCAATAATGGTTTCTGTAGATCAACAGTTATAATTAAGATGGATTTAGTGGATTTCTGAGGCAGGATTGTTCGAAGATGGTTGTGGAGTTTTCTGATGAGTTTCGAGTAGGAATGGATTGATTTTAGGAGTTATTCGTGTGGTTATATGTTCGGTTTTGGTTTCGAATCACACTAATGATACTATGCTCCATTTGTGATTCATTGTTGCGATTCTGATTATAATTATAATCATATTTGATTAGATTGGTTTAGAAGTACGTTCAAACAATAGAACTATAGTTGTTTAATGTTTTAGTGTAACTAGTTCCCTTCCCATGTATTTAGTAATGCTTTCTTAAATACTCTTCTACACCAATCTGTAGTTGCATAATTTTGATTGACATACAAGAAAATCTTATTTACTTTATCATGTTACATTGATTTAACTTCTTTTTGATCTATCAAGCATTACGTTTCTCATTGTTTGTTTGATTACTTTCATTCCTCCACTTTAATTTGATTATTGACTCTTATTTAGTGGATACGAGTAGTTTCGTTGTCCTTTACAACCGGTTTCTTTGTATTAATGGTCAATAATGGTTTCTTTAGATCAATAGTTGTTATTAAAATGGATTTAGAGGATTTCTGAGGCAGGATTGTTCGAAGATGGTTATGGAGTCTTCTAATGAGCTTCGGGTAGAATGGATTGATTTTAGGAGTTATTCGTGTGGTTATATGTTCGGTTTTGCTTTCGAATCACACTAATGATACTATGTTCCATTTGTAATTCAGTGTTGCGATTCTGATAATAATTATAATCATATTTGTTTAGATTGGTTTAGAAATGCGTTCAAACAATAAAACTATAGCTGTTTAATGTTTTAGTATAACTACTTCCTTTTCCATGTTTTTAGTTATGCTTTCTTAAATACTCGTATACACCAATCTGTATTTGCATAATATTGACTGACGTACAAGAAAATCTTATTTACTTTATAATGTTACATTGATTTAACTATTTTTGATCCATCAAGCATTACGTTTCTCATTGTTCAACTGATTACTTTCATTCCACCACTGTAATTTGATTATTGATTCTAATTTAGTGGATACGATTTGTTTCGTGGTCCTTTACAACTGCTTTCCTTGTCTTAATGGTCAATAATGGTTTCTGTAGATCAACAGTTGTTATTAATAAGGATTTAGTGGATTTCTGAGGCAGGATTTTTCGAAGATGGTTGTGGAGTTTTCTGAGGAGTTTCGGGTAGGAATAGATTGATTTTAGGAGTTATTCGTGTGGTTATATGTTCGGTTTTGGTTTCGAATCACACTAATGATACTATGCTCCATTTGTGATTCATTGTCGCGATTCTGATTATAATTATAATCATATTTGATTAGATTGGTTTAGAAGTACGTTCAAACAATAGAACTATAGTTGTTTAATGTTTTAGTGTAACTAGTTCCCTTCCCATGTTTTTAGTAATGCTTTCTAAAATACTCTTATACACCAATCCGTAGTTGCATAATTTTAATTGACATACAAGAAAATCTTATTTACTTTATCATGTTACATTGACTTAACTTCTTTTTGATCTATCAAGCGTTATGTTTCTCATTGTTTGGTTGATTACTTTCATTCCTCCACTTTAATTTGATTATTGATTCTTATTTAGTGGATACGAGTAGTTTCGTTGTCGTTTACAACTGGTTTCTTTGTATTAATGGTCAATAATGGTTTCTTTAGATCAACAGTTGTTATTAAAATAGATTTAGTGGATTTCTGAGGCAGGATTGTTCGAAGATGGTAATGGAGTCTTCTGATGAGCTTCTGGTAGGAATGGATTGATTTTAGGAGTTATTCGTGTGGTTATATGTTCGGTTTTGCTTTCGAATCACACTAATGATACTATGTTCCATTTGTAATTCATTGTTGCGATTCTGATAATAATTATAATCATATTTGATTAGATTGGTTTAGAAATACGTTCAAACAATAAAACTATAGGTGTTTAATGTTTTAGTATAACTACTTCCTTTTCCATGTTTTTAGTTATGCTTTCTTAAATACTTTTATACAACAATCTGTAGTTGCATAATATTGATTGACCTACAAGAAAATCTTATTTACTTTATAATGTTACATTGATTTAACTTCTTTTTGATCTATCAAGCATTACGTTTCTCATTGTTCATCTGATTACTTTCATTCCACCACTGTAATTTGATTATTGATTCTAATGTAGTGGATACGATTTGTTTCGTGGTCCTTTACAACTGGTTTCCTTGTCTAAATGGTCAATAATGGTTTCTGTAGATCAACAGTTGTTATTAAGATGGATTTAGTGGATTTCTGAGGCAGGATTGTTCGAAGATGGTTGTGGAGTTTTATGATGAGTTTCGGGTAGGAATGGATTGATTTTAGGAGTTATTCGTGTGGTTATATGTTCAGTTTTTGTTTCGAATCACACTAATGATACTATGTTCCATTTGTGATTCGTTGTTGCGATTCTGATGAAAATTATAATCGTATTTGATTAGATTGGTTTATAAGTGTGTTCAAACAATAAAACTATGGTTGTTTAATATTTTAGTATAACTAGTTCCTTTCCCATTTATTTAGTAATGCTTTCATAAATACTCTTATACACCAATCTGTAGTTGTATAATTTTGATTGGCGTACAAAAAAATATTATTTACTATATCATGTTACATTGATTTAACTTCTTTTTGATCCGTCAAGCATTACGTTTCTCATTGTTTGTCTGATTACTTTCATGTCACCACTGTAATTTGATTATTGATTCTTATTTAATGGAAACGAGTAGTTTCGTGGTCCTTTACAACTACTTTTCTTCTCTTAATGGTCAATAATGGTTTCTGTAGATCAACAGTTATAATTAAGATGGATTTAGTGGATTTCTGAGGCAGGATTGTTCGAAGATGGTTGTGGAGTTTTCTGATGAGTTTCGAGTAGGAATGGATTGATTTTAGGAGTTATTCGTGTGGTTATATGTTCGGTTTTGGTTTCGAATCACACTAATGATACTATGCTCCATTTGTGATTCATTGTTGCGATTCTGATTATAATTATAATCATATTTGATTAGATTGGTTTAGAAGTACGTTCAAACAATAAAACTATAGTTGTTTAATGTTTTAGTGTAACTAGTTCCCTTCCCATGTATTTAGTAATGCATTCTTAAATACTCTTATACACCAATCCGTAGTTGCATAATTTTAATTGACATACAAGAAAATCTTATTTTCTTTATCATGTTACATTGACTTAACTTCTTTTTGATCCATCAAGCATTATGTTTCTCATTGTTTGTTGATTACTTTCATTCCTCCACTTTAATTTGATTATTGACTCTTGTTTAGTGGATACGAGTAGTTTCGTTGTCCTTTACAACTGGTTTCTTTGTATTAATGGTCAATAATGGTTTCTTTAGATCAACAGTTGTTATTAAAATGGATTTAGTGGATTTCTGAGGCAGGATTGTTCGAAGATGGTTATGGAGTCTTCTAATGAGCTTCGGGTAGTAATGGATTGATTTTAGGAGTTATTCGTGTAGTTATATGTTCGATTTTGCTTTCAAATCACACTAATGATACTATGTTCCATTTGTGATTCAATGTTGCGATTCTGATAATAATTATAATCATATTTTATTAGATTGGTTTAGAAGTGCGTTCAAACAATAAAACTATAGCTGTTTAATTTTTAGTATAACTACTTCCTTTTCCATGTTTTTAGTTATGCTTTCTTAAATACTCGTATACACCAATCTGTACTTGCATAATATTGATTGACGTACAAGAAAATCTTATTTACTTTATAATGTTACATTGATTTAACTTCTTTTTGATCCATCAAGCATTACGTTTCTCATTGTTCGTCTGATTACTTTCATTCCACCACTGTAATTTGATTATTGATTCTTATTTAGTGGATACGAGTAGTTTCGTAATCCTTTACAACTGGTTTCCTTGTCTTAATGGTCAATAATGGTTTCTGTAGATCAACAGTTGTTATTAAGATGCATTTAGTGGATTTCTAAGGCATGATTGTTCAAAGATTGTTATGGAGTCTTCTTATGAGTTTCGGGTAGGAATGGACTGATTTTAGGAGTTATTCATGTTGTTATATGTTCGGTTTTGGTTTCGAATCACACTAATGATACTATGTTCCATTTGTGGTTCATTGTTGTGATTCTGATGATAATTATAATCATATTTGATTAGATTGGTTTAGAAGTTCTTTCAAATAATAGAACTATAGTTGTTTAATGTTTTAGTATAACTAGTTCATTTTCCATGTATTTAGTAATGTTTTCTTAAATATTCTTATACACCAATCTGTAGTTGTATAATTTTGATTGACGTATAAGAAAATCTTATTTACTTTATCATGTTACCTTGATTTAACTTCTTTTTGATCCATCAAGCATTACGTTTCTCATTGTTCATCTGATTAATTTCATTCAATTTTAAAAGAAGAGAAAAGTGAAGAAAAAGAAAAGAAAAGTAAAATAACCCAAGTTGAGGGGTTAAAGTTGTACATGGGACAAAGTTGGTATTTAATCCGTTCAAAAGGTGGTCATGGCCGCCCATGACCCCTGCACCATCTTTCTCTCGATTTTCTAGAGAGAGAGAGCAGAGGAAGAAGAAGAGGCTGAATTCAAGTTAATTTCCTGATTTTCAGGGTGTTCTTGGCTAATTTTCAGCTTTGGGTGTCTGCTTATGTGCTTGTATGTGTGTTCGGTTTTGGTGTTTCAGGTGTTTGAACTCATAAGCATTCGGGTTTGAAGGAAGTCTTACTCGGAAGTTGCAAGAGGTGAGTTGTAGATCCTCGTTTTTACATGTTTTAACTGATTTGGGGCTGGAAATGCATGCTTACTCATTTTTATAAAATTTGGGTGTGTACCCGTATGTATATGTGTGTGCCCTGTTGTGGGAGGGTGTGTGTTCGGGATGGTTTATGATTATGTTCTTGGTTTCATGCTTGTTAGATGCTTAGTATGCTAGAAACTAGGCTAGAACAGGTTAGATTGATGATGTTGGGTTTGAAAATAAGGTTAGCTAGAAAGCAGTTGGCCATGCGCCTAAGTGCTCATGCGCCTGAGATCATGCACCCAAACAGTACCCAAAACGCCCAAGGTTCATGCGCACAAATAGTGCCCATGCGCCTAGGATTATGCCCAGGAGCCTAAGTATGTCCATGCGTCTAAGTCTGCCAAAACGCCTAAGTGACCATGCGCCTAAACCAGGCTCATGCGCCTGCATAGTGCCCATGCGCCTAGAAAGTTGTCCAGACGCCTAAGTGTTGGCCGTGCGCCTAAATAGTGCCCATGCGCCTGAGTCGCCCATGCGCCTAAGTATTCATGCACCCACATAGTGCTCGTGCGCCTGCATAGTGCTCATGCGTCTAAGACTTAGAAAATTTTTCAAAAATTTTCGGGAAGATTGACTTTTAGGCTATGACTTGGGATGTTCCCGGGGTTGATATGTGATGATTGTATGTTGATGTTATGTATGTTTATGGCATGTTTTCTTTATGTTCCTATTATGTATTTCTCTGTGGCCTTACATGGTGTCATTATGTTAATGGATGAAAAGTATTATCTTAACGAAGTGAAAGATCTAAGATAATGAAAGTGAAACATAATGAATGAACGAATGAAAGTCTTGCAAGCAAAATGTAAGGAGGTTCACAACTCCTCGAGAGTTGTCAGCTCAACCGTATGTCATACAGCGTGCGATCTTGGCTGCCCCATGAGGGATTCACACACAGGGGATCAGTCTTGGTGACTTTTCCATATGTGCGAAACGGGGTCCTTGTCACTAAACCCTAGATTAGTTGGCTTCGTGCCCAAGAGGGGGGTTTAGTATATGACAGGACCGAGATAGAAGTGAAAGATAATATAACGTGCGAAATGTACGAAACGTGCGATAAGTATGAAAAGAACGATGACGGAAGATAATAATGCTACTATCTGTGTATGTATAATGTGTGATCACGTGCGAAAGTATGAAAATGTTTTAACGAATGGAAGGTAAAATAAATGTTTTCATAAAACTAGAACTCACTCAGCAACGCTGACTTTTATGCATTTTCAGTTGGTAGGTAACGGTTGCTGAGGATGGCACGGGGTGGAGCTACTTGACCAAGATTTTTGACTGGCATCCATTTTGTGTAACAATGATGCTTTTGTGTAGAAATGAAACCCGATGATGATTTGTAATGTAATGATGTTATAAACAGTAATTATTATTATATGAAATGGTTTCGTTAAATTTTCCGCTACAAATGTTAAATAGATTTTATGAGAATTTGAAATAGTATGTGCGATGAATGTTCAACTGTGAGTGTCCCGAGAACGGGAACCCCTTACACATTCCACCACTATAATTTGATTATTGATTCTTATTTAGTGGATACTAGTAGTGTCGTGGTCCTTTACAACTGCTTTCCTTGTCTTAATGGTCAATAATGGTTTCTGTAGATCAATAGTTGTTATTAAGATAGATTTAGTGGATTTCTGAGACAGGATTGTTAGAAGATGGTTGTGGAGTTTTCTGATGAGTTTCGGGTAGGAATGGATTGATTTTAGGAGTTATTCGTGTGCTTATAAGTTCGGTTTTGGTTTCGAATCACACTAATGATACTATGTTTCATTTATGATTCATTGTTGCGATTCTCATGATAATTATAATCATATTTGATGAGATTGGTTTAGAAGTGCGTTCAAACAATAGAACTGTAGTTGTTTAATGTTTTAGTATAACTAGTTCCTTTCCCATGTATTTAGTAATGCTTTCTTAAATACTCTTATACACCAATCTGTAGTTGCATAATTTTGATTGACGTACAAGAAAATCTTATTTACTTAATCATGTTACATTGATTTAACTTCTTTTTGATCCATCAAGAATTACGTTTCTCATTGTACATTTGATTACTTTCATTCCACCACTGAAATTTGATTATTGATTCTTATTTAGTGGATACAATTAGTTTCATGGTTATTTAAAACTCGTTTTCTTGTCTTAATGGTCAATAATGGTTTCTGTAGATCAACAGTTGTTATTAAGATGTATTTAGTAGATTTCTAAGGCAGGATTGTTCGAAGATGGTTATGGAGTCTTCTGATGAGTTTCGGGTAGGAATGGATTGATTTTAGGAGTTATTCGTGTGGTTATATGTTCGGTTTTTGTTTCGAATCACACTAATGATACTATGTTCCATTTCTGATTCATTGCTGCGATTTTGATGATAATTGTAATCATATTTGATTAGATTGGATTAGAAGTGCGTTCAAACAATAGAACTATAGTTGTTTAATGTTTTAGTATAACTAGTTCCTTTCCCATGTATTTAGTAATGCTTTCTTAAATACTCTTATACAACAATCCGTAGTTGCATAATTTTGATTGACGTACAAGAAAATCTTATGTACTTTGTCATGTTACATTGACTTAACTTCTTTTTGATCCATCAAGCATTATGTTTCTCATTGTTTGTTTGATTACTTTCATTCCACGACTTTAATTTGATTATTGATTCTTATTTAGTGGATACGAGTAGTTTCGTTGTGCTTTACAACTGGTTTCTTTGTATTAATGGTCAATAATGGTTTCTTTAGATCAACCGTTGTTATTAAGATGGATTTAGTGGATTTCTGAGGCAAAATTGTTCGAAGATGATTATGGAGTCTTGTGATGAGCTTCGGGTAGGAATGGATTGATTTTAGGAGTTATTCGTGTGGTTATACGTTCGGTTTTGCTTTCGAATCACACTAATGATACTATGTTCCATTTGTGATTCATTGTTGCGATTCTTATAATAATTATAATCATATTTGATTAGATTGGTTTAGAAGTGCGTTCAAACAATAAAACTATAGTTGTTTAATGTTTTAGTATAACTACTCCCTTTTCCATGTTTTTAGTTATGCTTTGTTAAATACTCTTATACACCAATCTGTAGTTGCATAATATTGATTGACGTACAAGAAAATGTTATTTACTTTATAATGTTTCATTGATTTAACTTCTTTTTGATCCATCAAGCATTACGTTTCTCATTGTTCGTCTGATTACTTTCATTCCACCACTGTAATTTGATTATTGATTCTTATTTAGTGGATACAAGTAGTTTCGTGGTCCTTTAGAACTGCTTTCCTTGTCTTAATGGTCAATAATGATTTTTATAGATCAACAGTTCTTATTAAGATGGATTTAGTGGATATCTGAGGCACGATTGTTCGAAGATGGTTGTGGAGTTTTCTGATGAGTTTCGGGTAGGAATGGATTGATTTTAGGAGTTATTCGTGTGGTTATATGTTCGGTTTTCGTTTCAAATCACACTAATTATTCTATATTCCATTTATGATTCATTGTTGATATTCTAATGATAATTATATTCATATTTGATTACATTGGTTTAGAAGTGCGTTCAAACCTTAGAACTATACTTGTTTAATGTTTTAGTATAACAAGTTCCTTTCCCATGTATTTAGTAATGCTTTCGTAAATACTCTTATACGCCAATCTGTAGTTACATAATTTTGATTGACGTACAAGAAAATCTTATTTACTAGATCATGTTACATTGATTTAACTTCTTTTTGATCCATCAAGCAATATGTTTCTCCATGTTCATTTGATTACTTTCATTCCAACACTGTAATTTGATTATTGATTATTATTTAGTGGACACGAGTAGTTTCGTAGTCCTTTACAACTGGTTTCTTGTCTTTATGGTCAATAATGGTTTCTATAGATCAACAGTTGTTATTAAGATGGATTTAGTAGATTTCTAAGGCAGGATTGTTCGAAGATGGTTATGGAGTCTTTTGATGAGTCTCGGGTAGGAATGGATTCATTTTAGGAGTTATTCGTGCGGTTAAATGTTCGGTTTTTGTTTCGAATCACACTAATGATACTATGTTTCATTTGTGATTCATTGCTGCGATTCTGATGATAATTATAATCATATTTGATTATATTGGTTTAGAAGTGCGTTCAAACAATAGAACTATAGTTGTTTAATGTTTTAGTATAACTAGTTCCTTTCCCATTTATTTAGTAATGCTTTCTTAAATACTCTAATCCACCAATCCAGAGTTGCATAATTTTGATTGACGTACAAGGAAATCTTATTTACTTTATCATGTTACATTGACTTAACTTCTTTTTGATTCATCAAGCATTATGTTTCTCATTGTTTGTTTGATTACTTTCATTCCACCACTTTAATTTGATTATTGACTCTTATTTAATGGATACTAGTAGTTTCGTTGTGCTTTACAACTAATTTCTTTGTATTAATGGTCAATAATGGTTTCTTTAGATCAACAGTTGTTATTAAGATGGATTTAGTGGATTTCTGAGACATGATTGTTTGAAGATGGTTATGGAGTCTTGTGATGAGCTTCGGGTAGGAATGGATTTATTTTAGGAGTTATTCGTGTGGTTATACGTTCGGTTTTGCTTTCGAATCTCACTAATGATACTATGTTTCATTTGTGATTCATTGTTGCGATTCTGATAATAATTATAATCATTTTTGATTAGATTGGTTTAGAAGTGCGTTCAAACAATAAAACTATAGTTGTTTAATGTTTTAGTATAACTACTTCCTTTTCCATGTTTTTAGTTTTGCTTTCTTAAATACTTTTATACACCAATCTGTAGTTGCATAATATTAAGTTGCATAATATTGATTGACGTATAAGAAAATCTTATTTACTTTATAATGTTACATTGATTTAACTTCTTTTTGATCCATCAAGCATTACGTTTCTCATTGTTCGTCTGATTACTTTCATTCCACCACTGTAATTTGATTATTGATTCTTATTTAGTGGATACGAGTAGTTTCGTGGTCCTTTACAACTGCTTTCCTTGTCTTAATAGTCAATAAAGGTTTTTGTAGATCAACAGTTGTTATTAAGATGGATTTAGTAGATTTCTGAGGCAGGATTGTTCAAAGATGGTTATGGAGTCTTCTGATGAGTTTCGGGTATGAATGGATTGATTTTAGGAGTTATTCATGTGGTTATATGTTCGGTTTTGGTTTCGAATCACACTAATGATACTATGTTCCATTTGTGGTTCATTGTTGCGATTCTGATGATAATTATAAGCATATTTGATTAGATTGATTTAGAAGTGCATTCAAATAATACAACAATAGTTGTTTAATGTTTTAGTATAACTAGTTCGTTTCCCATGTATTTAGTAATGCTTTCTTAAATATTCTTATACACCAATTTGTAGTTTCATAATTTTGATTGACGTACAAAAAAATCTTATTTACTAGATCATGTTACTTTGATTTAACTTCTTTTTGATCCATCAAGCATTACGTTTCTCATTGTTCATTAGATTACTTTCATTCCAACACTGTAATTTGATTATTGATTATTATTTAGTGGATACGAATAGTTTCGTGGTCCTTTACACCTGGTTTCCTTGTCTTAATAGTCAATAATGGTTTCCGTAGATCAACAGTTGATATTAAGATGGATTTAGTAGATTTCTAAGGCAGTATTGTTCAAAGATGGTTATGGAGTCTTCTGATGAGTTTCGGGTACGAATGGGTTGATTTTAGGTGTTATTCGTGTGGTTAAATGTTCGGTTTTGGTTTCGAATCACGCTAATAATACTATGTTCCATTCGTGATTCATTGTTGCGATTCTGATGATAATTATAATCATATTTGATTAGATTCGTTTAGAAGTTCGTTCAAACAATAAAACTATAGTTGTTTATTGTTTTAGTATAACTAATTTCTTTTCCACGTATTTAGTTATGCTTTCTTAAATACTTTTGTACACCAATCTGTAGTTGCATAATTTTGATTAACGTACAAGAATATATTATTTACTTTATCATGTTACCTTGATTTAACTTCTTTTTGATCCATCAACCATTACGTTTCTAATTGTTCGTCTGATTAATTTCATTCCACCACTATAATTTGATTATTGATTCTTATTTAGCGGATACAAGTAGTGTCGTGGTCCTTTACAACTGCTTTCCTTGTCTTAATGGTCAATAATGGTTTCTTTAGATCAACAGTTGTTATTAAGATGGATTTAGTGGATTTCTGAGGCAGGATTGTTAGAAGATGGTTGTGGAGTTTTCTGATGAGTTTCGGGTAGGAATGGATTGATTTTAGGAGTTATTCGTGTGGTTATATGTTTGGTTTTGGTTTCGAATCACACTAATGATACTATGTTTCATTTGCGATTCATTGTTGCGATTCTGATGATCATTATAATCATATTTGATGAGATTGGTATAGAAGTGCGTTCAAACAATAGAACTGTAGTTGTTTAATGTTTTAATATAACTAGTTCCTTTCCCATGTATTTAGTAATGCTTTCTTAAATACTCTTATACACCAATCCGTAGTTGCATAATTTTAATTGACGTACAAGAAAATCTTATTTACTTTATCATGTTACATTGATTTAACTTTTTTTGATCCATCAAGCATTACGTTTCTCATTGTTCGTCTGATTACTTTTATTGCACCACTGTAATTTGATTATTGATTCTTATTTAGTGGATATGTGTAGTTTCGTGGTCCTTTACAACTGGTTTCCTTGTCTTAATGGTTAATAATGTTTCTGTAGATCAACAGTTGTTATTAAAATGGATTTAGTGGATTTCTGAGGCATGATTGTTCGAAGACGGTTATGGAGTCTTCTGATGAGTTTCGGGTAGGAATGGATTGATTTTAGGAGTTATTCTTGTGGTTATATGTTCGGTTTTGGTTTCGAATCACACTAATGATACTATGTTTCATTTGTAGTTCATTGTTGCGATTCTGATGATAATTATAATCATATTTGATTAGATTGATTTAGAAGTGCATTCAAATAATACAACAATAGTTGTTTAATGTTTTAGTATAACTAGTTTGTTTCCCATGTATTTAGTAATGCTTTCTTAAATATTCTTATGCACCAATCTGTAGTTGTATAATTTTGATTGACGTACAAGAAAATCTTATTTACTAGATCATTTTACTTTGATTAAACTTCTTTTTGATCCATCAAGCATTACGTTTCTCATTGTTCATTTGATTACTTTCATTCCAAAACTGTAATTTGATTATTGACTATTATTTAGTGGATACGAGTAGTTTCGTGGTCCTTTACAACTTGTTTCCTTGTCTTAATGGTCAATAATGGTTTCTGTAGATCAACAGTTGTTATTAAGATAGATTTAGTAGATTTCTGAGGCAAGATTGTTCGAACATGGTTATGGAGGCTTCTGATTAGTTTCGGGTAGGAATTGATTGATATTAGGAGTTATTCGTGTGGTTAAATGTTCGGTTTTGGTTTCGAATCACGCTAATAATACTATGTTTCATTCGTGATTCATTGTTGCGATTCTGATGATAATTATAATCATATTTGATTAAATTCATTTAGAAGTGCGTTCATACAATAAAACTATAGTTGTTTAATGTTTTAGTATAACAACTTTCTTTCCCATGTATTTAGTTATGCTTTCTTAAATACTTTTATACACCAATCTGTAGTTGCATAATTTTAATTGACGTACAAAAATATATTCTTTACTTTATCATGTTACCTTGATTTAACTTCTTTTTGATCCATCAAGCATTACGTTTCTCATTGTTCGTCTGATTAATTTCATTCCACCATTGTAATTTGATTATTGATTCTTATTTAGTGGATACTAGTAGTGTCGTGGTCCTTTACAACTGTTTTCCTTGTCTTAATGGTCAATAATGGTTTCTGTAGATCAACAGTTGTTATTAAGATGGATTTAGTGGATTTCTGAGGCAGGATTTTTAGAAGATGGTTGTGGAGTTTTCTGATAAGTTTCAGGTAGAAATGGATTGATTTTAGGAGTTATTCGTGTGGTTATATGTTCGGTATTGGTTTCGAATCACACTAATGATACTTTGTTCCAATTGTGATTCATTTTTGCGATTCTGATAATAATTATAATCATATTTGATTATATTGGTTTAGAATTGCGTTAAAACAATAAAACTATACTTGTTTAACGTTTTAGTATAGCACGTTCGTTTCCCATGTATTTAGTAACGCTTTCTTAAATATTCTTATATATCAATATGTAGTTGCATAATTTTGATTGATGTACAAGAAAATCTTATTTACTAGATCAAGTTACATTGATTTAACTTCTTTTTGATCCATCAAGCAATACGTTTCTCATTGTTCATTCGATTACTTTCATTCCAACATTGTAAGTTGATTATTGATTATTATTTAGTGGATACGAGTAGTTTCGTGGTCCTTTACGGCTGGTTTCCTTGTATTAATGGTCAATAATGGTTTGTGTAGATCAATAGTTGTTATTAAGATGGCATGATTGTTCGAAGATGGTTATGGAGTCTTCTGATGAGTTTCGGGTAGGAATGTATTGATTTTAGGAGTTATTCGTGTGGTTAAATGTTCGGTTTTGGTTTCTTATCACACTAATAATACTATGTTCCATTCGTGATTCATTGTTATGATTCTGATTATAATTATAATCATATTTGATTAGATTCGTTTAGAGGTGCGTTCAAACAATAAAACTATAGTTGTTTAATGTTTTAGTATAACTACTTTCTTTCCCATGTATTTAGTAATGTTTTCTTAAATACTCTTCTACACCAATCTGTAGTTGCATAATTTTGATTGACGTACAAGAAAATCTTATTTACTTTATCATGTTACATAGATTTAACTTCTTCTTGATCCATCAAGCATTACGTTTAGCATTGTTCGTCTGATTACTTTCATTTCACCACTGTAATTTGATTATTGATTCTTATTTAGTGGATACGAGTAGTTTCGTGGTCCTTTACACCTGGTTTCCTTATCTTAATGGTCAATAATGGTTTCCGTAGATCAACAGTTGTTATTAAGATGGATTTAGTAGATTTCTAAGGCAGTGTTGTTCAAAGATGGTTATGGAGTCTTCTGATGAGTTTCGGGTACGAATGGATTGATTTTAGGTGTTATTCGTATGGTTAAATGTTCGGTTTTGGTTTCGAATCACGCTAATAATCCCATGTTCCATTCGTGATTCATTGTTGCGACTCTAATGATAATTACAATCATATTTGATTAGATTCGTTTAGAAGTTCGTTCAAACAATAAAACTATAGTTGTTTAATGTTTTAGTATAACTAATTTCTTTTCCACGTATTTAGTTATGCTTTCATAAATACTTTTATACACCAATCTGTAGTTGCATAATTTTGATTAACGTACAAGAATATATTATTTACTTTATCATGTTACCTTGATTTAACTTCTTTTTGATCCATCAACCATTACGTTTCTAATTGTTCGTCTGATTAATTTCATTCCACCACTATAATTTGATTATTGATTCTTATTTAGTGGATACTAGTAGTGTCGTGGTCCTTTACAACTGCTTTCCTTGTCTTAATGGTCAATAATGGTTTTTATAGATCAACAGTTGTTATTAAGATGGATTTAGTGGATTTCTGAGGCAGGATTGTTAGAAGATGGTTGTGGAGTTTTCTGATGAGTTTCGGGTAGGAATGGATTGATTTTAGGAGTTATTCGTGTGGTTATATGTTTGGTTTTGGTTTCGAATCACACTAATGATACTATGTTTCATTTGTGATTCATTGTTGCGATTCTGATGATAATTATAATCATATTTGTTGAGATTGGTATAGAAGTGCATTCAAACAATAGAACTGTAGTTGTTTAATGTTTTAATATAACTAGTTCTTTTCCCATGTATTTAGTAATGCTTTCTTAAATACTCTTATACACCAATCCGTAGTTGCATAATTTTAATTGACGTACAAGAAAACCTTATTTACTTTATCATGTTACATTGATTTAACTTTTTTTGATCCATCAAGCATTACGTTTCTCATTGTTCGTCTGATTACTTTCATTGCACCACTGTAATTTGATTATTGATTATTATTTAGTGGATATGTGTAGTTTCGTGGTCCTTTACAACTGGTTTCCTTGTCTTAATGGTCAATAATGTTTCTCTAGATCAACAGTTGTTATTAAGATGGATTTAGTGGATTTCTGTGGCAGGATTGTTCGAAGATGGTTATGGAGTCTTCTGATTAGTTTCGGATAGGAATGGATTGATTTTAGTATTTATTCTTGTGGTTATATGTTCGGTTTTGGTTTCGAATCACACAAATGATACTATGTTTCATTTGTGGTTCATTGTTGCGATTCTGATGATAATTATAATCATATTTGATTAGATTGATTTAGAAGTGCATTCAAATAATACAACAATAGTTGTTTAATGTTTTAGTATAACTAGTTTGTTTCCCATGTATTTGGTAATGCTTTCTTAAATATTCTTATACACCAATCTGTAGTTGTATAATTTTGATTGACGTACAAGAAAATCTTATTTACTAGATCATTTTACATTGATTTAACTTCTTTTTGATCCATCAAGCATTACGTTTCTCATTGGTCATTTGATTACTTTCATTCCAATACTGTAATTTGATTATTGATTATTATTTAGTGGATACGAGTAGTTTCGTGGTCCTTTACAACTTGTTTCCTTGTCTTAATGGTCAATAATGGTTTCTGTAGATCAACAGTTGTTATTAAGATGGATTTAGTAGATTTCTGAGGCACGATTGTTCGAACATGGTTATGGAGTCTTCTGATTAGTTTCGGGTACGAATTGATTGATATTAGGAGTTATTCGTGTGGTTAAATGTTCGGTTTTGGTATCGAATCACGCTAATAATATTATGTTCCATTCGTGATTCATTGTTGCGATTCTAATGATAATTATAATCATATTTGATTAAATTCATTTAGAAGTGCGTTCAAACAATAAAACTATAGTTGTTTAATGTTTTAGTATAACTACTTTCTTTCCCATGTATTTAGTTATGCTTTCTTAAATACTTTTATACACCAATCGTTAGTTGCATAATTTTGATTGACGTTCAAAAATATATTATTTACTTTATCATATTACCTTGATTTAACTTCTTTTTGATCCATCAAGCATTACGTTTCTCATTGTTCGTCTGATTAATTTCATTCCACCATTGTAATTTGATTATTGATTCTTGTTTAGTGGATACTAGTAGTGTCGTGGTCCTTTACAACTGTTTTCCTTGTCTTAATGGTCAATAATAGTTTCTGTAGATCAACAGTTGTTATTAAGATGGATTTAGTGGATTTCTGAGGCAAGATTTTTAGAAGATGGTTGTGGAGTTTTCTGATAAGTTTCGGGTAGAAATGGATTGATTTTAGTAGTTATTCGTGTGGTTATATGTTCGGTATTGGTTTCGAATCACACTAATGATACTATGTTCCAATTGTGATTCATTTTTGCGATTCTGATAATAATTATAATCATATTTGATTATATTGGTTTAGAATTGCGTTAAAACAATAAAACTATACTTGTTTAACGTTTTAGTATAGCACGTTCGTTTCCTATGTATTTAGTAACGCTTTCTTAAATATTCTTATATACCAATATGTAGTTGCATAATTTTGATTGATATACAAGAAAATCTTATTTACTAGATCAAGTTACATTGATTTAACTTCTTTTTGAATCATCAAGCAATACGTTTCTCATTGTTCATTTGATTACTTTCATTCCAACACTGTAAGTTGATTATTGATTATTATTTAGTGGATACGAGTAGTTTCGTGGTCCTTTACGGCTGGTTTCCTTGTACTAATGGTCAATAATGGTTTGTGTAGATCAACAATTGTTATTAAGATGGCAGGATTGTTCGAAGATGGTTATGGAGTCTTCTGATGAGTTTCGGGTAGGAATGTATTGATTTTAAGAGTTATTCATGTGGTTAAATGTTCGGTTTTGGTTTCGAATCACACTAATAATACTATGTTCCATTCGTGATTCGTTGTTGTGATTCTGATTATAATTATAATCATATTTGATTAGATTCGTTTAGAGGTGCGTTCAAACAATAAAACTATAGTTGTTTAATGTTTTAGTATAACTACTTTCTTTCCCATGTATTAAGTAATGCTTTCTTAAATACTCTTATACACCAATCTGTAGTTGCATAATTTTGATTGACGTACAAGAAAATCTTATTTACTTTATCATGTTACATAGATTTAACTTCTTTTTGATCCATCAAGCATTACGTTTAGCATTGTTCGTCTGATTACTTTCATTTCACCACTGTAATTTGATTATTGATTCTTATTTAGTGGATACGAGTAGTTTCGTGGTCCTTTACAACTCGTTTCCTTGTCTTAATGGTCAATAATGGTTTCTGTAGATCAAATGTTTTTATTAAGATGGATTTAGTGGATTTCTGAGGCAGGATTGTTCGAAGATGGTTATGGAGTCTTCTGATGAGTTTCGGGTAGGAATGGATTGATTTTAGGAGTTATTCTTGTGGTTATATGTTCGGTTTTGGTTTCGAATCACACTAATGATACTATGTTTCATTTTTGGTTCATTGTTGCGATTCTGATGATAATTATAATCATATTTGATTAGATTGATTTAGAAGTGCATTCAAAAAATACAACAATAGTTGTTTAATGTTTTAGCATAACTAGTTTGTTTACCATGTATTTAGTAATGCTTTCTTAAATATTCTTATACACCAATCTGTAGTTGCATAATTTTGATTGACGTACAAGAAAATCTTATTTACTAGATCATGTTACTTTGATTTAACTTCTTTTTGATCAATCAAGCATTACGTTTCTCATTGTTCATTTGATTACTTTCATTCCAACACTGTAATTTGATTATTGATTATTATTTAGTAGATACGAGTAGTTTCGTGGTCCTTTACAACTTGTTTCCTTGTCTTAATGGTCAATAATGGTTTCTGTAGATTAACAGTTGTTATTAATATGGATTTAGTAGATTTCTGAGGCAGGATTGTTCGAAGATGGTTATGGAGTCTTCTGATTAGTTTCGGGTAGGAATGGACTGATATTAGGAGTTATTCGTGTGGTTAAATGTTCGGTTTTGGTTTCGAATCACACTAATAATACTATGTTCTATTCGTGATTCATTGTTGCGATTCTGATGATAATTATAATCATATTTGATTAAATTCATTTAGAAGTGCGTTCAAACAATAAAACTATAGTTGTTTAATGTTTTAGTATAACTACTTTCTTTCTCATGTATTTAGTTATGCTTTCTTAAATACTTTTATACACCAATCTGTAGTTGCATAATTTTGATTGACGTACAAAAATATATTATTTACTTTATCATGTTACCTTGATTTAACTTCTTTTCGATCCATCAAGCATTACGTTTCTCATTGTTCGTCTGATTAATTTCATTCCACCATTGTAATTTGATTATTGATTCTTATTTAGTGGATACTAGTAGTGTCGTGGTCCTTTACAACTGCTTTCCTTGTCTTAATGGCCAATAATGGTTTCTATAGATCAATAGTTGTTATTAAGATGGATTTAGTGGATTTCTGAGGCAGGATTTGTAGAAGATGGTTGTGGAGTTTTCTGATAAGTTTCGGGTAGGAATGGATTGATTTTAGGAGTTATTCGTGTGGTTATATGTTCGGTATTGGTTTCGAATCACACTAATGATACTATGTTCCAATTGTGATTCATTTTTGCGATTCTGATAATAATTATAATCATATTTGATTAGATTGGTTTAGAATTGCGTTAAAACAATAAAACTATAGTTTTTTAACGTTTTAGTATAGCACGTACGTTTCCCATGTATTTAGTAACGCTTTCTTAAATATTCTTATACACCAATATGTAGTTGCATAATTTTGATTGATGTACAAGAAAATCTTATTTACTAGATCATGTTACATTGATTTAACTTCTTTTTGATCCATCAAACAATACGTTTCTCATTGTTCATTTGATTACTTTCATTCCAACACTGTAAGTTGATTATTGATTATTATTTAGTGGATACGAGTAGTTTCGTGGTCCTTTACGGCTGGTTTCCTTGTCTTAATGGTCAATAATGGTTTGTGTAGATCAACAGTTGTTTTTAAGATGGATTTAGTAGATTTCTAAGGCAGGATTGTTTGAAGATGGTTATGGAGTCTTCTGATGAGTTTCAGGTAGGAATGGATTTATTTTAGGAGTTATTCGTGTGGTTAAATTTTCGGTTTTGGTTTCAAATCACACTAATAATACTATGTTCCATTCGTGATTCATTGTTGTGATTCTGATTATAATTATAATCATATTTGATTAGATTTGTTTAGAGGTGCGGTCAAACAATAAAACTATAGTTGTTTAATGTTTTAGTATAACTACTTTCTTTCCCATGTATTTAGTAATGCTTTCTTAAATACTCTTATACACCAATCTGTAGTTGCGTAATTTTGATTGACGTACAAGAAAATCTTATTTACTTTATCATGTTACATAGATTTAACTTCTTTTTGATCCACCAAGCATTACATTTAGCATTGTTTGTCTGATTACTTTCATTTCACCACTGTAATTTGATTATTGATTCTTATTTAGACGATACGAGTAGTTTCGTGGTCCTTTACAACTGGTTTCCTTGTCTTAATGGTCAATAATGGTTTCTGTAGATCAATAGTTGTTATTAAGATGGATTTAGTGGATTTCTGAGGCAGGATTGTTCGAAGATGGTTATGGAGTCTTCTGATGAGTTTCGGGTAGGAATGGATTGATTTTAGGAGTTATTCATGTGGTTATATGTTCGGTTTTGGTTTCGAATCACACTAATGATACTATGTTCTATTTGTGGTTCATTGTTGCGATTTTGATGATAATTATAATTATATTTGATTAGATTGGTTTAAAAGTGCATTCAAATAATAGAACTATACTTGTTTAATGTTTTAGTAAAACTAGTTCGTTTCCCATGTTTTTAGTTATGCTTTCTTAAATACTCTTATACACCAATCTGTAGTTGCATAATTTTGATTGACGTACAAGAAAATCTTATTTACTAGATCATGTTACTTTGATTTAACTTCTTTTTGATCCATCAAGCATTACGTTTCTCATTGTTCATTTGATTACTTTCATACCAACACTGTAATTTGATTATTGATTATTATTTAGTGGATACGAGTAGTGTCGTGGTCCTTTACAACTTGTTTCCTTGTCTTAATGGTCAATAATGGTTTCTGCAGATTAACAGTTGTTATTAAGATGGATTTAGTAGATTTCTGAGGCAGGATTGTTCGAAGATGGTTATGGAGTCTTCTGATTAGTCTCGGGTAGGAATGGATTGATATTAGGAGTAATTCGTGTGGTTAAATGTTCGGTTTTGGTTTCGAATCACACTAATAATACTATGTTCTATTCGTGATTCATTGTTGCGATTCTGATGATAATTATAATCATATTTGATTAAATTCATTTAGAAGTGCGTTCAAACAATAAAACTATAGTTGTTTAATGTTTTAGTATAACTACTTTCTTTCCCATGTATTTAGTTATGCTTTCTTAAATACTTTTATACACTAATCTGTTGTTGCATAATTTTGATTGACGTACAAAAATATATTATTTACTTTATCATGTTACCTTGATTTAACTTCTTTTCGATCCATCAAGCATTACGTTTCTCATTGTTCGTCTGATTACTTTCATTTCACCACTGTAATTTGATTATTGATTCTTATTTAGTGGATACGAGTAGTTTCGTGGTCCTTTACACCTGGTTTCCTTGTCTTAATGGTCAATAATGGTTTCCGTAGATCAACAGTTGTTATTAAGATGGATTTAGTAGATTTCTAAGGCAGTGTTGTTCAAAGATGGTTATGGAGTCTTCTGATGAGTTTCGGGTACGAATGGATTGATTTTAGGTGTTATTCGTATGGTTAAATGTTCGGTTTTGGTTTCGAATCACGCTAATAATACCATGTTCCATTCGTGATTCATTGTTGCGATTCTAATGATAATTACAATCATATTTGATTAGATTCGTTTAGAAGTTCGTTCAAACAATAAAACTATAGTTGTTTAATGTTTTAGTATAACTAATTTCTTTTCCACGTATTTAGTTATGCTTTCTTAAATACTTTTATACACCAATCTGTAGTTGCATAATTTTGATTAACGTACAAGAATATATTATTTACTTTATCATGTTACCTTGATTTAACTTCTTTTTGATCCATCAACCATTACGTTTCTAATTGTTCGTCTGATTAATTTCATTCCACCACTATAATTTGATTATTGATTCTTATTTAGTGGATACTAGTAGTGTCGTGGTCCTTTACAACTGCTTTCCTTGTCTTAATGGTCAATAATGGTTTCTATAGATCAACAGTTGTTATTAAGATGGATTTAGTGGATTTCTGAGGCAGGATTGTTAGAAGATGGTTGTGGAGTTTTCTGATGAGTTTCGGGTAGGAATGGATTGATTTTAGGAGTTATTCGTGTGGTTATATGTTTGGTTTTGGTTTCGAATCACACTAATGATACTATGTTTCATTTGTGATTCATTGTTGCGATTCTGATGATAATTATAATCATATTTGTTGAGATTGGTATAGAAGTGCATTCAAACAATAGAACTGTAGTTGTTTAATGTTTTAATATAACTAGTTCTTTTCCCATGTATTTAGTAATGCTTTCTTAAATACTCTTATACACCAATCCGTAGTTGCATAATTTTAATTGACGTACAAGAAAATCTTATTTATTTTATCATGTTACATTGATTTAATTTTTTTTGATCCATCAAGCATTACGTTTCTCATTGTTCGTCTGATTACTTTCATTGCACCACTGTAATTTGATTATTGATTATTATTTAGTGGATATGTGTAGTTTCGTGGTCCTTTACAACTGGTTTCCTTGTCTTAATGGTCAATAATGTTTCTGTAGATCAACAGTTGTTATTAAGATGGATTTAGTGGATTTCTGTGGCAGGATTGTTCGAAGATGGTTATGGAGTCTTCTGATTAGTTTCGGGTAGGAATGGATTGATTTTAGTAGTTATTCTTGTGGTTATATGTTCGGTTTTGGTTTCGAATCACACAAATGATACTATGTTTCATTTGTGGTTCATTGTTGCGATTCTGATGATAATTATAATCATATTTGATTAGATTGATTTAGAAGTGCATTCAAATAATACAACAATAGTTGTTTAATGTTTTAGTATAACTAGTTTGTTTCCCATGTATTTGGTAATGCTTTCTTAAATATTCTTATACACCAATCTGTAGTTGTATAATTTTGATTGACGTACAAGAAAATCTTATTTACTAGATCATTTTACTTTGATTTAACTTCTTTTTGATCCATCAAGCATTACGTTTCTCATTGGTCATTTGATTACTTTCATTCCAATACTGTAATTTGATTATTGATTATTATTTAGTGGATACGAGTAGTTTCGTGGTCCTTTACAACTTGTTTCCTTGTCTTAATGGTCAATAATGGTTTCTGTAGATCAACAGTTGTTATTAAGATGGATTTAGTAGATTTCTGAGGCAAGATTGTTCGAACATGGTTATGGAGTCTTCTGATTAGTTTCGGGTACGAATTGATTGATATTAGGAGTTATTCGTGTGGTTAAATGTTCGGTTTTGGTATCGAATCACGCTAATAATATTATGTTCCATTCGTGATTCATTGTTGCGATTCTAATGATAATTATAATCATATTTGTTGAGATTGGTATAGAAGTGCATTCAAACAATAGAACTGTAGTTGTTTAATGTTTTAATATAACTAGTTCTTTTCCCATGTATTTAGTAATGCTTTCTTAAATACTCTTATACACCAATCCGTAGTTGCATAATTTTAATTGACGTACAAGAAAATCTTATTTACTTTATCATGTTACATTGATTTAATTTTTTTTGATCCATCAAGCATTACGTTTCTCATTGTTCGTCTGATTACTTTCATTGCACCACTGTAATTTGATTATTGATTATTATTTAGTGGATATGTGTAGTTTCGTGGTCCTTTACAACTGGTTTCCTTGTCTTAATGGTCAATAATGTTTCTGTAGATCAACAGTTGTTATTAAGATGGATTTAGTGGATTTCTGTGGCAGGATTGTTCGAAGATGGTTATGGAGTCTTCTGATTAGTTTCGGGTAGGAATGGATTGATTTTAGTAGTTATTCTTGTGGTTATATGTTCGGTTTTGGTTTCGAATCACACAAATGATACTATGTTTCATTTGTGGTTCATTGTTGCGATTCTGATGATAATTATAATCATATTTGATTAGATTGATTTAGAAGTGCATTCAAATAATACAACAATAGTTGTTTAATGTTTTAGTATAACTAGTTTGTTTCCCATGTATTTGGTAATGCTTTCTTAAATATTCTTATACACCAATCTGTAGTTGTATAATTTTGATTGACGTACAAGAAAATCTTATTTACTAGATCATTTTACTTTGATTTAACTTCTTTTTGATCCATCAAGCATTACGTTTCTCATTGTTCATTTGATTACTTTCATTCCAATACTGTAATTTGATTATTGATTATTATTTAGTGGATACGAGTAGTTTCGTGGTCCTTTACAACTTGTTTCCTTGTCTTAATGGTCAATAATGGTTTCTGTAGATCAACAGTTGTTATTAAGATGGATTTAGTAGATTTCTGAGGCAAGATTGTTCGAACATGGTTATGGAGTCTTCTGATTAGTTTCGGGTACGAATTGATTGATATTAGGAGTTATTCGTGTGGTTAAATGTTCGGTTTTGGTATCGAATCACGCTAATAATATTATGTTCCATTCGTGATTCATTGTTGAGATTCTGATGATAATTATAATCATATTTGATTAAATTCATTTAGAAGTGCGTTCAAACAATAAAACTATAGTGGTTTAATGTTTTAGTATAACTACTTTCTTTCCCATGTATTTAGTTATGCTTTCTTAAATACTTTTATACACCAATCGTTAGTTGCATAATTTTGATTGACGTTCAAAAATATATTATTTACTTTATCATATTACCTTGATTTAACTTCTTTTTGATCCATCAAGCATTACGTTTCTCATTGTTCGTCTGATTAATTTCATTCCACCATTGTAATTTGATTATTGATTCTTATTTAGTGGATACTAGTAGTGTCGTGGTCCTTTACAACTGTTTTCCTTGTCTTAATGGTCAATAATAGTTTCTGTAGATCAACAGTTGTTATTAAGATGGATTTAGTGGATTTCTGAGGCAGCATTTTTAGAAGTTGGTTGTGGAGTTTTCTGATAAGTTTCGGGTAGAAATGGATTGATTTTAGGAGTTATTCGTGTGGTTATATGTTCGGTATTGGTTTCGAATCACACTAATGATACTATGTTCCAATTGTGTTTCATTTTTGCGATTCTGATAATAATTATAATCATATTTCATTATATTGGTTTAGAATTGCGTTAAAACAATAAAACTATACTTGTTTAACGTTTTAGTATAGCACGTTCGTTTCCTATGTATTTAGTAACGCTTTCTTAAATATTCTTATATACCAATATGTAGTTGCATAATTTTGATTGATCTGCAAGAAAATCTTATTTACTAGATCAAGTTACATTGATTTAACTTCTTTTTGAATCATCAAGCAATACGTTTCTCATTGTTCATTTGATTACTTTCATTCCAACACTGTAAGTTGATTATTGATTATTCTTTAGTGGATACGAGTAGTTTCGTGGTCCTTTACGGCTGGTTTCCTTGTACTAATGGTCAATAATGGTTTGTGTAGATCAACAATTGTTATTAAGATGGCAGGATTGTTCGAAGATGGTTATGGAGTCTTCTGATGAGTTTCGGGTAGGAATGTATTGATTTTAAGAGTTATTCGTGTGGTTAAATGTTCGGTTTTGGTTTCGAATCACACTAATAATACTATGTTCCATTCGTGATTCGTTGTTGTGATTCTGATTATAATTATAATCATATTTGATTAGATTCGTTTAGAGGTGCGTTCAAACAATAAAACTATAGTTGTTTAATGTTTTAGTATTACTACTTTCTTTCCCATGTATTAAGTAATGCTTTCTTAAATACTCTTATACACCAATCTGTAGTTGCATAATTTTGATTGACGTACAAGAAAATCTTATTTACTTTATCATGTTACATAGATTTAACTTCTTTTTGATCCATCAAGCATTACGTTTAGCATTGTTCGTCTGATTACTTTCATTTCACCACTGTAATTTGATTATTGATTCTTATTTAGTGGATACGAGTAGTTTCGTGGTCCTTTACAACTCGTTTCCTTGTCTTAATGGTCAATAATGGTTTCTGTAGATCAACTGTTGTTATTAAGATGGATTTAGTGGATTTCTGAGGCAGGATTGTTCGAAGATGGTTATGGAGTCTTCTGATGAGTTTCGGGTAGGAATGGATTGATTTTAGGAGTTATTCTTGTGGTTATATGTTCGGTTTTGGTTTCGAATCACACTAATGATACTATGTTTCATTTTTGGTTCATTGTTGCGATTCTGATGATAATTATAATCATATTTGATTAGATTGATTTAGAAGTGCATTCAAAAAATACAACAATAGTTGTTTAATGTTTTAGCATAACTAGTTTGTTTACCATGTATTTAGTAATGCTTTCTTAAATATTCTTATACACCAATCTGTAGTTGCATAATTTTGATTGACGTACAAGAAAATCTTATTTACTAGATCATGTTACTTTGATTTAACTTCTTTTTGATCAATCAAGCATTACGTTTCTCATTGTTCATTTGATTACTTTCATTCCAACACTGTAATTTGATTATTGATTATTATTTAGTAGATACGAGTAGTTTCGTGGTCCTTTACAACTTGTTTCCTTGTCTTAATGGTCAATAATGGTTTCTGTAGATTAACAGTTGTTATTAATATGGATTTAGTAGATTTCTGAGGCAGGATTGTTCGAAGATGGTTATGGAGTCTTCTGATTAGTTTCGGGTAGGAATGGACTGATATTAGGAGTTATTCGTGTGGTTAAATGTTCGGTTTTGGTTTCGAATCACACTAATAATCCTATGTTCTATTCGTGATTCATTGTTGCGATTCTGATGATAATTATAATCATATTTGATTAAATTCATTTAGAAGTGCGTTCAAACAATAAAACTATAGTTGTTTAATGTTTTAGTATAACTACTTTCTTTCTCATGTATTTAGTTATGCTTTCTTAAATACTTTTATACACCAATCTGTAGTTGCATAATTTTGATTAACGTACAAAAATATATTATTTACTTTATCATGTTACCTTGATTTAACTTCTTTTCGATCCATCAAGCATTACGTTTCTCATTGTTCGTCTGATTAATTTCATTCCACCATTGTAATTTGATTATTGATTCTTATTTAGTGGATACTAGTAGTGTCGTGGTCCTTTACAACTGCTTTCCTTGTCTTAATGGCCAATAATGGTTTCTATAGATCAATAGTTGTTATTAAGATGGATTTAGTGGATTTCTGAGGCAGGATTTATAGAAGATGGTTGTGGAGTTTTCTGATAAGTTTCGGGTAGGAATGGATTGATTTTAGGAGTTATTCGTGTGGTTATATGTTCGGTATTGGTTTCGAATCACACTAATGATACTATGTTCCAATTGTGATTCATTTTTGCGATTCTGATAATAATTATAATCATATTTGATTAGATTGGTTTAGAATTGCGTTAAAACAATAAAACTATAGTTGTTTAACGTTTTAGTATAGCACGTACGTTTCCCATGTATTTAGTAACGCTTTCTTAAATATTCTTATACACCAATATGTAGTTGCATAATTTTGATTGATGTACAAGAAAATCTTATTTACTAGATCATGTTACATTGATTTAACTTCTTTTTGATCCATCAAACAATACGTTTCTCATTGTTCATTTGATTACTTTCATTCCAACACTGTAAGTTGATTATTGATTATTATTTAGTGGATACGAGTAGTTTCGTGGTCCTTTACGGCTGGTTTCCTTGTCTTAATGGTCAATAATGGTTTGTGTAGATCAACAGTTGTTTTTAAGATGGATTTAGTAGATTTCTAAGGCAGGATTGTTTGAAGATGGTTATGGAGTCTTCTGATGAGTTTCGGGTAGGAATGGATTTATTTTAGGAGTTATTCGTGTGGTTAAATTTTCGGTTTTGGTTTCAAATCACACTAATAATACTATGTTCCATTCGTGATTCATTGTTGTGATTCTGATTATAATTATAATCATATTTGATTAGATTCGTTTAGAGGTGCGGTCAAACAATAAAACTATAGTTGTTTAATGTTTTAGTATAACTACTTTCTTTCCCATGTATTTAGTAATGCTTTCTTAAATACTCTTATACACCAATCTGTAGTTGCATAATTTTGATTGACGTACAAGAAAATCTTATTTACTTTATCATGTTACATAGATTTAACTTCTTTTTGATCCACCAAGCATTACATTTAGCATTGTTCGTCTGATTACTTTCATTTCACCACTGTAATTTGATTATTGATTCTTATTTAGACGATACGAGTAGTTTCGTGGTCCTTTACAACTGGTTTCCTTGTCTTAATGGTCAATAATGGTTTCTGTAGATCAATAGTTGTTATTAAGATGGATTTAGTGGATTTCTGAGGCAGGATTGTTCGAAGATGGTTATGGAGTCTTCTGATGAGTTTCGGGTAGGAATGGATTGATTTTAGGAGTTATTCATGTGGTTATATGTTCGGTTCTGGTTTCGAATCACACTAATGATACTATGTTCTATTTGTGGTTCATTGTTGCGATTTTGATGATAATTATAATTATATTTGATTAGATTGGTTTAAAAGTGTATTCAAATAATAGAACTATACTTGTTTAATGTTTTAGTAAAACTAGTTCGTTTCCCATGTTTTTAGTTATGCTTTCTTAAATACTCTTATACACCAATCTGTAGTTGCATAATTTTGATTGACGTACAAGAAAATCTTATTTACTAGATCATGTTACTTTGATTTAACTTCTTTTTGATCCATCAAGCATTACGTTTCTCATTGTTCATTTGATTACTTTCATACCAACACTGTAATTTGATTATTGATTATTATTTAGTGGATACGAGTAGTGTCGTGGTCCTTTACAACTTGTTTTCTTGTCTTAATGGTCAATAATGGTTTCTGTAGATTAACAGTTGTTATTAAGATGGATTTAGTAGATTTCTGAGGCAGGATTGTTCGAAGATGGTTATGGAGTCTTCTGATTAGTCTCGGGTAGGAATGGATTGATATTAGGAGTAATTCGTGTGGTTAAATGTTCGGTTTTGGTTTCGAATCACACTAATAATACTATGTTCTATTCGTGATTCATTGTTGCGATTCTGATGATAATTATAATCATATTTGATTAAATTCATTTAGAAGTGCGTTCAAACAATAAAACTATAGTTGTTTAATGTTTTAGTATAACTACTTTCTTTCCCATGTATTTAGTTATGCTTTCTTAAATACTTTTATACACTAATCTGTTGTTGCATAATTTTGATTGACGTACAAAAATATATTATTTACTTTATCATGTTACCTTGATTTAACTTCTTTTCGATCCATCAAGCATTACGTTTCTCATTGTTCGTCTGATTAATTTCATTCCACCATTGTAATTTGATTATTGATTCTTATTTAGTGGATACTAGTAGTGTCGTGGTCTTTTACAACTGCTTTCCTTGTCTTAATGGTCAATAATGGTTTATATAGATCAATAGTTGTTATTAAGATGGATTTAGTGGATTTCTGAGGCAGGATTTTTAGAAGATAGTTGTGGAGTTTTCTGATAAGTTTCGGGTAGGAATGGATTGATTTTAGGAGTTATTCGTGTGGTTATATGTTCGGTATTGGTTTCGAATCACACTAATGATACTATGTTCCAATTGTGATTCATTTTTGCGATTCTGATAATAATTATAATCATATTTGATTAGATTGGTTTAGAATTGCGTTAAAACAATAAAACTATAGTTGTTTAACGTTTTAGTATAGCACGTACGTTTCCCATGTATTTAGTAACGCTTTCTTAAATATTCTTATACACCAATATGTAGTTGCATAATTTTGATTGACGTACAAGAAAATCTTATTTACTTTATCATGTTACATAGATTTAACTTCTTTTTGATCCATCAGGCATTACGTTTAGCATTGTTCGTCTGATTACTTTCATTTCACCACTGTAATTTGATTATTGATTCTTATTTAGTGGATACGAGTAGTTTCGTGGTCCTTTACAACTCGTTTCCTTGTCTTAATGGTCAATAATGGTTTCTGTAGATCAACTGTTGTTATTAAGATGGATTTAGTGGATTTCTGAGGCAGGATTGTTCGAAGATGGTTATGGAGTCTTCTGATGAGTTTCGGGTAGGAATGGATTGATTTTAGGAGTTATTCTTGTGGTTATATGTTCGGTTTTGGTTTCGAATCACACTAATGATACTATGTTTCATTTTTGGTTCATTGTTGCGATTCTGATGATAATTATAATCATATTTGATTAGATTGATTTAGAAGTGCATTCAAAAAATACAACAATAGTTGTTTAATGTTTTAGCATAACTAGTTTGTTTACCATGTATTTAGTAATGCTTTCTTAAATATTCTTATACACCAATCTGTAGTTGCATAATTTTGATTGACGTACAAGAAAATCTTATTTACTAGATCATGTTACTTTGATTTAACTTCTTTTTGATCAATCAAGCATTACGTTTCTCATTGTTCATTTGATTACTTTCATTCCAACACTGTAATTTGATTATTGATTATTATTTAGTAGATACGAGTAGTTTCGTGGTCCTTTACAACTTGTTTCCTTGTCTTAATGGTCAATAATGGTTTCTGTAGATTAACAGTTGTTATTAATATGGATTTAGTAGATTTCTGAGGCAGGATTGTTCGAAGATGGTTATGGAGTCTTCTGATTAGTTTCGGGTAGGAATGGACTGATATTAGGAGTTATTCGTGTGGTTAAATGTTCGGTTTTGGTTTCGAATCACACTAATAATCCTATGTTCTATTCGTGATTCATTGTTGCGATTCTGATGATAATTATAATCATATTTGATTAAATTCATTTAGAAGTGCGTTCAAACAATAAAACTATAGTTGTTTAATGTTTTAGTATAACTACTTTCTTTCTCATGTATTTAGTTATGCTTTCTTAAATACTTTTATACACCAATCTGTAGTTGCATAATTTTGATTAACGTACAAAAATATATTATTTACTTTATCATGTTACCTTGATTTAACTTCTTTTCGATCCATCAAGCATTACGTTTCTCATTGTTCGTCTGATTAATTTCATTCCACCATTGTAATTTGATTATTGATTCTTATTTAGTGGATACTAGTAGTGTCGTGGTCCTTTACAACTGCTTTCCTTGTCTTAATGGCCAATAATGGTTTCTATAGATCAATAGTTGTTATTAAGATGGATTTAGTGGATTTCTGAGGCAGGATTTATAGAAGATGGTTGTGGAGTTTTCTGATAAGTTTCGGGTAGGAATGGATTGATTTTAGGAGTTATTCGTGTGGTTATATGTTCGGTATTGGTTTCGAATCACACTAATGATACTATGTTCCAATTGTGATTCATTTTTGCGATTCTGATAATAATTATAATCATATTTGATTAGATTGGTTTAGAATTGCGTTAAAACAATAAAACTATAGTTGTTTAACGTTTTAGTATAGCACGTACGTTTCCCATGTATTTAGTAACGCTTTCTTAAATATTCTTATACACCAATATGTAGTTGCATAATTTTGATTGATGTACAAGAAAATCTTATTTACTAGATCATGTTACATTGATTTAACTTCTTTTTGATCCATCAAACAATACGTTTCTCATTGTTCATTTGATTACTTTCATTCCAACACTGTAAGTTGATTATTGATTATTATTTAGTGGATACGAGTAGTTTCGTGGTCCTTTACGGCTGGTTTCCTTGTCTTAATGGTCAATAATGGTTTGTGTAGATCAACAGTTGTTTTTAAGATGGATTTAGTAGATTTCTAAGGCAGGATTGTTTGAAGATGGTTATGGAGTCTTCTGATGAGTTTCGGGTAGGAATGGATTTATTTTAGGAGTTATTCGTGTGGTTAAATTTTCGGTTTTGGTTTCAAATCACACTAATAATACTATGTTCCATTCGTGATTCATTGTTGTGATTCTGATTATAATTATAATCATATTTGATTAGATTCGTTTAGAGGTGCGGTCAAACAATAAAACTATAGTTGTTTAATGTTTTAGTATAACTACTTTCTTTCCCATGTATTTAGTAATGCTTTCTTAAATACTCTTATACACCAATCTGTAGTTGCATAATTTTGATTGACGTACAAGAAAATCTTATTTACTTTATCATGTTACATAGATTTAACTTCTTTTTGATCCACCAAGCATTACATTTAGCATTGTTCGTCTCATTACTTTCATTTCACCACTGTAATTTGATTATTGATTCTTATTTAGACGATACGAGTAGTTTCGTGGTCCTTTACAACTGGTTTCCTTGTCTTAATGGTCAATAATGGTTTCTGTAGATCAATAGTTGTTATTAAGATGGATTTAGTGGATTTCTGAGGCAGGATTGTTCGAAGATGGTTATGGAGTCTTCTGATGAGTTTCGGGTAGGAATGGATTGATTTTAGGAGTTATTCATGTGGTTATATGTTCGGTTCTGGTTTCGAATCACACTAATGATACTATGTTCTATTTGTGGTTCATTGTTGCGATTTTGATGATAATTATAATTATATTTGATTAGATTGGTTTAAAAGTGTATTCAAATAATAGAACTATACTTGTTTAATGTTTTAGTAAAACTAGTTCGTTTCCCATGTTTTTAGTTATGCTTTCTTAAATACTCTTATACACCAATCTGTAGTTGCATAATTTTGATTGACGTACAAGAAAATCTTATTTACTAGATCATGTTACTTTGATTTAACTTCTTTTTGATCCATCAAGCATTACGTTTCTCATTGTTCATTTGATTACTTTCATACCAACACTGTAATTTGATTATTGATTATTATTTAGTGGATACGAGTAGTGTCGTGGTCCTTTACAACTTGTTTTCTTGTCTTAATGGTCAATAATGGTTTCTGTAGATTAACAGTTGTTATTAAGATGGATTTAGTAGATTTCTGAGGCAGGATTGTTCGAAGATGGTTATGGAGTCTTCTGATTAGTCTCGGGTAGGAATGGATTGATATTAGGAGTAATTCGTGTGGTTAAATGTTCGGTTTTGGTTTCGAATCACACTAATAATACTATGTTCTATTCGTGATTCATTGTTGCGATTCTGATGATAATTATAATCATATTTGATTAAATTCATTTAGAAGTGCGTTCAAACAATAAAACTATAGTTGTTTAATGTTTTAGTATAACTACTTTCTTTCCCATGTATTTAGTTATGCTTTCTTAAATACTTTTATACACTAATCTGTTGTTGCATAATTTTGATTGACGTACAAAAATATATTATTTACTTTATCATGTTACCTTGATTTAACTTCTTTTCGATCCATCAAGCATTACGTTTCTCATTGTTCGTCTGATTAATTTCATTCCACCATTGTAATTTGATTATTGATTCTTATTTAGTGGATACTAGTAGTGTCGTGGTCTTTTACAACTGCTTTCCTTGTCTTAATGGTCAATAATGGTTTATATAGATCAATAGTTGTTATTAAGATGGATTTAGTGGATTTCTGAGGTAGGATTTTTAGAAGATAGTTGTGGAGTTTTCTGATAAGTTTCGGGTAGGAATGGATTGATTTTAGGAGTTATTCGTGTGGTTATATGTTCGGTATTGGTTTCGAATCACACTAATGATACTATGTTCCAATTGTGATTCATTTTTGCGATTCTGATAATAATTATAATCATATTTGATTAGATTGGTTTAGAATTGCGTTAAAACAATAAAACTATAGTTGTTTAACGTTTTAGTATAGCACGTACGTTTCCCATGTATTTAGTAACGCTTTCTTAAATATTCTTATACACCAATATGTAGTTGCATAATTTTGATTGATGTACAAGAAAATCTTATTTACTAGATCATGTTACATTGATTTAACTTCTTTTTGATCCATCAAACAATACGTTTCTCATTGTTCATTTGATTACTTTCATTCAAACACTGTAAGTTGATTATTGATTATTATTTAGTGGATACGAGTAGTTTCATGGTCCTTTACGGCTGGTTTCCTTGTCTTAATGGTCAATAATGGTTTGTGTAGATCAACAGTTGTTTTTAAGATGGATTTAGTAGATTTCTAAGGCAGGATTGTTTGAAGATGGTTATGGAGTCTTCTGATGAGTTTCGGGTAGGAATGGATTTATTTTAGGAGTTATTCGTGTGGTTAAATTTTCGGTTTTGGTTTCAAATCACACTAATAATACTATGTTCCATTCGTGATTCATTGTTGTGATTCTGATTATAATTATAATCATATTTGATTAGATTCGTTTAGAGGTGCGTTCAAACAATAAAACTATAGTTGTTTAATGTTTTAGTACAACTACTTTCTTTCCCATGTATTTAGTAATGCTTTCTTAAATACTCTTATACACCAATCTGTAGTTGCATAATTTTGATTGACGTACAAGAAAATCTTATTTACTTTATCATGTTACATAGATTTAACTTCTTTTTAATCCATCAAGCATTACATTTAGCATTGTTCGTCTGATTACTTTCATTTCACCACTGTAATTTGAGTATTGATTCTTATTTAGACGATACGAGTAGTTTCGTGGTCCTTTACAACTGGTTTCCTTGTCTTAATGGTCAATAATGGTTTCTATAGATCAATAGTTGTTATTAAGATGGATTTAGTGGATTTCTGAGGCAGGATTGTTCGAAGATGGTTATGGAGTCTTCTGATGAGTTTCGGGTAGGAATGGATTGATTTTAGGAGTTATTCATGTGGTTATATGTTCGGTTTTGGTTTCGAATCACACTAATGATACTATGTTCTATTTGTGGTTCATTGTTGCGATTTTGATGATAATTATAATTATATTTGATTAGATTGGTTTAAAAGTGCATTCAAATAATAGAACTATACTTGTTTAATGTTTTAGTAAAACTAGTTCGTTTCCCATGTTTTTAGTTATGCTTTCTTAAATACTCTTATACACCAATCTGTCGTTGTATAATATTGATTGACGTACAAGAAAATCTTATTTACATTATAATGTTACATTGATTTAACTTCTTTTTGATCCATCAAGCATTACGTTTCTCATTGTTCGTCTAATTACTTTCATTCTACCACTGTAATTTGATTATTGATTCTTATTTAGTGGATACTAGTAGTGTCATGGTCCTTTACAACTGCTTTCCTTGTCTTAATGGTCAATAATGGTTTCTGTAGATCAACAGTTGTTATTAAGATGGATTTAGTGGATTTCTGAGGCAGGATTTTTAGAAGATGATTGTGGAGTTTTCTGATAAGTTTCGGGTAGGAATGGATTGATTTTAGGAGTTATTCGTGTGGTTATATGTTCGGTATTGGTTTCGAATCACACTAATGATACTATGTTCCAATTGTGATTCATTTTTGCGATTCTGATAATAATTATAATCATATTTGATTAGATTGGTTTAGAATTGCGTTAAAACAATAAAACTATAGTTGTTTAACGTTTTAGTATAGCACGTTCGTTTCCCATGTATTTAGTAACGCTTTCTTAAATATTCTTATACACCAATATGTAGTTGAATAATTTTGATTGATGTACAAGAAAATCTTATTTACTAGATCATGTTACATTGACTTAACTTCTTTTTGATCTATCAAGCAATACGTTTCTCATTGTTCATTTGATTACTTTCATTCCAACACTGTAAGTTGATTATTGATTATTATTTAGTGGATACGAGTAGTTTCGTGGTCCTTTACAACTGGTTTCCTTGTCTTAATGGTCAATAATGATTTGTGTAGATCAACAGTTGTTATTAAGATGGATTTAGTAGATTTCTAAGGCAGGATTGTTCGAAGATGGTTATGGAGTCTTCTGATGAGTTTCGGGTAGGAATGGATTGATTTTAGGAGTTATTCGTGTGGTTAAATGTTCGGTTTTGGTTTCGAATCACACTTATAATACTATGTTCCATTCGTGATTCATTGTTGTGATTCTGATTATAATTATAATCATATTTGATTAGATTCGTTTAGAGGTGCGTTCAAACAATAAAACTATAGTTGTTTAATGTTTTAGTAGAACTACTTTCTTTCCCATGTATTTAGTAATGCTTTATTAAATACTCTTATACACCAATCTGTAGTTGCATAATTTTGATTGACGTACAAGAAAATCTTATTTACTTTATCATGTTACATAGATTTAACTTCTTTTTGATCCATCAAGCATTACGTTTAGCATTGTTCGTCTGATTACTTTCATTTCACCACTGTAATTTGATTATTGATTCTTATTTAGTGGATACGAGTAGTTTCGTGGTCCTTTACAACTGGTTTCTTTGTCTTAATGGTCAATAATTGTTTCTGTAGATCAACAGTTGTTATTAAGATGGATTTAGTGGATTTCTGAGGCAGGATTGTTCGAAGATGGTTATGGAGTCTTCTGATTAGTTTCGGGTAGGAATGGATTGATATTAGGAGTTATTCGTGTGGTGAAATGTTCGGTTTTGGTTTCGAATCACACTAATAATACTATGTTCCATTCGTGATTCATTGTTGCGATTCTGATGATAATTATAATCATATTTGATTAAATTCATTTAGAAGTGCGTTCAAACAATAAAACTATAGTTGTTTAATGTTTTAGTATAACTACTTTCTTTCCCATGTATTTAGTAATGCTTTCTTAAATACTCTTATAAACCAATTTGTAGTTGCATAATTTTGATTGACGTACAAGAAAATCTTATTTACTTTATCATGTTACATAGATTTAACTTCTTTTTTATCCATCAAGCATTACGTTTAGCATTGTTCGGCAGATTACTTTCATTTCACAACTGTAATTTGATTATTGATTCTTATTTAGTGGATATGAGTAGTTTCGTGGTCCTTTACAACTGGTTTCCTTGTCTTAATGGTCAATAATGGTTTCTGTAGATCAACAGTTGTTATTAAGATGGATTTAGTGGATTTCTGAGGCAGGATTGTTCGAAGATGGTTATGGAGTCTTCTGATGAGTTTCGGGTAGGAATGGATTGATTTTAGGAGTTATTCTTGTGGTTATATGTTCGGTTTTGGTTTCGAATCACACTAATGATACTATGTTCTATTTGTGGTTCATTGTTGCGATTTTGATGATAATTATAATTATATTTGATTAGATTGGTTTAGAAGTGCATTCAAATAATAGAACTATACTTGTTTAATGTTTTAGTAAAACGAGTTCGTTTCCCATGTTTTTAGTTATGCTTTCTTAAATACTCTTATACACCAATCTGTAGTTGTATAATATTGATTGATGTACAAGAAAATCTTATTTATATTATAATGTTAAATTGATTTAACTTCTTTTTGATCCATCAAGCATTACGTTTCTCATTGTTCGTCTGATTACTTTCATTCCACCACTGTAATTTGATTATTGATTCTTATTTAGTGGATACGAGTAGTTTCGTGGTCGTTTACAACTGCTTTCCTTGTCTTAATGGTCAATAATGGTTTCTGTATATCAACAGTTGTTATTAAGATGGATTTAGTGGATTTCTGAGGCAGGATTGTTCGAAGATGGTTATAGAGTCTTCTGATGAGTTTCGGGTAGGAATGGATTGATTTTAGGAGTTATTCGTGTGGTTAAATGTTCGGTTTTGGTTTCGAATCACACTAATAATACTATGTTCCATTCGTGATTCATTGTTGTGATTCTGATAATAATTATAATCATATTTGATTTGATTCATTTAGAAGTGCGTTCAAACAATAAAACTATAGTTGTTTAATGTTTTAGTATAACTACTTTCTTTCCCATGTATTTAGTAATGCTTTTTTTAAATACCTTATACACCAATCTGTAGTTGTATAATATTAATTGACGTACAAGAAAATCTTATTTACTTTATCATGTTACATTGACTTAACTTCTTTTTGATCCATCAAGCATTATGTTTCTCATTGTTTGTTTGATTACTTTCATTCCACCACTTTAATTTGATTATTGATTCTTATTTAGAGGATACGAGTAGTTTCGTTGTCCTTTACAGCTGGTTTCTTTGTATTAATGTTCAATAATGGGTTTCTTTAGATCAACAGTTGTTATTAAGATGGATTTAGTGGATTTCTGAGGCAAGATTGTTCGAAGATGGTTATGGAGTCTTCTGATGAGCTTCGGGTAGGAATGGATTGATTTTAGGAGTTATTCGTGTGGTTATGTGTTCGGTCTTGCTTAAGAATCACACTAATGATGCTATGTTCCATTTGTGATTCATTGTTGTGATTCTGATAATAATTATAATCAAATTTGATTAGATTGGTTTAGAAGTGCGTTCAAACAATAAAACTATAGTTGTTTAATGTTTTAGTATAACTACTTCCTTTTCCATGTTTTTAGTTATGCTTTCTTAAATATTCTTATACACCAATATGTAGTTGCATAATATTGATTGACGTACAAGAAAATCTTATTTACTTTATAATGTTGCATTGATTTAACTTCTAAGCATTACGTTTCTCATTGTTCATCTGATTACTTTCATTCCATCACTGTAATTTGATTATTGATTCTTATTTAGTGGATACGAGTGGTTTTGGCTTCTCATTCTCGGGGGCTCCATCAGTGTAGTTTGGTCTGGTTTGTGCTTGGCCACCATTTGTTCTACATGCCTTACACTCTCTAGCAAAGTGTCTCATTCCCAGTTACCATTGTAACACTTCACTTTTCTTTTGTCCAGCCCAAACTTTCCACTAGCTGCATTGCTAGGAAACTTCATCCCCGTCCTCTTGTAGAACTTCTTGGCCCTATGAGTGAGAAGAGCCATCTGCTGAACTATTTCCATTTACTCCTGATCATCTGGGTTGATACTATCCATGTCTTCAAGGGTGAAGAGAAAGTTGCTTGAGCTTTCATCCGCAGACACAATGGCTTGTGAAGAACTTGTTTATTGGAATGGGCTTCCTTGGATGTAGCTCTCCCTTGGTGTCTCCGAAGGGTGATGAAAGGACCCTTTTGTGAGTTGTTAGGGTAGCAGATGAGATGTTGTTGTGGTTCTCTGCAATCCCTTTCAACTACCTGAAGGGCTGAGCTCTACTAATTGCTGGAGTTACTAGATGTATTTTGCATGTTCATCTTCATCTGTTAGCCACTAAGAATACCATACAACTTAAGGTTCTAAGTTCTCTTGATAACAACAAAGTCATGTGTCCATTGTCTAGGAAGAGAGGACATGAACTTTCTTATAATGTCCCTGTTTTCAAGATTTACTCCGACATCCATTAGAGTATCCACAATCTCAACATAACTAAAGTATTGTTGAGTCATGGTTTCACCTGTTTTGTAGGTGAAATTTTCAAACAGCTGCTGCAAGAGGTCCTTCTTGTTCTCTTTTGCTTCAGTGGAGCCCTCATACATGAGCTTTAGAGCATCCCATAGCTGCTTAGCAGTTTTGCACTTCTTGAAGCCTCTGTATATGGAGTTTTGAAGAATAGTTTGGAGGGCAGTCATGGCTTTCTCATCTATATAAATCTTCTTCCTGTCTTCTTTAGAATAGTCAGCTACCTTTTTTGGTATCATGCCACCTCCAGCAGCAACTGAAGAGGTGCATGGTATGTAAGGTCTAGAGACAACAGACTCCCACATCCTAGAGTCTTGAGACTTGATGAAGCCTTCCATTCTTTGGCACCAAGTATCAAAATATTCAGGAGTGATCAGTGGGGACTTTGTCATGGTACTGGTTTCCATATTAGCCTTTGTTAGAGCTGCCATATGAGATGTTAAGTGTTTTGTGAAGTTGAGAGATCTAAGATGGTGAGATCTTATAATCAAGAGCTTGAATTACTCTGATACCAATTGCGGGAATGTCGAAGGGAGGTTAATACAACCAGTCTCACAATGAGAAGAGAGTTAGAACACTTAATAGATTAAATAGGGAACTAGAACAATATTATGATGCTATGAGAACACAAGCAAACAATGAGACAGAACTAAGAACAACAACTAAATATGGTTTTCAAGAAATAAGTATATTGCTCTCCTGTTGTTTTACAAGTGTTACAAAACATAAAATAAGATAGAAGGACCTGAGATACTTTATACTACATCTTACAGCGGGCTATACTTTGAAGGCCAGCTGGAAACACTAATCTAGACAACAAGATCAATGTAAAGTCAAAAGGCAGATTGCCTTTTGACTAGTGACTATGACATGCCATAGCTCACATCCTAATATATTAGAAAAAGGATAAAAGTACATAAACTAGAAAGTTGTAGACTCAAAATCATAATCTACAGTTTACAAAAGCATGGACCTTTTTACCAACTTATGCAAGTTGGTGAGTCTTTAGAGTGACAGCAGAAAGTTGGTCAGCTTTTTGATAAAATAGATCAAAGAAAGCATGTCTTCTCTGTCCTCGAAAGAAATCAGTCTTCTGTCTTGATGGATTCGGAAGACTTTATCTTCTAAGCTTCGGAAGACTTCATTTTTGGCTACGGAAGATTTGGTCTTTGGATTCTATTGATTTTACACTTTGAATAATTTTCTGTGTAGAGTGTGAAACTTTCGAAGCAATTTGTACTATGTACAAAGTGCATGCATGTAGGAAGCACTTTGATTGTTTTGGGTGCATCAGCCTTTCTATAAACCTTACAAGGATTGATTTCAAGGATCATTCGTGTGGTTTCGTGTTTGGTTTTGGTTTTGGTTCAAACATTAGATACTATGGTCCATTTTTTATTAACTAGTGTGATTCCAATGATTATTATAATCAGAGTTTATTAGATTGATTCAGGAGTGTGTTTAGATGGCTTGAGAATCAAAACCTCATAGTATTGAAGGTTGTCACTATTGGGTTCAGTGGTATATTGGTTAGGTTTATTTATCAAAAAACAATATTGATAACTTATTAATCATATTAATAATATTTAATGCAGCGAATAATATTAAAAGACCAACAGTGAACCCGACAGGATCTAAGTTATAAACAATGCAAATACAGTTTATAAATAACCTATTGATGAGATATTTATACCTTGGTGGATAATGATTAATCGTTTGAGACAGCAAGGGTTCAACGAGTTGATCCCTAGAACACGAATGAACACGAGCCAGGACACTACTAGATGGCGTAGGTCACAATCGGGATCGCGAGTTTGGGATGCACTTTTCACAGTTGGGTAACCGAAAGCGGTGACAAGTAGCAGCAACCAAAAGTTTTGTTGTGGTTATGGGGTTTCCCAATTATAAGGGAATAGTCCCCTTAAATGCATTTGACCATTAAAACAACTGAACTAGTTAAGGTGCTTTGGGTTTTTGGGATCAAGAGATATCTAACTCTTGATTTTTTGTTTCAATCGTAACTCATAAAAAGGGATTAAATTACCCTAATGATCTCTTTATAATTTACCCTAGGCCCGGTTGGATTAAAACTAACCCATATTATAACCAAAACCTAATGTAATAATGTTTAACCTTTAAACATTTTAATTAAATAATTTATAACTTTTATAAATTATAAAAACCCGACATCAGTTTGTATATTTACCATTTAATCTATTTAAATGGGTTTGAACTCATTGCCTAAGGATTAACTCTTACGGGTCATAACTTAGTTGGTAATGTGATGTAATCAAACCTGTACACAATATCTAACAAACTCCCACTTGGATGGTATTCGATTAAATCTCAACCTAGACGAGCGGTGCTCTAGCAGCACATGACTGCCCTCAAAAAGTTATGACACTTTAAAGTCATTAACCAAAACATCTTGTTTTAGTAACACCTTACTATAATAAGATAATAGACTTATGGTAATCATAGTCATTTATCCTTTCTGTAAAAGACATCAATTGAGCCATTGAGATTAATTCTCTTACTGAGCTCAATCATTATTATTCTTAGTGTAGATTCAAAATGATCCAATCAAACACACAGTTAGTTTGAGTGAGGCCTCACACTTCGCCAGTTTGAATCAATGAGGGCGCCACGATGTCTAACTGTTACATGTAAAGTAAGAGTACAAAATTCCCTATTGACTACATAAAACTCCCACTAAACTTCAGAAATCCCAACCAAAGCCTTTATAACTGGCAGTTATGCGATAACGGTTGATAGTGATCAAACCCTTTATAACTCACAGTTAGGCGATAACGGTTGATAGTGATCAAAAGATAATCCTTGGTAAACGGAAGTTCTCATTTTCATCTCACGTCAGAAGATACAAATGAGTATACCAATATCTAAGCATTTTATAATGAAGATGGTTTGTGGCGAGTTACATCTAGCATCATTCATAATGTGGACTTTGAATTTAGAAGTCAACTTTTTGAGTCTAAATTCAGAATAGTCTTAATTTAGAATTGTTCCCACAAGTCTGACCGACTATGGATAATTTAGAATACTGTTAGATCTAGGAATAACAGGTCTAGATCTTTTGTATAGGTTTAGCACTTTAATCAATCTCTTGTAATAAGTTCTTTTGAAATAATCAATTTTGTATGCATTATATATATAGGTTAACCTATAACTGTGTTGATTTATATATGTGATTGCAGGATGAACATCATACTTAGTCAAATTTCATGAAAATTTGACTAAGTGTAAGAAATATCTACGGATGAACAATTGTGTTCTTCCGTAGATGATGTTCTTACACAAAGTACATCCGAAGATCTTCTGCGGAAGAACCCTTCAGTGTGAATGAAGGACAAGGGATTGAAGATCAAAGATCTACGGATGAACAACTTGCATTCCAATGAAGTTCAAGTGAATACTCCTGCGGAAGGCTAAACTCCTACGGAAGACAAAGTTCTTGCGGAAAGCAAAACTTCTACGAAAGACCAACACTTGATTGTACTTCACCAAGTACAACAAGTCAACAAGTCAATCACTGAGTGATGTCATAAAGTCAATTTCTACGGATGACTTTAACTCGGTCAGAGAATGTTACATCATAACATTCTCTGAGTAACTTTCTTACCACGATAAGAAATTTACTAATTCCAAGAGATTTACTGTAACCCTAGCAGTAAATCCCTGAGCCTATAAATACAACGTATAGGCTCACATTTCCATACGGCTGAATACCTAACAATATACGTCAATCAATACGATCATGAAAACCCTAGCAGCCGCCACATCAATTACACCAAACTCATCAACAAACATCTTCATTGTTATCAATTACTGTTTGAATTCTTTTGTAATCATTAATCAGTGTTTTTAATGAAATACATTTGAATCAAATCGTGTTCATTCACTCATTGCAATTTATTGTTCTGTTCTTCATTTGAATATTTAATTACGTTTGTTATTACATATTCAATCAATCAAACAACTAATAGTGATAATTCCGCGATCGCTATTAGAACTCAATCTAATACTGATAATTCCTGATTACGATCCTTGGATTCACAGGTGGTATCAGAGCCAAGTGCTCATTGATTTAGATCGATTGATCTATCAGTATTAGAATTGTTTGATTGATTGTCTATATCATTAGATATATCAGCTTGTTGTTTAGATCTATTGATTTTAAGTAAAATTGCTTTCGGGTGTTCATAACAAATTGAGAGGTTATAATTCTGATTCAAGGAAGTTATCAATTAATCAATAGATAATGAAGGAATTATAATCAACGATTTGGTGTAAAACATTCCTAAAACAACAAACCGTGATTCATCGTTCAACGATTAGTATTACATTGCTCGATTAACATTGATCTACATTCAAAATCAATTGAAACGTAGATCGGCGTTATTGATTGATAATCAACAAGTGTTCAATTCATTTGAACAAAACATATCAACAAACATCCTCGATTTGGTATCACCTTTGATAATCATTAAGAGGATTGACTGATTTGTGACTTCAACTACTTAATTAGTCAATAATCAAGTATTTGTCATTAATTTGTTCATTCATAAACAGAAATTTGCTTAGTTGAATATTAACATTTGACTAAAATGAGCAACTCTTTCGGTGGATCATCATATCAACCTCCGAAGTTGGAAACCAAAGCAGATTTCAAATCCTGGAAGATAAAATTCAGAAATCATGTGAATTACACAGATTCTGATTTATGGGTGTCAATAACTGAAGGTTCTTATATTCCTCCAGCTCTTGGAGCAGATTATAAAGACCATAATCAACCCATAAACACAAAAGATCTCTCACCTGAGGATGTTAAACGAGTCAAAGTTGACATTAGAGCCTACAGCCTGCTGAGTATGGCCTTACCTGAAGATATTCTGATCAGGTGTAAGAACTACAAAACAGCAAATTCCTAATGGAAAATTCTTCACTCTCTGTGAAGGAAGTGATGAAATCAGAAGCATAAGGAAGGATACACTTCGCTCTCAATATGAAACATTTTATCATATTGAGGGTGAATCAGTACCACAACAACTCCATAGGTTTATGCAATTGGTAACCGAGATGAACATCTTGGAATTGAAATATACCAATGAGGAGTTAAACAAAAAGATGCTCCACACTTTACCTGAGAGTTGAAAGCAAACTATCTCCATGTTCAAGAACACACTAGACCTTAAAACCATTGGTTTAGATACTTTGGTGGCCAAAGTAGAAGCTCTTGAAATGGATGAAATGTCAAGAAACAAAAGTGTGTGAACACATGTCACCCCTTATCTGTTTAAAGAAACTAAAAGTGCTGGAAGTGCTTTTATTTCTAACAATGATAATGACAACTCTTGTACTGTGAGTGAAGATGAGGAACAAGTTAGTTTCTATGCATCAAAGCATGCAAAAACATCCACTCAGAGTAAGTTAGCAAAAGAAAAAGGGAGATCTGATGAAAAGAAAGATTCATCTGCATCATCAGCAAAGTCTTCCTCCAACAACAATCAAGCAGAGCCAATCACTGTGATTCTGGGTTCTGAAGAACAAAAAGCAGCATTTGCAGCTTTCAGCTCAAGTTTTCAATCTTATCTGGGAAGCACTCTAACTCCTGCTAACATCTGCCAGCAAGATTTGGAAGAACTTCATCCAAATGAAGTAGAGGAAATGGATCTTCAATGGCAAATGGCAATGATAGCATACAGAGCCAAACAGTACTTGAGAAGAAACAAAAACTTAGCTGCAGCTGGAAACACAACAAAAATTGGTGTTGATAAGTCAAAAGTAAGATGTTTCAAATGCAATCTCTATGGACATTTTTCAAGAGAGTGCAATCAACAAGCATCTTCTGACATGAGACAAAATCACCAACATTAGCAGCATCAGACTCATCAACATCAATCTCATCAATCAACATCATCATCTCAAAGATCTTTCAGACAACCTCAGATAACCAACTCATCCCCACCAGCCACAAGTTCATCAGCAGGGCCAAGCAATTGAAAAAAGACTGGGCTGATAATCTTACAAGATTGAACATGTGACTCGAGCATGTATGAGAAGGAGGTATTGGAAGAAAATCAAGCTCTAATGGCAAACATGGAAAACAAAGTTCCACCTATGGCCAGAGAGGTAAGAGATAGATTGTGTTCATCATCATGTGTTGAGGAAGTTGAAAGATACAGAGTCCATGCTCAACAACTGGCAAATAAAGTGAAAGAAACAATTATTTTAAATGAATCTCATGTAAGAGAGCATAAACTTTATCAAATCAAAATCAACTCTTTGCAAAAAGATTTAGATAAACTTGTTTCTGAAAATTATAACTTGAAAGCCCAAGTTGAGCATTTGACCACTTTCTTAACATAATCAATGTCTGATCATGCATCAACTGAAGTGAAACTTCAGAAATTTCAACTATCATATCATCAATATGAGAAATTGTTAAATTCTCATATTGAATCAAAGAACAGGTGTGGGTTGGGATACAATGCTGTTGCACCCCCTCTGAATGATAATTATACACCCTTACCTGAGTCAATGACAAACAGTTTGTCAAATTATTTTGTGCCATGCACCAAAATTGAAACAACAATTAATCAGTTGGTAAGTGATAACAACAATTCTGAGGTGAGTGAAACTGAATCACCTGAATCAGAACCAATCAAACAAAATGATTCAGAATTTGACTATGATGAATGTGATGACTTGGATGATTCTGATTACCATGTTGGGAAAGGTGTGAATGAAATGGATATTGGTAAGAATGTTTTATTCGAACCAATCATTCCTAAAGTTTTTGAAGAAACCAAGCTGCCTTATCCTCCTAAGCAAAGAAACATGTTGAAGACAATCTGCAAAAGGATAGCTAAGCTGAATGAAGGGCTTCATGAACTCAGCAAACAACAAAAATCAACTGAAGATGGTGTGCAGTTCACATCTACGGAAGAAATAAAAGTCTCTTCCGTAGAAGGAAAGAAAAATGCTGGTCAATCATCCGTTGCAGATCTCCGGAAGAAAAAAAAATGCTGATCATTCTACTTCCATTGCAGAAATACGGAAGAAGAAAATTAATGACCAAACTCCATCCACAGTAAATCTTCAGAAGAAGAAATCTGCTGAATCTGTGACTCATCAGCATAAGCAAAATGTATCAGTCATCAAGAAAGTCAATCAACAAAAGACTGTGAATCCTAAGCAACAAAAGTCAGTTACTGCCAAACAAGAACCCTTTGATATCATGTCAAGGAATGGCAAGGATTCATCAGCTGCAAAATTTGAAAGAGAATTGGCAGATCAGAAAAAGAAGAAGAAAGTGATAGTTCATGAAAAAGATGAAGAAGAAAAATATTGTAAATGGTGTGATATGAAAAATCACAACACTGAAGATTGTTACTTCAGCAGCTATTGTTCCATTTGCAATATGAACAATCACATGACTTCTGATTGTTACTTCAATAAAAATTGTGCAATTTGTAACAAAAATAACCATTCCACTCAGGAATGTTATTTTAACAAAACAAAACAAAGAGCACAATGAAGCAACAATTTGAAAAAGCTGAAGCGACTCTCATTCAAGTGATAACTCAGAAGATTCAAAGCCTAAGAAGCAGCAGCAAAAACAAAAGTTGGCAAAAGCAAAGAAGCAACCATCTGCTAGTGGTAAACCTTTAAAGAAGAAGGAGAAATCACATCCTCAACTCAAAACACCACATAAGAAAGTGGATTTGACAGAAAAGAAAGACAATTCTGTTGACACATTCTTTGATCACTTTGAGAAGGGTACTCACATACCACAATCAAAAGCAAAAGATGGTGAAACATTCTTAAATCAAGGCTCATCATCAAACTCAGCAGCAACCTAACAAAGAAAAGATGAAAGAAGAAGGGCAAGAGAAACAAGAACAAAGTTCCATAAGCTCATCTTCAACAGAATCATCCTCACCACAAACCAAACATAATAAGTCAATTAAGTCTAAAATCAACACTGAAACATCAAAACTCATTCATGAGGGAGTAACAATTCTAGATATTAGTGGTAAACCCAAGATCATTAAGGCTTGGGTCCCTCGTTCTAATTAATTTCTTTATGTATGTAGGAACAAGCATGGAGGACTGACAACAAGTGGTATGTTGACAGTGGCTGTTCTAGGCATATGACAGGAAACTGTTCTCTACTCCATGATTTTAAACATAAAAATGCCTCATATGTGGCATTTGGTGGGGATAAGAAGGGAGGAAAAATTTTTGGTGAAGGAATGGTAACTAATGGTGTGCTCAAGTTTGAGAAAGTAAATTATTGTGAAAATTTACAATAGAATTTACTGAGTGTTTCTCAAATTTGTGATCAAAATTATACCACTTTATTTGATAACACTAACTATTACATTCTTAAGCCAGGTTTTCTCATTCCAGAAGACTGGATCCTTCTTAAAGCATCAAGAAAAGGAAACACATATGTTTTGGATATGAACAATACTGCACTCACAAGCAATGAAACTTGCCTACTTTCAAAATCATCAGAAGATGAATCTCAGTTGTGGCATAGAAGACTTGCTCAATCCAATATGAAGAACATGAACAAATTGGTGAAAAATGACCTTGTCATTGGTCTACCAAAAAGAGAATTCTACTGTTCATATCATTGTTCTTCATGCTATAAAGGAAAACAACACAGAGTGTCACATAAATCCAAAACAATCAATACAAACACAACACCTCTCAAATTGCTTCACATGGATCTATTTGGTCCAACCAATGTCTTGAGCATTAGGAAAAGGCAATATTGTTTGGTGATTGTGGATGATTTCACTAGATTCACATGTGTGTTTTTCTTAAAACATAAAAGTGAAACATCAGAAACATTAATGGAGTTTATCACTAAGATTGAAAACCAACTTGATTCAAAAGTCAAAATCTTAAGAAGTGATAATGGAACTGAATTTGTTAATGATGTTTTAGATTCTTTTTGCAGGATTAAAGGCATTACTAGACAATTCAGTGCACCAAGAACTCCACAACAAAGTAGAGTTACTGAAGGAAGAAACAGAACTCTGATTGAAGCAGCAAGGACAATGCTGGCTGATTCACATTTGCCAATCACCTTTTGGACTGAAGCAGTGAATACTGCATGCAATGTCCAAAACAGAACATTAATTGTCAAAGAACATAAAAAAACACCATATGAGCTCTTATTTAACAGGAAACATTTTATAGGATATCTTAGAGATTTTGGATGTCATGTGTCTGTTTTAAACACAAAAGAACAATTGGGAAAATTTTCTGAGAAAGCCTATGATGGTTTCTTTGTTGGGTACTCCTCAACATCTAAATCATATAGAGTTTACATTCCACAACAAAACATTATGGAAGAAACACCCAATCTATCATTTGATGAATCCTTATTTCCAACATTTGTTAAAAGATCATCATGGTTATTTGATATAGATGCATTAACAAATTCATTTAACTCTAGTTATTTGAATATTGCAGGTTCTACGGATACATGTTATCCTTATGTTCCTCCAAACATGAATGAAATGTCATTATCTGCTGATCCTCCAAGACCATTAGTACACTCATCAAGTGGTTCTGATCCTAGCCCTTCTTATCATCAAAAGAATGCAGATCATGATCAAACAGGCGCAACCGCAGATAACACCATGACATCAGCAGCAGCTAACTCTACATCCGCAGATGTTTTTCCAACGTCTGGAGATATGGATAAAGCATCAGTAGATGTTCCATCTACGTTAGTAGATATTCCATGCTTTGAAGATACTTCAACACATTCCAAAGAAATGTCAGTAGATAAACAAACATCATCCGTAGATGTTCCTGTAACTCCTGCTGATGTTCAAAACACATCTGCAGATGTTCCTGCGAAAACTGTTCACAATACTGCTGATACACAAACTAATGAGGAGGGATATCATTCAGCCTCAGAGGATCAAAATTATGAAGATCTTGACTACTTCGTTGATTCTCCAACACAGCTGAATACCTCTCCATCAACGAATATGACTAACTTGGAATCATCCATTCCAGTTGCATCTATTACAACAACAAGAATTCATAAGAATCATTAAATAGAAAACATTATTTGGTGACCTTAATGAAAGAACCACAAGAAGCCAAGGGGGAGCTGCCAACATCTGTCTCTTCACTTGTTTTCTTTCACAAGTGGTTCCTCCCAACATCACAGCTGCATTGAAAGATAATAGCTGGATTGATGCTATGCAAGAAGAGCTTCAGCAATTCACAAAGCAGAAAGTCTGGAATCTAGTTGATCTACCTGAAGGTCAATATCTAATTGGCACAAGGTGGCTGTTCAAGAACAAACTAAATGACAGAGGTATTATTATGAGAAACAAAGCAAGGTTGATAGCCCAAGGATATACCCAAGAAGAAGGAATAGATTATGATGAAGTCTTTGCACAAGTTGCAATGATTGAAGCCATAAAAGTATTCCTAGCCTATGCTTCACATAAAAAGTTCACAGTTTACCAAATGGATGTAAAATGTGCTTTCTTATATGGGAAAATTGATGAAGAGGTCTATGTAACTCAACCTCCATAGTTTGAGGATCCTGATTACCCACACAGGGTATACAAGCTTGACAAAGCTTTGTATGGTCTTCATCAGGCTCCAAGAAAATGGTATGAAACATTATCATCTTTCTTACTCAAGCATGGATATAAAAGGGGAACAATAGATCAGACTCTTTTTCTCAAACAAGAACATCAAGACCTCTTGGTTGTCCAAGTTTATGTGGATGACATTATATTTGGATCAACAAACAAGAGATTATGTGAAAACTTTGAAGTGTTGATGAAATCTGAATTTCAAATGAGTTCAATGGGAGAATTAACTTTCTTCCTTGGTCTTCAAGTTCATCAGAAAGAAGATGGTATCTTCATTAATCAAGAGATGTATATTCATCAAATCCTGAAAAAGTACAATCTTGCTGATACTTCTTCATGCAAAACACCAGCATCCACAATTGACAAGATTGTACCTGATCCTACAGGGAAATCAATTGATCAACGATTGTATAGATCAATGATAGGATCACTAATGTATTTAACTGCCAGCAGACCTAACATAATGTTTGCTGTGTGTGTTTGTGCTAGGTACCAATCAGATCCTAAAGAGTCTCATCTGAATGCTGTTAAGAAGATCTTCAGATATCTGAAAGGCAAACCAGCTCTTGGTTTATGGTATCCCAAAGATAAAGATTTCAACCTCTTTTCATGCTCAGATAGTGACTATGGTGGATGCAACAACAACAGAAAATCCACAACTGGTGGATGTCAATTTATAGGACCAAGGCTTGTCCCTTGGCAGTGCAAGAAGCAAACAAATGTATCTGTATCCACAGCTGAGGCTGAATACATAGATGCTTCAGCTGGATGCTCTCAGTTTCTTTGGTTGCAAAACCAATTACTTGATTATGGTTACAATTTCTTTCAAACACCAATTCATATAGACAATTCAGCTGCTATGTTCATCACTGCAAATCCAGTGCAACATAGTAAAACAAAACACATAGAAATCAGATACCATTTTTTGAAAGATTACTCAGAAAAAGGTTTAATCAAGTTAATCAAAGTGGATCCAACAAATCAGCTTGCTGATTTATTCACTAAAGCCTTTTATTCAGTTAGATTTAATTTTCTGATTGAACCTCTAGGCATGATTAACCTAGATTAATCATCTGCCAACTGAAAAGCATGAGTCTGTCCTTGTATATATTCATATTCAAAATCCAAAAACATTTATAAAATCATACAAAAATACAAAAATGTTGTCGTAGTTATGTTGACTTCTTGTTTCAGCATATCATATTTGGGAAATGATAGTACACTATGTCTTAGCTACATGCCTGAGTCTTTAACTCTTACTACAGACGGATCAGAAGTGCTTTGATATGTGAGTAGGTTCAGCTTGAGTGGAAACTACACTAAGTGCATGCATAACATAATGAAAAGACGGCTGTTTGTGAGAAATTCCATTTTGATGATCAAGCAAGTAAGTCTTATCCTGATGTGATCAAAACACTCATCCAAGCACACTATGTAACAACACTTTATAATGTCTATCTTTGCAAATCATATTCCCTTTGTTTTGTGTAAACAAAGACCTGGGATTACGAACACCTTGGTATACATCTGTAACCAACTGGTGAATAGATTATGATCCTCATCATCCCTCTGTTTTGTGTAAACAAAGACCTGGGTTGAAGGCACCTCTGTTTTACGAAAGTAAAGATCTGGTGACCTGATGATGATCATATCTTAGCTCTCAAAAGAATCCATTGTGATCAACTGTATATTAACTTCAGAGCTTTTGCAACAATGCATTAATGAGATGTAACATACATCTCAAGATAGATTTTATAACTTAAAGTACATAGTTGAAAAGTGTGAAAAAGTGATGTTTTGACTCACAAATGGAGGACAAACTCTAATGTGACTTGAATGTGGAACTCATAATTGTCTATCTTTAATCAACATCAAAACATGATAATCAGCATGCCTAGTTGACAACATACTCTTGCTTGAATTTATGTGGAACACCATACTTGCAATCAGCACTAGATTTAGGTCTCATTTAATCAAACAAATTAACACAGGAAGGTGCTTAGTGTCATAGTATGATCCCATTATATGTATATATGCTTGTACATAAGTTTGTTATTCATTCTTCTTGTTCATAAATGTAGTTAAGTTACTTTCAGTTCTGTTGGACAGGCTAATGTCTTTCATGCTATTTCCCAGATAAATTTATGATAAATGCATCAGTTCATCATTAATCACAAATTTAGGGGGAGTAGTCAATGCATGAAATAATGTATTCTAAATTGTCAAAATCAAAAAGTCAAATGAAGGAATTGGAACTTGAGCACTAACTTGGCTGTTGGATACATGAGGTTCTTCAAATTAAATTTTTTTTGCACATTTGCCATGTAGATAAAGCCAACAAGGTTCAAAAACAATAGTTGATTCTACCATTTTGTTAGAATCATACAAAATTTGTACTTCAGTAGAAGCTACAGTGCAAATTTGTACTTCCGCAGATGCTACAGTGTGAAACGTGATGCAATTAAAATATAATCATCCGTAGATTGGTAACCTGCGAACGTGCTTATATTTTAAAAGTATAATTTATTTCCATGGATTGGTATCCTATGAAAAATCAAATTTAGGCATCCGTAGATGACCTACGGAAGAATCCTTCGGAAGAATTAAAATATGAGGAACAATAAATTCCACGGAAGGGTAATAAAGAAAGAGGGACCCACTTCATTTAATAAATAAAATTAATAAGTCCGAGGGAGTATAAATGATATTTTTGAATTAAGTATTCATTATTCACTTTTGCAGAGCACTTTTTCAGACCTATAAAAGCGTTCTCTAAAAATTTCTTCCCCCTTTCCACAAACATTCAAAATACCAAATCAAAACATCAAACAAAATCATAAACTTGATCTTAGATCTTTGTTTTCAAGGTAAAACATATCATAATCATCAATAATGAACTGATTGATTAATTATTATCGATAAAACTCTTCGCATTTTTATATCTGATAACTGTGTTCTAACCTAATCTTGTTCATTCTTATGTACAGATGGCTAATCGATTCGCTAGAGAGCACAACGTATGTGCGTTTCTAAATGCTGACGACCTTGTGTCGGAAGGTTGTCGAGATATCATCAGATGCTTAAGACGATCAAGGCAGTTCTATGCACAGACAGCAGAACCTGTGATTCATCAACAACACATCATCGACTTCTCAAATTCAGCAGTAGTAGAGGAAGAACGAGATAGTGAGGTAATAGTTGCTGTGGTGATGAATGAATGGATGAGGGTTACTGAAGAAATCATTAGAAGGGTGCTAGAATTAGGAGAACAAGAGGCGGGTCACCCTGATGTGTTTGAGAACGAATACATAGAAAATATTTTCTATCTGATGGGGTATGATGGTGATTATGAAATAGGAGAGATCAAGAAAAGGAGACTGTGCAAGCCCTATCGATTCCTGTGTCACACTTACCTGAAGTGCATCCCAAACAGGAAATCTGAATTGGATAGGTTTTCAAGGCATATTTCCTCTGGAATCATTGGAATATTTGAAGGGAGGACCTATAATTACGCAAAATACATCTTTAGTTGTTTATGTGATCAAGTCAGAGTGCAGAAGCCAGACAAGATGTTCATGTTTCTGAGGTTCCTTCAACTGATCATCAATGCTGAGCTGCCTAGGATTGAAAGAGTTGGTGATGTATTTATACAAGCTCATCTAGGAAGATCTGTATTGAGTAAGATCAGTGGGAAGTATGAAGGTGAAGATATGCCCATGTTTGCACATGTGGCTGTTCCTAATGCCAACATTCCTCAAGAGCTAGTGTATGATGAACAACAGGATATCTCCCCTGCTACTACTGAGCCAGCTACTCACTCTCACTCTCAATCACCAATTCATCAACAACCTCCACCACCCCAACCTCAATCACCTGCCAGTGAAAACACCGTGCCCATCTCAAGTGAAAACACTGTGCCCATCTGTCCCATTCACCCTCAATCACCAATACCCCAACAAACACCAACACCACAAAATCAATCACCTGAAAATGTCCATACAGAACCTATTTCTCCTACTCATTCCCAAGTCTCAGTCCACTCTGGAGAGATAGAATTAGCCTCCCAAGCAAGCACTGTTCCACTCTCAATCAGCCAATCTCAAACTCCTGTTCTATCTAATAACACTAAACCAGTTACACCAACAACTGATGCTCAACACCAACCCAACCTCATCAAGAACCAGCAAATGTAGCAGCTGATTATAGCTCAAGCTCTGCAAGTATAGCTCTAGCTGAAGGTGATAATGCTGAGACTGCTGAATTTAATCAAGAAGATGAAGGGGAAGCAAACTATGTTGATGTCATTGCCTATCATGAAGATGACCTAAGTGATGAGGACATTAATGTAAGCAAGAGTTATTTGGTGGCTGAGTACAACAAATTGACAATCAAGTCTAACAAGAGACTGGAAAGAATAAGGGAACTAAAAAGAATGTTGAGTGAGAAGGAGGAGATGTTGACAAACAAGAAGCATGAATTAAAAGATTGAGGGAAGATGCTGTAACTGATCATGAGGTTATAGATGCTCTGCATCAGCTGGTGGATGAATTAAAAGAAGCTTGTGAAAATGAGAAGTCTGAAAGGGAGAAGCTGATGATAGAGGTCAACAAAGCAAACAACTCTTTGAGCAACCAATTGGAGATCCTGAAAAAGAAAGATCAAGAAATTGATGAGCTGAAAATGAGAATTCATGCACTTGAAGCAAGTAATCCAACACAAAAACCAACAACAGAATTTGTTGAAGCATCAAAGCCCATCATTCAATACAATAGGAAAAGAAAGTACAGGGGAGCATTCAAAAAGGAAGTGATTGAAATTGAAGATTATCCAAAAAGATCAAAGCTTATGTCTCCTGAACACACTCCTTTAGTAGATTTAACTACTGTGAAGGCTAAGACTCATGCTGAAGAAGAGAGTGATGAAGAATGGAATGAGCTGACCAAGATGGAATCTCCAAAGAAACAACAAGAAAATGAAGAAAAACTAATGACTACAGCAGACATTTTGGAAGAAAGGCCAGAATCTGCCATGTTCAAGACTCTGATCAACCATGGCTTTCCTTATGACATGGTTGAAAGATTGAGTATGAATGAGATGAAGGAAGTTCTTAAAGAGTTTAAGATTGCAAGACTTATGATTCCAAACTACAATTATGAAACCTTCATAGAATATCAGTCAATTGAGAAAACAAAGAAAGAGCTGGGTCACTATGATACAACAAAATTGAGCAAATACAATATGACATGTTGGTTACAAGGACATAACTACAAAATGCATGAGTTGAAAGGAAGGGTAGTGGGGGAATTAAGAAGAATGATGGAGCATGTTATGAAGGTTGAACTAGAAACTGGAGTAAGATTCAGGACTGAAGCTCCAAATCCTGCCTATGATTATCAAGCCAAAATTCCTGCTGAACCTGTAACTGTTGAAAGCAAAGATCAGCACAAAGGAATAGAAAAGCTCATCAGAGAACCAAGAGAAGTGATTCCTGGAAAGGTATGGCCACTGGGCACTATAATAAGGGAGATTACTGAACAGAAATCAACTTTGATAGAATTATTTGATCATCTCACAACTTCTAGTTCTATTGAAGAAAACAGGATTATGGCCTAGAAATATGATCCAGACTGGGATTGTGCAGTTATTAAAAGAACATCAGGAAGGATTGAATACTGTTATGATGTAGAAAGATTACTATGCTTACTTGAATATGACATCAAGGAACTTCAAAGCCTAATCATCTCCAACTACCCAATACACCTAAGAGGTAGGGATTTCTCTGTATCAGTGGGTAACCTGAAAACAAAGTTCAAAGATGATGTTATTAAAGAGGCAAAAAGAAATGATGCTGAGCATAGAAGAAGAAAGCAAGGGCAGAAAAGATCTAAATCCAACTTATGTACATTGATTGATGATGAATTCCTTAAGAGAGTTGGATACTCAAACAGACAAACAACAGCAGTAAAGAACCTTGATGGTAATCAATATACATTCCCCATAACTGAATGGGGATATGTTGAGAAAACAAAAGAGTTAGTGTTGCTAAGGAGTGAAGAATAGAAGAAAGCTGAAAGGATAAGAATTTTTGATCCCGTAGAAATCAAACTTCTTCACCCCAGTTATACTTCATATCTGCATGACAAGTACTTTCCTAAGCTGGCTAATGAAAAAGGTCAAAATGACCTATGCCTGTATGTGCACTTAATTCAAGTGATTAACAAATTACATGCAAAGGCATATAAAAGAAGGAGATATGAAGCAGGTCAACTAATTGGAGCTTAACTCAAAGAAGTATCTGAACTTAGAATCTCTGAACAAGATGAACTAGAGATAGTTCACAACAACAGTATTTTGGAAACCCTTACTACTGAAGAAGATGTTCTGGGTTTAAGTTTTGAAACTCTAAAGAGGATTAGCAAGATGGAGATTAAGTACAAGTATGATGACCCGAAAGCTGCAGTCTCATACTTCTATAACAAGATTATTGCAAGAGTCAAAGAACTTACAAGCCTGAAGAGCTGATCTCAAAGCTGTTAAGCCTAAGGGGGAGTATTGTTAGATCTAGGAACAATAGGTCTAGATCTTTTGTATAGGCTTAGCACTTTAATCAATCTCTTGTAATAAGTTCTTTTGAAATAATAAATTTTGTATGCATTATATATATAGGTTAACCCATAACTGTGTTGATTTATATATGTGATTACAGGATGAACATCATACTTAGTCAAATTTCATGAAAATTTGACTAAGTGTAAGAAACATCTACGGATGAACAATTCTGTTCTTCCGTAGATGATGTTCTTACACAAAGTACATCCGAAGATCTTGTGCGGAAGAACACTTCAGTGTGAATGAAGGACAAGGGATTGTAGATCAAAGATCTATGGATGAACAACTTGCATTCCAATGAAGTTCAAATGAAGACTCTAGCGGAAGGCTAAACTCCTACAGCAGACAAAGTTCCTGCAGAAAGCAAAACTTCTACGGAAGACCAACACTTGATTGTACTTCACCAAGTACAACAAGTCAACAAGTCAATCACTGAGTGATGTCATAAAGTCAACTTCTACGGATGACTTTAACTCAGTCAGAGAATGTTACATCATAACATTCTCTGAGCACGATAAGAAAGTTACTGATTCTAAGAGATTTACTGTAACCCTAGCAGTAAATCCCTGAGCCTATAAGTACAACTTATAGGCTCACATTTCCATATGGCTGAATACCTAACAATATACGTCAATCAATATGATCACAAAAACCCTAGCAGCCGCCACATCAATTACACCAAAATCATCAACAAACATCATCATTGTTTTCAATTACTTTTTGAATTCTTTTGTAATCATTAATCAGTGTTTTTAATGAAATACATTTAAATAAAATCGTGTTCATTCACTCATTGCAATTTATTGTTCTGTTCTTCATTTGAATATTTAATTACGTTTGTTATTACATATTCAATCAATCAAACAACTAATAGTGATAATTCCGCGATCGCTATTAGAACTCAATCTAATACTGATAATTCCTGATTGCGATCCTTGGATTCACAAATACAATATTCATGGATTAAACGTATTAAAATCAAACACATTTATAAAACTCATAATTGTATTTAAATTGGTAAATCAAAATGAATTCAAAAGTAAAACTATTAAATATTCATAGATCCAAATACTAAATCAAAACATATCACTAGCTAATCTAAGCCCAATCGCATCCCTATGCTAATCATGCTTGTCTTGAGTCATGGGCTTAGTGAATGGGTTTGCTAGGTTTTAATATGTGTCTATTTTGTTATCTCGATGTCTCCCTATTCACTATGTCTCGTATATAGTGAAACTTCCTCTGAATGTGCTTGACCCTGTGATGAGATCCTGGCTCTTTGACTTGGGCAATAGTACCTGTGTTATTACAAAATATTTCGATTGGTTGCTGAATACTAGGAACCACATCGAGACCGACTATGAACTTATTCATTCAAGCAGCTTCCTTATCGCATCTGATGCATATTCAGATTAAGTAGTGGAATTTACCGCCGCACTTTGCTTGGAACTTTTCCAAGAGATAGATCCACCATTGAGCGTGAATACAAAACTAGATTATGAGTGAGAGTCATCTCAATTAGTTTGATAACTAGCATCAGTGTAACACCTTATAGTGAACTGTTCTTCAACTCCTCCAAATATTAAGAACATGTATTTAGTTCTTCTCAAGTACTTTAGAATGTTCTTAACTGCACTCGAATGGGTAAAGCCAGGGTTCTGTTGATAACAGTCGGTAATGCTTAAAGCATATGAGACGTCAGGCCTAGTGCACAACCTAGCATACATGATAAAACCAATCGCTGAAGCATATGGAACCTTTTCTATTCGCTTAATATTAATGTTCGTTGAAGGAGTTTGCGATTTTTTCAACAAAGTACCTATAGTCATAGGTACGCCTCCTCTCTTGGAGTTTTCTATCTTAAAGCGTGTCATCAATTTGTCTATTTTGTACTTTGACTAAGCCCTAGAAGCCGCTTAGATCTCTCCCTATAGATCTTTATTCCTAGAATGTAAGAAGCTTCTCAAGATCTTTCATTGCAAAACAAGCTTCCAACCATTGTTTAACTTCGTTAGGCATTGGGATGTTGTTTCCAATGACCAGTATATTATCTACGTATTATATGAGAAATGATATAACGCTCCCACTCGCCTTTCTTTAAACACAAGGCTCAAATTCACTTTTGACGAAACCGAATTCCAGGATTCTCTGATCAAAATAAAGATTCCAGCTACGAGATGCCTGTTTAAGTCCATAAATAGACTTATTGAGTTTACACACCCTATTTGGATATTTTGGATCAACAAAACCATCTGGCTGAATCATATATGCATCTTTAAAGAGATGTCCATTTAGAAAAGTGGTTTTAACATCCATTTGCCATATCTAGTAATCATAGTACGCGGCTATGGCAAGTAATATCCTTAATTGATTTTATCATAACAACGGGTGAGAAGGTTTCATCATAGTCAACACCTTGAGTTTGAGTGAGACCCTTTGCAACTAGCTGTGCATTATAAGTGTGTAGATTTCCATGCATGTCAGTTTTTCTCTTGAAAATCCACTTGCTCCCTATTGCCCATGAACTAGGGGTAGCTCAACCAAGTCCCAGACTTGATTATCACGCATATATTGCATCTTGGCGTTCATGGCATCTAACCATTTCATAGATTTTGAATATGAGATAATAGACTTGTAGTTAGCAGGTTCAACACAAGAATCAGGTACTACTAGAACCTCGGAACCCCCCTCCAAATTCCAAAGATATCGGTCAGGTTCTGTGCGAGTCCTGCTACTTCTTCAAACGCTTGTGTTTATGTCTGAATTGGCAACAACTTCTTGTTGTTCAAATGCACCAACATCATCAGCTTTTATTTGTGGTTCTCGAATTTCTCAAGATCCATGATATTACTTTTTGTTCCTCAATCAAGAAACTCTGTCTCTAGAAAATGTGCCTTCCTTTTGATGGAAATCATATTTGTATCAGGATGGTAAAAATAATATCCGCTTCTATTATAGTATCCGACAAAAATAACTTTTTCTCCTCGAGGATCTAGCTTGTCATCAGACTCGTTGGTGACATAAGCATAACATCCCCATACTCTAAGGTAAGACAATCAGATTTAAACCCATGCCATATCTCATATGGTGTTTTGTCTACCTTTTTAGTTGGTGTTAGATTGATAAGGCGGGTGGCAGTCATAAAAGCATAACTCCAAAAGGAGTGAGGTAAGTTAGTTCTACACATCATCTATCGAACCATATTAAGTAGGGTTCGATTTCTCCCCTCACTCATGCTAATAAATTGGGGTGTGTCGGGTGGAGTGAACTATGAAACAATTTCATGTTACTTTAGATGATTAGTGAACTCTTGACTAAGGTATTCTCCACCACGATCTGATTGAAGTACCTTGATAGTTACCAAGTTGGTTTTCTACTTCATTTTGAAAGTCTTTGAACTTTTCAAAAGTTTCATGCCTATGCTTCATAAGATAGACATAAGCATATCGACTATAATCGTCAATAAATGTAAGGAAGTATCATTCATAACTTGTAGACATGGTTCTGAAAGGACTACAAACATCCAAATGTATGAGTGCTAAAAGATCCTTGGCCAGTTCACAAACATGGGTGAAATGATATTTTGTGACTTTGCTAGCTAAGCAAGATTCGTATTCATCAAAGGATTCTTGTCCTGTGGATTCAAGAATCCCTTCGGATTGAAGCCTTTTCACGTGGACCTTGCTTATGTGACTAAGTCTACAATGCCATAGAAATGTATCATTGATCCTAGATTTGCTATGCTTTATAGTATTATATATGTTATTATTTGTTTGAACATCAATCTCATGAATACCATTTTGAGATTTAGCCTGAAAATAAAAGACATCATTCAAGTAGGCAGAAATAAAAGCATCATATTAAAATGTACTTGAATCCTTATTCAAGCAATAAATAAACTAAAATAATGTTTCTAGTCAAACCACGAAAAAATAAAGAATTATCTAAAGTAATTACAAGGCCATATGGACAAGAAGGATAATATGTTCTAGTTGCTAGAACAGGTACTCTTTTCCCATCACCAACGATGAGCTCCATGTCCCTTTGTTTCAGTTTCTTCAACTTTTCAGGCTCCTGCATGACATTAATAATGTGGTAATCACATTCAGTATCAAATACCCATATGTTGTTAGAAATAGTGAAAAGTTTAATAACATAAATAAGAATACCTAAAGAAGTGCCATCTCAATTGGCCTTCTTCACTCTTAGCTTAGCACTAGATAGTCGCAATTACGTTTTCAGTACCCCATCTTGTTATATTCAAAGCAGTGGCGCTCCTCGGGTGGGGGTGCTGCTTTTTTTTGTAGCCATGTGTTTGTTATTGGTGCAGGCTTGGCAAGAACAACCTTTTCTTTACCTTTGTTGTTGCTATAACCTTTTTTCTTGGAATTGGGCTTTTTAACACGAGCAGATTTGACCATCAACAGTTGCTTAGCCTTGCTTGGTATATTCTGCTCAGAAGTTTTGAGCATACCATGTAGTTCTATTACACTTTCAACCCATGCATTCATGTTGAAGTTCATTACGAGGAGAGTTCAAAATGAAGTCTGCTGCCATTTCATCCGGTATATGTGTGACATCCGTCACCAAAATAGGTGTGTTGACCTTTGACTCTGACTTTTGACTTTGATTTTGATTAATTTGGGCTTGGTTTTAATTGTTTTTCGTGTTAGCTTTGAATTGAAATCGTGCTTAATGGGCCTAGGTTACATTTTATTGGGCCCAGTGATGTTGTTAGTAAGATGATATTCGGGCTTGCCATTGTTCAAGGCCTTGTGCCTTAAGTCTAATCAGGGTTGTTTTCAAAGGGAAACGCTAAAAGTTACGTTAAAACAAGCAAAACCAAACGTTAGTGGACTTTACCTAAAGTCTACTAAATAAACCAAGAATTAAATTACAAATAAACATAACTTAATTCATATGACATATAATAGTACGTTGGAATCGTTTTCACGCGCAGAATTTGAAAACGTAAAAATTGGACGTCATGCAACTCGAGACAAGACGAATTGGACGAGACGGGCCAAGGGCCCGAAGGCCCTTTCCCTCCCTTGTTGTGGCCGAGAATTAGTAGATAAGTGCAGGACCGTTTGAAGGGTGAGCAACTCAGTTTTCACAATGAGGAGAGACTTAGAACACTTAACAGATGAAATAGGGAACTGACAGGTTTATGGTGATACTAAGATAACACAAGTAAACAAGAGACAGAAAGCTTAAGAACAAGATATTTGGTTTTCAAGGAAGATGTATATTGCTCTCAAGTTCTATTACAAGTGTTACAAAAGCATAGATTTCATGGACCGATAGTTGTCATTTGGATAGATTCAAGGGGTTTTTGAGGAAAGTGTGTTCGAACTTTGTTGTGGTGTGTTCTTTATAAGTTTCGTGAAGGAGAGAATTGATTTCAAGGGTTATTCATGTGGTTTCATCTTTGGTTTTTGTTTTCGTTCAAAAATAGATACTATGGTCCATTTTTAGTTAATTAGTGTGATTCCAATTATTATTATAATCAGATTTGATTAGATTGGTTTAGGAGTGTGTTTAAATGGCTTGAGAATCACAACTACATAGCTTCTGAGGTTGCAAAGTAAAGAAAAAACCTATCCACGTGAGAAATATTGTCGTGTAATCTTTTTGTATAACTATCTCCATTACTATGCATTTAGTTAAGGGTTTATGAATACTTTGATGCAATAATTTATAGCTATATAATTTTGAATGAAATACAAGAAAATCTTATTTACTTGTTCGTGTTACGTTGATTGAATTTTTTTTAATCTATCACACATTGCGTTCTATTGTTACGTACGCTTATTTTCGTTCCACCACTGTAAATTGATTCTCGATTCTTATTAAGTGAATACAAGTAGTTTCTTGGTTATTTACAATTAGTTTCCATTGTTTGATGGTCAATAAAGGATTTTGTGGACCGAAAGTTGTCATTTGGATAGATTTAGGGGGCTTTTGAGGCAAGTGTGTTCGAACTTCGTTGTAGAGTGTTTTTTATAAGTTTTGTGTAGGAGAGGATTGATTTCAAGGGTTTTTCGTGTGCTTTCGTCTTTGATTTTCGTTTTGGTTAAAATAATATATACTATGGTCCATTTTTTATTAGTTAGTGTAAATACAATGATTATTATAATCAGATTTGATTAGATTGGTTCAGGAGTGTGTTCAAATGTCTTGACAATCACAACTCCATAGCATTGGAGGTTGTAACGTAAATCAAAAACCTATCTACGCGAGAACTATTGTAGGAGATGATCCAGTTTCTATTAATTAGTGTGATTCCAATAATTATTATAATTAGATTTGATTAGATTTATTCAGGAGTGCGTTCAGATGGCTTGACAATCAAATCGCCATAGCATTGGAGGTTATCATGTAAATCAAAAAGCAATCCATGGAAGAACTATTGTATTTTAATCTTTTTGTATAACTATCTCATTTCCTATGCATGCTTTCGTGAATACTTAAATTCACTAATCTATAGCTACAAAATTTTGAATGAATGCACAAAAATCTTATTTACATTTTGTGTTACATTGTTGACTGCTTTTTAATTGATCGCTAATTGCGTTTTCTTGTTAGTATGCTTACTTTCGTTTAGCCACTGTAATGTGATTCTTGATTATTATTAAGTGAATACAAGTAGTTTCTTGGTCGTTTACAATTAGTTTCCTTTCCTAGATTGTCAATAAATGATTTCATCGACTGAAATGTCACGCCCTCAATTTGCACAAATGGGGTATTACCATTAGGCATGTGACATACCAGGATCTCAGTCACTAGTTAAACCAAACGACACATCAATTACAAAACATAGTTGCTCATAACTATTAGAATTTCTAAAATACAGAGTAAAGTACGTTAACATGAAAGAAATTATGGAAGAGTAATAATTTGTAAATCAAATGGCGCAGACACGGGAAAACCAAATAAAATATACTTTGTAGAAAATGTAAATGTTTCATTTGCCCCAACAATGGTAATTATAGCGTGAGATGATCCTAAATTGTGTGCACCTTAAGAACCTGAAAGAAACATGCTGAATTGTGAACACAAGGTTGGTGAGTTCACAGGTTTTGATAAACAGTACATAATAGTAAGCAGATCCAGTAAACAAAGTAACATTAGTAGATAGCTAGTGTACTTAACAAGTTACATAGTGTATTAAGTTCGCAACCGAAACTGGCAATGTAAATGAAGGTCTTGGTTGTGGTTACCAGGCCACAGCAATAGAAATTAGGTCAATTAAACACCCGTTTGACATGCAGTCGTGCTAGCGCGACTAGCCTGGGTGGGGTTTGTCAAACCAAGTTGATATACTCAGAATTACCTCGCTTTAATGCATAAATTAACGGTTCAAGAATGAGGACTTAAATTGGTAAAACACTAGTAAGCAAGTGATATTATAGTAATACTGATTAAATGAAAATACGTTTAGAACACATGCTTATCTACCCCAAAAGAGTACAAGTAAGTGGTGCTGAGAACTCAACTTGAATACACATTAACGAGAAAATGCAAGCACAAACGATTAGGGTTTTGATTAATCCTGAATAAACAATTTATATCTAATTAATATAAAATATTAATTTTTGAACCATAGGGTTTAGTGTTCCCGACAATTCCAAAGGCATGACCCATGAACACGAAGATGTATTACCATAAATTATCACTTGTTCATGACATATCATGAACACGTTTATATAATGTAAATACATACAGTTATGAAATTAATTAGTGAAATTTCTTACATGTATTAGGTTTAATGAATTAGCATCTATACTCATGCACTTATATATCCATATAAGTATTACTTATACCATAACACATGTGTTCAATAAAATCATTCCCCACTATAAATGTCTACTCCATGCATACCATAGAAGCACCTGTAAACTATATTTATCAACCACACATACCATACAAACATACAACCCACACAACATACATACCTTACACACGGCCCACCAACCCTCGTCCAAACCAAAGAAAAATATTACAAACGAAACATTGGGATACAACGAAAACATCATCGAGCACATCATAACCATTCAACCCAATATCAAAAACAAATACATACGCACACAAAAAGTAACACCCCTACACCAACAAGAAAACATACACGCATCGCATGAACTCACAAACAATGAGCGTACAACACATGAACAGAAAAAACATACGTATAAGTGTATAAATACACCAACATATATCTAAGCGAGCACCCAACCGCCATAGCCCCTACCCTAAACCAACTCCCTAACGCACACACAGCGCACGCTCAAATAGCACACCCAAGCATTCTCACGAACTGAATGCATACACCCACAATCGTATAAACATAAACATAATCGCATTTCCACACACACAAAAAACGCAGGAACTGTAACATACCCAACGAAAGCAAGCACCGAAATCGAAACATAACAATTACAACGAAGCACATACCATACGGGGCTGTTTTCTTTGGTTCTCGCGATTGTCGCAGTGATGTTGATTGCCAAGTGATCGTCGTCACAGAGAAGAGAGTCACCGGGACTGCTCGGTCGAGAAGGAGGCAGCCGTGAGGGTAGGGTTTAGGAGAGGGAGGAGGTTAGATCGATGGGGAAAGGGTCGGTTATGAGTTGGGAGATTAAATAATACACTAATAGTAATTTACGATTTGGTCCTTTTATTATTTAGAGATTTGTATTTTTAAAATTTGTGTAAATCCTAGTTGGTTTAGGGTTAGGGTTAGTTTTATGTAGCTTAGGGTTAAGTAAGAATAATACAAAATATATTATTATTATAATTATTATCATCTTTTTTTTAAGAACAATTTTTATATAATACAAATTAGTAGAACGGAACGCTGACGTTAGTTTAAGTGTATCAACCGACTCCTAGGTCCAACCGTAAACTTAAATTTAATTTGGCATTATTTTCATTCTTATTATTAATATTATTTTCATTTTTTTCATGATTAATTATTTATATGCTTGATTGTCTTAAAAGATACCTTTATGTCTAGCCTTAGTCTAAAAATTATTAAGTGATCCTTGAAAAGTATTAATTATATAATAAAATTTTAGTTCAAAGTAGAACAAATCATGTCTGTTAAAACACATCAAATTTTCGACCTTAATTCAAATATATATTCTACACTTAACAACCTATAAACAATAATCTACCATCAACTAACACTACATAATAAAATTATAATACACAACAATGTACACTACATAATAAAATATACAAAAGAAAATAATTAAATCTCCCTCTCTCTCTCCCCAATTTCGGGCGCCTCCCTTAACCACCAACCTCCATCCACCCTTGAACCCCACAAACCCCCTTTACACCCCACCCTCTTTATGATTTCCCCATGCAGGCAATCTCCCTCCTTCTCCCTTTCTCCCTCACGATTTCCAGCCATAAACCACCACTAAAATATACATTTCCTCTCTATTCTAGCTGAGTTCGAAGAACAACACCATTCCATCATCGACCAAGAGCAAAACATGCTAGAAAGTGAGTTTTGGTGAGTTTTCAAGCAAGGTTCTTGCAAAAACATGGAGTTTCAGCTCAAGCTCGTGAACAAACAGATCTCACACTCTTCAAATCATCTCTAAAACGTGGAGCAACTAGAGTAAACTTGCTGCTATATCACTGTTTTTGAGTGACTCACAACTTCACAAGAAGGTATATGTTAAGAGTAATCGTGAACCAAGGGTTGGTGCACTCGATTTCACCTTAAAAACCCTCTTTTTCATGGGTTTAGCACAAAAAACCTATCTGTTTTGAAAAGGCTTTCAACCCATGCTAAAAATCTGCTCAAAACCAGTTTATGAACACTATATGAAGCTGGTTTAAAAGTTACATAAAGGTTTGGTGATGTTTATGCTCAAAATTAAAGATTACCCATGTGTAAAAGGTGATTAACACACTTTAAAAGCAACAATGACGATATGCATGTATGAATCCGTGAGTTGAAGCTTTGTTCCAGTGGTTTGGTGATATTAAACATATAAAATTCGTGACATTGGGTAAACATGTTGAAAAGAGTGGTAAAATGGACTAAATGGGTGAAAATTATGACCCGAAAAGTGTAACAAGCTTATGTTATTTCAGTAACTTAGAAACCCCAAGGTGGAATTTTGGTAACCGTTGAAAGAAAATAAACTAGTTTGTCTGGTTCCGGGTAAAAACGAGTTTTTAAACAATTTCTTGTAAACCGAAGCTTTTGGCTAAAATGGCTTAAAAACCCCTTTTAAAACAGATTAAAAAGCTTATTAGAATTAAAAAGTAATACTTGAGTCTTATGAGTTAAAATTAAAAGATTTAAAGCTAGACGCTTAAATTGTCGGTTTAACCGTAACCGGTACCTAAAATATTGTGTTTTAAATTCTCCAAATAAATTCTGGAAAATTAAAGTTAAAATAGGCTTAAATATAATTAAAACTCCTAGAATCTAATAAAGGCCATATTGAGTCAAGAAATGATAAAAATAAACTTTAGGGTATAAACTGTAAATTATGAAACCCGAGGGACTAAATTGTAAATTCTGCAATTTCACCGAAAATTCGACCAACCTATGACTAAAAATACTTGGTAAACTTATCATCACCTTAACAAACTGATTAAACTCATACAAACTTGCCATTTAAATAAAGAAATCCTAACTTTCCTAGAAAGGAAACTTTTGACGTGAACGTTAAAGAAGCAAAGCTAGTTGAACTATTAACCATAAAACAACCTAGTTACTTGTATAATGACCCTAGAACATAGAGCTTATTACTTGATTCTTGATGATAGGGTTAGGATTGAATCTTTCTGTGCTCGGAGAACCGTTGATTTAACACTAGGGTGAGTTCTAGTGTTCCCTTTTTACTACTGTTTTGGGATGAAACATGCTATGTTAAACTAAAATCACGTATGTGCTATTGTTTCATACTTATATGTTGTGTTTAATGTTTGAACCTGCTCTTACTTGTATCACAATCATTAATTCTTGTGTGAACCGCTTGTTCTATATGGGTAGATCTACTTGGGGAATCCCTCACACATAGTGTCTTCCGTCACCCAATGAGTTAATGGAAGGGTACCACACTGAGATCCTGTGGGGTCGTTTATGTCATGTGTCTGGTATTATTAGATACTAAGGTGCACAATCCAGCATGTATGGTTCACTGTCTGGGCTAAGTTATCCCAACGGGTTTACCGGTATTAACACAAATTTCGAATAGGATAGCCGGGACTGAGTGCAGGGTTGATTATGACCCCACAACAGTGATACTTATGTTTTTTAAAATTAATTTATGGATTCTAAAAAGTCTTTTGTTTTTAAACTATAAGCTCTTGAATTCACTAACTTTTTAGTTGACTCAAAAATCTTTTGAGCATGTTTTAGGTAATCATTGATGGAAGCTTGGATGAGTTGAAGAACTCTTTTGATGACCTAGTTCTGTGACTACCACATGGCATTACTTAGTTTGAAATTATTATTGGACAACTTACTTGGATATTTATTAAACTAATGAATTTACTTTGATTTGGACTAATTACTGTTGTGACCCGACTCTTGTCTTTTGTAATTGGGTTTGTTAAAATATAATGTAGTGCTATGTGATTTCTCTCCTTGTGTGCTCTTTTAATGGTTAGTTTCCGCTGCCATATGTGTTGCCAGTTTGTGACTGTAAGGTATATGAAAGACGCTGATGCACCCAAAACAATCAAGGTGCTTCCTGCATGCATGCACTTTGTGCATGGTAAAAGTTACTTCGAAAGTTTTACACATTGCAAAGAAATCTCTCTAAGTGTAAAATCTTTCGGAGCCAAAGACCAAATCTTCCGAAGCCAACGATGAAGTCTTCCAAAGCTTAGAAGACAAAGTCTTCCGAAGCCTCAACGATAGAAGACTGATTTCTTCCGAAGATAGAGAAGACATGCTTTCTCTGATCAACTTTTTCAGAAAAGTTGACCAACTTTCCGCTACCACTCTGCAGACTCACCAACTTATACAAGTTCGTGAAAAGGTTCATGCTTTAGGAAGTTGTAGATTATGGTCTTGAGTCTGTAACTTCTTCTTTATGTACTTTTATCCTTTTTGTATTACATTAGGATGTGAGCTATGGCAAGTCATAGTCACTAGTCAAAAGGCAATTTGCCTTTTGACTTTACATTGATCTTGTTGTCTAGATTAGTGTTTCCAGCTGGCCTTCAAAGTATGGCCGGCTGTAGGATGTAGTATAAAGTATCTCAGGTCCTTGTATTTTAAGGGTATGCTTTCTAACACTTGTAAAAGAACTTGAGAGTAATACACTTCATCCTTGAAAATCATTATGTCTGTTGTTCTTGGTTCTGTCTCATCTTTATTTGCTTGTGTTTCTTAGTACTACCAAAAGGATCCAGTTCCCTATTTGATTTGTTAAGTGTTCTAAGTCTCTCGTCATTGTGAAATTGATTACATTGAACACGTTCACCGGTCCTTCTGTGACGTTCCCCCCTCCTTGGGCTTGCGGTGTGATAGATTGGTATTAGAGCCATAGGGGTAGAGAAGTCGGGAATACCTTAGTAGACCATAGGCTACAACCCTTATACCTTAGGACTGTCCTTGTTGGAAACGTGTCGGAGTAAGCGGGTTGGGTAAATTGATGATTACACTTGATCAACGTAATCATGAATTTACCGGACACGTAAATTCCGACATGGGCCCCTAGGTGGTGTTGAAATCTTTCTTTTTGGGTAGATGATTCAAGGAAATTTTCTTGTGTGGTCTAAATTTTTAAAACTGACTTTCATACCTGTTATAACGTGATGCTACTACTAATTATTGATACTAGTGCCATCGCTACTATTAATACTACTATTATTACTACTATTATTATTATAGTCATGAGCTATGAGTTACTAATTTATTTATGAAAATCTTATAGGATTCCAAGATCATGGCTGACAAGGGAAAAACGCCTGCATACCCAGCTGACGAGACCGCCCCAGTTTGAAGTTAGGAGGTCAATGCCTCAATTAGAGTATGAGGAGTACCTGCGAAGATACGGACATCCCGGATGGATTTCAGAGACATCTGATGACACTGAACCCTCGGAGGACTCTTCACCATCATCCCCAGATAGGATCCGAAAGCCTTCCCACTCGTCGCATGTCACTACACCTACTCTCTCACCTATTCCGCCTATCGGGAGTAGAGGCGCGCGTGTCGTCACACGTCTCCGTAAGAGGGCCAGGCGAGGAACATCTGTTTCGTTTAGGATGTCGCCCCCCCCCCACCTCCTCCTGCAATGGCTCTAGCACGAGCAACAATACCTCCCGCATGACGAGTATTGGATGCCGCCAAGGCATAGTATGTATGACGGCCCGAGTGTCCTTGCTAGAGATCCTACTCCCAGTCTAGTCGTCGGGTTAGTGATTTTGGTCCTTCTAACCCTACTCTAGGAGAGATACTCCAGACCATTCAGCGTCATGAGGTGACCCTGCAGCACACTACTCAGACCTCCCCGTCTGCCCAATTCCAGGCTATGATGGCATCTCATGGTGTTCAATGCTTGGAGCAGGTGTAGAAGAAGAAGAGTTCGGGTTGGTTTGGGTGGCTGAAGAAGAAGTGGCAATGATGACCGGGGGATATTTGATTATGGGCAAGAGACTACTGAACTATAAGAAGAAACTATTTTATCTATTTCAGACACCATTATTATTTATGGGGATGATGGCACCTTCCAATTTGTGAAACTAAGATACTTCTACTACTTTGTTTTGTTGTTGCTACATTTATCTATTTATGAACTTTTGCTTTATGATGCTAACTTTTGCAGGGTGATTTGAATGGAATTGTGCGATATTATGTAACAAGAAATAAATATTGTTGTCCCGTAATATAATTCATCCTATGTAATTGAATAAAACATCTATAAATGTCATACAATGTGTTATAAAATTTTCATGTACTTGGTATAATGGCTAATAGGAGTAAAATCGATTGTAATGAGATACTTAAAACCAATTTATGAGATGCTAAATAAGTTTATCTATGATCACACCAGAATGCCACCAAGACGAGGAGTTCGTACCAGAAGGAGAGGAGCAACTAGGGGAAGAAACGAGGAAGCTAGGCAAACTATGAACCAGGGTGAAAACCAACCACCTACTCCACTAGAAACACCGTGTGGTGGGAACGTCAACCTAGAGAACGAAGAAAGGATTGCTAACCTGGTGGCTCAGCAGATTGCAAATGCCATTCCAACTATCATCGCCAAGATCAACGCTGATCGGGGTAATGCAACCGGGAACGGTGGACCCAGGAATGATGAAGTCAACAATGATGATACCGAGGAGATAAGGAGTGGGTGTTCCTACAAAACATTCATGGCTTGCAAACCAAAGGATATCAATGGCACTGAGGGTGCAATTAAGACTTACCGGTGGCTGGACGAGATTGAAGCCGTGTTGGACATCAGTGAGTGCAAGACTGAGCACATGGTAAGGTTTGCCTCTTAATCACTCAAAGGATCAACACTAGAGTGATGGAAAATTATTGTTCAGCCTCGAGGTAGAAATGCTATAGGAAGAATGAACTGGTCTGAATTCAGAGAGTTAATGACGAGCAAGTACTGTCCAATCAATCAACTTGAGAAGCTGGAGTCTGAATTTCTTAGTTTGTAAATAAAATGCCCAAACTATACGAAGTACATCAATCGTTTCCTAGCTTTATCCTGACTGGTGCCACATCTAGTGACGCCAGAAGCCAAAGGTGTAGCCTGTTTCATCTAGGGATTATATCCCAGGGTTAGAGGCATGGTTCGATCTTCCAGACCTACAACCCTACAAGCTGCAGTTGATTTCACAAGTAGCTTGACTGACGACTTGGTTAGAGCTGGATGGACAGAGCATGTGAAGACAGAGGACAAGAAAAAAGCAATGGGTGAGAAAAGGCAGTGGTTTGATGTTAAGAAGACGATTGGTAACGGTGGTAGTTCAAGAAGAGAACTGGTGAAGGAGCAAGGTGTGATGATTATGGTGTAAGGGCTCGAAAACTATACTTAGGTACAAGCCCCTTTTGCAGCAAGTGCAAATTACATCACCAAGGAGAATACAACCCGATGCCTTGTTTCAGGTGTAAACGAACTGGTCATTTGATTAAGGATTGTACGTATGAACCGGATAAACAATGTTATAAGTGTGGAGATCCAGGACACATGAGGAACGAGTGCCATAAATTAGCAAGGGACAAGGACGCAAGACCCAACAAACCCAAGGGAAGAGCATTCGTGATGGATCCGAACAGTCCTCGTAAGGAACCCGATGTGGTTAATGGTACGTTTCTCATAAGCCACCATCCTGCTACTGTTCTATTTGATACTGGAGCGACAGGTAGTTTTGTTTCTACTACGTTTAGGCCTTTGATTGATTTGAAAGCTTGCACCTTAGTCGATGCCTATACTGTAGAATTAGTCGACGGTAATATAATAGAAACTAATGAAATAATTAAAGATTGCTCATTGGAGCTAGAGGTTAATTTATTTAAGATTGACTTGATGCCTATATCGGTAGGAGGTTTTGATGTAGTTGTTGGGATGGATTGGTTAGCCAAAAATAAGGCTGAAATCGTGTGTGATGAACGTTTACTTAAAATACCCTTAATCGATGGAAAAACGCTAGTTGTACACAGTGACAGAAGCAACACGCTATGGCCCATGATATTCCACCTAAAGGCTACCAAGAGTCTTAAGAAAGGATGCTCAGCTTTCATAGTCAACGTGATGAAGGCGAGAGAGGAAAGGAAAATCAAAGATATACCTGTGGTGTCCGAGTACCTGGATGTGTTTACAGAAGATCTACCAGGACTCCCTCCAACCCGATAGGTTGAGTTCCAAATAGATCTATTTCCTGGTGCCGCACCAGTGGCCAAGGCACCTTACCGACTCGCCCCGCCCGAGATGAAGGAGCTAATGTTACAAATCCAAGAGTTACTTGACAAGGGATTTATACGACCAAGTGTTTATCCATGGGTTGCCCCGGTGCTATTTATGAAAAAAAAAAAGGATGGAACCCTACGTATGTGAATTGATTATCGGGAATTGAACAAGCTTACAATAAAGAATCGTTATCATCTTCCGAGAATCGATGACTTATTCGATCAATTAGAAGGAGCCAGTTATTTTTCCATGATAGATTGAAGATCGGGATACCATCAACTGAAGATAAGAGAAGAAGACATACCCAAGACAGCCTTTAGAACCATATATGGACACTATGAGTACTTGGTCATGCCCTTTGGATTGACTAACGCACCAGCGGCGTTTATGGATCTCATGAACCGAGTATGCCGCCTATATCTAGACAAGTTTGTGATTGTGTTTATTGATGATATCTTGATCTACTCCCGTAGCAAGGAAGAGCATGAAAAGCATCTTAGACTGATTATTTAGTTGCTCAAGAATGAGCAATTGTATGCAAAGTTCTCCAAATGCGAATTTTGGATGTGCGAAATCCAATTTCTAGGGCATGTAGTGAATAAAGATGGGATTCAAGTAGACCCCTCGAAAATATAGGCCATCAAGAACTGGAGGATTCCTGAAACTCCTACCGAGATAAGACAATTCCTTGGTTTGGCGGGATACTACAGGAGGTTTATCAAAGACTTCTCTCGAATCGTACAGTTGCTAACCGCTTTGACTAAGAAGAATACAGCCTTTGTATGGGGAAAAGAACAGAACAAAGTGCTTGAAACACTCAAGGAGAACAAAGCTCAATAATATTTCCAAGTGATTCCAGCTTACAAAATGCACTTGCAACAATGATCAGACGAATTAGGGTTTTGCAAGGTTAGATTGCAATGAAAGAAACAAATTCTATATATAGAGTTGATAGATTCGCTGACAGTTTCGCTGTCAGCGAAACTATCATGCCCAAGCCTAGTGTCGCCTGGCTGAGAAAGACAGTTTCGCCGGGAGAAACAGACCGCTATAGTTTCGCTCATAGTTTCGCTGGGCAGCAAAACACAAATAACTAACATACTTACAAAAGTAAACTAACATTTAACCTATTACATTTAAACGTAAACAAAAGCTAATCTAAGGTGAGTCCAACCTATTCTTGATCTTCAATACTCCCCCTAGGTTGGACCTCACCGACTGGATCATCTTCGATAGTAGCACCAGCTCCAGATTCTTCTCTAGCCGTAGGTCTGCCTTCTACTTCAGCTCCTGCTGTAGTCACATCTTCACCATGTGCACTAGCTCGTTCAAATTGTCGTGTAAGGTCCTGCACGTCCATCCTCACTTCATCAGCCTCACAAATTTTCTCAGCCAGCTTTCTTACCTCAGCTCTAACTCCTCGGGCCTTGTTGGCAACCTCCATAAACAAGCTTGCCACTTTTCTCGTTTCTGCTCCTGCCTAGCCTTGATATGGTTTTCACATAAAACCAGTAAGTCCTCATCACAGAATGAAAATACTTCCATTGGATCAAAAAGTCTAAATTCAGTTCCGTCCTTTATCCTAATCACTGCCTCCCCCGTGTTGTTGTCGTAGAACCATTTTTCAAACCTCTGAGGCCTTTGGGGAAGGGGATCAGGTAACCTCACCCTACTCACCGTCTTTGGGGGCTTCACCCTTAGCACTATCATCCCCTTTCCAGTCTCCCAGTCCTTGTCCTTCTTTGATCTTTTCCTTTCTGCCTTCATGAATCCAAAAGTCACAAAATTGTCGTTTAGCCCCTGTTTTATTTCTTCTTCCAACAGTTTTGCTCGTTCACTCTTCTGTGAGTCAATCAAGGGAATCTCTGCCAGCCTCCTGAGATCCCATCTAGGCAAGGTCTTGAACGCCTTCCTTTTATGTAAATAGGAAATCCTTCCTCCTCTCCTCTTTATCATAAACATTTTCAGGCTTGAGTTATATTTCCAACTAATTATTTTCTTCTCAGCCTCTTTCCTGCTCGACCCTTGTATATTCTGGAATAGAGGGGTTAGATCTTCTTGCTCTTTCTCCGTAACAAACCAGTCCTCCTTCTCTAACTCAAACACATCGCCATCAGCAGAGCCCTTCTTGGCCACATAAATCAAGGGTCGTTCATCAACTTCATAATACTCGGGCTCTGAATCATAATCTACTAGCTGCTCATCATCCTCCTCCTCATCAATCAAGATCTTCTCAACTGTCTTTTGTCCACCCTCTACAGCTGAATCTCTCACGATCTCCTCACCAACCAAATCTGTATCAATGTTTATTCCCAAGTCTATAAACCCTGACTCAATCACCTCTTCCATGTGTTCTTCTACATCTTTCCTTACAGCCTCAGTCTCTCTCTCATCAACATTCTTCTCACCAGAACCTCCAGCTGTAGCATCCGCTGCACCACTAGAGCCCTCTCCTGCCTTGGATGAGGTACCCACATTTAGAAATGAGTGCCTTGAAATATCAGTAAGATCATCTAACTCAGATTGAGTTAGCTGATTAGGCAGGCCGGCTGTAGCTTTAAGTTCGTTAACCTCAGTCAATAGCCTCTTTATCAAATTATGCTGATCAACCAGCATCTTGGACATCCCTTCCAGCATCTCATCTTTCCTCTTTTCTCTCAACTCTTGATTTGTCAGCTTTGTTTTTATCATACTTAACTCATTAGAAAGAGATGAGTTAAGATTCCTGATTACATCCTCATCCAAATTTCCCGTCTCATCCCTCCTCTGTGGCTGAGTAAAAGTTTGGTGCTTATGCTTTGACCTCCTCTCACCCATCCTCTCAACATCAGCTTGATCAGTTTTCTTCTTGGATCTTTTCTCCCTTTCAGCTCTCAATGCCTGCTCAACCTCATCTATATCCTCCTCAAAATCATAGTCTTTTTCTTTCGCATACCTCTTCCTCTTCTTTACCGACTCAGCTTGCTTCTCTCTTGTTTCCTCAGCATGTTTGTTCTCACTTTCTATCACCCTTCTAATATAGTTTCACCTTTTGGCTGGATACATATTCTCCCACAGATGCGTGATCTTTCTGCTAAAGTCATGCCTGATGGCAGAGCAGTCAGCAAATATTCTGGTATTCATCTGAACAAGTCTTTTTATTTCTCCATGTCTAGGCACATTGGGAATTAGATCATCTATCAGCATCTGAATAAACCTTGGATATAGCAACCACTTATCCTTCTTCAGTGCCATCACCTTCTCGGCCATACAATCAAATATAAGCTTAGCTATATTGGCCTTTTGCCCTCTACAGCAGATAATCATGGCCTTGGCCCAGTCCAAGTTTAACCCATCCGTTCCCCCCTTTCTATGATCCAAGCACATAATAAATATGTGAGCAATATATCTCCACTCCTTGGACAGAAAAGATTTTTTTTTTCTTTTCGTTCAATGATGGTACTTTCGCGGAGTTTGCAGAAACAATCACAATGAGCAAAACACTTGTAGTTTCGCTGGCTAAAGCTCATAGTTTCGCTGATTGAACTGTAATTTCGCTGGATGAATCTGAAAAACTTTTTCAACACGAAATCAATCCAAAATCACTCAAATCTCAATGAACTTGAGATCTGATGATTACCAAAGCTTTCTCAACCAAGAACTAATCAATTTCAATCAAATTCCGTATCAAATACACTCAAATTTGATCCGGAATTGATGAAATAGTGATATTGAACTCAACCAACCAAAAACCAAACAATCAAGAGCACAAAGGCTCTGATACCATTTTGTTGGTCCAAATAGATCGAATCACAATACAATTGATTGAGAAAATTGTTCAATATCACTAACACATACACAATAGAAACATTTGATGATGAAGAATTGAACAAAAGTATTCAAAAGTAAACAAATCAAATCCAATACAATTAATAGAACAAAGCTCAATAATATTTCCTAGTGATTCCAGCTTACAAAATGCACTTGCAACAATGATCAGACGAATTAGGGTTTTGCAAGGTTAGATTGCAATGAAAGAAACAAATTCTATATATAGAGTTGATAGATTCGCTGACAGTTTCACTGTCAGCAAAACTATCATGCCCAAGCCTAGTGTCGCCTGGCTGAGAAACACAGTTTCGCCGGGAGAAACAGACCGCTGACTATGAGCGATACTACAGTTTTGCCCATAGTTTCGCTATGCAGCAAAACACAAATAACTAACATACTTACAAAAGCAAACTAACATTTAACCTATTACATTTAAACGTAAACAAAAGCTAATCTAAGGTGAGTCCAACCTATTCTTGATCTTCAATGTGAAATCCGCTACCACCCCGGCAAGGCAAATGTAGTGGCAGATGCCTTGAGTAGAAAGGAAAGAGAAAAACCCATTCGCGTCCGTGCCTTAAGGATGAGTGTGTATACTAGCCTTATTGCTAGACTAAAAGAAGCTCAAGGTGAAGCCCTAAAGAAGGATAAACTACATGTGGAGATGTTAACGAGAATGGAAAAGTGTTTAGAATTGGGCAACCATGGTTTATACAAGTGTGAAGGAAGGACGTGGGTGCCAAAGTATGAAGGGATTAGAGAGATAATCCTAGATGAAACTCACAAATCCAGATACTCGATTCACCTAGGAAGTGACAAAATGTATCAAGACTTAAAGGCACTTTTCTAGTGGCCTGGAATCAAGAAATCAATCTCCACCTATATGGGGAAATGTCTGACGAGCGTAATGGTAAAAGCTGAAAATCAAAAACCATCAGGAACTTTACAACAGCCCAAATTCCTAGAGTAGAAATGGGATAACATCATGATGGATTTTGTTACGAAGTTACCAATAACTTTTAGAGGGCATGATGCTATTTGGGTAATAGTGGATAGGCTTACTAACTTAGCACATTTGTTGCCAATCCGAGAGGACTACGACTTGTCAAAGTTAGCCCAACTATACATCGATGAAATAGTGAACAGGCATGTAGTGCCACTATCGATCATCTCAGACCGTGATAGTCGCTTCACTTCTCATTTTTGGAGATCTCTCCAACAGGATTTGGGAAGCCGTCTAGACTTAAGGACTGCATACCATCCTCAAACCGACAGGAAAAGTGAAAGAACCTTTCAAACTTTCGAAGACATGCTAAGAGCTTGCGTGATTGACTTCGGTGGAAGCTGGGATAACCATCTTCCCCTATTAGAGTTCTCCTACAATAATAGTTATCACGCAAGTATATAAGCAGCTTCGTATGAAGCCCAATATGGTAGGAAATGTCGATCGCCATTAAGTTGGAATGAGGTTGGTGACAGCCAAGTGATGGGACCCGACATCATGCTGGAAACCACAGACAAAATATTTAAGATCAAGGAGTGATTGAGAGAAGCTAGAGATCGTCATAAGAAATACGCTGGTAGAAGAGGAAAACCCCTGGAATTTCAGGTGGGTGATAGAGTGATGCTGAAGGTCGCACCATGGAAGGGAGCCGGTGGCATATCAATTAAGGCTACCTCAAGAGTTAACCTACATACATGACACATTTCATGTGTCTAATTTGAAGAAGTGTTTAGTAGACAAAGCCTTGTAATTGCCATTGAAGGAAGCCAGAATTAATGACAAGTTGATCATTGTAGAGAAACCTATAGAGATCACTGACCGATTGGTCAAGAAACTTAGACGAAGTCGTATACCCAAGATTAAAACACATCAAATTTTCGGCCTTAATTCCTATATATATATTATACACTTAAAAACCTATAAACAATAATCTACCATCAACTAACACTACATAATAAAATTATACTACACAACAATCTACACTACATAATAAAAAATACAAAAGAAAATAATTAAATCTCCCTCTCTCTCTCTCCCCATTTTCGGCCGCCCCCCTTAACCACCAACCACCATCCACCCTTGAACTCCACAAACCCCCTATACACTCCACCCTCTCCCTCATTTCCCCATACATGTAATCTCCCTCATTCTCCCTTTCTCCCTCACGATTTCTAGCCATAAACCATCACTAAAATCTGCATTTCCTCTCTATTCTAGCTGAGATTATTGAAAAACAACACCATTCCATCATCGACCAAGAGCAAAACAAGCATGAAAGTGAGTTTTGGTGAGTTTTCAAGCAAGGTTCTTGCAAGAACAAGAAGTTTCGGCTCAAGCTCGTGAACCAACAGCCCTCACACTCTTCAAATCATCTCTAAAACGTGGAGCAACTAGAGTAAACTTGCTGCTATATCTCTGTTTTTGTGGGACTAGTGACTTCACAAGAAGGTATATGTTAAGAGTAATCATGAATCAAGGGTTGGTGCACACGATTTCACCTTGAAAACCCTATTTTTCATGGGTTTAGCACCAAAAACCCACATGTTTTGAAAAGGCTTTCAACCAATGCTAAAAATCTACTCAAAAACAGTTTATGAACACTATATGAAGCTGGTTTAATAGTTACATAAAGGTTTGGTGATGTTTATGCTCAAAATATAACAATTACACATGTGTAAAAGGTGATTAACACCCTTTAAAAGCAACAATGACGATATGCATGTATGAATCCGTGAGTTGAAGCTTTGTTCCAGTGTTTTGGTGAGATTAAACATATAAAATTTGTAACATTGGGTAAACATGTTGAAAAGAGTGGTAAAATGGACTAAATGGGTGAAAATTAGGACCCGAAAAGTGGTAAAATTCCAAAATATGGGTAAAACTTAATAAGTCATAAATTTAAGCAGTTCCAGGCCCTAAAATAAGTATTTTAGTGTTAAAAACCTAATTTGGTGATTTATTAAATTAATTTGTAATTTTTATGAATTTATAAGATACTAAAGTGAACCATCCAGCAGGTATGGTTCACTGTCTGAGGCTCAGTTATCTCTACGGGTTAACCTGTATTAACATAAATTTCGAATAGGCTAGCCGGGAATGAGTGAAAGGTTGATTGTGACCCCACAACAATGATACTTATGTTTTTAATATAAATTTATGGATTCTAAAGAGTCCTTTTGTTTTTAAACTTTAAGCACTTGAATTCACAAACTTTTTAGTTGACACAAAAATCTTTTGAGCATGTTTTAGGCAATCATTGATGGAAGCTTGGATGAGTTGAAGAACTCTTTTGATGACCTAGTTCCGTGACTACCACATGGCATTACTTAGTTTGAAATTATTGTTGGACAACTTATTTGGATATTTATTAAACTTATGAATTTACTTTGATTTGGACTAATTACTGTTGTGACCCAACTTTTCTCTTTTGTAATTGGGTTTGTTAAAATTTAATGTAGTTTCATGTGATTTCTCTCCTTGTGTGCTCTTTTGATGGTTAGTTTCCGCTGCCATATGTGTTGCCAGTCTGTGACGTTCCACCCTCCTTGGGCCTAGGGTGTGACATTAAGTTACGAGTTTAACCTGAAATACAGATTGTCACATCATCCCCTTGTTCACAGAATTTTTGTCCTGAAAATTAGAACATTAGGTTAACGCAGACACCAGAATTAATATCGACAACAGAAGAGTGTTCCGACGCTTGCTTAGAATAGGGTTTCAGGAATTTCTTAAACAAACCAAAAACAAAGAGATGTAAGGTTCTACAAGAGTTGTGACATCATCCCCTTTTTGAAGGGAATTTCATCTCGAAATTTAAGAAAAGATATCACACTAAGGATACCTTAAAAAGTGGATGCCTGATCTTTTAATAGTTGTGGGTACTACTTCATCATTTGATCCTCGCATTCTTAGGTGAACTCTAGCCCATGCTTTGAATTTCATCTAACGCGCACAATAGGAATCTTGCTATGCTTTAGGGTTTTGACTTCTCGATCCATAATCTCAACTGGTTCTTCAATGAAACAAAGCTTTTCATCAATGTATAGTTCTTCTAATGGAACGACGAGTGATTCATCGGCTAGACACTTATTCATATTTGATACATGGAACACGTTATGAACACCATCAAATTCCACATGTAAGTCTAGCTAATAAGCCAGTAGACCAATCCTCTTGAGAATCTCAAATGATCCAACGTATCTATAGTTTAGCTTTCCATGCTTTCAAAAGCGCATCACACCTTCCAAGGTGAAACCTTGAACAATAACTTGTCAACGACTTGAAATTTCAAAGGTTTTCTCCTTTGATCTACATAACTTTTCTAGCAATCACGAGCTGCCGCCATATGGTTACGATTTTGAACGATCTTCTCTGTGTTTTCATGGATAAGTTCAGGACCAGTTAACTAACTATCACCGACTTTAGTCCAACAAAAAGGTGATGTACACTTTATGCCATAAAGTGCATCAAATGGTGCAGCTTTGATGCTCATGTGGTAGCTGTTATTGTAATAGAGTTCAACCAAAGGTAGATGGATATCCTAATTACTTCCAAAGTCAATAATGCACGCCCTAAGCATATCTTCTAAGGTTTGAATTGTGCGTTTTGTGGATGATAAGCCATGCTCAAATCCAAATGAGTTCCTAGTGACTTCTATAGTGATCTAGAATGTTACGCCATGTCGTGACACAATTTTAGTCAAGTATATCTGTGCCAATTTATACATCTTGTAGTTCTCACGAATAGCCAAGAAATATGTTGATTTGGTCAAACGATCCATTATCACCGAGATAGAATCATTCTCAGTACGCGAACAGGGAAACTTAGCAACGAAATCCATGGAGATGTTTTCTCATTTCCACATGGGAATTTCTGGTTGTTGATGCGAACCCGACGGGTTCTGATATTCCACCTTGCCCTTAGAACAAGTCAAACACTTTGACACGTAGGTGGCAATTTCAGCATTCATGTTAGGCCACAAGTAAATGACCTTCAGGTCTTGGTACATCTTGTCAGATCCAGGATGTACCAAATAATGGGACTTGTGAGCTTCATCCATCAGTAATCCCTGAGATTCCCAAATAATGGAATCCATACCCGATCTTCATAGTAGCGAAGACCATCTACTTTCTCCTAAAACAATTTCTCAGCTCTCTTGAGAGATTATGACTTGATGTTTTGTTCTTGTAACGCCTCAGCCTAAGCATTCTTAATTTGTGACGGTAGATCAGAATGGATGGTTAGCTGTAACGCATGGACACGGCGAGGTTTTAGGGTATCCTTACGACTAAGGGCATTGGCAACCACATTAGCCTTTCCCGGATGATACTTGATGGCATAATCGTAATCATTCAGTAATTCTAACCATCGTCGTTATCTCATGTTTAGTTACTTTTGTTCGTAGATGTGCTGAAGACTCTTATGATCAGTGAATATTGTGCACCTCGTTCCATATAGATAATGCCTCTAGAGTGCAAATACCATAGCTCCCAACTCTAAATCATGAGTTGTATAGTTCTTCTCGTGCACCTTAAGCTGTCTTGATGCATAAGTTATCACATTCTCACGATGCATTAACACGCAACCCAAACCCTAGATTGACGCGTCACAATACACCACGAAATCATTTGTTCCGTCTGGCAATGCCAAGATCGGTGCACTACATAGTTTGTCCGTAAACGCATGGAAAGCTGCTGCCTCCTTACTACCACCACTTGTAAACAATTCCCTTGTGAGTTAGGGCAGTCAAGGGTTGTGCTAGTTTTGAGAATCCTTTGATGAAACGTCGATAATAACCCGCTAGTCCAAGAAATTGGCGTAGATCAGTAGGCGTCATCGGCGCTGGCCAATTCTTGATTGCCTCAATCTTAATCGGGTCAACATGGATGCCTTTCTCGTTGACTACATGCCCTAGGAACTGTACTTCTCTCATCCAAAAGTCACATTTAGAAAATTTGGCATATAACTGTTCCGTCTTCTGAAGCTCTAGAATAAGTCTTAAATGTTCCTCATGTTCCTCCCTATTCTTGGAATAAATGAGTATGTCATCAATGAAAACGATGACAAACTTGTCTAAATAGGGTTTTAAACATGGTTCATAAGGTGCATAAAGACTGCAGGAGCGTTTGTCAATCCGAAGGGCATAACCACGAACTCAACGTGTCCATATCGAGTTCTGAAAGCCGTCTTGGATATGTCTTCTTCTTGAACCCTAAGCTGATGATACCCAGACCACAAATCAATCTTTGAGTAATAGCTCGATCTTTGCAGTTGGTCAAATAAGTCGTCGATACGTGGAAGAAGGTAACGATTCTTTACTGTAACCTTGTTCAGTTCCCGGTAGTCAATACACATCCGGAAGGTTCCATCTTTCTTATTCATGAATAACATAGGTGCCCCCCAAGGTGAAGAACTAGGGCGTATGAACTCTTTGTCTAATAGTTCCTGCAACTGTTTTGACAATTCTTGAAGTTCGTTTTGTGCCAAGCGATATGGCGCCCGAGCGATAGGGGCAGCACTAGTGTCAGCTCAATTTGAAACTCTACCTGCCTATGTGTCGGAAGACCAGGCAAGTCCTCTAGAAACACCTCGTGAAAGTCCTTAACAATGGAAATGTTTTCAAGTTTCTTCTCCTCTGTAGTCTTCTCAGTAACTAAGGTTAGAATCGCCAAATTTCCTTTCCTTAAGCACTTCGAAGCCTTCATGTAAGAGATGATGCCAACCATAACACCACTCTTGTCACCCTCCACCGTTAGTATCTCTCCATCAGGCAGGGGTATGCGGATGAGTTTCTCATGACAAAAGATGTCAGCTTGGTTCTTAGATAACCAATCCATACCAACAACGACATCAAAACTACCGAGCGTAATAGATAACAGATCAAAATCAAAATTGTTCCCAGACGGAGTTATCTTACAACCTCGGTATGTATGGGACGACTCTATAATCTTACTACCAGCTATTTCTACTGCATATTTCAAGTCTAAGGCTGTGGAGGTAACATCTAGTAATCAACTAAACTTATGTGATATGAAATTCCTATCAACACCAGAATCAAACACATTAGAGGCAAAACAGTCATTGACAGGAAATTTTCAGTTACTATAGAAGGATCATTATGAGCCTCACCTGAACCAATGACGAAGGCTCTACCCTTGGCATGACCATTTCCATTTCCATTTCCATTGCCCCCATTGTCCTTTTGGTTGTCGGCACCATTACCACCACTGTTCTTCTTTAGCTTTGGATAATTCCTCTTGAAGTGCCCGGTTTGACCACACTCATAAAAACCTTTTTGTTCGCCCTGTGTGCTGGCTGTTTTGCTGCCAAGTTCATACGATAATTTTTAGCAGCGTGGCCGAACTTACTACACCTTCCACACGTATTCTTGTTGCAGGTCCCGTTGTGATGGTAATTGCACTTGTTGCACTTGGGCAGTCTCCCGGTATAGCCGCCACCATGCTATGACAATAAGGAAGACTGGTTGGACAGGTGGGAGTTGTCAAGCTTCTAGGACTGTTGTGGCTGCTGTTGAGAGGTGTTCAGATTGTTTTTGAGACTAGACTCCCACTTCCTCTTATTGTTACCATCAGTAGTTGGTGACGCAGAACTGCACGGGGGTAGTTTACCCTACGTGATAGCCTGAGTCTGTTAATATGTGGGCCCATCGGATCACATCCTATGTAGTGTTTGGTTTTGAAGCGGTGGCCATGCTCTGGATTTCTTCAGAAAATCCATGCAGATACTTCTCAATCCTCAAGGAAGAAGGGTTGACCATATTGGGGCAAAGTGTAGCAAGCTCATAAGAGCGAGTGGTATATGCCTCGATCTCCACACCCAAGTGGTCTGGTTAGCAATCTCCACACCCAAGTGGCCATGCTCTAGCTTCTGCACCTTGTCACGGAAGCAGTATTTTTCCTTCATTAACTTTTTGAAATCCTCCCAAGTGGTTTGGTTAGCAATCTCCACACCCAACATTTGCACTTGGGTGTTCCACCATGACAGAGCATCTCCATCCAAGGTGCAAGTGGCGTACTTAACCTGACTTACCACCGGACAGTTGCATATTTTGAATGTGGATTCGAGTTTCTCGAACCATATTAAGTGTCCTACGGCTCCTTCCACTCCCATGAATGATTTGGTTTGCAGTCAATAAAGGATTTAAAAGGTACAGACTCCTTGACATGCAATGGATTTAGATTAGGACTTTGGAATTCAAATGGATGTTATACATTGACAAGACTGATGGAACGTTAACGTCAGGAATAAATTTGGTATTGCTTGCCGATTGGAGCGGCCTGTGGATTAGGGTTGTGGTTCGCTAGTGCATCAGCTAATTGATCAATGCTACCAGCTCTGTTAGAATCATGTAAATTGTACCATGACCACTTACGTGTCCACGTCCAGACATTCTTAACAATCACAATATACAAAAATAAGTAATATGCAACATATCAACTTAATTTAAGTACAAGCAATTAAAAAAATTTAGCACACACATAACTAATTTAAGTACATATCAACTTATTTGGTTTCCGATCAAATCAAATAACAAAATCTAAAAATATCAGTCGGATGGGAAACAACCCTTCCCATCTAGGTGTGAAAATAAACGAAAGTCTGATGAATAAAGAAATTAATAAGCTAGAAATCAATGAGAGTTAATGGATTCGTCCCTATTCTCTGGCTCGTCATCGGGTTGCTCCTCAGGCTCTTCCTCAGGATCCTCCTCTAGTGCCTCCTCTAGTTGTTTTTCATCCGGCTCCTACACTACATTCAGTGCATTAAGTTGACCTTCCAGATTCTCGAGTCGCTCTCCATACGCCACGATGTCCACACTCTTAATTAGGTCAGTGACACGGTCCACATGATTGTTATGACAATCAATAAGGGTGTTAAATAGCTTCATCAGTCACTTGATTTCTTCTGTAGCTTCCCGAATTCCCTTCTTTTGTGTCCTATTGTCTTCCCATGATTCAGCAACGCGCTTGTGCTCGACATGAAGAGCGGTCACCATAGCAGCCATGCCTACTCAGGAGGACAGGTAAGGGGAGGTAGAGTAGGCGTGTCAGGGTCCCTAGTTAGGATGGACCTAGTATGAGGCCCTCGTTCAGGAGGTAAGGGAACATTCTACTCCTGAATCAATCTAGTCATGTATTGAGTGTAATATTTCCACCGATTAACAGGTGGGTACTAGGGTAAGGTGAAAGGTTGGTCATAGTCAAACTCCTCATTGCTATTAGGATGCATGGACCACTCATACGGACCCATAGGTGGAAGTATAGAAACATAGTAAATGGGTCTCTTTCCCCGAGAAGAAGAAAAAGGTACAGACGAAGATGAAGTCATTCGTGCAAAGAACCGCTCACAGGAATGAGCAACTACAAGCTATCCAGCAAGTAAAGCAAACAGACAAGGCCAACTAATAAAGCTAAATGTGTCTATATGCGTGTAGCTAAGGCATCAGGCTATAGTCTAAATGCAATGCAAATGAAATGCATGTTTATTTTAGTTTGCTATAACCATTGGCATACCAATCTGTCAAACCCTCAATTTCCATAAACAGGGTATTACCGTTAGGCATGTGACATACCAAGATCTCAGCCATTAATTACATCAAACGACACATCAATTACAAAACATAGTTGCTCGTAACCATTAGAATTTCCAAAATACAGAGTTAAGTACGTTAATGTGAAAGAAATTGCGGAAGCGTAATACTTTGTAAATCAAATGGCACAAACATTCGCAAACCAAATAAAATATAGTTTGTAGAAAATGTCTACAATGGTGAACGCAACGTGAGATGATCCAAAATCATGTGCACCTTAATAACCTAAAAGAAACATGCTAAAGTGTCAACACGAGGTTGGTGAGTTCACAGATTTTGATAAATAGTACATAATAGTAAGCATATCCGGTAAACAAAGTAATATCAGTAGATACCTAGTCTACTTAACAAGTTACATAGTGTATGAAGTTCGCAACCAAAGCTGACAATGTAAATGAAGGTCTCGACTGTGGTTTCCAAGCCACAACAACAGAAATTGAGTCAATTAAACACCTGTTTGACATGCAGTCGTGTTAGCGCGACTAGCCCGGGTGGCGTTTGTCAAACCTAGTAGATCTACTCAAAATTACCTCGCTTTAATACGTAAATTAACAGTTCGAGAATGAGGATTTAAATTGGTAAAACACTAGTAAGCAAGTGACATTACAGTAATACTAATCAAATGATAATACGTCTAGAACACATCTTTATTTCCCCCAAAAGAGTACAAGTAAAGTGGTGCTAAGAACTCACCTTGAATGCACAACAACGATTAATGCAAGTACAAACGATTAGGGTTCCGATTCATCCTGAATGAACAATTTATATCTAATTAATATAAAATATTAATTTTTGAACCATAGGGTTTAGTGTTCCCGACAATCCCAAAGGCATGAACCATGAACACGCAGATTTATTACCATAAATTATCACTTGTTCATGACATATCACACCACGTTTATTTAATGTAAATACATTGTTTGTGTTACATTGATTGACATCTTTTTAATCGGTCACACATTGCGTTTTCTTGTTACGTATGCTTACTTTCGTTCCGCCACTGTAATTTGATTCTCGATTCTTATTAAGTGAATACAAGAAGTTTCTTGGTCATATACAATCAGTTACCATTTCTTGCTGGACAATAAAAGATTTCATGGGCCAACAGTTGTCACTTAGATAGATTCAGGGTATTTTTGAGGCAAGTGTGTTCGAACATGGTTGTGTAGTGCTCTTGATAAGTTATGTGTAGGAGATTATGTTCCATTTTTGATTAATTAGTAAGAATCGAGTAATTAGTATAATCAGATTTTATTACATTGGTGCAGCAGTGTGTTTAGATGTCTTAACAATCAAAACTTTATAGCATTAGAGGTTGTCATGTAAAGCAAGCTAACCATGCGAGAACTATTTTAGTTTAATCTATTTGTTTATCTATTTTCTTTCCTATGTATTTAGTTAAGATTTCATGAATACTTTGATGCTTTAATTTATAGTTGTACAAGTTTGAATGAAATACAAGAAAATCTTATTTACATGTTTGTGTTACGTTGATTGACTTCTTCTTAATCGATCACACATTCTGATTTCTTGTTACCTACGATTACTTTTGTTCCGCCACTGTAAAGTGATTCTCGATTATTATTACGTGAATACAAGTAGTTTCTGGTCTTTTACAATTAGTTTCCTTTCCTTAATGGTTAATAAAGGATTTTAGGGACTAATAGTTGTCATTTCAATAGATTCTGGGAAATTTTTGAGACAAGTGTGTTCGAACTTGGTTGTGGTGTGTTCTTGATAAGTTTTGCATAGAAGAGGATCGATTTCAAGGGTCATTTGTGTCGATGCATGTTCGGTTTTTGTTTTGATTCAAACAGTGGAGACTATGTTCCATTTTTTATTAATTAGTTTGAATCCAACAATTATTATAATCAAATTTGATAATATTGATTTAGTAGTGTGTTAAGATGGCTTGACAATCAAAACTTCATAACATTGGAGGTGTTCACGTAAAGCAAAAAGCTATCCATGCAAGAAATATTGTAGTTTAATCTTTTTGTGTAACTATCTCCTTTCACGTGTATTTAGTTAAGCTTTCATGAATACTTTGATCCACTAATCTATATCTACACAATCTTGAATGAAATTCAAGAAAATCCTGTTTACTTATTCATGTTACATTGATTGACGTCTTTTTAATCGATCACACATTGTATTTTATTGCTACATTTGCTTACTTTCGTTACACCACTGTAATGTGATTCTCGATTCTTATTAAGTGAATAAAAATAGTTTCTTGGTCATTTACAATTAGTTTCCTTTCCTTGATTCTTAATAAAACGATTTCATGGACCGAGATTTGTCATTTTGATAGATTCAGGGAATTTTTAAGTCAAGTGTGTTCGAACTTGGTTGTGGAGTGTTCTTGGTAAGTTTTGTGTAGGAAATAATAGATTTAAAAGGTCATTCATGTGGTGTCGTGTTTGGTTTTCCTTTTGATTCAAACAGTAGAGACTATGTTCCATTTATGATTCTAATAATTATTATTAGATTAGATCAGTTTAGTAGTGTGTTCAAATGGCTTGAGAATCAAAACTCTATAGCATTGGAGATTGTCAAGTAAATCAAAAAGCTATTCATTCGAGAACTATTGTAGTTTAATTTTTTTATTTAACTCTCTAATTTCCTATGTATTTAGTTAATCTTTCGTGAATACTTTTATGCACTAATCTATAGCTACACATTTTTGATTGAAATACAAGAAAATCTTTTTTACTTATTCGTGTTACGTTGATTGACTTATTTTTTATTGATAACACATTGTGTTTCTTGTTACGTATGCTTTCTTTCGTTCGACCATTGTAATTTGATTCTCGATTTTTATTAAATGAATATAAGTATTTTCTTGGTCATTTACAATTAATTACCTTTCCTTAATGGACCGATAGTTGTCATTTGGGTAGATTCAGTGGATTTTTGAGCCAAGTGTGTTCGAACATGGTTGTGCAGTGTTCTTGAAAAGTTTTCTATAGGAAATGATTTATTTCAAGGGTTATTCGTGTGGTTTCGTGTTCGGTTTTCGTTTTGATTCAAACAGTAAAGACTGTGTTCCATTTTTGATAAATTAGTATGAATCTAGTAATTATTATAATAAGATTTAATTAGATTGGTTTAGGAGTATGTTTAGATGTCTTTACATTCAAAACTCTATAGCATTGGAGTTTGTCACATAAACAAAAAGCTATCCACGAGAGAACTATTGTAGTTTAATCATTTTGTATAGCTTTCTGCTACCACTCTGAAGACTCACCAACATGCATAAGTTGGTGAAAAGGTCCATGCTTTAGTTAACTACAGATTATGGTCTAGGTGTCTGTAACTTTCTACTTTGTACTTTTATCCTTTTTGTAATACATTAGGACGTGAGCTATGGCATGTTATAGTCACATGCCAAAAAGGCAATCTGCCTTTTTGACATTACATAGATTTTGTTGTCTAGATTAGTGTGTCAGTTGGCCTTCAAAGTATGGCCGACTGTAAGATGCAGTATAAAGTCTCTCAGGTCTTGTATTTTGAATTATCACTTGATCACTTTGTAAATTTATAATAGAACTTAAGAGCAATATACATCATTCTTGAAAACCATTTCTACTTATGTTCTTTTAATTTAATTTCCTAGTTTATATAAAGCTGTTTCCTATTTGATCTTGTAAGTGTTATTCAATTTCACTCTCCAAACACCCTATGAAACTGTTGCTTTGACCTCCCCAAACGGTCCTGCAAACTATCACCTTTCTAGTGTAGTTTAATCTTTTTATATAATTATCATCTTTTTGAATGAAATACAAGAAAATCATATTTACGTGTTCGTGTTACGTTGATTGACTTCTTTTTAATCGATCGTAAATTGCATTTTCTTGTTAGTACACTTACTTTCGTTCAGCCATTGGAGGTTGTCACGAAGAGCAAAAAGTTATCCATGGTAGAACTACTGTAGTTTAATTATTGTGACTCCAATAATTATTATAATCAGATTTGATTAGATTGCTTCAGGCGTGTGTTCAGATGGCTTGAGAATCACGTAAAGCAAAAAGTTATCCATGCGAGAACTTTTGTAGTTTAATCTTTCTGTATAACTATCACCTTTCCTATTTATTTAAAAAAGATTTCGTGAATACTTTAATGCACTAATTTATAGCTACAAAATTTTGAATGGAATACAAGAAAATCATATTTACTTGTTCGTGTTACGTTGATTGACTTCTTTTTAATTGATCGTAAATTGTGTTTTCTTGTTAACAAACTTACTTTTGTTCAGCCACTGTAATGTGATTCTCGATTCTTATTAAGTGAATAAAAGTAGTTTTTTGTTATTTACAATTAGTTTTCTTTGCTTGATAGTCAATAAAGTATTTCATGGATTGAAAGTTGTCATTTGGATTGATTCAGGGGGTTTTTGAAGCAAGTGTGTTTGGACTTGGTTGTGGAGTGTTATTCATAAGTTTTGTGTAGGAGAGGATTGATTTCAAGGGTAATTCGTGTTTTTTCATCTTTGGTTTTGGTTTTGGTTCAAACAATAGATACTATGGTCCATTTTTTATAAATTAATGTGATTCCAAGGACTATTATAATCAAATTGATTAGATTGGTTCAAGAGTGTGTTAAGATAGCTTGAGATTCAAAACTCTATAGGATTGGAGGTTGTCAGGTAAAGCAAATAGCTATCCATGGTAGAACTACTGTAGTTTAATCTTTTTGTTTAACTATCTCCTTTCCTATTTATTTAGTTAACATTTCATGAATACTTTGATGCACTAATCTACATCTGCCCAATTTTTAATGAAATACAAGAAAAATATAATTACTTGTTCGTCTTACATTGATTGACTTCTTTTTAATCCATCACACATTGCGTTTTATTGTTACATAACTGTAATATGATTCTTGATTCTTATTAAGTGAATACAAGTAGTTTCTTGGTCATTTACAATTAGTGTTTTTCCTTCATGTTCAATAAGGGATTTCATGAACCGACAATTGTCATTTGGATAGATTAACGGGATTTTTGAGGCAAGTGCACTCGCGCTCAAACATGATTGTGTAGTGTTTTTGATATGTTTTGTGTAGGAGAGGATTGACTTCAAGGGTCATTCGTGTCATTTCGTGTTTGATTTTGGTTTTAATTCAAAAGTAGAGACTAGGTTTCAATTTTGATTAATTAGTACGGTTCCAATAATTATAATAATCAGTTTTGATAATATTGATTCAGGAGTGTGTTCAGATGGCTTGACAATCAATTCTCAATAGCATTAGAGGTTGTCATGTAAAGTAATAACATATCAATGCAAGAACTATTGTAGTTTAATCTCTTCATATAAATATCTTCTTTCCTATGTATTTAGTTAATCTTTCGTGAATACTTTGATGAACTAATCTATAGTTAGTATTTTTGTATAACTATCTCCTTTACTGTGTATTTAGTTAAGCTTTTGTGAATACGTTGATGCACTAATCGATACCTACAAAATTTTGAATGGGATACAAGAAAATCTTATTTACATGTTCGTGTTACGTTGATTGACTTCTTTTTAATCGATCACATTGTGTTTTATTTATACGCATGCTTCTTTTCATTCCACCACTGTAATGTGATTCTGGATTCTTATAAAGTGAATACAAGTAGTTTAATGGTCATTTACAATTTGTTTCTTTTCTTGATTGCCAATAAAAAATTTCATGGATCGACAGTTGTTATTTGGATAGGTTTAGGGGATTTTTGAGGCAAGTGTGTTCGAACTTAGTTGTGGAGTGTTCTTGATAAGTTTTTTGTAGGAGAGATTAATTTCAAGGGCCATTCATGTGGTTTCATGTTTGGTTTTGGTTTTGATTTAAACAGTAGAGAGTATGTTTTGTATTTGATTAATTCGTATGATTCCAATAATTATTATAATCTGATTGAATTAGATTGGTTCAGTGGTGTGTTGAAATGGATTGAGAGTCAAAACTCTACAGCATTGGAGGTTCTCACGTAAAACAAAAAGCTATCCATGCGAGAACTATTGTAGTTTAATATTTTTGTTTAACTATCTACTTTCCAATGTATTTAGCTAATCTTTCATGAATACTTTGATGCACTAATCTATAGCCACATAATTTTGATTGAAATAAAAGAAAATTTTATTAACTTGTTCATGTTATGTTGATTGACTTCTTTTTAATCGATCACACATTGCGTTTTCTTGTTACGTATGCTTACTTTCGTTTAGCCACTGTAATATGATTCTTAATTCTTATTAAGTGAATACATGAAATTTCTTGGTCATTTACAATTAGTTTCCTTTTTCCTATGGTCAGTAAGGGATTTTATGGACTGAAAGTTGTCATTTGGATAGATTCAAGGGATTTTTGAGGCATGTGTGTTAGAACTTGGTCGTGGAGTGTTCTTGATAATTTTTGTGTTGGAGGGGATTGATTTCAAGGGTCATTCGTGTCATTTCCTGTTCGATTTTGGTATCAAAGCAAAATCATTTGGCACATCGTTTTTGATATTTCAGGTACAAAGGAGGACATTGAATATCCAATGGTACCTCCTCCAACAAATGATGTTTCTCTAACTGCTGATCCTCCAAGGAGAACAAACCTCACTCCTTCAAGTACATCAGTTACCCATCCTCAAGAACAAACACACATATATCTAGAGGAACTTCAACACCCAGTCTATCATCTTCACCACCAGTGATCAATCAACCACAACCATGGGGTGACCCTCAGCAAAGCAAACAAACAAGGTCACAGCATCCAAATACTGTTGAAGAAGAAGATGACTATCATTCATTACCAGACACACATCATGACGATGAAATCTTAGATTTCTTTCATGATGCACTACAAACATTCAATGATCATTCACAACTAGAAAATCCCACCATTTCAAATACCCTTGCTTATCAATCCACACTAGAACAAACAATCAATAATCTTGATTCAACTATCCCCGTTGATCACAATGAAACTACAAGAGCTCGCAAATATCATCCTTTGGAAAATATCATAGGTGACCTCAATGTCAAATTGACACAAAGTCAAACTAATACAACAAACATTTGCTTGCATTCTTGCTTCTTACCTCTAACTATGCCCAAAAACATCACAGAAGCACTAAAAGACAACAGTTGGATAGAAGTTGTACTTCAAAATCTTTTAATTGTTGTTTTGGTTGTACCAGCCTCATATCATCCACATATGATCCAATAAATCGGAAGAGCAGCTTTGTCTTCTAAAGACTTCATCAGTTTTACTTCCAAATCTTTTAAATGTTGTTTTGTTTGCACCAGCCTCATATCATCCACATATGATCCAACAGATAGTGTATAAAACTCGACATTAAATGAACTAGTCATTTAGTATGCATATCGCCACCAAACGTTTAAAACATGTATGAATAGGGGATCTAGAAATCATCTAATGAGTAGATTGCTATCAGTCTAAGAGGAATTCAGGTCAATAAATAAGTCGCACAATCTGCATGCAAATTACCACACGAATGTACGATTTTCTGTGCAATATAGTAAGTTTCGCAGCTAGTGTCTCTCGCAGTTTTGCAAGAGATATCTACCCCACTTTCGTTGGAATTTACTAGCGAAACTATTAGTTTCGCAGCTAGTTTCTCAAATAGTTTCTCACGTAGTTTCTTACGTGGTTTCGCATGATGCACTGCAGTTTCGCAGGACGAGTTTTTTAGCTCGTTTTTCATCAAAAATCTTCGTTTTTTAACCAAAATCTATATTTTTTACGTCCAAACCCTTAGTCTTTCATCCATGAAACTGTATCTAAGCTTTTCACACCATTTCATATGTAAGAGTCTGATCTTTTTGAAATCTTTCTCAAACCCTAAAAATACCCAAAACTCATGAATTAAACCTAGATTTACAGAGATGTTTAGATGGTGATTCTTACTCGAATTTCTTGCTCTTTTCTCGTTATTTTGATGCTCAAACACCATATCTTCAATCCTTCAATCAACAAAACTCCAAATCTTCAAGTTTTCTTCACTTTCTCTCACTACTTTCTCTTTCTAAGTTGTTAGGTGATTTGGATGAAATGAGTAGATATTATCTGATTAGGGTTGCTTAAGGAGTGGTTATGGGCACTAAACCCATTTATCAATTAATCCCATATACTACATGGTTCATAATCCCCCTTTTCTCTTATTTTATTAAATAACCCTTTTACCAAGCCCATTATTATTTTAATTACTCGTCAAGATTATCCGGGGCATTACAACACGAATGACCCTTGAAATCAATACTCTTCTACACAAACCTTTTCAAGAACACTCCATAACCAAGTTCGAACACACTTGCCTCAAAAATCTACTGAATCTATCCAAATGATAACTGTCGCTCCATGATATCCTTTATTGACCATTAAGGAAAGGAAAAAAATTGTAAATGACTAAGAAACTACTTGTTTTCATTTAATAAGAATCATGAATCACATTTCAGTGGCTAAACGAAAGTAAACTTACGTAACCAGAAAACGCAATGTTTGATCAATTAAAAGGTAGTCAATCAACGTAACACAAACAAGTAAATAAGATTTTCTTGTATTCCTTTCAAAATTATGTAACTATAGATTAGTGTATCAAAGTATTTACAAAAGTTTAACTAAATACATAGGAAAAGAGATAGTTAGACAAAAAGATTAAACAACAATAGTTCTTGCATAGAAAGCTTTTTGCTATACGTGACAACCTCTAATGCTATGGAGTTTTAATTTTCAAGCCATCTAAACACACTCCTATACTAGTCTAATCAAATCTTGTTATAATAATTATTGGAATCACACTAATTAATTAAAAATGTACCATCGTATCTAATGTTTGAATCAAAACCAAAACCAACCAGCAAACGACATGAATGACCCTTGAAATCAATCTTCTCCAACACAAAACTTATAAAAAACACTCGACAACCAAGTTCGAACACACTTGCCACAAAAATTACGTGAATCTATCCAACTGACAACTGTCAATCCATGAAATCCTTTATTTACTATCAAGGAAAGGAAACTAATTGTAATTGACCAAGAAACTACTTCTATTCACTTAATAAGAATCGAGAATCACATTAAAATGACAGAAAGAAAGTAAACATACGTAAGAAGAAAACACAATGTATTATCGATTAAAAAGAAGTCAATCAAAGTAACACGAACAAGTAAATAAGATTTTCTTGTATTTCATTCAAAATTATATAGCTATAGATTAGTGCATCAAAGTATTCACGAAAGCTTAACTAAATACCAAGGAAAGGAGATAGTTATACAAAAAGATTAAACTAAAATAGTAGTCGTACGGATATCATTTTGCTTTATGTGACATACTACAATCCCATGTTGTTTTGATTGTCAAGCCATCTTAACACACTCGTTAACCAATCTAATCAAATCTGATTATAACATTCATTGGAATCATACTAATTAATAATAACTGGACCATAGTATCTATTGTTTGAATCAAAACAAAAATCAAACACGCTACGACACGAATTACCCTTTAAATCAATCCTCTCGTACACAAAACATATCAAGAACACTTCACAACCAAGTTCGAACGCACATGCCTCAAAAATCCTCTAAATCTATCCAAATGACAACTGTCGATCCATGAAATCCTTTATTATGCATAAAGGAAAGGAAAATAATTGTAAATGACCAAGAAACTACGTGTATTCACTTAACAAGAATCTAGAATCACATTAAAGTGGCAGAACCAAAGTAAGCATTTGTAATAACAAACACAATGTGTGATCAATTAAAAACAAGTCAATCAACGTAACACGAACAACTAAATAAAATTTTATACTATTTCATTCAAAATTGTATTGCTATAGATTAGTGTATCAAAGTATTCATGAAAGGTTAACTAAATATATAGGAAAGGAGATAGTTATGCAAAAAGATTAACTATAACAGTTGTCGCACGAATAGCTTTTCGCTTTACATGACAACCTCCAATGCTACGGATTTTTAATTGTCAAGCCATCTGAACCCACTCTTGAACCAATATTATCAAATCAGATTATAATAATTATTGGAATCACACTAATTAATCACAAATGAAACATAATCTATACTGTTTGAATCAAAACAAAAACCGAACACGAAACCACACGAATAACCCTTGAAATAAATCCTTTCTACACAAAACTTATCAAGAACACTCCACAAACAAGTTCAAACAAACATGCCTAAAAAATCCCCTGAATCTATTTAAATGACAACTGTCGGTTCATGAAATCCTTTATTGACCTGACCATCAATGAAAGAAAACTAATTGTAAATGAACAAGAAATTACTTGTATTCACTTCATAAGAATCGAGAATCACATTGCAGTCTCTGAACGAAAGTAAACATACATAACAAGAAAACGCTATGTGTGATCATTTAAAAAGTAGCCAATTAAAGTAACACAAACAAATACATAAGATTTTCTTGTATTTCATTCAAAATTGTGTAGCTATAAATTAGTGCATCAAAGTATTCAAGAAAGCTGAACTAAATACATAGGAAAGGAGATAGTTATAACAAAAAGTGTAGGACCGTTGAAGGGGACAATACAAACAGTCTCACAATAAGGAGAGAGTTAGAACACTTAACAGATCAAATAGGGAACTAGAACTATATTATGATACTAAGAAACACAAGTAAAACAATAAGACAGAACCAATAACAACTGAGTATGGTTTTCAAGGATTAAGTATATTACTCTCAAATTCTATTATAAGTGTTACAAGGCATAAAGAAAGATACAAGGACCTGGGATACTTTATACTACATCCTACAGCCGGCCACACTTTGAAGGCCAGCTATAAACACTAATCTAGACAACAAGATCAATGTAATGTCAAAAGGCAAATTGCCTTTTGACAAGTGACTATGACATGCCATAGGTCACATCCTAATATATTACAAAAAAGATAAAAGTACATAAATTAGAAAGTTACAGGCTCAGAACCATAATCTACAGTTTGCAAAAGGATAGACCTTTTCACCAACTTATGCAAGTTTGTGAGTCTTCAGAGTCACAGCAGAAAGTTGCTCAGCTTTCTGAAAAATAAGATAAGAGAAAGCATGTCTTCTCTGTCCTCGGAAGAAATGTGTCTTTTGACTTTGATGGCTTCGAAAGACTTTGTCTTCTAGGCTTCGAAAGACTTTGTCTTCTATGCTTCGGAAGACTTAATATTTGGCTTCAGAAGATTTGGTCTTTGGCTTCGAAAGATTTTACACTTAGAATAATCTTCTGTGCAGAGTGTAAAACTTCCTAAGCAACTTCTACTATGTACAAAGTGCATGCATGCACGAAGCACTTTGCCTGTTTTGGGTGCATCAGCCTTTGTATGAACTATACAAACTCCACCTAGGCTGATGCTACCAAAACAGAGAAGTTATTCAGCAGTTGACATTCCTCATTAGGATCAAGAACATTCCTTTCTTCATCATCTGGTCAAGATCCTTCAGACTTTCATAATACCTTCTTATGTCAAAGAGATCATACAGAGGTAGATCAAGCATGTCGTGCCAGAAATAGACATCTTGACCACCTTGATCTCTGATGACATACCATCTGTCTGGATTAGCAGCAAAGGACCAGGATTAGCAGCAAAGGACGAGGACAAGATGGGTCTTCCTGATGCAAGAGGCTCTCCTTGAATTGGAGTTGGTTGAGCAGCCTCTTGTTGCACTTCCCAGGATGTTCTGATTCATCCTAAGGTGCAGGGGTGGATGCCTTGGACTTTTTCTTCATCTTTTTGTCCCTTCTGATTGTCATCCTTTTACTCTTTATGTATTTTAACTAAGGAGAGTGGCCTGCAGCACCAGATGAGCTTTTTTTGTTCTACTCAGTTGGGTACTTTCCTCCAGTTGTTTAGAAGAAGGAGGTTCAGAAGCCTGCTATGGGTCAGAAGTTGAAGTTGGCTTAGATGTAGCTTCGGGATCAGGTTGTGTTGTCTCTTGAGGTTCAACCTTCACCTCAACTTCAGGTACAGCTTGACTTGGTGGAGAATACAGGTCAACAGCTGACCTTCTTTTATCTTCTGCTTGATCCTTCTGATATGCTCATCCATTTTCGAGAGAGACATAGGACCAAGTCTTCTTTCGGAGAACCCATACAGCTTCAAGAAGCTCACCATCTTTAGCCTGTCAACAGATTTCTTTTCTTGGGCTCTGATGGTGGCTCTTGACTTAGCAGCCTCTTCTCTCATTTTCCTTTTGACAGCTTTTCTTTGAGTTTGAGCTTTTTCGTCCAGCTCTTTGAGGTACTCAAACTCAATATACTCAGATGTGAGAGGGTTGAGAGCTGCTGTCTGATAGAGACCTGTGGCACTCAGATAGGCTATCATCTTCTATCTTTCTTGTTCTCTGCCTATCTGAGTTTGTTCCTGTTGTACAGCCACAGTCCCTTTCTCAAGACTTTCTTGAACTGGAGAGAGGGTAGGAGCTTTGTATAGTTTATTTCTTTTTCTTTCTTATTTGATCTTGAGGAGCTTTGTATAGTTCATTCAATTCTGCCAAGGGAAGATAGATGATTTCATCTATATTGTAGTTCCTTAATCCCGGATAATTCAATCTGGCTACCTTTAACTCATCATTTTGAGTATCAGGCCTGTGGGCAACCCTGATTGCAGCTTGCATGAAGCTTGGGATCTCTCCTGTTCTCTCTCCCCTAGCCTTCCCCTTCCTCTCCCTTTTCTCTTCTTCAATCTCCTTGGGAGTCATTTTCCTTTTCTCTTTATCAATTGTAGGTCTGTATGACTCAAGGTGGAGAGAGCTTTGGCCTTCTAAGGATTATGATGATGTTGAGCTTGGGCAAGGAAGACGTTGTGATACACCTTCACCAGTAGGTGTTTCACTGATGGTTCTAGGTGCTGAGGATTAGGCTGTCTCAAGGTTCACAGGGTCCACTACTAGGCCTTCAACCAAGGTTTCCCCTTCGAAGCTAATCTTAGGGTCTGCCTCAGTATCAAGTTGCCCAATAGTTTTCCCTGCTAGCCTCTGTCTATATAGTTTTGCTTTGTTTCTGAACTCCGGCAGCACCCATTCTTGAATTGCCTCAGCTAATCTGCCAGCCTGCCTGTTTTGGCTTGGGTTGACAAGTGGCAGATCAACCAAGTTAATACTCTCATGGAATCTCAGGGTCTAAAAATTAAAGAGCTCCTACTGCCCTTGAGATCTTGAGAGCACCAATGCCATTCTTCCATTGTCATACCACCATCCCACAGTTGGCTTTCTCATAATTTTGAAGATGCCGGGCTTTATCTGTCCCAATTTAAGAATTTTACCTGTTCCCCTCAACTATGAGCCCAGTTCACAGTTGAAAATGTGCTGGACATATCTAGGGAACATGTAATATTCTAAAGAGTCTATGTTTGCAAGCAGGTTAGTGTATACAAATTGTAAATACCTGAACTTGACTCACGGAACCATTCCATGGACTATGAAGGAGAGATACTCAGGAATCTGCTCCCAGCCTCCATGTTTGTTTGATAGACTGCGAATGACCACATGGAGGAGGTATTTCCATTGAGAGGAAACCTTCCCTTTTCTGAATGTTCTTATAGTAAAATCTCCCTCATAGCCTATCTGCCCAAAGGAGTGGTTTATAGTAGATTTGGGAAAGAACAAATCACCTTCTGCATCATCCTACTGAAAATGAGTGTTTATGATGGCCAGAGTGATGAAAATTATCCTCCCCTGCACTGTGGCAGACAGTGCCTTCTCCCCATCCATGGTGACCTCTTGATAGGTCAGCCAGAAGTCCAACATATGATCCTCATAGAGAGGAGGATCAATGGAAGGGAGGTGAAGTAGTTTGTCAAAGAAAGAAAGCGACAAACATCTGAGAAACTTGGATCTTTCTAAGAGTTCAGTAGGGCAACCTGATTGTGTTGCCTATGAAGTTGCGTGGAAAAATTTGGCTGGTTTCTACGATCGAGGTTGGCCATTTGAGAGAGGTTCAACGTGAAGGAAAATAAGAACAAAGGCGGTTTGTGGGTGAATTTAGGTTAGAGAGGATTTGCAGATAAAGAGAAAAGTGAAAGAGGGTGAACCGTTGAGTATATATATATGAAATGGATTTGAGAAATGTTAATGCGAAATGATAAACTTTGAAATCTGGATGTTGGTCTCACCTCTGAAAAAGTGCCCAAAAAGGTAGTTTTCTTGGAAGTCGAAAATCTTCCAAAGGTATTTTGGCTTCGGAAAATATTTCTGAGAGTTTTGAAAATTTTGCTTCGAAGAAAAAGACTTAGAGAATTTTCACTTCTGAGACATACTTTGGTTTTGTAAGATAAGAAAACTTCGAGACATACTTAGTTTCGGAAGGAAATTGTTTTTAAAGAGCATATAAGTACTTATGAGAGAGTTTAGCTTCGGAAGATTTTATAGAATTTCTTCCGAATGTAAATTCTCATAATCTGTTATTTGTGTTGAAGACATAATGCTTTTATGAAGATAACCTGATATTTTTTGAAAGAAAATATGTTCAAAATTTTCAAAAAAATCTAAAAAATATTATTTAAAAGACTTTTCTTCCATGGTAAACAAGGGCTTATGAAGGTGATAAAATAGACAACTAAGGACACATAGAGTTTAGAAATAATATTGAGTTTAAGATTAAGAAAAGCTACTAAAAGTTAATCATCCCAGTAGCTGATACAAGATATTTAAATCTCTGTTCATCAAAGGCTTTGGTGAACAAATCAGCATATTGTTCATTTGTGTTAACTTTGACTAGTTTGATTAAGCCCCTTTCAAAGTTACCTCTGATCAAATGATACCTGATGTTGATGTGTTTTGCCCTTGAGTGCTGCACAGGATTCTCTGTAATATAGATAGTACTATTCTTGTCTATGTGGATAGGTGTCTCCTTGAAGTTGAACCCATAGTCTAGCATTTGATTCTGAATTCAAAGCACTTAAGCACAACAGCTAGCAGCAGCAATGTATTCAGCTTCAACAGTTGATGCAGACACACATGATTGTTTCTTGCATTGCCATGAGACTATCCTTCCACCAAGAAATTGAAATCCCCCGGATGTAGATTTTGCAGTCGTGTTGCAGCTACCATAGTTACTATCTGTATAGGCATACAGATTAAAGTCAGAATTATTTGGGTACCAAAGGCCTAGTGAGGGAGCACCTTTGAGATATCTTAGAATTCTTTTGACAATAACCGGGTGTGACATCTTGGGGTTGGCTTGATATCTTGCACAAATGCATGTGGCAAACATGATATCAGGCCTGCTGGCTGTGAGGTACATAAGAGACCCAATCATAGCCCTGTAAAAGATGTTCATCTACACACTCCCCCTTAAGGTCAGGTCCAAGAGAGTGGTTTATTGCTATGGGTGTCTTTGCAACCTTACATTCAGTCATGCTGAATCTTGTAAGTATGTCTTGACATACTTTTACTGACTTATGAAGATGCCATTATCAACCTGCTTCACTTGAATTCCTTAAAAGAAATTTAGTTCCCCCATGGCACTCACTTCAAATCTATTCTTCATCAGCTTCTCAAAGTCTTTGCAGAGCCTTGGATTAGTTGACCCGAAGATAATGTCATCTACATATACTTGAACCAGCATTAAGTCATTTCTTGTTCCTTTGATGAAAAGAGTTCCATCTATAGTACCCTTTCTTTAACCATGCTGACATAGGTACTGAGATAAAGTCTCATACCACTTCCTTGGAGCTTGGTGCAGCCCATAAAGAGCTTTATCAAGATTGCAGACATAATCAAGATGATCTGGATCTGCAAAGCCAGGTGGTTGTTTGACATATACTTCTTCATCAATCACCCCATATAAGAGTGCACACTTGACATCAAATTGACAAATCTTGAAGTTCATGGATGTAGCAAAAGCCAGGAACATTCTAACAGCTTCAAGTCTTGCTAATAGAGCAAAAACATCAGTGTAGTCAATCCCTTCTTCTTGAGTGTATCCTTGAACAACTACTCCAGCCTTATTTTTAATGACAAATCCTCTATCATCTTTCTTGTTTCTAGAGACCCACTTGGTTCCTATGGTAGTCTTCCTTGACGGAAGAGGACATAAGTTCCAAACCTTTTGCCTCTTGAATTGAAGCAACTCCTCTTGCATAGCTTCAACCCAACTTCCATCCTTTAAAGCCTCTTCAACTTTCTTTAGCTTTATCTAGGATAGGAAACAAGAGTAGAGACAAATATTTTTGTCATAGGTTTGCCCTCTTGTTCTTTCCACCTTGTCAACATCTCCAATGCTGTTTGTGGTGGGGTGTGACTTGTGGATCCTGAGTTGAGGGATCACAACAAGTTGATTTGAGAGATCTAAATTTGGAAAATTTAGATCAGGCACTGAAGAGTCACCCACCACATCAACACACTTATCAAGAGAGGCTTGATCCAATGAGTGTGAAACATCATTGTTGTTGTCTTCCATGGAGTGATTATCAGCATCAAGAAATTCTTGATCACTATCACCACTACCACTTTCTCCTACATTTGAAGGTCCTTCATTTCGGTTTTGAGCCTTTGAGCCGGAATTTGAAGGCACATCAGATGTATCAGCTGGATTTGTCAAGATTGTGCTGATAGGAACTCCATCTGCAAAATTTGATACCACTAGAGCTGAAGTAGTATGAGTTGAAGGTCTTCTCAGCTTAAATCTTGGGTCAGGATTTGCTGTTGATAAGTTACCTGTAGATCCTAAAACATTCTCACAAGACTTGTTAAAATAGTTGGTAACTAAATCAAATCAAACAGCCAATTTGGACAAGAACCTATCACACAAGGAGTGTGCTCATTGAAGGTCACATTGGCTAACTCCTCAACTATTTTAGTTTTGAGATTGTATACTCTATAAGCCTTAGCTTGGGAAGAGTATCCAATAAAGTATCCATCATCTGATTTCTCAACAAATTTGGCTACTTGATCCTTGGTATTCAAGATTATGCAACGACATCCAAATGATCTGAGGAAACCGATGAAAGGTCTCCTTTTTTACCATAGTTCATAAGGAGTCTAACCATGAGTCTTAACGACTAAAACTCTGTTCCGCACATAGGAAGTAATGTTCACTACTTCTGCCTAGAAGGTGATGGGCAGTTTAGAGTCAGATAACATGGTTCTTGCTGCTTCAATTAGTGTCCTGTTTCTACTCTCAGCAACACCATTTTGCTGAGTAGTCCTAGGAGCACTATATTGTCTTGTAATACCCTTTTCATCACAAAACATATCAAGGATTTGGTTCTTGAATTCAGTTCCTTGATCACATCTTATGATCTTGACCTTGTGATCCGATTGATTCTTAATTTTCATAATTAAATTCTTCAAGATCTCAGGAGTCCCATCCTTAGTTCTAAGGAAAAAGACCCAAGTAAATCTTTTAAAATCATCTATGATCACTAAACAATATGAGGTCCTTCCTAAACTCATTACACTGGTGGGGCCAAAAAGATCCATATGTAACAAGTTTAGGGGAGTAGTGATGGAGTTTCTTTCCTTTGGCTTGTGAGATACCTTGTGCTGCTTCTCTTTATATAGAAAGCAAGAAACTTCTCCTGAAGGAGATGTTTCATGCAAATCCATCTTGTAAATGTTCCCTTTCCTAGGGGCTCTGAGCAAGATATGCTCCTGAGGAATGACAAAATTGGGATACACTCAGTAAAAGCATGTTGTGTCTTTGATAACAAAACTAGGATACACTCAGTAAATTGTACCCAAGCTCTTTAACAAAATTTACCTTCTCAATGCTGAGCTTACCATTTGTGACCCTGCCCCTTCTAGTAATATAACCACCAGCATCTCCTCCAACAGCAACTGGCCTTACATCAATTTTCTTAAAATTTTGGAGTAAAGACCCACCACCTGTCATGTGTCTGAAACAGCCACTATCAATGATCCATACATTCATATTGGTCTTTAGCTGTTCCTGCACAAAAAGAGATAGTTAGTTACATTTGGAAACCCAAGCCTTGCTGATTTGGGGCTTATCAACATGAGTTGAAGACAATGCAATAGTAATTTATCCTATGTTCAAGCTTTGTGGACCATCAGCTGTTGTTGATGAAGAACTTTCAGTCACATGGTCTTTATTTGTCTTCCACACCACCTTTGGAAGCTTAGACTTGACCTTCAACACATTGGAGGTTTTAATAACTTCAGAAGTTTTGGAGACTTGACTTTCAGAAGATCTTGCTATCACTATAGTAGACTTTAGTACTTTGGAAGCATTCCTTTCTTCTGAGACCGACTTTTCTTTCGAGGGAAAGTTTTCACTTGTCTTTTTCTTCATATTGGAGCTTCTGGAAGGAAAAGATTTTCCTTCTGAATCCGGCTTCTTCTTGATCTTCTCAGAAGTTTTCTTCTTGACCATATGGACAGTACTCTTAGGATTGTAGAACGGTAAGAGGTAGTGCCACACATAATACAGTCCATTTGCTGTCTTCTAAGAGTCTTCTTTTGAGAGTAAGGCTGAACTTAATCACTTTCCATTTTCATTTTCATCTTCACAGAGGAAGTAGTGCAGGACCGGCGAAGGTGTTCAATTTAAATTAGTTTCACAATGAGGAGAGGCTTAGACCACTTAACAGATCAAATAGGGAACTTGAACTTTTATAGTGATACTAAGAAACACAAGTAAACAAAGAGAGATAGAAACTTAAGAACAACAGAGAAGATTGGTTTTCTAGGATTAAGTATATTGCTCTCAAGTTCTTTTACAAGTGCTACAAAGCATAGAAATAAAATACAAGGAGCTAAGATACTTTATACTACATCCTACAGCCGGCCATACTTTGAAGGCTAGCTGGAAACACTAATCTAGACAACAAGATCATTGTAAAGTTAAAAGGCAGATTGTCTTTTGACTAGTGACTATGACATGCCATAGCTCACATCCTAATGTAATACAAAAAGGATAAAAGTACATAAAGTAGAAAGTTACAGACTCAAGACCATAATCTACAGCTTCCTAAAGCATGGACCTTTTCTCTAACTTGTATAAGTTGGTGAGTCTGCAGAGTGGCAGCGGAAAGTTGGTCAGCTTTTCTGAAAAGTTGTTGATCAGAGAAAGCATGTCTTCCCTGTATTCGAAAGAAATCAGTCTTCTCACTTTGAGGCTTCGGAAGACTTTGTCTTCTAAGCTTCAGAAGACTTCATCTTTGGCTTCGGAAGAGTTGGTCTTTGGCTTAGAAAGATTTTACACTTAGAGAAATTTCTTTGCTGTATGTAAAACTTCCGATGTAATTTCTACCATGCACAAAGTGCATGCAGGAAGCACCTTGACTTGCAATTGGTATGAGAGCATTCCAGGCACGTGATTGTAAGATCTCACCATCTTAGATCTCTCAGTTTCACAAAACACGTAACAACTCAAATGGCAGCTCTTTCGAAGGTTGATATGGAAACTGGCACTATGACAAAGTCCCCATTGATCACTCATGAAGACTTTGATACTCGGTGTTAAAGAATGGAAGGCTTCATCAAGTCACAAGACTCTAGGATGTGGGAATCTGTTGTCTTCGGACCTTACATTCCATGCACCTCTTCAGCTGCAACTATAGGTGGCATGATTCCAAAAGAGGTGGCTGACTATTCTGAAAAAGATAGAAAGAAGATAAATATCGATCAGAAGGCCATGACCGCCCTCCAAACTGCTCTTCCTAACTCCATCTTCAGGGGCTTCAAGAAGTGCAAAACTACGAAGCAGTTATGGGATGCACTAAAGCTCATGTATGAGGGGTCCTCTGAAGCAAAAAGAACAAAAAAGACCTCTTGAAGCAGCAGTTTGAGAATTTCGCCTACAAGACAGGTGAAACCATGACTCAACAATACTTCAGATATGTTGAGATTGTGGATACTCTAATGGATGTTGGAGTAACTCTTGAGAACAGGGACATTGTGAGGAAGTTCATGTCCTCTCTTCTCAGACAGTGGACCCATTACTGTGTTGTTATCAAGAGGACTAAGAACATCAAGACTCTTACTCTTACAGAATTGTATGGTATCCTCAGTGGCTACCAGATGGAGATGAACATGCAAAATCCATCTGGTAACTCCAGCAATCAGCAGAGTTCAGCCCTCCATGCGGTTGAAAGGGATTGCAGAGAACCACAGCATCATCTCATTTGCTACCCTGACAACTCACAAAAGGGTCCTTTCATCACCTTCCCTGAGACACCAAGGGAGAGCTACATCCAAGGAAGTCCATTCCAAGAGACAAGCTCTTATCATGCCTTTGTGTCTGCTGATGAGAGTTTAGGAAACTTTCTTTTCACCCTTGAAGACCTGGATTGTAACCATCCAGATGATCTGGAGTACATGGAGAAAGTCCAGCAGATGACTCTTCTTACTCACAGAGCCAAGAAGTTTTACAAGGGAACAGGAGGAAGTTTTCTAGCAATGCAGCAAGTGGAAAGTTTGGACTGGACAAAAGCAAGGTGAAGTGTTTCAACTGCAACCAAATGGGACACTTTGCTAGGGAGTGCAAGGCACCTAGAACAAATGGTGGCCAAGCACAAACCAGACCAAACTACACTAAAGAAGCCAACAAGAATGAGAAGCCAAAGCAGCAAGCTGCAGTTGCTGTTGAAGAAGGAGGCTTTGACTAGAGCTTTCAGGTGGAAGATGCATCTCCAAACCAAGCACCGATGGCAGACCATGATGAAGCCAAGGTATTGGAACATCTTTGTACTCCTGAATGTATTGCTAAAGTAAATAGATACAGGTCCTATAACTTAGAGATGAGATCTGATCTTGAGTCTTTAAATATCTTAAAATATGATTTCAAAAGAGCTGAAAATGGATATAAACTAAAAGTAGAAGATTTAGAGAAAACCATTTCACTCTTAAACATGAACACACCAACTACTAGACTCAGATCAGAGATCTCATCACTAAGTTAACTGAATGCCAGGCTGAGCTTGTAATCAGCAAAGCCAGGGCAGAAAAATATGTTCTTGAAGAAGAGACCTTCAAGAACATGATATCCTCATCTCTGCATGCCAAAGTCTGTTACCAGAATAAGTAGGGACTAGGATCTACTGAGATAGCTCCTCCACACTCCTTACTATCTGTAAGATCTTCAAGGTGTGGAACCTGTGAAGATGAGCTTCCCCTGATAGACCCCATGAGTGAAGAGGATGAACAGGAGACAATGAAGGATGGATCTGAGAAGAGTGAAGAAGATCATCCTAAGAAGGGTCACTATTCTTCTGAGGAGAGGAATCCTGTTGGGTTGACAAAGTCCAAGATAAAGAACTTGATCAGAAGAGCCAAAAGAAAGTCCAAGAAAGCTCAAGAGATCAAGTCCACTTTCAGCTATAAGCAGAAACAAGTGCTCATTTCTTCAGGATTTGAAGTGGTAAAGGCTGAAGACTCAATTATGAATCCTAGTACCAGGGGTTTTAGTTTTTTTCAAACTCATCCCAGCAACAAAAAGAAGGCTGATTTGTTGTGTACCACTACTGCACAACCTGAACCATCCACATCTAACAGCAAGTCACTCCCTAAAAGGCTTGCTACTTCATCTGTAAAGAAGTAGATGGAAATGGAGAGTGATTAAGATCAGTCTTGCTTTCAAAGGAGGACTTCCAGAAGAATGCAAATGGATTGTGTCATGTGTGGTAGTACTTTTCATCTGGCTAAGGATTGCATTTACAATCCTAAAACCACTATCCACATGATCAAGAAGAAAACTTCTGAGAAGATCAAGAAGAAGCCAGCTTCTGAAGGAAAAGTTTTTCCTCTCGAAAGCGCCAAAGTGAAGAAGAAGACAAGTGAAAACTTGCCTTCGGAAGAAAAATTGGTCTTGAAAGAAAGGAATGCTTTCGAAGTACTGAAGCCTGCTGCAGTAAAAGCAAGATCTTCTGAAGGTCCAGTCTCCAAAACTTCCGAAGTTGTCAAAACTTCTGAAGTGTTGAAGTTCAAGTCTAAGCTTCCAAAGGTGGTGTGGAAGACAAAGAAATACCATGTCACTGAAAGTTCTTCATCAAAAACAACTGCTGATCCTCAAAGCTTGAACATAGGATCAATTATTATTGCATTATCTTCTGTTGATATCAATGAGCCCAAGACCAGCAAGGCTTGGGTTTCCAAATGTAACTAATCATCTTCTTTTGTGCAGGAAAAGCTAAAGACCAACAGGAATGTGTGGATCATTGACAGTGGCTGTTCCAGGCACATGACAGGCAATGGCTCTCTACTCAAAAATTTTGAGAAAATTGATGGAGGGCCTGTTTCTTTTGGGGGAGATGCAGGAGGTTACATTACTGGAAGGGGCATGGTCATAAATGGTAAGCTCTGCATTGAGAAGATAAACTTTGTCAAGGAGCTTGGATACAATGTACTAAATGTATCCCAATTTTATGATCAAAAACAAAACATGCTCTTTCCCAAGCATGAGTGCATTGTTCTCAAGCCAGGGGTGGTCATTCCTCATGAGCATATACTCCTCAGAGCCCCCAGGAAAGGGAACATGTACAAGATGGATTTGCATAAAACTTTCCCTTCAGGAGAAGTGTCTTGCTTTCTTTCTAAAGTAAATAGTGATGAGGCTTTTCTCTAGCATAAAAGAATGTGCCATGTAAACTTTAAAAACATGAAAAAATTAATTATGAATGATTTGGTAACTGGAATGCCAAAAAAGAGTTTACAAGTGATGATCATTGTGTTGCATGCCTGAAAAGGAAGCAACATAAGGTATCTCACAAGCCAAAGGAAAGAAACTCCATCACTACTCCCCTACATTTGTTACATATGGATCTTTTTGGCCCCACCAGTGTAATGAGTCTAGGAAGGACCTCATACTGTTTAGTGATCACAGATGATTTTACTAGATTCACTTGGGTCTTTTTCCTTAGAACTAAGGATGAGACTCCTGAAATCTTGAAGAATTTCATTATGAAGATTGAGAATCAATCTGATCACAAGGTCAAGATCATAAGATGTGATCAAGGAACTGAATTTAAAAACAAGACCCTTGATACACTCTATGATAAAAAGGGTATTACATGACAATATAGTGTTGCCAGGACTCCTCAGCAAAATGGTGTTGCTGAGAGGAGAAACAGCACATTAATTGAAGCTGCGAGAACCATGTTGTCTGACTCTAAACTGCCTATCACCTTTTGGGCAGAAGTAATGAACACTGCTTGCTATGTGCAAAACAGAGTTTTAGTAGTTAAGACTCATGGTAAGACTCCTTAAGAACTGTGGCACAAAAGGAGACCTTTCATTGGTTTCCTCAGATCATTTGGATGTCCTTGCACAATCTTGAATACCAAAGATCAAATAGCAAAATTTGATGAGAAATCAGAAGATGGATACTTTATTGGATACTCTTCTCAAGCCAAGGCTTATGGAGTGTATAATCTCAGAACTAGAATAGTTGATGAGTCAGCCAATGTGACTTTCAATGAACACACCCCTTCTGTGAGAGGTTCTGGTCCAGATTGGTTGTTTGATCTGGATTTAGTTACCAACTGTTTTAACAATTCTTGTGAGAATGTTTCAGGATCTACAGGTAACCTATCAACAGAAGATTCTAACCCAAGATTTGAGCTCAGAAGACCTTCAAATCAATCTACTTCAGCTCCAGTGGTAACAAACTCTGTAGATGGAGCTCTTATCCGTACAACTATGAAAAATCCAGCTGATAAATCTGAAGTGCCATCAAATTCCAGGTCAGAGGCACAAAACCTAAGGGAAGGAGCTTCAAATGTAGAAGAAAGTGGCAATGGTGACAGTGATCAAGAATTCCTTGATGATGACAATCATTCCATGGAAGACAACCTCAATGATGTCACACACTCATTAGATCAAGTCTCTCTTGATAAGTTTGCTAATGTGGTGGGAGATTCTACTCTGCTTGGTCAAAATTTTTTAAATTTAGATCTCTCCAACCAACTTGTTGTGATTCCTCAACTCAGGATCCACAAGTCTCATCCCACCACAAACATCATTGGTGAAGTTGACAAAGGGGTAAGAACAAAAGGACAAACCCATGATAAAAATGTTTGTCTCTACTCTTGTTTTCTATCCCAAGTAGAGCCAAAGAAGGTTGAAGAGGCTTTGAAGGATGGATGTTGGGTTGAAGCTGTGTAGGAGGAGCTGCTTCAATTCAAAAGACAAAAGGTTTGGAACCTATGTCCTCTTCCTCCAAGGAAGACTACCATAGGAACCAAGTGGTTGTTCAGGAACAAGAAAGATGATAAAGGACTTGTCATCAAGAACAAGGCAAGACTAGTTGTTCAAGGGTATACTCGAGAGGAAGGGATTGATTACACTGATGTCTTTGCTCCAGTAGCAAGACTTGAAGCTGTTAGGATATTTCTAGCCTTTTCTGCATCCAGAATTTCAAGGTCTACCAACTTGATGTCAAGTGTGCTTTCTTATATGGGGTGATTGATGAAGAAGTGTATGTCAAACAACCACCTGGTTTTACAAATCTAGATCATCCTGATTACGTCTACAAGCTTGATGAAGCTCTCTATGGGCTGCACCAGGCTCCAAGGAAGTGGTATGAGACTCTATCTCAGTACCTATGTCAACATGCTTACAGAAAGGGTACTATAGATGGAACTCTCTTCATCAAGGGAACAGGAAATGACTTAATGCTGGTTCAAGTTTATGTTGATGACATTATCTTTGGGTCAACTAATCCAAAGCTCTCAAAAGACTTTGAGAAGCTGATGAAGAATAGATTTGAAATGAGTGCAATTGGAGTACTCAATTTCTTTCTAGGAATTCAAGTGAAGCAGGTTGACAATGGCATCTTCATAAGTCAGTCAAAGTATGTCCAGGACATACTAACAAGATTCAGCATGACTGACTTTAAGGTTGCAAAGACACCCATAGCAAAAAACCACTCCCTTGGTCCTGATCTTAAGGGGGAGTGTGTGGATGAGCATCTTTACAGGGCTATGATTGGGTCTCTTATGTACCTCACTGCCAGCAGGCCTGATATCATGTTTGCCACGTGTATTTGTGCTAGATATCAAGCCAACCCCAGGATGTCACACTTGGTTGCTGTCAAGAGAATTCTAAGATATCTCAAAGGTGTTCCATCACTAGGCCTTTAGTATCTAAAGAATTTTGACTTCAATCTGTATGCATATACAGATAGTGACTATAGTGGCTGCAACATAACTACAAAGTCTACATCAAGGGGATGTCAATTTCTTGGTGGAAGGATAGTCTCTTGGCAATGCAAGAAACAATCTTGTGTATCTGCATCAACTTCTGAAGCTGAATACATTACTGCTGGTAGCTGCTGTGCTGAAGTGCTTTGGATTCAGAATCAGATGCTAGACTATGGATTCAACTTCAAGGAGACTCCCATCCACATTGACAACAATAGTGCTATCTCTGTTACAGAGAATCCTGTGCAGCACTCAAGGACCAAGCATATCAACATCAGGTATCATTTAATTAGAGATAATTTTGAAAAAAGGTTAATCAAACTAGTCAAAGTTCACAAAAATGAACAATATGCTGATCTTTTCACCAAAGCTTTTGATGAACAGAGATTTAAGTATCTCATATCAGCTATTGAGATGATTAACTTTGAGTAGCTTTTTCTTAAACTTAAATTCAATATTATTTCTAAAATCTGTGTCCTTAGTTGTCTATCACCTTCATAAGCCCCTAACTATCTTGAAAGAAGAGTCTTTTATAAAATATTCCTTAAATTTTTTAAAATTTTGAACAACATTTTTTTCGGAAGAAACTAAGTTACCTTCGGAAGCAAATTATGTCTTTAATATCAAATAACTACTTATGACAATTTACCATCGGAAGAAATTCTCTAAATATCTTCCGAAGCCAAATTTTTCATAAGTACTCACATGCTATTATAGAACAATATTCTTCCGAAAACTCTTATCTTTATGAAGTAAGAAATACTCTAAGTATTTTTCTTTCGAAGCAAAATTTTCAAAACTCTTAAAAATATCTTCCGAAGCCAAATTACCTTCAGAAGATTTTCGACTTCCAAGAAAACTACTTTTGGGCGCTTTTTCAGAGGTGGGACCGACATTCGGATTTCAAAGTTTATTCCTTCGTATTAACTTTGTCTCAAATCCATTTCATATTTATATTCAACGGTTTCCCCCTCTTTCACTTTTCTCTCTTCATCTGCAATATCTTGATAACCTAAATTCACCAAGAAACCGCCTTTGTTCTTATCTTCCTTCACGACGAAGCTTACTAAAATGGCCAACCAAAATCGCAGAAACCAACCCGATTTCTCCATGCAACTTCACAGGCAACACAATCAAGTTGCTTTGTTGAACTCTAAGAAAGATCCTGGTTTCTCAGAGGTTTGTCATTTTTTTTCTTTGATAAACTACTTCACCTCCCTCACCATTGATCCTCCTCTCTATGAGGATCATCTTCTGGACTTCTGGCGGACCTGCCAAGAGCTCACCATGGATGGGGAGAAGGCACTGTCTGCCATAGTGTATGGGCGGATAATCTTCATCACTTCGGCCATCATCAACACCCATCTTCAGCTGGACGATGCAGAAGGTGATTTGTCCTTCCCCAAATCTGTTGCTAACTAGTCTTTCGAGCTGATGGGTTATGAGGGAAACTTTTTAGTCAGAACCTTCAGGAAAAGGAAGGTCTCTTACGATTGGAAGTACATCCTCCATCTCATCATACACAGCTTGTCAAACAAGCATGTAGGGTGGGACTAGATTCCTGAGGATCTGTCCTTCAGAGTCCATGGACTGGTTTAGGGGGTCAAGTTCAGGTGTTCACACTTTTTCTACCTTAATCTGCTTTCTAACTTAGACTCCTTAGAATACTACATGTTCCCTAGATATGTCCAGCACATTCTTAACTGTGACTGGGCTCACAGTTGAAGGGAACATGTAGAATTCTAAAATTGGGATAGATGAAGCCCGGCATCTTTAAAATAATGAGAAAACTAACTGTGGGATTCTCTAGGGTAAAAACAGCCCTTGTCCCCAAAATGTTAGAGCTCATTGCTCAAGGTGACAATCTAACAGCACCAGCTAGTGTTGAACCCGCACCTGTTGTCGCTCAACCACCATCTCAACCTACAATAACCATCACCTACTCAAGAAAACACAAACGAACCCCTGCTCAAGCTATTCAATCTGAGCAGGCCCCCATATTATCACCCATGCAAGAAGAAGTGGACACTGGAACTCCCACTTCCTTTGAGGAGCAAACCACTCCTATCTCTCATATTATCAGTGCTGAGGTTCCTCATGCTCAGCCTGATGAGCTCATAACCCCAACTGTCTTAACCTTTCACTCAGAGTCTTAAAACTCTAGTGAACAACCTTCAGGGGATAGTTACCATCCCCAGCCTCTTGATCTGAACCAACCAATCCCAAACCTTAAATTCTATGATGATGAAAACATGGGATTCAGTGAGTACCATGAGTGCTCCTGCCACTCCCATATCTAGCCCACATCATCCACCCCATACTGAGGTGGATCTCCCTGAACAAGTTTAGGAGGTCCATATGGAAGAGGCTCTCGCTATTGCTAGTGATTACATCATCAAGACCTCAACCATGGCAACTCAGCCCATTGACACCTCACCTGAAGTTGTCAGTGAGCGGAGGAAATCCAGTAGCCAAGAATACTATGCTGGTGATGAGGAAGAGGACATCAGTCCAATTCTCTCACCCCCCACGATTCTTCATCTGAAGATGAGGGGAGTCTGAAACTAAAGGTGCAACAACTTGAAAAACTATGCACCTCTTTAGTCTCCAAGTTCAGTCACTTGGAATATCAAGTGACTACCTTAGAGAAGAGGGTCAATGATCAGCAACTTGAGATCACCGATTTCAAGGGCAAGCCAGCTGAGAGACCATTAAGACAAACTCAACCAGGTCCACAAAAACCTGTGGAAGTAGTGGATTTGACCTCCAGCTCACCTATGCAAGTGGGTGATGCTACCCAAAAAGGGGAGAAAGTCCCTACAACCATATAAGCTGGGAGTTCTGTCATGAGTATAGATAATTCGGACTCACCACCCTCACTTGCAGTTGTCCAGACTCAAGAACTTTCTCAAGCTCACACTGTTGTGGAGGCCATATTTCAATAATTGTTTGAGGAAGGAATTCCAATGTCCATGCCTGCCCCATCCCACCTAGCTGAAAATCCAATAATGGGATGGTGGTATGACAACTCAAGAATGGCATTGGTGCTATCAAGATCTCAGGGGCAGCAGGAACTCTTCAATTTTTAGACCCTGAGTTTTAATGATGGTATGAACTTGGTTAGCCTGCCCTTCATCAATCCAAGCCAAAACAGACAAGCTGGCAGGTTAGCTGAGGTGATTCAAGAATGGGTACTGAAGGAATTCAGACAAAGAGTTCAACTATATAAACAGAGGCTAGCAGGGAAAACTGTTGGTCAACTGGATACTGAGGCAGACCCTAAGATTAGCTTCGAAGGGGAAACCTCAGTTGAAGGCCCACTAGTAGAACATGTGAATCTTGAGACAGGCTCACCCTCAGCACCTAGTACCCTCAGTGACAGACGTGCAGGTGAAGGTGTATCACAACCTCTCTCTGGCCAGAGCTCTAGCTCTTCACAACCATCGAAAGGTCAAAGCTCTCTTCACCCTAAGTCATATAGGCCAACAATTGATAAAGGAAAAAGGAAAATGACTCTCGAGGAGATTGAGGAGGAGAAAAGAGAGAGGAAGAGGAAGGCCAGTGGGGAGAAATCTGGAGAAGTCCCAAACTTTATGCAAGCTGCAATCAGGGCTGCTCATAGGCCTGACACTCAGAATTATGAGTTAAGAGCAGCCAGATTGAACTATCTAGGACTGAGAAATTACAACATAGATGAAATCATCTCTCTCCCCTTGGCAGAATTAGATGAACTGGCAGACAAAGAGCTGTATAAATAGAGGAAGGAGGCTGAGGCAGTAGAACTGCTCCTCAAAATCAAAGAAGAGAGAAGAAGAAAGAAATAAAAGAAAGCTCTTGTCCCCTCTCCGGTTCATGAAAGTCCTAAGAAGGAGTCTATCGCAGTTGAAGAGGAAGAAACTCTGATAGGCAGGGAACAAGAAAGACAAAAAATGATAGCCTATCTGAGTGCCAGAGGTCTCTACCAGGCAGCAGCTCTCAACCTACTCTCATATAAATTTATTGAGTTTGAGTACCTCAAACAACTTGATGAAGAGGCTCAAACTCAAAGAAAAGCTGTCAAGAGAAAAATGAAAGAAGAGGCTGCTAAAACAAGAGCCACCATCAGAGCACAAGAAAAGAAGTCTGCTGACAGACTAAAGATGGTGAGCTTCTTGAAGCTGTATGGGTTCTCTGGAAGGAGACTTGGTCCTATGTCTCTACCCACAATGGATGAGCACATCAGGAGGATCTAGCAGAAGATCAAGGAAGGTCAGCTTGTTGACTTGCATTCTCCACCAAGTCCAGCTGCACCTGAAGTTGAGGTGAAGGTTGAAGAGACAACACAACCTGAACCTGAAGCTACACCCAAGCCAACTTCATCTTCTGACCCATAGCGGGGTTCTAAATCCCCTCCTTCTGAACCAATGGGGGATAAGGACCCAACTAAGGAGAATACAGAAAGCCAAACCGGTGCTGCAGGCCACTCTCCTCAGTTGAAGTATAGAGTGAGGAAAAAGATGGCCATCAGAAGGGACAAAAGGAAGAAAAAGAAGTCCAAGGAATCCTCCTCAATATCTCAGGATGAGTAATAACATCCTGAGAAAGTGCACTAAGAGGCTGATCAATCAACTTCCATTCAAAGTAAAGCCTCTTGCATTCGGAAGACCAACTATGTCCTGATTCTACACTGCTGATCAAGACATGAGGACTGCAAACTGATAAGCATTCTCTCTGTTTTGGTAGCATCAGCCTAGAGGGAGTTTGTTAGGTTTTTGAAAAAGGCTGATGCAATCAAAGTAGTTAAGGTGCTTCCTGCATGCATGCACTTTGTGCATGGTAGAAGTTACTTCGGAAGTTTTACACAATACAAAGAAATTTCTCTAAGTGTAAAATCTTCGAAGCCAATGACCAAATCTTCCGAATCCAAAGAAGAAGTCTTCCGAAGCTTAGAAGACAAAGTCTTCTGAAGCCTCGAAGAGAGAAGACAGATTTCTTTCAAAGACAGAGAAGACATGCTTTCTCTGATCAACAACTTTTCAGAAAAGCTGACCAACTTTCCGCTGCCACTCTGCAGACTCACCAACTTATACAAGTTGGTGAAAAGGTCCATGCTTTAGGAAGCTATAGATTATGGTCTTGAGTCTGCAACTTTCTACTTTATGTACTTTTATTCTTTTTGTATTACATTAGGATGTGAGCTATGGAATGTCATAGTCACTAGTCAAAATGCAATCTGCCTTTTAAATTTACATTGATCTTGTTGCCTAGATTAGTGTTTCCAGCTCGTGTTCAAAGTATGGCGAATTGTAGGATGTAGTATAAAGTATCTCAGGTCCTTGTATTTTATTTCTATGCTTTGTAACACTTGTAAAAGAACTTGAGAGCAATATACCTAATCCTTGAAAACCAATCTTCTCTATTGTTCTTAAGTTTCTGTCTCTCTTTGTTTACTTGTGTTTCTTAGTATCACTATTAAAATTTTAGTTCCTTATTTGAATTGTTAAGTCGTCTAAGTCTCTCCTCATTATGAAACTGATTTGCATTGAACACCTTCACCGGTCTTGCAAGTAGCAAGCCTTTTAGGGTGATACCTGTTGTTGGATTTGGATGGTTCGGGCTGTAGAGCAGTGGTACACAGCTGATCAACTTCTTGTTGCTGGGAGGATTTTGACATGAACAAGAACCCCTAGTACTAGAGTTCATAGTTGACTCTTCAGTCTTCACTATCTCAAATACTGCAGAGACAAACACTTGTTTTTGCTTAGAGTTGAAAGTAGCTTGATCTCTTTAGCCTTCTTTGACTTTCTCTTGGATTTTATGATCAAGTTATTTCTCTTGGACTTGGTCATCCCAACAGCTTTTCTCTCCTTAGGAGAATAGTGACCCTTCTTAGGGGAAGCTCATCTTCACAAGTTCCACACCTTGGTGATCTTACAGACAGTATAGAATGTGGAGGAGCTATCTCAGTAGATCCTAGTTCTTGCTTACTCTTATAATAAACTTTTGCATGCAAGGATGAGGATATTATGTTCTTGATGGTCTCTTCTTCAAGAACACATATTTCTGCCCTGGCTTTGCTAATCAGAAGCTCAGCCTGGCATTCAGTTAACTTAGTGATGAGATCTTTGCTCTAAGTCCTATAGTTGGTATGTTCATGTTTAAGAGTGGAAATGGCTTTCTCTAAATCTTCTATTTTTAATTTGTACCCATTTTCAGGTCATATGAAATCAAATTTTAAGATGTTAAAAGACTCAAGATCAGATCTCATCTTTAAGTTGTAGAACCTATATCTGTTAACTTTAGCAATACATTTAGGAGTACAAAGATGTACCAATACCTTGGCTTCATCATGATCTGCCATCAGTTCTTGGTTTGGAGATGCATCTTCAACCTGAAAGCTCCAGTCAAAGCCTCCTTCTTTAACAGCAACTATAGCTTGCTGCTTTGGCTGCTCATTCTATGGAGCTCCATCAGTGTAGTTTGGGCTGGTTTGTGCTTGGCCACCATTTGTTCTAGGTGTCGTGCACTCTCTAACAAAGTGTCCCATTTGGTTACAGTTGTAACATTTCACTTTACTTTTGTCCAGCCCAAACTTACCACTGGCTGCATTACTAGAAAACTTCGTCCTTGTGCTCTTATAGAACTTCTTGGCTTTATGAGTGAGAAGAGTCATCTGCTGGACTATTTCCATATACTCCAGATCATCTGGATGGATACAGTCCAGATCTTGAAGGGTGAAGAGAAAGTTGCCTGAACTTTCATCAGCAGACACAAAAGCTTGAGAAGAAATTGTCTCTTGGAATGGGCTTCATTGGATGTAGCTCTCGTTGGTGTCTCTGGGAAGGTATTGAAATGACCCTTTTGTGAGTTGTCAGGGTAGCAGATGAGATGATGTTGTCGTTCTCTCCAATCCCATTCAACCACATAAAGAGCTGAGCTATGTTGATTGCTGGAATTACGAGATGGATTTTGCATGTTCATCTCCATCTAATAGCCATTGAGAATACCATACAACTCTTTAAGAGGAAGAGTCTTAAGGTTCTTTGTTCTTTTGATAACAACACAGTAATGTGTCCATTGACTAGGAAGAGAGGACATGAACTTCCCTACAATGTCCCCGTTTTCAAGATTTACTCCAACATCCATTAGAGTATCCACAATCTCAACATACCTTAAGTATTGTTGAGTCATGGTTTCACCTGTTTTGTAGGTGAAGTTCTCAAACTACTGTTCAAGAGATCCTTGTTTAGAAAAATACAACCGGGATCAAATCAAAGAGGGAATCAACAAAACATTAAATAAAAAAGCTAGAAGAAAAAACGAAAAGTAAAACTAGATATAGTGATAGCAAATAGTGTTAATTAGTGTTAAGTCTCTCGTGTTGTAATGGTAATTGTAAAATCATGTTAATTAAAATCATGGTACACACCACTTTTCATTCGATTTATTTCTTTCAGTTCTTATTTCTTTTTAACACAAACTTTTTCACCATTAATGGTCACTAGCGGTCAGCCAATGTGACATTCAATTAACACAAACTTTTTCACCATTCTGAAGCCAATTTTAATTTCGAAAGATATTTCTTAGAGTTAGAAGAATTTGCTTCGGAAGAAATTTTCTTAAAGAAAATTTACTTCGGAAATATTTTTTGTTTTGAGAAACATTAAGTATCAGAAGTTAATTTACTTATTTGAGTTGAGTACATAAGTTTCTTCCAAAGTTAAATTTAATGTCATTTAAAATAAATTATACTTGAAATTCTTTTAAGTCTAAAGAATATCAGTTTAGAAAAATTTTCTTTCAAGTTAACTGGGCTTATATGGATGATGAAATAGACAAAATTTAAAACACACAGGTTAGAAAATATTTCTGAAATCAATTTAAGAAAATCTACTCAAAGTTAATCATCCCAATAGCTGATATTAGATACTTAAATCTTTGTTAATCAAATGCCTTGGTGAACAGATCAGCATATTGTTCATTTGTGTTAGCTTTAACCAGTTTTATCAAACCTTTCTCAAAATTATCTATTATCAAATGATACCTGATATTGATCTGCTTTGTCTTGAAGTGCTGCACATGATTCTCTGTAATAGAGATAGCACTGTTTTTGTCTATGTGGATGAGAATCTCCTTGAAGTTAAATACATAATACAGCATCTGATTATTCTGAATCCAAAGTAATTTAGCATAGTAGCTTGCAGCAGCAATGTATTCAGCTTCAGCAGTTGATGTAGACACACAGGATTGTTTCTTGAATTGCCATGAGACTATCCTTCCACTAAGGAACTGACATCCCTCTGATGTAGACTTTGCGATCATGTTGCAGCCACCATAGTCACTATTTGTATATGCATACAGATTGAAGTCAGAACACTTTGGATACCAAAGTCCAAGCTTGGGAGCACCTTTGAAATATCTAAGTATCCTTTTGACAACAGCTAGTTGAGACATCTTGGGGTTGACTTGATATCTTGCATAAATACATGTGGCAAACATGATATCAGGTCTACTAGCTGGGAGGTACATGAGAGACCCAATCATTGCCCTATAGAGGTGTTCTTCAACACACTCCGTCTCAAGGTCAAGACTTAGGGAGTGGTTTCTTGCTATGGGAGTCTTGGCAACCTTGTAGTTAGTTAAATGAATTCTGGTTAGTATTTCTTGAACATACTTGGACTGGTTTATGAAGATACCATTGTCCACCTTCTTCATCAGCTTTCTCAAACTCTTTGCAGAGACTTGGATTAGGTGACCCAAAAATGATGTCATCTACACAAACTTGAACCAGAATCAAATCATTCCAATTCCTTTGAGAAAAAGTGTGCTGTCAATGGTACCTCTTTTGAATCCATGTTGGACAAGGTATTATGACAATGCCTCATACCATTTTCTTGGAACCTAATAAAGTCCATAGAGAACTTTGTCAGGCTTACAGACATAATCAGGATGATTTGGTCTGCAAAGAAAGGTGGTTGTTTGACATACACTTCCTCTTCAATCACACCATATAGAAAAGCACACTTGACATCAAGCTGGTATACTTTGAAATCCTTGGATGCAACAAAAGCCAGAAATATCCTAACCGCTTCAAGTCTTGCTACTGGAGCAAAAACATCAGTGTAGTAAATCCCTTCTTCTTGAGTGTACCCTTGAACAACTAGTCTAGCCTTGTTTTTGATGACAAGTCCTCTATCATCCTTCTTGTTTCTAAAAACCCATTTGGTTCCTACAGTAGTCTTCCCATAAGGAAGAGGACATATGTTCCAATCCTTCTATCTTTTGAATTGAAGCAGCTCCTCCTGCATTGCCTCAACCCAACTTCCATCCTTCAAAGCCTCATCAATTTTCTTAGGCTCTATCTAAGACAAGAAACAAGAGTACAAGCAAACATTTTTATCATGGGTTTGTCCTCTTGTCCTTACACCTGTCTCTACATCTCCAACGATGTTTATGGTAAGGTGAGACTTGCAGATGCTCAGTTAAGGAATCACATCAAGTTGCTTTGACAGATCTAAGTTTGTGAAATTTAGATCCGGTGATTGAGATCACCCACCATATCAACACACTTATCAAGATTGACTTGATTCAATGACTGTGTGACATCATTGATGTTATCTTCAATGGAGAGGTCTTCAGTATAATGAAATTCTTGGTCAGAATCACCATCTCCATATTCTCCTACAATTGAAGGTCCTTCATTTGAGTTTTGTGCCTCTAAGCTGGAATTTGTAGGCACCTCAGATGTGTCAACTGAATTTATCATTGTAGTCTTATAGGATCTCCACTTAGTTACCATTGGAGCTGAAATAGTATTTAAACTTGGCCTTCTCAGCTCAAATCTTGGGTTAGAATCTCCTATTGATAAGTTACCTGTAGATCCTAAAACATCTTCACAATATTTGTTAAAACAGTTCGTAACTAAATCAAGATCAAATAGCCAATCAGGACCAGAACCCTTCACAATGGGTGTGTGTTCATTGAATGTCACATTGGCTGACTGCTCAACTACTCTAGTTCTATGATTTTATACTCTATAAGCTTTAACTTGAGAAGAGCATCCAATTAAATGTCCATCATCTAACTTCTCATCAAATTTGGCCGGATGATCTTTGGTATTCAATATGGTGCATGAACATCCAAATGATTTGAGAAAACCAATGAAAGGTCTCCTTTTGTGTCAAAGATCATAAGGAGTCATACCATGAGTCTTGACAACTAAAACCCTGTTCTACACGCAGCAGGCAGTATTAACTGCCTCCACCCAGAAGGTGATAGCCAGTTTAGAATTAGACAGCATGGTTCTTACAGTTTCAATAACTATCATGTTTCTCCTCTCAGCAACACCATTTTGCTGAGAAGTCCTGGGAGCAATGTATTGTCTTGAAATACCTTATTCATCACAAAATGAATCAAGGATATGATTTTTGAATTATGTTCCTTGATCACATCTTATGATCTTAACCTTGTGATTAGATTGATTCTCAATCTTCAGAATGAAGGACTTTAAGATTTCAGGAGTCTCATCCTTATTTCTAAGGAAGAAAACCCAAGTGTATCCTATGAAGTCATCTGTGATCACAAGACAATATGAAGTTTTTCATGAACTCATTACACTTGTGGGCCAAACAGATCCAACTGTAATAAGTGAAGGGGGTAGTGACGGAGTTGACTTCCTTTGGCTTGTGAGACACTTTGTGTTGCTTTCCTTTCAGACATGCAACACAATGGTCATCACTTGTAAACTCTTTCTTTGGCATTCCAGTTACCAAATCATCTTTAATTAATCTATTCATGATCTTAAAGTTTACATGGCATATTCTTTTATGCTAGAGGAAGGACTAATCACTATTTGCTTTAGACAGAAGGCAGGAAACTTCTCTAGAAGAGGAGGTTTCTTGCAAATCCATCTTGTACAGGTTCCCTTTCCTTGGGGCTCTAAGCAGGATATGCTCTTGAGGAATGACCACCTCAGGCTTGAGAACAATGCACTCATGTTCAGTGAAGAACATGTTATGCTTCTGGTCACAAATTAAGATACACTCAGAAGATTGTACTCAAGCTCCTTGACAAAGTTTACTTTTTCAATGCTGAGCTTACCATTTGTGACCTTGCCCCTTCCAGCGATGTAACCACCAGATTCTCCTCCAAAAGCAACTAGCCCTCCATCAAACTTTTCAAAGTTTTGCAGCAAGGAACCATTGCTTGTCATGTGTCTGGAATAGCCATTATCAATGATCTATACATTTCTTTTGGTCTTCAGCTGTTTCTGCACAAAAAGAGATGGTTAGTTACATTTAGAGACCTAAGCCTTGTTTGTCTTGGGTTCATTTATATTAACAAAAGATAAATCAATAGTTATGGATCCTATGTTTAAGTATTGTGGATCTTGAGCTTTTGATGATAAGAAAACTTCAGTCACTTGGCCTTCCTTTGTCTTCCATACCATCTTGGACAGACTAAGCTTGTCCTTTAATGCTTCAGAAGTTTTTACAACTTCAGAAGTTTTGCAAACTTAACCTTTGGAAGTTTTTACAACTTCGGAAGTTTTGCAAACTGAACCTTCGGATGTTTTTGCATCCACTGCAGACTTCAGTACTTTGGAAGCATTCCTTTCTTTTGAGACCAAAATATCTTCCGAAGGTAAACTTCCACTTATTTTCTGAGCCTTCATTTCAGAGCTTTGAGAGAAAGAGACTTTTCTTCTAAACTGTCTTCTTCTTCTTCATCTCACAAGCCTTCTTGGTCATGTTGACAATACTTTTGGGATTGTAGATTCAATATTTTGGAAGATGAGAGGTACTGCCACACATGATGCACGTAGTTTAGCTGCTTCTGAGAGACTTCTTCTAAGAGGATGGTTGAGCTAGATCACTTTCCAATTCCTTCTTCACCATTAAAGATGATGTAGCAGGCTTCTTAGGGATAGTCTTGCTCTTAGAACTAGATGATTTAGGCAGTACAGCAGTGGTGCACCTTTTATCAACCTTTCTCTTTTAACAAGGATGGTTTGAACTTGAACTAGGACTCCTGGTACTAGAATCCATAGTTAAGTTTGCCATCTTCACCACCTCAAACCCAGCAGATATGAATACTTTCTTTTGATTCAAGTCAAAGGTGGCCTTGATCTCTTGAGCTTTCTTGGCTTTTCTCTTTGTATTCATGATCAAGTTCTTTATTGCAAACTTGGCCATCTTTGTCCATTTCTTCTCTCCATGATAATGGTGTCCCTCATTAGATAGAACCTTCTTACTCAGTTAAGGTTCATCCATCACCATCTCTTCTTCATCATCATCATCTTCATCTTTCTCTTGAACTGGATCTTCTCGATGAAGCTCATCTTCACAAGTTCCACACCTTGGCTGTCTTACAGATACTAGAGTGTGTGGAGGAGCTATTTCACTTGATCCCAACCCCTGCCTATTCTGATAAGACACTTTGGCATGCAGAGATGAAGATATGATGTTCTTGAAGGTTTTCTCTTCAAGAACACATTTTTTTGCCCTTCCTTTACTGATCACAAGCTCAGCCTGTCATTCAGTTAACTTAGCAATGAGATCTTTTATTTGAGTCCTATATTTTGCGTGCTCATGTTTGAGAGTAGAAATTGTTTTCTCTAGATCTTTTATTTTAAGTTTATAATCATTTTCTGCTCTTTTAAAATCAACTTTTAAAATATTCAAAGACTCAAGATCAGATATCACTTCTAAGTAATAGGACATATACATTCTAACTTTAGCAATGCACTCAGGTGTACAAAGATGTTTTGTGGCTTCTCAGCTTTTGGAGCTCCATCAGTGTAGTTTGATCTGGATTGTGCCTGGCCACCATTTGTTCTTGGCGCCTTGCACACTCTAGCAAAGTGTCTCATCTGGTTACAATTGTAACACTTCACTTTGTTTTTATCAAGGCCAAACTTGCCACTGGGTACATTGGTGGGAAAATTCCTCCCTGTCCTTTTGTAGAACTTCTTGGCTCTGTGAGTGAGAAGAGCCATCTGCTGAACATTCTCCATGTACTCCTGATCATATGGATGAATGCAGTCAAGGTCTTCCAAAGTAAAGAGAAAGTTGCCTGAACTTTCATTAGAAGACAAAAAGGCTTGAGAAGAGCTTGTCTCTTGAAATGGGCTCCCTTGGATGTAGCTTTCCTTTGGTGTCTCCTGGAAGGTGATGGAAAGGCCATTTTGTGAGTTGTCAGGATAGCTGAGAAGATGATGTTGAGGTTCTCTGCTATCCCTTTCAACCACATGGAGGGCAGAAGTCTTGCGGGTACTAGATGAGATGTGAGATGGATTTTGCATGTCCATCTCTATCTGATAACCGCTCAGTATACCATACAACTTAAAAAGGGTAAGAGTTGAGAGGTTCTTAGTTCTCTTGATGGCCATATAGTAGTGAGTCTATTCTTTGGGAAGAGAGAACATAAACTTCCTCACAATGTGCCTATTCTCCAGTTTCACACACAATCCACCAAAGTGTCCACAATCTGAACATATCTGAAATGCTGCTGAGTCATGGTTTCACTAGTATTGAAGGTGAAGTTCTCAAACTACTGCTTCATGAGGTCTTTCTTGTTCTCCTTAGCTTCCTCAGACCCTTCATACATCAAGTTCAGTGCATCCTAGAGTTGCTTGGCAGTTTTGCAATTCTTAAAGCCTTTGTAGATAGAGTTAGGGAGAGCAGTCTGAAGAGCTGTCATGGCCTTCTAATCTACGTCCATTCTCTTCCAATCTTCATCAGAATGGTCAGCCACGTCCTTTGGTATCATTTCACTAGCAGTGGTTCCTAAAGATGTGCATGGAACATGAGGTCCAGAGACAATAGATCTCCACATCCTGTTGTCTTGAGACTTGATGAAGAGAGTAATTTGAATGTTGGCGGAAAGAGGGGTTAAAGTTTTGTGAACGATTTTATACGTCTGAAAAAGTGTTCTGAAAAAGTGAATAAAAATAACAAGTCAAAAACATCATTTATGCTCACTCGGACTTATTGATTTCATTTATTAAATGAACTAGGACCCTCTTTCCTTATTACCCTTCCGTGGAATTTTATTGATTCCGCAGATTCTAGTTCTTTCGTAGATCATCTACGGATGCCTTACTTTGAAAGAACTGAATTTTGATGAAGTATAATTTGATTTTCCATAGGTTACCAATCCGTGGAAATGTATTATACTTTAAAATATCAGCACATCCGTAGGTTGCCAATCTACGGATGGACATATTTTTCTTGTTTTAAGTTTCGACTGTAGCCTTTGCTGATGAGAAAAATGCACTGTAGCTTCTGCTGAAGTCCAAATTTGCACTATAACTTCTGCTGAAGTCCAAATTTTGCACTGTAGCTTCTGCTGAACTGAAAAGTTTGAAACTTATTGTTTTGTATAATTCTATCAACATGTTAGAACCATTTGTTGCTTTTCGACCTTGTTGACTTTGTCTACATGTCAATTGTGCAAGAAATGATTTGCCTTGAAAAACCTCATGTATCATGTTGCCAAGTTAGTGCTCAAGTCCAAATTCCTTCATTTAATAGTTTACAAAATTCAGATTTCATGATTTCATGCATTAACTAAACCTGTGAATCCAAGGATCGCAATCAGGAATTATCAGGTTAGACTTAGTTCGAATAATGATCGAGGAATTATCACTGTTCGTTGTTTGATTGATTGAATACGAAATAAAAATTGCAGTAATAAGTAATAATGAAGAATGGAACAATTAAGTGCAATGAATGAACAACTACGATTTGATTCAAAAGTATTTCATTAAAAACATATTAATGATTACAAAAGAACAAATAATAATTGATGATGATCACGGTTGCTATGTTTTTATTGATGATTTTGGTGTAAATGATGTTGCAGCTGCTAGGGTTTGATCGCGATTGATTAATGTATTGTTAGGTATTCAGCCGTCTACATAAGTGTGAGCCTATGCCTTGTATTTATAGACTCAGGAATTTACTGTCAGGGTAACAGTGAATTTCTTGGAAACAGTAACTTTCTTATCGTGGTAAGAAAGTTACTCAGAGAATGTTATGATGTGACACAATCTCTGACTAAGTCAAAGTCATCCGTAGGAGTTGACTTTATGACATCACTCAGTGTTTGACTTGTTGACTTGAAGTACTTGGTGAAGTACATGCAAGTGTTGGTCTTCCATAGATCATTAGTCTTACGTAGGAGTTATGCCTTTCGTAGGATTCTTCACTTGGTAGACTTCATCCGCAACAAGTTGTTTTTCCGTAGAAGATCCCTGGATGCACTTTACTTTGTTTCAGAAGATTATCTACGAAAGAACAAAAATGTTTATCCGTATATGTTTCTTACACTTGATCAATTTTGTGAAATTGACTAAGTATACTGTTAAACCTTCAATCACACATATAAATCAACACAATTATGGGTTAACCTATACATATAAAGCATACATTAAGATAAAGATTTATAAAAGTTTATTACAAAAGATTTATTAAAGTTCTAAGCCTATAATGTATCTAGACCTATCAGGACTAGACTCAACAATACTCCCCCTTAGGCTTAGATAATTTATAATCTACTCTTCAGACTTGAAAGTTCTTTCGCTCTTGCAATCATCTTGTTGTTGAAGTAGGAGACTGCAACCTTCTGATCATCATACTTGTATTTTATTTCCATCTTGCAGATCATCCTTAATGTTTCAAAACTTAACCCGAGAACATCCTCTTCAGTAGTAAGGGTTTCCAAAACATTGTCATTGTGAACTATCTCTAGTTCATCTTGCTTAGAGATTCTCAGTTCAGTCACTTTTTTGATCTCTGTTCCAATCAGCTGGCTTGCTTCATACTTCCTTCTCTTGTAGGCTTTGGCATGCAGTTTATCTATCACTTGAATAAGGTGCACATATTAGCATATGTCACTTTGTAATTGTTCATCATTTAGCTTAGGAAAATACTTATCATGAAGATAAGAAGTGTAGCTTGGATGGAGAAGCTTGGTTTTCACAGGATAAAAAATTCTTATACTTTGAGCTCTCTTCCTCTCTTCATTTCTTAACATCACTAGCTCCTTTGTTCTCTCAACATATCCTTTCAACTCTCTTATTCTTTCCAACCTTTTGTTTGACTTAACAGTCAACATGTTATACTCAGCCACCAGATAACTTTTACTTACATTGATTTCATCATCATTCATATCATCTTCATGGTAAGCAATGACATCAACATAATTTGCTTCACCTTCACCTTCTTCATCAACTGCTTGATCTGGTTCATTAACCTCTTCCATACGTACTTCTTCATTATTCTTAGTCTGCTCAGCATTATCTTCTTCCTCAAGGTTTATCACTTAAGTAGGAACTGCACTTGCAGAGCTTTAGCTTGATTCAGCTGCTGGAAATACTGGTTCTTGATGAGGTTGTTGATGGAGATGAAGATTAGTGGTGGGTGAAAATAGTTCAGTGTCATTTGAGTTGACAGGTGTTTGAGATTGCGAGATTGATAGTGGAATAGTGCTGGTTGTGACATTAGTTCAGTTTCACCAGAGTTGACTGATGCTTGTGAAAGAATGGGAGAAATGGATTGAGTATGTTCACTGGAAGGGGATTGCACTTATGGTGATGCAGGTTGATGATGTATGGGTGATTATGGGTGTATGGGAGAGATAGGCTATGTGTTCTCACTGACAGGTGATTGAACTTGTGGAGATGGATGGTGGTGGTGTATGGGTGATTGAGGAGGAGAGTGGGATGCTTGTTCAGTAGCAGCAGGAGAACTGTCTTGATGATCTATATACACCAACTCTTGTGGAATATTAGCATTAGGATCAACCACATGTGTAAACATTGGCATTTCCTCTCCTTCATATTTGCCACTTATCTTGTTAATTACAGATCTGCCTAGGTGAGCTTGTACAAGCACATCAGCTTCTCTTTCAATTGAAGGCAGCACTGCATTGATGATTAGTTGGATGAACCTTGGGAACATGTACATTTTATCTTCCTTTTGGACTCTTATCTGATCACACAGACATCCAAATATGTACTCTGAGTAATTGTAGGTCCTTCCCTCAAATATCCCAATAATCCCTGAAGAAATGTGCCTAGAAAATCTATCTAAACCAGATTTTCTGTTTGAGATGCCCTACAAGTAAGTATGACACAGAAATCTGTAAGGTTTGCACAATCTCCCTTTCTTGATTTCTCCCTGGTCAAAATCACCTTCATAACCCATCAAATAGAAAATATTCTCAATGTATTCATTTTCAAACACATCTAGGTGACCTGCCTCTTGTTCTCCCAGCTCAAGAACCCTCCTTATAATCTGCTCATCAATTCTTAGTCATCTATTCTTGATATTTGCATATATAACTTCACTTTCTCCTTCTTCTTCTATCTTAGCAGAGTTCCAGAAGTTGACAATAAGTTGTTGGTAGATTACAGGCTCCGCCAATAGGGCATAGAACAGCCTAGATCTTCTTAAGTAGCGGATGATGTCTCGACACCCTTCAGACACAAGGTCGTCGGCATTCAGAAAAGAACAGACATTATGCTCTCTAGCAAATCTATTTGCCATCTTGTAAACAATGATCGAGAGTTGAATCACAGATCAAGTTTAATGTATGGTTTGATGTTATGAAGAGAGTAATTTGAATGTTGGCAGAAAGAGGGGTTAAAGTTTTGTGAACGATTTTCTAGGTCTGAAAAAGTGTTCTGAAAAAGTGAATAAAAATGACAAGTCAAAAACATCATTTATGCTCCCTTAGACTTATTGATTTCATTTATTAAATGAAGTGGGACCCTCTTTCCTTATTATCCATTCGTGGAATTTTATTGGTTTCGCAGATTCTAGTTCTTCCGTAGATCATCTACGGATGCCTGACTTTGAAAGAACTGAATTTTGATGAAGTATAATTTTATTTTCCACAGGTTACCAATCCATGGAAATGTATTATACTTCAAAATATCAGCACATTCGTAGGTTGCCAATCTACGGATGGGCATATTTTTCTTGTTTTAAGTTTCGCACTGTAGCATCTGCTGATGAGAAAAATGCACTCTAGCTTCTGCTGAAGTCCGAATTTGCACTATAGCTTCTGCTGGAGTCCAAATTTTGCACTGTAGCTTCTGCTGAATTAAAAAGTTTGAAACTTATTAATTTGTATTATTCTATCAACATGTTAGAATCATTTGTTGCTTTTGGACCTTGTTGACTTTGTCTACATGCCAATTGTGCAAGAAATGATTTGACTTGAAAAACCTTATGTATCCTGTAGTCAAGTTAGTGCTCAAGTCTTAATTCCTTCATTTGATTGTTTAGAAACTTCAGATTTCATGATTTTATGCATTAACTACTTCCCCTAAATTTATGATAAATGATGAACTCATGCATTTATCATAAATTTATCTAGGAAATAGCATGAAAGACGTTAGTCTGTCCAACAGAACTAGAAATAACTTAACTAAAATTATAAACAAAATGAATTAAAAACTTATTTACAAGCATATATATACATATAATGGGATCATACTATGACACTAAGCATCTTCTTGTATCAATTTGTTTGATGATACGAGACATGAATCTAGTGCTGATTGCAAGTATGAGATTCCACATAAATTCAAACAGGAGTATGTGTTCAACTAGGCATGCTATTTATCATGTTTTGATGTTGATTAAAGATAGCCAATTATGGGCTCCACATTCAATTCGCATTAGAGTTTGTCCTCCATTTATGAGTCAAGTAATCACTTTTTCACACTTAAAAACTATGTACTTTAAGTTATAAGTTCTATCTTGAGATGTATTTTACATCTCATTAATGCATTGATGCAAAAGCTCTTAAGTTAATATACAGTTGATCACAATTCTTTTGAGAGCTAAGATATGATCATCATCAGGTCACTAGGTCTTTACTTCCGTAAAACGGAGGTGCCTTTAACCCAGGTCTTTGTTTACACAAAACAGAGGGATGATGAGGATCATAATTTATTCACCAGTTGGTTACAGATGTATACCAAGGTGATCATAATCACAGGTCTTTGTTTACACAAAACAAAGGGAATATGATTTGCAAAGATAGAAGTTATAAAGAGTTGTTACATAGTGTGCTTGGGTGAGTGATTTGATCACATCAGGATAAGACTTACTTGTTTGATCCTCAAAATGGAATTTCCCACAGTCACCTTTTCATTATGTTATGCATGCACTTAGTTTATTTTCCACTCAAGTTGAACCTACCTACATATCAAAGCACTTCTGATCACACTTTAGTGAAAGTTAAGAACACAGGAAAGAAGCAAAGACATAGTGTACGATAATTTCCCATCAATATGGACTGCTAGATATGAAAACAAATAATTAAGACATTCTTTTTGTTTTTTTATATTGTCTTATGAATGTTTTTGGATTTTGCATATGAATATATACAAGGACAGACTCATGCTTTTTAGGTGGCAGATGATTAATCTAAGTTAATCATGCTTAAAGATTCAATCAGAAAATTAAATCTAACTAAATCAAAGGCTTTAGTGAATAAATCAGCAAGCTGAATTGTTGTATCCACTTTGATTAACTTGATTAAACCTTTTTCTGAGCAATCTCTCAGAAAATGGTATCTGATTTCTATGTGTTTTGTTTTACTATGTTGCACTGGATTTGCGGTGATGAACATAGCAGCAGAATTATCAATATGAATTGGCGTTTGAAAGAAATTGTAACCATAATCAAGTAATTGGTTTTGCAACCAAAGAACGTGAGAGCAACCAGCTGAAGCAACTATGTACTCAGCCTCAGCAGTGGATACTGATACATTTGTTTGCTTCTTGCACTGTCAAGAGACAAGTCTTGGTCCTATGAATTGACATCCACCAGTTGTGGATTTTCTGTTGTTGTTGCATCCTCCAAAGTCACTATCAGAGTATGAATAGAGGTTGAATTCTCCATCTTCGGGATACCAAAGTTCAAAAGCTGGCTTCCCTTTGAGATATTTGAAGATCCTCTTAACCGCATTCACATGTGACTCTTTAGGATCTGATTGGTACCTAGCACACACACGCACAACAAACATTATATCAGGTCTGCTTGCAGTTAAATACATTAAAGATCCTATCATTGATATATACAGTCTTTGATTAATTGATTTCCCTATAGGATCAGGTACAATCTTGTCTGTTGTGGATGCTGGTGTTTTGCATGAAGAAGTATCAGCAAGATTGTACTTCTTCAAGATTTGATGAATATACTTCTCTTGATTAATGAAGATGCCATCTGGTTTCTGATGAATTTGTAAACCAAGGAAGAAGATTAATTCTCCCATTGAACTCATCTGAAATTCAAATTTCATTAAACCTTCAAAGCTTTCACACAATCTCTTGTTTGTTGAGCCAAAAATAATATCATCTACATAAATCTGGACAACCAAGAGGACTTGATGTTCTTGTTTGAGAAAGAGAGTTTGATCTATTTTTCCCCTTTTATATCCATGCGTGAGTAAGAATGATGATAATGTTTCATACCACTTTCTTGGAGCCTGATGAAGACCATACAAAGCTTTGTCAAGCTTTTATACCCTGTGTGGGTAATCAGGATCCTCAAAGCCTAGAGGTTGAGCAACATAGACTTCTTCGTCAATTTTCCCATATAAGAAAGCGCATTTTACATCCATTTGGTAAACTGTGAACTTCTTATGTGAGGCATAGGCTAGGAATGCTCTTATCGCTTCAATCCTTGCAACTGGTGCAAAAACTTCATCATAATCTATTCCTTCTTCTTGGGTATATCCTTGTGCTATCAGCCTTGCTTTGTTCTCACAATAATACCTCTGTCATCTAGTTTATTCTTGAAAAGCCACCTTGTGCCAATTGGATATTGACCTTCAGGAAGATCAACTAGATTCAAGACGTTCTGCTTTCTGAATTGTTGAAGCTCCTCTTGCATAGCTTCAATCCAGCTATTATCCTTCAATGCAGTAGTTATGTTAGGAGGAACCACTTGTGGAAGAAAACAAGTGAAGAGACAACTGTTGGCTGCTCCCCCTTGACTTCTGGTGGTTCTCTCATTAAGATCGCCAATAATATTTTCTATTGGATGACTTTTATGAATTCTAGTTGTTGGAATAGATGCAACTGGAATAGATGATTCCAAGTTAGTCATATTCCTTGATGGAGAGTGATCCAGCTGAGATGGAGAATCAACAAAACAGTCAAGATCTTCTTCATTTTGATCCTCTGAAGCTGAATGATATCCCTCCTCATGAGTTTGAGCATCAGCAGCATTATGAACAACTTCCGCAGGAACATCTACGGATGTGTTTCGTGCTTCCGCAGGAGTTACAGGAACATCTACGGATGTTGTTTGTTGATTTGCTGACTTGGTTTCCTTAGAATGTATTGCAGCATCTCTAGAGAATGGGATATCTACAGGTGTAGATGGAACATCTGAGGATGTAGTGATCATTTCTTCGGATGCAGGAAAAACATCTGCGGATGAAGAGTTAACTGCAGCTGATGCTGTGTTTTTATCTGAAGATGTTGAACTGTTTGTTTGATCATGTAATGCAGTTCTTGGATGATATGAAGTGCCAGGATCAGAAACACTGGAAGAGTGTTGTGATGGTCTTGGAGGATCAGCAGATAATGACACTTTATTCATGTTTGGAGGAACATATGGATAGCATGTATCCGTAGAACATGCAGTATTCAAATAACAAGAGTTAAATGAGTTTGTTAATGCATCTATATCAAACAACCATGATGATCCTTTAACAAATTTTGGAAATAAGGATTCATCAAATGAAACATTAGGTGTTTCTTCCATAATTTGTTGCTGTGGAATATAAACTCTATATGATTTAGATGTTGAGGAGTACCCAACAAAGAAACCATCATAGGCTTTTTCAGAAAACTTTCCCAATTGTTCTTTTGTGTTTAAAATAGACACATGACATCCAAAAGCTCTAAGATATCCTATGAAAGGTTTTCTTTTAAATAAGAGCTCATATAGTGTCTTGTTATGTTCTTTGACAATTAAAGTTCTGTTTTGAACATTGCATGCTGTGTTCACTGCTTCAGCCCAAAAGGTGATTGGCAATTGTGGTGTCCTGGGAGCACTGAATTGCCTGGCAATTGTTCTTGCAGCTTCAATGAGAACTATGTTTCTTCTTTAAGCAACTCCATTTTGTTGTGGTGTCTTGGGAGCACTGAATTGCCTTGCTATGCCTTTGTTCCTGCAAAAGGAATCTAGAACATTATTAACAAATTCAGATCCATTATCACTCTTGAAAATTTTAACTTTTAGATCAAGTTGATTTTCAATCTTAGTGACAAACTCCATTAATGTTTCTGATGTTTCACTCTTTTGTTTTAATAAAAAGATCCATGTGAATCTAGTGAAATCATCTACAATCACCAAACAATATTGCCTTTTGCCAATGCTCATCACATTGGTTGGACCAAATAGATCCATGTGAAGCAATTTGAGTGGTGTTAAGTTTGTGTTGATTGTTTTGGATTTATGTGACACTCTATGTTGTTTTCCTTTATAACAGGTTGAACAATGATTGGAACAATAAAATTCTCTTTTTGGAAGTCCAATGACTAGGCCATTTTTCACCAATTTGTTTATGTTCTTCATGTTGGAATGAACAAGCCTTCTATGCCACAACTGAGATTCATCTTCTGATGACTTAGACAGCAGGCATGTTTCATTGCTTGTGAGTGCAGTATTATTCATATCCAAAACATATGTGTTCCCTTTTCTTGATGCCTTAAGAAGGATCCAGTCTTCTGGAATGGGAAAACCTGGCTTAAGAATATAACAGTTAGTGTTATCAAATAGAGTGGTATAATTTTGATCACAAATTTGAGATACACTCAGTAAATTGTATTGTAAATTTTCACAATAATTTACTTTTTCAAACTTGAGTACACCATTAGTTACCATTCCTTCACCAACAATTTTACCTCCCTTCTTATCCCCACCAAATGCCACATAGGAGGCATTTTTATGTTTGAAATCATGGAGTAGAGAACAGTTTCCTGTCATATGCCTGGAACAACCACTGTCAACATACCACTTGTTGTCAGTCCTCCATGTTTGTTCCTGCATACATAAAGAAATCAATTAGAATGGGGAACCCAAGCCTTAATGATCTTGGGTTTACCACTAGTATCTAAAATTGTTACTCCCTCATGAATGAGTCTTGAGGATTCAGTGTTAACTTTAGACTTAATTGATTCATTATGTTTTGTTTGTATTGAGGATGACTCTGTTGAAGATGAACTTGTAGAACCTTGTTCTTGTTTCTCAATCCCTTCTTCTTTCACCTTCTCTGTGTTTGGCTTCTGCTTTGATTTTGATGATGATCCCTGATTGAAGAAAGTTTCATCATTTTTTGATTTTGATTGTGGTATTTGAGTACCCTTTTCAAAATGATCAAAGAAAGTGTCATCAGCATTTGCTGTCTTCTCTATCAAATCCACCTTCTTCTGAGGTGTTTTGAGTTGAGGATGTGGTTTTTCTTTCTTCTTCAAAGGCTTACCATCAGCCAATGGGTGCTTCTTTGTTTTTGGCAGCTTTTGTTTTTGCTGCTGCTTCTTTGGCTTTGAATCTTCTGGACTATCACTTGATTGAGAGTCTGATTCAGCCTTCTCTGATTGTTGCTTCTTTGTGCTCTTTGTTTTGTTCTTTTTGTTAAAATAACATTCGTGAGTGGAATGGTTATTTTTGTTACAAATTGCACAGTGTTTGTTGAAGTAACATTCAGAAGTCATGTGATTGTTCATATTTCAAATGGAATAGTAGTTGCTGAAGTAACAATCTTCAGTGTTGTAATTTTTCATGTCACACCATTTACAATACTTTTCTTCTTCCTTACTTTCATGGACACTCACCTTCTTCTTCCTTTTTTGTTCTGCCAATTCTTTTTCAAACTTGGCAGCTGATGAATCCTTGCTTTTCCCTGACATGATATCAAAGGGTTCTTGTTTAGCAGCAGATAACTTCTGTTGCTTAGAATTCGCAATCTTTTGTTGTTTAGCTTTCTTGATGTTTGTTGCTTTTTGCTTCCGCTGATCTTCCACGGATTCAACAGATTTTTGCTTCCGGAGATCTTGCTATGGATGTTGATTGATCAACATTTTTCTTCTTCCGGAGAGCTGCTACGGATGTTGATTGATCAACATTTTTCTTCTTTCGGAGATCTGTAGATGATGTTTTCTTTGCTTTTTATGCGGAAAAGATTTTGATTTCTTTCGTAGATGTGAGTTTCACACTATCATCAGTTGATGATTTTTGCTGTTTGTTAAGCTTATGAAGACCTTCATTCAGTTGAGCTATCCTCTTGCAGATTGTTTTCAACATATTTCTTTGCTTAGGAGGATAAGGCAGCTTGGTTTCTTCAAGAACTTTGGGAATGATTGGTTTAATTGAAACATTCTTATCAATACCCAATTCATTCACACTTTTCTCAACATGTTCACCAGAATCATCCAAGTCATCACATTCATCATAGTCAAATTCTGAGTCATTTTGTTTGACTTGTTCTGATTCAGAAGACTCAGTTTCACTCACCTCAGAATCATTACCATTTATCAATTGATTAATTTTTATTTCAAAGTTGGTGCTTGGCATAAAATAGTTTGATAAACTGTTTGTCATTGACTCAGGTAAGGGTGTGTAATTATCATTCAGAGGAGGTGCAGCAGCTCTAAATTCCAACCCATACTTGTTCTTTGATTCAATATGAGAATTTAACAATTTCTCATATTGCTGAGATGACATTTGAAACTTCTAAAGTTTCACTTCAGTTGATGCATGATCAGACATGGATTTTGTTAAGGAAGTGGTCAAATTCTCCAAGTTTATCTAAATCTTTTTGCAAAAAGTTGATTTTGATTTGATATAGTTTATGCACTCTTACATGAGATTCATTTAAAACCATAGTTTCTTTTACTTTGTTAGCCAGTTGTTGAGCATGGACTCTATATCTTTCAACTTCCTCAACACATATTGATGAACACAATCTATCCCTTACCTCTCTAGCCATAGGTGGGACTTTGTTCTCCATCTTGGCCATTAGAGCTTGATTTTCTTCCAACACCTCCTTCTCATACGTGCTCTAGTCACATATTCCATCTTGCAAAATTATTAGCCCAGTTTCTATGGAATTGCTTGGCCCTGCTGATGAACTTGTGGCTGGTGGGGATGAGTTAGTTAACTGAGGCTGTCTGAAGGATCTTGGAGTTGATGATGGTTGATTAGATTTATGTTGAAGAGATTGATGTTGCTGATTTTGCCTCATGTTAGAAGTTGATTGTTGATTGCACTCTCTTAAGAAATGTCCGTACAGATTGCATCTGAAACATCTCACCTTTGACTTATCAACCCCAATCTTAGTTGTTCTACCTACTACAACCAAGTTTTTATTTCTCCTCAGACACTGCTTGGCTCTGTATGCAATCATTGCCATTTGCCACTGGATATCCATTTCTTCTACTTCATCTGGATGAAGTTCTTCCAGGTCTTGTTAACAAATGTTAGCAGGTGTTAGAGTACTGCCCAAATAAGCTTGGAAGTTTGAACTGAAGGCTGCAAATGCTGCTTTTTGTTCTTCAGAGTCCAGAATCACAGTGATGGGCTCTGCTTGATTGTTGTTGTTGGATGATGTCTTTGCTGATGATGCAGATGAATCCTTTCTTTCATCAGATCTTCCTTTTTCCTTTGCTGATTTACTTTGAGAGGATGATTTTGAAGGCTTTGAGGCATAAAAACCAACTTCTTCCTCATCTTCACTCAAAGTACAGGAACTATCATGATCATGGTTAGAAATAAAAGCACTTCTAGTACTTTTATTTTATTTAAATTGATAAGGACTAACATGTGATCTCACACTCTTGTTTCTTGACTTTTCATCCATATCAAGAGCTTCCACTTTAGCTACCAATGTATCTAAACAAATGGTTTTGAGATCAAGGGTATTGTTGAACATGGATACAGTCTGCTTCCAACTTTCAGGCAAAGTATGGAGCATCTTTTTGTTTAACTCCTCATTGGTATACTTCAATTCCAAGATGTTCATCTCGGTCACCAATTGCATAAACCTGTGGAGTTGTTGAGGAACTGATTCACCCTCAATATGATATAATGTTTCATATTGGGAGCGAAGAGTATCCTTCCTTATGCTTCTGATTTCATCACTCCCTTCATAGAGAGTATGCAAAATCTTCCATAAGGAATTTGCTGTTCTGTAGTTCTCAAGCCTGATTAGTATCTCTTCAGGTAAAGCCATACTGAGTAAACAGTATGCTCTAATATCAACTTTAACCTTTTTAACATCCTCAGGTGATAGATCTTTTGTATTTATGGGTTGATTATTGTCTTTATAATCCGGTCCAAGAGCTGGTGGAATATAAGGACCTTCAGTTATTGATACCCACAAATCAGAATCAGTGTAGTTCACATGCTTCCTGAATTTGATTTTCCAAGATTTAAAATCCACTTTAGTTTCCAACTTTGGGGGATGGAATGATGAACCACCAAAAGAATTACTCATTTTGGTTAATGTATTAATTTTCAACTAAAACAGACTTTCTTTTGCAATGAAGTATTTAATGACAAACTCTTAATTATCGAATAATTAAGTTGTTGTAGTCACAAATCAATCACTCCACTTAATGAATATTAAGATTAATATCAAATCGAGAATGTTTGTTAATATGTTTTTATTCAATTGAACTGAACAATTGTTGATTATCAATCAATAAAACAGATCTACGTATCAATCAATGAGAATGTAGATTAATGTTAACCGAGCAACGCAACAATACTCGCTGAATGATAAATCACAGTTTGATTGTTTCAAATTGATTTACACCAAAACGTTGAGTATAATGCCTTTGTTAGCTATCAATAAGCCTAACTCAATTTATATGTTGATCAGTTCATTCTATAACACCCTTGAATCTGGGTTACAAACTCTCAAGATGTTATGAACACTTAAAAGCAATTTTACTCAAAACCAATAATTGAAGATGATCACGGTTGCTATGTTTCTATTGATGATTTTGGTGTAAATGATGTTGCGGTTGCTAGGGTTTGATCGTGATTGATTGATGTATTGTTAGGTATTCAGCCGTCTACATAAGTGTGAGCCTATGCCTTGTATTTATAGGCTCAGGAATTTACTGTTAGGGTAACAGTGAATTTCTTGGAAACAGTAACTTTCTCATCGTGGTAAGAAAGTTACTTAGAGAATGTTATGATGTGACACAATCTCTGACTGAGTTAAAGTCATCCGTAGGAGTTGACTTTATGACATCACTTAGTGTTTGACTTGTTGACTTGAAGTACTTGGTGAAGTATATGCAGGTTTTGGTCTTCCGTAGATCATTAGTCTTCCGTAGGAGTAATGCCTTCCGTAGGAGTCTTCACTTGGTAGACTTCATCCGAACAAGTTGATCTTCAGCAGAAGATCCCCGGATGCAGTTTACTTTGTTTCAGAAGATAATCTATGGAAGAACAAAAATGTTCATCCGAAGATGTTTCTTACACTTGATCAATTTTGTGAAATTGACTAAGCGTACTGTTAAACCTGCAATCACACATATAAATCAACACAATTATGCGTTAACCTATACATATAAAGCATACATTAAGATAATGATTTACAAAAGTTTATTACAAAAGATTGATTAAAGTTTTAAGCCTATATAATGTATCTAGACCTATCAGGACTAGACTCAACAATACTCCCTATTAGGCTTAGAGACTTGATAATCAGTTCTTCAGACTTGAAAGTTCTTTCCCTCTTGCAATCATCTTGTTGTTGAAGTAGGAGACTGCAACCTTCTGATCATCATACTTGTATTTTATTTCCATCTTGCAGATCATCCTTAATGTTTCAAAACTTAACCCTAGAACATCCTCTTCAGTAGTAAGGGTTTCCAAAACATTGTTTTTGTGAACTATCTCTAGTTCATCTTACTTAGAGATTCTCAGTTCAGTCACTTCTTTCATCTCTATTCCAATCACCTGGGCTGCTTCATACTTCCTTCTCTTGTAGGCTTTGGCATGCAGTTTATCTATCACTTGAATAAGGTGCACATATAAGCATATGTCACTTTGTGATTCTTCATCATTCAGCTTAGGAAAATACTTATCATGAAGATATGAAGTGTAGCTTGGATGGAGAAGCTTGGTTTCCACAGGATAAAAAATTCTTATACTTTGGCTTTCTTCCTCTCTTCATTTCTTAACAGCACCAGCTCCTTTGTTCTCTCAACATATCCTTTCAACTCTCTTATTCTTTTCAACCTTTTGTTTGACTTAACAGTCAACTTGTTATACTCAGCAACCAGATAACTTTTACTTACATTGATGTCATCATCATTTAAATCATCTTCATGGTAAGCAATGACATCAACATAATTTGCTTCACCTTCACCTTCTTCATCAACTGCTTGATCTGGTTCATTAACCTCTTCCATACATACTTCTTCATTATTCTTAGCCTGCTCAGTATTATCTTCTTCCTCAAGGTTTATCACTTCAGTAGGAAATACACTTGCAGAGCTTGATCTTGATTCAGCTGCTGGAAATACTGGTTCTTGATGAGGTTGTTGATGGAGATGAAGATTAGTGGTGGGTGAAAACAGTTCAGTGTCATTTGAGTTGACAGGTGTTTGAGATTGGGATATTGATAGTGGAATAGTGCTGGCTTGTGACACTAGTTCAGTCTTACTAGAGTTGACTGATGCTCGTGAAAGAATGGGAGAAATGGGTTGAGTATGTTCACTGGAAAGGGATTGCACTTGTGGTGATGCAGGTTGATGATGTATGGGTGATTGTGGGTGTATGGGAGAGATAGGCTGTGTGTTCTCACTGACAGGTGATTGAGCTTGTGGAGATGGATGGTGGTGGTGTATGGGTGGTTGAGGAGGAGAGTGGGATTCTTGCTCAGTAGCAGCAGGAGAACTGTCTTGATGATGTTCATACACCAACTCTTGTGGAATATTAGCATTAGGATCAACCACATGTGTAAACATTGGCATTTCCTCTCCTTCATATTTGCCACTTATCTTTTTAATTACAGATCTTCCTAGGTGAGCTTGTACAAGCACATTACCATCTCTTTTAATTAAAGGCAGCTCTGCATTGATGATTTGTTGGATGAACCTTGGAAACATGTACATTATTTCTTCCTTATGGACTCTTATCTGATCACACAGACATCCAAATATGTACTTTGAGTAATTGTAGGTCCTTCCCTCAAATATCCCAATGATCCCTAAAGAAATGTGCCTAGAAAATCTATCTAAACCAGATTTTCTGTTTGAGATGCACTTCAAGTAAGTATGACACAGAAATCTGTAAGGTTTGCACAATCTCCCTTTCTTGATTTCTCCCTTGTCAAAATCACCATCATAACCCATCAAATAGAAAATCTTCTCAATGTGTTCATTTTCAAACACATCTGGGTGACCTGCCTCTTGTTCTCCCAGCTCAAGAACCCTCCTTATAATCTACTCATCAATTCTCAGTCGTCTATTTTTGATATTTGCATATATAACTTCACTTTCTCCTTCTTCTTCTATCTCAGCAGAGTTCCAGAAGTCGACAATAAGTTGTTGGTAGATTACAGGCTCCGCCGACAGGGCATAGAAATGCCTAGATCTTCTTAAGTAGCGGATGATGTCTCGACACCCTTCAAACACAGGGTCGTCGGCATTCAGAAAACCACAGACATTGTGCTCTCTGGCAAATCTATTTGCCATCTTGTAAACAATGATAGAGAGTTGAATCACAGATCAAATTTAATGTATGGTTTGATGTTATGAAGGGAGTAATTTGAATGTTGGCGGAAAGAGGGGTTAAAGTTTTGTGAACGATTTTCTAGGTCTGAAAAAGTGTTCTGAAAAAGTGAATAAAAATAACAAGTCAAAAACATCATTTATGCTCCCTCGGACTTATTGATTTTATTTATTAAATGAAGTGGGACCCTCTTTCCTTATTATCCTTTCGTGGAATTTTATTGGTTCCGTATATTGTAGTTCTTCCGTAGATCATCTACGGATGCCTAACTTTGAAAGAACTGAATTTTGATGAAGTATAATTTGATTTTCCATAGGTTACCAATCCATGGAAATGTATTATACTTTAAAATATCAGCACATCCATAGGTTGCCAATCTATGGATGGACAAATTTTTCTTGTTTTAAGTTTTGCACTGTAGCATATGCTGATGAGAAAATTCACTGTAGCTTCTGCTGAAGTCCAAATTTGTACTATAGCTTCTGCCGGAGTCCAAATTTTGCACTGTAGCTTCTGCTGAATTAAAAAGTTTGAAACTTATTGATTTGTATGATTCTATCAACATGTCAGAACCATTTGTTGCTTTTGTACCTTGTTGACTTTGCTACATGTCAATTGTGCAAGAAATGATTTGACTTGAAAAACCTCATGTATCCTGTAGCCAAGTTAGTGCTCAAGTCCCAATTCCTTCATTTGATTGTTTAGAAACTTTAGATTTTATGATTTCATGCATTAACTAAACCTATGAACCCAAGGATCCCAATCAGGAATTATCAGGTTAGACTTAGTTCGAATAATGATCTCGGAATTATCACTATTCATTGTTTGATTGATTGAATACGAAATAACAATTGCAGTAATAAGTAATAATGAAGAATAGAACAATTAAGTGCAATGAATGAACAACTACGATTTGATTCAAAAATATTTCATTAAAAACAGATTAATGATTACAAAAGAGCAAATAATAATTGATGATGATCACGGTTGCTATGTTTCTATTGATGATTTTGGTGTAAATGATGTTGCGGTTGCTAGGGTTTGATCGTGATTGATTGATGTATTGTTAGGTATTTAGCCGTCTACATAAGTGTGAGCCTATGCCTTGTATTTATAGGCTCAGGAATTTACTGTGAGGGTAACAGTGAATTTCTTGGAAACAGTAACTTTCTTATCATGGTAAGAAAGTTACTCAGAGAATGTTATGATGTGACACAATCTCTGACTGAGTTAAAGTCATCCGTAGGAGTTGACTTTATGACATCACTCAGTGTTTGACTTGTTGACTTGAAGTACTTGTTGAAGTACATGCAAGTGTTGGTCTTCCGTAGATCATTAGTCTTCCGTAGGAGTTATGCCTTCCATAGGAATCTTCACTTGATAGACTTCATCCGAACAAGTTGTTCTTCCGCAGAAGATCCCCGGATGAACTTTACTTTGTTTTAGAAGATTATCTACGAAAGAGCAAAAATGTTCATCCGTAGATGTTTCTTATACTTGATCAATTTTGTGAAATTGACTAAGTATACTGTTAAACCTGCAATCACACATATAAATCAACATAATTATGGGTTAACCTATACATATAAAGCATACATTAAGATAATGATTTACAAAAGTTTATTACAAAAGATTGATTAAAGTTTTAAGCCTATACAATGTATCTAGATCTATCAGGACTAGACTTAACAATACTCCCCCTTAGGCTTAGATACTTGATAATCAGCTCTTCAGACTTGAAAGTTCTTTCACTCTTGCAATCATCTTGTTGTTGAAGTAGGAGACTGCAACCTTCTGATCATCATACTTGTATTTTATTTCCATCTTGCAGATCATCCTTAACGTTTCAATACTTAACCCCAGAACATCGTCTTCAGTAGTAAGGGTTTCCAAAACATTGTTATTGTGAACTATCTCTATTCTTGCTTAGAGATTCTCAGTTCAGTCACTTCCTTGATCTCTTTTCCAATCAGTTGGCCTGCTTCATACTTCCTTCTCTTGTAGGCTTTGGCATGCAGTTTATCTATCACTTGAATAAGGTGCACATATATGTCACTTTGTAAGAACACCAGCAGAAATGGTTTTCAAGAATGTTGTATATTGCTCTCAAGTTCTACTACAAAGTTACAAAGTAATCAAGATGATAATCCAAAATACAAGGCCTGTGAAACTTTATACTAAATTGTACAGCCGACAACACTTTGAAAGCTAGTTTGATAAACTGATCTAGACAATAAAATCAATGTAAAGTCAAAAAGTGGATTGCCTTTTTGACATGTGACTATGACATGCCATATCTCACATCCTAATGTATTACAAAAAGGATAAAAGTACAAAGTAGAAAGTTACAGACACCAAGAACATAATCTACAGTTTACTAAAGCATGAACCTTTTCAACTACTTATGCAACTTGGTGAGTTTTCAGAGTGGCAGCTGAAAGTTGGTTAGCTTTCTGAAAAAGTAGATCAGATAAAGCATGTCTTCTCTGTCCTTGGAAGAAATCAATCTTCTGCTTTAGAAGACTTTATCTTCTAAGCTTCGGAAGACTTCATCTTTGGATTTGGAAGATTTTGGTCTTGGCTTCGGAAGATTTTACTCTTAGACAGTTTTTCTTAGGAGAAGTGTGAAACTTCCGAAGTAACTTTTGCAATGCACATGCATGCGAGCAGGAAGCACTTTGGCTACTTTGGTTGCATCAAACTTTCAAGTATTCCTTACATTGATGCTACTATAAACATCTCTTTTGCATTGTTTCCTGATCATGTATTCTGTACTGATTGTCTCTCTCATTAAACCATTATGATGATTTTAAAGAATCTTTTGATTACCAATATATTATGATTGTATATATTACTGTTATGCTTTTTGATATTATTTCATGTATGTCGTTTATTCTCTTTTGTTTGATACATAAGAGATGTAAATCAATGGCACCTAACATGCAAAATACCACTCGTGCTAGAGGTACCAATTTTCCTACCACTGCTGAAGAGTTAGCACAATTGATATCCCGACATGTCAACTCTACACTCGAGCATCATAACGTAAATTTTGGACGTGGTAGAGGACGTGGCACCATGGGTGGTTCTAGTGGAGGCACTTCCATTGGTAATCCCTCTAGGAGTCAAGCTCAGGATTATACTTATAAGACATTCCAAGCTAGTAATCCACGAATCTTTACGAGAGCTGAAGGTCCTCTTGACATCATTAGATGGATTAAAAAAATGGAATCTGTGATGGCAATCAGCAACTGTTCTACTGATCCATGATTGAAGTATGCCACATGTTCATTCCAAGATGAGGCTTTAAGTTGGTGGAATTCTCAAGTTTAAACTCTAGGAGAGGAAGTTGCTTTTGGTCTCTCGTAGAACCAGTTGAAGGAAATGCTGCTTAAAGAGTATTGTCATCTGAATGAGCTTCAGAAAATCAAAACTGAGTTTTGGAACCTGACTATGGAAGGTACGGAAGTTGGAGCCTATACTTCCAGGTTTAATGATCTGGCAAGGCTTGTACCCCGTATGGATACTCCAGACTACGTCAGAATTGAAAGATACATTTGGGGGTTGCCACCCTAGGTCCACGGAATGGTTACGGCATCAAGCCCTACTACAATGCAGAGTGTGGTGACATTAGCTCATTCGTTGACTGATTATGCTATTTAGAGAGGTGTGTTGGTTAAGAAAGGGGATACTAGAAAGAAGTCCATGGAGAATGAAAGGAAGGTTGTGGAGTTTAATAAGAGGTATGCGTAGAACAAGAGGAAATGGTTTGGAAATTTCAAAAACCCAGTTGTAAGTCAGAAGAACCAAAGGGTTGGGTCAGGGAGATGTATGCAAGTAGGCACACAGCCTAGGTGTAGCAAGTGCAATCTTCATCATGACAGTAACTGCAATGAGAATGTGTGTTCGAGGTGTAACAAGTATTGGCATCAAGCTCAGACTTGTAAAGTGAGGTTGATTGAGAAGCCTGACAGAGCAGGGCAAGGATGTTTTGAAAGTTGTGTTGAAGGCCATTACAAGAGGGACTACCCCAAGCTTAAAGGATCAAGTGCAACGGATAGAGCATTTGAGATGAATGCCAAGGAGGCAAGACAGGAACCGTTCGTCTTTACTGGTACCTTCCTTGTCAACAACCATTTCGCATCGATTTTATTTAATATTATCGCCGATATGAGTTTTGTTTCAAAGAACATTGAACCATTAGTTGTCCTTAGATCTAGTAAATTAGATAAGAAGTACATTATTGAGCCAGCCAACGGAAAGATAATTGAGACATGTGATGTAGTTAGAGGGTGTACTATGCAATTAGAAGGTCATTCCTTTAGCATCGATCTCCTATCCGTTGTGCTTGGTAGTTTCGATATCATCATAGGCATGGACCGGTTATCGAAGCATCATGCTGAGGTGGTGTGCTAAGAGAAGATTATTCGTCTCCTTATTCCGAGTAGTGAAACTTTGACTATCCAAGGTGATAAAGGGAAACCTACCCTAAAGATTGTCAATGTAATGAAGGCTTGCAAGTATCTACGTGAAGGGCACCCGATGTTTCTCGCCAAAGCTATGGATACTAAGAACGAGGAGCGAAAGCGCGAAGATATACCGGTAGTGCGGGACTATCAAAATGTTTTCCCTGATGATTTACCTCGATTAACCCCATCTAGAAAAATTGAATTCCGAATCGATGTGGTGCCTAGGGCTACTCCTATTGCCCGATCACCATATCGATTGGCGCCTTTCGAAATGCAAGATTTATCCAAGTAGTTAGAAGAACTGTTGGATAAAAGGTCTATAAGACCTAGCTTCTCACCATGGGGAGCACCAATCTTATTTGTCAAGAAGGATGGGTCATTCCAGATGTGTATCGATTACTGAGAGTTGAACAACTCACCATCAAAAATCAGTACCCGTTACAAAGATTCGATGACCTATTTGATCAGCTGCAGGGATCCAGCTTCTACTCGAAGATTGATCTGCGGATGGGTTATCATCAGTTGTTGATAGCCGAATAAGATGTTCTAAAGACAACATTCAGAACATGTATGGTCATTACTAGTTCCTGGTTATGCCATTTGGTTTGACAAATGCGCCTGATTTATTCATGGATCTTATGAATAGAGTATGTAACCTTATCTGGATAAGTTTGTAATAGTATTCATCGATGATATACTAGTCTATTCAAGAACTAATTAGGATCTAAAGATCATTCCAGAGACATTAAGTAAAGAGAAACTATATGCAAAGTTCTGGAAATGTGAATTTTAGATTCGAGAGGTTCATTTCTTGGACACGACGTCAATGAGAAATGCATACATGTGGATCCGGCAAAGATTGAAGCAATCAGGAAGTGGGATGCACCTAAGTCTCTGACTGAAGTGAGTTAATTTCTTGGATTAGCAGGTTATTATTAAAGATTCATTGAGAATTTCTCAAAAATAGCACAACCGTTGACGCTGTTAACTCAGAAGGATAGGAAGTATGACTTGACTAATAAGTAAGAGAAAGCTTTCCAGTTATTGAAACAGAAGTTATGTAGTGCTCATATTCTCTCTCTTCCTAAAAGAAAAGATTGGTTCATTGTCTACTTTGATGCGTCTCGTTTGGGGTTTGGTTGTGTGTTGATGTAGAAAGATAAAGTAATAGCCTATGCATCCAGACAATTGAAGATGCATGAGAAGAACTGCACCACAAATGACTTAGAGTTAGAAGCAATGGTTTTTGCACTCAAGATTTGTAGACATTACCTCTATGCTACAAAGCCATCAGGACTTCTTCAACAACCAAAAATTACTCGGTGGAAATGGGAACGAATAGCAATGAACTTTTTCATGAAGTTACCCTGAACGTCCAGTGGTCACGACACTATTTGGGTAATCATTGATAGATTGACCAAGTCTACTCATTTTCTACCCATTAAGGAAACAGATAGGATGGAGAAGCTAACCAAGATCTACCTTTAGGAGGTGGTATCTCATCATGGAGTACCGATCTCGATAATCTCTGATAGAGATTGTCGTTTTGTACTTGTTTGGACATGAGTACTGCCTACCATCCGCTTACAGATGGTTAAAGTGAGACGACAATTCAAATGTAGAAGACTTGCTCCAAGCTTGTGTAGTTGACTGTGGATGAAATTAGGATACTCATCTTCCATAGTTGAGTTTTCCTACAACAACAACTATCATAGTTGTATCAAAGCTGCTCTGTTTGAGTCCTTATATGGAAGAAAGTGTTGTTCGTCGCTTTGCTGGGCGGAAGTTGGAGAGAAGCAACGGACTGGACCTAAGATTATGCAGGAAACTATAGATAAGATCACCAAATCAAAAAAAGGTTAGAAGCCACTATGAGTCGGTAAAAGATTTACGCGGATAATCGGAGGAAACCATGAAGAGGCTGATACACCCAAAACACTCAAGGTGCTTCCTGCATGCATGCACTTTGTGCATGGTCAAAGTTACTTTGGAAGTCTTACACACTGCAAAGAAATTACTCTAAGTGTAAAATCTTCCGAAGCCAAAGACCAAATCTTCTGAAGCCAAAGATGAAGTCTTCTGAAGCCATGAAGATAGAAGACTGATTTCTTCCGAAGACAAAGAAGACATGTTTTCTCTGATAAACTTTTTCAGAAAGCTGACCAACTTTCCGCCGCCACTCTGAATACTCACCAACTTACACAAGTTGGTGAAAAGGTCCATGCTTTAGGAAACTATAGATTAAGTTCTTGAGTCTGTAACTTTCTACTTTATGTACTTTTATCCTTTTTGTAATATATTAGGATGTGAGCTATGGCATGTCATAGTCACTAGTCAAAAGGCTATCTGCCTTTTGACTTTACATTGATCTTATTGTCTAGATTAGTGTTTCCAGCTGGCCTTCAAATTATGGCCGGCTGTAGGATATAGTATAAAGTATCTCAGGTCCTTGTATCTTATTTTCTATGCTTTGTAACACTTGAAAAAAAAATTGAGAGCAATATACTGAATCCTTGAAAACCGTTCTTGTTGTTCTTTGTTTTTTCTTATTTGTTTGCTTGTGTTTCTTAGTATCATTCTAAAGGTTCCGGTTCCCTATTTGATCTGTTAAGTGTTCTAAGTCTCCCCTTATTGTTAAACTGATTGCATTCAACCCCTTCAACGGTCCTGTAATTGGTATCAGAGCTTATTAGGCTCTTGATTGTAACATCTCACCATCCTAGATCTCTCAGTTTTCACAAAACACTTAACAACTCAAATGGCAGCTCTCTCAAAGGCTGATATGGAAACTGGCACTATGACAAAGTCACCACTTATCACTCCTGAAGACTTTGATACTTGGTGTCAAAGAATGAAAGGCTTCATCAAGTCACAAGACTCCAGGATGTGGGAATCTGTTATCTCTGGACCTTACATTCCATGCACCTCTTCAGCTGCTACTGGAGGTAGCATGATACCAAAAGAGGTAGCTGACTTTTCTAAAGAAGATAGAAAGAAGATTGATATCGACCAGAAAGCCATGACTACCCTCCAAATTGCTCTTCCAAACTCCATTTACAGGGGCTTCAAGAAGTATAAAAATGCTAAGCAGTTATGGGAAGCACCGAAGCTCATGTATGAGAGGTCCTCTGAAGTAAAAGAGAACAAAAAGGACCTCTTAAAGCAGCAGTTTGAGAATTTCACCTACAAAACAGGTGAAACCATGACTCAACAATACTTCAGGTATGTTGAGATTGTGGACACTCTAGTAACTCTTGAAAATGAAGACATTGTAAGGAAGTTCATGTCCTCTCTTCCTAGACAGTGGACTCATTACTGTGTTGTCTTCAAGAGGACTACGAACCTCAAGACTCTCACTCTTACATAGTTATATGGTATCCACAGTGGCTACCAGATGGAGATGAACATGCAAAATCCATCTGGTAACTCCAGCAATCAACAGAGTTCAGCCCTTCATGTGGCTGAAAGGGATTGCAGAGAACCATAGCATCATCTCATCTGCTACCCTGACAACTTACAAAAGGGTCATTTCATCACCTTTCCTGAGACACCAAGGGAGAGCTACATCCAAGGAAGTCCATTCTAAGAGACAAGCTCTTCTTATGCTTTTGTGTCTGCTGATGAAAGTTCAGGCGACTTTCTCTTCTCCCTTGAAGACCTGAACTGTATCCATCCAGATGATCTTGAGTATATGGAGATAGTCTAGCAGATGGCTCTTCTCACTCAGAGAGCCAAAAAGTTCTACAAGAGAACAGGGAAGAAGTTTTCTAGCAATGCAGCTAGTGGAAAGTTTGGACTAGACAAAAGCAAAGTGAAGTGTTTCAATTGTAACCAAATGGGACACTTCGCTAGAGAGTGAAAGGCACCTAGAACTAATGGTGGTCAAGCACAAACCAGACCAAACTACACTAAAGGAACCACCCAGAATGAGAAGCCAAAGCAACAAGCTGTTGTTGCTATTGAGGAAGAAGGCTTTGACTGGAGCTTTCATGTTGAAGATGCATCTCCTAACCAAGCACTGATGGCAGATCATGATGAAGCCAAGATATTGGAGCATCTTTGTACTCCTAATTGTATTGCTAAAGTTAATAGATATAGGTCCTATAACTTAGAGATGAGATCTGATCTAGAGTCATTAAATATCTTAAAATCTGATTTAAAATAGCTGAAAATGGGTATAAACTAAAAATAGAAGATTTGGAGAAAACCATTTCCATTCTTAAACATGAACACACAAACTACAGGACTCAAACCAAAGATCTCATCACTAACTTAACTAAATGCCAGGCTGAGCTTGTGATCAGCAAAGCCTGCGCAGAAAAATGTGTTCTTGAAGAAGAGACCTTCAAGAACATGATATCCTCATCCTTGCATGCTAAAGTTTGTTATCAGAATAAGCAGGGACTAGGATCTATAAAGATAGCTCCTCCACACTCTTTACTATCTATAAGATCTCCAAGGTGTGCAACTTGTGAAGATGAGCTTCCCCTCATAGACCCCATGAGTGAAGAGGATGAAGAGGAGATAGTGAAGGATAGATCTAAGAAGAGTGAGGAAGATCATCCTAAGAAGGGTCACTATTCTCCTAAAGAGAAAAATGCAGTTGGGATGACCAAGTCCAAAAGAAAGAACTTGATGAAAAGAGCCAAGAGAAAGTCAAAGAAAGCTCAAGAGATCAAGGCCACTTTCAACTCTAAGAAGAAACAAGTGTTCATCTTTGCAGGATTGGAAGTGGTGAAGGCTGAAGACTCAACTATGAATCCTAGTACCAGGGGTTCTAGTTTTCGAAAAACTCATCCCAGCAACAAGAAGAAAGCTGATCAGTTGTGTACCACTGCTACATGGCCTGAACCATCCATATCCAACAGCAAGTCACACCCTAAAAGGCTTACTACTTCATCTGTGAAGATGAAGATGGAGATGGAAAGTGATCAAGATCAGTCTTGCTCTCAAAAGAAGACTCTCAGAAGAATGCAAATGGACTATATCATGTGTGGCAGTATTTCTCATCTGGCTAAGGATTGCATTTACAATCCTAAGAGCACTGTCCACATGATCAAGAAGAAAACCTCCAAGAAGATCAAGAAGAAGCCATCTGCTGAAGGAAAATCTTTTCTTTTCAGAAACTCTAAAATGAAGAAGAACACAAGTGAAAACTTGCCTTTGGAAAAAAAATTGGTCTTAGAAGAAAGGAATTCTTCTGAAGCACTGAAGCCTGCTGCAGTGATAGCAAGATCTTCCGAAGGTTCAGGTTGTCAAAACTTCTGAAGTGTTGAAGGTCAAGCCTAAGCTTCCAAAGGTGGTCTGGAAGACAAAGAAAGGCCATGTGACTGAAAGTTCTTCATCAACAACAGTTGTTGGTCCAAAAAGCTTGAACATAGAATCAATTACTATTGCATTGTCTTCAGTTGATATTAATGAGCCCAAGAGCAGCAAGGCTTGGGTTTCCAAATGTAACTAATCATCTCTTTTTGTGTAGGAATAGCTAAAGACCAACAGGAATGTATGGATCATTGACTGAGGTTGTTCAAGGCACATGACAGGCAATGGCTCTATACTCCAAAATTTTGAGAAAATTGATGGAGGGCCTATTGCTTTAGTCGGAGATGCAGGAGGTTACATTACTGGAAGGGGCATGGTCACAAATGGTAAGCTCAGCATTAAGATGGTAAATTTTTTCAAGGTGCTTGGATAAAATCTATTAAGTGTATCCTAATTTTGTGATCAAAGACACAACATGCTCTTTACTGAGCATGAGTGCATTGTTCTCAAACCCGGGGTGGTCATTCCTCAGGAGCACATACTGCTCAGAGCCCCCAGGAAAGGGAACATGTACAAGATAGACTTGTAGGAAACTTCCCCTTCAGGAGAAGTGTCTTGCTTTCTATCTAAAGCAAATAATGATGAGTCTTTTCTCTGGCATAAAAGAATGTGCCATGTAAACTTTAAAAACATGAATAGATTAATTAAGAATAATTTGGTAACTGGAATGCCAAAGAAAGAGTTTACAAGTGATGATCGTTGTGTTGCATGCCTGAAAGGGAAGCAACACAAAGTATCTCACAAGCCAAAGGAAAAAAATTCTATCACTACTCTCCTATACTTGTTACATATGGATCTTCATTAATGAGTCTAGATGAAAAGATGTAATGAGTCTAGATCACTAGATTTACTTGGGTCTTTTTCCTTAGAACTAAGGATAAGACTCCTAAAATCTTAAAGAATTTAATTCTGAAGATTGAGAATCAATCTGATCACAAGGTCAAGATCAAAAGATGTGATCAAGGAATTGAATTTAAGAACCAAATCCTTGATACATTTTATGATGATAAGGGTATTTCAAGACAATATAGTGCTGATAGTACTACTTAGCAAAATGGTGTTGCTGAGAGGAAAAACAGGACACTAATTAAAGCTTCAAGAACCATGTTGTCTGACTCTAAACTGCCTATCATCTTCTGGGCAGAAGCAGTGAACACTACTTGCTATGTGCACAACAGAGTTTTAGTAGTTAAAACTCATGGTTAGACTCCTTATGAACTGTGGCACAAAAGAAGACTTTTCATTGGTTTCCTCATATCATTTGGATGTCCTTGTACAATCTTGAATACCAGAGATCAGATAGCCAAATTTGATGAGAAATCAGATGATGAATACTTTATTGGATACTCTTCTCAAGCCAAGTCTTATAGAGTATACAATCTCAAAACTAGAGTAGTTGACGAGTCAGCCAATGTGACCTTCAATGAACACACTCCTTGTGTGAGAGGTTCTGGTCCAGATTGGCTATTTGATCTTAATTTAGTTACCAATTGTTTTAACAAGTCTTGTGAGGATGTTTCAAGATCTATAGGTAGCTTATCAACAGAAGATTCTGACCCAAGATTTGAGTTGAAAAGACCTTCAAATCAAACTACTTCAACTCTAGTGGTAACAAATTCTACAGATGGAGCTCCTATCAGCACAACCATGACAAATCTAGCTGATACATCTGAGCTGCCTTCAAATTCCAGCTCAGAGGCACAAAACTTAAAGGAAGGAGCTTCAAATGTAGAAGGAAGTAGTAGTGGTGACAGTGATCAAGAATTTCTTGATGCTGACAATCACTCCTTAGAAGACAACATCAATGATGTCACACACTCATTGGATCAAGTCTCTCTTGATAGGTGTGCTGATGTGGTGGGAGATTCTTCACTGCCCGATCAAAGTTTTTCAAAAATAGATCTCTCAAATCAATGCTGTGATCCCTCAACTTATAATCCACAAGTCTCATCCCACCACAAACATCATTGGAGATGTTGAAAAAGGGGTAAGAACAAGATGACAAACCCATGACAAAAATGTTTGTCTCTACTCTTGTTTCCTATCCCAAGTAGAGCCAAAGAAAGTTGAGGAGGCGGTAAAGGATGGAAGTTGGGTTGAAGCTATGCAGGAGGAGCTACTTCAATTCAAAAGGCAAAAGGTTTGGAACTTATGTCCTCTTCCTTCAGGGAAGACTACCATAGGAACCAAGTGGGTGTTTAGAAACAAAAAGGATGATAGAGGACTTCTCATCAAAAACAAGGCAAGACTAGTTGTTCAAGGATATACTTAAGAGGAAGAGATCACTGATGTCTTTGCTCCGGTAGCAAGACTTGAAGCTGTTAGGATATTCCTAGCTTTTACTGCATCCAAGAATATCAAGGTCTACCAACTTGATGTCAAGTGTGCTTTCTTATATGGGGTGATTGATGAAGAGGTGTATGTCAAACAACCACCTGGCTTTGCAAATCCAGATCATCCTGATTATGTCTGCAAGCTTGATAAAGCTCTTTATGGGCTGCACCAAGCTCCAAAGAAGTGGTATGAGACTCTATCTCACTACCTATGTTAACATGGCTACAGAATGGTTACTATAGATGGAACTCTCTTCATCAAAGGAACAGGAAATGACTTAATGCTGGTTCAAGTTTATGTAGATGACATTATCTTTGGGTCAACTAATCCAAAGCTCTGCAAGGACTTTGACAAGTTGATGAAGAATAGATTTGAAATGAATGCCGTGGGAGAACTCAATTTCTTTCTAGGAATTCAAGTGAAGCAAGTTGACAATGGCATCTTCATAAATCAGTCAAAGTATGTTCAAAACATACTAACAAGATTCAGCATGACTGACTGTAAGGTTGCAAAGACACCCATGGCAAGAAACCACTCCCTTGGACCTGATCTTAAGGGGGGGGTGTGGATGAGCATCTCTACAGGGCTATGACTAGATCTCTTATGTACCTCACTGCCAGCGGGCCTGATATCATGTTTGCCATATGCATTTGTGCCATATATCAAGCCAACCCCAGGATGTCACACCTGGTTGTTGTCAAGAGAATTCTAAGATATCTCAAAGGTGCTCCATCACTAGGCCTTTGGTATCAAAAGAATTTTGACTTCAGTCTGTATGCCTATACAGTTAGTGACTATGGTGGCTACAACATGACTGCAAAGTCTACATCGGGGGGATGTCAATTTCTTAATGGAAGGATAGTCTCATGGCAATGCAAGAAACAATCCATTGTATCTGCATCAACTGCTAAAGCTAAATATATTGCTGCTGCTAGCTGCTGTGCTCAAGTGCTTTGGATTCAGAATCAGATGCTAGACTATGGGTACAACTTCAAAGAGACTCCCATCCATATAGACAATAATAGTGCTATCTCTATTATAGAGAATACTATGCAGCACTCAAGGACAAAACACATCCACATTAGGTATCATTTAATTAGAGATAATTTTGAAAAGGGTTTAATCAAACTTGTCAAAGTTAACACAAATGAACAATATGCTGATCTGTTCACCAAAGCTTTTGATGAACAGAGATTTAAGTATCTCATATCAGCTATTGGGATGATAAACTTTGAGTAGTTTTTTCTTAAACTTAAATTAAGTATTATTTCTAAAATCTGTGTGTTCTCAGTTGTTTATTTTATCACCTTCATAAGCCCCTAACTATCTTGGAAGAAGAGTCTTTTAGAAAATATTCTATAGATTTTTGAAAATTTTGAACATATTTCTTTTCGAAAGATACTAAGTTGCTTTCGGAAGAAAATTAAGTCTTTAATATCAAATAACTGTTTCTGTCAATTTACCTTCGAAAGAAATTTTTACAATATCTTCCGAAGTCAAATTTACTCATAAGTACTTATATGCTATTAAAGAACAACTTTCATCCTAAAGCACTTATGTCTCTGAAGTGAGAAATACCTTAAGTATTTTTCTTCCAAGGCAAAATTTTCAGAACTCTTAGAAATATCTTCCGAAGCCAAATTGGCTTCGGAAGCTTTTATCAAAACTTCCGAACCCAAATTACTTTTGGAAGATTTTTTACTTCCAAGAAAACTACTTTTGGGCACTTTTTTAGAGGTGGGACCGACATCTGGATTTCAAAGTTTATCCTTTCCAATTAACTTTGTCTCAAATCCATTTTATATAAATATTCAACAGTTTCCCCCTCTTTCACTTTTCTCTCTTCATCTGCAACCTCTTTGTAACCTAAATTCACCCACAAACCGCCATTGTTCTTGTTTGTGTTCTCATCAAATTATTTTTTATTCTTACATTTTTAAGTCTGTAATCCAATGTCAAGCATGCAACCATCGTGCTAAGACCAGATCGGTGAACGTACGTTGTCACCATGCACAAGGCCCACTAGAACATGTTAAGCCCATAATACAAAATTCTAGAACTTAGTGTGTCTATACGCTTCTAATGTACTATATTCAGATCAAGCCCACATTAGATCAACATTCAAGTCAAAGATCACATTAAGACCAAGTCAAAGTCAAAGAGTTAAAGTCAAAAGTCAAAGTCAAAAAGTCAAAGTCAAAAGTCAAAGTTAATGGTCAATGCACCTATTAGGTGACGGATGTCATAGTATCCCCCAGTTGAGAGAATTTCATCCCGAAATTCAACAAGAGTTTATCAACTGTGCCTTCTATGAATAGGTGAGTGTACTTAGACCTCAATTGTTCTTTCCGCACATAGATAAAGTTAAGGTACTCACTCTGAGTTCCAACTAAACTATATAATGGGGAGTCAACTACCCCTTAAGGTCGTAACTTCCTTATCCATAATCTCTAGCAATACTTTGACAAAGCAAATTTTACCGTCCGCTCGAATTTCTTCGATCGACACATATATGGTCTCATACGCAAGACACTCCTTGAGTTTTGATGCATGGAACGAGTCATGCACCCCTCTTAGTTCTTGTTGTAATTCAAATCAATAATCCATTGACCAAATACATTTGGTAGTCTTAATTGTAATTACCAATATATGTGCTAATTTGCTCTTTTTGCCAAAACAAACAACGCCTTTCCAAGGCAACAACTCGTATACTGCCCATAAGAAAAACAAAGTCTCTTGAGATGGCTTTTTAGGTTTACAACCTATTTACTAATATCTCTAGAGTATGACTATTTTCCATTACCAAAAGTTAGATTATTCTGATTTCACATTCAATGTATCATTAGTGTTTACATATAGGGTGTACCGCAGCTAACCCACCACACTACTTACACCTTGATAGTGTACCAGTCACCAACTATAAGTAATTACCAAATCAACTAACGTCTGAGAGCATGTGCCTAAAGCAAGGCTTCCTTTGATTGTCAATGTAAATTTCTAACAATCTTGAACTGCCTTTAGTTTGTCCTTAATCCAAAAACCCAAATCATTCGTCTCTTGAATGATTTATGGTCCATTCATCTAAGTTTACCTAACTTCTGCCCATTACACCATTGACCGACACTTACATCCGTTTAGTGCCTAAGACTCTCATTGAACGGTTAGTGAAGACTCTCATTGCAGTTATTATTATAAGGAAATTCAACCAATGGTTGGTGAAGTCTCCTAGCTACCTCCAAGTCAATGCTGAACACCTTAACATATACTCCAATTTCCGAATAGGTCACTCACTCATACCATCAGTATGATAGTGATAAGTCACACACATGTCCAGACGTGTACCCAATGCCTACTATGAACTATGCCGAATTGTTACATGAAACGACCGGCATGAATAGAAATAATCGACATAGGTATTCAATGTCTATCCACAACTTCACTAACATAAATCGTTGCCAACTTTTCCATCTCGTAGTCCTCACGAATATTCTGGAAAT